>OZ004727.1:0-1290452 GCA_963924685.1 Dexiosoma caninum | reverse complement strand
AACGAGCAATTACCTTATGCCCGTTTTCCAAAGCATTCAAGTGAATGTTTTTAATGAAATGAGATTTTTATTTTACAGTTGTTTTTACACACAAATACTCAGCGAGGCATGCATTCACACATGCCAGTTGAGAACATAAAGAATCAAATATTGCAGGTAAAATCTATAAATGGGAAAAAAAAGAAGAAATGTAAGCCTGCCTAATAAAGAAGCCATTGCCACCAATGCAGCCAGTCATACTGATACAAATTCTCTAACAAATAATAAGCTGAGACCTGCAGAAACTTTACAAAATTCCTCAATAAACTATGCAAACTAAAGTATTTTTTTTTTCTATATAAACTGGGGTCAATTGCACACACACATGCTTAACTTTTAGGAATTTTTGTTAAAAAGTAATTAAAAATGTGGAAGCCTTTATTGAGAAATTACAGCAATTTAAAAGGCATTAATTATTTCCTGCCACTTAGCATACGAACGAACACAAATTTAATTGCCAATACAAGATATTAAGTTGTGGACCACAATTCAACGCGTAATACGCAAATATGTTATCGGGATATATTGTACATTGTTGCCTTGATATGCACGTTTGTTTTGAAGAAACTTTATTTATTAGAAATAGTTAATTCCTTTTCATTAACGAAAGAAATTAGCAAAATTGTTTCTCTATGAAAAGTGTTATCTCACCACAACCACGACCACAACTACTATCTTGTATAAATAAATAAATGATGGCCCAATTAGTTGAATTGCATATTTAAAACCATGGAAAACCAAATAAATAAACAACTAAATAAAACATTAATAATATCCCTTATCATATGTAATATTTATTTATTTTACAAATAAGCCTTAAAAAATAAATTAACTTTTTCAAGAAATTTTCCACAATTTATGACAGCAGGGACAACAAAAAGTTTTTCCCTTCCATGAGAGGCAGGCAGGCATCTTCTGGTATCAATCGCCTGTGTTAGCACATGTTGTATTATTTATTAAAACAAACAAGACAAACAAGACAAACATATTTTATGATTATTAGTGGCGATGTTTTTGGGCAAAATAATTTATCTTAATTTTTGTTTACCAAAGATTAGTATGTCAGATCCAATCGAATAATATGCTTTTGATATTTTCCCCTGTATTATTTATTTGTCTTCTTGCTTTTTCATAAATTTTTATTTTTCTTTAATTTATATTTAATGAATTATGATGCACTAAATTAGCAAACGATTACAAGAAGTGAGTACAAGAGCTTGTTATATCAACATTTGTTAGATACACAGAAACACACACACACATACACTTACACTTGCAAACCATCACCACTATTGTGTAAGTAAAGTCGGTCTAAAGCTAAACGAATATGAATGAAATCGTTACATAATTCATAATTAAATGTGTGTAGCACGAGGAAAGCTTATGTAGGTATTAAATACATCTTTGAAGCAGCCATAGATATCGGATATTATTTACAACATCAACACCAATTTGTGAACAATGAATTACAGCGGGATGACAAAAAAAAATATATTATAAAAAAAGTTTTAAGTGAAATATGACACAAAATTATACACTGAATACTAATAATAAAAAAAGCGTTGGTTCAGCTTAGATTGCTTGTGGTGTCATTTATCAAGGCATTTTGTGCTTGTCTATTACCAATGTGCGAGTAGTCTTGCCAGCAATGCTAAGTCGCCGCCAATCAGTGCCACTGTATACAGGATAATTCTGACTAGTAACGGCATTTTTTTTATTCGCATCATACTTCACTTATTCTATTGCGTATTTCTTTAGCCATTTATTTTACTTTAACCCTATTAAAATGTTTCCAAATAAAACGAATAATTTTAAAGTTTGCTAAGGTAAACAAAAACAAAACTTTTTCGTGCCATAAAATTTTCTGGCAGAAAAATATAATTCGAAGCTGAGACTTGCTGACTTCAGAACACATACCTCACAATGGTGTCGAACTGAAATATTTTGTTTGGTTTTTGTAGTCAATGTGCAGACTACAGCAGCCATCGCCACCCTCAAACTAAATATTAATATGTTGACTGAATATTTTCATTCTGCTCCAGTGTACATCTTCTATGATAAATTACAAGTTAAAACTTTCTATAATATTTTTCATGAATATTTTTAAATGCTAAAAGTTTGTTTTCTTTAGTTTTCAGTGCATATTTTTTTTTCAAATGCAACTGAAATTTGTATTCAGTTGAAAGTATGAACATCATAAACTTTAAACGTCTGCAGAAAAATGCTACAAGTGCTGGACATTTTTTTCATGCAATTTAAATATATTGTCTCCAATAAAAATTGACAGAACAATAAATTTTCATAAGTGAAGTGATGCGACAAGCACACTTGTTTTTTATATTCAAACTCTCGTAACTATAAGGGTATCATAAAGAGAGCCAACTGATGAACCTGACTGTAGTAGAGGGGCTGTCCTTATAAACTATGGTTAGAATGATTTGTCGATGTAGGAGCTGCAGTATCAGTTCTTGTTAACGTATGTGACTACAATATTCCAAGATATTGCGAAGCCAGAGTCGGAAGTTATTCAAATATACATATACATATAACATATCCAGTGATGTTAATGGTGACTAATGCAATAATTTGTTTGTTTGCCAACTTTATATGGTGGAAGCGACGTGATTAATAAGTAAAATTATACAAAAGACCGTACCACGTTTCAGTTTATTTACGCCTAATCTACACATTTATGTATTAAAAAATATTTATTTATGGCATTCAATGGAAAATAAATGAAATAAATAAATAAATAAATAATATTTTAATTATATTATTAATTTACCTTTTTTATTATATTTTTTGATATATATTTATTAAGCCTGAGGTCTTTTTTTTATTCCTGATGATGTTAACAAGCTGTTAACGAAATATAGAATAATAAAAAAACAAAATAAGATAAAAAAAAAAAAAAAAAAAAAGACCTCAGGCTTAATAAATATATATCAAAAAATAAATAAATAATAAATTAACAAAATTTAATTGGTACTGTAAGTTTCACTTAGCAGCAAAATAAACTTTTCACCATTTTTTGCGTAGATAAGTCAAAAAATCCTTTAACCATAAAGACATTTACCTGCCTAAATGTGCAGGAATGGTCAAGTTGAGCAGACAACTCTAGCTTCAAATTAAGAAAAAATTATGGTAAAAGTGGATGTAAACAAAAAGCATCTGAAAATTATTTTAGAAAATAGTGACAGAAAATAATAGATTTTCTGTAGTCAAGTCAAAGTGCAGCACACATTGATGGACAAGGAAAATAAATTTTGCACTGTTAAGTCAAATGTAAAAGGCAGCAAAGTCAACAGTTCTGTATAACCCTGTATGCAGACAAGAATAATTTAAAAATTATAATTTTAGAAAATATTTTTTGAAGAGGCGATGATTGTCTACTACTGGGTGTTAACTTCTATAGGAATGCGATGTTGATAGTGGTGCCAGATAGTGAAGGGTTAGGCACAGCATAGTTGCATTATTTTTACAACGCTGTTTTTGCTGTGCTTAGTAGCCATTTTTATTAACTATTTTACTTCGCCGAATAGGGAGTGCACTCTGATGTGCCTATCGATTTGTGACACTCTCGCAACTGAAACATTTCCACAACAAATGACACAAAGACACAGTAATGCACATCAGGAAAATCGAAAGACTTCTTATGACTTCTGACTTGATGTTGTTTCCCCATCAAGAATTAACTGTCATCCGAAATTTTTATAAAAATTTGTGATTCTTTTTAAATTAAAAAAAAAAAAAAAAAAAACAAAAGAATTAATTTTCGAATTCCCTTCTCAAAAGTTTGTTTTTATAACGTAACGTAACATCAGGCATGAAATTTTAATTAACTTTTCTTGCTTTCTGTACCAACTTCATTTTCATATGACAACAGGAACAAGAACAACAATCAATTTACAAAATATCGCACACACAAAGTCAGTTACGTTGCAGCAAAATATTTCATTTAATAGCCAACACATTTTGAACTACCACACACCTGTTCTTGAGTTATTACAATGTTGCCGTAACGTACATATATTTTGATGCAATAAATGATATTTATTTCAAATATGTGAAAAATAAAACTAAATTTTTTTTGTAATTTTTACTTTTACAGAAAGTAAAAAAACCAGCATTATTTTATTCCGACGAGTTCCGACGTGTCGTGAAACGTATGTTCACTTTTTCAAGGGAATTTATTATTTGACTTTATTTTTATATTTGAATACATTGCAAAGTATTTTGCACCAGAAACATTCAACAGATATATTGTTAAATTTTTCTTTTAATCATTTTCACAATTTCTGAGAACAATCAAGAATAATATTTGCCGTTTTTTTTACATTAATAAGGAAATTTTTTACAACTAAAGCGGCAACGTAGTTCGTTGGTTACACGCACCCCCCCTGTTAAAAGAAAATGATAGACCGTATGAAAGAATGTTTTAAATATTGTTTGTGTAAATATATTTTTTTGTTGATGTCACAGTTTCCAGGTATTTGGGAGCATTTGTTTGCAAAAATGTTGGTGTCATTTACAGTCGATGGAATTTTATTTTTGTTCTGTTTTCTTTTGTTTATTTAGTGACCTCTTGAGTAAGATACTCAAAAATTTCTATGGCAGATAAATTATAAAATTTGTATATTAAATACATTTTAAATAAATTCAATTGAAATTTAATTTTAATCCTCCGAAACCCTATTAGAAGGCAACATTTTTCCTTAATTTATCTTTCTGATTTTGAAAGTGTTAAAAAAAATTATGGAAATATTAGTTGCGAGTATTATGGTAAATCGAAAATAGCAAAAGTTTATAATTTATATTTTTTAATGTTAAAAACAAAAATTTAAAAGAAAGAAAATTTTACTAGAGCCATGAACAAATTAAAGGAGGAGTACTTCAACGATGCTACAATTTAGTCTTTTCCTAAAATGATACAAAGGGTTTTGTGGCTGCACTGTTGCCTGAGATGTTAGCGCGTTGACTCTAGAACGCAAAAAAAGTTCACTAAAAAAATGTCCTATGTGCAAGACTTTAAATATACAGAATGGAGCTACGCTACAACTTTACTGAATGTATCTTCTCTCTACTATACTTTCCATAAAGAAAATTACTGCCCAAAAACATATAGAACTGGTGCAGAATATTTTTGCAATATAAAGAAATCGTTCAGAAAACCAACTATTTGTCTTAAATTATTAAGGAAATATTTTTGTAATTAAAGTTTTTTTAGGCCCCAACACTAAATGTATTCTCCATGAAAGTCTAGACATTTCATTTGAATTGCAGCCAATCGTATTTTTTTTTTGTATACTGTCTTACCATCATCATTAAGGAGCTGCTTTTAGATTGTAGTGTACTTCCATAAATAATCTAAAGGAAAAAAATTCAATCTTAATTATGCAAATAAATGTTTAATCAGAAAATAAATTATGCAATAAAGCAACAAATTTTCCTGCAACTTAAATTGAACTATAAATTTTGTAGAATACATACTTCTTCTCTTTACATCTCGAAAGGGCAGAAAAACTTACACAAAATCTGCATGGAAAGCAAAAGTACTTGTACAATTTGTTTGGATTTTCTCTGGCAAAATACACTTGCAATTTACTTAAAATAATACTAGATTTGCCATGAAAAACAAAAGCATTCAACTGAAATGGAAAATGGCTGAAAGGGACAAATAGTGATAGGAAGAGCGTGTGTGTGTGTGTGCTGAGTTAAACCAGCAGCTTATTGTTGGAGATATTTTTCTTATTGTGTCAATAACAGTTATTTGTAGTACGAAGTAACCATAAGTAAGACAAATTGTTACTAAAACCAGTGTAAACAATATTTCTTTTTTTTTCGGCACGGAATCCAAGCAATTTAAAAGGTAAATTTTCTAAAAAGGAACAGTATTTGAAACAGACGGAGGGAGTTAAAGAGAAAATTTAAATATTCTATCCATGAGCATAAGCAACGAAAAATAATTATTGGTGTGATGTTCTCAGTCCTGCAGTGGCTATTTATTGCTGATAATTTCACACCACTTGATGGAAAATATGTTTTTTTTTATTTTTAAATTAATGTGGCAGTGGTTTCAAATTATTTAATTATTCAGTTAGTGTTAAAAGTTTTTTTTTTACCGTATGGGAGGACAAGTTCAAGTGTTATTATGGTATTGTAGGGTATTATAGCGCTTCAGTATGAAATGTTCACGCGAAGGACCAACACACTCACTGTTATTATAAATTGAAACAGTAGGAATATGTTAAACATTTGGTTGGAAAAAAAGAAATAACTTCATTAAACTAAACTCAGATTGAGACAAATACGACTTTTTTTGAAATTTACTCTGACATGAGAGACAATGTTAATTAAATTTCATGCCAATAAATTTTAAATAAATCAGACAGGAAAACAAAGCGAAATATGTACGCGTATGTAGAATAACAAAGCAAGAAATTGGCAGAATAAATTGCCTGTTTGAAACTGCGACAACTTAACAGAAACCTATAATTGTAAAATCTATTTGTATTTAAATTGAATTAAAATGTTTATTTCAGTATCTATTTCAATAATTAATTGCAGTAATTTAGCTGATACATAATTATATGACAATGTCAATATTTGTTTAACTCTCAGAAAATGTGAAAAATAGCGTTTGCGTAAATTTAATCATCCTAAATTTTGTTGATAATCAGAGCGGTTTCATACCTGATGGCATATTCACCACTCTTTTGAACTCGAAATCATATCTACCCTTTAAGGCCACTGACCGTAAACGACATTTTGTTAAAGAAATGTATGTCAAAACTTACATAGAACTCATTGGAAATTATCCACATATCCGGACGACAATCTCCTTATCTCCTGATTCACTTTTTTGGAAGTTATTTATTTGCTGGACGATGATTATTTTTTTAGCTGACAAAATTTATCCCCAATCGAATGGCTGAAGTTCACCACTTCTTATTTTTACTGAAATCTCTATTAAAATATAATTGCGAGAAATACCACAACATGCCATTATTTTTATATTCATGTACCGCAAATACTGCCATAATATAACCATGGCCATCTCCTACTTGTGCGCCGTAGAAGACATTCAACTTAAATATAAGATTTCATTTTATTACATTTTGTGCTGCCATCGTAATTAATGCTAATTAATTCTCAAGTAGAGTTTATTCATTTGATTAAATGTGTTTGCAAAATTGTTTGCACTCAAAAATCAAAGCCAGTAATAGCTGTTGATTAAAAAAAAATAACAAAGAGGAAATAAAGACTTAATTAAAACAGGCAGAGTTTATGAAACTACTTGTGGTTAGATTAAAAGGCAAATTAAAACATGATGTTGGAAAATTTGCAAGTTTTTTATTATTATTTGCAGGAGAGAAAGAATCGCAAACTAATTATTAATACAAGAAAGAATTATTTGATATAAGTATGACAAAACTTCATTGTTTTGATATGAATGCTAATCAGTATTCATTTTGCTCTGTATTTATCTTATGAACAGTTTAAAGTGATGGATTTAATTCAAATGTATTACTTCATAGTTAATTGCCATCTGATTTAGCATATTTTCGCTCTTTTGGTTTTTATATCTTTCTGATGAAAATAAATTAATTTCTTATTTAAAGGAATATAATTTCTAAGACAAATTCTTCCTGGCCAGAGTTTCTTTTTTTTCACTACAAATTTAAAAGCCTATAAGAAGTTCTAAGTTCTGTAAACAAATGGCCTTTTCTTCACTGCACAAGCACAAATTAATTTCAAATGTCGTTCTAACTAATTATGTAGCCTTAAGATATTTCTCAATGTGCTACAAATTAAAGCCATAATATGCTTACACTAACAAGGTCAATTAAAAACATCTAAGCCTTCAAAAATGCAATGCATAAATCTAACTGCAATCCCTGCCCAAATCAACTCAAAGCAAGCCAAACGAATTTAACAGCAGCAGTGCCCAGAAACAACAATATTAGATTGGCACTGGCCTGGCTGCATTATTAGTGTTTGCTGCACAAACATTTCTGTTAGTTTACCACAGTCTCTAATAACAAACAAAAAAAATCATATAAAACAGTTCACTTTCACTCGTTTATGAACCGAAAATCAGCCAAATAAATTTCAGTGCATTAGTGTAAAATAATTTGTTTTAAGTGCATTAATACACATCCCTTTTAGCTACCCGCAATACATTCAATCTTATGTCGATATATATTTGTGAATTTAATACTTATGTGCGTTCTAAACGATTCCACTAAATTGTATTTAAAAATATACAAATCGCAATTGTAGATCACCATCAACTTTACAATAATAAAATATTTGTTTAAGTATTAAAAATGCCTACAAATTTTGCTATTTTCTTGATTAACTTTAGAGTTGAACTCTTCTCAGACTTCCATTTTTTCTTCTCTTTTTTTTCTAATTACACTTTTATATTTATTTATAAATAATTTTTTGCTCTTGTCTCTGTTTGTAATCTACGAAATTACACTAATTGAATAACAAATTTAATTTAATATTCATTTCTTAATTGCCAAATGATGTATGAAGTACATGCTGTTTCGAAGCAAAGATAATGGCTGAATAAATGGATAAGAAAACATGACGGAAAATAAAAAGTATCTGCCACAAGTAAAATAGCAAATCTAACATCTACTGTAAGGATCAAAAGTGGATAAACTTAATTATATACTATATTGTTAGTGAATTATGAGTATACTATGACTAGACTGTGACTAAACTATGACTAGACCATGACACTAGAGTATGCCTAGACTAAGTATAGACTGTGAGTGGACTATGACTAGACTATGACTATGAATAGATTATGACTAGACGAATCCACTACATTTGATTACTTTTGTTTTTGTAATACTTATTGTTGACCTTCTCTTTAATATAAATATTTTTTGATACTTGATTATTTTATGTGATTTTAATTTCTAATTGCTCTCTTTCCGAAAAATATATGAAATGTATGGTGAGGCTACTTCAAGATATTATCATATGGCATTTCGAAAAATAAACTCAATAAAATTGATGACCGAGGAAGAGAGCGTATCCAGATAGTTCCAAGTACCATTCGTCTAATACGGACACTGTCGACCTTTTTTTTATTATATTTTTCACTGTTTTAAATATCATGAATATGTGCAGAAACATGTGTTGCTTTCTCACATGCACCCATAAAAATATTTTTGTAAAAAAAAAATTTTTTACGTTCACACAAACTGTGAGAAATTAAACTCTTTGGAACAAGGTTACTTTTGTAACAGAGTATGCACATAAATTTAAAGTTCATAATATTTGTGTGAATACCCTTGCATAAAACAGTCTTTAATGAATTACACCTCTAGTCACAAGAAAATATATATACTTACATATATTTATATGTATACACATACATATATACATATAAAAATTTATAAGTATGCACTCTAGTGTACACACATATACAAATGCCAAAGCCCAAGTATAAAAAGTATTCTCTTAAAGTTTTCTAAATTTATACAAGCATAAATTTTAGCATAGTGAAACATTTGAATACTTGAAGTTGTTAAGCTACTCGGTCAGGTAAGTGCTTGCTTGTGTGCAATAAAATTTTTTATTTTATTCATTTCTTTTAAGGATAGAAAATTGTTCATGTGTGTTGCTAAGAAATTTAAAGTGTTATGTAACTGTTGTTATTTATTATTTAAACAAATTTAGACTAACAGAAGTGGTTGACATGAGCATTCACAGTGAAGAAAACTATGATACATTTTTAATTCGTGTCGGTAGTGCATGAAAAGACATTTATTACATAAATAGTAATAATAAATAATTTTATTATAAGAAGAAGGCATACGTTTGTGTCTTTTAAAATAAATTAATACACAATTGAACACTAAACTCATGTTAGTAGGTAAATTTATTTAACTTCACAATGCACAAAATTCTTCTGCATTATTCTTACCCACTGTACCACAAACTTTATGCCGTTTTGAATGGTACATCTAACATGATCTAGAACGATTTACTTTGTATAAAAAATTATACACAAGTAGAATAAATCTATGTTGAGTGTTTTATGCTTAACGTTTTATGAAACATTCTGAGTCATGGCATGAGTGGCAGTTGATGTGATGCCGAGGGTTTTTATCTTTGAAACAAAATTCAGTGCTCTCATGCAGGTCTTAAAGAAGGATGAACAAATTGAAAAGGTAATTAATTTCTTAAGAACATAATTATAATTCTAGAATTAAGCAGTGAATGCCCTGAGAATTTTGATAAATGAAATGATACCTTTTAATGGGCAATTCTGAAATATGAAACCGTGATTTTCCATGAATTATGTCATTGTGATGAATTCCTGTTGGAGAAAAATTTGCTGGCCGACAAGAAACTTTCACTGCTGCAGCTTTATTGACCTGTAATTTATTTCAATGGAATTGTTTACATAGAAAATCTATATGTTATTTTTTTTTTTGGAACACAACAATATTCGCTCTTGGCAAGCAGAAACTACGTGCTACGATGTTTTTATTAAATATTTTTGGGTTTTCATATTGATGCCTGCCAATAAATAAAATTGTTAAATAAGTTTTTCGTATACAAAATAAATTTGAAATATTTGTACATACTTGGATTAATTCTAAGGAAACTACCCAACAGTCGTTTTTAATCAAAACAAGAACATTTTATAATCAAATCCTTTTTCCAGGGGTAAGAATTTTAATTTGAAATTCTCAGAATATGGTAGAGCTGCGATTGTTTTTATTCAGAATTTCTAATTTGACAGTTTTTAATAAAAGCTCAGTACTGCTTGAAAAAAGTAAACAAATTAATTAAGGTGAAAGCACTACATATGTTGATATAGAAGGAAAATGTTTATGGCCACATACGCAGTGGGTAATTTTAATAATATTCCTTTTTGCAAATAGTAGAGCTAATAAAAATTAATGTCATTTTCAACGCAGAAAAAATTGTGGATAAAACTTATTTCGATTCCTCTAGAGCACATTCTAATTCAGCGACTTTGCAAACATTTTTTTTTATTTAACGGGTAAGGAATCCATTTCGGCCAGCATGCAAATTTCTGTTTGCTGTGTTAGCTTATACTCGCTGTTTAGTTTTTGATATTTTACGATTTGTTTATTGCTTTTATTTTTCATTTTCACAACAAATGTGACTTCGAAACAAAGAAATTGTAAAAAGTTTCTTGTCACCACATGTACGATGGAAAAATTGTTCGAAACAGGACTACGGAAATAATGTACAGATAAAGAAAAGAAAATATGTCACTGCAATAAACTGATAGAAATGCAATCAGCAAATGTGTTACTTTTAAATAAAATAAAACACTGCATAACCAAAAGGCGCCCTTAAAAAGTGCACTGACTTCGTTTTTATATTCATGTGAAGTTATAATATACAAAACAATATGTATTTTATTTGTTGGAAATAAAATATTGCTTTGGGAATATGTATTGAAATTAAATCAAAAGTTTTGCTTGTAAATTTGCAATTTTTCTAATACCAGTTTGAACGTATTTTTATATTTATTAATAATTTAAAATGCAGTATTGCATATTTTCGTTATCATTACGTTTGTTACTACTTAATTTACTTAAGCGTGCTAAGTTGGGATTTAGATTTTTTTGCAGTGCTTTGAACTCTTTAATTAAAATTATTACCCTGATTTTTATAAAAACAATTCTCCCTAATAAGCATAAGTTTTCTCTAATACATACAACGGGGAATGTATGGAAAATGAGAGGAAGAAAAATTTATTGTTTTATGATGTTGAACAGGAACTAAAACAAAAGTAAACAACTTTTTATTTGCGTGCAGTGTGCCTTCAGATATTTTATTGTTAAAAAAAATTAATTAGTTGATTTTTGTCTTTTTCTTTTTTTTTTATTGAATTTATTGAACCGTTCAAAAGCTTTTCATTAATCGTTTTTAATTATACTGCTCTTGAGTTTAAATAAACCTCAAAGACCATTACTGATCTTTTTTTTTGATTACATGATGTAGTTAAGCTTTAGGAATTTTTTAAATATTACAGCTCTTATGGTGAATTATGTTTTTCCTCTCCAGCTATAAGATATTTTGTTTAAAGAATGCGGCAAATAATTGTAGGTGTAGGATAGTCAACTCTCAGTTATTAGCGAACGCGATTATCTGCAAAAGTTCTGCTATTGTTTGCTTAATTTTTTGCTTTCGTACTAAAATTATCAACAAACTAAATGAAAATTGTAAATTATTGCTGGCGTTATTTCTGCAGAGTTTTATTCCTGTTTCGCCATTTGCCACAAGGGCGTATGAGCAATATTTTTCCTCTAATT
Source organism: Dexiosoma caninum (assembly GCA_963924685.1). Classification (NCBI taxonomy): domain Eukaryota; kingdom Metazoa; phylum Arthropoda; class Insecta; order Diptera; family Tachinidae; genus Dexiosoma; species Dexiosoma caninum. The sequence goes on along the minus strand of OZ004727.1, from coordinate 1,278,090 downwards.
TGTACACCATGGCAACTTTTGTACACAACTCCTACCAATAGATTTTTTTTTTGCTTTTTGATATTGAACGCTCAGGAATTCATATTTAAAATTTCACTCTTTTTTCCATAAAAGTCTCTTGGTATTTGCATTTTTAATATTTCACAGGAAAAAGTTATACAAATATTTTTTTAATACAATAAAAATTTTATGCACTTCCTGATGATGAAGTAGTAGTTAAGCTCATCTATAAATATTTATTTACTTTCTAACAAAAACCAAAATAATTAAATTAAGTAATTAAATATTAAAGTTTATTGAATTGTATTGGAGTATGTAGTAGAATGAATGAATTTTTATGTTCCAAGAATGTGTAAATTGTTTGACCTGACTTATGAATGGCAGGACTCGAACAGCTGGTGTTGCGTATCCTAAAGAGCAGTTCTAAGTACATTTAAAACAAACAAAAAAACTATTTATAATTAACTATTACCTTGTTTTCTCTATTTAAAAATACTTTTTAATTAGTATTTTTACAGGAATAAAAATTGTTACCATTAAAAAAAAATCTACGAGCTGTGTCCATATGTTTTTAGTTCTCAGCGAGTGACTTTTCTAAAATGATTAAGTGACCTGTAACATGCAAACTTGGAATTAATGTTTCGCTTTTCTTTTATCAATCTTCTTTATTTTCCTACGTTCTTCTTTGTTTTCGTAAAAAAAAAATAAAAAAGTCTTCTTATTATCCCAGGTTGAATTAGGTAATTAATTGGAAAAGCTTAAAAGATGAGTAAAACAAATGCAATTAAAACGCAAATTTGACTGGGCATAATGTAGTACGTTCAAAATTAGAAAAAATTTTAAATGATGAAATTTAAAGAAAATCTTTTTTTACAAAATCAAAGTTGAAGAAATCTTAATCTTCTGCTCTTAAAAGATTAATTAGCTCCGGTCGACGGTTGAATACGACTCTCATGTAATGGTCGGTGCTTTAAAGTCTAATTTGAAATTACTCCACCGTGGTACAGCAGAGGGCGAGAAAAGTCATTGGGGATCATGGAGACCCAGCTCAATTGACTCTCCCGAGAATATTCGCAAAGTGTAATCAGGGTACTGGTTCCCGAAACCTGCTCATTTTTGAACACAACACACACGTTGATCATTAAGGGCACATCCATTTGTTGTCCATTTACAGCGAATAGCACTACACCCTGCAAAAGTATTTCCTGTCATTTTTATAGTGGGAAAGTTAAAATCAGGTGTCCGTAAATACGGCTCCCTCTATTCCACCTTCCGTTACCTAATTTCCTGGCATAATGCTTCGCATGTGTAGCGATCCCTTGATAACAAAAGAAAACTACTCAAAAAGAAACATCACAAGAGGTTCCATGAAATGTGGAAAGGGCAGTTCATCAATGGCAAAACATAATTTTTAAATATCTAATTGTATTATTCTGTTACTTATTATTTCTCTTTAAATTTTTCGAAATATTTCATTAGAATTTAATATGTTATTTACATTAACACAACGTAATTACTTAATACAACTTAAGCTACTCTACCATATTGTTGCAAATAAAAATTTATTTATTCAGACACCTTTCTACATGAAATTTGTTTCGTTTTAATTTCGCATTAAATATTTGAGTTTTTAAATATATTGTTCTAAACACCTGTCATGAAATCCTAAGTTTTCTGAATGTTATTCAAACCCTTAGGACTCAATGCAAATTTAATAATCTCTGTTGATGGTATTAAAACCTTTATTTATTATTAAATTTAATTAGACAGCAATTATGTTTAAATTATTGGGTTTTTGATAACTTATTTGCCAAATAAAAATTAATTACGAGTTTCATGGCAAATTTTCTTCAACCATAATATCACCAGTCTTTTTTTTTCCATGAACGGCAATATTGTGAAAATTATTTCAACAAGAACCCACCACTAGCATGAGCAGCCAAAGGACAACTTGTACAGTGGCAGACAAGCATCGTTTTAAAACAGCGCAAAATAAAAGGAAACTTAAAAAGAAAGATTTTCTTTGCAGCGAGCTGCCAGTTTCTAAATTTGCTCAAATATTCAATCCTTTCGTTTCATGTTTTTTTTTTTTAGGGAGCGGGACCTTTTTAAACAACTAATTAGCATAATTTGTTAATATTTTGCTCTGTCACTTTTACCTTGTTTAAAGAGGCTGACAAAAAGTCCTGTTTATTCTCATAAACTTGAAATGTTAATTGTGTGTGAATAAAATGTTTAACAAATAGTCTGTTGGTGTCGAAAGTAAAAACCATGTCATTTATGTTGCCAAAAAGGCTTCAAACTCTGATCTGATTCTTAGAAATGGTTAACTTAATAATTGTTTTTGGCTTTTCGTTGAATTCGGTTTAATGATTTTATAACAATTTCTCTCCTCCTCCTGTTCTTATTTTCGTTCTGGCTCTGCTGCTAAATATAGTTATTCTACCGTTAAAATATTAAAACAAAGAAGTATGCATTATGAAGTATTCAGATAATGAAGGCAATTAATTATTTTATTAAAAAAGAATCACCAGACTGGCACTATTCAGTAGGCCGTAGGAGCACTCTAAAGCCAATAATTTCATGTGTGTTTTGTATGCATTTATTACTTTATTCACAATCTGCTGTATCAATGCTATTTTCGAAATTCTTGACGTGTGGCCAAATTTCTCCAAAAAACATTCATATGATATGCGAAGAGGGGTAGCGAAATTGTAGGAAGTTGCAAAGAAAATTTGTCTATTCTATGAATATTTTCGCAAACAAAATGGAAGAAGTTTGTTGCTGCTATTTTTTTTTTTTATCTAGGACCAGCACTCAGGAGATGACTCCTACACATGCGAAGCATTGTGCTGGGAACTATAGGAAAGGGATAGTAGGAGAAACGACAGGAGGTGAAGCTTAATTAATTATTTTGCAGCTCTGCTTACGCACGTTCTTTTGTTTTTATACTCGTAGCAGTGCTGAAGCTTCGGTTTAGTAGCTATTTTTATTATTATTTTACTTCGCCGGTGCTACACAATACCGACGAAGGAGGGCGTTCTGATGTGATTGTGGATTGCTATCAGCTGAAGCCGGTATTGTTCAGTGACCAGTGACTATGCCTTCGCCACTGAAACCTTCCGACAACAACTCACACACAAAGACACACTAATGCACATCAGAAAAATGCGAGATGTTTATTTTTATTTAAAAATTTTTTATTTTTTTGTCTGAAACTGGGGTTGAACCAGGTCTGTTTTTTGGTTGTGTAGTCAACGTGCAGACTACCATCCATCGTGCCATCGCCACCCTCAATTGTAGCTTTTGGTAGCGTAAAGTTTGGAGTTCTGATTGCCCGGACCACAATAATTGAGAAGAAAAGTACTCTAGAATAATACTTGTATTTCTGAAATATTATATCTTTATAAATGTGCTAATTATCATCAACGAGACTTTCGAAAAGCAATGCTGATGGAAGACTTGTTTAGGAAAGCAACACAACTACATACTAAACTTTGTTATCATACCGTTGCACGTTGGTCAAAAATCCATATTTTTTTTGGCAGAATTATTTTTTCAACATATATCAAATTATTTTCTAACTTAACCATTTTTAATTAATTATTGTTAATTATTATTAAAGTAATATGAAATTTAGGCATTAATGTTAAAAAAGCTTTATTTAAGCCCTAGAAATTTTCAGTATATTTTAGACACATTCGTTTGTTTGGGAATATTTTAATACGATTAACATATTTCTTTTTATTAATACAATGCATAAAAGAGAAAAGTATTTTTTAAAAGTAAATATTTATTATAAATTTATTTAAATGAGTTTGAGATCATATATTATTTTGTGCTTTAAATGTTTACTTTTTTCCAATATTTCGTTTTCACAATGTAAAACTGCTTCAGGGAAAATATTTTATAATGATTGACAAGTTTAATTAATATTTATAACTTTAAAAATATGGAATAAATTAGAAGAATAAACTAAATATTTATTAAATAATGATCAATTAATCGTTATGTTTAGCCCCGTTTTCTCGGATTTTTTGATTCTAAGGTTACCTAGCAAAAATGCATGCTTTTGTAAACAATTGGAAAGAATTGATGAAGATATTTATAGAAATGTGTAGTATAGATTGAGACTAGTTTCGGCTTTTAGTTAGACGCTGGATAAATTTGGAAAAATTTTTTAAGTTATAATTAATCCAGAAGAAAAAAATTGTTGAAATTTTATTATATGCCCTTGGAATATGCAATTTTTTTAAGTCTGGCCATTACTTTTTTTTCGTATTACGTCGCACATATTACAAATACTTTTTGACCAACGTGCGTATGGTTTTCCATTAGAACGATTCAAAAAGTTCAAAATTAATTATCAGTTACATTAGTTCATATTAATACGAGGTCTGATCAAAAAAGAAACGTTATTTTCAATTTTTTCAAAAGGCCGGTGGTTGAGGCATGATAACCGTTTTGTTTTTGGCCAAAAACTCACGCACAAGCATCTATGTGTGAGCGGGTGCGTTATCATGGTGCAAAATCCATGATTGTTTTTTCCACAATTCTGTGGAACTTGACGTGCTTATGATCTTTTTGAGGAAATCTGGATCGTCGTTAACGATGTTTAACAGCTCCTGAGCGATGTCCATGCGACGTTGTTTTTGCTCAAAATTTAGCAATTATGGAACAATCTTCGCTGCCGCACGTTTCATGCCTAAAACATCCGTAAAAATTGCTTGGCATGAGCCGAACGAAATGCCAACATCATCAGCAACCTCTCTGATAGTGATTCGACGATTATCCAAAATCATTTTCTTCACTGCTTCAATGTTTTCATCGGTTGTTGACGTACTCGGGCGACCAGGACGATATTTTAAGGTTTTACAAACTAATGGTGTAAACACAACTGGGACCAACTAAGAATATTTCGCAACGATTATTGGTGGAAGGTAATAAAATTAATTTGCTTGTATGAAAATGTACACAATCGGAACGTATGGCGAATTTGTTTTTTTATTTGATTTATTCTTAATATAATTTAATAATATAAGATTTCATGTGGTCAAAATTTAGTAATTTTTAGTTTTATGTCGACGACCGCCGAAAAGTTGATATAGGTGACCATTTTTATTTAATTTCGTTTTGTTTTTTTCCAATATGTATTCTTTTACGTATGTACGCGATTGTTATTCTCCCATTAAAATAAAAATGTAACAAAAGAAACTAGTTTTCCTTTGCCCAGCTAAAATCTACTTAAAGTAAACAAAAAAATATATGATAATTTCCATATTCTTTATATATTTATATTGTCAAATAAATGATGTCCTTAATAACATTTCGCATAGTACTTTCAATGTCATGATTATTACTGCATTTTTTCTTTACTGGTTTTTGCTTTTGTGCAGTCAGTATTTTTGTTTAAATATCGAATGTTCAAAGTTTGTCATTCGTTCTTATCAAACTGCCATTAGCGATAAAAAATTGTGGTTGCGGTCGTGGATTGTGTGCTGAACGTTATTAAAAATAAGTATTGTGAGCATTTAATATATTTAAAGATTGGACACAGTATTTTTTTATTTTTGTGAAATATTTAAAAAAAAAAATACAAATTTTCCAGACTGAAAACATTGTGTTAATTTTGGCACACCCTTTGGTTTTTGTAATTACTTATGCAATCGCTATGGATATGAAAAGAGGACAAAAAAAAAAATTTATAATAAAATTTTGCAACGATAGACTTAATTTCTTAATTCAAGTGAATGGGAGAGAATTATAAACTTTCTTATTTATAATTTTTCTATTTTTTTTACCTTTTTTTTATAACAATAACACTAATTATTTTAAGCCTAAGGTCTTTTTATATATTTTATATTTATTTCAATATTTCGCTACTCCTTTGTGTAGCTTCTTCAGGAAAATTGGTTTTTTTTTTTTTTTTTTTTTTTTTACACAAAGGAGTAGCGAAATATTGAAATAAATATAAAATATATAAAAAGACCTTAGGCTTTCTTATTTATCGTGTGCTGTCGTCTTTTAGCCCCTGCAAAAGTTTTATATTTCAAATAAATCCAGACAGTAAATATAATACAAAGAAAGTTCTTTCTTATCCCTGTTATTTCGATGCAAAGTCTTCAAATTTTAACTTAAAATTTGAAAATCTGAATTTTATTAAAACTTTTAAAATCTGCTTGTAAATACTCCTGAAATGCTGGCATTAATTAATTAACCTTCAATATAGATTTGTTAAATTTTGTTTAAAAAAAAAAAAACTGCTTTTTATCGCTTTGTGTATTTTGCAGAGTATTTTTTTTTATCTTTTGATTAGTAATTATATTTTTCCAACCGAAAAATTTATAATTGTTTAAAATGTCTATACATTTTTATCTCTCAATTGTCCACAACTTGAATATTTTTAATTAAATTGCCATTATCTTTTTCATTAACTCTAGCAACAGTGCTAAAATAAATCAGGTTTCTTTTGGCAAGCTAAAATCTATTTGCACAATAAAAACACCCTCCAACGCCTTCGTCACCTTTACACTCACTCACACACAATTATAAATGCAACCCGCACTAGGATTCAACTTGGTTTACCGGTTAAAACGCACTCATTTATTCTATTCATAGTTTTTTTTTTTAAGCACAAAAGCTTATTCATTCCACCATTTGCACAGATTTTATCAAAATGTTTCTGTTACTGTCTTCAGTGTCTGACACTATGAATAATTGCATTGTCGCCAATATTGCTTTTCATAGAAATTAGTCAGTAGTTATTTGCAACAATGGTTAGAAATTTAATTTGTACAAAAATTTAATTCACTGCTACAACCGCCAATATTATTAATTATGTATGAAAGTGAAATTTTCAAGTAGTTTGTTCACCTTCATATTGTATTATAACGAAGTTAATTAAAAAAAAAAACCTATGTATTAATGTATGCTTAATCAGCTGATATTGAATATTTTTTAATAAAACAAAATACATGTGGAGTGCGTTGAAAATTTTTTTTAATCGATGCCGTCATGTAGAATGCCTGATATTTCGCAGATTGCAAATAGTCAAATAAATCAAATTTTTAAGAACAGCCAAAGAAAAAAATCGAGCCATTCTGACGGTGACCACCACGTGGCATCAACAAACTCTAAAATCGCACATGCAAAATGTTTGCTATGTAGCATGCAGCGGCGTCCTGGACATATATAATTTGTAATCATGATAATGTGTGAAGTGCCCAGCGAAAACTGATTGAAATTTAGAATCATTAAAAAGGCATCAAGTCCTTTGCAAGAGTTTAATGATGGGGGACCAATGTACTCGGCAAGCCACAACGAGCGGCTATCACCTATCCTGCTTTCCGCTTAAATATTTTATGCTCAGTAAATGCACGCGTTGTTTTACTTTACACGATAAATACTTAGCACCGATATGCTTTCCATACATGACTTCTGCCCAAGAATTCCTTTTTGTGTATTTTACAGAAATCTCATCTCATAAATTTTTTTTTTTTTTAATTTATTTTTATATTTATATTTTTGTTTTATTTTTCGTCATGCATTTTGAAAAATTTATGTTAATAGTTTATTTTATTAAGTAAAAAATTTCAAGTGTCTCTAGCCGCAAGACAAAAAGTTGAACAATATTCCACTTTCAAATATAATAGACTTAAAGCTTAAAAAATATTTTAAATAAAAGTGATTTTAACAAAGGTTGAATAATTTTTATGTATTAATAATATTGAATATTAACCACACGTCATCCATACCATTAGGATTTTCCTAATTTATCCATACATACATATACGTCACAGATGACGTATGATGAATATTTAATTATGAATAGAAATAACACATTGCTCATACGTAGCTTTCGTATATAAAAATATAGACTAATTAAAACGTTTAAAATGAGCGCAGCTCAATAATTTTCTTAAAATAATGTCTGATTGAATTGCAGAAGGGAAAAGTAAATTTATATGAACTAATCATCATATTTAGGATAAAATTGTACAAAGTTTATGGTATTTAATGCGAAAAGTAACCAGGAGACATACAAAAAGAAATGTGCGAGTTTGTGTGTAAAGACTTCTATCATAAATATTTTCTACACGTGTAAGCAATTATTTTATGAAAAAGCAGTCAATTGTAATGTTTGCTTTTCGTACAAATAACTATGAGAATATAAATGTCTATTAACTGCTCGAGTGATTGCGACACAGATTGTGAATTTTCTGCTTTATTTATTAATATCTATTGAATTATCATTTCACTTATTTGCCATACAAGGATTATTCCTTAACCTATTGAACCAAAAAAAGTAAAAGATAATAAACATCTACAACTTAAACTATCGAAATAATTAATTAATTCGATTTAGTTGTACACTGAAGACAAATGATACAAACTCTTACACACTTTAATTAATCTAAACACTAAGACCAATTTCAAGAACACTGTGTGTTTCCTAACAATGATTTTTTTATATTAATTTTTTTTTACGACAAGTAATGTCGTCTTTAAAAACCAGTTAAATGGCAGTTTCAATGTTCAGAATATCTATTTCGCAAAATATAAATGTATAAATAATAAATAAAAGAAAAGCTGTTGCATGCCGTACTACGACAACCATTCCTTTTTCAAGCATCTTTTGTGGCATATAAAAAATAGGCAACAGGCGATTCTACAAAAATCTCCACAAACACAAGCAGTCACAAAATAGCTGTAACATTTATATGTATTTTAGAAAAATCTACACAATTTTCAAGCCAGAAACAAATTATTTTAACCAATTAGTATCTACAGAAGCATTTCTTGCTAAATACATGCAAATTAAATAAGGCAGAAGTGTAAACTTAACAAGCATATGGTAGCCCAATATTAAAGCTAGATTTGCTTTTCTCACATTTTCTGCAGAAAAAACTTAGTTCATTTACTTGATACTTTAGTTTAGTTAATATGAAAAATAGAAGGGAGGAAGGTACAATTAGGCAATATAAAATCAATCTCTAATTTTGGCATATCCTTTATATTTAAATTATTCTTATATTCGATATATGAACATACATACGAGCAATTGTTTTTTTTTTTTTTTCATATCCCCAGAGTAATTTTTCAAAGATTAACAGGCCTATAAATTCTTATTTTAAATACACTGCAGAAAGGAGTGAACGTTAAAAGTACACAAAAATATATAAATAAATATTAAAATAAAATATTTATGTGTGTAAAAAATATGGGCAAATATGATAGCATATTGGCTTTGGTGAGCTACAAAAAAAAAAAAAAAGTGAAACAAATAACAAACAGGTTACAATTTCACTGAGCTGTGCTGAGCGAGTTGAACATACCCTACAATTTAGGACAATCAGGAGTTGCATTTTTACGACTTTTTTTTAGTAAAGTCTATTGAATTTTTCTAAACCTTTTTTACAATTTGTAAATTCCAAATTTGTAATTTGTAAATCGTAAGAAAAGTTTAGAAAAATCAAATAATAAAATGTTTGTTGTATTAGGAAAATTTTTAAAAAAGCTATTTGGTTTGTTTTGTTTGTATATTTCAAATATTTTTTTAGGAGTTTTTGTATAAACACGTGAAATTGCTTAGCCTTTTTCAAGAATTTGTTTAAAGGTCTACTGAAGATTTTGATATTACCACCAAATGAAATACTGCATATAGACCAGCTAAACCATATAACAAACATAGATAAATTATCGTAATGAATTTGGACTAACATTGAATAATTCAAAGAATTATTACATAATGATATAAAAAGTTGCCACTTCCATACCGCGTTTATCATACGAATATAAAACACATGAACAAATTGTTATCCGCAGCTTTAGTGAATCTTTGCAAAATTCAAATTTGTAGATTTTTTTTTGCATATTTCGAACTTAGAAAAATTAGCGTGCTGCCGGCGCCTAATGCGTTAGCATCTGTGTGAACATTGCGGGTTGGATTTAAACCTGCACCTCTGGTGTTTTCTGCAGACAAGAGTTGAAGGGTCGCAAAAGTTTTTGTGAAAAAATTATTTTTTTTAAAGGGTGTACAAAGTATTCGTTTTCACCACAACTTCCCTAAATGAATGTCACCATGCAGACAATCGGTAGTGATTTTTTTTTATATTAATTTTTTTAGTGTCGCTGACAGCATTTGTTGTACTGCTCACATTGCTGTTTCCCCTTTCTTTTGTATATTTTCGTATCGTTTTAATAAATATACTGAAACAATACAGACAAATTGTTGTAGTGGATGGAGGGAGTATTTTTTCAACCAATGTTCTTGTATTTCTCTATTCATATTTTATTGTATTGTTCTGTTGTTAATACCTTGGGCCAAATGGGGACAACAAAATCCGCTTGCTACCTGACAATTGGATTAAGATAAATGCTGTGCTGCAAGAAAAAAATTCTCTAAATAAAAGCACAGAACAATATTTATGAATGAATGCATTTTTTGTGTGAAAATATTTAAATTTTGTAGCAAAAGCTGGCTGCGAATTTCATATGAAATAAAAATGTTTTTGCTCTGTGCATGTAGAGAAAAAACGGGTTTCTTGGAAAATCACTGTCCTGTTAAAAAATTCATTTTATTTTCTTCTTTTCAAGAGTTTCTAATCCTACAAATAGACAATCATTTTGTGCTTCCATTTCTTTCACGCGTTTATCTTGAAATATCTTTTTAATTTTAATTTAATTAATTACTTGCCTTTTCAGTCGCACTTGTTTGCCTCATATCGCTGTGTATTTTGTTGTTGTACTATGTTAACTATGTTAATGGAAAATTAAACACGTTTTAAGCAATTATCTTAAGCGTAGATACTATTTAAAGTAACTGCTCCAACAGAAATTCCGCAAGAAATATATGCTGTCTTCACGTTCGTTGTCCAACAAAAAAAAAATAATTTTGAAATTTTCTACATTTACGTAGACTTTCTTTTCATTGAAGAATTCTTATAGAAAGAAGCATGAAATAACAAAACATAAGACGAATATGCAAAGAGAAAGTCACATTTTATTATTATTGAGTATAAAAAACACTCTAAAAGGTTTACATAACTAATAGATAATTTTTATTTTATTGATTATGGATTTTTAACAGAAACTTTGAAATAAAATTTGCAAATTGCAAATTGGAATCTTTTGCGAACTTTCTGTTGTGGTTTTGCCTGTTGCGGTCATTACAAAATTTTTCATTTATTTTATTTCTATTACTGTGTTGATTCACAATAGGGCATTCGAATTGATGTTTCAATTAAAGAATGTACAGTCAAATATAAAACAATAAATGTCGAATAAAGTATTCAGAGTGCCATCCTTCGTCGGTATTGTGTAGCACTATCCAAGTAAAATAATTAAAAGTAATTAAAGAAAAGAATAGAAACGATTTTTAGCAGTTTCTGCCTGTGGGAAAAATGCTTTTAAAATTCTTTTTTAAAGTACTGGGCGTCCAAATCATATTTCAGCTGAATAATATTCGTTCAATTAAAAATAAACATGTAATATTTTGTTTAGAATAAATAAAGGAAAATATTAATGAATGAAGGCATATTTATTTTGTTGTGTTGAAGTTCATAGTTCATTTAGCACAATAATGTGAAAATTACTTTTTATTGCAATAGAGGAAAAACGCAGAATAAATATTCAACACCAGTTGAGTAGAACACGTATATACATATTTTCTATGGAATATATTAATTTCATTTTAATTTATTTTTAACCGCACTAAGTCTAATAGGCCATTTAAATGAACACCCTACACACTGCAAGTATTAAAACCCATGAACAAATAAAAGGAAAATGGAATGGTAATTAAAATCCAATTAATTATTTTGTGGTTATTGTCGAAATTTAAAACTCATGATTAAATGGAACGGAAATATTGGTGTTTATTTAATTATAGTTCACTTTGAATGCAGCAATAGCCTAAAATTTAATTTATTTCATAAAAATTTCATACAATACTTTCGAATATTTTCACGTAGAAAATGCACTACACAAGATGTACTTCAAAACCTATTCGTATTAGTTTATCTGAAAACTTAAATAGTGTGGTATAATTCATTCTAACACCACATATAGATCTTGTGAAAACTTCAATAAAACATTCAGTTCTTATGTGAATTAAAAGACTTCCTTAAAATTGTGCACATTAATTTCTGTAAAAACTTTGCATTTATTCTTTAAAAAATCTGCAACATCTTTAATTTATTTTAATATTAATTAAAACGATTTCATTTAAAGGCTTCTGTGGAGTTTTCAATTTTATCAGCTACAAAATGTTTTTATTGGAACTGACGATGGCGAGTAGTCAGCGTGTTGGCTCTGCAACGAGAAAGACCCAGGTTCGATTCCCAGCCGGGTCAAATCAGAAAAAAGTTTTTTCTGAGGTTTCTGTGCTACAGCAAACAATGGCTCCATTAGCTTAAAAATAATGCGTCAAAAAACATCAGAGACGCCGCAACTTTGCTTTATAAATTTACACGCAACTGTAGAGTTGAGCAAGAATTAAGCTCTATCTTCCTACCACTTTCACCACCTGACTATTTCTTCCCTATTCTTCTCTCTAGTACCAGTGTAATGCATTGCATATGTAGGGGATAGCCCCTGAGCACTGGTGCAAGATAAAAAAAAAATAGCGCGAACTTGAAATTTCATAATGGACCAATGAAGGAAATAATTCATTTCTATGAAACTTTTTAAACATTTTTCTTTTCACTAGTTCTTACAAGTTGACAATGAAATTCTCAGCCTGGCAGTGCAATAAAATCAAAAATTTAATTATATTTCAATCTAAATTCTGCTGAAGAAAAATAATGTTGAAAAAATTTAAAATTAGTTTTGTTTTTTATTGAAGAGTAAAATTAATGTGTCAAATCTGCCTGCAGGCTATTGCACTTTATTTAAAAAAAAAATTTTCTTCTCATTTTTTAATTGAAGATATATGGCAGCAAGCAAAATTTTTGCATCCACAAAAATTGACCGCATGGCATTAATTATCAGCCAACTTCAACATTGGTCCGTATCTCTCTTGCCCTATCCTATTATTATATATATATATTATATAACAATGGCATAATCATAAATAAGTTTTGTTTTCAATAGCATGCTATCGCAACCATTGAAATAGTGAAACAACATTTTGGTGATAATACTTTTTTTTTCGCAAAATAGGAATTTTCTTGCTCAAAAAAAAAATTTTTTTTGTTTATATATTCATATATTTATATATGGTTAATATAAAGATAACAAGAAAGTGTTGAATTTAAACGTTGGCATGCATCTACAGTTTTATAACAAGTTAAAAAATAATTATATAAAATCACCTCCACAGCACACTTTAGTATTAACTGAACGCCCGTAGTCTCTTCCCACGACTAATATTTGTCTACATGCACATGTACTGTTCATTTCCTTGCCATTTAAAATTTCATAAATTGTGTAGAGCTCACATTTTTAAGTTTTATTTTTAACTTTACAATATTTAATTGAAAATTAACGAAAAATTAAATATTAATTTTATAAAAATTTGCAAAACTCTTTTGTCACAAACGCGTAATTTTAATATCAGACGCAATTTTTACTGCAACTTTCTTGTAGTGCAAATTAAAAGTTTTATGTGCAAAGAAATCATCTCACAACGACTTCCAAGGAACTGTAATCATTCATGTCGAAGGATTCCATTATTTCTTAATATTATTTTGTTGTTATTTGTCCTGGAATTTTCTTATAAAATTCTACTGCAGTGTTATTGTTCATGCTTAACAAAGAATTTAATATTTTTTGTTATTCTCACTTCTTCTTTGGCTTCTTCTATGATTATGCATTAGGCCGTCTATTAAAATTTTATTACTTTCTCTTCACATTTATTAAAAAGAAAACTTTTGGAAACAAACCTTACGAAAATGCAGGACTTTCTCTGTTCTACAACTTTCCATTATTATATTTTTGCCATCAGGTAGCATGGTAACCAATCAACAAGCCAGCATCATCATCCATCTCTATAAACTTAAAAAATGTTTATAGTTATTTTAACAACATTTAAATGCAGTTACCTGCAGTGTAATATGACGCTAGAGGAAACTTTTAGATTCCTCAACCGTCTGTAGAGGATTTTCACTTTCTGTTGATTTTGCATTTAAAGTAGAACTTTCTAATACTTTCCTTTTAATCAACAGAAGTAAATAAAATAGAGACATTATTTATAAGACTGTTATTATCTGAGCATTTGAATTGGCAGTAAAACAAAAAAAAAGAGAACGTAAAAACTATAAGAATAGAAGAGTGAAAACAGTGGAAAACAGTTTTCTTTTAAAAAGTTTTGAACTCTTTTCTTGTTACTTTCAGCGAAGATAACGAAGTCTTCTTGCAAACTTTTCTCAAATTCGTTAAGAGAAGAAGTTGTTTCTTAGGTGATATCTAAATATAATATTTTGTTTACAATGCCAAATTCTGAGAAAAATCTATGTCTTGGAAGTTGATAAAAAAATAATTATTAACCAGATCTTAAAAGTCACTGAATCAATTTACATGTTTGCTGTACTAATTTATGCCCCTGAAATGAAGCATTTATTGCATAAATTTACAGAATATAATGCATAGACTGGTTTCTTTCAGACATAGTTTTTTTTTCCTTGCCTGCTATACAAAGGCATAACTAGTATGAGAATGGCAAACCAACCAAAATTTTATGGACATCTTCGTCTGAATGCCGCCTGCTGCTTTATTCTTCAATTCATGAATCAATGCCAAATTGTGAAAAATTCGTCGCTCACTGCGAGTACACTGTTGTCTCAGAATCAATCTCAATTCGTAATGAAAGTATTGCACTCCAGCTACAGAAAGTGATATTAAAATAAGTGTTAACAACGCGCAAATTATTTCGCAAAATGTGCTGTTCAGCGTAACAAAAACTCAAGCAGGTTCTATTTGACCCGAAGTTGAAAAAGTTTTAAATTTTTATTTTCAGAAAAAAATAAATTTTTCTCATAAAAAAAGGTATAATTTGGCCCGAAGACCTCATGAAGGTTAAAAGAAAACTAATCAATAAGAATGAACTTGTAATGGAGCATTCGTGTGTGTAAATGTGCTGGCAATGATATATATTTTGACCATGACCTTAGAAGCTCTTTTAAACTATTTATCATACCGTCATCCAGAGGTTCAACCAGCAGTTCTGCTATTTTTTATATTTTGTATAAAATTGGTTATGAATGTAATAAAATTCAAACGTTTTAATACCCACATTTTAAGTGGACACCTTTTTGAACTTTCACACTCATCTGAAAACGAACTTATGAATAAAATTTAAGTATTTTAATTGCCACAAAAGAAGGAATTTGTGACGACATTTGTTGAAAACACAACGAGAAGGACTGAAAATAGATGTTCGAGTAATTTTCACATGACGGGATAATATTTCTAACTGATATAGTGAGTCTGCCAATTGCCGTGATGTCATATTAAATCCATTAATACAATTTGCATTACAAGAAATATTACAAATTTATAAACAATGCATTGATGACTTCCAGTTACTGTGAAACAAATAAAGACAGTAGTCATGAATTATTATTCGGTCACCTGCAGGAGCAAATCAGTCAATCTAGAAAAGTTTGCTTTTTAAAATGAACAATTTACTGCACAGAAAAACAGCATCTGCCGTCGATGATTTAATACGCAACAGCATTTTTCGTCATTAATAATTCTTAGCTTTCCCACCGGGAAACGGAACCCTGAACCATAACTTGGCTGATGCTGAAAAGTGTAACGAACGTAAGAAGAGAAACGACAACGAAATCATAAATAGGCCGTGGAATTAAATTCTAAAAAGACTAGTAAGTGAAAATGTAATCCGAAACAGAAACTACAGCTCTGATGCGGATTTGGAATGAAAATATTAAGGAAAGCGAAATATTGCCCAATATTTCAATGGCACTGCAATGATTTTAAGTATTTTTATTTGGATGGCATTTTTATAGTATTTCTGGATTGAGTGCAATTGGCTCTATCATAATCACTACGAAAGAAGACATTCTTAGGATAACAACTCTCATGCTTTTTTATTAGCATTTATTTTTTAATACGCACAACAGCTGGAAAATTTATATTTGAAGAGCTTTTGGCATCGCATGCACAATATTTTACAATATTATGTGCTGCTGCTGCTGCTGCTGTTGTTGACGTCATAAATGTTAATGTTACTTCAGAGCTGCTGCAGTGAACGGTGAACATTTCAGCTTCCTTTTCTATATTGTTATTATGATGTTGGCATTACTGTTAATATCGTGTGTAGTTTGCTTGACATTGTTGCCATGAAGTGAACGGCGAAAGGAAACAAAAGGTGGCAGATTATGATATTAAATTAAAGTGTCAATATAACTTTTATTGTGATTTGTAGTGGGACAAATTTACGACCTGTTACTTGTGACTATAAAAATAATATTGCTTTTAAAAATTATAAATTATTACTGTCTTCAATGACGAAAGAAATAACACAATATATATGTTGTGATGTAAAAATATGGCGCCATTATACAGCAAATGATAATATTCCTGCTGCATAAAATTCAATCTCGACGGTAGTTATCACTTATTTTTGCAATTTTAGTATTTTCTTTGGCGGAACTGTTAATACAGAAGCAGCATAAGGAGTGCGAGTATATTTTTAGAAATTATTGCAATCTTGCACATAGGGACTTCATGGATAATAAGTTGAACTGGGCAGAAGCACATCGGCTATTGGTACGAGTATCTCTAATTTGGTGGTTTCTACGCACACATCCGCGAAGTGTATTGTCCAAGTTAGTGTTTGGTGGTAGTCAAGTGATAAAAGCTGTTGGGCCAATTGAACCTTGTGATGTTCTAAAAATACCTACTTGTCCCGAACGTGTTCGCATTAAAGTTTCTGCACATTATTCAACACTGTCCCGTACACGATCAATGTTCAATTGGTTGTGCACTATTTTCGGTCTTCCTGATCGTGGCAAATCTGACACTGTTCTTGTTGTCAGGACTGTGCAATTAAATGATTAATTGCGGTTTTGCTGGCTGCATTTCTGCTATTCAAATAATGTCGATATGCTCGTTGCGTCACTAAAATTTAATGTCCAGTCGAAACTCTACCACTTTGGATCGTTGTTCGGTTGTTAAATTTTGCATGCTGGCGTTGCACGGTTCCGTGAATAAAATCTGAAAGAAATCAATAAAAACAATAAACAAAAATGTCAATTAATTTTTTACATGAAGGTCCACCCTGTATGTGTAGATACATACACATATTATTGATGTCTACATATATAAATAACAAAATTTTATATGCAGTTGCATTAAGTGTTTTGCATTATTCCTGGAATTTCTATCGATATTTCTCCATCGATAAAATAATATTCAACATTCCCATGAACTGAAAGTTTTATATTTCAGGCATAATATTTTCATTGAAGAAAAAGTGTAACAATAATGTATGTATTTGTTAATAAATGTGTGTGTTGTCTTATAAATTATACAGTTTTTGTGTATAATTTTGTGTTTTACTCTCAAAAACTGTTTGTAAACATGTGTTTACTAAAATTTTTATTTTATATTATTTTTTTTTTCAATAAAAAAAAAATTATTTAAAAATCAGGCGTGCAATTGAAATAAATAATTTTTTTCTGCAAGTAAGTGTCCAAAAAAAATGTTGTTCGCTCAAGAGTTATGATGTTTTTACACATTGTGAACAAAAACATTTTTAAACACATATCGTCGTCACATTGATATAGAAGAGCCCTAAAGCATTTATTATCCAAAAAAATTGAGTTTTGTATATTTTCAAGAAATGGAGGAGCTTGCGTTGCAGTCAGTGCTTTATGGCCTGCTATGGGTGAATTGGTGGAGTCCAGTAAGAATCTGATTCTATTACTAGTGGCTGTGCTAATGGATAAGAGTTGCATTCACAATTGCCAATAGACTGCATTGTCTGATTATGGCAGTAGAATATTCGCTTACAATACCTGTACACTGTTACGGCTGAAGTTAAACAGGCTGTTTAGATTTCTGAGGGAATTTCTTTGTTCGTTATTGACTGCTCCTAGAGTATCGCAAAAGGACCGGATTCCATTGAACCACCTCTCTAGAAGCCCTGGCTTTAGAATATATGCTCGATAAAAAGCAATATAAACTATGCAAAAATTAATATTTTGAATTATTCTCGCAATGGATTAACTTAATCTCTTAAGAGAAATCAGCTGATAAAGATGTTACACTATCGATACAGCAAAATGGTTTGGTAAGCGATTTGCCAAAAAATTTAACAGACAAGGACTTTTCACTTATTTTCTTTTCTTTTAATTTATTTCTCTTTTCCTTTAAGCTTTTGAAAATGGTACTTTGGTTCTTTTTCATATTAAGGTGCCGATGTACACTGTAAAAGAACAAAAAAGTTTTGTAGTTACATATTCATAAGCCGGAAATTTAAAACTGTTTTCTTTTTTGTTTATTCCCGTTAAAAGTATTTTTAATTCTGGAAATTGTTACCAACATAATTTAAAAATCAAAGTTTTTATGGATTATAAATTCTGTAGCTGGAATTGTCAAAGAGTTTCCAAATACCAACAATTTTATTAAAAAAAAATTTGGAATGTGCATAAATGTGTCAGCTGAATATAAATATTTGCTACTTAAAATATGCTACGTATTAAATCTCCTGTAACTCGTAAACACAACTGAGCTTTTCGCGATAAAGCGATAGCGCATGGTATGATCTTTCAGCTTTATTGGTAGGAATTTTAAAAGCCTGAGTGTTTGTAGACTGACGTGTCCCTACAACTATGCTTTCGTTCATGAAATTTCATTTTGAAAAGGTATTAACAATAAAGAAAAATTCTTTTATTTTACATTTAAAGACGATAAAGGAAAGCGTAAAATTTTGTGAATATAAAAATGTATCTTTAAAAATCAATAGATCTTCCTGTTCTCTTATTGTACAGAAAGAGTAGTCTGACCAAATGGAATACTCGCAAATGCAGAGCCAATGCTTGTTTGTGTCTGCCAATATTAGAAATATTTCCATTTTAATTTTGTTGCTTTTTAGCTGCAAAAAAAACAAATTAACTACAATTATCTCAAGCTAATTCCCTTCCGCTGCTGGCGTTATTAATTTCAGTTTCTATAACCATGGGAAACCACCAGTGTTATGGCAGTTATAAGAACGAATGCGAAAAGAAGAAAGAAAAAAAATGGAAGAAAAACATCTTAGGGAAACTGAACTTTATAAGTTTGCGTTATTTGTTGAAGTCATTCGAAAGCGGAAATATGTGGAAATGTGGAAATTAGTGCAGTTGTTGATACAATGATTTATCCTTGCTGTTTGCTGAATATTTTTTTTTATTTTGCATAGGGATTTTAATTTTGAATTTCGGGTTAAGAAAGTGTTAACAGAAATGAAATGAAGGTTATCAGTAGTTAATTAAAAAGCTGTTTCATAAAGGTTAAAGAAAACTTTTAGCCAGTTTCTGTTTCTCAGCTGGATAGTTTACAAACACCGTCGGATATATGTATATTGGGTTGGTTGAATATTTATGGTCTGATGGTCCTATACTAACAGAGCCTTTCTTCGCAGTTAAATTAGCAATAAAAAATCGACGATATAAAATAGTAAATAAAATGGAGTTTCTATAAGGATAGCAGACAAACAGCAGGAAAAAAACAGCTGGATTGTGCAAGTATCAAGCCGTATTGCTAACACTTCACTGCTTGCACCCCGACACTATCCCTTGCCTTTCTAAATAGTTTCTGTGCAAAGCATTGCATGCATTGACTGGTCCAAGGAAAAAAAGAGTATACAATTGTTCATTTATTATGTTATTATTAAAAACATCTTTATATTACAGCTTTTGTTTTAAAAGCAGAATGAGCTCATATCACGCTGCCATTGTGAAAGCAACTAAATTTATGTTCCAGATTCTCAAATATAAGCGTTCAACTTATTTTCACGATTGAAACTTTGTGGAACCTACTTATAAAATAAATAATTTTGGAATTAAGTTACATTCTTTATGGAACGTTTAAAAATAAATTTAGTTTTTAACATAAAATTATCTTCTTTCAAAATTTAGTAGAATAAAACAGTTTTTCAACATAGAATTCATGTAATAAGAAAAAATATATTAAAAAATCTCTCACTGGCATGCAATAAATCATTTACAACGTGTTGCATACAATGTTGCTTCTGCAACAGCATGTACGTAACTCTTCTATTGCTGGCATGTTTCAATATATAAAATATTGTACGACGTGTTACATACAGAGTTTTTTACTTATGGTTGTCACGTAAAACTAAAGAATATTTTCATCACCGTTGCTTGATCTGGGAATATTGTTTTCGCTTATACGATATCAAATTTAAGATTTTTGAATATTGTTTATGTCATTGTGTCTCTATCGGAGACATTTCGCTGAAAGTTGTAAAAATTAAAAGAAAGAAATTTCTACATTGTGGTTTATTCAACAAATAATGTGCCAAAAGTTTTAATTATTAAGAAACAATTTTTAAAAATATATATATGTTTGTTTGTTTTGTGTCTTCTATGTTGTTTGATCTTTTCATAATTCATCTTATTAGCTTAATAATACACATAATAACATGTACCTCTCATGCTACCTACAATTTTTAATACGATACCCAATGACGTTCTCGAAAGAAGTACCAATGTGAGAGCCAGGAAAAAAAATTTGAAATTACATTTTATGATTACTCTATATTTATTATTTTTGTATTGCATTTTATGTTAAGTATACCTGCAGACAAGCCATAGAGGCTTCGCAAGGTTATCCTAATATTAATTTGTACACGACAGAATTGATAAATAAAATTAATGAATTGAATTGAAATACATATGTTTTTGTACGAAAATCTGTTTACTAAACCTGTTGGAAAGTCAAACCATTTTTCTATGATTACTGCAAATAATTATTCAAATAGATGTACATATAAAAAAATGACAGCCATAGTAGACAGAAACTTAACGTTTACAATCCACAAGTGGTGATCCCGTATGAAATTCATTTCTAAAATTCTCTAAGGCTGTCAAGATGTTGATTAGGGAAAATAAACGGAAGTATTCTTCTTTTAGTATAAAAAACAGAAAAAGTGAACTGCTATTACTTGTTGCTCATTTTTCTTCGCGTTTTTCTATTGAAAAAATAGTTTTATTTCAGTTTTCAATATAAATAGTCAACTGGAATATTCATTCCCATTCATAGGGACAGACTATTAATTTCAAGCATTAACAGGTGTATTTACAAAAATAATAATTTGGGTTTGAAGTGTGCGTTAAGACAAAATTTGCATAAAAATTTTGATTAAAGCACACTTGAACTGCAAATTAAATTTTTCTTAATACAGCCGAAAGTCTCTACTACGAAATTTATTTTGTCCAAACGTATACTTGATATTATAGGCGCACAGTAAGAAGTATTATTGCGTATACGCCTAAGTACTAAAATAATTTGATTCTTATTTCACTTAGAATCGTTATAAAAATAATTTTAAACAATTAATTGCTATTGTACTCCCATTGCCTTGGAGGGTAGTTTTTGAAGACTATTATATATATTTCTTGCTGAAATGTCATTGATTTAAACCTTTATTTTCAGTGACCTTTTAAATATTGATTGTAATTTTCATCGAGAGTAATTTCGTATTCAATAATAGATAATCCTTTCAAAACCATTTGCTTAATATTTCTATTTTTGCTCCAGTTCCCAATAAACATTCGACCGGGAAAAAATAAATTTTTTTTATAAACAACGGACGTGAGCATCAATGAAACTCTAAAAAAAAAACAATATTTAGTAGAATAACTCTTAAGTTGTTGCCATAAATACACATTGTATTTTTGCAACAGAAAATAATGTGAACATTTAGAGAATTACATTTTTTTTTTTTTAAATTAAGTAAATTCTTGAAAAGTAAATATGTATGCCAATAAATTACAACTAAACAACTAATTAAACAGCAGAATTGCCTTAAGAAATAAATTTAAAAAACTCAAATTAAATTCTCACGCATACACATTTGAACAGTTAAACTTAAACATTTTAGCCCTCATGCATACACTTTATACACTTAAGCTTAAACCGACTCCATTAAAGTATCTTAGTCCCTCATTAAATTGATGTTGAAATTAACTTTTACGTTACGAACATGACATTGCTCTTTCAACTTTTACCAAATAAACTGTGAGCATTAACATAAGTACATGATGTATGGAAAAAAAATTTTTACATGTATTTCAACATGAAAAAATTTACATCAAGACGGTAAATACTCGTAACAACAATTTATTGCGAAAAAAAAATTACATTAAGTATTGTATTGTATTGTATGTTTCTGAAAACAAAAACTTACTTAAATTCAATTAGCTAAAAAAAAAATTCTGTGAAATTAATGCCAAAGAATTTGTACAATAAATTTGCAAGTTATTCTTGGATTTTTAATTTAAATTATTCATCTACATAAACATATCATTGGATAAATTTCAAATTATGTTACAAACTGCCCGTAATACCTAAAAAAATGCTTTCATCTTCTTAGAATTTCTTTATGCCCTCAATTATTTATTCCTTTTCGTGCATGTCTGTGCATGCATACTCATGAGTAGGCATATCAATGTTTATATAGTGGTATAATAAATAAATTTCATTGAAAACACTTAATTGGAATTCGCTATTGGCAACACATTAACGCTTGATTGCTTAAAGAGAATCGTATGCACATTTCTTTTATGATGTTTCTCCGCTTTCTTCCTCCCATCGCTCATATGTGTATGCGGGTGTGACTACATAAAGGAATGATGTGAGAAAAGGTACAGGCCTAAAGTTGCATAAAGGTTACAACATAAATGCTGCTATACCATCATTAATACCAGTCAAGTGAAAATTTTTAATGAACTTTACTTTTATTTTACAGTTGCTTTTCCATACACTCATACACTCGCTCAAACACATATTTTTGGCATGCATATGCCAACTGTTAACGACAAAAAAACAAAAAACACCCGCAGAAAATGCTATCGCAATCAAACGCTAGAAAACAAGCATTATAAAAGATTCATAGTGTGCTCTTGGTTTTAAAGCAAATTCATTGATATTCTTTTTTTATTTTTAAAAATATTTATCGAGAAAAATTAAATATCTTTAATGGCTTCATATTCTGTCAACTTTCAAGTGAAGCAGACACATCCTCAAATCCTCAATAGTTTTGTTTTTATTTTGTACATTTGGCAGACAATTTTTAACTAATTATTATCAAAGAGATATCACTGTACTTCATGTGTATATGTGTGCGCGTTTGTGTTATTATAGCTGTTTATTATTCTTTTTTCAATTTGTTTTTTCTATAATTTATTTCTAATGATTTGTAATCCCTTAAACAAACAAACAAACGTTTACGTCATATAACAAATCTTTAATATACACCCACTAAACATATATTTAGTAAACAGAATGCCACACACACACACACACACACATCATCATATTTTCGGTAAAAATAGGTTTTCAATATCTTATTTATAGTATAAAAGTTATAGAGAATAAAAACACCCAATAAAACAACAATATTATTTATTAAGTGCAAAAAAAAAAAAATAAAACTCTAAGAAAAATACACAAGACCAAAATACTTCAAACAAGTATTGTACAAATATTTGCAATACAACCACTAGATACATGTATTCCTTTTAATAATAGATTTACACGCTTCTGAGCAACAAAACATAATTCCAAGTGTGATGTTGGAGAATCCAAAAAACACTACTCCCTCTATCCTTCTCCCGAAATCTATTTTTCTAGCTCTGTTGCAATGTATTGCATTGTTATCCCCTCAGCATGATCTGAGAAAAAAATAAAAAAAATATTTCAAAAGAAGATTGAGCGAAAAAATATTCTTAATGAGAAGAATTAGCACCTTTTAAAGGATTAGAAATTTTAAATTTAATTAAATTAATTTAAATAAAATTATTTCCATCGGTATTAATAACACAGATCTGCTAAGGTTTTTGTTTTCAAGCAGCATTTTTGCAATTTATTGTAAGAAAGAGGATAAATATTTACACCAACTCAATGTTCCATAAAAATAATTTGAAAAAATTATTTAAAAATTGGAAAATTTCTTCATTGCTCAGAAAGGTTTTGTTCCATAATACAGGTGCCATTGCATGAGCAGTACAGCCGAAAAATCTTGGGTTCAAGCGCCCGACCAAACAAAAATTATTCAAAGTTGTCTATGCTCATAGAGCCCTCTTTCCTTAGCAAATACGTTTATTGTATACAACACGTCATAGTAAAATAATAAATAAAATGGTACATCTACATGTTGTTACAGTTTCTAAATAGTTTTTTCTTAATGAAATATAAATTAAATTTTTTTTAAACAACGACATACATTCTGTGAAGCTGTTAGCTTGTCTACAGAAGCACTCAGGGTCTGGAGAGGTCGACGTTGATCAACACGAATATGCATAATTGGCAAATAAGCTGCTTCAAGTAAGAAGAAAGAACAGGAACCTCTGCAGAAAGTTAAAAGCCATACCATAAACATGCCAAAATAAGCACCTGAATTTATATTGATAAAACGTTGACTTTTCATCCAAATTGTAACATAAAACAGGTCATAAAGAAACTCAAACCACAAAATGCTAAAACAGAAAGAAATTTAAAAGATTCCTCTCTATTTAAAAATCAAGCAAGCATTGGTTTAAGCGACACAATTAATTCTTGTAGCCCAGTGTACCACAAAAGAAAGCGTTTAATTCAACACCGAAAAAACATTCAAAACTAAAAAAAGTTCTGGCTGTTAATAGGATGGATGACTCAGCATCTATGGCAAAAACTAACGTAAAATAAAAAAATACAATAAAAATCAAAAGTGGACAAAAATGTTACGACACTCAAGGGACACAGATAATTTTGTAAAATTTAAGTTGCTACTTTTAGAATATAAATTTTAGTTGGCATGAAAACACTAACTTAAGTGTCTTAAGAGTGTCTTAACTACCTCCCATGGTAAAATGTACATTAAAAAATATATTTTAACTAAACCAGAATATTGAGATAATTTTTTAATAACTTTTCTTTTAAAATGCAATTTCCATCAATATTTAAAATTAAATTGAAAATTAAAATGAAAATTTGAAACCAGTAAAGTTTTTTTGAATTATCCACAATCGCTAACGTTATTATTTTTGAAATAACATTTAATAATATATTATATAATTGGAAATATTTTAAAATTATTGCTTCAGAATTTTTTTTCATTTCTGCCATTTCTCACTTCAATATTTTAATGAAATCTCATCACATTAAAATAATTCCAAATATATTTATTTTTATTAATGGAAATTGTTAAATATTTTTTTTAATTATCGCTTTTATTCACTCGGGAGTACAGCTCTATTAAATATTACTTGTTTTGCTGAGGGAAATAATCAAGTTACACTTCAGTCTAGAGCAGATACATATAGAAAAAGAAAAGGCGTGCTTTGTTTTTCTTTTTGAAAAATATTGTTTAGAAGCCAAAAATTTCTTCTGCAATACATGCGTTCACTTAGTTTTTCCTTACAACTCTCTACAACTATCCCTTCTCCACTAAAATCCCAAAATTCTTGCATGTAGCCGGTGGATATCAACGCTAACTTGGATGTGGACTCTACAGTTTACGTCACCCTTTTTTTATTTTCATGGGTTTGTGGTATCGATCCACCTACAACAACCAACTAAATAACCATGTGGTTATGAGAAAGATTAATTTTATTTGACTGATTAATTTATTATTTTTTTTTTGTTTAAGTTTAATACTTGTTATCTGGTAATCCATCGAATTAAACTTAAATTATTCTGCCATATTGCCACAGAATAAAATATTTAATGTGTTAATTCCTACACTTGCATATTTATTGTAATAAATTGAGTTCCCTCGTTTTTATTAACAGTGAATGGTTTGTAATTCTAATTTGAATTGTACTCCATTGAAACTTCAACATAATTTTCATAAAAAAAACTTTAGAAAACTATTAAATCGAACTTTTTACAGGCACACACATTACCTTTTAACCACAGCGTAGAAGTTTATTATGATGCTACACTCATGGAAATCGAAATAAAATGAACAATACGTGAACTGATGTGAAGCATTTCTCTGTTCTATATATGCAAATATGCGTTATTTGCAAAAGAGGCAAACACAAGCTCGAGTTTCATATACATATACATTTATTTTCTTTTATAAAACTGTTCTTTATTTCGTTTGTAACTACATGCACATGTATGTATGAGTGAGAATGTTAGCGTGTGTTAATGCACATATAAGTTTTTGACCGATAAAATAGTTTAATTTTACTTGGCAGCATTCCTTTTTTTATGGCATGATTTTTTTATGGTGGCTAAGAGTGGTAGGGCGGATGTGTGCGTGTGCGAAATCTCCTTTAATATTTTTTATGCATGCGTATAGAAAGTTTATTTTCGTTTATTATGATGATTATATTAAAAACGTGTTTAATAGTTTAACTTTATATACGATTTTTTTTTTCCTGTAGCTATAATGGCTCTTTATGACCATTAAGGGAATTTTAGCTGCTGCCTCAGCTTTGCTCTGAGTAGGAAAATATTTGCAAATGCTTTTGTGCAATTTTAAAGGAACGTGATTCCTTTTTTTATAACCATATAAACGGACTTGACAGTTTAAATCAAGAAGTGGCTGTTATCAGTTTTTAAAGAATTAAATTCAAAATAGTATTTGAAGAAGGGAATTCAAATGTTGTTAATGAAATATTTATTTAATTCTGAAAGATTTATTTAAGTCTCTTCTACGAAATACGCATTTTGCTGCTTGTGAACGAACTGTATGTACGAGAACACTTTTTTTGTAATTTTTCACAAAATAACTTTGCGATTGATAAATAAATACGCTGCATCAAAGAAATATAGTTTTTTGCATTTTTCGGTAGTAAATCCTCCAATACTCGTACATTGATTAATAAAACATTGCTTTAAAATTTATAGAGAATTTTAAAATAAAATTATATTGCATTACGATAATAATCTTTAATTCATATGTACATATTATGTCTTTGTCTAAAGCAATTAATTATCAACTTACGTACTTAAAAAAATTAATTATTTGTTTGAAAAAAAAAAGTTCTGAAATATTTTTAGAAGACAGTAAAAATAAAGAGAAAAAACCGTGTTGAAGGAGATTATTTTAAAACTCTCCAGTTTACATGAAAACTAAAAAAAGTCTTGTAACAGTAAAATCGTGTAAATCGAGGTATAGGTGTAGCATCCAAATATCGCCAAAAAATAAAACATTCTAATAGCAATTTGAAAACTTTAGTAACAGTATTTTAAATGAAAATGTCATTATTAATGAAAGTAAATGAAAACTTTCTTCAATGAAATGCGCCTACAGACTTCCATATTTTTTGCCCTTTTTTTTCTCTAAACAAAAAGAAAATGTTCTTTTTAACTGCTGTTACGTAGATTGAATAATAAATGTGTTAAGTTGTGTTGCATATAGTTTTTTTCTCTGTATTTTCCATTTATTTTTTTTAAGACAAAAGTTTTTGAGGAGATTTAAACTGGAAAACTTTTTAGACGTGAAAGCGTTTATATGCTTTTAGTTTAAACTTGTTTCCGAAATAAACATGGATTCATGGATAAACAATCTTTTTTTCAAAATGTTTTAAAATGAAACTAAAAAAAAAAAAATTACTAAATTTGTTTTAGCAAATTGGAGCACTCATTATTTTATATGCTGTTGAATTCGTATTAAGAAATTTGGTAGTTTGACGCTGAATAATACTTATCAGGTTACACAAGCACTCTCTGCAAACCAATGTCAGGTTATAATGGCTCTTAATGGAACGCAACACCGCTGCAACAATGTAACTTGACCGGCAAAGAAATAATTTTCGTCCTAATTACAATTGTTTCGTGGTGATCTCAGTAAATTGGATTTAGATTATTTAAGGGATTAAAAATCGCGGAGTACTTGAGTTTATATTATTTTTCTACGGCAAAGCCATAAATAACCATTTAAGAAAAAGTATAAATATATTAGAGAAAAAGTAGAGATCTCCGATTTACTTAACAGCCCACTATTATAATCCAGAAATTACTTTTAATTCTTAAAAAATACTAGGCCCAGAACTTCTGACAATATTTCAGCGAGAGGTAGAAAGTGCTTTGATAATTCTAAAATTCTTTTTATGTGGTTCTTGCCACATTGGAAAGTTTTTCTATTAAAAGTTTGTCTAAATGATTTCATTTTTCTTAATTTAAAAATTTTTATTCTCTACAAACTCCACGATATTCATATTTTAACACCCTCATAAATTGCCAAGAATATCAAGTACTAAACCAAATTATTACATTTTTATTAACTCACATAAACTACAATCTTTATAGTCCCACTTTTAAAGGGAAAAAATCTCGCTCTTAATGCAAGAAATGCGAAATAAAACTTATACAATGATTATGTCTCTGCCAAAATTATTGTGTCTATTTAATAAAGTAAGAAATACATTTCTTTTTTTTTATTTTAAATAAATAAAACCAGCCAAGTAATTGTTTTTATAATACAGTAATGTTGTTATATATCTAGAAAAAGAAAAACAAATTATCTTTTATATCCATCGCAGTTGTAAAAAATCTTTGAAATATAAACAACCATAAACTCGTAAAAAAAAAAGAAAGAGCGCTCTTACAGCGACACTATGATCATCAACCGTGCACATTATCTACAGCCTCACACACTAATAAAAAAATTTCTTAGTTTTTTTCTACATTTAAAGTTGTGCTCAGGATATGCGAAAAGTTTGTTTGTCTGCTAGTTTTCATGCCATCCATAATAATGCAGACCATGCAAGAGACTACGTTTGCCTGCGTAAACAATTATTCAATGAATTTTATTCTAAAAACTTCGTACCTTTTAAGCAAGAACTGCACAAAATTCCATATGAGTAAACAGTGGTGTAATGATTTTATGATTCGTAATGTAAAATGAAATAATTTTTGCATTTATATGCTCAAGTTTTGTCATTTAAAAACAAAAATTAGACAAGTTTTTCCATATTTTTCAAGAAAACTTGCATAAGTTTCTCAAAGACATATCTATTTTAGTAGATGATATAACAGAATTTTGAAATTAAACTGCTAAATATAAAACTAAATTTACTTTCACGCATTTTTATTTATTATTTAAAATAATAGAATTTAATTATAAACTCGGCATATGTCTCCTTTTTAAGATTTCAATTTTTGGTAATGAAAATGACATTACATATATGATTCTAATTGTGCTTCTTCCCTTATAAATCATATGTGAAATTTATTATTACATACTTTATGATATTCTCATACAGTATGAAAAATATCATAAAGCATTTTATTACAAAAGTAACTCAATAATTGAGGAGGAAAGCATATCCATATAGTACTATTTCGCTAACGCTTACTTAGCTCATCAGTGGATTTTCCTAGTTTTATTTTTCAAAATAAATTCAGTTAATATAAAATGTGATTACTTTTTATCATTATTTTTTTTCTTTCTAAAAAATAATTTTACTAAAATTACTGTTGGCTGCAGACATAAAGCTTCCTTATTTTTCACTAAAAATCATATTTCGGTTGGACTGAACTTTTATAATAGAATCCTTTGACACTCACATAACGTTATTGATAGTAAATTATTTTTAATTTAAGTAACAATATTTCAATTGGCTAATTAAACTTCATAAATCACGGTAATACATGAAATAGATAAAGCACAAGTGTATGAAAAAATATTCTCATTTAATATTCCAGCTGGTATTTCCGGTCAAAATACAAGTATTTCTAATGACAAACCCCTGCAAGAAATGTCATTTTGAAAAACAGTTTTTTATTACAAATATTTTTTAATATCATGTCTTCCACTTAATTTTTTTTATTATTACAGAGAAATCTTTTTTCCATAGAAGTTAAAATTAAAGAAAACATTTTTGACACTTCTTTCTCTATTGTTAATATTTCATGAAAAGTACAAGACATTACGAGTATAATGGGGAAACGATATTACAATTTTTATGAAGAACAAATTTGGTCTTGCAATTTTAAATGAAATTCCAATGTTGGCACAAACAAAAAGTAAAATGTCTATTTTATAAAAATAAAAAAAAGATGGCCTAGGCAAAGCGAACATTTTAATGCTAAAAATAAAAGCTGCAAATTAAGAATAAACATTTTTGTCATTTGGAAATTTGTTTTATTTTAATTATTTATGCTACAACGGCGTTGGTTTATTTATTAAAAATGAGACAGCAAATGGTGTTATAAAAACTGACATTCTGAAGGCTGCTCCTGAAACATCGTTGGAAATTCTTCTTAATATCAAACAAATTATTTTTACAGAAGGGGATGGCTCAGTTGACAGTTCACTTTTGCTGATTAAAGTTGGAAATAATTTAAATTTTCTTCCATGATACTGCAGGATTATTAAAGCATACTGCCTTAGAAAACTCTGACTGCTTGAGATGAATTGGGTTTAATTATTCTTAATTATATTGATAATGAGGTAGCAACATAGTATTAGATGTACTTATTAACAAGTTGTTCTTCTCCCATATTTATTCAATCTACTAGAAACACTGCACATAACGTGCTTATTCAACGAACGTAAACACGCAAACATAATGTTAAATTTGATATAACAAAAGAAATAACAATAGCGAGCATTAGCGGATTACAATGGAAAACCAAAATTACCTTCGAATTATAAACCAAAAACACAAATGCTACCATTTACACATTTTAACCCCACAACATCAAGATGCGTATGGTGTATTAAAGAAGGAGTTCCATGGAACATTAAAGAAATTTCCAGAAATAACGCACAGAAATTTTCAAACCTTTAATATTTAAGTATTTCTCTATGACTCTGTAATCGCAACTGGATTTTGAGGGCGAACTGTGCTACATTTTGAGTTTTAAAAATTCGATAAAATGAAATAAATAAAATAAATAAATAAAATAAATGTGATAACTGATTACTTTTTGGGTAGTAAAAGAGCAGGCATAGCCTAGTTATCATTTGTTCATAGTCTAGTCATAGTCTAATCATTACCTATTCATAGTCTAAACATATTCTAGTCATAGCCTATTATCTACTGTACCAGACTGGACTGTCTAGTCATAGTATAGTCATGGTCTAGTCGCAGTCTTGTCATTGTGTGTTGATAATCTAATCATAGTCTAGGTCTAATTTACTTATAGTCTAGTTGTAATTTACTATCGCATCTTGTCCTGGTATTGCCCATTCAAAAAAAACTAAGTCTCCACCCTGAAAGAAAAAAGTATTTCAACATGAAATTTTCCGTTCGTCTAATATTTTTCTATGCGTTTGCTTTTAGCAATAAAGTTTATTGTTGCGACTTGCTGTTGCTGTCGTTGTTTATCCTTCCCCTTAACGCTGCTTACTGTGGTTAAACTGATTTACAATGCAAAACTGTACATACTATCGCATTCATGTTAACGAATACACAACTTGGGCATATTTTAAATGTATGTTTTAATCAACATGTTTAAGTGGTACGAATTTATAACCCGTAAGTAGTACATTTGTGGTCTTGTTATTGGAGTAGTTGTCGTTTTTGCAATCATTGTGGTTAAGCAATAAATTTGTTGTGAATTCTCTTAATATAATATATAGAATATGCTATTGTTACATTATCCAACTTATAAAATATTTGAGCAAATTAACAGAACAATTAAAACAATACCAATCAACAAAGTTGTAATTACCAAATATAAATGCAATTTAACACAACAAGTTATTTAATTCGAAATGGTAGCAATAAATTTAAAAGAAGACGTTAAAAGAAATCTGCTCAAAAGTCGATTAATTTTATTCTCTTAAAATTAAATTTAATTGTATTTAAATGCACTTATTAAATGCTACAACTTGAATGTAAATTTATGGAAAAAATTTAAATGTACTCCTGCTGCACTAAAAATAACGAATTGAACAGTGACTTAACAGTGACAAAGAAACAAACTTCTTAGATAATAAGCATTAAAATTATTGGAGAGAAAACCTATTTGTCAATTGTTACGTTACCAGTGAAAAAAAAACATAGATTTATATCAATACGTATGAGTAATATCAACAAGAAATAATATATTGCTTATACGCAATGATATTTTGCTGGTCTTAACTATTGCCATTGAAAGTGTGCGATGTAAAAGAAACATTAGCAGGAATAAAAATTTTATTATATTTAAAATACGATTCAGATATGTATTTAGTTGCGTGATACAATATCAACCGCATTTCCATTTAAAAGATGGGAATAAAAACATAAATGAATCTCTAAGGAAGATACTTGACAAAAATATTTTATAAAAATATACATTAAAAAGGAAACATTTATAAGATTAGGAAATTCTAAGCAAGATAACTAAGTTCAATAATAAATTTTATAAATTCTTTTAACGGCTGCTTCCGTAACATAGTGCATGTCTGGAGGGCCGAGTTCGATTCCCGCCTAGACCCTGATTGTTTCTACTTGTGATAAGTGGAGCGTCCGCCACATAATCTAACCTAACTAATTCAGTATTCAAGCAGACAAATTTATTTGCTTAAATGTAATTTATTTTTATTATAAACCTTTAAGTACTTTTGCTTTCATTCTCTTCTTTATTTTCCTTTGCCCTTTTTTTATTATAAAAAATAAAATGTACATATTCGCTCTTAAAGGTGCTGCATAAAAATTCTCCTTTTGTTATATTATTTTTTTTATAACATGTCATTTTAAATTGACACGTGTCTTAACGCGAAAATTGCATTCTTATTTATTTTAATGTCATTCTACTTTCATTTTTGTTTTTATTCTCTTGGCTTAAAGAAGTTAAAATTAAGATCAGAAACGTTTATTTGACTTTAAATATTCAACAAAGAAAACTACCGCAAAGCAAGTATAGAGTTTTAAACATGTAAAGAATATTAATGGAAACCAACCGTTTAGTGCTAAAATATCTCAAGGAATATTGATGACATGAGAATGAATTTTAAATTGTATATAAATGCGGGAAAATTATGCATTCTTTAATACTAAAACAATCGTCCCTAGTATTTGCACAAAATTTATATTTCTTCGATAAATTTGTATTTTTAGTTTAATAAATCAAAAATGGGTGTTGCATACAAGTCTATAAGATTTTTAATAAGAGCTCTAACGCAAATTTAAGCAGTATGAGTAACAGGGTCGATTTCAATGCTTAAAAGACCCAATGCAGCATGCTTACACATCGACGCATGCCCAATGACGCTGCGTCATCTGTAATTATGGACGGTATAAACATCGAGGAATCAGAAGCTCTTGATGTTCTTGGCATGAAAATCCAGTGCGATGTTCGATGGACTGAGCACATTTTTCAGGTCTCAAAAGAAGCATTCAAGTGCCTCGGTTTTTTAAGACGGTGGAAGACATAATTCACCCCATCTGATCTCCTCACCATTTATACCGCCTACATCCGACCGAAAATAGAATACAACTCTCATGTTTGGGCCGGTGCTTCAAATACTATTTTGAAATTACTCGACCGGGTCCAGGAGAGAGCGAAGAAACTCATAGGAGACAGTAGGGTAGCCAACTCTATTGACTCTCTTGAGCATCGCCGCAACGTGGGGTGCGTTTCGTTGTTCTATCGTTACTATAATGGGATGTGTTCTGATGAAATCAGGGAACTTGTTCCCGAAACCCGATCATTCACACGCACAACGCGTTCATCATTAAGAGCACATCCATTTGTGGTCAACTTGGCAGCGAACTGCACTACGCATTACAGGGAGAACTCATTTTTCGGCCGAACATCGCGTATGTGGAACAAACTCCCTGCCGAGGTCTTTCCTGTCACTTATGACGTGGGAAAATTCAAATCAAATGTCCATTCACACTACTCCCTCTATCCTCCTTCCCATAACCTGATTTCCTAGTTCCAGCACAATGCATCGCATGTGTAGGGGTCATCCCCTGAGTGCTGGTCCAAGATAGAAAAAAAAAAAAAATAAGAAATATATTACGTACCCGCCAACATGCTTCTTAAATGCGAATTAGTGGAAAAGTATGAGTAATATTTTCATTGCGTATAGGGAATATTTTATAAAAATAACATTAGATTAAAAACAAATAAATACAAGTTTCTTTAACTTGTTAGTTTGCATTTGTGATTCTCATTTATTAGGAATAAATGTTCAAGTGTTCACCTCAACTGTACATGATGTACTCGTATGGTTAATACAAAATATATATATTTAAGAAACATTTTTAAGAGATCTTAATTAGCTGATATAATATAAATAAACTATCATGTACGTAAGTACGGCTAATAACTTTTGCTAAATTATTTCAATTTAAAGTATATAAAACCTTCTACATAAAATATCAGAAGGAAGTTATAAAGAATTTTCTGGCACGCATAATCGGTAATTAATGGAAGCAATAATGATTTTGAGTTATAAATTTTCACTTGAAAATCCATAGAAACTTTTAATAACCAACAGTTAATCAGCATAATTCCCCAGCAAAAAAAAATAAATACAAAATATTGTTTTGTGTCACCGTTGTTGTTCCTGTAAATTCACAGAAGCACTTTTATATCTATTGCTTTTAGAGCAAGTTGATTTCGTAGAAAATCGGGGTTTATGCATACTAATTAGTAAGTACTGTCGCAATATTTTCTGCCTTATCGAAAGTGTCTATTGAAAGTAAAAATTGCTGGATTATGATCGACATCAGAAATTGCGCTGCATAAACTTAATATTAGAGAGGATGTTTGTTGTCATATTTACGTACATATTTTATGGTGTGCTGCTATTGATAGATTTACAAAAGTAACGAATAGAACATCCTTGTACTTTTTATGTGGAATATAGGCGTGTTATGGTGTTATTAGCAATACATTGCAATATTTTTAACAGTTTATACCAAATGTGTACAGCTTAAAGATTATAAAATTATTTCGTAATATTATTTTATCACTATTTTTTATTTATTTTGTAAAATTTTTTAATTTATTCTGATGAATATCGTCGATACGTAACTGTTGAAATAGAATAACTTTAAACAAGTACATTCAGAAAGTATGACTTGACCATTACATTGGCTAAAATGTCTTGAGAAAAACATGACTTGATACAAAATATTTATAATTAAAGTAGAATACCGATAATTCGTAAATCAAAGCCTTCAATCATTGTCGACGAGTTACAGAGTTTTTCTATTAGCGAGCTGAAAATAAGAAAAAAAAGCGAAAAAGCGAAAAACTTCTATTTATTTTTATTTATTATAGTGGGGAAGAAAAACGGTATTATAAGGATTTGCGTATTTAGCTCAACGGTAAACGAAGCTTCGCATCCTTCCCTCACTGTAAATAAATATTTGCATGTACATACACATTTATATTATTTGGTATATATATTTATTTTGGTCAAACATTTCATAACGCCTGAATAAACTATCGTAATTCTACTGCAATATTTATTGTACCATTATTTGCCATCATTCAGTAAGTTGATTAAGACAACATGATGTTGCAAATTTTTTTTTTCTCCGCTGTAAATTGCGACAATTTTTTTTTTTTCATCAAAGCCGCAATAAGTATTTTTTATCGACAAATTATAGCTGTTGAGTGCATATCGAAAGACTTTTTTAACTTTCTCTTTTCATTAAAATATGTTTCACTTTGCCGTCATGTTCACAACATAATCCTCTTTATCTAGAATGTACACGTTATAAAATATACCACATTATGTTTATCATTATGATCAACCTGATGGTTTTGTCGCTGAAAGTCTCTAGTTAGACACAAGTCAGATGTAAAGAGCTTGCTTTACTTTCACCGCTGCGATATGATAAAAATGTTGATTAAATGTCATGCAAACATAAACTTAACATAAACGATTAAAGAGGAGGATATAAAGAAACCATTTAAAGCACAGGCATACTACTTTGCAAAAATCGAAGAACGTTCTTGAGTAAATATTAAAAAGTAAAATAGCAAATTAAAAATTAAATAACAAAAAAAAGAAATTAAAACATTTTCAATTACAAAAGTCGTATGCATCCCACAACTACTGCAAACATGAATAAATGCTTAAATCCACTTAGGTTTATAAGTGATGGTATGTCTAACCTCGTATTCCTCTATTAGTTTATAATTAAAAAATTGTATAGAATTATAACAATTTGTTCACCTTAAAGATTTCCGTTTCAGCTTATTTCCTTATTTCTAAAGATTTATTTCGAATTTCCTCAAGGGAAAATTAACTGGAACGAGGCGGCAGATGAATAGGCGACGGAGGTAAAGATTTCGGCTGGGGGATGGTTTGATCAGTACCGTGTTCGTAACAGATGAGGAGTTTGACGACCTGTAGGCATCATCATATAGTGCTCAAGGAACCCATAGGCCGCTGTGGGAGTACTGGGGTATGGCCGTCGTACCTTCTGCTGGAGCACGTAACTTGTTATGGGAACCGCAGGTATCATCTGAGCCGGATTGACGTCTTAGGAGATGATATCTGAAGACTATGTCTGGAGGAGATTAAGACGGTGGCACATATTGTGTGTGCACATCAGTATTATTAGCTTATCCTAGACTAAGAGCCACGGGCCGTCCATCGTCGATGGGAGTGCGATGTGGAAATATAGTCTACGGCACATGTTAGCGATAAGCAACTACTAAGTCAAAAAAAGACTACTCGAATGGAAAAATACAACAAAGGGATTGGCGCGGATCTCAATGGCTGATGTGGCAAGCGGATATTAGTGGGAAACGAGAGATTCGCAAAGGGACCCGATTTGATGTTCGTCTGCTTCAACGGAAAAAGGAAAAATTTACTATTCGAGAGGCTTTTCATAACTATCGAATTTAATTTGAATACTTTCAGAAACCATGGTAATAAAAACTGGAAAATAATATTGGAAATTTGGCGATTGTTTCCATAATTTGCGGTAAAATTTTCTTTCATTTTCAGAGAATTTTTATTGATTATTTGTATGCCTCATCGTGCTTTTAGAACTCGAATTCCGCTGGAATTTCTTATAATTTAAAAGATATTTAATTTTTTCTAGTTCAAATGTTTAAATTTCTTAAAACAACTATTTTCTATTTATAGCAATAGAACAAGGTTAGAACGAAGCAAATATTAGCAAAAAAAAAAAGGGGAAACAAAAACATAAATTTGAAATTCGATTAAGAATATTGCTTTTTTGTTGAAGTATTCCACTACATTATTTTCTTTTTCTTCATCTGTACCAATTGCTTGTAAAGGTTTAATATTTTCATTTGCTGCCTTTTAACTTTATTTTTTATTTTTAGTTCTTATGGCGATGTTTTTAATATGAGAAAATACTATTCTGCAGTCGTGAGTTATTAATGGCGTCCCCAAGGTAACATAAGTCTTAGAATAGTACAGCCATATAAAAATGTATGTGCGTGTGTGTGTGTGTATGATTACTGAGCATTATGGAAGCACAATGCTGCTGTAGTAAACCTTACAGGCAGCGAAAACAGGAAATGTAATTTACTTGAGAAAGAAAATATTATAAACTTAAAATATTATATTTGCTTCTTTTTTTTGTGCACATAGAAAAGCGATTGATTTGACTATGCTTTCAATTGTAAGTATTTAATTTTATAAAAATTATATTGTCAACAAATTGTAAAGTTTCTGTATAAAATACTCAGAAATGGCATGCTTCAGTTCAGTTCATTTTTCAAATTTGTTAAATAGAAACCAAATACATTTTAAAGAAATCAACTAAACTTTATTCGTTCATTGCATTTCATTTTCCATCCATTGCCACTTGTTTGCTCTTATTTCTTTCATCATGCGTGTATCATTAATTATAAAACTTTATTTTATATTCTTTTAGGAAATTCTTTTCATAGACTTGTATATTTTTAAAGAACATTTAAAAATACTTCGGATATATTCTGGCTTATTTGTCTAACTTTTTGTGCAGCCAAACTCATGTTTGTATTCATTGATTTGAGTCTTTTGTTTCACTTGCGTGATAATTGTTTGTTTTTCCTTTTCTATTACTTAATGCTTAATTGAGAAAATTACACTTGTTAGTATAGACTCTGCAGCATTATATTCATTTTGTGGTAAAGTATAATCAAATAAAATCGGTTCTTTAGAAAGTTTAATACGGCGTCACATAGAGCCCTTGAAACTTATTGGGATCAGTTTATGCCATTAGTTTAAACTTTTAAATTTAAGTAGGCCGATGATCGATAACATACAGACAGTCAATATTACATGTCATAGTTACTAAGAAACAAAATAAATAAGAAAAAAATTATTATTATTATTAAATCGTGTTAAACACCACCCGACCGGAACAATATGCTGTTTTCTAAGGCTGCTACATCTTCTTCCCCAGAGCGTTCTTCGTACTTTGTCTACTGTGTATCGTAAGTAAATTATCAGTTTCACAGTAAAAAGTTATAGTCTATTTTTAGAATCTCGTTTTAATATATACTATTTTGGATTTAAATTCAAAATTAATTCTAAAATATTTGATTCCAATTTTAAAATTGTGCTTTTTTTTAATAATTAAATTTAGCATCATATATAAAGAGATTTTCCCAAAATAAATTCAGTTAATTCTAAAATAGTTTACATTTTAAGCCAGGAAAATAAACTGAATTTTTACCTGCAATAGAAATAAATCCAAAATTTCTTTACAAACATACTATACTGGAGTTAAATGAATTCTTTTTGGATTTGTTATGTATAACACCGGCTTGGTATTAAAATTGATGAAAATTAATCCAAAAATGTTTACTGTGTTTAAATATTTGTTATTTTTATTAATAGAATACGAGAAGTGGTTTCAAAAATTCCGCTACTTTCTCTACCCATTATTATGGAAATTCGAAAGGCATAACTTAGAACTGGTTACATTACATTACAATCCCTATATTAACTGCCGATACGTCTAAGCCGATATGTTTGTTTAATATACCAACGAAATGTAATAAATAATCATTCACATTTGTCATTGCATGCGGCAGAGGGCTGAAAAAACAAAATTAAAAGTATGTGTATGTACAACATACTCGTCTGTGCGTATTTTGCTAAAACACATCAAAAAAATTGTCCACAAACAACTACTCGGAATATAAGTTTTTTTATTCTTTTGCATTTCAATTTTTATTAGTTTGACTTCTGATGATTATCAATGACATTGGCAGCATTAAAATCCCAAACGTTGTATTCATCATACGATGCATTTGCAATATTTTTCCATTCATTCAGTCACTTTGTACAAATGTTTTTTTTATTTTCATTTTTTATTTAGTTGGTTTGTTATTTACAGAATTTCTTTATGATGCTGTTCTAAGAGTTGTAGAATATATTGGTTTATTGATTGCTGTATTAAAAAAAAACAATTCTCTTGAATGTGATTGCAAATTAATTGCGGACCAACGCACTAGAAAAACTTTGCAATTTATGCAGTTAAAAATAAAAACTTATTTCATAGAAATTTTGTTGTGCAATTTTCATTAGTACATAAAAGTCAAACAGATTAAAATAAATTAAAATAATAAACAAATGAATAGTAATTTAGAAAAGAAATGCAAATGTCAGTATTTTTATATTGAAAAGTTAGTCTTTAGAGGAATAACGATATTAGAGAAATAATATGGAAATTAAATATTTTTGGGAGACTTCATTAGAAATAATTTCTGAAAAATAAACGAGAACGTTATTAAATTAAATAAATATGGATAAATACTTAACCTTAAGCTAAGCGAATCTTTATGGTATTTTATTTTACTTCACTTCACTCTATTTAAAGTTTAGATTATCTGCCTTAAATCCAAATAATTATTGCGAAAACGTTATTCAATATAACAGTTGGGTATTTAAGCAGATGTTTTGCGAGAACTTAATTTAAATCTGGGCCACGTAAATCGTACGCCCTGAACAACTTGATACAATTATAATTTATCATTTAAGGCTGCCTCTTCATACATATTTAACTTAATTTTAATATTCAATTTTTATTAAATACCATAACCGTTCCTTGGGAACTTTAAAACTTTATGTTTTAATACCGATCAGCTTCTCTAAATAAATAAAATAATATAAAATAATAACTTTTAATTATATTATTAATTGACCTTTTTTATTATATTTTTTGCAATATATTTATTAAGCTTGAGGTCTTTTTCTTTTATTTTATTTGGTTTTATTATTCGATATTTCGTTAACAGCTTGTTAACATTATTATTATTAAGATTATTCCTGATGATGTTAACAAGCTGTTAACGAAATATCGAATAATAAAACCATATAAAATAAAAGAAAAAGACCTCAAGCTTAATAAATATATTGCAAAAAATAAAATAATAACTGCAAACGTATTGTACATTTAATCATTGTTAAATTTTCAAATACTCCCAATTTGTTTAAATCTGTAGAATTTATTTTACTTGTCACTTTATGCAACACAACATAATTAATTTCTCTTTTACAAATGAATTAAACCATATTTCAGTACCGTAGCGTCATCATGTCACACACACATATCCTCTTTTTATATGTTTAGTGGTTAAGACTTGAGAACTTTAATTGTAGCCTTCGGAATTGATGCTGAATTTCAAATGACACATCTTAAAAATAAAGTTGTCAATGGGCAAAAATGTATGCGAATATGGTTTTGAATACAGCAGAATTTAGTGATGCTAAACTATAATTGATTTTTTTTAAGCCTTCCTCATTTTGCCATGATGCCATCAAATAACAAACATATATTATAAATTTCAAAGGAGAGTCTGGATGCCATTAAACAAGGTTACCAGTGTAAACAACGATCGTTTATTAATATCATATATAATAGTTTTCCTTTCACCAGCAGCTAAAAGTTGTTCATAAAGAAAATTCCTTTCAGAAGATTTAAATGCAAAATTTCCTCCAATCGCTGTTCTTCTCGTGCTTACAACTTCCTTCCTTTGTAGATATTTTAGCTATTGCTTTTTAATTGCTGAATGCCAAACACCTTTGTTTTGTAACAAGTAAAAAAAATTTCAGCAGTGACACATGAGTAACTTAATTAAAACGTTTATTTAAAATAATTGCAAAAAACAAGATATTCACGGTTAACAAAAGCCAAAACAAAGTTACGCAGCAGCCATGAAAAAAACTCTTGGTTTTTACAAAAAGAAGAAATTTTAACGAGTATATTGTCGAGAAAAACTGTTACTTTTAGAAGGAAATTGAACAAGAAAAAGTTGTTTGTTTTCAAACAGATTTATCATACAGTTTTTGTTTTTTATTTTAAGTTTTTCTCGTGCCTGTCTTGACAATCAATTTGCTTTATTTCAATTCGTTTGTCAGCACTTTTTCTTTTTTTTTTTATTTGATCTCTTGATTTAAATAACACAAAAACATGAATTTGTTCTGTGATTTATTTAAAAAGTTGTGAATAGTACAAGGATCTCAACTTAAACTTGAAGTAACTTTTGCTTTTCTAGCTTGTAGTAGCACTCTGAACATGAAAACCAATTGGCTTGGAACTGGAACAAAAAGCATAATAACACTTGTAAATATTTGACCTTAACTTTCTAATATGTAACTTTGAAAAGAAATGAGCACGTATTTTTTGTTAAAGTATTAAACACATATACCACAACATACTATCGAGTTCAACCTATCAAGTATGATGTCTATGCTGTACGCTCTCCCGTACACGTTTAATATTGTCAGTAGTGTTCGCGTGGCTGCAATCCGCAAATTAAAATGACGAAGAATGGTACGCTGTGTCAAAACAATGTATGTTTAATCATTTTAAATTCTTCTCAAAAAACAAAGAAAAAATAATAATTCATACAGTTATAGAGAAATAAAACCATATATCTCATTCTGTGCAAACAGATGTATCTGTTCTGTTCAAAATAAATAAGCAGCCGACTACAAGGCAACGCCCGCAGCCAGCAACCTCTGGAGTCCTCGAGTTCCGCAGCATGCTGTGTTTAATGTGTGTTATGCTCAATATGTGGTGCGATTGATGGCAAATAAACCGAATTGGTAAATATCATATTATTTTGGAAATAGGACAGATTTCGGAACAAATTGAATGAATCTAAGTGGGGAGAAAATAGTGTCCTGTTACAATGTGTGTGCAAGACCTTAAGTTTAAATATTTTATTTAATTCAAATATACTGATTGCTTCTGCAGACAATATAAGTGGCTTTGATTGTTGTATTTGTCATTATAGAAATAAATTAATGAAGACATAAAATAATAATAAATAATAATAACTATGCTAGTGGAATAAATTCTACTGTTTGCCCATGCTACACAAAGCAGTCCTTTTATAATGTTTGTTCTGATTCGATTCTATAGCCTGAAGGTCCGGCGATGCAAAGCTTAAATAATTTTTCTGATATGCACAATCCAGTTAGAAAAAGAAGGTACCACTCAATATGAACATTGCTCGTGCACATCATAATTTCGTTACTTCTTAAAAAAGAAAAAAAAATTATTAATAATTTAAGCGATCAAATTTGTCATGTTGCTTAAAATATAAGATTTTCGTTTATTATCTCACATTTACATAGCAGTCAGTATGTAAAATAAGATTCCAGCTCGAGAAGATGTCATTAACAAAGGAAAGATTTCAAAGGGGAACTCAAACTGTGTCTACTTGACCCTAAGACTGCCTAAAGATTCAACTGCAAAGGACATATTTTTTATTATCTTCACTAATTTATATATTTTATTATATTTTTCTTTCCTCTGGAACTATGAAATTGCAGTTTAAGGAACGTGCAAAACAAACTTCCATTAAGCAAGCACAAATATTTCTCCATCATCTTTATGTGACGTAAAACGAAAAAATCAACAATAAGTATTTTTAATGTTGGTAACGACATAAATGCATAAAGAAATGTCTGCATGTGTATTTGTGTCTCGCATGCTAGACAATAATTTACGCTAAGAGTGCGTGCCTTCACTATGTTTTGTAAGTGAGTGTTTGTTTTTATATCCATCAGTATTCCTGCTGGATAACAAGTTCAATATTAAAAGAGAACGTAAAAGTAATGCTCTGGGCATTTTTATTTCAATTTAATGCGGAGTGGTATGACTTTCTTTTTTTTTTCATTAAATTATTTATTTGCTACGAATTTAACAGCAAAATAAGATGCAAAGAAACGTGGGACTTTTTACAGGCTGTTTGCTACGTGAGCTTTTAGTGCAACTCTAATTTTTTGTTTTTTTTTTTTTTTTGCTTTTTATTCATTTTTGTTATTTCGCTATTAAACTATCGAAACTTTTATGCTGAGCTCTATTAACTATTTATAAATTAGGAATAAGTAATGTGTTAGAATTGTTTATATATTAATAATATTCAGCCAGAGTTTTCTGTAAATGTGTTTATTTTATTTTTAAAAATTTTTACAAGTTTAAAATCTCTTTCATATAAAACGGGAGACAAAATCACGGCATTCGATTCGAATTGAAATTTCAAATGTATATAAACTTCTAATTTCATAACAACAATTTTTTTCTCCCTCACGAGATGTTGGACTGCGATCTCTAGTCCGTACTTTCTAGTACCTTATAAAGGTGATTGACCTATTTTTAGAATAAACTTTCTGCTTTAATGTTCTCTACTAGCCAGCTTTATTGTTTCAAAGATATCTGTTCTTTTTTTTCATTCTTGTTTTAAATATAGTGAAGAAAAAATTACATTTATTTTAAGTGAAAAATTAGCAAATGGTAATCATTTAGTAGTTCACGTACAAAGTACAGGAAATACTTGATAACCTGCTTTTGTTCTTGTGTTTTTATGGTAACAATTAATATTACACAACAGCTGGTATGCAATACGGACTAAAAAGTGTTTGTTATACTTCATTTAAACAATGTACAGGGTTTTCTATTTTAATTTGCATCTCTTATTCTAAACTTAGATCAATACATGCACACATCTCCAATGCGAAGGTTTATTGTTATATGGCCTTGAACACAGGCGTATGATTAATATAAAAAATAATAATA
This sequence comes from Dexiosoma caninum, assembly GCA_963924685.1. Classification (NCBI taxonomy): domain Eukaryota; kingdom Metazoa; phylum Arthropoda; class Insecta; order Diptera; family Tachinidae; genus Dexiosoma; species Dexiosoma caninum. The sequence goes on along the minus strand of OZ004727.1, from coordinate 1,234,006 downwards.
AATAATGGTCATACGCCAGCGTATACCACAGGCGCTTATTTCATTTTTTATTAATTGATATCAATTAATAAAGGGTATGTCAGTGTCAGTATTTTTTCAAACAATGCTTAACACAAATAATTGCTCGATAACCTTGTGGTATGTAGATAAACTTGCATTTAGCTTTGAATGATTCAATCATTGCAAAATTATAATTTGCCAACGCCAGTAACAAAATTTTGAAAATGTTTTTTTCTTTCATTTCCTCAATACAAAGTCATTGTTACATTTTTCAGTAGTTTCAAGAAAAGAAATAAAAATTTTCTAATGTACACAATTTTTCTTCTTCAAAACATTCATTTGCATCTATTTTCCCCAATTGACATGTCGTAAATCATGACGCTTTCGATAAATTTCTTACAGCTGCCACAAAATTTTGGTTTTCCGCTGGTAAAAAGGGAGGGAAAAGAATGGTTCTTTTTGGCGAATGTTTGTACTTGTGTGGTTGTATGGCATAAAATCATGGTGTAATAAATTGCATTTTTTCTATAGTTTTTTTCTGAGTTCAAATCGAATTCATTTGTTACTGAGTTATTTTCATTCTATTTTTTTTTTGCATTCAGATTTTTGTGTATTTTTTTCAAGAAGAAAATAATTCAATCAGTATTAAAGAATAATGACAAATAAACACATTTGTTTTTTTAGATTTTACTTAGAAACGAACACAAATTTAGTTATATTCTCCTCAATTGTTTTCCTTATCTCTCAGGTATCAATAATTATCATTGGGAAATCTAAAAAAAAAGGAAAAAGTAATTTGCGAATTTAAAATATTTGATAATGAAAATGCTTTCTTATTGATATGGTTTTTAGTATCTGATCATCCATCATGATATACAACTTGAAATACGAAGTTTTTTATGAAAAGTTGTTTTTTTTTTCTAACATGGCTGCTTTCTAGTCAATTTTTCTCTATATGACTAATTGTTTATCATGTTATCGGATGCTCCAGTAATATTTCCAGTTTTTTTTTTCTTTATTTTTTTTACATAACTGTGACAACTTAAATAGTTTCACTAATGCAACCATAACGAGCACAATCCTGTTACCTTTTTATTCCGTCAATTGTTTGTTTTCTTTTCCTCTCATTGTTATCAGAGTGCGACTATGTTTTGTTGAGCTATTTGCAATTTATGGTTTTAGTTTCTATTGTTGTTCTAATTATTGTTATTATACTGCAATAAGTCATGCGACTTTTCTGTACATAAACAATTTAGAGCAAAAAAATATTCTCAAGACTAATGAAAAGAAAGCAAATGCAATTTAAAGACTTTAGAAAATACAATGTCATTTAAAAGCATTCATGGAAAAAGTGTTTTTATGGAAATTTTTTTAATATGAAGGGTGAAGTTTTTGAAGCGGAAAAATTTAAATTAGAAAAGAGTTTTTAAAAATATTTATATTTATTCACAGGTTTCCACCTCCAAAGTAAGAAGCTGCTTTACAAATACAATTATGTACAGTCCTTAGTAGCGTTTGATTGAGTAACTGTGGCGACTTTTCAAGCCAATGTGTTTGCTTTGGTTGCTGGAATATCTGAAAAGATACGCCAATCACAGATAATTAGAGAATAAAAGAAAAACAAATAGAGATAGAAAGACGTATTTTTTATTTTTCGTTATTTTATGCAATTTTTGCAAATATTTTAACAAGAAATTTTGAACTTGATATTAAAAAATTTAAAAAAATTTTCTAAAAATTTTAAAAAAAATTTCTACAAATTTAAAAAAAAATATCTAAAAATTTTAAAAAATATTTCTAAAAAAATTTCTCAAAATTTTTAATAAATTTTCTATAATTTTTTAGAAAAAATGTTTATAAATTTTATAAAAAGTGTTTAAAAATGTTATTTCAAATAATTATAAATATTTTAAATAAGTACATTTTCAAAATTTTCTTTAAATTTAAATTTGATATCTTTTTATTTAACAATTTGCTTGAAATTTTATTTTATTTTTACTTACAATTAAGTTAACTGACCATCGTTATGAACATTATTTCAAATTCATACTCGTGTCACAACCATTGCCACACATTTCAAGTACGAAATATTCACCTAAAAAAATAGAAAATTCAGAGGAAAACGAAAGTAGTAAAATTTTTTCAGGTAACATTTAATTGCAAAATTTTTGATAAAAGCAGCAGATTTATAAGCCGTTTTATTTCTCTAACATTTTACTTGTGCTGAAATAAAGTCAAGGATCTCAAGAAAAATCGAAAATATAAATAAAGGTTGACTAGTTAGGACAATGCTACATTGTAATTAGTAAACGAATAAGTGACAGTTGCAAACAAAATTAATTTTCAATTAGAATTCATTAACAACTTTTACATTCCCAAAGTAATTTCTATCTAGCCAATCTATACCTACGCATTAAACTAAACCTTAATTAATAGATTTCAAATAGACAAGCCATTTGTGTTGGTTTAATTTTACTAAGAATCTGTCCGACCCTCTTAGAATGTCACAACTCATGTTCCATTTAAATAAAATGACTAATCGTTACTGCTCAAGGATACTGTGAATATAAGAAACAGCTATTTCTCGCACACGTATGCACGACTACTATATACATATATAAAATAAGGCAAACAAATTTAAACATTTTACACGAAAATATCAAATTACCTTAAGCTTTTTATGTGCTTACGTACTGCGTATAGAGCATACATCCCTTTAGAGCATAAGTTATCCACTCCACATATGATACATTAGAAATTGTATACCTTTACGTTACACTTAAACTTAAATATCTCATTAAGATTCAGCATGTCTCTAAGTCTTTAGATACTCGTACACAATAAATAAATAAATTTTGTTCAATTCTCTCTCTCTCTCTCTCTCTATTGCAGGTAAGCGAATAACATCCTTTTTAACGCACACACACACACATGTAATCAGGTAAATCGTTGTTTAATACTTTTAGTAAATATTTATAAATTCTTAATTATTTACTCTGTCATGTATTATATTGAGATAAAATATATCTGAATTACGTACAACCATTTACCATGAATAAGATACTTTGCTTTAATTTAAGCAATAATTATTTGCCTACGTAGAAGAGATTAGGGCAGTCAGTATGAGCTCTGAAGCTTCTTTTAGAGTTGTTGTAATTCTACAGCCGCAGGCAAATTCCGATATTTGATTGGATTATTGAATATGTGCTACATTATGTGATTTCCTGCTTTTAATCCTCATCATGCAAATATAGGAAGAAACAGATCCTGCAGACATTTGTTTCTAAGTCGCACACACGTACACACACATAAACAAACAGCAAGAATATATTCGTCTATTAAATAAATTCGCCAGGAATTATTTTGTAATTAATTGGTAGCAAAAACTTAAATCAATCAACAGAAATATGCAAACAATGTATAAAATTATTACAAAAACAATTAAAATAGCAACTGAATCTTGCGTTAACGGCATAAGAATGGTTTTAGCAAGTTAGCTTCTCCAGAGAAGTGACTAACTTCCGTTAGACAACTAGGGTCCTTTCTGATACACTGACTCGCTAAATTATTCTCTTAGGAATCTGAGCAGTTTGTTAAACTTTATTACTGGTTACCGTTGGTTATCTTCTGGGCATCAGGCACCGCAGGACATTGGCAGCGGAGGTGAAGTACAGTCTTATATTCTTCATTATCATTACAATAGTCGTTCTTATTGAATACCCGTTACCCTCGAGTTCTCCATTCATAAGGGGCATAGAGTTCTGATCATAAGACCAGTCGCGAACAGTCATAGTAACAAAGACTTTCACTCGTATCACTCCGCTGGCAATCGCGTCCTGATAGACTAGCGATTTACTCACAAGTTACAAGGAAGCACACTTCAGCAAGTATTTTCATGATCTTTCATGAGAAGATGCAATTTTTACTTCATTCAGATTTTACTCACTTAAATATTTTTTCTCTCTTATAGTGTGCTCAATATTATTAAATTTGGCTAAATGGTCAATATGAACGAAATGAGCAAAATTGTAGAGGCTTTAGAAAAACTTTAATTCGCAACATGGTGCTGAATGGAAATGTTTGAGTCTTCTTGTGGGAATTTTCCACAACCCCGTAAGTCAAATTGTTCCTAATCCTTAAGATACTCGTATAAGGGCAATTGTTCAAAAAGTATTATCTTGTTGCTATTTTTCTCATACTAAAATTCTTTTCATTTTGAACTGCTACAAAAACCTCAAAAATTTGTGTGAATAATTAAATTTAAAAAAATGGAACAAAAAATTTTAATTAAATAAAATTATTCTTATGACTGCATAATTAGATATTTAGTAAATGATAATGTATATTTAATTCTCTCAATATTTACATTATTTTTAACCTCTGCTTTTATTGTTTAACATTATTCCTAAAAATCCTGAAATTTTATAGCTCAATAATATTGTGGTGTACAACTGCTGCTTATTATTGAAAATATATTTTCTTTATTTCTAATTTTCTCATTGAATTATCCAAAATAATTTCAATAACTGATTTTGTATCAACTATGTTGTTTGTATTTGCACTCTACCTCTTTCTTGCTTTCAATGTGCACAATTGCTGCTGTAAATTTTTATCACTCCAATCATTATTGGTTTTGAATATGCTGCAAATTGGCATTTGTATACAGTACTTTAAGCAGCTGCCATAATAACTAATTGATTTTGCAACTAAACCGTGGATGGTATTAAAAAAAAAAGAACATATAGAATTAAAGAAAGAGGGAAAATGATTTAAACGAAGAGCCAGAAGAGCAACACATGTACCTCAGTATGGGGTTTACTTAGCATTTTCCCATGATACGAAATTACAAACTGAGATAACGGAATGGAGAAAAAAAATCAATCAGAAAGTATAAATCTCATAAGAGATTTAAAAAGATTTAAAATGATTTATTCACAAACAATTTTCACTTAAAATAAAATGGAATAACTTTTTAAAATAAAAACAAACGATAATGGCAACAACAACAGCTTTCAATTAATTTGAATTAATAGAAAATATATTTAAGTAAGTTTTAGCTGAAAATTATTAGCTTCAGAATAACTTGAAACTGTTGGAATTTTTGATATGCAAAAACTGAAATAATTTGTAAAAGAGATGACGATGCAACGTCGGATTCTAGCAGCCAGACTTTTTCATTGCTACAAAATTTTATACATTTTTCCCACATTCTAATATTCTGCACATGTCCAGCAAAGAAAAAACTGAAAGCGTTCATTATTAGTTGGTATTTTCTCACTTTGTAAGCACTTCTTTATCTTGATTCTTATTTTAATAGCATCTTAAATGTTAACAAGTGCTCAATTACGGTATTCGATGTCGAACGAAATTCCCATACATTTTAATAGAATTTTGCTTAAAACTTCGATTCGAATCGAATGCCTTAATTTGACACCAGATTGGCACTATTGAACGCATGATAATCACATTCACCTCTGCCGATTAATTCATACGAACAACTGCGCAGTTGTAATTATAATTTAAATAAATTTTCAAATGTTTTACAGGAAACCATTAATCTATTCTAAAATGTAACCAAATCAGGATCATGGGTTCTAGAGACTCATTCTAATGACGAGTTGTTTTGTGAATACATGTTTTGAAATACATTACAAATATTTATTTGTTAATAACTCAAACGCAAGCTGTGTACACAAACTGTTGTAAGTGAATTTATTCACTTGAATATATAGAATTTTTATTTTTATAGTTCGAGGCAAACTTAAACACTTGATCGTTTTTCCTTCGTTTTCTTTGTTTTTTTTTTTTAGCAATTTTTAACATTTTATTGTTATTGCAAAGTTTTTTTAAAAGGAAAAAGACAGAAAAAAAGCCTGACAAAAAAAAGAAAATTTTAAAACAAAGCAATTTCCTCCAAAAAGAGCAATACGGTTGTGATAATCTTTATTAAATATAACATGAGCACAACCTCTGCCGCTGAGTGACCTTTGACACCTTTTTTTTTGTAAATACATTTTGTTGTAATTTTTTTTGCTAAAGGTGGTGCGTAGAAACAAATTTTTCTGTGTGAGGGTTTGTGATTTTTTTGTCATTCTCTGTTTTTCGTATTTTGATGTTTGAAGTGTTGCCGGGTGTGAATAAAAAATTTAATGAGGAGTAAGTAAAAAACCCCACTCATGTACGGGTTTCTATTTTTTATGGTCAGTTGTTGTTTAATTAGTTATGATTATTTAACATCAGCTAACAACCCAATTATAAACTTATTTACTAAATGCAATTTCTGTAATATTTTGTACCAACATTTCGTAAATGTTATGTTCTCTGCTGATAAATAATCATACATAATAAAACCCCTTCGTTTTTAAAATGGGCATGTATAAATGTCAGAGTTTCCTTAATATATGCTCATCATTTGAGTAATTTGTATATTTTATTTTACTGGCTCCCCAATTAAAAAATTGTTTTCTTAAGCAAATAGTTTTTCTAGAGAGAACGCTTTTGCAGTATTCCCCGCTAAACGAAAAGTACATGTTTTTCAAACATATGAAACACAAACATGTGACACAACAGCTCTTAAGATCCTAGGAAACCTTCTCGGCAACTTTGTGTCTGTAATAAATTCTTGTACATGGAAAAATGAACATAATCAGCTTATAAAAATGGCAAAATCATTAAAAGAAAAAAAAGACCTGGGAAAAGAACTTGTAAAAAGAGCACAAAGAATTAACAAGAGATATAAAAATACTTTCTGTTTGAGGTGTTGTTAAATCTGATGCATGCAAAACTATTTAGCACGTGTCCTTAAGCTGCACCTTTAGTTGTTACTTTTGGTGAAAAATAATTTATGTAAAGAAAAAGACGATTTATTTCTTGCGGAGAAAAATAATAATTTCCAAGTACATATGTTTTTAAACAAATGGCATTCATTAATTAGAAATAAATAATTTTGTTCGGTGAGTACAGAGATGGCACATAATGTGAAACAAAATGTGTTTGCAACTCCCAAATTTCCCCACAATGGTAACAATTCCAGCAACATCTTTATCGACTCTTTGAATTTTTCATTTTTATTGACCTGCTGTAGTAAGAAAAATTAAAATTTTAGTAAATTCTCGCAATTAGTAATGAAAATTCCCGTACGGTATATTAAAGTTTCAAATTTCTATCATAAAATCGTTATTGCCTGCTGAAAGTATGTATAAAGCATGTTGATTCTGCTTAGCCAATATTTAAGTTAGCTAAATAGGAAAAACATAAATTGTTACAAAGAGAAATTCCACTGTTGTCAAGAGAAACTTTCACTAGTTTGTACAGCATAGTGTTATGAATTTCAGAAGAAATTTTAAAATTAAATATTCTAAATAAAAGAACAGTTTATTTATTTATTTGCATCAAATTTATTACAGTATTTATTACATACTTTCCGACCGCTTCCCCCCAAAAGAAACATTGGTCGGCATATCCAGCAACTTTATTTTGTAACTCGCAAAAACTAATGCCAATTCTAAAGACTATATTTCCTTGAATCGTTTGCCTGGAAAATCCAAGTGGTAAATTATTTTAGATTTTATTCCAACAGTCAGCTGCAAACACCTTTTTTTTTGTTAAATAAAAAACTTTAATTGTTTCCATGATCATTGATAACAGGTATAAAAGCCTGAAAACAGGAAACAGGAAACAAGAGGCAACACAAGTGCAAATGATAAAATGAATGGTGACAAACAAAAAACTAACAGCACAAACACCAAATACAACAACAAAAACAAAAAATACCACAATATGCAATTGCTAACACCAGGGCAGGTGTTTAAAAGCTGAAATGAGCAACTGAAGTGAAAATTGAAAATCCAACAAAGCGCAGAGGTTATTCGAAGCATAAGAACATTTAAACTTTTTTTCAAAGTTTAAGAAAATGCTTTGTTTTAAGCAGCCAATATGAACAGCTGAAGCTAATAGACATATTGCAGCAGGAAACGTATTGTGGCACATGTATATTGTCAATAAAATAAGTTTCTCTTGGAGTAACTTTTGAAGGAAATCCCCAAGGTAAAAGCTGACAAAGTGGAGATTAATAAAGCAGTATTTAATTGCTGTCAACCGGAGTACTGAAAAATAGAAATAGAAAAGCATTTGTGAAATGAAAAAGCTCGGTTCACAATCAAATTTAACAAATAAGTATTTATTTGGCAGGAAATGAAGAGAAATTAGCAATTTGTAAAATGAAACTAAACGTTGAAGGCTTAAAATTAAATATTCACTTAAATAAAATTATATAACCAGTTGTGGTTATATGAATAATTATAATTATTATGATGATTATGATAATTATCATTGAGAAGAGTGGTTAATGCGATGTTAAGGGTGTTATCCGTTCAAAGCTATAATTTTTTTTTGAATTACTTCCCATCTTTTTTTTTGAAACATATTAATCCATCTTTGTTGTTGTTTTATGATAAGAATGGAAAACTCAATAGACTTTGTTTTGTAGTATTTGGAACATTCCGCAACAACTTTAAACATCTCTTGGCTTGTTTTAATCTATAATCGTGTAGACGACTGCAAGTTTTCCTTACAAAACGTTGACTACTAATGCCATTAAAAGAATTGAAATATAAAAAAGAAAACTAGCTTCTGCAGGTCTTTTTCATAATTAATTTAAGTGCTTTCAAGTAACTCAAATTTATGGCATGGCAAAGTTCACAGTGATGAATAGAAAAATGTTTGTGACCTTCCCCCTACAGTCACCTCAGCGTACTTTTATTACTACAGAAAAGAAGTTATCGCTGAGACATGTCAGTCATTGGTTGCACGTTGCATTTCCACAGAATATGCATTTCATATAAATGAAAATACAGAAAACTTTATCAAAAAAATGCGTAGCTCATAAGAAGACAAACACTATGAAACAAATTTTAAATATATGAAAACTTAAGATGTCTTCATTCACCACTTGCGAATGCAATTATTTTATATGTAAAACTCTGATGTCAACAGTTTGAACAAAACTGTCTTTTGACATTCCACTCATTTTATTAGACGATTGAAGAAATTTTAACAAACTTTTCATGCGTATGAATGAAAAAATGAAAACTTTTAAAGAGCAAATTTGGCAAAGTCAGTGCCAAGAATAGCAGCACCAACTGCAGCAGCAAATGTTATGGGGGCGGCGCAGGAATGTTAAACGTATTAATATTTTCTACCAGAAATGAACTCTATTTGGAAATTTTCTCTGCAATTCATATTTCTGCCTTCCTGCTAATATGCATGAAGTGAAGTTAATTTAAAAAAAAAAAAAAAAATAGTAAAGTTCATTTTCCTTTTAAATCTTTACAGTGCCATAGAAAAATAGGATAGTCTTAAAGGATACTAACCAAAGTTGTAGACAAGAAAACTTTTGGTTCGTGGTTGTTTATTGAATGCTTTACATTTATTATGTTGTAGTTGTTGTTTCTGCGTACGGCGAATGTGTTCAAAGAAGCAAAAGACTAAGAGCTTTATAAACTAAAGTTTATAGTACGTGGATGGTTTAAAAAATATTGTGAATTCGAAATAAAGACGAAAGTATGTTAAACTGTTCCAAAAAATGTTTAGAAGTTTAAGCGTTAAATGTTAAAATTTGTTTATTCCTTGTAAAAAAAATGTTTCTTATGTTTTATTTACTTGCTTGCTTATTTGTAATGAAAGTGAAAAAAAAATAAACATGAAATTCGTGAGTGTTTTTATAATTTTGGAAAAAACAAGCATAACTTAGACTCTGTTTTAAACTCGGTATTATGTTTTAAAATATTTCAAATCGTTTTAAAAAATAAATCCTTAAAACTAATACGTGTTGTGATTATAAAGAAGTTTAGTTATAGTAGCAGTATTAGCAGTAAATTTGTAGTGGTAGCAATAGCAGTATTGGTAGCAGCAGTAGTATTACCAATTATATAGTAGTGGTAATAGTAGTATTGTAGTAATGGTATTCACAGTAATATTGGTAATATAATTAGTAGTAATAATAAAAACACTAATTGTAGCAGGAATTTTTTTTAATAATAGCAACATTGTTATCATTGGTTTTAAAGTTAATAATATATAATAAAAAATTACGAATTGTAAAAGTATGGTAAAAATGTTAGTATAAGCAGCAGGAATAGCAGTGCCTTAATTATCCTTTTTTGTTTACTTAATTGGTCTAATTTGTATTTTACTTAATATATTTAAAACCACGAAGAAAAAAATATTACTACTTTATTTTTATTTATTTATTTTTTCAATTGAAATCGTATTTCATTCCATTAAATTTTAATTGTGTACTATCAAAATGACGGCTTATTTAAATGCTTGTCTGATTGTTTCATTCTATATATGGAACATTCTTTATACAAAAAGAAATTAAATTCAAATTGAATTCATATATATATATATTTTTTTGTTATTAAAACATTTTTGAAATTTTCAAAATATTTAATTAAATTTTTATTTGTTATTATTACAAATTTAATTGCAAATTTATTCAATTAAGTCAACAATAATAATTTAATTGCTACGATTACTGCCCTTAGAGGTGAAAATCTAATTAACTTTTTAATTGATATTGCAAAATTTTTAATTAAAATTTTTATCATTTATATATATATATATATATATATTTCTGATGATGTTAACAAGCTGTTAACGAAATATCGAATAATAAAAAACAAAATAAAATAAAAAAAAAAAAAAAAAAAAAAAAAAGACCTCAGGCTTAATAAATATATATCAAAAAATATAATAAAAAAGGTCAATTAATAATATAATTAAAATTTTTTTAAAACAGTGAAAAGTAATATTCATTATACTACATGATACTATTCCAACAGAACATATAAAATGTTATACGTCGAACATATTGCAGAAACCTCTTTCGCATGACTTCTATTTAAAAATACACAGAGTCCGTGCTCCTACAGCCTCCATTCCAAAATTTTTTTTAATAAAAAAATTAATTTTATTTAGTTATTGTAGATGCAAGGTAATAAATTATTCTTATAGCTAACAATTTATATTCACTTTAAATATGATGTTCTCTTTGTAGTACAGTAATACTAAATCATTAAACTAATCCACTGGTAATTAACACTGCACACTAAATCACCCTTTAGATTGATAAATTATAAAAAAAAATTACTCCATAATTTATTTTCATTTGTCATTTCACTGTTTTCCTCACATAATTATTTGTTGCTATTTATGGTTGACAGCAGCAGTTCTTTTCCAACTTTTACCTCAATGAAAATATACCTTTCTTCATACATACTTACATACGTATGGGCACGTGCATACACAAATATAAAAGTGTTATTATACGGGGTTTTTTGAGAATTTATTAACGTAATGTGTTACTCAATTTCTGCCCTCGTCTTTAAAATATAGAACCGTTTTTATTAACGGACAATTTGTTACTGAACATGTTTACAAAATTGTTACAAAGCGTTTGCTCTCTTCCTAATTTGTTATTGGATTCCTTTGCTATCGTAAAATTTTAATTTGCACGAAGTTTATTCTCAATGTTTTGAAGACACGAAGCAAAGTAAAGTGAAAGAGAAGGGTCGTGTAAATTTTAGTTTCTTTTCACAGTGCAACTTACAGAAGTCTGAACATCAGAAGAGAAAAATTTCATTAATATGAGCAGAAAGTAAGCTAAAGAGAGCTTTCATATTAAAAGAGAGTACGAAATAAATTATTAGTGTTAATATTTACAGTAATACAATATTTCGGATATATCAATGGAATAATAACTGTATTAAATTTAATAACGAATGTCAGGATTGTATGAAATTCATTTTTATTTTTTTTTTGTAAATACTCCATATCCAAAAAGATTAATATTTATTCTGAGATATTACATAGTAGACTACTGACATCATAACATAGTAGACTACAAGTGTAATATTGAAATCTTACATTTAGAACGAATAAAGTTCTGAGGAACTTTTGCAAAAGATTCCATACTCTGCCGGCACAAGTTCAAAAAAATTTATATTAACAATAGAATTTTTTGCATTCAGAAATTTTCTACTGCAAATGAATTGATCTGAATCGTAACGTATGCTGCTAATTCTCAGTGTTTTCAAAATTTCATAAATTATATAATTTTTCATAATTCCCAAAATCAAGAGATTTTATTGTGTCCAACCTTCATCTTAATATTTAAAGCATATGAATCCTTTATGCCTAATCAAATGAAATAGACAAAACATACTTATCTATGTGTGCATACATATGTATGTGGCAAATTAACATTACTTGGAAACATATTCACATTTATTTGTATACATATTCAGAAACCATAACAACACAATCTATATCTTGAATCTAAACTGTAAATATTTAACTCGAAAAACTGTTACATACAACAGCTTCTATTTGCAGATAATATACAAAGTACTGGTATTCAAATTAATTTAAATTTGGAATCATAAGCACATACATTGAAGCAAAAAAAAACATTTACATCAGACATGTTTAATCATGCGTATACCGCAAATTAGTCTTATTTAATATGTTTTAGATGTTACACTTACTAAACAATGTTGTGCTTTTGTCTATTGCCAGGCATTTTAATATCAAACATTTAACAACTTACATACTTGTATATCAATGCAAATGTGTGAGTAAACTTTGACAAATTTAATACACGTTAAACCATGAAACGATTAGAAATCAGGAGATCTATGTAGAGTCTGTATAAAAAGTAAAAATATGATGAGATTATAAATTTATATTACGACTATGTAGAGATTTTACTAAACTGCAGTATAAATATGTCATTGATAATCCGAACTTAGGTTATAAATATTTGTAATTTGTATACTAAATATTAATTTTATTTTATAAAAATTGCAATGTTCATAGACAATTGACAATACTAGTGTATTACACCATATCTATTATTCGTAATCGGTGTTAGGCTGAGTTTAGACGAGGAAACATTTGGAACGGAAGTATTTAGTTTAACAGCAAATTACGGGTGTTGTTTTTGTGTTCGATACTCGGCGACATGCTTTGTTCTAATTTTCGTTGCTTGCAGAAATAATAACAATGGAATAATATTAACAATAATAATGGAATATCGGCGGCATCATTTTCGTCTGTGTGCCCACGCATAAAAAAAAAGAAAAGAGTACTCCAGATGTTTTACTTCCAAATGTTTTTTCGTCTAAACTCAGTCTTAGAATTTTAATTTTAAAAAATGTTCTAATGCAATGACATTTTAATATTATTGATAATGTCGCATGAAAAACATTTGCTTTTATTTTGTGGGAAATTCCAAGAGTCATACGCAACCGCGCATTTTTAAACCAAAATTTTTCGAAATTTCCAAATCGTTCAAAGTGCTCAGTGCTGAATTTGTATACTTTTAATACCGAATGCAAACCACAGACCATACAACGGTTGGTACCATTTCAAGAGATTGCACAAGAAATTGTAACGTTTGTATGTTCGTTGGTGTTAAGTTGTGTCACGTTTGTACGAGAAATCAAGAAATTTTAATTTGAAAAATCGGTATGAGCTCGTTTTTAATAGGTCTCGAATATTAAAATGGTAAATATGTTTACGGGTTTAAGCTGGTATCATGGAAATAAATAAATTTAGGAAGGGTCTGCATCACAATGGGGCACTCAATTTATATAGAGTTGAGTACACTAACACAGCCAAAAATGCATTTCATATTCGCCTAAATACTTTTTTAGATATTTTATAAAAATCACTTGCGCTTAAATGATTGTTAACACAAAGTTATTCCCTATTGGCTTAAACAATTGAAATAACATGCATGTTAATAAACGTATGTGTGTGCATACATGCAGAATATAAAAGCAACTAAATAAAGCTGATTATTGCTATTTAGGTTTGTTTTATAAATTATTTACTACAACTGGTCATGCTTTATTTGAATTTGACCAAACCAAGCATGTTAATTGCAGAGGTTAGTATATTTAAAATATATATTTGAAAAAAAGTTTCATTGCATTTACACTTCGGATATTAAAATAGTTTAATACCGTGTAAAATAACCGCACTGAGTAAAAGTCAGCACAAATTACTCGTGAAAAATTTTAATTTTCTGCCATTCCAAATAGTGTTACTAATTTATGTTTTATCAATCATTTACATATATTTAGAATTTTCAAAATATTTTATCTGCTTCTGAAAAGTTTACCCAGAAATGTGTTTGTTGTCATTCATACTCACAAATATATTATAAATGTACATGCATGTAAATGCAAATTAAAACTTAGAACTTCTCATATGATAACTAATGCGCATAAATTTGGTTTCTCAAAAAGTTTTTTTATTTCTTTCAATCTTTTCAACACTTAAAATTATTACTTGAAATGCAAATATTTCGAATTTTTGTTTAAAAACAAAAAAAAAAATTATAAACTTTTCAAAACAAAAATAAAACTTCCGTTTGTAAGTGCTAAAATCACAGAATAATAAATAAAAAATATCTAAAGAGCAAATTCGAGAAGAGTGCAAAACAAATCAAGATTTAATATGAATATCAGTGAATGTATTTAAAGTTAATAAAAAACAGATTTGTATGCAAATAAGAAGCCAATCGAAAAAAAAAACATTTTACTTACGACTTTTTTTCCATTTACTTAGACAAGTAGTTGTATTGTATCTTTTACTGACAGTTCAGCAAAGTGGGTAGAATTATGTGATGAAATATATTTTTGTTTATTTCTTTTTTTTTTTTTTTTGACATATGAAGCCCTTTGTAACTGGTCTTGTGATCTTGAAATATAGTTACTAATAGTTAATAACAAACTGAATTGATTAGAAATGAAATAAATATTTCTTAAAAGATCTTCAAAGAAGAATATTGATTCTTCTTGCCAAATGGATTGATTAATCAATAATTTAAAAATATCCTCATAAATTTCTTTCTGCATCCGTATCTTTTGAAGAAAAATATTGGCAACCGAATAATACAGTAACAACTTTTAAAGCAACGCAAAAAAGTCTCTATAAGTTAAACAATGTCGCTTGGATTTTTTTCAGCAGTAATTAAAAAAAAAACTTTAGTTAATTAATTTCCGTTACAAATACCGTAACAACAGGAAGCCTCATGATATCACTATAAACCACCAATAGCACTGGCCAAATGTAATGCGTTTATCTGAAGAAAATTAAATTTCTGCTAAAGAGAAATTCGAAATTCTGGGAAACGGAAATACAATAATAGTTTGGTAAACTTTTACACACAAATAAACGCCAAAAGTTATTATATATTTTGATCACGTTGTGTGTATTTTTTTTTTTCTCTTTTTTTGTGTGGTTTTAATTAAGAATTTCTGGTAAACACAAAATGGTGGTTAGAAAACAGTAACTAAAAGTAAAATTGCAATGATACATAAACAGGAAGAGGTGAAGCCTAAATAAACAAGCAAAAAACTTTACATTTTTTACTTCCCTTTCGAACACTAAGTCTTAAATTTGCAGTGATACACTGCTTTTATCCCTGGTCTATTAATTTTTTAGTCATAGTGCAGCCATATTCAAGTCATAGTCGATCACAGTTTAGCAATAGGCTAGTCGTAGTATAGTCATAGTCTATTTGTAGCCCAGACTACACTATACTAAAATTTCTGAGTGCTGAATAGCATACCTATCTTTCAAGTCCAGTTAAATAATTTTATTTATATTCTAGTTACCCTGTATTAAATAAATAGTTAATTGGAATTTGCTATTGGCAACGTATTGGCGCTTGATTGCTTAAAGGAATTGCTTGTAATGAATGCATATGTAAATGAAAACATTTTAAAATTAAAAGCGCCAAACTGTACAAACTGTGAAACATAAAAAAAAATACAATCACATTTCCCACAATCATCCCACTACACCCGTATTAAAGCAGTCGAGTGCAAATTTTTAATGAAGTCTTTTTCATATTTGTTTTACACACATAAATTTAAACGAATATTTTTTTGATACTTTTGAATATTCTTTGAAAATAACAAAGAAATGCTTAAAGATGGAAAAGATTTGTAGACAGATTCTACAACATGCAGAAATATAAGATCATATAGACAATTGTATAATTTAAAAAAGAAAAATTAATACTGATGAATCTTCAAATACGGGTATCACGAATGGTATCTTTAATTGAATATGACGTACAATTGAATGAAGAAGTACTGCATATTTTACGTTGTGACACGTGATTATTTGTGACGTTTCAACTATTTAAAATACTTGTATTATAGTAATTTCTCTATTATTATGAGTTATCAAAACGTTGGCAAAGTAAAATAATAAACGAAATGCCTGGAATTTAGTTTAAATGTTAATGCATCTGCAGGCTCTAGACGGGAATCGCACTCGCATCAGATTGATAGACTAATGATCATGTACTATTCTACTGTGTCACCATAATACACCGTGAAAGAGTGTGACAAATTCAAATAAATCTATAATAAATCACTTTATTGGGAGGTGTTTGCTATTCCACAGGACATCAATCTGTTCGGAATTATCACAGCGTTGTTATTGCAAATAAGCAATTTCATTATAATAGAGTGTATTCACAGAACAGGGACTAAAAATGTTTTATATGTTTTATTTACAATAATAACTAACAAATTTAGTTGCTGTGCTTTTTCAACCAATTGCTTTGAACTCAGCGCCCACAAATTATATTGTTCGTGTTGTATTAAAAACCCATATAAAAGAAAATACGTTAAGTATAACAGAAAGTAAATCAAAATGGAAAAATAAAATAAAATCCTCAAATACAAATATCTCATCATAATGTTCGTCTTTATCACTGCCATTAACGTGCTCTTGGGCCTGATATTATTTTGTGATTTTAGGTTTCTGCCATTTCAGTCTGTTCATGTTTTGCTTTTTATCTCAATCTCTGGAGTGAATTTATGTATTAATATTCTAGATAAGAAGTGCTTACTTGTGTAATGTTGCCTTTTATTAACTTGTAGCCAGGTTTAAAAACGAATGTTTTAACGTCTTTTCTACGAGTAATATTACTTTATAGCAATACTGTAACAGAGAGTGTATGCACGCGATTTTATTTTTATCTACCGAGAATTAATGAAAAAAATAAAAAAGTGGTTTTCAGGGCGACGTATCCTCTGCTTTGCGTCCTCTGTTCACTGGAAATACAGCACAGGTACTGATAAAATATTTTTCTTGTGCGAGCTTTAGCCATTTGGTCAGTCAGTAACGTTACTCTTTTATTTAGTTTAATTAATTATTCTTGATAAATAGTTTAATTAATAAAGAATAAAATTTAATGTGCAAAACCGCACTCAGACAACATTTATGTCACGCAAGGAAACACATACTTCTAAACGAATTAATGTTTTAACTGACCAATGCCAAAATACCGCGGTAAAGCTCTATTCTGAAATTGAAATTGAAATTCATAATTCATAATTCATAAAAAAAATTAAGCATTACAATTCCAAATTACATTTTTACTTTCTGACCTGCCTCGTCTCGTAATCATCAATACTGCTAAATATTTAGTAATTGTTACTTTGGGCTGATGTACACTACTGTCAATTTCTCTAGAAAAAAATATAAGTTTTTCATTCTAAAAATTTATTGAAAAATTTCCACAAAATCAATTTGATATTTAAGAAAAACTCTTTAAAACGTTTTTAACTACAACATGAAAAATTTTTATAATTTTTATTGTCATGAGAATAACAGCCTGAACTGATGCAATATTTCCTCTCATACGCCTCTACTTTTTTTTGACTATCAGCCCATGAATATATTGAAAAGTTTCAAAGTTGGAAAAATTGCATACGAAATTATGTGCATCTTTAAAAAAAAAAAATAAATAAATGTTTATATGATACAACTGATTTCCTTCTGACTTGCATAAATAAGAATTTCAAAATATATTTGAATGTATTAGTGCACATACAAATTTTTAACCGATTAAATATTTTTTTCTCTCTTTTTAATGCCACAGTTTTTATGGTTGCCCGTAGAAGTCATGCATGCACGTGTATGAGCTGAATTTGCTGAATATTTTTATGGTTGTAGTGGCATTAATGCATGCAGATAGATAGAATTCTGGTTTTTTTTCATCTCTGCTTTCTTATAATGATTTTATTAAAAACGTGTTTATTAGTGTAACTTTATATTTGATTTTCGTGCAGCCGTGATGGCACTTTATGACCATTAAGGGAATTAAAGCTTTTTTGCTGAATCGGTAAGTGTTCGAAAATGATTGTTTTTTTTTAACAAAAAGAAACGTGATTGCTTTGCTTATATGTTTTGCACCACATATCATTCAAATTGTTAATTTATGTATTTAAAATATAATCTGGTAGATTTGTTTATAATTGCTTTCATTTGGGAAGTTAGTCAGCATCAGGAGTTAATCAATCGGTGTAGTTTGTGTGATGAGAGGTAACATTTTGAGAGGTGATATTTTGTATTATCTTCTCTGAAAAGTTAAAAATTAAATAGACAGGCCTAGTGCGTACATAACTCTGTATTGTAATAACTTGTGAATTACGGTTTGCAGCATCTCTGAAATTGAGTAGAGCCATTAGCGGCATGGACATGAGAAATATTTTTAAGACTGTATGTAGTAAGTAGGTTTTGAACCTATGACTTCGAGCTTTATAGACAAAGCATTAACTACGACAGGCAACAATACCAAACGTCTTAGCGAAATTTCTTTTACTACAAATCAAAACGACTTCTTCGCAAGGAAGTGATTTAAAGGCTTGTTTTAAATTTAATTGTATCTTCCTTTAAAAAATTCCACGTCCTTAAGCATACACAATCAATTATTAAAAAAAAATGAGTTATGTTTTTATTTTTAACTAATTTTTCTTCTTTAAGCATAAACAACCATTAAATATGTGTGTTTGTTGAAGGAAAAAAACAAGAAGACAACGTGAATTAATTCTTCTCAAAAGTAAACAACGATATTTAATGCACGACGAGAATTGTTTTTAAGCAATTTTTCTTTAATACTTTGAAAATTTTCTTATTTAAGCTGCGCTCCAAATTTCTTTTTATTTTTAACCATGTTTTTCAGCTGAAGAATATTAGGTTTTGTTTTTTTCTTCCAAAGAAAGACTAACAAATGCATTAAGTTTTGTCGTACATTCTTTGCGATTTGTTATGTATTTTTATTATTTGCTTTTAGCATTTTTGTCTTTACTCATCTTTTCCACAAAATATAAAGGAAAACTTTTTATATAGAAATGTTTTTTTTTTTTGAGTGGAAAACTTTTTGTTCATTAAAACTGTCATATAAATTTTACTTAACAATCATTTAGTTTAAATCCATTTAATTACATAAAAATTTGACGGAAGATAATGCAGAAGATGAGGTGTCTACGGAAGTAACTTTTTTAAGAAAATAAATTTTTTGTATCCCTTTCCTTTGGGAAAAGTCTTTAAGATTTCTAGACTAAAAGAAATTATAAAAGTCAAATGTTCTACAACTTTCCTCACATTTCTTTACATAAAAGAACATCTCCATATAAAACTGTGCCTACAAAATTTTATGCGCTAAATTCTTGCATTTCAGTTTCAAAGTTATAAATTCAGTGCAATAAAGTTGGCGGCGAAATATTTCCCTTGCCCAGTATAGAACAGTCTTTAATGAACTAGAATATTTTTAAATGCACCCACATTTCATGTCACTTGTTATTTTGTATTCTAGAAATATTATATCATTTAGTTTTCTAAATATAATTTCCTTATTTATTTGTGAATTTAATATTTATTTAGCACAATTAATGACAAAAGAAAACTGTCAATTGAAGAAAAAAAAAAAACAGGAAAACATTCCAATTAAACTATTTTACAAATTATTTTCTCTATCAAAAAAAAGAAAACTATGCACAAATGGCAGACTTATAAAAAAATATTCTATTCTATCGTCCTTTGCAATAGCGCTTTTATATTCATGTTATTATTTTAATGAAATTACAAAAGTGAAAATGAAAATGAAAATAAATTAGAAGATGTTTTTTCCATCAAACAATATTGTTATAATTTGAGTGAATCAGTTAGCAATCAAAACTAATTAATCTTCTTTCTTTTAGTAAATAAAGAAAATGTTATCAATAAATAAATAATTTTCAAATTGAAAAACTTTTACCTGCCACCAGTGCTCATGCGACCAATATGACTCCATATGAAATGCATGTATCGGAACTAATTGGAAGAAGACGGAGACCCTAATTCTCAAAATTAATTTATAGGAGAAAAATTTTACAGAATCTTCAGAAATATTCCAAAAATTCAAATATTTAGACAAAATATTACAACTGTTTTCAATATATTTACTTTTATAATAATACTTACAGTTCCCACTAATTTATAAAAATTATTTAAAATGTGAAATAAAAACTAAAAATATGGGAATCCGGTGACTTTTTCTAGACCAACCCGGAAACTTCTGGCAAAATTTAAGAATATATTTTTTCTCATATTTTCGACATCAAAATCTTTCGCATCACTTTACACAATTTTCTTAAATCCGATACATTTTTAAGTCTATAAAAATCGGTCAATTTCTAATCTTGAATTGAAGAAGACTTTTGGAGTTAATAGAAAAAAATAACCTTTTTTTCCAAAATTTTTCTTTAACTATATCTCTCAAACGAATCCCTCCATTTTAGCCAAATTAGCAGCAATCGGCCCCCTTGAGAATTTGAAAGTTTAAATTTTATTTCAAAAACAACAAATTTTTCGAAAATTTTATTTTTGCAATTTTTTCGAAAACACACACACCCATCTTCATACATACCTCTTTACTGACACCATTAAGAATATAGTCAAAAAAATATTTTGTTAATCCAAATCAGCTATAACTCGATATAAGATGATTTTTCATACATAATGCTTCTTAAACTACATATATATAAACTATATTGTAAAAACGTAACGATTATACTACAAGACCCGTCTTGAAAACTTATCTGTATGGAAAATTGTCTTAAGTATATTTATGTGCTTTTGCCAAAGGTTGAAATATATATCATTTTCTTTGAAATTTTAAATCTCGATTCAGTTAAATTTTTTTATATAAAAAAGGTAAAATTGTTTTAATTCTGCGTATACGTAATATTGTTGCAGTATATAATCCAATTAATATTAAGTATACGTTTGGGGGGAAATGTATGCACGTACGTATGTATGTTTGATAAGTTTTTTATTTTATTATTTTGTAATTTAGTCGAGCTGATATCTTAACGATAACATTTTTATATGCAACTATGTCTATCTTTCTCTCTCTCTCTCTCTCTATCCCTCTCGCTGTAAATCTTATTATTTTCAGCTATTTTTCTCCTTTAACTGGTGCTTTTTCTATTTGCCATATTTTTCTTAAACATGTATTGTTTAATTATTTTGCACTTGAAGGCATAAGAATTCATAGGAAGGAAAGCACAGTCAGCTCTTCGCCCAGCAACACTATAATCTGCTAAATTTTTATATAAATGATGTTAAAGTGTCGCTGTGGCACACACATTTTTCTATGGAAATATCTTTTGAGCATTTTATGCTGTGAATATGCAGAAATACTTGTGCTACAATTTTCATTTTTATTTTCGTTTTTTTTTATACGAAAAATTAAACCTTTCGTCGGTTTATTTTTCATATACTCGTACTAGTTCAAACAGAGTAACTAATTTTCGGTATTACAAATAGGTCGCCATAAGAAATATATTTGAGTCAGCAACAAAATATTAATATAATTGTCGCACAGTCAGTGCAGGAAAACAAAGTTATTTTTGAACTGGGCCATTTTATTATTATTTTTGAACTCTCAACTTAAATGAATATGTAAATAGATAAGCACATATCTAGGAGGAGTACTACGCATGGGACTGGATTGAATATATCCTGATCTGTGAATAAAGAATTTATTCGCAATGATACAAAAGCCATTAACTTTATATTTTATGCCCATAACCGTTAAAAGCTTTACACGTAGAAATATAAGAAATATAATATGAATTATGATTGTTAATGCTTTAGGGAGAACTTAGACTAATACCAAGTACGTGAGTGACTGTGAAGACAACTGAACTGATACAATAAAAGAATAAACTGGCAGCGCACTCCAAGGCATCATCTTGTGTTACTTGGATTTCAAATAATTGTCATCTACAAACTGAGTACCAGAAATTATGTACATTTCGTCTTTTAATACTTTATTCATATCGGTTATTTTCACCCTAAAAGCGTGTAATTCAGAACGCACAATTGAGTAAAATTTTAGTGACGTACCAAACTGTAAAAAAAAAACTTTCGAAAGCTGGAGTAAAAAAAAGCAGTTTTCATATATTTTGATATCAAATAAAACGTACTAAATATTTTTTTGCACTATTCTTTAGCAACTGCTTTATTTGTTGAGATTGCGGAAATATCTACATTTAATATACACTTATACTGCCTTCCACCTTCCTAAAGAACTAAAAAAAAAAAAGGCATGAAAGTGAAGCAAAAAAGTGCATGTCTTAAGCCAACTTCTTATACATGACAGATTAAATAAGATTTATTACAAAATTTTTTCTTTATTACTGTAATAAAATGAAATCAAGAGAAATGTATCCCATATTTTCGCAACTAGAAAAGAAAGCAGCAAATAAATTTGTAAGGAAGAAAGCAAAATCATGCTGCCACTTAAATCTCAAAATATATTTTGTTTAAACAAATCTTAAACAGAAATTTAATTTCCGGCAATTTGTTCATAATACTTACAAATTGTTTGCATTTCAATTTATTTGCTTCTTTTCCAGTTACCTTCCCTTCAGAGTTTTGTCCCAAATCAATATGAGAAACAAAAGCCCCTATACAAACTACTTGCATTTTACAAAATCTGAACAACTTAAACGAAATTTCATATTAGGCAAAGACTGCAATCTGTTTGGAAAGCTACAAACTGGAAATAGTTGACAAACTGGTAAAACATACCAGTAAGTATCCTTTATTTCCGTAGTAAAAATGGTAAATGTATCAGAAAAAAAGAATTAAATTTAATTCATGATTAAACTGCAGTAAGCAGAATATTTTTTTCTTTGCTATCTTGTCCTACTAATACCAATCAAGTGTTTTGTTTAGAAGAATCCAAAACGATTTTTTATTCATAAAACTGACACGAGTTACAAAATACTGTTTTTACTTCAACAATATTTTACTTACGTTAATGGCACTGAATAAATGATATATTCCCACAAAACCACCCATTTTAATGTATTTAAAGCACTAGTTAATGTTGCTCTTCTCTATTTGTTTGTTAGTGAATTCGGATCTTTTTAATTTCTTCAATTTGATTTCAAGTGCATTATATGTTTCAATAAAGTAGTAAAACGTTTACAGCCATCTCGAGTTCTATTTGAATAGCATGACTATCAGTTACAAAATGTTTAACATTTTACTGAAGACTTCATTTAATTTAATTAATTTAAGTCAATCACACATCAATTATTCGCTTAAGGTATGAAGCGATTAACAGTTTAAATATTCAATACCGTGTCCTTAATTAATAATCTTCTGTGTGCGATTTACTATTTCCACCACTTCCATTTTATGGTTTTACCATCTCTACTCACAACAGAAGTTAAATGCCAGAAGGTAAAACATCATCTGTTGTTTTGTGCATTTGTTAATGCAACTCCTATTTTTGCATCGTTCAGTCGTGTTACGCTTGATAGAAGAGTTTTAATCTGAATTCATATTTCTTCGTATGACATTTTATCAAATGGTAAAAGAAAACATTTCCTAGCAATATTTTCGAATAGAAGCTCTCTGTCGGAACTATGAATAAATTTTGACTAAATTATGTGAAGACTATGACTAGAGTAAGGCTGCACTATGATTACACTATGACTGCAATTTTTCGTCCTTTATTTTTGCTTTGCTTCAAATAACAAACCAATTAGCTGCCCAATTATGGTCATCTTTAATATTTCATTTTCACTTTAAAGCTACCAAAAAAGAATTTCCAGCTTCTTGCATAATTGATTATAAATTAGTTACAGTTGATTATCATAATAACTTTCCTCTGCCAAGAAATTGTAGTCCTTTTGGAAGAAGAAACAATAACAATATAAATCATTTTTTATTCTTGGCAATCTTTCATAAAATTTATAAGTTTTTCTTTATAATCTTAAGACCATAGTAATTCAAATATCCTTTGACATTAATGCCCTTTTTCTTGCTAATGTAGTGCTGAACTAAATCAATTAAAATTTGTATGATATGCTAAATTGCAGAAAAACAGAATCAAGTACTTTAAGTAAATTACAAGTGTGGAATACTTTTATGTTGCAAATTGCTTCGAGGTATTCTGAATAAAATGAGGCAAATCACTTCAACTGGGAGATCTACTTCCGGCAATTTTAATATTTGCAACAAAAAAAAACCCTGCAATATTTTGTTGTACTGTAGTGGTGTGGATGTGTGTTTTTAAAATGTCTCCTTTCACTCATTTTTAATTAATCGCTCAAAAAAAAAATTGCAAGTTATCTGTACGGAATAGCCTTTGAGAGTACTTCCTAAGAAATAAGAAATAGCAATAATAAATTGAAAATTATAATTTTTTCTGTTGCTTTCAGCGGGTTGTTGATTCTTCATTCTTCTTTTGGCTCATATATTTCACAACTAGAAAAAAGAACAACACTTTCATAAATTAATTAAAATGATTACACAAACAATATTGTTAAAATGAAAACTATTTCAGTAGTTTTTTTTTTTTTTTTTTTTTTTTTTTTTTGTAAAGAAAAGTTGTAGTTGCTGCCAAGTGGCATGTAACAAAGTGTGGAAGTGCCTGTCTGTTTGTAGCAGTTGCAATACTTAGTGCCACAACTCTGCACAACTAAATTATATATTATTTATTTGGTTTTGTTTTATATTTAGTGCTTTGCTGTCTACAAGTGCTGGCAATTTTTCGCACTAAAATTATTTCTTTTTTAGAAGAAATTTTTAATTTACAGTCGCAGTTCATTGGTATATTTTTAAAAGGCTTTAACTTTCTAGATACCAAACAAAAGTGTATAATATTATATCTAATCGTTTCTTTCTTTTAATTGCTTAATTGTTTACTAAAGTCACAAAACAATATTTTAGCAATAACGTGTTACTAAAGCCAACACTTTTATTTTAATTATACAAAAAATAGAAGAAAAACTTCATTTATCGATTGGTAATTTTTCATAATAATTCAGCTACTGATGATATTTTACTCATGTTAATTTCCATTGAAATAATTTTTTTTAATCAAACTGCTCAAACAAACGTCTTCAAGCTCCCAAATATGCCATATATTTTTTTTCTCAGAGTAAATAATGTCTCACAAATTGTGTAAAACAATTATGTGAGGAGATGATTTTCTAAACGTATTTATTACATTATATATAAGTATTTTTCGTTTAATTGTATATTAAATAACAAAAACAGTTTAATGTCCAACATAAGAAATTTGATATTTTTGTTTTAAGTAGTGAAAAATATACATTTTCAACTGATGCAGCATGAAAATGAAGGAAGAGAGAGGGAAAATAGCAACACATACTTTCTCATTTAAAACCGCAAATACATATACTTAGATAGTTACTTCGTTTTGAAAGATACGAGTACTAACATTAATTCTCGAGTA
Organism: Dexiosoma caninum; assembly: GCA_963924685.1. Taxonomy (NCBI): domain Eukaryota; kingdom Metazoa; phylum Arthropoda; class Insecta; order Diptera; family Tachinidae; genus Dexiosoma; species Dexiosoma caninum. Next base: position 1,208,370 of record OZ004727.1, on the reverse strand, counting down.
AAAAAATACTTGAAATGTGTTTTTAGCATGAAATGATGTAAAATATCACACTTAAGGAGTACTAGTACGTTTTCTTTTCGAAATCCTAAACATACTATTTAAAAAAAAAACACACACACACACACACACATACACCAGATAACATATGGGTTTGAATCAAATGAAATGTTCTTAAGGCAGAATTTTTCTAGTAGAAATAAAATGTTTCCATTCACAACCATGATGATGATTTCAAAATTACACAAAAGAAATTCAATTTTCTGTTTAATCTTGTGAGATTAGTAGGTTTTTTAGGCTAAAGAACAGCCTTTTTATTTACTATTTTACTTTGCCGACTGTAGATCATATTTTTAATTAACAATAGACGGAACTCTGCTAATGTGATTCATACTTCCAAAATAGGCAAATCTCTCGATATAGATAATTGAACTCCAATAAGTATTTTGCTAGTATTGTGGACGATGTGTGCACCACACTTGTAACAACGTATCTAAATTTGTATTGATTAATGATAAAAAATTTGCATTTCGTAAAAATTGCTGCACACCTTTAGCACTTTTGGGAATTACTGAGTCAGTTAGTGATAAAGTGAATGGAGGTAAGACATGTGTTCTTTCTACGGCATTCGATCGTGTAGAAAGTAGAAAGTTGGTAAGGAAACTTTGTCATGAGTTTAGATTTTCAAGAACGGCATGTACACACTCGTATCTTCATGTTTATGTAGCCGTAGTCAGTTTGTTGCGTTTTATGGATGGGTCTGTAAGGCTTAAAAGACTATAAAAATAAATTATACAAATGAAATGAAAGTGGAAGCAACATACAATATTATTTCTTCTAGCGAGCTGCATTTAACTTGTTTGTTGGGTCTACTGAATAAACATTGAATGTTTATCCATTTACATACGAGTACGAGTGTGTCTGTTCATTTGGCATGAGTGTGTCTTAAGTTGTAAAATATTGATGGTATTATTTCAGTCATATATTTTTAGTTAACACTTTTATAAATATGCAACTGCATGTGGTGAATTCTACGCGAACATATAGAGAGGTTGGTTCGAAAAGGTATTGCAGAAAAGTTGTCACTCATAAATTTCAGGTGATATGCTATTAATTAATTACTGAGTTGCATAAATCACTCACTATCACTATTTAAATATTGATGATAATTACCTGAGGCCAAGAGATACGACAAATCGCAAATAACTATGTTGTGTGTTCTCCCACCTTAAATATTTGCACTTATAAGCCGGAATGAGTCATAGCAATATTACGAAGTTAAAATGCTTGTGATGAATGCAATACGATGAAGAATTCTTGATTACGCTTCTTTATCATATTTCTTTATATTTCGCTATTTTTCATTTATACTGAACATTTCTCTCAGTGTCGTCGTATATGTCTGTCTGTGAAATTGAGTTTCTTGTATTTCAATGTAATCCTTTTACCATTTCTTCTTTGTTTTTCATTCACAATTTCATGTTCTCTACTTAAATATAGTATTTCATGATGTTTTCTTTTTTTTTTTTTGTTTCCTTTTTGTTTCATATCAATACATTTCTGTAACAAATGACGTTTGTTTGTCTGCTCTTATTTCGTATGCCACAAGTATGTTTCACTATAAAATACAAGCGGTATCAATCCCATAAGTACTTATTACCTATACACATGCACACACACATACTAGTATATCATTTATTGTGTAGTATGTCGGCACGTGTGTATGTGAGAACTGTGAATAAGCGCTAATGTATTGAACACAAGTATTTCTTTTGCAGCAAAAACAAACGAAACAAAAAAAACTCCTGAAAATCCAACATGAAAAAATGGAAAATATTTACTTGCAAAATATTTCAATTTGTAACATAAAGTTGTAGAAATAAGAAAGCAAATTGGGTTATTTAATAGCGATGTATCGTTTTGTATAAACGATGCTAAAAAAATAAATATGTAGTTGTGTATGTCGCCCAACAAAGTGTGAAAAAGAGTTTAAAGTTTCATATTTGAAGCAAATAGGAAATGAGTAGTTTTCATATCTGGTCAGACATTGTAATGTAAGTAATATAAGTTTAATTTAATTTAATGACAAAGATTTCAAGAATGTAGTATAAAACTGAAAGCTTTTTTTATAACATTTAGTTTTACAATTTATATGGAAATTTGTAAATTTTCAATTCCATTCTAAGTTACTTAAAAAAGAAATTAGCTTTAAATTCGTTACCAAATAAAAAAAAACAAAATATTGCAGCAAAAAAAAAAAACAATTCTATATCTAGTATATGGCAAACTCCCAGTGTAGTTGCACCCGCAATTGCCATAAATTATTGTCTGCCAAGCTGTTGTTTTATTTTTCCCCTGTTGGAGTTGTTTTAGCAATCCCTCAGTAACAAACTCATCAACAAAATTTTGTGAGCCAAAATATCATTCAAGAACACAAGAAATTAAGAACCATGAATAAAACGCATAACAACATTCGGTGAATGTTTAGAACACCAACGAGAAAGATATTATGTAAAGGAAAGGGTCTCACGATAAGAATGTGCCAAGTTAAAAATGTAATTATAGAAAGTGATTATAAGATTTTGCAAAAATTTACAAAATAATTCGAAAGATTTTGCAACGAGTGCAAAATAAAATCTTCAAAGACAATATCATTTCATGTGAAATGTAAGTGATCTCATTCACTTTAAGCTTTCAATAAAAGGATTTGAATTTTAAATTGAAGTGAAATGAAATGAACAAAGTACAATGGCTTATATACCAAATGCTTCAGCTTTGCACGACTCCACCTCTTCGTTTAAAATTGAGTATTGATATGAGTTATTTGAAGAGTTTGAGGCTCTAGTGCAGTGTAAAAATTTTACTTTGCAGCTACAAAAATTCCACACGGAAAATAAGCTACGAAATTTTAGTGATTTTAGTGAAAATTTCCATGAAAAATTAGCATTTCCTCAATATCTTTAGTTAAAATGTTTACTGTATAACACTTTGTACAACAATAGCACTACGCTGTCTTAATAAATTGTCATTCAAGTGCATATCTTTCAAATCTCTTGAAATGAAACTGGCCTTCCTTCCTTATTTATCTTAATAACACTAATTATTTTAAGCCTAAGGTCTTGTTATATTTTATATATTTATTTCAAAATTTGGCTACTCCTTTGTGTAGCTTCTTCAGAAAATTGTTTTTTTTTTTTTTTTTTTTTTTTTTTTTTTTTTTTTTTAAATAAATATAAAAAATATAAAAAGACCTTAGGCTTAAAATAATTCGTCTTATTATTAATATAAAAAAAAGGTCAAAAAACTAGAAAAATTCCTTATTTATCTGTTGCAGGGCTACAAAATAGAAACAGGAATGGTTACCAATTTGATTTGAGAGACATAACTGCCGTTTATAATTTTCATGATGAATTTTTCTTCACTTAAGTAATAAGAAACAATGTAAATCATACATTTGTAATAGAAATTTATTAGACACCCCATTTACGCAACACCGTCAATCTCGTTACGTTTTTATTGGAAAACTTCTGTTGTTAATTTCTAAGCAGTGATAAACACAATTTCGTACATGTACTTACGCGTATATGTTTGAGTGCATGTATTTGCGTGCATAAAACTAGTTACTAGATTTAAACAAGTGCAGTGCAGTACAATATCCAGCAAAAGCTGCTACCGCTTGGAAACATAATTCCACAGGATGGCATGGCTGTTGTTGAAAATGAGCAGACTAGTAACAATGAGTGCGGCCTACAGAAATTTATACTATTTTTTTTATTTTTCCAAAAAAAATAAATAAATTTTAACTAATTGCTCGTAGTTTAATTCGCGAACGATAACGATGATATCGATAAAATCAACCATCAAATATGTAAATTCGATTAAGTATGTGGGTACTCTGGATCGTAGTAGAAATTCCTTATGACATATTAATCAATTGGGCTTCCATTTTTGGAGACATTATAAATGATTCTAATATTTCATTTACGGGTTTACGGATTACAGTCTGGTGGCCGAAATTATAGTCGAAATTTAAGGGAAAAAAAATATTTCAAATAAAAGTAATTTTTTTGGCTTCAGAATTTATCCACCTGAAAAACTCTAAACACATTAGAAAATATTTAATGAAATCCGAAAGCCTCTGAAACGCCTTTTTTTTATCTAGGACCAGCACTCAGGAGATGACTCCCACACATGCGAAGCATTGTGCTGGGAACTATAGGAAAGGGATACTAGGAGAAACGTCAGGAAGTGAAGCTTAATTAATTATTTTGCAGCTCTGCTTTCGCACGTTCTTTTGTTTTTATACTCGTAGCAGTGCTGAAGCTTCGGGTTAGTAGATATTTTTATTATTATTTTACTTCGCCGGTGCTACACAATACCGACGAAGGAGGGCGTCCTGATGTGATTGTGGATTGCTATCAGCTGAAGCCAGTATTGTTCAGTGACCAGTGACTATGCCTTCGCCACTGAAACCTTCCGACAACAACTCACACACAAAGACACACTAATGCACATCAGAAAAATGCGAGATTATTATTTTAATTAAAAAAATTTTTTGTCTGAAACTGGGGTCTGTTTTTTGGTTGTGTAATCTCAACGTGCAGACTACCATCCATCGTGCCATCGCCACCCTCGCCTTTGAGGGAAACGAAAATCGCTGCACTATAGAAATTATTGTAATCGAACATCTGAATTACATACGTCAGCTATGGCGCAATGATGACTTCCAGTTAATAATATTAATCTGATTGATACTAAAATCGAATATATATCAGGACCTAGTCACTACTTAGATTTTTATATACACGGGAAACTATTTAAAGAAGCTCAAATCCGATCATTTGCCTTTGTTTTTTTCACTATTTTGGGCACGTTCGAAACAAATCAACAACGCTTTAACGAATTACAATTAGACGTAACCGTTACCATAATAATAATTTCAGTCATCGACTAGTGCTGACATGGGCATTAACAGCTGTTGTCTTAAAAGTGAGCAACTGAGTCAGTTCTTTATGGTAACGGCGGAAAACCCAAATTCAATTGATATACATGGATGTGGCAAAATTGTTAGTCGCGTTTAATCGAAAACTTTTCTCACCGTACGGTTGGTGCTATCAGCTATTTTGTATGGTTACGAAACGTAATTAGTACTCTATGCTGGAGCTACCATCGACCACTAACAATACTAATTTAATTTACTCGAAGATAACTATTAATTGCATTAAATTATGGTAAAAAAATAAAAACATATTTGCTTTCGTTCCATTTTGATTTAAAGTTGAATATTTTCAAATTAATAACCCTGTAGTTCCAAAATGATTCAATCATCTAATAGATGTCGTGCCATAATCTTTTTGTACTGCAATTTTCCATTTCAATTACAAAACTTAAAGTCCATTGATATTATTTTAATTAATCACTTCATTAATATTATTTCATGATAATTGCCGTTTGCTTTTCTTTCATTAAGTAATTTCAAAGCAAAAAAAAATGCTTTTTTCATTTCAATCCCATGGTTTTTGTTTAATCATATTTTTAGTTGGCATTTAATACGGATAGAAATGTTATTCATTACTTGGTTTTATTTTATTTCCTTTTTCACTTCAGCAGCTTTCATCATCATTTGTTATAACTCCCTCTTGATTTTCAAGTGCAAACGGTTTTGCAAACTTATTTGAACGTTACTTTTCACACGTTCAGAAATAAAAACATAAAAAAGAAACCAGCATCTAAACTCAACTTCAAAATTAATTAGCGTTTATTATGTCGAAAATAAAAAACTTTGCAAAAAAACATGCAATTTCAAATGTTCTCATGAAGAAGACGTTGGCGTGGCTGATGGTCTTGCTGTTGTAAATGATGACGCTAGACCAACTATTAGTGGTTTTACAAAATGTTGTGCGATATTTTATTTTCCTCTTTATTAAAGAGTAAATGTCATGTAAAGCAATGTGTTGGGGTGTCACGAGAACCACCAAAGTTGGTTAATTAATAAAGTTTACAAACTGACAGTTAGTTACAAATATTTTGTTTATTATTAATCATTTTATATGTTTATTGTGAAATTAATATTTTAATTAGTGGGAACATTTTTCGCTGTTATTTTTATATGACATTTGAATTATAAATTTATTCCAGAGCCATTTTCGATACACAAAGATCGTATGCTGTTAACTGAAAATCAAGAATTTGATTCATATTAACGCAACTCATAATCTTGTGCATTTTATATGAAAACTTTCTGCAATTGTACAAATTTTCCACGAATTGTGTGCGGTGCATCAGATTCAGAAATCAAAATGAAGAATATTACCTTCACGTTAGTGCGGTTGATTGAGCAGAAGAAATGTATAAGATCTCCATTTAGTTGAAGCAAATCTAATTATGCCTGTATATCATTTCAATGCAGACGAAATAAAAACTTTGCAAAAATTCCAACAGTTTTTGTCGCCATTAAAATATAAAAATTTTATGCATTTATATCATCGCATTGCAATTAATTACTATAAGCGCAGTTTTATAACGTAAATTTGAACAAGACATAAAAATTATAATAAAAAAATTCCATTATTGTCTTGTCCGCTGTAGCAACGTATTTTCATATAAATTGTTAAATTAACATAAATACAGAAGAAATCAGAAAGAGAAATGAAATACTGAATTGTTCACAATAAGCCTTTCCAGATTACTGACATGAACACATAACATTTCCTTCTCTTATTTATGGATATTAAACCTGCAAGTATATTTCACAATAAGTGTGGCTGTGTATTGTAATTATAAAGATTTTATTATGCTGAGTGTAAATTGGAAATGTCATGTTATAGTGTTTGCAAATGGTTATTCAGCATACAGTTAATATAAATAAAAACAGTTCATTTAGTAGTACAAGAATAAAATTAACTGCCTAATTACATAATGCACTACATACTATGTTGCTTAGCCCTACAGTTTGATTGTTAATTTTGTTACAATATTGCTATAATTTTTTTAAATCTATTGTTTTCTCCTTCTTATATTTCTCTCGTTCGCTTTCTGCCCAAAGTTAATGTTGTGAAATCCTTATCATAGTCTTGTTAATGGATTTTTATTAGAACTCTTTATCAGCGGTCTGATAATAACTTTTTATTTCATCTTTAACACTCTTTTCGAAAAAGTAGCAACAAAACTGTATTTTTTGACTTCTTTTCCGACAAAAACTTTTGATTTTCAAAATACATAAGTAGTAGTAGTATAAATTTAAATAGGGCATATTACTTTAAGTCTTGGTATCTATTTATCCCTCTATAATTAAAATTTAATGTGGACATTAAATAAAAGTCACAAATATTTGCCCACTATCACGGCTTTACTTTTAATTTTTTACAATTCTTTTTTAACTTATAAAAATTTTAGGAAAACGTTTCAGAAACTTATTATAAAAAATTTATTGTATTACAAATGATATATATAATGTTTTTTTTTATATTTTCAATGCATCGGAAGCATAGTTCAGTTGAAAGTTTTAATTTCTCGAATTTCTAAGTAATTAAAATGATTTCAGAATTAATGTGATGCAGAGTTCAACACAATAAATTAAAATTATTTATATCTTCTGCAGCACATTTATCAATAAAAACCTAAACAAACAAAATGCAAAAAAATATTCGAAACACGAAACGAAAAACCTCCTGTAGAAATTGACACAATCAACACATACATTTTTTTTAAAGAAAATTCCAACAAAATTTTGTTTCTCAGCTCTCAGGATTGAAAATTTCTTTACAATTTATTGAATTTAACACTTGCATGCAGTATAAATATTTTAAATCAGTTTTGCACTTCACTACAAATTTCCAGGCCACAATGCTTTAACCACCAGATCACGTACTGCCAGTGAGAGTTACTGCCAAAGTAGAAAAAACTAGAGATTAATACGTGATTTTCGATAGTCGTTATAGATTTGTGCATCAACATGTATTTATCTCTTAAATATAATAAAAGTACGAATACTGAACACAAAATTCCAAAAGTCTCGTGAAATTTCAAAAAAATTATGTCATTAATAAAAACAGTTTTTTAAAATACCATTTAAAAGGTTATCAGAATTTAACATTTATTAAATATTTTTATCTTAAATCAATTTACTGCCTTTACGGTAATTTGGCCCACTTGATTCATCCCAACTTAATTAATTTCGCTTTCTTTTGCAAAAATATGAAAAATAATTAACTCGCCATTTTTTCATTTCATTCTGAATTGGCAGAAAACTCGCATTATTATTTTTAATTTTGTAAATGCAATAGTCATGTACAGACATGCACAGTCAATTTATTAATAATAAATTTTAACCATGAACGCTAAATAAATATTTATTTTAACTTCTGCCACGACTATAACAAGTCTATGATAAAACTATAGGCCAATGGCTGGAATATGACTTTACGGTGACTAGACCGTGACTAGGCTATGTCTAGACCTACGAATCGACTACGACTAGACTATAAGTAAACTATCCACAAACTATGCTCAACCTATGTAAAGATATTATCCAAAATCAAAATTTGTTCTTCGTAAGTCATAAGCCATCACTGCAGTGCGGCTTCGGTCTTTGTTTATTCCATTCATTTTGAACATACTTAATGTCCATTACTGTATGTGTATTGTCGCAGTAATAATAATTAATTAATTAATAATATTATTCATGTTGTTAATAGAATACATAAAGTTACTTTATTAATTACAGATTTTTATTAAATATATTATGAGCAATTTTTTTAATACTAGAACACAAAAATGAAAAAAATATTTGATTTAATTAATTTTTGCAGGATGCATTACCAAGTCAACATAATAAAAAAATCAAAACGAACTAAAAAATTCTCTGTAAATAAATAGTTTTAATTGAATTTTAAAGTTTTATATATTTTTTTTTTAAATGGCAAACGAAAGTTTTTGCAATGAGTGTGTTCCAGTGAAGTACTAAAAGTGTATGCAGGCTATGCCAACTATGCACATGCAAATTAATAGAAAAACAAACATGATTTTAGTTCAATAAACAAATATCGTTAAAATTTTTAAGTTCAGACGTTCATTCATTTAATTTTTTGCCTTACTTGCAAAAATCGTACCATCAAATGTTCATATGAATACCCTTAATAGTTTCTTACTTCTGCTATTTATCAACGTGAAAATGTGCATGTGTTTTTATATATATTTGCATTATTACTAAAAAAAAAGAAAAAAAACATGAAAAATACAAGGTCGTGATTGAAAATGTTGTCAATTAAAATGCATAACATTTTTCAACTTGTTTTCTAACTTCAGCATATCACTCTGTTCGAAAAGGTTTCATACGTTGATAACTTGCCCCATACTTAGTCAATAGCAATAGAAAGGGAATTATTTTTGTTAATGTTTTGACCTCCACAATAGATCTTCATGTGGAAAAATCCATTGCCTTCAATCTATATATTTTAATGGAAATTTTTGTGAAGAAATAAAACAGCCAACTCTTTAGCTGTTGAAAGTATTTATTTCCACTTTTATTTTTATAAATTTATTATTATAAATTTTTAACAGATTTATTTCGTGTTGTTTTCATATGAACGCAATTATTTGCGTGAGCGTACTGTGAAGTTATTTTTTAAATCATTTTGCGTTTTGGTTAAAATTATTATTTTTTTTTGTTACCTTTTCTTCGCATGTAATAAAATTCGCCAAACACGCAACTTTTCAATTTGTGTTTTTCTGCTTTTCATATTTAATGTTTTTAAAAGATGAAAATTCCTGGAAAGGAAAACATTACATTAATTGTTAGTAATCAGTAACACCACATGATATATTATTTGATAAAAGTTTATGATAAATGTGCAGAACATAAAACCTATAAGGATAAATAAGGAGCAGAAGTGCTGAATACATAAATATTTACATGCACTGTAGAGATGATTTAGAAGAAAATACTTCACTTTATCGCAAATAATAAACTGAGAACTAAATTGAATTAAAATCTTTCTTATCTAGAACTATTATTAATAAGAATTAACGTGGTGAAATTTCTGTCCATAAAACATGTATTTTTTTAGGGAATAAATGTTTCTATCTGGCGTGTGGTTTCTACTAAATATCTAATATTGCTTTCCCGTGTGTAACTAAATTTTTTTCTAATATTCATGTTACGAAATTAGGAAAAAATAAATTTTAAGTATTGAAAATATATACACTGCTGAACAGTGCACTATTTTTATTTAAATATTTACAAAAAAAAAATTAATAATTACAAAATTGAAACATCTGTTAAAAAATTTCAACTTTTTAATTGGTTTCACAAACCAATTGATGGCTTTAATAAAGGAAATACATACAAACAATCACAAATCAACAAAAAAAACATTTAAAACATTTGAAAAAAATCAAATTTAACCACAAATTGCATAATGATATAAATTCAACATTTTGCTACAGATATGTGGTTCAAGTTAAACCAGAAAAAAACCAATCCCTTAGTTTATTTATTTCCTTTATGTCTCTTTAATAATATTGATAAAAATATATATTTGCAAATATTTACAATAAATGCTTTTAACTACTTCCAAGTATTGGTGTTTCTGTTTTTTTTTTTTTTGTGTTTTTGTGCTTTTCCAGTGAGTTTTTTTTATAAAGAATTTTTTCTCAGATTCTTTAAAATATCAACATTTTTAAAGAATAAGCGTATGTACACACGATTGTCAGATTTTACAATATTTTCGAATATGGCAATATGATGTCAATGCAAAGTGCAAATTGTCTGTTCAAACTATTGTAAGAAAACTGTACAACTTCAATGTCGCATAATAAATTTATACATCCATGCGTACATGTAGAGGGTGGCGCAGAATGAGCTACATATATGGTTTGAATTCTTTATAACTTTTTTAATTATTATTTTTTTTTCAGCATTTTGTGAAGAAGACTTGGGGAATTAATTATGAAATATTCGAAATGAAATCATGGCCTTTACACCCGAAATTTTGCGAAAAGTTATGGCAAATATGCTAAAAAGAGCACGTATGTGCGAAGCAGAAAATGGACATCACTTACAGGATATAATTTTTCAAAACTAATTCCAAAAAGTTCCCCAATAAAAAAAAATTATAATAATCGCATAATAAAAAAAGCTATAAGCCATTTAAACGATATAGCTCATTCTGCGCTACCCCGACATACTTACTTGATTGATTATGTGCAACTGCGTATACGTGATATTTAATGTATTGCATAAGGCAAATAATAACAAGTATACGCCATAGATGTACTCCCGATTTACAATGTCGGGTTATTCATTCGAGAGATATCGTTGACGAAAACTTTATAATAACTCCAAAAATCTGCGTCACATCGAGCATAGATACTCAAAGATTTTTATAGACGTAAAAAGTGTATCGGTGTTGCTAAATTCCCTTCATATACATTTGTTGATACTCAAATAGAAGCGTGGGAAAAATTTAAATAAATGCTACAAAAAAAGTAAGTTTCTGTCTAAAGGAGAAAAATGTTTACCAATGAAGGAAATTTTTGTCGGCCATGAATATCAGAACTTTGAAGAAAAATATAATAAAGTTAAATCTAGAATTATCTAGAATTTTACTTAACCTCAGGTTAGGAATTACATAACTAACTTCCATTAAATAATGATAAAATTTTTAAAGAAATGGGATTCTTAAGCCCAGAAGTTATTATTTGGGCAGAAAATATGCGTACAAATTTTAATTTTATCTATACAATTTAACTTAAGTCTCTATGACCTCATGCATGAGTGACGAACATCTAAGTACAATTTATCTACAAGTGAAATGAACATATTCATTAAAATATTCATACATATTCATAAAAATGTATTTGGATGAAATAAAAATAAACAAAAAAAAAAATAATGTCAATGTTGTATTTCCAAATATATCGAAACTAGAACGCATTTGGTTTGCTTTACCCCGTGCATATTCTTATACTTATGGACTAACTCAAGGTTTTTATCTAGATCATAGTTAAATCATGGACAAGGGAGTCGAACTAAATATCAGTGCAAATTCACTAACGAAAAGTCACGCGGATCAATAAATAATTTTATAATTTATAATTTAATTTAACTAAATTCCTTGCGCGCAGTATTCTCAATTTCATTGGTATTATTATGGTTTTGCTGTATCATTAGGATTTCTATGGCTTTTTAGTTTTTTTCATTAATATTGGCGTTTTAAAGATTATTCTTATTGAAAAAGCTGAGCGTAATAATTATTTCGATTTGCTCTTATCAAACAGACCAATAATGGTTGTGACAACTGTGGTTGTGGATTGTGGGTTGTAGTGTGTTTGTTTTAAAAATTCATTCAAAAATTCTTATGAAGAAAAACTTATTTCTTTCTGTATTATTTCAGTAATACAAATTAATGTCAACTTAATAAGAACAAATTTGTTCTATTTAAAAGCAAGAGAAGCACGATTTTATAAAAAGAAAGTGTTTAAAGATATTCTTTCCAATGAGTTTGTGTTGTCTTTAAAAAAAAAAAGGTATTGATTTTAATAGTTTTTTAAATGCTTGGACCATGGTCCCAAGCAGTAGACTAATAGAAACATATATTTAATTTCCTTAAGTTTATTATGTTTCATTATGGTGCTAGGTATTTTTATATTAAACCGTCGATATGTACTTCCCACTTCTCAAGAATATTATGTGCAGAACCTCTCTATAAAAATATAAAAAAAATTCAACAAAATGTAGACTTCAAATACTATAATTAAATTCTGCAATGTTTAAATTCCTGGGAATGTTTCCAATATTTCGAAATTATTTAAATATTTTATTTCCTAATATTTATTGTCCACGAAATTATTATTTATCTTTTAATAAACATTTTTCAATTTTTTTGTTTTGACTCTCATTTCAGTTTTGTGTATAACAACCACTTCATTTAGATTGGAAGCTTTTGTGCCTATTATGTGATTATTATAGAAAATAAACTATTTTATATCAATTGCACAAAGTACTCGTGATGATAATAATGAAAATTTTTGCAAATAAAATCAACTCGCACATTGAAATAATTTATACACTTAGTAATAAATTATTTTGATAATAATCAAAACAATGCAATTTATTTTCTATTTATTTTCCTAATTTATATCCGTAGTGATATAAATAATGAATAAATAGAAATTGATATTGATATTGAAACTTTTGGTAAATTGTCTAATGAAAAGGCTATTTATGCAAGCATTGTTACGCTGAGTTAAACTTAAAATCAAAAGTTGGCAAACGATGTTGAAGAGATGATTAAAAAAAAGTTAAAAGAAAATTAAATTAGAAATGTGATGATGTACATGTATTGAGCGGCTGTGTAAGCAAATGTATAAAAAAAAATTCTTTTACCTCTACTCAAGCTCTCTAGTAGTGCTTCTTAAATGTATTTGCCGAAAATTTACACGCTACATTCAGTACATCAATTTTGATAGCAAAGAAAAAGAATCATATGAGTTTCATCACGCAACGCTGAGGGACAACAATCACTTAATGTAGTATGAAATTTGACAAAATTTAAGATCGGGAGCCCAGCACTTTAGCCAACTAAAGAAGAGTCATTGAATCGCACAATCATTAATGCAAGTTAAATGTTTCTGCATGAAAATATTTGCCAGAACATTCTTTACTATTCCCATATTTAGATTTAAAGAAATTTAATGTTTTTTTATGTTTTATTTTAATTCATATTTAAGCAACTAAATATGTATGTGTGCTTCTGCTAATGAACTTACGAACATAGGAACCTACGAAATTCCAAAAATTAGCACAATTGTGCATTCATTCTTTATATGATTTGTTACTGTTGACTCAATAACATTTTTCCAGCACCATATTAAAGAGAATGACATTTTTTTTATGTCTATGAGTCAGTTGTTTTATTACATTTTTTGACACTGTGCATGTTGTGTATTAAATTGCATCACAGTATTAAGCTGAATTCAGTGTTGTTAATAGTTGTAACGTACTGTTCAATAAAATCATACTAATAAATAAATATCAGTCATACGCTCCTGTTATATCCATATAAATTCACTATGAAATACAATGAAAATAAGTACAAGAACATAATAAATTTATGCAAAATAAGCAATTTCTATAGTAATTGTTATTAAACTTTTAAATCACAAACATTAGGAGACCGATGCAAATATTTTAATTCTCCTTTTTGGCAAAATTTTATTGGAGAGCATTTTCTTGCTTATAAATTCAATTTTCTATTTGAATTGAAACAATTTAAATTGTGTTAGTATTATGCTTTTTAGTGAAATAATTTGAAAGTATGTATGTGTATATATTGGCAATAAATGTGCTCCAATAGTCTTTATGCTTATAATGATATACAAGCGCTCAGTATTTGGTAATAATTTCATTCTTCATTACAAGTTATGAAATGTTTCTACATACATATGTATATGTATTGAAATTTTCTTATTATTATTGTTATTTTTTCTCTAAGCAAACAATTGCAAAATTAGTAATTACGCATACTGATATTACAAAAGCATTTATAGATGTGAAGATGCTTTTTTTCTTCTTTCAATTCAATTTTATTTAAAATATTGTTAAATAAAATTCCGTTTTAACTTTAACTATTTTAAATTTCTTAACATTTTTATTTAAGAACTATTTGAGAACAGACGAGGCCACTATTTAATACGACAACAAAGTAATTATTGGGATAATTTTAGCTGATCCATTTTTTGAGTGAAAACGGTCGAAGATTTAGATAAGAAAATATAATTGCTGCATGTAGCAGCCATTAACTTGGCTCTCATGCTAACAGCTATTTACACTACTTTTCTATATTGAAAATGTTTTCTAAATCTCCCAGCAATAATTAAAAATGGAAGTCATACTAAGGGAATGACATTTTCATGGCTTCTTTATGGATCTTTTATTAATTTATTCTGAAGCTTAACGGAGATTACATATTTTGGAGAGGACTTAAAACTTTAGCTTAAGCGAGTTTAAATAAGAACCCTACAAAATTTAAGAACTAAATGAAAAATTTGTGCTCATCCTTAGATTCCGAGTTATGAACTTATGAACAGAACTTCAAAATAAATTTAATTAAAAATTAATAAAATTCATTTTACTCTTTTCATACCTCCACGGAAGCAAAAAAAAAAAAGTATTATCTGATTCCAATTGTGTTACATATTGAACACTGCTTCCAATTCTCTGAATTAGCCCCACAAATAATAATATCGCGCAAGGGCACGCCAATGTAAAATTATCCACATTTGCACTACTTCCGGATCATAATATTGGGATCTTGTTCACTTCTTTGGAAGTTTTTTTTTTTTTGAAATTTTATCATTAAATTTCGAAACTGAATTGTTTTTCCTACCACTTAATACATTCCATTAAAAGCTTAATTTCGCTATTAGTTTAACTGCAGCGGCCATTTATACAACCACCATTTATAAGACCTTCTTCTGCGTGCACTTCATTTAGCATTGCATTATTATAGACACCCGCATAGAAACATGTACACATGATGGCAAATTAAAACGCCCCAAAACATTTTGTTTCCGCTTTTCAAAATACTAATTTCCTTTTCGTGTGCTTTAATATTATACAGATAAAATAAACAACAACAAAGAGATTGCAATACAAGTGCTTGTTGATATAGTTGCAGTTGTTTTCTGTACTCCAGCAAACTAATAAAAAAAAATTCAACATTCGTGCACACACAAACAAACGAACGTACACCTGACGACGAAATTGCACGTACAGTGTTTATCTGATATTTTAAAGCTCGCCATAATTAAGCATTGAAAATAAATTTTTATTCAAAATAAGATACTTGAATCTGTTATAAAAATAAATGTTCAACAAGTGTTATAAAAATTAAGATTATTAGCTGACATGAATAGATTATTCTCAGGAAATCTTATCAGCTGATGAACCCAATTGTCAATGTGATTCGCAAGTAGCATTGCTAAGAACCCGTTGAACTTCTCATTATTTAGGAAACCATCGAGCAATATCTGTGTCATTTCTCTGCCATAGTTTTTGAGTATGTCCCTCATAATTATAAGATTGTTTTTGATTCCCTCTTTGTTAGGCTTCAACAGCAAACAGATAAAAAAATAGGCTTAATTTTTACTTACCTTTCTAACTCATTACAATAAATTACAAGTATTAAATTGTGTAAATACTACCACCACTTGACACCACTTAGTCTATTCCAAGCACAGTTTCTAATGAAAATAATCCACTTATTATTTCATATGCAGTGCTCTTGCAAGGCAATTCCCCGTGTATACATTTTGGCCAAAGTCCCACACATGTCGTATATCTGACCAACCTGTTGTAGAATTTTACAAATTCTATTAAATACTCTCAAATCTTTGTAACCTTTTAATCATGTAGATTAAAAGTTTTACATTTTTCGCTGGTTTGTATTTAACCACATATGAAATTTAAAAAAAAAAAAAAGTGATATGAAATTAGTTTTTCCCATAAAATCACTTTTTATTTTGTGTAATTGTTTCCTATTCCACAGTGAGTTCTATCTACAATTGAAGCGAAGTGTACGACGAGTGGTAACATTTTACGTTTGAGTACATAATTGTTAAAAGTTACGAAATGCAATTTGAAAAGATACCTGCAAAATTATAGTCATGTAAGTTCAATTGTTGATGCTTGCATGTATTATTGTGTACAGTGTAGCAGTATGTGTGATAGGGTTTGTATAATTGTAAATATAAAACGGAAATGGATAAATGCATGAATAAAGATATACGTACGTAGTTGTTCTGTTACAAAACAATGGCGTGTTCATTTCAAATTGCTGTAATGAAATGCATTGAAAATTAACAAACTACATTAAATATTTAAAAGTTCTTTTTATTAAAATTTGTTTCTTCTTTGCAATTTTCTGTACCGCAAAGGTTTTACAAAAATTATATAATTAAAGAAGAAAATAAGCCTAGTTTAGCATTGAAATAATAATTAGTATTTGCTGATGCTGTCTATTTTAAGGTTGCGCTTTTCAACGCTTTTTTTCAATATTTCAAGTTTTTCTATTATTTTTAGTTGCTTTACTTTGTGCCGTTGTACATGGGTACCCCAGTAGTATAGTGAGTACTGCGCTAGTTTATCAGTTTGAGGGTCTAGGTTCGATTCCTAGCATAGACTCTGGTATATATCACTACGACCTAAAGTAACATTCTTAGCACATTAGCAATGCTTAATACAGTTTTTTTCATGCTAAAATCTCTTCGCCTTGGTAATGATACAGCACTGCAGTAAATGATGAGATTGAGATAAAACATTTTCTTAAGCACTTCATAAGACAATGGATGCATTTGAATCAAATATTTATACAAACCAATCTGAAAGCCTATATTGTTTACATATAGATTTTAGTTATCTGAAGATGACCACAAATAATTTAAACAACAATGCTTGTATTCATAAAAAAATTTAATTTATTTGGAATTTATTGTATGAAAATTTTGTATGCAAAATTTTAAACAAAATATTTTTTAAATTCTTTCTTCAAAAGCAAAAGAATTATCATCGTTTGATTGAAGTTACACTTTTTGTATTCGTATTAAAAATTTTTTTAATTTTTTATTGAAATCAGTTTAGTTATCAGAATGAAATGATTTCTCGCAAAAGCCAAAACTGCTAAAAAAAAATAAGAAACACTTCACTCTGAGAATCCTCAACTCATTATACCCACCTTTACTTTACATACGATTCATAGGTTTTTGTTTTTGTTTTTCTTTTTTATTAACTTTTTTTTTTTTTTATGTGACATTTGCCACAGCATAATGCCATAACACAATTGATCAAAAGAACAACTATGGCATATAAACAACAACAATAAAAAGAAAAATTGAAGAATGTAAGTTTGTTTATATAAATATATGAGAGCGACAGAGAGAGAAAGAGAAAGACAGAAAAAACAAAGATATCATCTGTTGAAGAGAACTGATGCATGAAAGCATAAAACTGTTGGTTCAAAAATACTTACACACACTTGTGTGCACACATACACTAAATATTATTATCCTCTACAAATGAATGCACAATAGACACACCAACAAAAAGCACAACCAATGCATTCATGTAACATACGGTTTATGTTAAGCATGTGTTGTACGAATATGAAAGTATGCATGCATAACGTGGCAAATACACACGCACACACACCAGTTGTTTTTCAAATGCTTAGAATTTGTATGAAAAGGGAAAATACAAACACAACAAAGACAAAGATTCTTATAAAATTGAAAAATTTATTTTCATATTTTTGTGTAAAAAGAAAATAAAGGGAAAGAAAGGTTTGCATGCAAATGATGAGTTCACAGAAGATGTTAAGATTAAAAATTCAAGCAATTGAGTAGGCCTTCAAATAAACATTTTCAATAGATTTTCACACAATAATTGCTTAAATAGAAAAGCCTTTTGCATGAACAATCAAAGCCTGATAAATATACATCTAGGCAGACGTACTATATTATGATTCGTACAAAAAATATTTAGCTGTACAAACCAAATTACATGTTTCTTAAAATAAAATTAAAGTCTTCTCTCTATAAAGTACAATAATGAAATCGTTAATATTTAAAACCAATAAATTTAGAGTGACCTACTTAACTACTGAGTTGTGGTAAATATATACTCGTATATATAAACAACTTTTACCTAAAGCCTTTGTACTAATTAAATCTACAACTAATTTTACAAATGATTGGTGTTTTATGGTGTACAAAATTGAACAGAAATTTACATAACGCAGTGATTGCAATGAAGATAGTTTTGGCAAATTGTATTTTCTTGCAATATTTCCTTGTACTACATGTTTACTACACGCATATTTGATTTGATAAATTTCGTTAAGTTTCCAAAATAGAAATGGACACGCCTGTACAAAACTTTGTTCATATCCAATCCGGTTTCAAAATTTGTTATACATAGCTATGCGTTCGCCACTGTCCCCTTCCGACAACAACGTTTTAGAAAAAATACTACCAATTATTTTGTTAAAATATCGTCTCTATCTGTTGGTATTTGTACATGCACGAGGACGTAATAAATGCCGAATTATGTAGGATCACATGATAGAGAGCCATTATTTAATTAAATTAAATTGTAGCTCATAGTTAATGGTACTGGCAATATTTTGGCTAAAAGTAGAGGCGTATCCCGTCTCATTTATTCAACGATTAAGAATGTGACTAGAATTCCTAGCATCTGCATTATTTCTTCTAAACAAATTATGCTGTTACATATTTAATTGGCTGGTATTTAACACCATCGTACTATTGCAAGACAAAGAAAACAAATGTGGAATCTGAGAAAAAAAACTTAAATCGTTGTCAAGGACACAAAGGATTTCAGAGGTGTTTAGACAGTGAAGAGGAATTGAACAGATACAGATACAGATACCTCAAGCTTAATAAATATATTTCAAAAAATATAATAAAAAGGTCAATTAATAATATAATTAAAATTAAAAAGGAGAGCACATTTTTTTTTTAATTTTAAGTACAATTTTCATTATAATAATTTAACATAAAAATACCTCATGCAATAAAAATAAAGAGTATAATTTTTCTATGGTTGAGTATTGTTTACTTTTCTTTCTCTCTAAAGAGAAATCTTTTCATACAACTGTTAAATTTCTTAAAATAATATATGACTATTAACATTTTCTCTTACAAAACTTAACCAATTACATTCACTCTGCTTTGGCTGAGCTTATTTG
Source organism: Dexiosoma caninum (assembly GCA_963924685.1). NCBI lineage: Eukaryota > Metazoa > Arthropoda > Insecta > Diptera > Tachinidae > Dexiosoma > Dexiosoma caninum. Next base: position 1,188,607 of record OZ004727.1, on the reverse strand, counting down.
AATTTTATAAATGTTATTAAGAGCTAATAAAGAGAATACTAAGGGATAACAATGCTTTACTTAATGTAGGTCAGTTTTAATTTCTTAAAATGTTAAATATTAATATATTACAATCAGCTATTATTATTATTATTATTATTTTTATTTATATATTTTTATCTAATTAAATTTTTTTTATTCATTTTGTATAGGAATATATAAAAAAAAAATTACATATAAGAAACCGAAATTTAAGTGAACAGGAAATATCACACAATTTGGAAAAAGTTTTTTTGATTTCGTTTTATTCACATATTTAAAAATATTTTTTAAAATACTTATAATAAATTACTTGAAATTCCTGAAATGTATATTTTTAAAATTTTATTTAACATTTCTATATTCACTGCCCTTTAATTTTTACTCTGTATTTACTGCAATAATTTCCAAAACGAAATTCTCTTTATTTTGCGTTACAAAACTCTTTTGCGTGCTCTTATTTTCCTGGTGCCAATGAATTATTAATTTATATAAATCAACAACAATGTTGACAAAAGCCATTTCATTTTTCCGGCAATAAAACATTTCCAATAAAATAAAACAAATAGAGTGCAGCATAAATGTTAGCAACACCTCATGTTTGGTCGAACAACAAATAGAATCACACACACGCACAATCACACATACACACTAATATTTACAAAGAGGGCACAGTTGAATATACAAATATATATGTATATCTATATAGCCGATATATATGTATAAGTGTGTCCACATATCAAGTCATGCGTTTTCAACCATAAAAAATTTACTCACTTTATTTATGATATTAAGAACTTAAACTTGTTTAAAAATGTATAATACGATGTGGCGCACATATAAACAAGCAAACAAACATATACATACATTAACATTTATGTACATATAAACAGTGTATATGAAAAGTCACATTCTTGCAAACATTAAACACTCAGCAAGCATATGTGTGAGACGTAAACTCATTACAACTACAAATACCAACTCGAATAAAAATTACTTAACTGTGACTTAAAAACAACAACAAAAAGAAAGAAATGCTAAAGCAAATAAAGAGAAACAAACCGCAATGAAAAAATGCAAATAACAACGAACAGTGGCCAAAAATGGGGGAAAATTTTGCAGAAATATGCAAATTTATATTTATAAAACAAATTATATTATATTAATTCAACTAAATATTTAAGCTTAACGTCTTTTGTATATATATATAATATTTATTTTTAATGATTACAATATTTCGCTACTCCTTCGTGCAGCTACTTCAGAAAAATTGGGGTTTCTTCATAATGAAATAATGTTTCGAAGAAAATTTATAATAAAAAAAAACTTTTTGTCAATGAAAATTAAAATATATTCTATAAATGAGAGATAAATTTATTAACAGTCATATTCAGAAATATATATTCTGGACTTGAAAGAGGCATAAAGATTTTATTTTGTATTGAAATTTTTTCTTAAACCTTAAGCTTGATGATTAGATAAATTAATATTAAACAAAAAGTCAAAAAACTAGAAGAATTATCAAACAATGTTATATTATGAAGCAATTTAAATTTTTAAATACCCAATTTTTTATTGCAAAGTTATTAAGAAAAAAAAGTTTTAATTTTGAAATTTATTTCCACTACAAGACCCAGTAAAAAATACCCACCAAAATAAATGAAACAAAAAACTTCTATACCACACAATATTATTTATTTATAATAATTTTATGTTAATTCACATCACTGTACGACTTCAAATAAAAGTCAAAAGGCCAAAAAATATAGAGAATATTTCAAGGAGAAGACAGAAAAACAGGCAATCACACATACAGCCGTTTTCAAATAACTTAAAAGAAAAGAAAACTAAAAAAAAAAATTCAAAGGAAACGCCACATTCTTTTTTTCTTATATTTTTGGCTACACTTGAGAAGAAACTCTACTTAATCGAGAAAATCTGTATTGAATATGAAAAAATAAATTTGCAGTTTCTTGTGTGTATGCGAATGTAAGAAGAATAAAAAGAAGCAAATAAATTGCTTTATTTTGTATTACAAAAACAGTATGTACCATATTTCTTGGCTGGTCTTTTGTTAGAAAATGATTTCATATTCTTTTTTCATGTTGTCCACACATAAAATAAATAAACATAAATAATATCAATATTGCGATTTTTATCACTGCAGTTTTGTAAATTTCTTAAGGTTGTTTTGCAATTTATTTTTGTTTAATATTTATCTGTGTATATGCTCATTTTACAAAGCAATTGAGGGCTTTTAATAAATACTTCAAATAATAATTATTACGGCAATAATTTCTAATAGAAAGTTTTCTTAATAGCTGAGGGAATGGTGCCAAATCTAATGAGCATGTCGCCTGTAAAGCGATATTTCTAGAACATATGGCCAACTTTTTTTTTCCTTAACAGTGGTATTGCATCTACAAATCACCATACGTATTGCAGCTTTTGTAATTTCAGTGTTTGGTTGTCTTACTAATTCAGAAGGGATACTGAGAAATCAGCTCCGCATAACAGTGACTGCATTGACGGCTCATTGTCATATATGTTTTCCGTTATAAAAATATTAATGAAAAACTAAATGAAATAGCTCCCCCTAGTTTAAAATAAATTGTAAAAATTAACTTCAGAAACGCCGCAAAGTGCTTTACAATTAGCACACAACTGCAGAGTTGTGTAAGATTTAAGCTCCAGCTTCCTATCGGTTTCACCACCGATCTAGCTCTATTGTAGTGCATTGCATACGTAGGGGATATCCCTTAGCACTTGTCCAAAAAACATATTAATATATTTGTTTAATAAATTGTTTATCGATTAAAACCTGTTGATTTTTTTTATATAATTTTTTGTAAAGTAAAAAGTTTATTGCATTAAACTAATTTGCTATAAAAGCAATTGCGGAGCAATTTTATCAATCTAAATGAATCTCAAAACATAAGCTAGTATTAAGGCAAGATTGTTGTCTGACTCAAGTCGGTTTATTCAAACCATGCTAATTCAATTTATATTAAAAATCCAATAAACCGTTTGAAATAAAGTTCAGATTTTATGCCTGCAAAGCCTCAGCGTATTTCTGCAGATAAAACGAAATTTTCAACTTCGCGTTTGTTGTGGAAGAAAATATATTTTTGAAAAGCATTTTATCTTTTTATCAAATTATTTGAGAATCTACCTTCAATTTCAATCATATTTTTATATTTTTCATTTTTAAGATTTAAATATATTTTCATGTCTTGTTCTTTATTTTATTTTTTACTTTTTATTCTTTCCCCAAGCACTTCAGTGCCTCATGTTTTACTTTTAAGTTGTTAACACACACTTACACAATTGGGTCTTAATAAATGCAACCATAAAAAGTGGAACCACACTCATCACATGCTTCTAGAGGTGTTGCGGAAATTTCGTAGCAAATAAGCATTGTGCTTAAGGTATGAACATTTCTAAAGAAAAAAAATTTGAAAACTTTCTGCCTTCTTTAACAAACGAAATGTTAAGATGTAGGCAATATTTTCACACTTAACAATATGAGATAATAAAACAAGAAATAAAGTGTATAACTTCATAATAAAAAAAAATTATATTAAAACACAGGCAAAATATTTCAAGCAACACCGTTTGTTTAAAATCAATAACAATTAATTCAATCATGGCATGTAATTCACCGATTATTTATTTTTAAATAAAACAACAACATTTATAAAAAAACTTATTTAAATTTTTATCAAAATTCGAAGTTTGTGTGCGCAAGATTTACGAATTCGAACTGTTGGAGAAAAGTACATGATTTTTTATCAAATAAAAAAAAGTGTTCCCCCTTTACTGTAAATTTCCAATTGAAAAAAAAAACTGTTCGATTATTTTCTTTCTCAATTTTTATTTCTGTAAGAGTGCCGCTTAATAATGCAATTAATTACTGCTGCTCCTGCTGCAATAGGACGTGTATTGTTATTTTGCCACCATTAACCTTTTCTAGTCACAGCGGGCTTTCATATCCGTATGTGCACAGATTGTAGTCAATTATTTTAACATGCTTCAAAACCTGACAAATACTGGTACACGTGCCTGCTCGAATGTTTAATAGTGATCATATGAAGAGAGTGTTGTTTGATATATGTATGTACATGTTGATATGTTTTTATTTTTGTTTTTAATTAATACACATTTGTAGGCGCTTACAACATGCAGTGTTAGCATGTTGGCTTATGCATGATTCCTTAACTTGTCCATTTTGAAAAATATGTTGGAATGTTTTGTGCATTTTAATGGCACGAGTAGTTGGTGAGCATTTCCACAACATACTTGTTATAGAGTTCAGTCCAAGTGTAATTTTTTTCTACCACATGAGTACATAAATCATAGTTTTAGTTATACAAAAGCCATTGTTACGGTTGGGATACATGTTGATGTGACGTTGTGTTTATAATCACAATGAAAATAATATGAGGCTTTTTTTGGAGAATATGTTTTGCAAGTTCATATTTTAGACAAAATTTCATTACTTCCAAGCAGCAAATAAATTTGGTATTATTTACGACTATGGGAAATTGATTTTAAAATCACAGCACAGGGAACCTGCATATGGAACATTTTATGTCAAGGTACAAATTGATTAATTTAAGAGAATTCAATTTTAAATATGTTTGCGCCATTTCATTGTGTAATAAGAAATTATTAATTTGAGAGATGCTTGCAAAGAAATTAATTAAACCAGTATATAAAGTGATGAGGTTTTGGTAACTGTTGTGTGTTATGTTTTTGTTGCACTTATTATTTAGTTTTCTTTAAATGACTGTGATAAATTTATTTACAGCCATTACTGTTTTTTTTTTTTGCTTTTCTTAAATTTTTATACTTGCATTAAATCGGCTTGAAGATGCTATCACATTTGACCAGCAGTTAAAGATTTTTTTTTTATTTTTTTTTCCATCAATTACTTAGCAGAAATTTAAATCAATACATTTTTTTCCTCACCTAATGTAATTAGAAGCCAAAAAGAATGCGAAACCCAACATGTTACGTTCTCTAATAATATTTACAACATAAATCTTTATTACTGCCATTCAAAGAGAACACCTGGTAAAATACACAAAATGTAATTTATTGATATTTTGCTGTAAATACCACTTTCCTTTACTTCCTGCAGTTGCAGTGAAAGAATAATTAAAAAATAAAAGCATCCAGATATTATTTTTCTTAATTGCTAAAACGAAAATTCATTAATTTCTATGTGATGTAGTGAAAATAGTAAAACCAAATAAAAGAATTCTCCAACCTGCATGTGTACTCGTACGAGGCAAATATTTATACATTTAACAAAACACAAACTGGGAAATTCATTCATTGAAGAAAAATTTAAAAAAAAAAATTAAACTTGAATGTTAAAAGTGTGTTGGTTCTCTACCGTTGGCTCTGTGTGTTGCATAAATTCAACATAAAACATAGTGAAAGCACAGCAAACCGGCGTAACTAGGAGCACCAATGCGTATACTTAATATTAATTTAATAGAAGAAGAGTTATTTCATTTAATTCTAGTTTCTTTGATTTTAACGTATTATTTTGTTACACAAACATTTATAACAAGAAGCTGTATAAGATTTCGCTGGAAATGGTTTTCATTGGTTTTATTCAATTCTATTCATGTCGCAGGCATGAAATAAATAAATAAATATAAATAAATGGACTTTTCGCAAAACAACTTAAGTCGACTTAAGACTATTTTTCATTTCCTTTTTTTCTCAAAGGTACATTTATAATGTGCAACTTATGGTCCAATCGGTATGTTTTTACGATATACATACATATGTAGAGTTTCAGAAATACATATGTACGTGTCTATCCAGCAAGAAAATAGTGAATTCGTTCACTAGCAGTTGGTATTGTCATGACTTCTTAAGCACTTCGTTATCTGAATTGATTTTTAGTGCCATCTGAAATATTAACAAGATTATCACTTTTGAGCTCATGAAAGACGCATTCAAGTCTGCCGATTGATTTATATAAACTACTGCGCAGTTCTAATTATAATTTAAATACATTTTTAAATGTGTGTAATTCCTCAACACATGCTGAAACCTAACCAAATCATGAAACATTCATGGGTTCTAAATACTCATTCAAATGACGAGCTGTTTTATTAAATGTGAACACCCCAATTTTAAAATAATGCGTTCTTCAGCTACGTTGCACCAGTTCATTTGCAATAGAACCCATGCCTTAACTATTTATTTCGCATGTTTTTTGCTGGGTATAAATTAAAGATCGCCTTTTTTACTCATTTTAGTTGTTTTGAGTTTATCAAATCAACTCATATTCTAAACTTTTCACTTTTTTAAATGTGTAGACAGAAATTTTTGTTCTGGATATTTTTAGTATTTTTTTTTTCAAACGTTTGAAGAGATGACATTTCTCTTCCGTCTTATTTTAAAAGTTAAATGATTTAAAAACAGAATTTTTTACGCAAAAGAATACCTATGATTGTAATTCCATTTACTACTTTTACTTATTTGTACAAACTCCATTTTATAAATTCAATAAGAATTTAATATGAATTTAATATGAATTTAAAATGATATTCAATTGTAATTGTTAACAATTACGTACAAATTATCAAAGATTATATCTCATGCTAATTTGTATCACATAAATTTATGTGTTTTAATACTATTAATTTAATTTTATTTTATTTTACTTTAAATGAAAAAGACTGAACATTTAACTGCAATATTGTTTGGAATTATAATTGCAACAAAATGAATGAAAAATTCTAAACTCAATTTAAATTTCTGTTATATTTATTTTGGAATGAAAATAGTTTAAATAAAAATTGTTTTACACTCTGGGGAAATAGAGAGAGAAGTATTTTCTAATTCATATACATATAAAACATAGTGCAACAATCATTTATGTGCAAAGATACTCCCTGGTGTTACGAAGCAAAGGACTTATAGCGAACATTTCCTCAATATTTTAAGTTTCTCAATTTGTTGCACAAACGATAAATTCTTAATAGAAAAATAGTAACAATAAAACTAATCACAACTGCTTCAAATTACTTCATATGCAGAAGATTCATATAACTGATATAAATGATTGAGCATATAAATAATGATCATTTTATTACAAGTTAAGTTTTTCTACAAAAAATTGATGGCATTAATTCTTTACGGATGATTTTAAAATTTCATAGAACATTTAAATTATATTTAAAACGAAACATTTAACTACAATTTATCTGCTTAAGTATTTACTCTTCTGCAAATAAAAACAAAAACAAATTTATTGGCAAAGGGAAAAGTTTCTGCTGTGCTATAAAGATAATTTTAAATTAAACTTTCAATTAAAAATAACATTCCTAAAGCCACAGGGATTCAATGAGTTTATGTTTATTTAATAGTTTTACCAGTATCTACGTACATACATACAACATACTCGTACTAAGTACCAGTTATTATCAGGAGTATTAAAATCAAAAGAATATATTGCATATTCCTGAAAGAGATTACAAGAAATATAAATGTTCTGTACGAAAAACATATTAAATATTACACTATTTAACTAAGGCAAGTCAGCCTTAATTGTTTCCTTTTACATACGAGTAGCAATGAAACAATTTTGAAATTTTAATAGAATTTCTTTTTTTTTTTTTTTGAAAAGAAATTAGTTGAAATTTTTACAAATGAATGAAATAAATTATTCTGTTTAAGCTAATGAAATTCAATAGCTGCTAAACATCTGTTGAAAGATTTTTTTTATAAACTTTCATAACTAGTAACTTATTTTCTATTCCTTCCTTAATTCTTTTAATCTAGAATCAGTTGATATTGGAGACTAAAATTGAAAATATTCCCTTAAGCAAATTGTCAAAGTGGCGGCATAAAAATTAAAAGAAACTTTTAGTTAACTCGCAGAATACTTGTGAATCGGTTTTTTAATGAGTGATTTTATTTAGAGAATTCAAGTTGAAGCAAATAAATTTTAGAGCGGAAAAATATTGCAATGAAAATACAAACTTATTAATTCACACATACACTGGAGAGCTTTAAAGTGGCATATTGGGTTTTCAATTAAGGACCTAATTTTGTCTATTAATAAAATATAAAACATTGAAAATACTAAGTTGAAATTTATTCGACGTGTAGCGCCAATATTTCATTTTAGTACTGAAGTTCGATAAAAATGATGTGAGCAGCACGGGTCCGTTTACAGTTGTCGATTCTTTGAAGAAAATTCTAAGTTCTCATAACTCATGCACATAACTCATTGAACGTTATCTCTCCGCTGGACTAAAATTGCTAGATCGTTCGTATATACCAAAGACTTGATATACCAAAGACTGACAATGGCGTTAGAACCCTCGAACGAGGCATCCGTTGGACGGGATCATTTTTCAAAAGAACAATTTTGCAAAAGTTTCGGCTTTTCAAATGGTCAAGCTTTCGTTATTTTGTATTAAAAAAAACGCCATAGTCTCGGTCGAGAAATGTTCAATTCCTCATTATGACGGAAACTATTTATTTGTATCATTTTCAATTGATTGTGACAGTTTTCTTAATTCGATCGGTACGGCAAGGCAACATTCAGTAGTGAAATATGCACTCAAATTTAATTGTATGCTGTATACCCTGCTTGTAGCGTCGAACAATTTTTGCGGCCGGAAATTGTATTAAGTGTTCCTAAAGTTGCGACCACCAATTCGAAATTTCGGTATTACATTTTAATTATTTATATGCGTTACTCCTCCGTGTATTTTACCATAATGAAAAAGTCATGTTTCCTGATGATTTTGGCATTCACAGTTAACTGATAGCTTTACTAGAGCATTCACAATTGAAAATCACAGTTGTTATGTCCCAATAAGAAAGCCCTTTATTTGCCGAAATACTCTTATATATTCTATTAAATTGCAACAAAAGCAACGGAACTCTTTAAGCTTTAATATCCACAATTAAGTGTAAATATAATTGTGAGCAAAAAAAGGGCAGCTGAATTTTCACAAGTACTTTTAACACACTCTAAATTATCATATTGCTCACATAAAGTAAAATAAGTTTAAAGCTTTAGTATTCGGTCAGTACTTAGGCTATTCATAGGAATAGATTGCATAAGCTTTTATGTTACCAATATTCGTAAATTACTGCTGCCAGTTTTGGTTAATTTTTTTTTTTTTATCTGGGACTCCTACACATGCGAAGCATTGTGCTGGAACTATAGGAACGGGATAGTGGGAAAAACGACAGAAGGTGAAGCTGCATTAATTATTTTACAGCTCTACTTTCGCACGTTATTTGTTTATACTCGTAGCAGTGCTGAAGCTTCGGTTTAGTAGCCATTTTTATTATTATTTTACTTCGCCGGCGTTCTGATGTGATTGTGGATTGCTATCAGCTGAAGCCGGTATTGTTCAGTGACCAGTGACTATGCTTTCGATACTGAAACCTTCCGACAACAATTGACACACAAAGACACACTAATGCTCATCAGAAAAATGCGGGATATTTTTTTTTAATTTAATTTTAGTCTGAAACTGGAGTTGAACCCAGATCTGTTTTTGGCTTTGTAGTCAACGTGCAGACTACCATTCATCGTGCCATCGCCACCCTCGTGTCTCTTTTTTTATAGAATTTAAAAAAATTTTTTAATATAAAATCAAAATTTGTACATGTCAAGCGTTTCTAGGAACACAATTCAGTCAAACAATTCGAGTATAATTGGGGCAGCTGGTGGAAAAAGAAAAAAAAGTTTCTTTTACAGACCCATATCCTTAGTTCTGATAGCCATATGAATTTACACACATGTGTTTATGTATTTGTGGTTCAAAGTTTTTTAACCAGCAATAAAATGGTAGCAGGAGAAGAAGAGTGACAAGCATTTAGGAAATACATAAAATGCTTAAAACAAAAAATACAGTAAATACTCCGGTAGCTATGCAACAGATTTTTATTTATTCTTTATTTCAACATACATAAGTGAATAAACTATTTTAGAGTTTGCAAATACTTTAACTGCAGTAAGAAATTAGAAAAACGTTTATACAAAAACATATGAACAAATAATGGAATGTTAACTTGCAGGTTGCTCAGACAACATAATTGTGAAAAAAAGAGAGAGTGGAATACGGAAATTTTTTAAAACATCAATTTAAAAAAGGCCTTTTTACCAGCAACAAGTAGCAAAATATTTATGCCAAAAGAACTCAGCCGTAATATACGCTTAATCTCGCATTTGGTATTTGGACATCTGCAAGTTTTTGGTGGGATGACCAAGTTTGTTACCTATTTCCGTTCCTTCAATATCACAGTGCCCAGGGTCAAAGGTACTCGGTGATCTAAGAAAATCAGTCATAAATTCTGCTTTATAAAGGAAAAAATATACAAGTTATTTCACGTTCTTGTTCATGTTTTTTTTTAGTTAGTATATTTAGGAGGAATTTTGAATAGTCTTTTACATTGCCGACATACTCTTGGCCACATATGTAAGTAATGAATTTTTTCAATTGAGTTTTTTTTCACTCATAAAATTCAAAGCTCTTATAGAAACACCCAGGGTCTATGCGGGAATTGAGCACGCACCATCAGATTGATAGACGAATGATCATGCACTTGCTTGCTTACAAAATAATATAAAAAAAGTTGACAGTTATTGGTAACATAATTAGCCAAAAAATTCAACAACCATTACTCGGAAATATTTTATTTTATTATTCTTCTGAAGGGAAGAGAAACCAGAAAAATTTTAAGAATTTCTTCATTTAATTTATTTTACGATTGCAAAATTTACAGTACGGTTGTTAACAGCACACTTTCAATAAAATAAAAGGAATGTTCTTTTGAAAACTCGCAATCATTCGTCATTTCTGTAGTGAAGAGAATACCACACACATATTATTGTTCACAGCACATTTAAACAAAGCTTTGCTATTTCTGAAGATTCTAAAATTTTTTAAAAATATTTTTTTCTAGTTACAACTCTCTCATTATTAACCATTTGTCTTTTCAATAAATAATATTTAGTTTATTCAACAAGTAATAATCTTTTTATGCAATTCACCTTTGCTATGCCTTACTGTTGCACCTTAGTAACGTGCACAAAACTAAAACTTAAAAATTAAGCTCTCTAATATTTACCTGCTACGTATGTACTTTTTTCTACACGAACATACCACCCGACGAATACATATGCACAGCGGTAAAAACTTGAGCTTTTTTTATATCCTCCATTCGAATGATTTTTTGCAGAAAGAAAAAATTATATAAAAACTAAAAACTAAAACACTTAAGCTCACTTTGGTTTTTTTTCTCTAAAAGCCAATGGACACCTGAATGTGTACAAGATTCAGAAAGTGTAAGTATGCGTGTTCTGTGTCGTTCATAACAACTACTTTCCTCTGCGTATTTGAAGGCAACAAAATAATCTTTTCCATAAAGAAGAAAAAAGTAATAAAAATAAACCAAAAGTACAAACAATTGTAAAATGCTCCACAAGTAACAATGTAAACAGAACTCTAAATTCGTTCTCTGTAATTATTAAAATTGTTGTCTTCGAAAAAATCTCTATATTTTGTTTTTTTAATTTTTTGCACAAACTGAATGTGTGCAAAATGTTATTAGAAGTATGTGTAAGTTATCCTGTGTATATGTTGACAACAACAAACTCAAAACAAAATGATATGTGCGTTAAATAAATTTTGAAAAAAGTTTAGAAACTAAAAATTGTTAAAATATGAAATATATTATTCTTAAACTTTTCAAATAAATTTTAATATAAATTTGTTGGAGTATGCATTGTTATTTCTGTGGTTTTGCTTATTTTTCACTTGCTTTTCTTTCTTTTTTTTTCTAATTGTAGCAAATAATTTGTTGTTGTTGGAAGTTTGTTTACATGCTGTTTTTATTGTTATGGTTTCTGTGGTTACACTAACACTAATTGGCAGAGTTGTATTTATGTTACTCCGGTATTGCCAATATAAAAACTTATTTCGAAAAGTTTTATTTTTTAAGTGCAGAGTTCTTATTGTTTGCTTGGCTAGGCAAACTACATACGGCGTAAAAACTCTTTAGGCTTAGTACTTTTACTTAAAACTTTATTGAAATTTAAATGAAATGCCGTGCTAGTACAAATGTAAATGACAAATAAAAATTTACCAAAAATATTTTCTTTAAGTTGTGTTTATTGTTTTGAATAATGTTGTATATGTCGTAAACCTGCAACGTACCACCAACAATAAACACAGCGTATAGAAAGCGTATAGAAATTTAATTAAGAACTAATTTGAATTAATTTTTAAACGCGTTGAATAGACCTTTTGAAACTTTTTAAAAGAAGTCGAAATTTAATTTAATTTTTGCGTTGAGTTTTAAATAGACAGCAAATTATTCGTTACATAAACTAAAAAATTATATATATTGCTATTTTTTTTTTTTTTTTTTTATAAAATAATATTTAGCTATCGAAAATTTTTCTACAATTTATTATTTATATTTTTGTATTTATCAATTCCGTTATTAAATACGTTATTAAATATATATTAACTGCGATATTCACAAAAATTTTTCGAAATTAGTTTTAAAAATGGAATTTTGTTTCGAAATTTGTTTATTATAGTTTTTAAAAATCGAAAATATTTTTTATGAATACGGCAGAACATCTTTAAGCAACTTAAATTTTGCTTCCCATATACATATGTATATTGCTCGTTTTACTAAGTCTTGTGTATAAACTAATCCAAATCACAAATGGCTGTGCATGATAAGACATTTTTTTTTTATTTGAGTATGACATAAAAAACAAATTCACATATTTATTTTAAAAGCATATAGTACGTATGTATGTATATGTACAATGTATATCTATGTGCAACCCGAACCCAATAGGAAAAAATAGAGTAGAGGTATTTAAAAAAAATTTACGCTTAATGCGACAATGCTATTTCACTTCTGTTGCATATTTCGAAAGATAAGCACTGCATAAATTAAATAATAATTGTATGCAATAAATTATTTAGCTCTGCATTTAATTTAATTTTCCTGATGATTCTAACTAAAGGTTAGCGAAATATCGGAAATAAATAATTTAAAAACTTTTTATAAAAAATACCTGCAGTGATACATAATTTATTGCATACAATAAAAATAGAAGGTCGAATAAAAAGTTAAATTTATAAACTAATAATAATATATGTATTAATATTAATAATAACAATATTAATAATCTTTGGTTTAAATGATGAAAACTATAGTGAATATGATAAATAGGGAAATGTATATTATTACAACCGGCAAATTAAGGAAAATGCAAATGTTATATAGCAGAGGTCAGAATTTTCCACACGGTATCTGTATTGCTGTCTGTTTATCTTGTACATTACATGTTTGGATTTGTATGTTTGTCTGTCAATACGAAAGACCACATACCAAACAAATTTGTTCCAATATTCTTAAGCTGATAACATAGGCACAACAAGTATGTCTCATGAACACATTTTAACCGCAATAGTCGAACTGTTAGATAAGCAAAAGCAATTGCACGAAATCTGTTAGTCAGCCCAACAACCTACAAAAGTTCCAGCAACTTAGCAATGGATTGTAAATTGGCATGCACCATGGCATGGTAAAGAACAAAAAAAAAACTGTAATGAAGTTTTGAGAAGAATTAATAATTATAAGAATTAAAAAGAAAATTTTTCTATTTATCTCTCAGCAGGCTTATTTGCCAGAAACTTTGCTTTAAAAAATCATTCTTAAATTTATTTTTCTACAGAAAGATCATCAATAATTCTATATATTTATAGATGATGATTCATTTCCTTCTTTTGACGTATAATTTCAATAATTTTTCTTCAAAAAAGCCAACGCTAACTTTACGTTTCTGTAGAAAATTCAGTGATAGCTAAGTACACTAGATACTAGAGTTTTCTTTTATGGAAAAGCTATTGGAAATTGTATGGTTAAGCAACCCTGTATGTACAATATACATATACGGTTTCGAAAAATTAAATAGATTCAATCGAATGAAAAAATGTTTGTTGTATAAAATTATTTTTGCAAAGTTTTTTTCTGTTTGTATACTCGATAATTCTCTAGACTTTTTGGCAGTTTTTATACAAACATGAGACTTCTTAGCTCTTTCAGGAATTTTGTTCAAGGTCTACTGAAGTGTTAGCATTAGCAGCAACAAAATGTACACATAGGTCGGCTTAACCGTACAACAAACAAATAAATGAATTATTTTTCTGTCGTATATAAATGTTCTATTCTGTAGAAATAATAATAATTTGACGTTCTTGTATAATTTTTCTAAAGAAAATTTATCTATAATTTTTAAAAACTTTTATAAAAAACAATGGATTCTCTTTTCCAGAGAAAATTTATTCAGTTCGCTCCTTCTCCAGAAAGAAGTCATACGACTTTATTTCGCTTTATAAATCTTAGTCTTCTAACGAAAAGTTATCGAAAACTTTACTTTATGAAATTGAAATTATAATTTTTTTCCTATTGTGCAGCATGGCAGAATAACAAAAAGGAAAAACCTTTAGGATACAAAATTTACAATAGGCAAAATAAAAAATACTCGAAATGTAAAAAATAAACCTTTTAATGTCGCGTTGCCAATGTCAACCATTAAAACAAAATGTTGTTATTTTTTATTGTTCTTATTTCTTTTTTTGTTATTATTATTAAATATTTACACTCATTTATACAACGTTAGAACTGCAGGCCAGGATCAGTACCAAATAATCAAATAAATAAAAAATAAAAAAGTCGTTGCAACAAAAAATAATCATAAAATGTAAATAAGTGTAGTGTTAAAAAATGAAAGTGGCTTAATAAATTCCAATTAAAATTGTTGTGAAAAATTTATTTCAATTAAAACTGAAATTAACATGGCAACTAAAGAAACAAAATAAATAAAACAGTGAATTTTAAAAATACTACGAATATTTTTGTTTAACACAAATGTTTTGATTAACAAAAAAACAAAGCGATACTATAATTCGTTTAAAAAATAAATATTATAACACATACTTGTATTTTCGTACATACATGTTCAGGCATTTGTCCTCCTATGGACAAATGGTTTGGCGAAAAACGCTTGTGGTTGTTTGGTAATCATTTGCCACTACTACCACGCAGGTAAGTGACCTCCGTTTTAACCAAATTTTCTCTATGGTTGAATAATTAATATTTTTGTTCACTTTTCCATGAACTTTCAAATTACGCAGTTGAAATAATTGAAATTATTAATTACAAACAGCACCAATTATCACACGGTTCAATATACTGCTTTAAATACATAAGCAACATTAAATGTAGACACGTGGAAGTTCTTTCACAGTTTTAAATGGGTAATTTTTTTAGAAGTTTTGAAGGTTATTAAAGCATGGAGTACATTTTTTCGATCCGCTTGATATCTTGAGCTTAATATCCAATTGTTGCTTTTTTCCTGTTACAATTATTTAATTAATCTTTGGAATGGCTTTGTAGTGTAGCCTTAAAATACGATTATTGTCGAACAGTGTTATGAACGTAAACAAAGCAACAAACAAACCAACCAACAAATTATTACATTCATAAATATTAAATGCAATTCATATAAAATTAAGTTCACAGAAGCAAAAAAACAGGAGTGAGAGCGGGCGCGAAAAAAAGTAGTAGGAGAAAAAATGACCTTAGAAAAGTTTATTAACTGAAAATATAAACTTTGATTAATACAAATTGTTCTCATTGAAAATATTAGAATTACTAGTTGATAGTAATATATGTACATGTACAACAGAGGTCATTAAGAAACATTTTGCTTATACAGACACTGTCGTTGGGTAGAAGGCAAAAACAGAATCAGACACAGCACTGTAATACAAGGCAACATGTCTATTCCCATTGAACAGGGTTAAAGTCATGTTGTTATAAAATTATTTACATTAATTTATTTTCAATTAGAATTTTTTAATTTACCAACTTAATAACTAAACTATTGTCATGTTAATTTTTGACCACGTCTTGAACAGCTGATCCTCAAAATAAGCACAGTTTACGGTGTGTTAAATTATCATTAATTCCAGAATTCGGATAATCTTTAATCAAGTTAAAGTTATACAAAGCAAATACAAAACAAAATTTTTTAAATGTCAATTATGCTTCATTCATTTTCTTAATAAATACGTCGCCCAACTTTTTAACTATGTACTGAATACCACCATAAAGTACCTTAACAAACGAATTATATTTTAAAAATAGAAAAAAATACCCTATTCAAAGAAAATCCATATAAAAAACTATGAATTTATGAGTGTAATAATGATAGTCATGCCTCAAAGGCATTATTAATGATCATCTTGATAGCGATGAAAAAAAATAAAATATAATGAAAAATTTATAAAAATAAAAATGAATATAGAGGTGCAGAAAAAAGCTGCAGTTGTATTTTTTCCACTACCACTGACATTCAGTTTAACAGAAAACTTGTGCAAAAAGACATTGTAAGTAAAGGCCACCACAACAGCCAGTTACGGACAAAAAAAAAGACAGCACAAAAATAGTAGTGCATCACAATTTATATAATGCAATTCAAACATTAAGTATCAAATAAACCGCAAAAAAAACCACCAAAATCAAGCATTTTGAAGAAAATCGTATACTTGTCACTATCGATTTTACCATTAAGCAGCAGAGTTTACCTAAGGAAATATAATAATGGCTTCACTACACTGGAAAGAAATGCATTTTGTAAAAGCAAATAATGCCTGTATGTGTATTGTTGTATGAAAAATACATGTGCGTGTGTCTAAACGTTAATATGTGTTCACGGCTATAGAAGACTCCAAAAGGTTTTCTCGTTATTGCATTTTGAAGGCAAAAAAGTTAACAGGCAAAAAATCGTGGAAAGACCTTTGTTGTGGTTTTGCATGTTGCGGTTATTTGTAATTACGAAAATATATGTATGTACACACATATAATATTTTTCTACTTTCGAATATAATATTTTCTCGTTTTATTCAAAAATAGTTTTTTCACAATAAATAGGAAATATAAGCATAGAATTAGGAACATTTAAAACCGATAAATAAACAAAATGCTAATAAATTGATAGTTAAAATGCAATTAATTATTTTGTGGTCACTGTTAAATATTTTGGTAATTGGCATAGAATTGCTCAAAAAGAATTTTTTATTGGAAAACAATAATATATACTACATACATATGTATGTATGAGTATTTTTAAAATATCATCAGAAAAATATATTAAATATTTTCAATAGAATTGGGCCACAAACGGTATACAGCGCTTCGATACGTTTTCTAATAAATATTGTTATATTAAGAAGTTACATTTTCTACTTTTGGTAAATTCGGTTCACAACATATCCATTGTGTATTTAAAAGGTACTTCTTAAAAAGTATTTTTTAAAAAGTTACTTTTCTGAACAGAATGTTTTTGAAAATCCTCTATTTTGCAAGTTAATTTTTCTAAAAGCTGCTTTTTTAAAAATGTAATTTTTAAAATGTACTTTTTTTGGAAGTAGATTTCATATAAGGTACATATTAAAAACATTTTTAATGCACTTTTTTAAAAAAAAAAAATTTTAAGTACTTTTTTAAAGCGCACTTTTGTGAGAGGTACATATGTACTTGTTTAAAAGGTACTTTTTCAAAAAGACATTTTATACAAAAACCTTTTTTTAATTTAGTGTGTTTAAAGCGTTATTTTTATACAGATACTTTCGTAATAATTATTTTTTTACGAAAATTTATTAAAAGGTATTTTTTAAAAAGTAATAATAATTGAAGGGTGTTTCTGAGAAGGTACTTTTTTAAAATGTACTTATTTAAAGTGGAAGTTTTTCAATGTTACTGTTTACAAAGAGTCCTATTTGAGAGATATACTGCTATTAACCCGTACTTTTTTATAAATGTTATTTTTTGAATTACTCTTTCAATACAGCTTCTTTTCAAATACTTTAGAAAAATATATTTTAAGTAAAAGTACTTAGAAAAATATATTTTAAGTAAAAGTGCTGAATTTAATTTTTAAATATATTTGTTTCTAAATTTTGTATTCCATTCGAGAGTTAATTTTAAGAAATACGCAGATATTTTTAGAAGAAGATTCATTTATTTCTATTTTTCGATTAATTTTAATTTAATTAATTTAATCGCGTAAATTGAATGAACTTTAAGCTGTCACGCTTTTTAATAAGAAAATTAAAAATGTAACGAGAACTATTTTCTTAATTATTATCTGATTAATTTTTGATAACCATGTTGTGTAGAAATTGTAAGAAAAGTAGAATGAGCTTGAAATTGCCCGAAACAAAATATAGAAAACGTACTAAAGCACATACAATTAAATTGACAAATACAAATACGAAACCAATAGGACATCGGTCGTTATTAAAAATATAAAAAAGAAAAAAATCAAATTAGTTGTCACTAAAATGTAGAATACATCAAATCAGTTATTAAACGCAAGCGGTTAGAAATTTACATAAAAAATAAATCACACGACAATTTTAGTAAAACAAATGAGAGAAAATGAATTCATACTTAATGCGCTTATTAAAAAAGTTGGCACTTTTCAAGGAAGACAGAAGGTAAATTGGAAGTTTTCCTATTTGTTTTGCTATGTTGGAAAAACTTTTAATTGCGATCAATTAAAAATGTACAAAGTTTACTTTAAAGCCAATTTTATTCATGACCTTTATAAATTTGCATATCAACAAAAGTTTGCGTCTAAAAAGGGAAACTCTGTGTATGCCAAATGGAATTTATTTTTAAAACAGTTTTTATAATGCATACTTTCATTTTTCATTGGTTTTAAAACTGTTAAAAGAAAATAACAAACCGCTTAATTAACCTTGAACTTTATAGTATAACGCAGGTTGAAAATAATAACGAATATGAAAATAAAAGCAATAATACATATTTAAAAAAAAAAAAAAAAAAAACAGAAATGTGAAAATAAAAATTATTTCACTTTGTAAAGTATTAAAATTATTCTTATTTATACAACAAAATACGCGTCATGCCTTAAACTATGCAACGGTAACAAAAAATTGCAGTGAAAAAAGTTTTAAAAATAATCATACACACGCTTATCTTTAAATACTCACAACCAGTAGAACAGTAGTGCACTGAAGCAGTAACTGCAAAAAGTATGCAATAGTTTTTGTAAAATCGTTTTCGTACGTATACTCATAAATGCTGTCACGTATGGAGATGATACTGCATTTCATATTGCTCATACGGCAATGACTCGATAAAATAATGACGTGGGGCAATTTAGCAAAGAATTTTAAGCCCATGGCAAACTTAAGCTTTGATATTTAAGTCTGGTTCATAATTTCAGTTTTAGTTTTCATTTGAATTTGTTATCTTATGAACATAAATAAATGCATATATTGTAAATACTATTATTATTTATTTATATATATTACTTTAGTATTTAAATTACATGTGAAATTATTTTCTTTTAAATAATGGGGTAAAGTGGATAATTGAAGTACGCACTTTGATTTTATTTTCTTTTTATTAAATAAAAAAAAAACTGTTACTCTTGTTAAACATTGTTGCATACTTGCAGGCAAAAAAGTGCAAGCTGAAGGACTACATTTTTACATGCTAGATTTTACGCACGGAACATTCAATGTTGCTCAACAATTTTCGCACATTCGAACAGAGTACTAGGCTTTGGGTAGGTATGGCTACAGGCCATAGCAAGTGTTGACCAAACCACATTCTTTCCCATGTAATTCAAAGATGCATCTATTATTTGACAATATTTACTCAGTGCAAGTGTATGTGTATCGAAAAAAAACAATAATTTTTTATTGCGTTTGATTATTTGTAGAGTCGTTTGCACGATTTAATTTAAAACTTAAAGAAGAAATAAATGAAAAATAACTTAAATGAAGTACATTTAACAATCACAAGGTCATACTAGCAAGGTTAATACAATTGCTGTTGCCACTACCACAACTTTTAAAACACAATATCAATATTTTTAAAACCAGCAAAAAAATAATTAATGAGTACACACACTATAAAGGCAAATCAAGGTTCACATTAGGCCCTATTCTTAAATGCAGTTAGAAATTATTCTCGACATGAACATTAATAGAAACTAAATTTCATTAATTTAAAAAAATAGCAAAGCGTTTAAAGATTTCATATTAAAATGAGTTTTAAAATGTATTTCTTTTCAAATTGTTACTTGACTCCCAGAATAGGGCTACTTAGCTTAACTTTTTTGATTGTTTCACAAACATTCGATTTGAAGGAGTTGTTTCGATAATGAAGATGGCCGGAAATCAATTTCGTTATAATGATAGGAAATGGGAATGTTAACTATAGAAACATAAATATAACAGAAATTCAATTAACGAATCCCAGCAAAGAAGTTATAAAAAGTTTCCAAAAGAAAAACGAATTTTATTGACAATATGTCGATATTTAAATCTCAGAAAATTAAAAGAATTATTAAACACAAAATGTTTTCAGAGAAAATTAAATTCTTTTTTCTAATAGTGAGAAAAATTCGCCAGACATTCCAAGAAAATTACTGTTTTATGCTTCGATAGAATAGTTTCTCTGTACTCTTTTAACAATAAACCAGTTTACCTGCAACAACGACCGATATGGAGACATTATTGCAAACCAGTGGGAAATGTTTCTGTTTTTTTTTCTTCTTATTTATCGGCAAGAAAATCAATGTCTTATGACTTGTTCAAGATTGACATTATAAATCGAGAACAGATTAAAAAAAAAAAAACTGAATCAATTTTTTTCTTTTACCAAAGATTTATGGTCTTTACAAATGTATATCAAAAGTGTAGATACTTTGTAATAATATACGACCATATTTCTAATAAATTAGTTCGCATAAAACGTGTTTGAATAACTTCATTATTTGTTTGCCATAATCGCAACATATTTGTCAATATTATCATGTACATTATCCCTGTAATAGTCATAAAGATTCCTTTTCAAAGCCATTTGATTTTGATTTCTTTAGATGTACATAACGCAAAATACACAAACCGTTTACATTCCTTAAATAAAAGCAAAACAATCGTCTTTATTATTATCGAAAACACCATTCAAGTACAAATGAGGACAGAGATTATATATCACCATAAAAAATTTATTTTATTACCTGCAAACATAAGACAGAAATAACTTAGTATTTTCTTTTTTACTGCTAAGAGAAAATTTTATGCAAATTATAAAACAATAAAAATAATAACAATGAAACAGTCGTTTGGCTGAAAGTAGGCCCCAGATAGCGTGCAAACCGTGGAATTGTTTTGCTGCGGATAACAAAAATTAAAATGAAATTTTAGTAAATATAGTAAAATTAGTGAGTTTAACGGACTTTCAATCAGCTTGCACAGCATACTTTTAGACTTGAATTATTAATATTAATTAAGGCATAGTTTAAGGTATCTCAACTATTAAACTCTCTCAATATTTGAATAAGAAATAAAATTTCTTAATCCTCTTGAGAAAATAAACACATTTCAATATTTTCGTTCATATTTCCTTTCATTTGCATCTTTTTGCAACAAACTAAAACTTGTCAATGGCATAGCAAAAGCTTAACATTTGCTTTATGTGTAAAGAAAACCAAAAAAAAATGCTCTTAAGAAAAAATCAAATTATTTGCAGAAAAATATTCAAGTAAAAAAAATAAATATAAAAGAAACGAAAGGAAAGGAAAGGCAAGGAAAGAAAAAACACCACCACAAAGGTCAAAAGCCGCTTGAGAGAACTGCTTAGACTAACATTCAACAACAACAACACACTTTCAAACATATGTACGTATGTATTTTTTTTGAAGACATGAAACACCGCCGGCATAATCAAGAGTATGAATAATAAAGAGCCTCTGAAAGTGCTTAGAAATTTTTACAAACATTAAATGTTTCTAAAAAGGGGAAGAAAGTTTATATTTCAAAAGATTGTAATTGAACTGTGGAATGAAAACAAATGTACGACTTACAAGAAAATGCGTGTTCAAACGTTATAAATTAAAAGCAAAAGAGTTAAGCGAAGAAGAAAAAAGAAATCGTTTTTGGAAAATAAGGAAAAATATGCAAATAAAGGGTGCTGCACAAAAAATTTTAAGTGTCATTAATGGATTTTCAAGACTTAAGTAGTTTTCGAGGGAATGCCTATTGAAATTCCCATAAACTTGGAATGACTATTCTTAATTACCGCCTGATTTTAGTAATATTTATGGCTTTTTATTATTTATTATTCTTCGATTTAATAACTGATACTGAAAACTATGTTCGCATTTAATAAACAGGGCTTTGCCTGAATAAGTTTGGTCAATTGGGAACCCTGGCCCATTGGTTATTTAGATTATTTTCTTATCGTTTATGTGGCGAATAGTACTCTCTATACTATTAGGGGCATTTTTTAAAAGTAAAATTCTACAATATATTTCTATATTAGAAAATAAATGTAACCCAAAAATATAGACCGTTGCAACAGCTTTAGAAGGAATTAAGAATTTTTAGAAATTAAAAAATATACAAAAACAATTTTTATGGGAGGAATGTATGACAACTTTTACAGTTTAACTGTCGTATTTACAATTTTTTTCTTTTTGATTTATAAAATATTTAATTTGCAGATAAAATTCAAAAAAATATTTATGAATACGGCAGTAACGTGGAAAAGGCAATGTTGTAAGATAGAGAAGCTTCACCTCCTATCATTTCTCCTACAATCCCTTTCCTCGTGTTCCAGCACAATGCACCGCATGTGTAGGAGTCATCCCCTGAGTGCTGGTCCAAGAGTAATTTTGAAATTCCTGCTACTTTTATTTTCTTCTTCATATACCGAAAAATGTGCATACCTTAAGGCGGCATATCTTCTAGTTTCATCAAGTGCTTTCATTGTAGCACCTAAAACTAGGCAAGACCTTTCTAAAGCTTCATAAAAACATAATTCTGTACAACAATTCATTACATTAAAAGCGGTTTTTAAGAACAAAAATCTATGACAAATCTGTTTAGTTGTTATTTAGCAAATATTAAATTATTTCATTATTTTAAAAAAAGTCTCTTTTTCTACCAACTACCCTTCTATAAGTCATTGTTTATTTAACACTAAATTTGCTCAGAGCTTTAGAGTTTAATTTCTAACCTTTTTAGTGTTTCACAAGTGCTTTATAATTTTCTTTTATTCCGACACTTATTTTATTTATTTTTTTTTTTCATCTACCAGCCTGCCTACTTTATTTTATTTCAACAAGCACTAACAACAAGTCAATATGCCTACATACATACATACATAAATGCTATATAAGTATGCATGTATGTATACATTTGTATAAGAAAGTATACGTAGATATGTATATGTACATACATATGTGTGTTTTCCTACTTTGTAAGTTATTTAAGTTCTGAATGTGTTCGTTTGTAAGTTTACAAGTTTGCCTGTTTGTTTATTTAAGTTCTTAAATGCTGGACTTTAGCAAACCATCAATTCCATTTAGTTGCTGACTTTTAGTACATGGTGTTGGTTGGCTGGCTTTTTTTTAAGATTTTTCCAAAGAACAATTTCGGTTTGTTGTATTTCTTAAACAGTGAGAAAGACCAAATTTGTATAACTTTAACGCGGAAGAAAAATAAAAAATATTTGTTATAAAAGCAATAAGTTCAAGTGGTAACTTTAAAATAGAAATAAATTTACTTTTATCAATTCTGCACACATGAAGATGTTTGAGTTTTCAAAACTTTTTGCTCTGAAAAGGTAAAATGAAACAAAAAATATACAATGTCACTGATTTCTTTAGTTAATTTTATTTTTCTTAAT
Organism: Dexiosoma caninum; assembly: GCA_963924685.1. Lineage (NCBI taxonomy): Eukaryota > Metazoa > Arthropoda > Insecta > Diptera > Tachinidae > Dexiosoma > Dexiosoma caninum. The sequence goes on along the minus strand of OZ004727.1, from coordinate 1,164,769 downwards.
TTAGTTACAGTTTTAAAAACAAAGAACTATCACAAAGCTTTACGTAATTCTCTTAATTTGAATTTTATTAAAAGTTTATTATTTGACCAGCTGGATAGAAATTGTATAAAAAAAAATACTGTAATTATGTGGCGAATATATCTTGTACTGAGATTTAAAGCTCCCTCTAGCGCCTTTTAACTGAAATGACATGTTAGCCTCTGGCTGAAGCCAATTTTGGTAACATATTGCATACCATCTATAGTATCAGTCCAGCAAAAATTTTATTTTTAGCTGATTTCTTTGTGACACCAATAAAAGCGTTCCATGCTTGTTTTTCAATATCGTGAAGATTAAGTGTAAAAGATGAATCTTGTAGTAGGTTTTTTAGTTCAGGACCTACAAACACGCACTGATTGACTTTGACATCACTAAGCTTGGTAAAGTTTAGCTTGAGAAACTGAAACGCAGAAACATCTTTGCTAAATTTTTTTTTATTTTTTTATTTTTATGAACCTCAATTATGGTGTGCAGGGCCGATAAGGTAACCTTGTCTGGCTCAGCCGAAGGTAAAAATGTAATGTTTTTCTGTCTCATGATTCATGCCATTGACGTACCGACTGTAATATTTTTGATCGTTCCCTTATACATACTAAGTATACTTCAGCAGCACATACATGGTTAGAATGAACTGGAGAACACTGTTTAATTAACAGCTGAAAATTCGCCACAGTTACAGCAAAATTTACACACCCCCAACATTTCAGAAGTTCCCTATTACACTAAAGAATGAAATATATACTTTCTATTTGCAATAATCATAAATTTTCCGACTACTAAACTTTAACAATTGAAAGTGGGTAAAAGAAAGGCAAGGCAATGGTATATATATCTCCACTTCCTGATATGATCTAAAAATGTAATTTGCCTACACATATTTACAGGTATTAAAAGTCAACCTCGTTATGGACTGATATGAACCGGGTCATATATATGTGTCTTAAATTATTATTAAGTAACTGCTACATGTATACACATGGTTTTCAAACTTATGAATGCATTTATACGAGTATATATTTACATATACAAACGTACATACACATACATACACATATAGGTGATTGCAATGTAAATATTAGGCAGGTGCCTCATAGTTGTTACAAACTTTTATTTTGTTGATAATGCCAACTGTAATCCCCAAGAGCCTGCAGCAACTAATAATTTTCTTAGCTTAAAGTTGAGTTTTGTTTTTGTTGCCCTGGATTTGTTTTTGCAACCAACTTATCTACACAGTTCATTATGTTTAATACAAACTCTTATACCGAGTTATTTAATAAATACACAAAATGCAAGGAGAAAGAGGAAATTAGAAAAGTATAACAACATTGTCTTACCACCAGTGACACTAATGCCACAAAATAACAACAACAATTATGTAAATGAAAATACTTTGTTTTTTATATTCAACTTGTTGGGAAATAAATGTGGCAGTTGTATCCATGGGCATGACAAAATATAAACAATTTAAATTTTACTACACTGTCTATTAAACCTTAAATTATTAATTTCGATAATAAACAAAGTGAAATTATTTGTTGTGTGAAATGCATAAAAAATTCATTGATGAAAAAGACGTTAGAAAACCATTAGCAGTACTAATTTATAACTTTGGCTTAAAAAGAAAAGCAATTAATTCATCAGCCCCATTGACCTTTAATGTAATTGAATGAATGGATGATTTTATATTTTGAATTGAGACAGTGGTTTCAAATTCAATTCATGATTGTAACCGCCCAACATCTTCCCATTTTTATTTACATTTTATTTACGATCTCGCGTAAAGTTTTTGTAAAATGTACACGTTTGAGCTGGTTCACACACATCAAGTCTACTTGACCTGTTATTATTAAAGTTTATGAAATTTCAAACACAAAATAATATAAGATCTCAAGGTCATTTAAATGAACTATAATTCAACAAGAAAAAATATCGAAGAAATTTGCACCATAAAGATAGAGATAATATAAATCGTGCAAATATGTATGGGGTAAAAAATGACGTAATGTGGTGACTTTTTGGTGGAAAACTTTCCACATTTTTATTGAATTTACTTACGCTTGCCACACTGCAGAAAAACGGTTAATATTATTACATCAAATATTTGCCGCATACCATCAGAATTTTAAGTCTTGTTTGGGAGATGCAAACATACATTGTATACTTTCAACGAATAGGTTTCTCAGCTTACCCAGCACACACATGTAATGTTTGATTTTAAATTGCGCACATTTCCAAAGATTTGTCGTATTTAATTTGAATATAATTTGGTAAATATTGGCAAGAAAAAAGGAAGAGAAATTTTTTTATAATAATAATAAGTTTTGTTTGTTGGTTTAGTTTTTCAACAACACACATCCGTTTATGTGTGTATATCTGTCTAATTGTTGGTTATTGTTTGTGTTTATTTCTAGTTTCGGTTTGTTGTTCTTGCGGTTGAAATGTTGTGGCAGATTTGATTGCTATGACATTTTTTCTATGTAGTTGTTTGTATGAGTGCAGTACGTTTTTATTTATTTAATACTCTGTTGTTTTTGTTTTCCTACTTGTTATTCACTCTCTTTTTTTTCTTTCTTGGAGGGTTTCGTTCGGTTAGAGAAATATCAAAAATGTCATTTCATGTTTTTCACAAACATTTGCTCTGGTTACTGAAAAAGAAATTTATTGTAAATAAACGATTCTTCCGGTTAATATTTTTATTCTAAATAATTCTTTATATATGTTTAAGAAGAAAATGCCAAAAAAAAAATCCGGTTAGACAATAACATCAATTGGAAAAAAGCATTCGTTTACTTGACGTAGACATTATTTAAAATAATTTCGTTTACTATTAAAAAATGAAAAGTAAATGTGAAGAAATGATGTGCAAAAGTACTTTTGTGTATAAAATAAAAAAGTGTAAATGGGTGAAGAAATAATTAATGGGAAAAGTTGATACAAATAAAAAGTTGCTACAAAATTGTTAAACACTGCAAATACGATAGCTGGCTTATGTTGGTATTGGTTGGTAAAACAGGTCTTGTGTGCATAAATAATAATGTGCTGTAACTTTCTGTACTTCTTTTAATCGCTTATACGGTTTTAATTTTTAATTCATGCAAAAATGATTAATGATTATTATTCACCATTGTTTAAAAAAAAAAAAATATATTCACATTAAAATATCTTTATGAGACCAAGTGATGTCACAGGGTAATAAAATTACCATAACAAAAATTTACATCATTTTGTAATCACCCTATAATGAAATTGTCTCTTTCGTGAAAAATAAAACTGGATTGTGATTTGACAACATGGGGGAATTGTGACCAGCCCATATTTAAGCAGAAATAGTGGATTCCACTATTGACCACGACTAAACCATGGCGAGATTATGACTAGACTATGGTCATACTATGATCAGATGACAATTAGACAATGACTGGAATATGACTAGACTGTGACTAGCCTATGACTAAACTATGACTAGACTATGACTGCCATTGATTGGACTATACTATGACAAACGGTGACAGTGACTTAATTATGACCAGACTGTGTCTAGACTATGACCATATTATGACTAGACTATGACTAAACTAAAACTAATCTATGATTGGACTAGACTACGACCAGACTATGACTAACGGTGACAGTGATTTCATTATTACCAGACTGTGACTACACTATGACTACATTATGACTAGACTATGACCATACCATTACTATACTATGAATAAAATAAACTCTTATTATATTATGACTAAAGTTTGACTATCACTAGTGTATAGCCAGCCCTTGTATTATAATAAACTTTTAAAATTTTCATTTGTATGTTTTGCAATTTTTTATTTCCTTAAAAATATATTCGACTTTAGAACTTGCTTTCACAAAACTTTCTGTGATTGCTATACTTTCTTAATATGCACATCTACGCAAATATATTATTTATAATTTTCTGAAATTACATTTGCCAATTTCAGCACTAACAACAGTTTATATTACAGTCGCAAAAATTGTTCATAAAATTTAAAAAACGCACCGTCAACTGATTCGAAATTTACTTCTCGAAAAGTTATTGTGTAAAAATTGAGCGATAATTTTCACTCAATAAGAAATATAAACTAAACTCTAAGACTGCATCTTAAAATCATATGGAAATTTAATTTATGAAAAAAAAAAAATATCATACTCATTTGTAAATACAATTCTATCACTCATTCTAAGCAAATAAAAATAAATTACCAGTAATGAAACGTGCCAATTTGGTAAGAGGTCACTGTTTGAGTTTAAGGTAAAAATGTTGTACAATTTATTTGTTCTTTGTAAATTCGAAATAAATATAACTTGTTTTTCTTATTGACTTAAATTTGCAATTGCTTTTGCAGACCTCAGGGTAGCAGTAGAATGGATCGTTATGAAAAATTAAGCCGTTTGGGTGAAGGTTCTTACGGCGTGGTTTATAAATGCCGTGATCGCGAGACTGGACAATTAGTTGCTGTTAAAAGATTTGTTGAATCCGAAGATGACCCTGCTATAAGAAAAATAGCTTTAAGGGAAATACGTTTACTTAAGGTATACAAGAATTCATCAAAATATGAACGCATCATACTGAGTAATTTTGTTCTCCACTGCTTCAATTACAGTTACTAATTTTTTCAGTAAAAAAAACTTTAAGAAAATATTTTATTTTTTCCATAACTCTATTCAGAATCTGAAACATCCGAACTTGGTTTCATTACTTGAGGTATTTCGCCGCAAACGCCGTTTACATTTGGTATTTGAATTTTGCGAACTGACAGTGTTGCATGAATTAGAACGTCATCCTCAGGGCTGTCCAGAACATTTAACGAAACAAATTGTCTTTCAAACATTACAAGGAGTAGCATATTGCCACAAACAAGGTTGCCTGCATCGTGACATCAAACCCGAAAATATATTGTTGACAGCGCAGGGCCAAGTGAAATTGTGTGATTTTGGCTTTGCTCGTATGTTAAGTGAGTAGTAGTTGTAGTATGGACATCTCTACCAACCATTCGTAGAATATTTTTCAAAGATAAAAAAAAAAACATCACGTTTCTTAGCAACAAAAATTAAAGGGAAAAAATCATGTTGAAGTCACACTCGCTCACACACAAATAATATTTTACTTGCACTCTTCTATACACATTTACTAAAATGTTACTGTATTTCTTGTGCATGTAGGTCCTGGTGAAAACTATACAGACTATGTTGCGACACGTTGGTATCGTGCGCCAGAACTCCTGGTAGGTGATACACAATATGGTACCCCCGTAGATGTATGGGCTATTGGTTGTCTATTTGCCGAACTGGTACGCGGTGAAGCATTATGGCCCGGACGCAGTGATGTGGATCAACTGTATTTGATACGTAAAAGCTTAGGTGACCTTTTGCCAAGACACATACAGATTTTTGGTCAAAATGAATACTTTAAGGTTCGTTGTGTGTTTTTGTACTGCTTCTTATGCATTGCTAAAGGCATCATTCTGTTAAAAAAAAAATATCCATATACAAATATGTATCTATGTATATATGTATGTATGTGCATATGGAAGAAATACAAAACATATTTTTTGTTATGCTGTATACTTTTCTTCATACACAGGGCATCACTTTACCCGTACCACCCAATTTAGAGCCATTGGAAGAGAAGATGCCAGCCAAATCTTTACAAAATCCCTTAACAATAGATTTTTTAAAGGTAAAATTTTAATTTAAAAATCTCAGCAAAATAGTGTTTAAGCGCACCATTGTAGGCATCTTCGTTTACCTTTTATTTTGTTCGAATCGAGTTTTAATTATTCTACTTGAAATTTTTATTTATTATTGTTCATATTAGAACGTGTAAATGTAATGATTTTTTCCAAATCTGGTCGACACATGCTTGCGAAGAAACTGTCGCTTTGCTTAATTGTTTATTTGCCGGTGCGGCCAGAGTGGGTGAACATTTGACAAAATATGTAATTTTTAAATTATGCAGTAAAGAAGTACCTCATCACAAATTAAATGCTTCATTGCATTTTGTATCCGCGTTCGATTCCCGGCGCGATCAAGTCAAAAACAGTTTTTTATGAATTCTCTGTGCTGCAGCACCCTCCTTCGTGGATAAAACGTCGATGGAGTAAAATAATAAATAAAATGGCTCCCCTTAGCTTAAAAATAATGCGTCAAAATTAACATCGTAGATGCCGCAACTTTGCTTTATAATTAAAACGCAACTACAGAGTTGTGCAAAAATTAATTTCTATCTTATCAGTTTCACCGCCTATCTATTCTCTAATCTATTCGTCTCTCTCTCTCTCTTTCTCTCTCTCTCTGGTTCCAGTGCAATGCATTGCATATGAGCACTGGTGCTACATAAAAAGTAGCAATAACGGTATAAATAAGTTTTTTTTATCAATAGTATTACAATTACGGCTATTTGTTGAAACAGTTGCCTAATATGAGTTTATCTTTAGTTTAGCAATCAGAATCTTATATTTGGTTTTGCCATTGGCATCAGCCAAACGTTGTTTTTGTTTTGAATGTAATTAAGCGAACGAGCAATATCGTGTGACATCATGGGCCATCATGGGCCAGGCAGTTAATTTTAGTATTAGCATCAGCGTTTTCTTTAGCTGCGATTTCAGCTTCAGTTGCACCTTTTGCTTTACCTTCTGCCTTAAGTTCATCTTAAGTTCGATATCACCAAGTGATACTTAATATATTGACTGTTATTATTTTCAGAGATGCCTGGATAAAGATCCGGCTAAACGGTGGTCTTGTGAAAAGCTCATTAAGCACTCCTATTTTGACGACTACATTGCCAAACAGCGTGAAATGGAAACCATAAATTGCCTCGAAGCTGCCAATCATCGACAACAGCAGCAGCTATTGCAACAGCATATGTTGCAACAACAGCAACAAATGCAACAATCATTGCTGCAAACTTCTCAAGCTGCAGCTCAAGCATTAACAGGTCGAGATAAATCAAAGGTACATCAATTTGAGAGGAGTCATGGGCCGTAGGATTTCTTTTTTTTGTTTTTTTTTAATTTTTCTATTCATTGCTTTCTATTTATATATGTAAATGTTATATAAAGTTTTTGAATAGCATATACATATCTTCATACATTGCAGGCTTCAAATACCTCCCTTCCATTACTACCCTCCAATCATCATCACCAGCACAATCAGGATTATGTGAAGTTGCAGCCACTCAATAAAAACTCCACATTATTCCCCCGAAGTGAGCATCACTTGCCCACTATTTAGTGAACGATTTTCAGTTTTAAGTAATTTAGTATTAATTTCCATTTATATATTTATATGTAAATGTATGTTTAAAATAATAAAAGTATTAAAATGAAAAATATAAATGTAATGAAATTAGAGAATTTCGTGTGGCAAAACGATTGACCGAAATATTATTAGAGATAATACTAGAAAATAAAGATTACTGCTGTAGTTGAATATTTAACTAATTTAAATACTTTGCACAACTGAATATGCAAAAATTTACTAAAAGTGATTTAAAATATTTTTCAAATGTCCCCTATATTTCACTTTGCTGCTGAAAAACAATTGTCTGTATTCTATTGTTACGCGGAAAACCCCTTTCTTTCAATTCTCCATTCAACAACCACGTCACAAAAAACCCTAGAAAAGCCTACAACTCTAACGCAGATGCTGTCAACATAATGTCTTGAAGTTATATTTGTAGTAAGTGGTACGTGTCATTATGTAGCACGTGTACGAAAAACGTATATTTTTGAGATAAAAGAAAATAAGTTGAGCAAAAGAAGAAACAAAAGTAAACTGCCTATTCATAGAAGACGAGACGGTCGGCTATTTATATTGAACAAGACTCAAATTGCTATTATTTTCAACAGAAATGCTCGAACGAGTATTTTTTTTTGCTCTATCAACAGGCAGTAAGCATATTAAGCATTTTATGTGCGCTTCAACTATTTTCTTCACTATTGATAATTTCAAAAACCTGGCCTGAAATATGAAAAAATTTTTTCATTTAATGAACACTGAACTAATTCGTAAATAACAGGTTAGGTCAGCATGCCGCCAAATCCAAAAGGAATCAGCTCACAGGGTAGCTGTCGCTGCAAACAAATGGTAATTAGCGACAAATTTTATTTTAGTGTTTTATTTCTTTACGAATCAATTATTCTGCATCATCCCAGGTAAAATTTGGTTAATATACACACTGTTTCGGCTACATTAGTGTTCTCTTCATTTACGGTTGTCTTGTGTCCTTATATAATTTTCGTGTATTCTTTAGCCTCATTCTCTCTCCTGTGCACTTCCAACACCACCACCTTGGGTCGCACTATTCTCCTTGATCCTTTGATCGCTTTCTCATCCATAAATGTCTTTCGATAATCACATGTCTTTTCTCTGCACCCTAAATTTGGCAATATTTAGCGATTAGAAAAGCCATCAACGTAAAATACGCTTTATCGTTTGGCAAAATTTTTCTAAAATTTTGTTAAAGCTGTATATTCATATGAAATTGTTTTTTAAAAGTCCTCTTTACGTTTGTAATTTTTTTTTTAATTTTATTAAATGTCTATCACAATTTCTTCAGACACTTTTTGTGCACCTTTAATAATGCATTTCAGAAAAATTCTTTCAATATTTTTGTATCATTTATTTTCTGACTTTGGAAACGGAAACGTCTTACATGTTTTGCATAAATTGTAATATTTTTCGTTTTACATTTTCTTCTTTGGTATTTCACGGCATCTTAAGCAATTCAGTGTGTAACAATAAAACTTAAATTGCTTACAATAATAATAAAAAAAAATGCACTTTTCTAACAAAACGAAAAAATAGTAGATGATAAAAAGTAAAGTAAAAATAGAAATATTGTGTAAAAATTTCTAACAAGGATGTTTTAACGACAATGTCAATTGGCTTGGCAAATATCTTCTATTGACAAAAAGAAAATATTTGAAAATTAAGCTGGTAAGAAAAATGATATTAAATATATGTACATTGAAATAATTTTTAAGGATTTTTAAGTTGCGTAAACAATTTAATGTACAATTTTAAAAGTGCGAAAGAATTTTTTTATACATTTATTCAAACAGTAAGAAAGGGAAAGGGAAATAATTTATTCTTTTTTATTCTTTATACTAAATTAAATTGAAAATTTGTAAAGCGTCTACATTTTTCGATGACGTATTATTAAACTGATATTTAAATATTGGTAAATTTTAAGAATAATCCTTCATTTTATATATTTTTATTCCATATACTTACTAGCTGACCCGGCCACACGTTGCTGTGACTGTTACAACAGCCTTAAAAAATATTACGTTAACATTTTAATTTTAAAGAAATAATGAATGAATAGAAGAAAAGAAAAGAATTAAATAAATATTTGATTTTATATTTCACACAGTGGACCCCTGCACGTTTCACTGTGCAAAATAAAAAAAAATATCAAAAATCAGCTTGCATTCACATTATTTAATTATTATAATAGTATCTCCATCGGTTAGATGGTTTCAGAGATGTATATATTACGCCCTACGTCCACTTGTGATCCTATTTTGAAAAAAAAAATTATAGGCCATGTGTTCTTCTGGACTCAGACCTGTCTATGTTTTAAATTTCTCGTGTCTCTTTTTTTTTTGCAAAAATATATTTAGTAAATTTCATTAAACTCGTTTAGTTTTTTTTTTTTTTTTGGCGTGTGAGGTAGGGTTGAAAATGCCTTCGCACTTACACAGAGACCGTCGTCATCTGCGTCGATTGGTGTTGCCACTAAAAAATTCCCTCCTCCTCCTCTGGATTTGTTTCATTTTTATATAGACAGCTGAATAGTTTCGCAGAGGTATCTTTGGCCCCTACCTCCCGTGGTCATTAATCGAAATATTTTGAGTTAGAAAAAGTTACACATCTGTGAGAAATTTCATTAAAATCAATCCAGTAGTTTCTGTAATTAGCCCGGACAAATATCGTGAAACGAGATTTTCATATATATATAAAATATACATACATATTTTACTTACCTGAAATTCATCTACTGAGGCACCCTCGGGCCAAAGTGCGTTCACGTAACCAAAAGCTGCAAGACGTGATCAGTGAGCCAGAAGAATTCACAATTAAAAACAAAAAACATGACAACACTCCTCACTGGGCACTGACTACATGGTATGGTACTGCACTATATTTATACTTTTACCCCCCTTGGGATGAGAAGTGCGTAGTAGTCACTAATTATTTAAAAGCCCCAAGAACGCTCTAACTCGTTAACCGCTAGAGGGATTTTAATGATTTTTTTCTTTATTAGATAGATTGTGAACTTGGCTATACGATGGGCTCTATGGACTTCTAGGTGCCAGTGGGCACAACAATATTACTTTTATTATTTGTTTAGACATAACGGTTGCAGGCACAAAATTACCTTTCAGCTTATTAAGACTGACAGCAGCTCTCCCAAAGGCTGACCGACCGTCTTGCGCTCAATATACAATTCTATCCAACGGTGAAAAAATCATTCAAATTGCTTCAGGGGTTGATGAGTTATAGTGTTTTAAAAATTTTTCTATATCGTTTGTTGAATGACGTTTTTTGTGAAATTGGTATTTTATGCAGCCAGAATTTGTTTTATTCCATTTAATATAATTTTTGGCTAATTTTAAATTGTAATTAGAAAAATTAAATGGATTTAAAACGCATAAAAAATACCTGTTGTATAAAGTAATTTTTGCAAAGGCTACTTAGTTTTTTCTGTTTGTATTTTTCTAATTGTCGACAATTTTTTGGCAGTTTTTATATAAACATGTGAAATCTTTTAGATTTTCAAAAAATTTGCTTAATGAATTGGTACAAGCATCAAGTACAAAGTACAAAAATATACATATAAACACAAGTGACATACACACACCTAATATAGTATGAGTCACACTTCTCTTCACACTACTAATATAACATGAGTAATACTTCTCTTTAAATATCTATAGATAATTATTATAATTTAATTAATTAATTATTATTAGAATTTAATTAATTAATTATTATTATAATTATTATTATAATGATAAACCAAAACATCATGGGCAACAGGCATTTTCAACCCTACCTCAGACGCAAAAAAAAAAAAAAAAAAAAAAAAAAAAAAAAAAACCCAAACCTCATGTGGTTAAGATCATATGAGTAATAAAGATTTAGTGTTAAGCAAAACATGTAACAAGGATCACACATGTATAAAGATAATCATCGTAGATAAGATAGTTCTAGACTAGTTTTAAGATTCACGCTGTTAGTACCTAAGATTAATTTTCCACAAAATAAAATCAGTTTATGAAGAAAACTCAACCGCAACACTACGTTGTATTTTATTCACACATAACCATACAACAAGTACATATACACATACATATGTATGTATTGGGTGTCCCAACAAGAACGCAGGATTTAAATTTGGCGCCATTCGAAGTGTCATTGTTTGAGATGTGAACAATTGTTATTGTTTGCTAGTAGAAGGTACGAGGTTAGTAAAAATGAAGCGCTACACGAATGAACAACGCATTCTCATTGTGAAATGGTTAAAGTTTTTCGGCTACAGTTCGCAAATTGCGATCAATTTGGGGTCACAATAATGCTCCAAAAGAGTCAACTGTAAAGAGATTAATGGATAAATTTGCCGAAACTGGGTCTGTTAGTGATGTAAAGACAACAACGCGCCTTCGACCAGGTCGATCGACCGAAAAAGTCGCAGCTGTACGTGATGATGTCGCTCAAACTCTATTCACCTCAATTCGACACCGAGCTCAGCAAATTGGTGTCTCCAATCTTTGCATCTTCATGCATACAAAGTTCAATTGACTCAGGAACTGAAGCCAGCTGACCATGGACAGCGAAGGGAGTTCGTTAATTGGGTATTGGAGAGACAACATGAAAATGCTGATTTTGCCGATAAAATCATCTTCAGTGACGAGGCCCATTTCCATCTTGATGGTTTCGTCAATAGGCAGAATTGTCGCATTTGGGGTGAGGAAAATCCTCGAGTGATTCACGAGAAGCAAATGCATCCTCAACGTGTCACTGTGTGGTGTGGATTTTGGGCTGGAGGAATCATTGAACCTTTTTTTTTTATGAAAAAGCGGCAGGTCAAGCGCAAACAGTCAATGGTGTTCGGTATCGTGAAATGATAACCAGTTTTTTCGTGCCTAGAATTGAAGAAATGAATGTGGTGGGCATGTGGTTTCAACAAGACGGCGCCACATGTCATACAGCCAGAGAAACAATTCAATTGCTGCATCAGCCATTTAAATCTTGCGTTCTTGTTGGGACACCCTTTATAAGTAGTGAATAAGTGACACCACAGTACCATTTGAAATTACATACATATGTAAATGTATGTAGGGAGGGGGGTAAATAATTTGTTTAATTGCGCTATCTAAAACATTTCTCATGTTGCTTTTTCTAAAAGCAAAGGTCATTATCATTATTTTAATTGTTTGTTGGACAACAGAAAACATATTGATTTCATAAGTTATTTTCACAAACAATAAATTGACTGCTTTTAGTGGTTTTTTGACTTTATAAGTTGTCGCGCGGTTTCTATAACACAAACCATAGACATAATAAGTAGCGTTAGTATAATGTATAACAGTTTGATTTGAATAAAAATTGTTTTCCTATTAAAATTTTATTTGAAAAATATTAATTAATAACAAGAAATCATGCTGTGGATGGAAACTTATTTATTTTGTTGCTCTGTGCGTTTGGGCGTAATGGCTTTATCTGTTCTATCATTCGTAAGTTTTGCCATTTATAGTCTAGTAATAGTGGCTGACTTTATAAACGCAATGTGTGTGCCAAGCAACTCTGAAAAGGGTTGTATTTGTAATGAAAGGCACTACTCTCCGGTAAAATAGCGTGGCCAAATAATGTAATGACAATTTGAAACATTTATGAAACGTTTATGAAGTCATAGTCTAGTAGGAGTAGGAGAGTCGCATTTATAGACACAGACAAGTTATCGTATCTGTAATTTTGGATATAATTGTTCATTTCGTATGATTTTAAAAATGAGTAAATAATTCTTTTTTTAGGTTTGTCTTTTCGTAACATCGATTATATTTCTTGCCATAGGCTTAACAGTCTTAAATCCTCTATTGAATCTTTTTGAAGAAGATGCCCTTTTTAAAAAGTACGCTGTTGTTAAACTGGCTGCAAGTGCTATAAAAAATGGTAAAATATTCTATGCATTTAACAAATGCAATTAAATTTAAAAATTCTACATAATATTGGGCAGAATTTCTTGAACAAAAAAAAAAACAGTGAAAATATTGTGCAAAAAAAATATAACGCTGTGTCCCATTGTGCATCACTTAAAGCTTTTGCCGTTTTATTTAATTTTAGATTCCATAAACTTGCAGCTTCTAATTCAACTGTGTTTATATGCTCACATGATAGCAAATATTTTAGCATTTTATGGTTCATTAAAGGTAATTTGAATATATATTACAAAACATTGACTGTGTCAGTGTAAATATTTTTATTAATGAAACATGAAACATGAAACATCTGTTTAAGACGAGAGCAAGCAAAAAGTTGTATTATTAATATTTCCTAATAATTTCGCATCACTTCGAGCATATGATTACTTAATTACACTTGTTAAAATAGCAGAAGAATTAACATCTCTTAATCCGTCTGACGAATAATTATTAAAATATTAATTAGAAAAATAAAAAATTGTAGAAGAATTGTTGAAATTTTAACAACAAAAAATTTTCTCTGCTGTTATAAGGGCACACGTACAATTTTATTGACAACGGTTCCAGTATCGCGATATTTATTAAATGTGTAGAATGCAATATTGATGGATGGCGATTCATATCGCAGAATGGCTAAAAATGTGAAATCCAAATTGAGACTCACAGATCAGGCGATAAATGTTGAACGTGTATCATATTTCGTGATATCAGCTCGCAATACGTCCACAAAACAAGAAATGAAAATAAAACAAATAAAATAAATATGTTTATAAGCGATACGCTGTCCGAAAAAATTTCATAATTAAAAAACTAAAACATTTTACTTGATTTTTTGTAGTTTGTAGAAAGCAAGGACCTTCGCAGAAGAAAATAATTTAAATACTGAAGTGATTAATATTGAAGATGTAACTTACGAACATTTTTCATCAATTTATTGACATATGTATATCGTGATCCAAATATCACAATATACTCGTATGTACATACATATGTATATTGCACGTGCCCAAAAAAAATTATTTTCTTATTGCTACACTTCACTTGTAGTTCAGTTCTGTTTAGATTCCAGCGCACTCATAGTTGAGATTTAGTTCACCTACACTTCGATTCCAATTCCATATCTGTAGCGCTATGGTTTCATTCTTATTCAGTAGTAGTTCATATACAATTTAGTTGTAATGCAGTTATGCTCTAAATAAATTTCCTATGACTTTTTGGATATATTTTACTTCCGTTCGGGTTCGGGTTAAGATGCACAACAATTGTAGTGCAGTAGTAATTCAATTCCAATTAAATTCGAATTTATTGACATTTTTGTTCCACTTTAGTATCAGTCTAGTTAAATAAGTCCTCATTTTATGATTTTGCCAATGAACTGCATATTTTGTTTGTTTGTTTGTTTTTTTTTAAGCTCAAAAAGTTTTACCTTTTATCCCTGATATTCTTCGAATTGTGCACTGTTATCTTCTTTTTGATTTTCCACATACTACTCATGATCGTTGTTAAAAATCGCGTCAATTTGGGAATTTTAGTAAGCACAACTTTGGCGGGAGGTTTCCTTATACGTAAGTTTTATTTCACTAGTCATAGAATCGATTGAACGACATGATACCATTTATCTCTCAATTTCTCACAGTGTTACTCTGCTATAATTGGGCGGCATGTGTAGCTTTATACCAAATTATAAACCTTGTCAATAGTGAAGATTATAAGGCACTGTATGGCGATGATCCGTTTAAACCTTTGATACCGAAAACCATAAATCCGGCGGTAACGGCAAATGTACGTGTTCTGGTAACTGCCGCAACTGGTGACATTGATGAACAGAAAAAGCGCAATGCTGTTGCAAAGACAACACAAGAGAATAGTAGCCACAGAGCACAGCAGGCTATTATTTCTGTGTTACCTGTCAATTATTTAGAAAATAAAAAAGTATCGTACAGGAGTAATATGAAACGAATGCCGCTGCATTGGCCTCCTGCTACGCGAAGGATGTCCCCTATACTTGAGAGACATCAGCCAGCGACTGATGATTTTTCGGAGCAAATGAGTTACGATAATTGGCAGAGGTCGGAATTGGTGCCAGCAATTTTAGCTACTCGTAAAAATAACACTTATTTAGAATCGAAATGGAATTAGTAGTAACAACTTGGTACTTTACGAAAAGCGAGTTCAAGTCACTTATGCACATATGAAATGTTACACACTGTCAGGTATTGTAGCTGCATAGCACGCTCTACCATGTTTTGGTATAATTAATATGTTAAACATATATTCTACACTATGATCGTCAATGTCAATTTTAATAGTTTGTAAAAATCACTTTTCCAACTAAAAAAAAAAATTAAAAACAAATTTCTACAGCCATCATTTTTTTTTAATTGTACCAGTTTTTCCAGTGATCGTTCACAACTGTTATTAATTATTTATTTAACAGAATAAAACTAATTAATATTTTGAAAATTAAAGCGCTAATGGGACTGCACAGTTTCATACTTTAAGCACATTTTTATTATTTAACATATTCATTAATAAATGATCATCATTGAACAGAAAATTATGCAGTTGACAAAGCACCAAAAGTAATTTTAAAAACTTTTTATTAAAATTGATGGAATGAGATTTATTCCGTCAGCTGCAATAGCTTTCGCTTTAATTAACTATAAACAAAAGAAAAACTTTGCATGATTTCGCATTATGGATTATGCAGCTGACTACCGACCACAAATTGTCTAAATTAAAATGAACACGTTTATATGAAAAAAATTAATGTAAAGCTCTCACAGTTGTCGCTACCTTCGTTCGATCCAGTGCTGCTAATAAGAATGGTACACAGAAATAATAATAATTAAATGTTTCCCAAGAAAAATTGTTTTTCTTAATTAATAATTTACTTGAATCTACGTTTATTTTAATTGATTTTGGTGTTCTCTCAAGAATTTCACTCAAAATGGCCAAATTTTAAAAATTTTTCAATTAAAACTCTTAAATGATTCTGCGTTTTTGGTAAAAGGCTGCAATCTAATTATTATTTTAATTGAAACTTCATTTATTTTAATTGAACCTTGATTTTATTTCTTTCCGTGTAAACAAAATATGAAATGAAGAAGAGCTCAAAAATATTTTGTTATATTTTATTTAAGTAATTTATTTTATTTTTTAATTTTTAATTTTTTTTTTTTTTATTAATTTAATTTATTTAACTTAATTGTTTATTTTATTTTCTTTTATCTCATTTCTTATTTGACTAAGTTATTTATTTTTTTTATTTATTTAATTTTTTTTTTTTTTTTTGCAATATATTTATTAAGCTTGAGGTCTTTTTCTTTTATTTTATTTGGTTTTATTATTCGATATTTCGTTAACAGCTTGTTAACATCATCAGGAATAATAGGAAATTTTTTTTCATATTCCTGATGATGTCAACAAGCTGTTAACGAAATATCGAATAATAAAACCAAATAAAATAAAAGAAAAAGACCTCAAGTTTAATAAATATATTGCAAAAAATATAATAAAAAAGGTCAATTAATAATATAATTAATATTTAATTTTTTAATAGATTTTTTTAACGTGATATATGTATGTAAATATATGTTTATTGTATAAGTTTATTTTATTTATTTTTACATATTATAAATATTTGCAAGTGGCAACACTGGAAATATGAATTTCTACATTTGTACATTATATATTATAATTAGTTATGAATATTTCATTATTTATTGTTGCAATAAATTTAAATGAAATGTTGATGGAAAAGCAAGCAAACTTTCAATTTTGTACAAAAAATATATAAGAATTTTAATATGTATCGAAACGTGAAACTTCCATTGTCATACGCAGTTGTGTAGTTGTGTAGCATGCATGTGTTTTAGTTATTGGGCAGCATTTATCATGAAAAATTTGTATTGTGTCCCTACACCGACACCCTGCGGTCATTTACTAAAGCGGTTTATGGCAAGACAACATGGATTCACTTATGGAAGATGAGCGTCAGGCAGTTGGTAAAACACACTCAGCTAAAACTAGTTTCTTATTTCACATAATTTATCTTAACACTTTTTTTAACCTTTTTTATTATTTGAACAATCTATTGTAATCTATGTTAACCGAAGGTTAACGAAATATCGAGAATATATATAAAAATAATAAATAAAAAAAAAAAACCTTAAAGCTTAATAAAATAGATTGTTCACATAATTTATATTACATCTAATAATTTTTTTAATAGAAAAATTGTAATTAATTTACATTAAGTAAGAGTTATTTACATACGCATCCAATTAATTTTTTTGTTTTAATCATTGGTTGGAATTGTTAGAAACTTCTTCAAGGATTTAACTTAATTAATTGCATATTATCAGCAATATAAATGAAATGTTTTCATAACTATTTTATATATACATATATATAGTATTAAAATTAATAGTATTGAAATTAAAATTTTAAAAAATTATTTTAGATATTATTTACGTTATGCAAATATGGCTAATATTTGCCCAAAAATAGGTAACCATTAAATCCTATACACTTTTTTTTTTTTATTTAAAAATACTTTTGAATTGAATAAGGTCTTCTTTATCTTAAATAAAATACCATGGGTTTTCAATAAATTATTACTTCAATCTTTTATATCGCATGAAATATTAACTAATTAGTTGCCGAAAACAGTGGTTACGTTTTTTTTTGGCAAATATTTGCTAGATATGACCGTAAATTTACAAATATAATTTTTTTAATATTCTCCTTATTATTATTTAATTTAAAAATGAAAAAGCATGATGGAATTTTTAAATGTTTAAAAGAAATCGCAATCACTTACACTCATGTAAATTTAATCTACTATTATTGCCCATTTTATATTTAATCAAGTAATACATTTATGAAAACTATTCTAAAACGTGAATCAGAGTCTTTTTTTTTCTGCTTTCTAAATAGCGCAACGTTTATTTTTGCCATACAACACGCGATATTCCGGCATAATTTCATTATATATAACTTTGTTCATAGCTGCTGCATACTTGAATCTTCTATTGGTCTCCTGCGATTTGTAATTGAGCACTTTAATGCCCGGCGTGTGTACCAAAAAGGCCGGATGTAAAACAATATAGTCATAGTCTAATAGACACATGGCATAGTTTTGTATACGTTTGTTCGACTGCCCTTCCCAGGTGACACGTTCATCAAATATGGGTTCTTTGTTGTCGCTTATGTAGAAGGGTTCCCACGATGCAAAACGATCATATCGTTTGCCCACTGAAAAAATCTCCAATTCGAAACTATCATTAGATTTCACCCACTCCTCTTGTTTTGGAACCAAATGACAATTCGAACAAACAAATTTATGAAATGGAACGGCCAACGATGTATTTAACATGTTTTGCAATTCTGTTTTATTGTTGGGCAGAGTGGCATTTTCTTTGACTTCAAAAACGGGCAGTACGAAAACTCGAGGTTTTTCGCTCTCCAATACTGCAGAAGGATTCCTCACAACCATTTCTAGAAATTTATTTACCAAATCCAAACTGGGATGAAGCTCTATATCGCAAACAAATATAAAATATGTATTAACAGCTTTGCGCGCTATATTGCGCACCACATTAATGGGGTAGGTTAGATTTTTCAAGGTCTTGTACATTTTGGAGCGGTTTGCATTTATATAAGGAGCATTCTTTAGTTCGCAATTGTAGGGCCAATCTAAAGCTTCCTGTTCACTTCTCGCTATAACGTTGGGTATATGATCCTTGGGAAAGAATATGTGAAATGTTACATAATCGCGTACCAGATCACTTTGAGGTAAACAATTGCGCACATATTGTATAGAGTCCATGGTAGCCTGGTAATCATCACCGGGAGCATAGAGAGAAAAACTCACGGGCGCTAACCAACTGGTGAAAGCGAAGGAAAGAAAATTAGAACACTTTCATTCGCAAATAAGTTTAGGCAGCTTGTTGGACACTGATGCAACGTAACTCACACGACCGACTCAAGCTATAGTTATACCTGCAAGAGATCGATGTTTTTACAATCGTTGTGCTTTAAAATAAAGAAAATAATGAATATACATACAGCCAGTTGCATGGCTGCATCATGCTTCTACGTAAGACTCCGTTATCCGTTATCTGTAACGTAGTCGATCTGATCGGCGGCTAACTGAGCTTTGAGCCGTAAACCTTATGGGTCAGACTGATGCAACTAGTTTTTTGAGTCGGTCGTGTCAGTTGCATTCCATTATTATGGTCATAAGGGAAAGTAAAGAACTAATTAAGTTGCCTTTGATCTATTTTATATATATATACTCGCATGTTATAAATGTATTTACAATAAATGTTGCCAACTTACCGTTCTATAACTGTTGGTAAATTTTCCATAAACGTATAATCGCCATTGGTAGCATAAGTTATGGACTCTGCACAACCTATATTTCTACTCCTTAGTCCACGTATATAATTTTTGAGCAACCAATAATCTCCATACTGCAACATCTCCTGATGCAGAGGCATATCGCGACACTTTAAAATATTTTTCAATTTTGTTTTTAATGGACTTTCGCAGGGTTTTTCCAACGACTTTTCGGTCGTTTGATGCTCTACCGATTGGAATTTATTTGTGGCAGTTTCATTGTTTATTTTTATGAACGAATTGGACAGTTGGTTGCTTAAGAGTACGCAACATAATACAATTAAGCACAAGATAGCGAAATGGTTCAAATGTTTGCGATACATTAGACCATGCAATTGAATTGGCGAAATTTGTCTAGCACTTTGGGTCGACATTATTCTCATATATTTTTGTTCATATACTACTTATATATACATACATATATTTATTGATTGGTTTATTTTTTGATTTTCATTTACTTTTTTTGTAAAATTATTTTAATTCATTTGAACTATTTGTTAATCCACATACATACATACTTAGCTGTTTTTACCAACTACGTATTCTAGATTTACAATAGCCTTATAACGGCATAATTAGGCGTATAAAAAACCTTTCATAAAAATATAAATCACAAATGGGTTTTTTTCATATTCCTACCAGCACTATCCCATTAGGTGGGTTCCAGACATTTTTCCATTGCAATTGCGAAACATCAACAGAAGTTAATAAAACACAAGAATCATAACACAATGATACATTAACAATTTTATGCACTAAATTGGCCTTTCCTCTTATTTGTACGAACTAGACCAGCATTATTTACGAGAGCAAAGTTTTTATAAAAAGTAAAATAAATTATTGTATTGTAGAAGAAAAATTTGGTATCCCATCAATTGAGCTCGTAAAACCAAATGCATAAATATGCCTTTGTTTTGTTTTTATAACCGTATTCATAGACTTTTGTTAGAAAGACAACATCGAAAATTGTGAACTGATTTAATGAGATTTTGTGTATACATATATGTATGAACACATTTCAGTAAGTCCATGAATGGTTTAGTTTTATAATCGCTAAGAGACGCTGCAATAGCAATTTTGCAATATTGTGGACCAAGTGTTTTGTAAATAAAGCAACTGCTCAATATGGCTAACGAAGTTTTCAAAGTTATTCGAAAGTTAATTGACATCATGCTACTCGGATATCCAATGCAGCTGATGCTGATCAAATTTAATATGCCGGAAGGCTGACCAATTTTTGTTAACTACTTCGTAAAGAAAGCCTTTGTTTACAGTTCCAAAAATAATTATTGCGGCGTATATCTAAAAATGGCTGACATTATTGCGCATCCAATATGGTGAATGTTGCAAGATGGCGGACTGAATATTTTGTTCCTCATGATATTGATTAAAATTATTAAACTAAGAAAATTAAATGGACATCCAATATGGCGCCTAACAGGCTCTTATTTCAATAATATCAAAAAAAAATTAATTTAATATCATTGTTTACCAAGGTCAAAATGATTTCATGTTTCTAGGCAAATGTTTTTTTTTTTATAAAATATAAATATAAAAATTTTTTACTAATGCTTTTTTAACAAAATTATTTTGTTTTACATTTTGATATAAATCAAATGTTCAAAGCCAAATTAAATTTAAACACTCGGTCCAAAAATTCATTTTTATTTATTTATTTCATTTAAGTTATTTTATTCATTTAAGTTAAAATAAATAAAATAAAAAGTTTTCCATCCGAACAATTGTAAATAAATTGCTTTTTTTATTAAAAAGAAAAAAAAGGCATTTTCACGACGAAATGAAACAGATTTGAATTTTGCTGAATGAACCAATTTTAAATTTGTTTATGATTATAATTTCGAATGCACATGTTTTGTCATATGAAACATAAATTTCACACTGGACACAATGTGCACTTGTTACTATTTTTATTATAATTTTTTTTTTAATATCAATTGCAGTAAATATTTGCAATAATCACGTTTCTAGCTACCGTTTCTAGCGTTCTTTAAAAAAAGAAATTCATGTTTAAAGAATTGTTTTTTTTTAAATAAATATTTTCTATAATATTTTTTCTCAAATACGTAATTATGAAAATACCATTATTTACTTTTTTAAATAATATTTTGCGCGTTAGTGTTTGCGATAGTATTTTCAGTGATCGCTCACAACTGACTGTTAAGTTTTGGGCGAATATTGATGAAACTGCCAATGGGTACTTAGAACGTTGAGAATCAGTTGCAGTGGTAGGTAGACAAGTGACATATGCACGAGCAATTATGATTACAAAGAACTCACAAATGATGTTTGTTATTGGCTGTTATAAGTGGGTACAAAGCAAACATTTCGTAAGAAATATATTTCTAATTATTATTTTTTGTCTTCTCAAATTGCGGTTGGATGAAAGAATATTTGCTAAGCACAGTTTAATTTGCTTGGAAATTTTAATTGGTTTCCTTAACCTGTTTTCTATTGTAATTATTGTTTAAAAATATTTCGCAGCATAGGATGTGCTTAATGTGTTCTCAATAGGGTAGAAAAGAATCGTTCTCATAGATAGCGCAGTAGGAATTTCTTTCTTAAAATAAAAAATAAAAAATAATAAAAAGTAAAAAAAAATAATTAAAAAATTTATTACTTATAGAATTTCAAAGAATACATTCGCAAAAGTGTACGATTCTTTATTAAAGTACTGTCTGCATTTAAGTACAAGTTTTTAATGAAATATTTATACACTCGTGAACATACAATTAACTTCGGCATGCAATATATGTATGTATGTACATATGTATGTATAGAATATCGGTATTATTGCAGTATTGAATGCAATATTGCATTTGTTGGATGTTGCAAAAGAAAAACAATTAACAAAATGATAAGCAAAAAAAAAACAATTAAGTTTATAATTGATTTAAATGTGACCTAAACCTAAACATTTTGTGCTGAGCGGTAAAACAAAACATTTCGCAAAATAATGTGCTTGACAAAAGATAAAAGAGACGTTAGAAGGGTTGCAGATTTCATGCAAATGCCAATAAAAAAAGAATAGATTTATTACCAAACGCTATTTATTATTTATTCAAGTGGCACAGATAAGTTCTCACCTTCAAATGCCGAACAGTAATAATGATTTGCAACTTCAGTATTTAAAAGATTATTTTTACCGACACATTGACAGAGTTAAAATTGAATTTTTTATTTGATATAATATTTTTTTTTTTTTTTTTTGCAATATATTTATTAAGCTTGAGGTCTTTTTCTTTTTTTTTTTTTTTTTATTCCTGATTTTTTTTTCCTATTATTCCTGATGATGTCAACAAGCTGTTAACGAAATATCGAATAATAAAACCAAATAAAATAAAAGAAAAAGACCTCAAGCTTAATAAATATATTGCAAAAAATATAATAAAAAAGGTCAATTAATAATATAATTAATATTTGATATAATTATTTTTATAAATTCCTAAAGCTTGTATTTAATAAAACAATAATAATTATATAAAATAAAATCAAAGATGGTCGACTAATTTATATTCTGAAATTTTATGACGGAATGGAACACTCCACGTGGGGTAATAATGAGCTGAGAACTCCTGCAGCCTTATGACATAACCTGGTAACAGAACCTCAGTGGATGTTAAACTTACTGAATTAGTGTTAGTGACAAATTTAAAATATGTTTTTTGCATCCAAAAAGTTTTTAGCTATCGATTGGCAATACAACTGAAGTTCATGGATGCAGTAAAATATTGAAAAAATTTCACGAAGCTTTCAAATCTGTGCGAATACTTTGGAGTATAAGTATATAAATATTTTTTTATCTCTGATAAAATTGAGCCTGATTAAAAAATCTTCAACGAATTTATTTATTTATTCATAGTAATTCCGGCACAATACATCGCATGTGTAGGCGCCATCCACTGAGTGTTGGTTCAAGATAAAAAAAATTAATATTAATAATTTATGTATAATTTCTTCATTTATTTTCTACAGAATTATTGGTAGCCGCCTAGATTTCCAACTTAATTTAAAATTCCTGTAACAGCTCTTTCGATCATTGGTTGCAACGACGTGGGTATCCAATTCTTAAAAGTTCCATCACTAATCATGCACACATTACGATCAATGTAACAATACAGTTTGCCTACACGGTAAATTTGTTTGCCTAGTTCTCGTCGTCCCGGAAGAGGTGCAAACAATACGCCCCTCTCAGCACATTTGCGCGACACCAATTCTTTAAAGTCTAATTGACCGGGAGCAGATATTTGCAAATCCAAAAGTGATGGAGGTTGTGATGGCGGCTGAGGAGGTGGTGGTACTGGCGTCGCAGTGATATTAGCTCCCATAGTGCCGCCAACTGTTAACGGTGTTGCCGTTTGATCTGTTGCACGATGCATAATTTCTAAGCCGCGCCGTAGATGTTCTTTTACACTCGGTTCTTTTAAAATATCTTCGGACAACATACTTTTCCAACCGGAATACCAGCGTGATATTTCACCATAGTCTGGTGATTGATTGAGCCATAAAACGAGTACTTGCATCCATTTTGGGAAAAAAAATTTGTCCAAGAGTTGTGCCATCTGTATGGAGGGTATAAGCTCACACCATTCCCACACTTGATTCCACGGTTCTATGAAGAAAAAAGACAGAAAATCCACTTAGAAAATAATGAACTGCCAAAAAAACAACTATAATTATAATCTTTTTCGTTGGGAAGAATTATTACAAAATTTTCACTATTAACTATCGTATGAAATAAACTGAATATTACATAATTGATTGAAAATTAAATTTAATGGACTTACCCAAATCTTGTTGCAATGGATTTATAACGAATTCTGTTAGAACAATTTGTAACTTTGGTATAACATGCTGCAACAGGAAAACTTGCATTTCACTGCCGTCGAATGCCCCTTTCCATGGAGTTATCATGGCCCTAGCTGATCGATCTTGCGGCATCCAAGCATGCAAAGCATTACCCAATTTTTCTCGTATAGTTGGAAATATGAATTCCTCCATTTTGTGCCCAAGAATAGAATTCCATGGCAAAATCCAAATATGTATGGGTATAGTATCAGTTAACGGATCCCAATTGCGCACCGCACTACTTAAGCGAGGCAATATTAATTGTTCTAGTACAGAGTCCAAAATCCAAGTGGGAAAAAGCGGAGCCCAACAGTCAAGTAAAGCTGCCATTAACTGATGATGTTTAGGATCCCAAAATTCTGCACAAGAACGAAAGCTTGGTATCACTCCTGCCCATACTAGCGAAGAATATGGATCAAATATATTTGAACGTGTTTCAGTTGGTGTATCGTTTCGACTTTCCAAAATTGAACGCCACTTTTTTATTAAATCCACATACATTGTGGGATTTTCTAATGGTTGCCAATCAGAAAGATTACTCCTCAGTAAAGGAGCAATAATGCCCGCAGCCAAGTCACCCAAACCGAATTGTGTATACTCAGCTACGTAATTTTGCTGCAGTTCTAAAAATATTTTCTCTGCACGATCTAAACTTAAATCAGTTTCATTGCTTATCAACTCATCAACCAACAACAGTACTTTATCCAAAGTATTAATATGATCCACTTCTAATTTAACAATTTCTTCAAGTTGGTTTTTCTCTTGCTCGAGAGCTACTTGCCTTTCACAGGCAGCAATCTGGGCTGAATCTAGCGATATGATGTCCTGTTCACACATATTTACTATTACAGTCAGATTGTGCATAAGTTCGGGTAATGCAAATGACGTAGTTGCTTTCTTTGGCTGTTCAGTAACATCATACAAATCCTCGTCAAACACCTTAGATTGTGCAATTGCATGATAGCCACTTAGCACACGTTTTTCCGGCCCAGTCATATCGATAACAGGCACATTACCAAGTTTTTTACTGGAATTGTTAAGTTTATCATTTTTTATTTTAATTTTAAAGATCCTTTAAAGTTTCATACCTTAGGTTATCACTTATAATATAATTGGAATTTTTGCCTTTTTCTATCACTTCTTCTACAGATTTATAATAATAGCGCTTGGCAGACTTATCGTGTTTAGCGTCATTCCCCTTTTTCCATTTGTTAAGTTTTTCCTTAAACTCTTTAGCTTCACGCACATCTTCATCGATTTGAGGTGTGTGCTGTAAAAGTGACTTAATGTCTAAGATTTCGTTTAAAATATCTATAACACAAACTTACCCCCTTGCCACCAACACTGGCTGCTGTCTCTGGGCCATAAGCTCCTATAGCGCCTCTACCTTTGCGTACGTGAGCCTCAACAGGTTGTGATATGCCCTGTAAATCTTTACCTAAACCTTTGCCCGGTTCATAGCCCATTTGCAACAGCAACTTGGCTCCTATACCACGGGTATGTTTTTCCCAGGCACCTACATTAGATTTGCCTTTTAGGTTTTCTTTAAAATAAGAAGGTTTCTGTTGAGTTTGTTTTGGTTTTTGTGGCTCTTCATCTGATTCATCACTGGTATGAGGCGAATCCTCATCCATTAATGTGCCCCTACTGCCTGCACCAAAGCCAGGGCGTGCATTTATTTCTTCTTCTTCGTCTGTAATGGGGTTTTCCTCATCTTCTTCATTGTTGATATCACCTTTTTCATCTTTTTTCTTGCCATATTGTTGTATACCGCCGGCCACAAAGCTTACAGGAGCCGTGTAATCTTTACTACGACCTCCAAAGTTACCCAAACCCATACGACTATTTTTTCCTCCACGGCGCCGACTAGAAGTTTCTTCATCGTCTTCATTGTCGCTATCGTCAGCCCAAATACCTATAAAAACATACTTATGCAGATGTACTCGTCCATACATATGTATAAAGCAGAAAGTTTTTACCATATATCTGTTGGTGTTTAGTCTGTTTTTTTCTAAACCTATTTGGATTGAATTCGTTATCCAAATCATAATCAGTTATTTCAAAACGTTCATACTCATTATCGGACATTTTTTACTGTTACTGTTCCTGTTACTGTTACTGTTACTTAATAAAATTATTTTCTTTTCAATTTATTAAAAAAAATTTTAATTTCTAATTGTAAACAAATGGTTCACATTTTTAAAACATATGATCAGACAGTGCTTCTCCACCTTCAATGAATAGAGATGCCAAGGCAAATATAAAATTGTGGTGAGAAACTGTTAACACAGTGTTGTATTTAAAAAGAACATAGAAGTATAACAAAAATAATTTGAAAATTTTCAATACTTCTTTATTGGAAATATTTCAGAATAAATTTATTTTTATCACAACATATTAATTATATATATATATATATATATATATATATATATATATATATGTATATATGTATATATATTATTATAGATGCAATAACACGAAGTGATTTTTTTTATATAAATTCACAATATTTTTTTATATAATTAGGATTATTTACCAAGTTTGTTATACGTTTTCTATACATTTCATTTGGTGTTAATACCAAAAAAAAATGTTTAACAAAATTATTGAAAAAACTAAAAAATCCCAAATATTCATCCATGAAATTGCAAAAATTTCAGAGAATTAGGAAATGTATAAACAAAATAAAGTAAATAGCTTAAAAAAATTTTTTTTATACAACAAACATTTTATTATCGATTTAAATCTATTTAATTTTTGTAAACCTTTTATTAGCACCAAATAAAAATTTACATATAAACCGGCAAACCATATAACAAACAGTGATAAATAATTATGTAACTATGCTTTCAATTATTCAACGTTAGTCAAAATTCATTACAATTATTTATCTATGTTTGTTATATAGTTTTTCTCGTAATATATCTGCCTTGAGAGCGTCAAATTTAATCGCAGGGAGAAGTATGTTACGTTATGTTATGAGTCCTGTTGTCAGCTGCTGTAGGGAAAATAATGAAAATATATCAAAAAAATTGGAAGGACATTAAATATCGCCAAGTATCTCGCGAATCACAATTCTAAAATTTTCATTGCCTAACACGATTTTTTATCGGTTCATTTGGCGACAAATCGGCAAAACTGACAACACTGGTTCTCTTTTGAATTAAACAACTCTGTAACTGCTAACTCACCTCAGAATTTTTGACGTTCTTTTTTGTTGGCCAAGGTGACTAATAACTTTCTATAAAATTATTTTCTTGAAATTATTGTTTCTTTTGGTGTCTGTCTTAAAATTGAAATTGAATCGAGCGCACGTATTAGCGCTAAAATTTGTACTAAATAATCTCTAAAATTTAACTAAAGCTACATTCGGCATCAAAAGATATAAATACACAAAAATGTATCTCTGTAAATATTAATCTAATTCAAATAGAAAAAGTAAATTATAAGAAAGTGAACAATATATTACCACGTGTTTTTAAGTATATATTTTTTTTGGCAGCAATAAGAAAAAAAGAAGAACAAAGCTAACAACAATAACTATAAAGAAGTTTATTTTTTTGGATTCCTCTTTCTGCTGCACATTTACTACTTAGATTGTGTTTACAAAAGTATAAAACCAAATAAAAAATTACAAACCATAAATATGAAGAAAAGAAGCATGTAAATAAAAGTGAACGCTTTAATTTGTAATAATTCATTAAAATTAAGAATTGAAGTGATTAAAGAGTAAAGTGAATAAAGCAATTATAATTTAATTAACACTGTAAAAATTTATGTAGAATAAAAGTTAAAATATAAATAAAAAAAAAAGAAGAAATTTGTGATTGTGGCTTTTTTAAAGCAACATTAGTTTAGAGACAAATTCATATGTTTATAAACAGTTCTCCTGTGGGTGAAAAGGTCCGTACATATTATTAAAATTTTCATTATTTCCGGAATTATTTAAAAAATTAACAAAAATGGTGCAGGTAAGTGCCTCAGATTTAGGTTATAAACTTAAAATATGCATTTTAGAAACATCAAAGTTTAACGTAGAAATGTAATTTTTTCAAATTGGTAGTAGATCAAGGAGAGAAAAAAATTTTTAAGAAAACAAAAATGGATTGCGCAAGCAACTAACGGTACATTCAGTTGAGTCCAGTAGATTCGTTGACTGCACAAAAATTAAAATCAGTAGTAATAAAAAATTTTTTTTATGATTGTTTGTACCTTAGGGGATACGAGACCTCTGCACCGATCTTCTTGAAATTTTCAAAATATTTAACCGGTACTCTTCAATGAATTATGGGCTACTTTTTTAACCACGCCCACATTTTAAAATTATCTCACTCCTTCCAAATAGTTTTTAACAGCTTTTATAGTATAAACGAGCATTACCTCGCTATTTGTGGACCATTTTTCAAAATTATTTTTGCATATGGGAAATTTGGAATAGAAAGTGTCTAAAGCAGCTTGAGGCGAATACATAAAATAGTTTGTGTTAATAATATTTAGTAACCCTATGGCTGTATACAATATCCCGACGAAAAGATGGTTTCTCCTGGCCTGCTATTTCGCAAAACAGATAGACTTTCTTATTTAATAATCATGGTCAGTCACTTGTGCAACCAGACTAAAATGGGGTTTAAGTATGTCCTCTATCATTGTTCATAAACGGAACCTTAACCATAGCGAGCTGAAGTTCGTTTTTCACAATTACCCACATTTCAAATTTTAAAAATTTAATTCTCTGAGGGAAGACCAAATTTTTTTTGGAAAAAGGCAACGCGGGCACGTTACACTGTGCAAAATAAAAAAAAATTCATCAAAAAAGCTTGAATTCACATTATATATTTATTGTAAAACTATATAATAAACATTTTTTGCTTTTACCCGCGGCTAAGCTCGTGTTTTATCTCCACCAGTTAGATGGTTTCAGACAGGTATATATTACCACCTACATCCTCTGCTGATCCTATTTTTTTTAAATATATATAGTCTATGTGTCCTTCCAGACTCAGACCTATCTATGTTTTAAATTTCATTCAACTCGGTTAGTTGGTTTTCTACGTGCCCTTCCCGAAGAACGCGGTCATTAATAGAAAGAAAATATAGCATCCACGTACCTAAACAGTGCAAGACGTGATTAGGGAGCCAGAAAAATTCGCAATTAAAAACAAAACACACGGAAACACTATACTGTGCACTAACTACATGGTATGGTACTGCATTATATTTATACTATTATGCCATTTATAAGATGAGAAGTGCGTAGTAGTCACTATTTATTTTAAAGAACCTAAAACACTATAACTCGTTAACGGCTAGAGCGATTTTAATGATTGTTTCACTATTAGATAGATGGTAAAGTTGGCTATACAACGGGTCCACCTATGGACCCGTAAGAGTCAATAAACTCTAAAATTTTTTTTATTAATTGTTAAGACAGGAGGGCTGGAGGCTCAGAATTACCTTTCAACTTAGTAACACTGAAAACAGCGAGGCCAAATGCTGATCATCTTGTGCTCGATATCAAGGTCTATCTAATGGTGAAAAAAATCACTCAAATTGCTTCAGAGCTTGATGAGTTACAGTGTTTTCAAAAATATATCAATTCACTCAGACTATTTGCGTTTTTATAAAAAATTTCTTAACTTTTTATTTGATTTGATTTTGAATTAATTTTACTTTTGGTTTTCCTTTTTTCTTTGAACAATGACCACCTTTGACTGTTTTCATTGTTTTTAATACTCAATCGGCTTAACCCACCACCTTTCATTCGAATAAAACCATAACTATTGAAATTAAAAGTACCAATTTACCCCAACTACTAGAAAACAGGATGAAATTAAACGCACATGCATACGAATAATTTCTGTACGAGTGTTTGTTGTAGTCTATGGCTCAATTGAATAATCACATAATCATTCATGGCTTAATGTCCTAAATTGGAATATTTTCCTTTTCAGTTTGTAAAATACAACCCTCTTATAGGAATTAAAGGCATGACTTTATATTATTGCGTTAGTTGGTTTCTATCGAAGCATATTGAATTTGAGTCACTTCCCATAAAAGAATATGTATATATTTTTTCTTTTTAAACGGTATGCTTTCGAAAAAACCTATGCAATGATATTTTTGATTTCAATATTTATGAATACATAACGGCATATTTATACGTTTTTCCTTTTATATTTGTGTGTAGAACTTTTTATGATTTTCAATAGCCATCTAAAACAGAAAAATAGAGAAAAGTGGATTGAAAATAAAATTTGAAAAGCAAAAAAAAAGGAAATGATTTTTCATATCAATTTCTCAATAGTATTGCATTTTTTTTCTGCGTATGTTTTTGTTTATACTTCCTTGTTTCATCCCTCGGCTAGTGGTTCCCACTGGCCATTTATGTCCTTGCTGGTGGTACTGCAATGGTACTTGTTATTTTTCAGTCTATGAAGTGACTTTGTTTTTAGTTTTATGCCATTATTTGTGCATATGCCTTTTATGATTTTTACGTGGTTTTTCTTTTAATATGATGTTGTTTGTTTCACTTAATATGCGTGCGTATTCGTTTATATGCCTTTAGCATCCACACGCACTTTATGTTATTTGTATGAGTTCATATGTTTATGTATGTATATACATATGCAAATGTGTTTGTATGCCGTTTGTATTTTCTCTCGCCGGAAATGGATCTTGCTCTATTTTTATTTATTTTCTTTTGCATTTGTATTTTTTTGCTTTCGATTGGCTTGATTTAAAATCCGAAAAGACTTCATGTGAGAAATAGTTTATTCTTATTTCACTATGCCCTTCATTATAAAAATAAAAGTAATTTTTAATTTGATTCGCAATTCGTGTACTCTAAATTTTTATTTTTTGCCGTTCTTTACAATTTTCAAACAATTTGCACTACTTTAAGTATAGAGTATTTTTTACTTAAGATGCATTTAAACTTTACTCAAATAATAAATAAATGAAGTTGGTTTACAGCCGTATGTACTGATAAGTGTGTAGTTTTTTTTTGGGCGTGTGAGAACCGCTGAAAATGCGTCGAGTTACCACTAAAAAATTCCCTCCTCCTCTGGGTAGATTCCTTCCCGGCCCGGCCCGTATCCCCTGTTCCCCGTTAGAGGGGGATAAGTATGTTGTATTCATTAATTATTTTACAACATTATAAAAGCCTACTATAACTGTTTGTATAAGTATATATGTATGTTTGTATATCTCTTGTTAGCATTTGTTAAAAATATTTTTTTTTGTTTGCTGAGATAATTTCAGCAAATTAATATAGCGTTCCCACATATTTAATTTTATCAATTTTGTACTTCTTGCAAAAATTTCAATAAAGGTGCATGTTTGAACATGTATGTTTTATAACCGTATACATAAAAATTTAAAACAGCTTTACTTACAATTTTTAAGCAAAATTTCTTAAATTTGTATACATATACGATTGTTAGCTTAACGTGCCTTTACTAAAGTATTATTAACTTGACGAAATTTAACATGGGTTCGACCCTACTTTAAAAGTATGGTTTGGGTGGCGATGGTCGAAGTAGTATGCTCGTTGACTACAAAATGAAAAATTTTTTGGGTTCAACCCCAGTTTCAGACTCATAAAAACATCTCGCATTTTTTCTGATGTGCAGTTGTGTGTCTTTGTGTCAGTTGTTGTCGCAAAGTTTCAGTAGCGAAGGCATAGTCACTGGTCACTGAACAGTAACGGCTTCAGCTGTATCCAATCCACGGGCATATATGAACGCCCTCCTTCGTTGGTATTGTGTATTCCCGGAGAAGTAAAATAATTACTAAAAAAAATGGCTACTAAAAACGAAGCTGCAAAATTTAATACGTCTCCTTGACATCAGAGACGCTACAACACTGCTAAAGAAACAATGAACGTGCAAAAAAGCAGTGTTGATAGTAAAGCTTTACCTTCTCTCATTTCTCCTACTATCCCTTTCCTATAGTTCCAGCACAATGCTTCGCATGTGTAGGAGTCATCTCCTGGTGCCAGATAAAAAAAAATTTTAAATTTGAAAGGAAATGATACATATTTTCATGTCATTTCATTTCAGTTATTACTTCTTTGAAAGATACCTTGCCTAAAAGGCCCTAATCGGTTCCACTATTCTATTCATGAATATTCTACACAGAATCTATCTTTCCTCCTTTATTTTAAATTTATTTTAGAAAATATATATTGCATTATGAATGTGCATTTACTTCCTACATTTCTCATTAGAACTTTCAAAAATGATGCATTAAAATTTTTTCGTTTCGGACAAATCTATACCCCGAAAAACAATTTACATAGAAGTTATATAGAAAACCTCATGAAAATTATAAAAGCTTTTAATATAAAAAAAATGAAATGTTAACCACATTTTACATTTCAAAATTATATTTGCATTCGTATGCACATCAACATCATCATTTTCATCACTAGAAAAAATGCATTTTCTACCAAAATTGAACGCATTGATTTTGTTGTTGTTGTTGTTGCTGTTGCTGTTGCTGTTGCCAATTTTGTGCGTTACGTTTCGTTCTTGGAATAACACGGATACGTACATAGAATAATCGTTTTTTCAGTTATACATACGTCTACATAGATATGTACATACATACCGGGAGAGAACTGCGAATGGAAAACTTAAATGCGTAAAGGTAGCTTTAAATGCACAGTAGTTGGGTGGATGAATGTCGGGCTTTTCCATACCCTGTTAATTTGCACAATGTTGCTGCTGCCTAGAAAAATGCGTGAATATAAATGCAAACAAACAAACAAGACTTACAACGAATGTAGGAAAGAGAGAAAAAATGTCAACGACACAAAAAAAGCGAACATAAAAACCAAAATACTAGCAAAATGTCCAACTACTACTGGGAGGCCTTTATAACACACATACAGATGTACGCAGAATACTTTTGTGGTAGTTGCTGTTCTGTTCCTTGTGTTTGGTTTTATTTCATTTTGCAACATGATTGTCGTGCAGTCATTCATAATGCGAGATACGTTTGGTATCGCACTAAAAATTGTGTTGTGCGTACAGAGTACGTGGACGGTATGGTAGGAAATATAGAATTGAAAGAATGAAAACTATGCGCTGCTTTGTCGAAAAGTTTGTCAGCTATTTCGAGCATATCCGAAATGAAATAAAGTTTGGAAACTGAGGCACATGAAAATATAAAATTTAAATCAATTAAGACGTTGGTGGTGCCAACTGAAATGATTTTCATAATTTTGCTTTTGAGCAGAACTTGCAGAGCAGAGTTGCTGCATCTCTGGTTTTATGTTGACGCATTAATTATCATGGTAAAGGGGCGCCATTTTACTTATAAGTTTTCCTAGCTGATGTTTTTATTGCTCAAATACCGACGGAGGAAGCCGATGTTTGCGTACACACTAGTGCGCATCAGACTTCCAAACGATGTTCCGTCTGTAGAATCAATGCGTTGGCGTTATCTAACAGCACCTCAATTTAGCAAGACAAGACAATTTAACAATGAAACTTCACAATAACTTGCCCTTATTAACCGCGTAACGAAAATATTTTATAGTTTGAATCATTACTTGAGCAAATATCGTTGAATCGATAAAATTTTCGGTAGTTAAGAAATCTTTAATGGTTAAGGGAGCAGTAGGAATTTTTCGCTTATTCATATATTATTATTTGGCCAGTTCGGAAAGCTTTAGTTATAATTCTCAATAAAGTATGAAATTACATCTGACTTTCATGCCATCAGTTGTTTGCGGTTTCTTCTTATGAACTCAGTGCTTCAAAGTCGCTTTGAATTATTTAAGGGTGTAGTTTGCTGAGTAGTTGGAGCTTTTACTTAAGAATGTAAGAATTTACCCCAATTTAATCATTCCACCAACTGGTCTCTTCTTTACATTATTCTATTTTCAAAACGAATGTAACGCACACTCGTACGCTTCTGAATTTCCTGTGTTTTACTTCCTTATAAAAAGAAAATTTGTATATTGAAAGCAAAAGCTAATTTTTAATTTTTTTTTGTTGTTTTCAATTTAAACGTAGAACGAAATTTTTATTCGCATTTACAGGCAGCAGAACAATAAATTTTTCCTATTAGGCTTTTATAGGAAAGACGGCGCTTTGAAAAGTTGAAATGAAAATTCGATATACGATGGATAGATACATAAACAGCAATACTTTTTGAAATACGTATACAATAACGCAATCATGTGTGTATGCGAAATTGAACGTGCAGTTTCCAACTTGTATTTTGTTGTTGATATTCAATAACAAGGACTTGCTGGCTACAGGGAAATACCAAATGTTTATGACAGGGAGTGAAGCTTATGGGGTCAGAGTAAATAATAAAATTGCATTATTGTATGTACATATGTATATATGTATGTATCTATAAATGTAGATACACATGTTGGTGTGTGTGTGTGTGTGTGTGTGTTAAGGGTAGTGGGTGGACGTAGTCAAACATTTTGGGGAGAAAACTTTAGCATTGTGTATGTTGCAAGCACAACTAACACGGTTGTTTTTTATTTCCATCGTTGTCGCAGTTCTTGCCTTTCATTTCTGCGAAAAATATGTTTGCAGGCAGCGCGTTTTTTCACATTTTGCACAACCACTGTTTATTAGGATGGCATTTTGAAATATAAAACTGATGAATATTTAGACTTTTAAAAAAATTTTAAAATTTATAATTTCGTTATGTTAGGCTGTAAGAGCAGTTCCTATGGCTGGGCGCTTTCTCGCATCCGTTATTTCGTATTGCACGAGAAACGATGGATACCGAGTCAGGGTATTCGCGCTTCGCTGCCTCTGTAAACCACCCAGACCCTCTACGAAATCTGAACATTGCCAGTTGTTAAAAAACTTCCGCTTGTTAAAAAAGTACTTTTTGTTGCAAAATAGTTATTGTTAAAAAGAATACCTCATGTTCTAAAGTATCATTTTGAATAGTTAAATTAATTCGCCTTGTTTAAAAAAAAATCCTTGTGAAACGTACCACGAGTGCTTCAGTTATAATCACGTTATAGTTGAATCATTAAAATTCCTTTAAAATACATAATTTGTATGTGACCTTTTTGGGGCCATTCTAATGCAAATTAGAATCGTACATATATATATGTACATATGTATGTACTCGCATGTATATATACATATGTACATACATTCGAATAAGAACAAACTCGAACAAATGTGTATTTGCACAGTGTAAATTATGCAACGATGCGCAACGATTTTTGTATTGAATTTTGAACGTTCGATTGGGTTCTATATCATCATCATCTTCAGTAGTTGTGTGTGTGTGTGTGTGTGTGTGTGTTTGTGTTGTTATTCCCATCGTTGGTTTGTTCATTATTTCGTTTTTATTTCAGGGTTTAAACTTTTTATTTTTTACCCAGTACTTTTCTTTTTTTATACTTTCATTTGCTACAACAGCTTCTATCAGTAACAATATTTGTGTCTCTGTACGGACATGGGTGTAATAGAATTCTCTACAATATTACGGGTATGAAG
The DNA here is from genome assembly GCA_963924685.1 of Dexiosoma caninum. NCBI lineage: Eukaryota > Metazoa > Arthropoda > Insecta > Diptera > Tachinidae > Dexiosoma > Dexiosoma caninum. Next base: position 1,128,738 of record OZ004727.1, on the reverse strand, counting down.
TATTTTTCTCTGCTGGTGTATATATTCAGGTGTAGGTGTTCGTTTGTATTTTTATATTTCATGCGGTTGGCAAATATTTATATTCTTTTATGTTTTGCATCAACGCGGTTAAGTTGATTTTTTTTTCGTTATTTAATTTGTAAAATTATAACAATTGGGCTGCAGGTTAGATTAAACAAATCAGCCAGTTTTCTAAAAAGGCTTGTAAGTTGGTAGTATTAGGCGGACTTTAGGTTCTCAAAAGCGTAGATACCCCCGTATGCCGTAGTATGCCGTACTAGTATCTGCGATTAGCAGTAGAAGAATTGTGGAAAAATTCAAATCGAATGTCAATAAACACTACTCCCTCTACCCTTTCCCCCAATACTTTATTTCAGACACAATGCACCGCTTATGTAGGGGTCTACCCCTGAGTGCCGGTCCAAGAAAAAAAAAATATTGTTCGAAATAGAGGCGGTATTTTCAACCCACTTTTATTTGAATTAATTTTTTTATTAATACAAATTGAATACAAGTTGTGTTAGTTTATGGGAGTCATCTTTGAAAGCGATAATTTAATTGCAAATATCTGTGGACTTTTGAAAAAAGATCGCAAGTCGAGAGAAGAAAATTTCTTAGTATTTTAATCGTAAAGAGAATCACAGCTTTCCTATGAATTTTACTTGTAGAGATATCACACCAAAAGTAATCAACTTATCTGGACATATGGTTAATTTACTTTGAAAGCTTGATTTTAATGAAATTTTAATAGAGATTTTAGTAGAAATTAAAATTAGATCAAAGTCATCTTAGCTATAGTAAATTTAGAAACAAGAGATGAAACAAAAGCGACTAATTAAATAGTTTTTTCTCTCTCTAGAAAAATGTTAAATTTTGCGATGCTGGTCCAAGATAAAAAGATATCCATTCGTATTAAAAATGGCATAAGTACAATTTCAGCGTTTTTTTAAATGGTTGTAGTACATACTTTAGGCGCTTAGTAAATGTTGTTATGAGACTTGATCCGTAACAGCAAATATGTATTTGTATGTCATAATTTTCATATTTTTGTTGAACATTCTTAGAGTAATTTTTATTCATCAATGCCTGTCTAGTTTTTGTTTAAATGTTTTTCATTTGTTTCCAGCAAAATATTCGTGTCAATTTTCATTCAGATGTGCGTACATCCATACATATGCATATACGATATATGTACATACATACATGTACATACATATATTGTATATATTTTTTGGGTGTATAAATTCATAACTGTACAACAAAGACCCTATGGCAACCATCATAACGTATCCTGCAGGTTTTGTTTATATATGAATTTAATACTTTGTTTTAATTTTTTTCCGTTGTCTCTCCCTTTCTTCTTTATATACACATATACCGCCAAATTTATTTTTGCATTTAATTCATATAAATTCACTCATACATTCATGCCAATTAATGCGTATGTGTTGTATGTTGTGTTCAGCAGGTCGTTCTACCATTTTATGTGTGTGTGTGTGTGTTCGTTTTTTTTTTTTTTTGTTGTAAACATTGCTATTGCAGTGTCTTGTTTATGTGTATAAATATTTAATTATAATTTGAATGTACTTTTTTTCGCGAAGGCATGATTGCTTGGCATTTGATTCCAAAACTATATGCGCGATTCTGCAAAAAAAAAATAAAGGAAAGCAAAATATGTGTGGGAGGCAAAAAGCATGTTGTGGTATTCGCAAGCAGCAGTTGGGGAATAATTGCAAAAATAAGCGGCAGTTGGTATGGTTGAGAACGGTTTCGGCGGTATTGTGCAATTTTTTTTTTACATACAACAAATTCTGAAAGTCTGCGATCGAATAGTTGGTGTTGGTTGCGTTATTTGTAGCGAAAATTTGTAATAAGTCACAGAAAGATGGGACAATTTATTTTTTATTTAAATTTTCAAGACCATTTTGTGGAAGGAAACTTGCCTAAAGAGAAAACAGATTCATGGTGACAGTAGAAGTTGTAGAACTATAAGTAGAAATATAGGCTGCAATCAAATTTCTGTTGTTTTTACTAATATGTTAACTACAATTGTTAATAATTAATTAAAGTCTATTCATGGACAGTTGACAGGATGCTGTATTTTCTTTGGCACAAATATATCCAATCTGTTTGTTAGAATACCAAAGATAATTTTATTCTTGTAATAGATAAACTTTTTGTCATCGAAGAGTGTCCGCTTAAGGGGGTAATCTAATTGATCAAACGCACATTTAAATAAGAAAACATTATTCATATTACAATAATAATTATTTCTCTAAAATTAAAGTAAATTAACGAATTAAAGATCTAAAAATAATTGGCAACTTCAAATTAAACAATTTTACAGAATTTACTTAGTGTATCTTAACATTCGTTCTGCAAAAAGGAAATAAGGAAAAAATAAAATTAATTTGTATTCCTTCTAAATGTCAAGCTTTTATTTTGACTCCTGTTTTATTCAAATTTCTATGTTACTGACCCACTGCCTAAAAACAATTTTGTGTTCTCCTTTTCATTCTGAGCCTGTGTGTTTTCTGTGCCTTCTGCTGTAATTCTTCCATTTTGTTGACTCAAACAATTTTACTACATTTGCATATATTGTACGCACATCATAACAGACTACTGGTTTTTAAAAGTCCGATTGGTTTGTGTGCGTATGTATAGTATAAAGAAGGCCTATATTTCACATTAAGCTTTTGATAGTTAACAAAGTTTCTTTCTTCCTTTCCTTTTTGTATCCGTTTTCTTATTATTCTTTTGTTTTCCTTCATACAATTAATTTTTTGTTCGTTTTTGTTTGTTTTAATTTTTTGGCAACTATTCTGCTGTAGCAACATTACAAACTGAAATAAGAGCACAGAAGCAACAACAGCAACATTATGAAATTATCGAACAAATACGCAATTTGTTTTCTTCCAGAAGAAGCTGAAGCTTGAACTGTGGTCATCAATAAAAACAAAAGTAGTGGCATTTTTTTACTACTAAGTCCACTCTTTCATGCGGACCTGGCTTTGTTCGCTTTGACAAAGTCGTAACTTATTCCACGACGGGTCGACTCAAGTATCACCGTAGTTGACGTTTCTTCCCGCCTGTACTGACTGAAGAGTTTACTTATTGAGCCACGTTTTTATACTTTTAATTTAAATGTTGCGTACAATTATCTCTCGTTTTTCCTTTAATTTTTGTTATAATTTTTTTTTGAAACTTAAAATCAGCACATTTGCCCTTACGGTTTCCGTTTGATACTTATTTTGTTCCAACTGGACAACTCTTTCGACACAAAAACAGATTTTTATTGTTTATTGTTGTTTTCAGTTTGGAAGCAAATTTTCGTTCGCCTTTAGAGGGAACTACGGATTTGAAAAAAGAGAAAAAGTAAAAATCGCAAAATCTTAAATAAATAAACAAACATTTCGCTAGAAAAAAGTCGGAATTGGAAAGGATATGAAAAATTCACAAAAAATTTATAAAATTCTTAAATGAAATAAAAGAGAATATTTTTAATTAATTGTGAATAGTGCAGAGGTTTATCAGTTCAGGGTTCTAGGTGCGATTTCTAGCAGAGACTGTCTGTCCAGTCTGTTTCACTACAACACGTTAAAGAGTTTTCACAATAGGTAAAATATTGGGACCATAATAAATCGGACCCATTTGGGCTGCGACCCTTACCATGGTTAAAAGAAGGAGCGAACTTAGTGCGAGAATTTATTATATTTATTAAAATATAAACTTTAAATTGAGGAATATGATTCAGGACCACCAAAAAGTAACAAAAAGAAAAATAATAATTTTAGTAAAGATATCGAATATGACAAAAACTAATCTTAAAAAATTTCAAACTTTAAAATTACGGCCAATACCGATTTAAGCCTACTGTGCCAATCAAATATCAATTTATATGTGTGCAGGTTCTGTCATGATTTCTACGAACTTACAATAGCAATTGTGAATTAATGTGTGTAGTATATTTGAGTTTAAGTTGAAAATTCATGTCCTTAAAAGTGCGTATATGCATTAGAAAATACTTATGATATCATTTGTATCTCTATGTTACATATTTCAATTGTTCATATAATACGTTGGGTACGAGACGTTTCGTTCATTATTGTCATTGACCACTATTGACAACTAGCACTAGCACCAGCAGCAGCTCTAGCACCATCATCTGCAGCACTTTCTCTCCCTTCACTCTTATTTTGTTTTCATTTTTTGCTCCTTTTGTATATCCCTTGTTTTAATGTATTTGCCGAGACGTTCCACGGTGTATGATGAGTTTGGTTTGCAGATATTTTTTTTATTTAAAATTGTCCTTTATAAATGAGTGCATGAGTGGTGTATACAGGGTTTTAATATTTTTGTTTCTTGCTACAATTAAGACCTCAATTCATTACCTTTTCTCTATTCAATGGCTTGGGGACCGAAATGAAAACTAGCCAAAATATGCTGCACAACTAAAACAGTCAGAAATTTGGATTATATTTCTATTAAGAGCGATCACAAGTTATGATTGATGTTTTTTTTTTTGTCTTAATATACAATTTCCATGATTGCTCCTTGGTCTTCAAAAAACCAATTCATTTTTGGAAGACTAATTACGAGAGATGGAAAGGAAGCAGATATTGCTTCCTATAAGTGGTAATCGTAATGACAACATTGCTATTAGTTTTGATTGTTTTAAGGACTTGAAGTATACAAGCTTTGAATGTAAATACTTTTGTATTTGGCAATATTTCTCACTCAACTACAAGCAATGCATACATAAGTATATCGCGGACGCTACAAAAAAAATATTTATTTGATTAGCAAACATTTTTTATTGATATTTTAATTTTTTTATTTTTCAATACAAGTTTATTTTTAAATATTAAGAAAAGAAATTTAATATTATAATATAAGGCATCATACCACCTGGGCTTTAAAAGTCTACAGCTATATAAAAGTACACCATTGTTGCTCTTCCTTGTCCTGTGTATCCTTGGTTTTCTGGATATTTCCCCCTTTTTTTCATATTGTGGTTTTATAAATACATCACTACGAATATTGCAAAAATGTTTATATTAAAAAGTTATGGTACATTTTTTTTAAACTATATGTGGTGTTTTATAAATTCAAATATTAAAAAAGTAGAGAAATGCAATATTGAAAAAAAATGTTACCGAAAAAACAAAAATGAAAGCACACAAAAGAGCGAAAGAAACAGTGTGAAAAAATATTTATAAAAGAAAAATATGAAAAATAAAAATGTTAAATTAGTGTCCACCATGTACAAGTATTTTAACAATTTCATTAACCGCAATGGAGTCAACAGAGGAAACAAAATAAATTCATTCAAGAACGTTTACACTAGTCGATTAAAATGTGTATACAGAAACCGTCAGTTTATGAATTTGCTTTAGGATTGTAGCTAACTATTCGACATAATCCTGAGATTCATTCCCTAATAGAAACGAATAGGAAGAGTAGGACCTCAAAAAATCCGATGGATTACCTTGTCACACAAAAATTGTGCACAATCATATGTATGTCTTTATTCCTCAACGTTCTTCTACGATTATATCTCATTGATAATTATTTTTTCGATTTATGTGTATAATTTTGTAAAATAGAAAGTGATTAAAAAAAACTTAAAAAAAAATTAAATTAAAAATGAGATATTTACCGATAATGATTTATTTTGAACGGCTCTGGTCGCACGGGATCATTATTTTATAATCCTTAAAGAATTCAAAGTCGAACAGTTATTAACAAAAAATATGGGACTCGTTTGATCTTGGCGCTAATTTTAACTCATTCGAAGCGAATTTCCAGCTTTTGACAAGGTTTTTTAATAAATAAAAATTAATGCATACAGAAAATAAATTTGCCGAGAAATTACGGAGTAATTAAAACCAAAAAAATTTTCGAATGTGCGAGTATAAGCTGGGCCAAAAGTGTTAAAATTTTAATAACTTTTTAGTTTATTATTATTTTTTTTTAGATTTTATTCATCGAACATCATATTTTTACACGCAGGTGTGACTTTTGACCCACCCTGTATATCTTTTGAGCAGTTTTACGGATGTCCGATACATTTTTTAAGTCAATAAAAATGCCTGAATATAAACACAATTTGACGAAGATTTTTGGAGTTATTAAAAAAAAATTATTTTTTCGAAAGACGATTAGATTTTGAACTTGATCGTCTTATTTTTCGAAAATGAAATATTTTTGAAAAAAAATTTAGTGGATCTCTTTCATATGGAAAAAGCGTTGTGAAAGTTTACCAAGTTATTTGATAATCAATTATATATAGAGTGTTTACACTATATGAGTGCCAGCGCCAAAACGCTTCTGCATAAGCTTTTGACGTATACAATCAGAAATATGTATACAATAAACAAACCAATATTGAAGTAATAAAGAAAATATTTTTGCCATTTTTCTTTACAAAAAACAGGGCGTTTTCCCACAACAACTAAAAAAATTAAAGAAATTTATAAATGTTATCTTGCTGTTTGTTAAAGTCACGCAAAACTTGTTTGTATTTTTTTTTCCAAAACTCGTACATTTTTTAAAGTAAAATAAAATGTTTAGAAAAAAAACAATCAACTTTTGTTTACATATTCTTTCTTTTACTGCAAAATCTTGGTACATAAAAGTTCATTATCTTCTCCTTAAACTCTGCCTGCACATCTACATGATTTCTACTTCTTTCCTAAATTGCATTTCTATTTGAGTTGCTCTTTGTAGAAAGCTTTTTTGTGCAAACTCCCTTATTCTGTTTCCTGTTTCTTTCAGTTTTTTTTGTTGCGAAATTTCTTTTTAGGCCCACAAGTTAATCCATTTAACTCAATCTTCCCTCAAACAGTCGTGTACTTGTAACATGATTTTTTTTTAAGTTCGTTGACACAACTGAACAGGACTATAACGAAAACGAACCTAAACCTTCTACCGAATGGATTTCTTATTAGAAACATCGACCGAATATTGCATGTTTTATGCAGCTTGTATTCGTTATAATCATGTGTTTTAGTACAAAGAGCTATTGTTTCCTCTTTTGCATATGACTGGCATTTGCCGGCATAAAGAAAAAGATGCCATATGCCATAGTCATAGTCATATGTACATATCGCTCATTTACTTACATAATGTAATAACTCAACCAAGCCCGTTGTTATTCGGAAAATAAATTAAAACTTTTCAATTTACCTAACCACTCAACGAAGAAATTAAATATTATTATTCTGTCAGTAGAGTAGAGGCTATTTTTTTTAACAAGCTGGATGGCTTTACAAGGATAGCTGTGACATCTTATTCTGTATAATTAACTCAGCTATTGAATTTTTTGAGTTATGGCGTTATTTTCATAGATGAACGATATATCGCTTGATTTAACTGAGAAACTACAAAATTGTCTTCAAAACTACAATAATAATAACAACAACAAATAGTGTGCGTACCAATTGTAATACAATTACATTTGAAAGTTTTTGTTTAATTGTCGCTGTCCGTTGTGGCTTTAATTATTGCTTTTAGGGATCTCTACTTATTGAATTCCTTTTCCTTCCGGTTTCTTATGACAAAATACGAGGTATGTTTAAAAGCTATTTAGTTTTTTTTTTTAACTTTATAAAATTTGTCGACGTTCCGTTTTATGATGTTCGATATACCTTTGTATAATACGAGAGTATTTTCTCTGCTAAGGACTTCTATTCACCCCAAATACTCGTCATTCATTTCATGCATTGAATATTCTTAAATCTAAAAGTAAGAGAGAAGTAATTTTTCATAATAGAAGTTGTGTATGTATGAGCATAACAGTATAACACGTCGCTCAGAGTACAAGACATAAGTAAGCATAAGTAAAAGAAGATGTAAATCAAACTGATAAACTAAGAAGTCTAAGAAATATTTACCTGTTTTAGAGATTATGCTGAGATGCTAGCCTGAGTCATAGGACTTAAACACATACAAGAGCTATACGACTACAAATGTTGTTGGTTCACGTGGCTGCCCGAGGGCACTCGAGTAGCATTGCGACATTCCGTTTCGAAGGCTTTTTCACCTTGAACTCTCACTTAAACCATAACCAACTGAATGCTTCTTGTGCAGCAAAAAAATATTTCAGTATTGCCACTTTGAAATTTATAACGTAAAAGCGAAAACGAAAATTTAAATTCAGTTGTTTAAAAGCCCTTGATTATTAATATACATATTTACAATTTATTACATTTGTGGTGTTCTTTTCTCTTTAATAAAATATTTTTCAGTTTTCATTGTCGCTTACGAAAGCTATCCTAAAGCATTAAACGCAGCAGCATGCGGACAAACGTTATTGTCGCCTTGTAGTCGGTTACGTTATTATTTTGAGGACATTATCTACAGCTACTATTTGTTTGGTTTAGAAATATGTCCTTAGAAGACTTCGTTGTTGGTATGATAATCTAAGTAGTAAAGTATATTCTGAGTATAATAAGAGGCCGGGTTTAAGGAATGTGTAAATAAAAAGCGGCACATGAAAAATAAGAAGATAATTTTATCGTCTAGAAGATTTAAAGCAAACATTTAAATTTTTTGGTTTTATTTTCTTACACAAATGCATTTGTTGCACGTTAGTTTTTAGTTTAGTTAAATTTTTTTTTCATATTTGGCTCAACATTTAAAGTTTTCGAGGTCAACTATTATTTTACTATTTGTTTTATTTGCTACGACTAATAAAGTTTTCAAATTATTTTTATACTCGACCTTCATTTATATATTTTTATGTGTGCATAGACACATAAACATAAAAATAAAGTAAGTAGTATGTAGTAGTTCCATTTGAACTTTCATAAAGAGCAAATAAAATTCTAGACATTAGAGCAGACATAAACACTTGGCCTTTTAGAATATATTCTGTGTACGAGGTTACATTGTTAAGACTACACATGCACGCTTCCATCTAAATAGATTTATCAGTGCATATGTGTGTGTATAATGTTTTTACTAAAACTTTTGAGATTGTCTTTATCCAGGACATGCGAAATTACAAAATCATGAACATGACGTACATAATGACACTGAGAGAAGTTTCTGTTTCATTTTAGTTTAAACCGTTTGCGAAGTATAACGTATAATATTATGGGCTATACTGGTAGTTAAAGATTGTTAAAGTCGGAGTACTACAATATTTTTAAATGGCCATCTTAAAAATTGGAATACAAGACTACGAGTACACACACTAAGAATGTCTTTTTTGACTTTGAGTGGAACTTTTACAACTTTTTTTAAGTGTTGTCTAAAACTGAAATTATTTCGTTTGTTTTCTCGTAATTAAACAAAAGTTTATTTTACGGACATATAATAAAAACTTTTGAACTAGATTTTATTCAAGGATTTTGTAATTTTCGCATAAACTCACTTCCAACCAGACATAATGAAAGACACACATACATGAATAAACGCACACCTACAGCATCAGAGATATTTTCAGAAGGACTTGCTTACAAATGCAGACAACCGCATGAATACTCCCACTTGCAAACACAATCAACCCAGCGGGAAAAATAAGGAGTACAGATGCCTTCTATAAGGCCCCTGTATTCCTTTTTTAATGAACAATGCCTGCTCGATCCATTCCATACTCATATGTCTTTGGCATATTTTGTCATTGCGGCGCAGGCCTTCTGCTCTCGCTGCTTTCGCCAGAGACTCTGAAAGGCCTTAAAATTTTTCAATTTTACTCCTTCTCTTCTCCCTTCTCATAGATGGAAGTGTGAAATGTGTATCTTATCTTTCATACGTAAGAAGCGAGGCTTTTTATAAGACATTCTTCAGCTGTTAGTTAAGAATGGCAATTGAATCAAAAAGTATCTAAGCAGGCCTTTAATAAGGCCTGTATGAAGTATGAAGGTCTTCTTTGTCTTCCCGCTGGGAAGTTACAGAAAAATCTCAATGTTTGTGTTTGGTTGTCTACATGCATATGAGCTTATGGAAGTGTAAGTTTGTCTGTAGTATTTGTTGGAGCCATAAAATTATACAGGTATTCTATTAAAGTGTGCTCTTGTTTCTTTTGTTTTCAATGTTTCTAAAATTGGAAGTGCTAAGAGAGAATAAGGATGGCAATTCTTGCTGTTGGCTGCTTTTGTTATTTAGTTTTCTTTTTTTATTATTATTATTTAAAGCATTTATTGAAGGTGAAAGTCAGCAGAAGCAACAATTCTATTGGGTGAATAAACTAAAGTAACAGATTATATAATGAGTGCATATAAAATTTTATTTGAAATGTTTCTTAAATTCAATGTTGGTTTGCTAAGGTCATAAAGTTCAAAGACCTTAAAATAATTGTAGGAATTTTGTAATATGGTGTTGATGTCTATAATGTGTTAAAAGGTCAAGGTTATTAAATTAATTTTTTGTTTGGATAGCATTTGTTTTCTTGTATCATAGATTTTTGTAGCAAATTGAGAATAAAATGAAATTGTTAAATTCTTTTGAATTAAATTCTTTTGAATATTCAAAATTTATTTTTCTCCCTTTTTTTTGGAATGGGAGAATTGTTCTTATATAAAGTTTTTTCACCTTTTCAATATTTAAAAGAATAACTGCCGTACTTATTTATACAAGATTTATTAGACAAATGTTCATAAAAAATTCAATCACTATGCCTTCTATAGATCCAAAAAAATTTTTAAATTTTAAAGTAAATAACTTTTGGATCTGTAATTCAAATTTCAAATTCAAATAAAAGTTAATTTTCCATTCCTTGTTCAGAGTTATTTTATAACGATTATCGAATTGGAAATTCCGGTTTCTAATGGAACTTATATTTTCTTGCAAATTTATTTTATTTTTGTAGAATCCTTTTTAATTTCACTAGAATAAAAATATCAGTATTTGAAATAAAATTTAATTTTTCATTCTCGTTGCACTTTCTCTTTTTATAAGAATCTAAAAAAATACCAAAATGATTATTTTAGTTAAAGTTTAATTTGTTTTATTCAAACTTTTTTTCTTTTTCGTAAAAAAATGTAATTTAAACATTTTTTTTGTAAGTAAGTCTTTTTTAATTTTCTAATAATTCTACTTCTTATGTAAAAATTATTTTTCTTTCAGTAATTTTGGAATATACATATACATATACATACATAAAATATCGTCGTTGCTCTGACAAAATCTGTTTTTGATAATTTTATTTATTTTTTAAAAAATTATGTATAAAACAATACTAATATTATTTTATTACAACATAATAATACAACCATCATTTAGCAATTAAATAAGAAATTTCGTGATTTGCCTTGAATTTATTATTTTCCATTTCTATTGAAAAAAAAATTAAAAATAATTATTTTGACAATAAGAAGTTATTCATATATTTAATTGAAAAAATATTTAAATAGATTAAAATTAAATTGTATATACAACATATAAATATTAAAAATGTTCAAGTGTTCCCATCACTGCATTTGATAGTAAAAGTTAGGTGCCTACTTTTAGGACAAATAAGAAAAAACTAATTTAGATTTAGTAGCAAATATTTATTATAATATAAAAAAAATTGTTTTGGCTTTCGCATTATACATTTGATTTTTCAATTAAACTATACTTATATATGTATATGTACATAACTACAATTACCTTCTTTATAAAATATAAAAATATTTTTACAGTTTCTATACATGATGAAAATATTAAATCATAAATAATAAAATTTATATGTATACTGGTATATAAAAGTGATCAATATTCAATTTGGAATATAAACACAATTAAATAATGCTTGTTACCATTTTTTGTTAAACAGAGTTGTTTTTAGATTTGATAATAAAAATGATTCGTAAATTACGAAAAAGTAATAAAAATTAATTTTGATTTAGAAAAATTATTTCGGTTCTTAAGCTAATTTTTTGACATACTCGTATGTACTCATATGTAATGATGTTTTTGGGAATTCGATTTTAATTTTACATTTGATGTGTTAAAGAAAATATGGAGTGGGAAGAATTGTAACAAATAATTTAAATAAATTTTATGAAATGTTGAAAAAAAGATTTAAAAGTTCTCTAAAAATGGGAATTAGAAATGTCACTAAAACTAAAAGTAACTTAACATCAACTACGCTTTCCTTTTGAGACCAATCATACATAATGTAAAGAATATAACAATCCAGGCTGTCATAACCAAAAACCCATTGTATACCTGAGCGTTGGTAATACTCCAACCCTTTTCCAAAATATTGCGAGCCGATATAGAAGGCAGGGTAAAGGGAAAATATACCACGACTTCCTGTAAAAATTTCGGCATACCTTCCAAGGGCCATAATAAGCCTGTAAACGTATACAAATTAAGCAAATTTACTTAAAAAAAATTAACAAACACCCTACCGCATAATATGATCATTGGATAGAAAGCTCCTGTAGCCACAAAATTTGCTTCCGTATGACTTTTACAATACACCGAAATCAGTAAACCTTTTAAAAGAATTATTTACGTTACTCATCTTTAATTCACAATATAGAAATTGTTTAAGTACACTTTGTATTTAAGCGTTAATTATTTAACTTACCAAATAACATGCCACAAAATGAGGTCAATGTCAATAAAAATATTAATGTAGCCGTGTCGCCTTTATTGTAAGTATCAAATACGATGCCGATATACATTATCACTTCGAAACTCTGTACAACCATGATAATAAATTGTGTCAATAAATGAGCCCATAGCATTTGCATGGCTGATACACCGGCGACTAATGTGCGATCCCAAACACCATCCATACGTTCTTCAATAAACACCGCTGCTGTCATCAGTGTAGCCAAAAAGAATACCATTCTAATAAGATATGAGTTTTGAAAAGATGGCAATTATTATATTTTTATAAATAAATAACACAAATAGAAAATATACACAAAATAACTTACGTCATTACTACACCTGGCGCTACATATTGTTGAAATTCCATTTCTTCTGAGCCATATATGGGTTCTTTCATATTAACGGGCACATTGGCCAAAGATTTTGGTAAATTGCAGTCACCCAAAATATCCTTAATGAAAATGTGATAGTGATCGCGTAACTTTCTTTCCACAAAATATGCTATTTGGCGATCTGAAAGATACTTTTATTATATAGATAGGTACACAATCTACTACGAGTAGTTGATGGTAGCACTTTATCTCTCTATATTTAACTAGAAGTAATCGTGAGAACTCCAGTTGTGATAACTATAAAAAATTATTAAATTCAGCGTTATTATTCCCGGAGAGATACCGTTCGTAAATACCGCTTCAGCAAAGTGAGCTGAGTTATATATATTATATTATATATCTTGTCATAATATCTATTACTAATTGGAATCAATATTTTGTACTAAATATTACGGAAGCTGCGAAAAATTTATTGAACCTCTAGAAAGTATAAATAAATTGAGACTGAATATCGACGATAATACCGCATTAGAAATTTTTTAATATTTTTTTTTTTTTTTTTTTTTTTTTTTTTTTTTATCTTGGACCAGTGCTGAGGGGCTATCCCCTACATATGCAATGCATTGCACAGGAACTAGAGAGAAGGATAGGGAAGAAATAGACAGGTGGTGAAAGTGGTGGGAAGATAGAGCTTAATTCTTGCACAACTCTGCAGTTGCGTTGTAATTATAAAGCAAAGTGCGGCGTCTCTGATGTTTTTGACGCATTATTTTTTTTAAGATAATGGAACCATTTTATTTATTATTTTACTTCGCCGACGTTTTATTGCTCAAATACCAACGAAGGAGGGTGCTGTAGCACATAAAACTCAGAAAAAACTTTTTTCTGATTTGACCCGGGTCTTTCTGGTTGCAGAGCCAACACGCTGACTACTCGCCATCAGCACCAAGTCTCCGACTATTTTTGCTTTATTTTCTTCCGCTAAACTCACCGGTCATATCAATATGCACGGACAACTCAGCATTATTGACTGCATAGTCGTCAGCAAATCGTCCATCTTCCATTAACGATTGCATAGAGGTAGAGAAATTATGCGGAAAAAAAATGTAACCCAAAATTGCGGTGGTTTTCGAATCACGATAAGCATCTTCCACATTGTCATATAAAACCTAAGAAATCGTGACACATCAGAAGGAATGTAATAAAATTAAATGAAACTTAATAAAATACCTTCTTGATATAATCACTGTCTTGTAGACTCGTGACAAATCGACATGATATATTGCTAAAATCACAAGTGTCATTATGGGGCGTCACAGTTATCAAACTGGGATTATAACAAGTGTCCCACTTAGTGAACTCTTCACTGACAATACCTATTCGCATGTTATTGGGAGTTCTGCCAATGGCCATATAAAAACAGGATAATTGTATTAAGGGAAAGAGTAACATGAAAATAATGCCGCTAAAATAATGGAAAACAGATTTAATTATTTTGTAGCTCTGCATGTATGTACAGATGTATATGTATAGAAAACTTACCTGGGTTGCCGAAATAATTGAACAAAATTTTTGGTCATTAAGGCTTTTATTCTGCCCTTTGTGGTAAAGAAAAATCGTTTTTGATTGTCGTTTGCTTCCTCTACAGGTTTTTTCTTATTCATTTCTAAATTGGCTTTTTCATTCGTTTGTGTTATACTCGTGGCATCGATGACCTCAACGCCAGTGCATATGGCGTTGGAAGGGTGATGTTGGTTTGACGGCAGTTGCGCTAAAGCAGCTTCTATAGTATCATTATCACCTTGTTTTTGACTCAAAATAAGAAAAGCCTCTTCTACGGAATTGACTTCAAATTTTAACATAATATTTGTAGGTGTATCTTCAGCCAGTAAAACACCTTTGCGCATTAAGCCAATCTAAGAAAATCATATTGATCACTGAATTAAGGAGATGATTTGTGAAAATCCTACTTACACAATTGGCCTGTTTAGCTTCTTCTATGTAATGAGTTGTAATAATCACAGCCATTTTACTATTTCTGGTTGACTCTACTAAAAAATCCCAGATTCTAGGAAGATAATTTATGATTAAATAATTGAGTTTTTAAATTTGTTTATTTATTAAAATAGTTTTATTTCTCTTCCTAATTATGAAAGATGAATTAATAAAATATTTTTATTTCTTGTTTCAGGTAAACGTTATTCAAATTTTGTATATTATTACTGATAATGGGTATAGCTAAGTATATGGAAACCCCTTATGTATGTATGTATGTTATTGATTTGAGAACTGATTAATATTTAAACTTCAAATAATAATAGTCAAATGTTGACCAACTGACCTTGAACAGTACGGGAAATTGGTTATTGGACACGAAAAGAAATAAAATGCAAATGCCATCTTTAAAATTAGTGTAACTGAAATGGAACTTGTGAAAATATACAAACAAAGCTAAATAAGAAATAGAATAAATTAAGCAACAGCAATCACATTTACTAATGCAGTGCAACCGAAAAGGTGCATTTTAACACAAATATTTAATACATTTTACATCATAATTTTTATTTATTTTCAAATAACTGACCTTGAAGAAAACAAGAAATGAAATATAACAGGAAAATATCTAAAATACAGTAGTAAAACTGAAATACAACTGAACGGAATTGGAATAAAATAGAGTTTGCTTAACCAATTTAAAGTAATTTGCTGGTACGACGCCTTAGAGGTCGTGTCAATTACTGCTGAAATTTTTACACTGAGTATTTACTTCGTCAGGAATCGACTTTGTGTAATAACGAACGGCATACACGATCTATATCTCATCAATTCCATGCTTGTTAAGGGTTTTGTTTGGGAGAATAAGGCCACCTACCGGGTGTCTAAGACCTGGTGGAAACGTTATATACTCGGGGTTAGTAGGAGTCTTTCGATACTATTTACCCAAAAAAAGGTAACAGTTCCTATTTACATATGCTGCCACATCTCGCGCACTTAAAACTTCGACATTACCCAAAAATCGCAATGTTTTAATTAATATTGGGAATTTGTGTCATAGATATGAAATCGAGCTAAATGTCTAGATTTTAGATCTAGGTCTGCTAAATTTCTGCGCAGTGTAAAGGCTCTATAATATCATTTTTTTGTTTATTGTACTCACTTCTCTCTTAGCATTGGATCCAAACCCACTGTGGGTTCATCCAATATCAATAACTCCGGCTCATGTATCATGGCACAGGCAAACGATACACGTCTCTGCTGGCCACCACTGCAATTCTTTATCAATTGCTTGGCGGGAGGTAGCTGCAAAAGATCCCTTAATATTTTAAACTTTTCCCGAATCTTTTCATCTTTCATCCCATAAATGCGGCCAAAATAATAAATCGTCTCCTTCACAGTCATTTCTTCAACTAAAGCAATTTCCTTTCATGGTGAGGGAAAGACATGAATTAAAACTAATTTTTTTTAAATTAAATTCAAATCAAATATTTACCTGAGGCATATAGCCAATACGTGAACCGGGTATACCACTTCCAGGAGCTCCCGGTTTTAAACCTAATACTCTCACTTCTCCACCATTAAATTCTTTTTGACCCACTATGCAGGAAAGCAAAGTGGTTTTGCCACAGCCAGAGGCACCCAATAAGCCATATCTGAGTTAAAATAGAAAGAAAAAACAAAAAATTACTTTTTAGATTGCTTTCTTCCCATGTTTTTAAACTTCTGCTCTGCTGTGTTTTATGTGCTTTTATTTATTCTTATCACATTCTTCTCAACAATAATAATCTTCTTTTTCTATTTAAAGTGTGAATCATTTTAGTTTCATTTTTCATTTCCATAATAAGTTTGATTTTATTCTACTCACATTGATCCTCGTTGTACATTCATATTCAAATAGTTGAGTATTATTTTTGGTTTCGATTTGCTTCCATAATATTTATAGCCATTTCGTACTTCCACTGCTGCCGCCATTGTAAATTATGTTAAAAATTAAAATAATAATGATAATGATAAATCGCCCGCGACTTTTGTCTTAATTCTACACCGCTGTCTCGCCGTTTGTTCGCCAAAGATGTAAGCAAAATTTTTTTAGACTTCTAGGCCTCTTTGTACTGCCTCTTATTGATTTAAAAAGTATGTGTTGCTACTTTTTTGTGTGCCGCTTTTCTAGAGTTTTACCGTCTTTAGTAACATGTGTGATTGTTTTAGTTTCAATCTGTACGTCCGCCGTATTTCTCTGTTGCTGTTTCCAAAAAATCTCAGTCTGGTTCTTGTTGCGTTGAAAATACAAAAAAAAATCTTCTAGTGCTCGGCTCGAACAGCTAATTTTGTAGCTTAATGCTTTTACTCTGGGTGTATTTTTTGACAGGCTGGATGCAAAAATAAATAAATAAAATGTTAAAATTCAAAGATTCTATTTCCTATGGCAACATATTGGAAATGAAAGTAAAGAAAATCAGCGAAACGTTCATGTAAAAACTTTAACCGTTCTTTTATGGAAGTACTATTTGTGGTTTCAGTTATAAATTTTAAATCTGACAAATTATACGATACGAATTTTTATCGAGATTCTTGAACACTGAAACATGTGCATCCATGGGTAGGAATTGCAGACTACGTTTTCTTTAACATAAGATATGACACTGCGGTAAGTCTATTGCAATGCTTTATCATCACAGTGAGTACTGGTCTTACTTTTGTACTTTACTGTAACCTGCTGTAATGAGAACTGCAGGAGTAATTGATTTCATTGGCTAGCTAACAATCGGGATGGGCAGGGTCGGTCCTCATTGAATCAAATTTCAGTTTCAACAGTACACAGGTTTTCCCTTTTTATGGTAGGCTCCCTATTTTTATTGGGTTGTAGTTGAAGTGATTAGGAAGGTTAACTATAGCGGTAATCAAAATGACAAAACTATGCCACGGAATGGTTTTTTAATAAGTAATATTATATACACGCGGAAAGTTACTGTCACAGTTACGCATGCTGCATCAGATGTTATTGATGAGCTAGTCTCTTTATCCTTGCTTCCAAATGGTGTGGTGGGATTCGGTATAATCTACGGCTTGAGAGAAACTCACGCTAACCAACCGAACACAGAAAGATAGGCGCAGTCAGATTATTCCATCTTCTTAGCAATTGAAATATTTTTATTAGTACAATAAGTCATTCTGCGTAGAAAAAAAAGAGCGTTAAATAGAATAGGATATCCTGCGACCTTGACTTTGACTATCCTGTTTACTTTAAAATTTTTATTTTTAATATTATTCTAATTTCTGACCATTTACTTATCTATCTCAATTGTTTCGTCCTTTAAAATTAATAAATTAAATGTTGGTAATTTTTTTTTGTAGATTTGGGTAATTTTTGAACATTCAGGTAAACTGTCGTTCATTCAAGTAATTGTTGGTAAATTGAGGTAATTTTTTTTTGTAGTATTGTATGGTAATACTTTTGGGGTATGAGGTTATGTTGTTGGTTTCGTATTTTCACACTTTAATTAGGTATTTTCCAGGTTTTTCTCTTTCTGTAAGTTTCCTCATTGTTCTGTTTTTAATAGATGTCTTTCTCTTTTTCAAAATTGTTTAGTAAATTTTGGTTCACTTGAATTACTGCAATTTCTTATTCACTATGCATAAATTTTGTTCACTTTTAGGTATTGCTATATTGTTATTTATTAGATGGATTTTGGTTTTATGTTAAATTGATTTAATTCAACACTTAGTGACTATTAACGTTTCTTTATAAAAATCACGTCGGACTTCAACCACTTTTACGAACTGAATGAC
The DNA here is from genome assembly GCA_963924685.1 of Dexiosoma caninum. Taxonomy (NCBI): domain Eukaryota; kingdom Metazoa; phylum Arthropoda; class Insecta; order Diptera; family Tachinidae; genus Dexiosoma; species Dexiosoma caninum. Next base: position 1,110,064 of record OZ004727.1, on the reverse strand, counting down.
GGTACTCCAAAATCAACCTTTTCTTCAAACAGGTTATTTTCTTTTAAGCATAATGTCAAAGGACAACAGGTAAAATATTATTTCCAAGAGACACATTGCAGTATTGCCAGATGTCAATTATAATCCAGAAGAATTAAAACCAGGGATGGAAACATATTGAAAAGCAAATCCTACCTGAGGACGATGTTACATATACAAATGTTATAATTAACCCATGAAATTTCAAACACACTCGAACATTTTAAACGGTAATACAAGGGCGATGGCTGAAGTAGTCTGCACGTTGACTATTAAACCAAAAGTGTTCTGTGTACGACTCCAGTTTCAGACTAAATCATAAAAACATCTCTAATTTTTTCTGAAGGGCATTACTGTGTCATTGCGTCAGTTGTTGTCGGAAGGTTTTAGTGCTGAAGGCATAGTCACTGGTCACTGAACAGTATCCACAGGCACATCAGAACGCCCTCCTTCGTTGGTATTGTGTAGCATCGGGTAAGTAAAATAATTACTATAAATGGCTACTGAAACCAAGCTTCAAAATTTATTACGTCTCCATGACATCAGCATCGCATGTCTGGGAGTCATCTCCTGACAGCTGGTGCAAGATAAAAAAGAAAGATATTTACTGCTCCCACATTAATTTAATTTTTTGGGCTGGTCTTCGAATATTAATTTAAACTAGAGTGCAGCGCAGCTCATTACAAATAAGTTACTAAGTTTTTTTTAATTTTTTTAAAACGAAAAACTTACTTCCTAGCTGAACAAGTCCGATTATAAATTATCTAAAATAAATTACAGTGTGACCTCGATTACACGTGATTCGATTAAGCGGCAACATCAGTTATCCGCGAAAGAAAAATAAGTTTTTGTAAGCAAACATTTGTTTACGATTACGTTTGAACAATCAGTTCTTAATGACCATATTGACTCTGCACGTAGTTGTACTTATATAGTCATTTATTAATTAATAAAAAAAACTACTCAAAAGTGTTACCCAATTAACCCGGAAAATTTAATATCCTGAATGCTAACGGTCCCAACCATTACTGAAAGTCCAGGTCTTACTGTATTTGTTTATAATATATGTATTAGCGTTCATATGGTATTAATATTAATTAATCGCTATTTTAATAGTTAATATTTTTTATAATAATTTTACACGAATATTGCGTGAGTTAAATAAACTTTTTATTTTATCTTGGAAACTTAATTGTTCAAAATTGAAAAAAAAGAATAATTTATTGCACAATTCTTAGTAAGCTTGTTTATTCAAAATTATTTATTTTATTTATTTGTTTTTTGTATTCCTATACAACAGGACTTAAAGTCTTATAATTATAGACAGCATAAGTAATTCGCTACAGCTATATATGTGTCATACAGCAAGCGATTATAGTATTAAACGTAAAATAAAAAATTATCAAATAAAGGCATTAAATGAGAACAATTTTAATTAGGAAATTAGCCAACTGTCCAAAATTTTAATTTTTGTCATGAATACAATGAATGCAAATTCTAATGACTTTTTCATATAAATTTTCAAAAACTTGAAATCCGTCCCATCCTACTAATCCGTAATTTTCTGAACATGCACATCAGGCTTGCCAGGCTGACTTGAATGAGCTTGATATTTTTGGTGTTGTCATGTTACAAGCTCACATACAATTTGGCAAGCTAAAATGATATTTTTTGTTTAAAACTGTTCTCGATTTAAATAGTTGAAAATAAATAACTTGTAAAATTATTGTATTATTGTAATTTTTGTAAGCAACGATAATGAGAACAAAGCGTGTCGCCGAGTACCGCACACAAAAACGTTGCTCTCTTCCCCAACCGTAATATGCTACCAAACTAAATGTTTCTCTTACAAATGTTTCCTCGTCTAAACTCAGTCTTAGTTATTTTCTTAAGATATTTTTTTTTTGCTTCGTTTATTTTATTATTTTATTTTGCAATTATTTATCATATTTATAACATATTGGTTACGCTTTTACAAGTGGTATTCTTTAAAAACGAAATAATTTATTCGTGTTGCATTCAAAAATTCATTACTACGTTCAAACTGTGACACATAAACTCGTTATTTTTTTTTTTTTAATAAAACTTAAATTTTATTTTTTATTCACTTTATTCAAATAACGTGTTTTTTGTATAGTTTATTTTTTATTTCTGCGTGCATTGATCTTTATCATGCTTAAATTTTTGTTCTACATTTTATATGAACTTTTTAAGGTTTTTGTTATTTTTAATTTTTTTTTTTACATGAGAGCGAACATAAACATTTAAAAAATTTTTTTTTAACAAAACTTGCTTTGAAAACAATATTCATATTCTCGCTTTCAATTATATAATCATTTTCAATACCGTTTTTCGTTATTTTTTTTAATAAGCCATAAATTTAATTGGTAGAACATGTTTTGTTTTGGCTTACAAGAAAAACTAGTATTATAATTTTTTTTACATGTGCATTGTTAAAATTGATCTTTGAACCAACAAGAACAGGAGGTAGTGGCAGAAAGCGTTTTTGTAGGTCTACAGAAGTGTACAGTAGAACCTTCTTTGCCCCAACCACAAATTATAATTTTTTTCTATAAACAGAGTATATAATTTTTTTTAAGTTTTGCAATTGGCCTTGATTTTTTTATGAAAATTTGTTTAGAATTTTTCTAAAAGTACCTTAAATATGTATTTAACCACGAGGATATCATGCAATGTACAGCTGTGGTTTGATACTACATTTGTCTTCAGCTTGTATTGGAACTTCCGTTTTTTTTTAACTATAGATCGACGTAACACACAGCTTGCGAGTACAATTTGTGTAAATTAAGATAAATATGAGATATGAGAATTATTATGTTGAGGAGAACACTGGCTACTCGACAACCATTGGGGCTGTCGCTAAGTTAGGGTAACTTTGTTTATTTTTTTTGTGCCCAGCGGGTGTCCCCTACATATGCATGCGTTGCACCAGAACTATATTTCAGTGTTGCCATTATAATTGTAAATGTGAAATAAATGAGAGCTTGAAAATATTATGTTTAATTAAAGAAATGAGAACGCAGACAATTTTAAATATATAAACAATTAAAACGCTCTTAACAGATTGCTGTTTTTAACGTTTTGCGCGATATAGGTGCGTTATTTTATTTTTTAAACATAAATAATTTATTGTCGCAACACTGAAATATGTATTTCTACAAAAAACCAAAAGATGGTACCGTTTTCTGCTGTTCGCCTAGAAAGCGACGAATGCAGCCAACAAGATTTCTAGTCATGTAGCTGTGTAGTCTGGGTGTGTGTGGTCTATGTATTATTTTCTGGGAACAAATAAAACCGTTAACATCCAAGGTTGCCATTAACTACTAAAACCAGTTAATGGCAACCTTGGATATTTAATAGTGGCAAATAGGCAATAACATAATTTTTTTAAGATAAATTATTATTTTTATTATTTTTGTTTTACTAACGAAAATGCAACTACAAAAATTAAACAACATTACTACAAAAAGGAAAATATGACATAAATATTGTAACAATAACAGGTTGTTATTTTTGAAGTCTAAATATAAAAAAAAATTTTGGCTTATTACATTCGTACATGCTCACTTGCACAGACGTTGCTGGCGGCACTACTGCTACAAAATCAGCTGTAAATTAAAAGTCTGCTGTACTACATAATTTTTAAATGTGTTAGACATGTCCATTGGCATTAATGATTTTATTTTTAATATTGAATTTTTTTTAAACACAACATGAACATGAAAAAATTTTAAAAGTCTATCAAAATTCTCACGTGCCTAGAGTGACTTGAATTCACTTGATTCTGTTATAATAAAAAGCTTTACCTACAAAATGTCTTCATAAGCTTTGAGAAATGGAGAAGAGATCGTGAGTATTTCTGCACTCACGATCAGACACATTGACAACCAAATAGCATAAAGGGACGATCTTATTTATTTAGCTAATGCACTCTGATGTGAATTTAACAAATTATTACTCACGTAATAAATACATAAGTAATTGAAATCGGCGAAGAAATTTATTTAATTTTTTATTATTAATTTTTGATGGAAGTATTTCTAAACGATTGATAGAGAGTAAAAAATTAGGGGCTTTCTATATTAAGTGTATGTATGTATACCAATTTCATTTGGATTAGTAATTCATCAGTCACATTATACAAAACTATATATTTAACTGTGTTCATTATTGCATCACGAAATTCATGGAACGCACTACCACAGCGTGCGAATAATTGTAATTGATTTTGTAGAGTAATATTTTTTTTTTTTATTATTAAATTTTATACTCTTTTCAAAATGTGTAAAGATTTTATTAATGGTTCGTTTAATTTCGGCGATATAAAGCAAAATGCATCGTACGCATGCGCTACGAAATGTATCTTTTGAAAATTAAATGCCAGTTTCTATCTAAACTTTCAGCGAATTTACTTCCGACAGAATTTTCATATATTTTCCAGCTATTAGAAGCTTTCGTAGATTATATAAATAGAAATATTATATGAAAAAATTATACATATATCTATAAAAATTTTTTTAACTTTTAACGCACATATTACATTTATTACACGCAATTACAACGTAATTTTATAATACGTACTTGTTTTTTTCGAGCATGCTAAATAATAAAATACAATGCAAAATGATTAAACTTTTCTCATTTTAGTATATTTGGGTTATTATTAAATCCAAATTAGCGTAAAGTTCATAACGATTTTAGTCGGAAAGAATTACACATGAGACAGTCAAAGTCAATCAATACCACAGGCTAAACTTATTTCGTATTTCAAATTATATATCTCTGAGTGGAATCCAAAATTAAATCAAGCAACTTTAAAATTTTATTATCGTCAACTTTTGCCGACACTACATCAGAATTGCAAAGTGTTGGTAGGAAATGAAATTTTCTATATAAAATTTTACTACTACTACTACTACTACTACTACTATTAGGAACACAATCGTTCCTTTCAAAAAAGTTGTGAATCGAGAGATTATATTTTGCATACTTTCGAATTGTGCGAATCAGAAGTAAATGAAAATTATATTTCTTTTTCTTTCAATGTCCGATTTTGCCGGATAAATTTTGTAGACTCATAAAATTAAGCAGAAGACAAATTATGACATTCGATTCGAAATTTTGAAGAACTTTCCTTAAGGTATATTGACATTTCGTTCGATATGGAATGTCGTAATTTACCCTAGAGTTACTTACAGGACTGTAAAATTAATGCATTCTTTTGTTTTCTACAATTCTGACTTTGAAGTAGATATTTTACATAAAATGATTAAAAGTTTAGGGAAGATTAACATGCACGTGTGAAATTTTCATATTTTTCAAATCTTTTTAAATAATTTTAAACTTTCTCTAAAATTAGTTTAATTAGGTTAAGTGTATTTGCAATACACATACATATGTACATATACATATATGTATTAATGTTGTTTGAAATTTATTGCAATTGTTTTGGTTGTTAATTTTTTGAGTGTGTAAGAAAAAAAAAATGACTGGAAACGTACATATGCATTTGAAAGGTCATACGCCTTAAAGTAGTTTTCAATGATGATGAATAAATACTTTTTTAATGCTTCTTTTTATTTTTGTTTTATTACAAAAAGTGTGTTGTTGTTTTTTTTTATTTTAAATTAATCAGCACTGAAAATGTTACAGTGTTAAAGGTGCATGTTAAATTTTAACATTTGATTTATTTAAAACGTTTGTACTGTTAACACGTAGAAGTGGCATTTTAAATTTTAACTAATTTTTTATTATTTATTTTTTTTTTTAATGTGACTGATAACTGACTTTTTAACTCTGCTTGACGCATACTTTTATTTACTTTTTATTTTATTTTGTTCACACTTGTCCTTCCTCCTTTGTTGCTTATAAGAAAATCAATGAAAAGTTTTCTGTTTTAATTATTTCTACTTAAGCGTATTGGCATTGTTTTTATTTGCTTAATGTTAAATAAATAATGCCCTCTTACAACGTAAGATTTGTTTTAAAATATTAAACCAATCAGCGTCATTTTGTTAACTGGTGCATGAGGTTTGAAATTCTTGAATACATTCAGACAATATGAAGGTTTATTATTATTGGTATAGACATTAAGGAGTCAGAAGGTCTCTGTTAACTTGGCAGTAGAAAGTACAGTGTGATGTTTAGTATAATGATTACATTTCAAGTGTCAAAGCATGAATCAAGTGCATCAGATGGAGGAGATACTTCAGTGCGTTGGTTTTTCACTACTAGATTAAACCGGCGCACTTCGCTATTCCCAGACCCACTAACCAATATCTCCCACTATTGTACAAACATTGTGTATTGATCACTTTAGCCGATTAATAAATTTCAAGAAGATATTTTCTCAGGTTAGGAGTTCATACATTTCAAGTAAGCAAATATTCATTGTATTGCGTTGCTGCGTTTTATTAACAACTCCGAATTCATTTAGAGAACAGGTCTGTCGAGCTCTTCCCATGTACGATTTCGGAAAGATTAAATTGAACGACAATATCCTCCATCATTATTTTTTTCGTTTGTTAATTTATTTTCCAGCATAATGTATGTGAATTTAATTTCTGCAACTAAAGATTTTCGAAGGAGCTGAAAATTACACTGCTGCAAAGCTGTCCTTTATATGAGTGTTTTTCGAATTTAAAAACGAAATGTGTCAATTATTTAGAGTCGGGAACAGCCTAAGCTTTCCATTGAAATGATCCAATATTGAAATTTCCTCCTTTCACCATCTGTTTTCCATGGGTTAATTATATTTTTATATATGAATTGCCAATGAGTTTTTCTTTTCTTAATCAGAAAAGTGATAAAAGTAACAGAAAAATTACTCTTGATTGCAACATACACACATGCTGATGGCGTCATTATGTGGTTTAAAGTTTATGCATGACTAGTTATAATTTTCTTTTACTTCGTTTACTTTTTTTTCTCATTTGTTAATAAATAAATAAGTTTAAAATAAGAAAATTTTAAAGAAAACAAAAATTAAAAGTGGGCTTTTCATGACTTTTCTCTCCTTTTCATTGAGTCATACAAAACAGAAATCGAGAAACTAAACTGGGTATTTGTTATAGTTTTATTTTCTTATTTTCTTTCTTTCTTCTTTTTTTTTGTGTAACACTTCCTCTAAAATTGGTTAAATACACTATAAACTGCAATAAATGGTAAAAAAAAAATTAAACAACAACAATTTATTTACATATATTTCAACAATAATAAGTTGCGGTATGTGGCATAAAGTAGTAGAGTAAGTCTGTATTACATGCTGCACGTTTATTTAACAAGTCAATATGAATAAAAGAAAACAAATATTGGCAGAAAAATGTATATTTAAAAACGAGTACAACAGACACAGACACACGCAGCCAAAAGTGGCCACACACACACATATAGTGTGCATTATTTAATATTAATGAAATGTTGAAAAAGACTACAAAGAGTTTCGCAAAATCTTTTAAGAGATTTTGCAACAGGTTCCACAGAAACTAAAAAAATCAACAAATGTATCCAGGTTGCTGTTTCATTTCTTCTTTTCTTAACTGCGTCATAGTGTTGGTGGTCATTTGCTATTGATTATATAATAAAGCGATTGAAATAGTAGGGGCTTTAGATTGAAATACTAAATTTTAATTATTATGATTTTGTAAAGTCTCTGAACAAAAATTGTTTCTTGTCTAAGTTTTAGTCATTGTTTTTTTTTTATTTCGTGAAATAAAAAATAGCAGCTATAAGCGTTAGCTGGCTATTTTGATCACTATTGAACTCTTAAATAAGAAAAATAAAATGTTCAGTCAAAAGAATGATGTCTTGAAGGCACTGCATGTACAGAGATACGTAACGTTATCTGGTACAACTGGTTTGTATAAACTACTGCACAATGTGTGATACTTTTCACAAAACACATGCTAATTAATCGATTTATTTCAATTGTGTGCGACTTAGAAAACCAAAGTCCGTACAGATTTCTATGGATGTATGCAGTTTACATATATTGACATTAAATGGGGTTGTAAGCAATTTTCGCGCTATTGTAAATTTCTTAAAATATTTCAATTAAGTCAGGCAAGTTAGGCATGCCTATCTCAACGCTTGTTGCTTTGTAGTGCAGTGCAATCCCAGTGCAAAATGTGCTTCCAAGGAAGTCAATTAAATTCTGAACTTGTGCTCCGAAAGTAGCATAAAATCGGATCAGTTCTACTTCGTTCTATATATGGCGGTCATTGCCGGAAGATAAGTAAATCCATTTTTTTCAAATGATATGTGATTTTTTGAGATTTCTGTAATGCAATTAAATAATAATAAGTAGAAGAAAATTTATATTTTTTACAGATAAACATGCATTTAATTTTATTTATTTAATTAATAAGCAAACACCGGAAGTATTACAAATCAATTCAAATTCTATAGAATAAAATCTGTTTCATATTAATTATATGGGTGTTGTTCTTAACAACTTCATGAGAAGGTTAAATTACTCGTATATAGTTATTGACTTTTCTGCTAAACAAGATCGTTGAGGGTTGTCATTTATGCCGCCTAGCGCTAACACTGAACTGGCATGCCTAAACAAAAGCAGCAGCAGCAGCAGCAGCAGCGTGTTAACGATAATAAATTCATATGTAGGTTCTTTTTCACTTGTTGAAACAAAATTCACTTGTTAACGAGCTGTCAAAAATTATTTTTTCTAAACGCACAAGATTGACGCAACGCTATTTTCGTTTGATTTTTAAAGGCTTGCCACTTTTCCGTACGTTTGTGCATTTGATTTCATATATTGCTTTTTGTCTTTTATTGTGGTAGTAAGTTTTCAGATCTTTAAGATTCAGAAAAATATGAACTACATTTTTTATATGCGATTAAAAAGGAAATAGAAAATTATCGTTATATTGTTTTAAAAAATATATATTTTTTATTACAAATAAATACTGCAATTATTAACACATGGTTTATTTGCATTTGAAAATATATACATTTAACAATTATAATTACGCTTATGTAAAAGGTTAACTTTTAATGCGATAAATAAAACGTAGAAAATATTAATATACATATATTAGTAACAATTATATTGTTACATTAAATATACCAAGAAGATTGTTAGAAGATTCTTAACCAGTGCTTAGCGCGACCGCTTTGCTGGCTCCGTCTGGACGTAGCAATGCTCTGTATTATTTTGAAATGTTACTATTAATTCCTATACAGAAGAACAATTATTAGATTCTTGCATTATGAGATTAAATATACATACTTTAGAAAGTCCATGTTGCAAAATTGTTAAACTGCAGACAAAGTATTAGGAATCACCTTTATAATTTCTAAATTGCTTTGCATTTAAAATAATTAATTGCAATTAATGGCTAGTTAATATTTATTAAGCATGTTATTAGACTTTTTCTATACAAGTTTATTTTCCGCTCTAGTTTTAATTGCACACGAAACGAGGGGTGATCATTTAAAAGCCATTTTTTTCAATAGCAATTAATGTTCCCTAAACTATTACAAATATTTATATTTCTTCCACACACACAATTTTACGCTACTAAAGAACGAACAACTGCACAGTGCGGCATTTATCAATAAATAAACTTGTGACTGAATATGGTCAAAATATGAAATATTAATAAGGAATTCTCGTTCTCATAAAAATATATCCAAATGTAGAAGCATTAATAGCTGCCGCAAGTAATGCATTGTATGTTTAAGAACAAATGCTTATAAAAATCCTGCATAAATTCTCTAAAGTGAATACACTGTTTATAGCAGTATAAAAATCTTAAACAAATGCACAAGAGTAAGAGGTAATGTATGTTTGGATACAGTCAAGCTTTAGGTTTTGCTGGGCAGTAGATGAAAGCTTGGACAAGCAATGAACACACAAAGAAATTTCTATCCATGATCCGTTCAAACTGCTTAGAATACGCAGTGTAATTTCCTTTCAGCGTGGCGATGGATGGTAGTCTGCACGTTGACTACGAATCCAAAAACAGACCTGGGTACAACCCCAGTTTCAGACTAAAAATTTTAAAATAAAAATAAACATCTCGCATTTTTCTCATGTGCATTAGTGTGGTTTGTGTGTCAGTTGTTGTCGGAAGGAAAAAAAAATCAATTATTTTTCAAATATATGAATTTCTACCTTAACGCCTCTGAAGGCTTTAAAGCAGTTGTATTTCAGTTTGGATGTGCGATTTTTTTTTATATTTTATTTATATTTGTTTTGTAAAATTTTTTCTTCTTCTTTCCTCTATTTCTCAAGCGGTCTTTCTTTTGTACTTGATATTTCGTTACGACTTTGACGCAAGAAAAATAAATGCATATATACATACTTGTATATACATATGTATATTCTCATATGTATATTCTCATATGTATATTATATACGCCATTAAAATACTAGTTGCTTAATCCATTAACACTTACTATCTACCCATCCAGTTGCCTTTATGATAATTCAGTGTTAACAAATGAATATTTTGCACAAAAACTATGGTTTTTTTTTCAAAAATACATTTAAATATTCTTACTAAAGATACGTGCAGATTCGGTAAATATTTGACGAAATAATAGTAACCCAAGTTATTCAAACTTTCCTGAGATATACAATTGAAAATTAAGTGAATGAAATACTGTAGACACATTTTGTCTTTTATTAGAGATAAAACCATAATTTAATTCATAAATATGAATATACAGTAGTGGTGAAAACATTAGCAACAGAATGGTTGTGTTGTGCATTTCTTATATTAAAATTTTGTTGTGGTGTACAATTCAAATATTACCGGTAAGGAAAGAAGTTGAGCTTTTTGGTTATTTTCACTTACGAACGGTGTTTCGTACATTTATAGCTTTTGGCACCACATCGCTCATTTACTTCAATAACGTCATAATTCAAAAAGTGTTTGAGTTAATAATGCAGAATAATCTTCATAGACATTGCTTCGAAACTCACCTCGTGACAAGAATATTTTTTCATTTCTCCATTAAGGTGTATGTAAATTGAAAACTTTTTTTTTAATTATGACGTTGTTGAAGTAAATGAGCTCTACGTTTTATATAAAAATTTCTACTTTTAATTTTTTTTCGGAACGGATTAGGATATTTCGTGAAAAAATTCATGATATAACGGTCTGCTCCTTCATTGTAAGGATAGCACCAGTATTGACTATTGGATAAATTGTTGATTTAGAAACACTATACTTTAAAGATATTTCTCTTAGAGGAATTCCACTAACGTAAACGGTTACAATTTTTGATTTAAACACTGAATTGTAGTTGTTTCCAACTATTCTTCAATAAAGTATTACGGGCATTGCACTTATTTAAAATAAATTGAGTCTTGAAAAGTGGTAACACCTTTTTGATGATGTACAAAAAATTTAAGACTGAAATTAGGAAAATGCAAAACACGTTAATCTTTTACATTGTTTTGCCTACGGCAACGAGAACAGCTGACACATTACAGTACATCAACGTTCGGCTAGTTCTCACTTAAGCAACTAACTCAAATGCTCGTACGCATGAAATATCATATTTTTCTGTGCCTGTGACAGACTTTTTCAAAATTGATTTCTTCTTTTTTGTTCATTTTGAGTTGAAAATTACTTTAAATACATGGAATATTTAACATTTTAATATTAATAGCACACAAAAATTACACAGCCTTCCTCCCGAAATGAGAACGGCAATTTCCTTAACTTATTTCTTATTTTCTATTTATTTTTTTTATCTGTGGCAAATTATGCCTCTTAACGAAGTCATGGTTGACGATTTGATTATTTCTTATTCTGTTAAGTGATTTATAGTTTATGTTATTTAGAAAATTAAAGGTTTGTAATATACACCGATATAAATCAAACCCAGTTTGAAGGTTTCAATTAACTTCCAACATCTGTGCGTTTCTTGGGTCTTCTGTTTTCCCATTTTTTTCTTTGTTCATTATAATTTGTATAATATTTTGCTATTTTGTTCACTTTTGACACTTTTTTATTTCTTCTTTTTTTCTATAATTAAATTAATTTTTTTAAAGATTTATGTAAGTTAAAAAACTTGATTTGTCACTGTGTCTTGGATGTTTAAATTAACTAACTTTAGCAATTCAAATACTTTATATTTGTTTTGGTTTGTTGTATATATTTTTCCCATTTTATAAATGTGTTTTTTGTTTTAATTTTTGTGTAACTGCCATTAAATAATAAAAACACTTAATTGCATCTTCTTTACGAAATATATTTATCAACTTTTTATTTGCAATTAAGTTTAAATATAATTGTTTATAGGCACTTTAAATACGTACAAATGATTAATTGACTAGACTATGTATCAGTGTTTAAAAAATTGGCAATTTTTTTCTGCAATAAATTGCTGCAGCATTTTATTCAAACGATAGTTACATTAGATAGATATATTAGATTGTTATATGATGCTCATTTTATAAAAAAAAAACTTTAATTTTGCTGTGCCCTACTATGTATTTATGATTTCTAAATTGTTAACTAATAGATGTGTTTATTACTTTTAAAAGGAATTTGTTTTAAAGCTATTGAAAGCAAAATAAAAAAATAATTAACAGAAAATTAGATTTTGCGTATTTTTTCACATTTCAAGTGGGCGTGGCATTGGATAATTCGAATAACAAACATTATGTATTTCCGAAAGTTTTTTTATTTATTTTTTTTTTTGTCATTGTTGTAAATATTAGATTTCCTTCCATTTAGAGGTCAATGAGAATAATGTTGGTTGTAGTTATCGTTCTGACAGCTATTGCAACTTTACTTGACTTGGGTTCGCCAGCGATTACAAAATTTCGAAATTTCCATGCAACTTTTAACAAAATAAGCAATAGCAAAGTTCAGCATTTCTAATCACTGCCGCCACCTGTCTTTATAGCTACACTATTATCTTTCACATAGTTCCAAAGAAAACATTCGAAAGGTGTTGAATCACAAGATATCGGTGGACAACTGTGGTGGTATCTTCGAAAAATCACACGGTCAGGAAACTTTTTACGCAAAAGAGCAATGGTATCGTCGCGTAGCGCCTTCTTGTTGCAGATAAACATCATTAACATCAATATCTCCCAACACAAAATCATTAATCATCGTTCGATTTTGCGAAGAAATTCCGCATTAGTTTGATGCATTTGTCAGATTTGCGGTGTAATGTCGCTTTTGAAGAGGAGTAATGGACTAGCCCGGGTTTCCTTCAATTCTATGTTCCACAAAAGCCATATTTTTAGTAGATCTCAAGCGAAGTACACTAGTTCGAATTTTCACATCACTTACTTATTTTAACAGCTTTCAACAACTTTTCCACTTGTTTCATAATTATTACCCGAGAAGACGACCCAAAAATACTTTCGATTTGCTAATGTTATTGCGGAATTTTTACCAGCTTTGTAGTGAGTTTTAATAATTTCAATGCGTAGCATTTTTATTAATCGCATAGGTTTTACTGTCATCTGTCTAGTAGTCAAGTCAAGACAACTATATATTAAAATGACGGCTATTGAAAAGTAAACGTTTTATTGCTACAGCCTGTAGATGATGATGATTTTGACAAAAATTCCGAAACTACAGCAGATTGTATTTATTTTAAAGCAAGTTACAATTAATATTTTTGTATATTCCTTGCGTAATTATGAAAAATCCTTTGAAAATTTAAAATATCGCAATAAAAAAAAAAAAAACTGTTTAAAACTAAAGACTTAAGAAACGAACTTGATTTTTTGTTAAAATTTAATTTTTGGACGATGCTCCTTTAAGATGGAGAAATTAAAGGTATTACATATTTTAAAAAACGCTGTACTATTAATTAGAGAAGCTAAAACATGTTGCCGTAGAAATTTTAATTATTTTACATAAAAATCGCCAAGTTTGCATGTGTGTTTTTGTACTATTCCAATGATTTTACCGTAGTAAATGACAAAAATATTTAATTTTCAAAATTAAAATTTTGCAATAATTTGCAGAAACTGCAAAATAATTATTTCAGCATTAAATAGCACGTATGTACAAAACATTCAGTTGCTTGTTGTTCAAAATACCAAATTAAGAGAACTCACTGACAATTGTAAAATATATAAACACAACTGTGCATTTATTACGTATTAATTTTGCTGTTGCATCGATAATGTTGAAATGTTTCCTAAACTTTAAACCACAGCACTATCCTTTCATTTTTTTTCTTAACAATAATTCACTTTAATCGGTTTTATACTTTTACTGCAATCAAATGAAATAATTTTTTTTTTTTTCATTATTTATCATCTGTGTTAGAAAAAATCAGCCAACTTAAACAAAGAAAAGTTAAAAATCTCTTAAATAAAATAGTATACTCTTTTTCAAATGTTCTTAGGCAATTCTTTTCTTATTAAATTTTCTTGTAGGCATAACTTCCGTATTTGAAAATAATTTTTCACTTAAATTTTCCAACATTTACTTCCTTTTGTTGCATGTTACTCGAAATTATATTAAGCATAAATTTACGCTTCACTTTTTTATTTTCTAGTTAAAAATAGCATTTGATTTCCTTTTATATAATATTAAAGAGTTTTTCCTTTTATTGCTTAACAAATTCCTTAATTTCTTATATTTTAAATTCTTTTTAATAATAATTACTTTTTTATTATTGATTTATAATATTTTTTTTGTTTCTCTTTATTTTCTTATATTTTATATACAAAATATATTTTGGCAACCGTACCACAGAAAACCAGATGATTAATAATAATTTTACTCCACTACCAAAACATAAAAAGCGGCTTGCACACCGTTTATAACAAAATACTCAAGTGACGCGATCAAACTAAATAGTCAAATTGAATTTAGCTTTCCAACAAGGTTGGTTTTACAAGCTTTGAGCAGCTAACCAGCAAACTTTACTTTACGCACACTCTTAAACTAAAAATTACACAGACATTTCGCTAGCACAACAAGCAACAAACAGACAGCTAAAGGTGCCATTAAAGCTTGTCCAGAGAACTATTTTTCACGTTGTCTGCAGCTGCTAACGATCATGGTCTGAAAAGCATTGAACAGAGAGAACGAAAGACTGCTTTCGAATGTAACAAAATTATTTAATTCTCTCTTGTGAGCATGTCTCTATTGGAAGGCTTAAGAAGTTAACAACATTAAAGATGGCCTTTTAGTGTTAAATTTGCTGTTGGTTTGGCATTGCGCGATAACTCATTTCAATTAAAGTCCAAACAACAAAATTTTTTTTTTTTTTATTAAAATTAGGTTTTTTTCTTGACTTGTTGTTATTAAAAAAATTATTTTATAAACGAATATTTTAAATGTCACCAAATGTCACAGATGTTAAAAAGCTCAACCATCTCGAGGTATTTTTTATTATTCCTAATTTTCTATTACATCATATTTAATAACATAGAATTTTTTTTAATTGACCATAAAAAGTAGCAATTGAAAAAGCACATACACGTCCATATGTACATATATTTTATTTTTGGAAAGTTTTCATAAATTCTTTCATGTTTGGTTTTTTTCTAAATTATTTAAACTTTCATGAAATAATAAAATTTAGCTAGTCAACAAGGAGGGTTTGTCACCGAAAACGCTGACAATTTGTATTCAATAAGCATTCCTATCCTGTTGGAATCTCATTATAGAATAAAACATGTACGCCCAAAAAAAATTTGATTATCTGCTCCAATACACAGACAGCCCATCTAGCTTGTTTATAGTTACCAGGTTTTAAATCGTAATTCTTTGTCAAAGAATATATGTATTTCGATATCAGCATTAATAATGCACAAGAATGAATGAATGAATGTATTTTTATTTTATAATATATTTATTTACTAATATCTCTGTATATGGGATGATAAATAACAATATATTGAACATTTTTATTAAACAAATAAAAATCGTATTTTGAAAATAATAACAATTTCGCAATATATTTATTTTTGTCGTAATAAAAACAAATAGTTGTTGAAGTAAAGTGCATTTCAAGTATTTTATTTGTTCACTTTTGTTGCTAAAACACATGCCTACAAAAACTATTCTGCTGCATCATTTCAATCTTGAACATGTGCGCAATCTACGAGCCTGGAACGTTTAAAAAATTTCCTAAAATTTTAATATGGAATTTAGTTTTATTTTTTATTTATCTTCTTGGTTTTTATCACACATTTATTTAATTTATAAAAATAAAAAAATGAAACATGACCTTGAATATTTTAATTCTTTGCACAAGACTAACAGCGTCATTTACAACAAACTGTTTTAAAAAGACGTAAAGCAGAGCCTTCCACACGCAATATGATTAACGAGATGAACGAATGATCGAATAACTGAATGATTGATGTTATCGACATTAAATTGATTGTGTGCAACTGAAAGTGATTTTGTTCATTGTTACGTCCCCGTCCATACTGTTGAGTTTTTGCTGCAAAAGTTTTTTGAATTCTCTTTTGAAACTGCAGCCGTGTCCATACATGAATCTTTTGCTTCATGTTTAGTATTTTTTATTCCTCCCTTCTATCTTCTTTTTTTTTAATTTTTTTTGACATTTCTCAATACCGAATGTAAATATAAAATAACTACCCTGTGATAGAAGGTGTGAATATTTTTTTTTTGGATACAAATTTGAAGCACAAGGTATAATTTGAAGCAAAATGGACGCTAAGAAGAAAAATTTTATAACAATTTTTATATAATTTTATATTTTTTTTTTTAAATTTTTGATTATATTTCACAAAAAATTAACATACGTAACACGTGTAAACTAAAACAGGGTAGCTATTATCATGATAGATGTTAACAGTATACCAAACTAAAAGAAATAAAATGAAACGTCAAATACACCTCATGTCAAAAGATGCAAATAAGAAATTCAACAAAAACTGCATGTACATGAAACAGAGTACATACTTCCACTCCTCTTCCCCTTCTCATCTACAAACTCAAAAGTTTTGCAGCAAATGTTTCACAGTATGGACGGGGACTAAGCAGTTTGCTCTAGCTGGCCAATTGAGATTGAAGATCTCATCTTCCATTTTTGTACATACCGCGTTCGAAAATGAATTAAAATTACACAGGAGAGTAACGCTATCTGCTTTGTTGATTGTTTTGCTTTTAGACTGTATGATTCTTAATGCCAGTACGAAGGTAGATTTACATGAATCGTTAAAAAAATGCAAAAGGTTTCTCAAAGTTTTAAACAAAGTTTTTCTCAAATATTTAAAACAATTCAATTGTAAAAAAAATCCCAACTAAAAATAATACGCTTTAGTACTTTTGTCGAATCGAACCGATAGCATTTACAAATTCAGTACCACTATCAGCAGTTAACTCGAGATCCGTAATAAGATAGAATTTATGTGTTTTATAATATCTGTCTCATTGAAGGCGTTCGATTTATAGTAAAACCATAATAATTATGTAAAAGAATATTAAAGCCAAAAACACAAAATTTCTGCAATTTCTTCAGAGGCAAACACATGTTAAAATGTTCCAATTTTAGCTGTAGTACGAGTATATTTATTACAGTTTCAGTTTCAGCTCATTTGCTTTGTTGATCACCCTCGTACCAAAAAAAATAACCTCACATAAATAAAAACCTCTAATGTTTGTACTTTAAGCTAAAACTAAAGCAAAAAAAAATTATAAACGGCCAAGCTTTTGTAAGCATGTTAACCCATTTAAAAATTATAATTAAAAAAAAAAAAATTAAAACAAGAATGGAGTTGCGTTAGTCACAAACATCGGCAGCAGCTACATCAACAGCTAAGCAGCATCAGTAATGCCAACTGGCGGCGCAAGAAGTCACTGTAGTAGTAAATTTAGCCAGTGCGTCAATTTTTCAATGACAGACTGAATGTCTCATTTAGTATGTATGTATGTGCTTGTGGGACTTTTATGATATTGAAACTTTGGCGGCATCAACGGTAATTTCTACACTTGCTTCAGTTTTTCTCATGCATTAAAAGTTGAAGTATATATTTTTCTTATGCATGTTTATAGTCGCAGTATTACAACGATTGTGCTCAAAGTTTTTAAATTTTTTTTTTTTTTGGTATTTTAAACATTAAAAGCCCTTTTAAACAATTTGCCACACATATTGGGTTACTGTAACCAGAGGAAAACTGTTGCAATTAGCCAGTTTCTTAGGGTATTATCTGCAATCAAGTGTTTTACTGGTTATTGAATTATTTTCAGTTTTTTTTTGCTGTGACGCTAACTGAGATCTTGCTTTACAAACTTTATTGTACTACTTTGTATTTCTTTAAAGTTTGTTTTATTTTAAGTCTTTTTACAACATTTAAGTGTTTAACTTTATAATTATAATATTGTGTTGCAATTATTTCGCAAAACCACATAATATTTTGTTGTCTATTATAGTTTAAAATTTTTGTCTTAAAAAGACGTAAAAAAACACTATGAACTCTATGTAAATTTCAGCTTAATTAAACAGATATAATCTCGTTTAGCAAATATTTGTTAATAATACTTCAGCCAATGAGATTGAAGGAACAATATATTTGTTTATTTATTCGTTTGTTTTGTTTTTCTACATCTATCTAATAGACAACACTTAAACAATTGTTAAGGAAAACAAATGTTAGTTAAATACAAAATTCAAAAGTAAATAATAAATTCGTTTGTCAATAAATTATAAAATTTTCCGTATTTGTCACGCGTTAAAAATAAAAAAAAAAACATTTTTAATTGACGTCTTGCGATGAGAGCATATGCAAAAAAAAGTTCTTTATTTATCATCATGAATTTTTGGTTACACTAAAATTTCTAAAATCAAAAGAACCTTTTATTTATAATTTAATTGTTCAATAGTTATGGAAATTTTTAGAGCAATAAAATTCGAACAAGATTTTATGTTTTTTTGATTGAAGGAACGAACATTCATTATTTTTATAGCTGTTACATACGATTTTTTTAGAAAGCAAAGAAATATAAGAATATTCTTGGGAAATAGTTTATATTTCATGTATCTGAGTGCTGTTGGCTGATTAGTTAACGCGTTGATTCCACAGCTCAAAGGTCGTGGTCTTCAAATCCTAAAAAAATTTTCTGATGTGCATTGGTGTGCTTCTTCATCGGTATTTCAGCAATAAAAAGATCGTCCCACTTTATCACTTCAACACCTGTCTTTTTTAAATACACTATACCTTTCCGAATAGAATTTAACACACAGTGTTAGTTCCAAAATGTCATTTGCAAATCAACTATACAAAGTATCAGATCCCAAAATGTGTTCGTGCAATATTTTACATCGTAATCTGTCTCAAAATGTATAAAAAAAAGGAACCTATTCGAAAACAATAAGCAAACTGCACATCGCTTAATTTATACAGTCATTGTTGACATGCTTTCAAACTCTGCTTGCCATCTGTCCGAAAGACAAACAATGTGCAAGGTTTATTTCTACAAAACTTTTGTTTGCTTTGTTTTGATATGGTAGCACAAGCGCATTGCTGCAAAGTATTTTGATTTTTGGGAATTCGCCCACAATTCAGCATTGTGGCATCTCAATTGCTTTAGTGTTATTTCTCTTATAAAAAGATAATAATCATAATGATTAGAGAGTGCTGATGGCTGAGTAGTTAGCGTGTTGACTCTGCAACCGGAAGCAGCCGGGCTCGATTCCCGGCGCGGTCAAGTCAATAATTTTTCCTCACTTTTCTCTGCAATAAAACGTCGGCGAAGTAATATAATAAATAAAATGGTTCCCCTTAATTTAAAAGTAATACGTCAAAATTAACATCAGAGACGTCGCAACTTTACTTTATAATTAACACGGAACTGCAGAGTTGAGCAAGAATTAAACACTATATTCCTTTTCCCACCTGTCTATTTTCTACATTATCCCTCTCTCTATCTAGAGCCAGTACAATGCATTCGCTACGTAGGGGATATCCTCTGAGCAATAATCCTTGAAAAAAATGTCTACATATTGTGTTCAACAGTTTTTCTATAAGTGTTCGGACTTGGATATCGTTTCTGCCCATAACGAAATGCGCCACTCTACTAATTTTTTGTCACTATAATTTTTTGTTTAATTATAGAAATTTAAATCGAAATTGTCACCTATCTCTTTCTTTAAAATAGGTCATTACCATTACTTTTGTGTAAATGCTAATAAACTAAAACCCACAGTGCAACATACTTAAAAATTTTTTGACTGGCCGACCTTGATGTTTAAACAATTTTTTTTTTTTTTTTGTTTGTTGTTTTTCTTATATGCATATTACTAGTAGTTTTTTTTAGTTTAATGTTCAATAGTTGTTTTTATTAGTTCCAATAAAAGACTTTAAAATTTGAGGGCTTTTGTGAACGGTCGGTCGGTCGTTGTACCATAAACGCTTAGGTTTTGGTAAAAATATTGCATAATTTCTCTGCTTTTCTGATGGTGTGTTTGTTATTAATATTTTTTTTTTTTATTTTTTTTTTTTCATTCATATCAAAGAAGAGTAGTTTATAAGAGTGAGTAAATACTTCTGTTTTTTTTTAAGTAGAAAACAGCTTTTGCACATGCTAATCGTGTCTAACTTATTTGGTTTAAGTTTAAAGCTTTTTTAGCCTTAATTAACTTGTTGCAGAAGTCGTTTAATTGTTGCTATTTTATTCATTTATTTATTATTTGAATATTTTACTCAAGGCACGTGCGTGCTTCTTGTTTGCTTTGAGATTCTAAACAACATATAAGAAACCGAGACCGAGATGGTTACACCTTCAAATTTTTTTAATAACTTTGTTAACTGCTTGGCGTATTTCCGTTATCAGATGATTTCAAATTAACATTATGACTATGTTTGCTACCAGAAAGACTATTATTAAAAACAAAAAATAGTTACAAACATATATTCCATGTGTATATACACACATACGTGTATGCTACATATACATATAAGTATATAATTATAAATTCTGAATGGGTATTTCGACAGTTATTGAATCTATGAAAGTGAAAATAAACTGTATCAAGGCTTGGAATTTCAAGAAATTGGCACATACCATAAAAACTGTATTATTATTGTTTTTAAACTACATGGTGTAGAATATTACATTTCCTTATTAATGAAACACAAATGCCAAATTCTAAACATGTTTTGTGATAATAAATGTTAGGTTAGGTACAAAAGGTTGGTGTCCCAGTATAACTAAAATATCCACTATATAACGATCCCACCCACTGCAGCACTGAATCAAGAATTTTTCGCATCGACAATACTGGTTATTAGTAGTTTTTTGTAGAATAAATCTAATGAACGGGTTGTAGATTAAAAAATTTGTCCGTTGTGGATGGTTTCAGTGTATTACTAAAGAGAGTCATCGCAATAGTCAGTTCGCCATTGTTCCAATGTATTTGCTAAATCTCTACATGCACAAATTAATTGTGCTAGCTTAATTCATATAGATATTTATAATGTTTATGAACGGTCTAGAAAGAAAACTTTTTAAAGAAATTTATTTTTTAGAGCCTTTTATAAATCCATGTTAGTTATGAATATGGCTGTCCATACTATGTACATACATACATATGCATATGTGATATTCGACACAAATTAAATAATCCTTCATTGTTAATTTAGCTTAGTAACTTTACTAAGTAAAAGCTTTTTTAAAAACCAAATTCATACATAAACTTTCTGAAACGATAACTAAGAAAACTTTTCTAGCTTGTTGTGAAACCAGTCAGTGAATAGTAAAGCTTAGCTTAGCAACAATGTTTATAAACATTCAGTTAAATTAAAATGAAATAGTAGTAATCGGTATCTTTCACCATTTTTTTTTAAGATTTCTTCAGAAAAAACTTCACTTGCAGATATAGATAGTTTTAGCGATTTCCAAATGGTGGCAATACATTAAGAGTAATTTAAGTCGATTTTGTTAATAAGTTAGTCTACTATAGTTAATGCAGAAGAATTTTCGTTGTAAATCTTCGTGCAGCAAGGTTCTGGGTCTTTATTCTCAAATATTTCGAATTGTCAAATATTAAATTGAAATTTTAAAAAAAAAAACACCCCAAGAAAATTCGGATTAAAACTTCTCTCGTTTTCGTATGTATTCCTTTAGAGAAGAATTATGTTAACAAAGCAAAAACCACAAAAACACCCTCTTACATGTAGTTGCAACTGCCACCAATTTTGCAACCTGTTCAAGTATGAAGTGTGTCTGTACAATGTATTGTGTATTTTTGTGTTGTCTCTGTGTGATTTCCATTGTACCTCATTGTAGCCAATAGACGTACATATGTATATACATATGTACATACATATGTTGTTACTACAGATAATTGGTGCAAATTTTGGGCTCCTTAACAGAAGAAAAAAAATTTTTCTACCTATTCTCCACAGAAATGCAAACTAAACGTGATAATGAAGTTGCATAGAATTGCAATTTTGAAAAGAATTGTATGTTTATGGACATACATATTTATGTTTATGTACACGACTAGGAAAATGTAATTTTTGGTAGTGGCCAGATCCACACAAAAACATTTTAAGGGGTTTCCGCATATGCAAATAATAATAAAAATATATTTATTGATAAAAATTTTCATTTTCTATTTCAGGTGAGTGAACACTAAGCAATGATAGGTATTTATAATATAAAATATATTGAAAAGGTTGTAAAGAAATATTTTAAATATCAAAAACGAGGTCCAATAATTTTCATGATTGGATTTAAGTGCTCGCCAAATTTCTTATAGGAATTTGTTCGATTGAAAATCTTCAAAATATCCAAGCAAAAATAGACGTGCAAAGGAAATAGTAAATGTATGGGTTCTATTTCAAATTAACTGGTTCAACTTTCATTGGCGAGCATGTGCTCACATTTAATAAAACAACTCGACTAATTGAGTGTTTAGATGCAATGATTCCATGGTTTGCTTACGATTTAGCAAGGGTTAATGAGTTCCAGTAACACATTTCGAAATTTATTGGCGAAATTATATTTTCATCTAATTTTTAATTAAATTTCGTAAGAGAATTAGTTGTGAAGAAATTTTTGTTCAATTTTATATAGAAAAATGCAGAAGTAAAATTTTTGTCAGTATTCTTTTGTGTGAAATTCCGAATTGAAACTTTTATCAAATTTTATATAGAAAGTTATCCAAATGAAACTTTTTTAAAGTTTTATAACATTATTTACTCTACTTGTTACTTTTAAAAAAATTCTCACATTGAATTATTTTTATTGAAAATTCTTGGAATTAAATATATTGTACAGAAATTGTTTGAAATGATATTTATCAATCAAATTTTTTATTAAAAAAAATTTCGAATTCTATATACATATATTTTTTATAATAGATTTCCAAAATTTTTGCTGTAGAGATTTTTAATTTATTTAATGATATTTCAGTATGTTTTCATACATACATAGATATTTTATTTACATATGTTTGTCTGTATATCTAAAAATCACATGCTTTCACTTTTTATGAACTGAGACACATATTAACATATTTCTGTTTATATGTACATACATAAATGTTATACATAGGAATTTTCCATATACAAAACACAAACTTGACCTACCTTGGCAATTAAGAGAACATTTATTTCACACCCAACTTCAAAAAATTTGTTTCTCCTTTAGGTTAAACAACCATGAAAATATCAAAACAAACACATTCTTATAAACATACATTTGTATATGGATGAATTTACTTGATGTATATTTATGTATTTGCTTTATTTCCCTGTAAATACATATATTAATGCATACCGTATTTGGAAGAATTTATTCACATTCTTGTGGAAAATTTCACCGTAAACTTAATATCATCCAAATGCAAAATTGTTAAAGAAATTTCAACATGAGTTTTCCTTTTCTCTAACACATTTACTTGCATTTGAATGCACAAAAAATTACATTTGCAGGTATGGATAGTTTTGCTGAATTAAAATTTGTTTTGCAATTATGTATGGCTATTGCACTATGGAAAGCTCGCTTACGTCGACTTAAGCACTTAATTTCTGTGTATGTATGTAACGTTTTAAATTCGAATAGATCATTTAGTAATAATCAGGTGTGTCAGAGAAAATTTTCGAAAGCGAAAATTTAAACATTTATCAAATTTTACCGTGTTTGTTTTGTTTTTCAGTGTTCATACGTTTTCGTAAATAAGAAAAAACTTAAAACATTGTTTTTTATTACTGAATATGACATCTCTATTTAGTACTTGCTTGCTAACTAACTGAAAAGTAAATAAAAGTTTGCCGAAAAAAGATGGAGCGGGAAGGGTATATAGAACTATTACCGCCAGTATTTTGAAAAAAAAAAAAAACAAAAAACTTACTTGAAATTCAATTTTATTCTTAAAAAAATTGTCAAACATTAATACTTGGTGGTTCAATAGTCACAGTTTTGATAGAAAATGGGAAAAAATTGCAACCTTTTTTTTAATTTTCACATTTGTTCTTGTTGATTTCGAAGACTTGAAAAAATAATATCGAATTATCTATTAAAACAGGTTTTGCATATTTTTTCTGGAGAAGGCAGGGCTGAATATATATTTCTTGTTAATAAGAACTCTACGGGCAATAGAATTACATTTTAAAATCAAATTTGCTTCGTTGAAAAGTGGGCATTGGAGGTATTCGCACATATTTCAATTGGAAATACTTTTTTTTTACAAAGATATTTAATTGAAACTTCTTTTTTATACTTATTGAAATATTAAAAGATCGACTAAATAGAATAATAAAATAAATAAATAAATCAATAAAATCTATTAAACTTTATAATGCATCCATATTTCACTGACCTGATGGGTCTTTTAGTTACTACAAATTAAACTTCTCAAAATTTCATACGTGAAAGACTTCATATCTAACCTAACCTAACGTAAGACTTCTGGTTTAGATTTTAGCAAAGTAACTTTAAATACGTAGGAATTTCATAAATATGCATTCTTTGTCTCTTTTGTTTAAGTATAGAATAGAATATTCCATCTCTGATGCTTTTGCTCCTACAACGACACAAGTTTTTCATTAAAGCAAACATTCTCCGCATTCAATGCAAAATGTCTCGTCCTCTTCTTGAAGCGCATAGAAATAAACAACATAACCATGCTCTAGCCCAACGACATAAACGTTGATATGCTTAATATATACAATACTTACATATGTATTTGTGTGTACTGTTTTTGTATAGAGAAATGTTTTTATGTTTGTATTTGAGTTTCACACCGCAAGCAAACTTGGCAGATATTTAAATAAAAACGTCTTCATCGACATACTTCGTAAATATTTAAAAAAAGTATCTTCCTTGCACAATACTTTCGTGTGCCAAAAGCAGAAAACACGAATAACCAAAGACTGTGAATAATCTGATGTATAAACTAAGCGGATAATCGCTGATTTATCCAGTAAAGCGAATCAAATAGGGCCAATGGATATGAAATAAATTCTCTCCTCATTCCATAGCATAGAAAATTTTGAAAAGAAAATGAATATTAAATTCTAAAATATTTTCGATAGAAAATAAAAGTTAAAGTTTCGAAAATTTTGTAGAGTAAATGAAAATTGATTTCTTTTTAAATTGCATTTGGAATGAAAATTGAATTTTCATTATTTTTCTATAGAAAATTATTTTTTTTAATATAAAAGTGTTGTTTCTAAAAGTTTACAGTTTGAGAATTTTTCTGCTTTTGTCTACTATTTTTTCGATTAACTTAACATTTGGTCAGTGTGTACCCATAGATAAACCAACACAGTTCAAAATAGAGATAAAATGTATTTAAATTCTTCTCCTTTATGTTTTTATTAAATATAATAAAATCTATAGATGGAAAAGTTGAATGGCATGAAGATGTAGCAGAATGCAATACTACGCCGGTGGTGTTATCAACTACTGAAAATATATATTTACTTGTTGTCAGCTGCTTCTACATCAGCTTTGAATTCCTTCCTCTCCTCTAAATATTCAAGGTTAAAAACCGCATTTGTCTGCATAAAATAACAAGACATATAAAAAGGAAGATAAACTTCGCAGATGTGTATATTGTGAATGCATTTGCTTAAAAAGAGAAGGCGGTTCATCCCAATGGGGATGGATGGCTGTACGTTGCTTTGTTGGTCGTTGTACTTTTGCAAATGGGGTGTAGGTTTTTTTTCAACAACTTGGCTTGTCTGGCATTGCAAGTTTGTTCAAGTACATATATTTAAAATCTTTAACCTAATGCTCTACATTTCTTGTGAAAGACAAACAAGAAAGTAAAAAGCAGGGCAGACAAAGTTTAATTAAAATGTATTAAATAGTCGCACATGCACAGTTGGAAGCACATAAATATATAAAATATGTTGCAGAAAATTTTATTAAATATAGAGGATGGATTGAAGTAGAAAATTTAAATTAGGATTCATAATATTGTTATGATGGCGCTCTGCCTGTAATATATAATTTCTTTTTTAATTACACAAATTATATACTGCTTATATACTCCTATAAAAGTTAAACATTTTTCACGTTAAATATTTGGGTATTACGGTCTTTTGCAGCATGTATTATTCTGATTTCTATTAACTGTGCGTTTGCTAAACTTTCCAGCACCTTTATTGCCACTCATTCATTTATTGTGCAGTCATTCTTAACTAACATAAGAAATCTTCAACAAATCATGACCGCTCGATATATATTTAAAAACTAAAGAAATTACACACACGCGACTTTTATTAATTTAAATTGAAACCGTTTGAAATTTATCAATATTAATATTCTATTTAATATATTCCAAGTTTGGCATTGTTAGGTGGTTTACAATTTTTAATTTGAA
Source organism: Dexiosoma caninum (assembly GCA_963924685.1). Classification (NCBI taxonomy): domain Eukaryota; kingdom Metazoa; phylum Arthropoda; class Insecta; order Diptera; family Tachinidae; genus Dexiosoma; species Dexiosoma caninum. The sequence goes on along the minus strand of OZ004727.1, from coordinate 1,083,259 downwards.
CTTGAACTTCTTCAATAACAATGAGCAAAGCAAAAGCAAACTTGTTTTCATTTTAATTTTATTCTTTCAACCGCATGTACGATTGAATATACATTGATATAACAGATATATTTATTAAACATTTTAATCAGAATAATGCGAGGTCTTTGCGATGCATGTGCTTGCATGAGATGCTGGCTGTTGTAACTATTTTTACAATCAAATCAGTTGTTTAGAAAACGTTAGAAAGTTTAAGCATCGCAAGTCGATTGAACGCATTAATTACAAAACGCTAAAAATTCGTATACATCTCAATAAAGTCTGTTGAAAGTAAAGGAAAATAATTTATGTTGGAGAAACGTCAGCGTTTTAAAGAGACTAAAGTAAAAATGAGTCCTTTACGTTACTCTTTTTTAATTCTTTTTGTGATTTATCTTCAACTGCCTTCAAGTTTAGTTGCCCAAGAAACTGCAGCAACAAAATATTTTCTTAATAAAACACAAATTCAAGTTAAACCCTTTTCTTTGGAATTTGCGGACAATGGACAACTGTTCACCTCCAACATTGAACAATTTCGTGATTTGTTAGCCTCAACCAAATATTTCCTAACACAACAATATTATCGGGATTACAAAGTTAACTATAAATATATTGTCGACAACGGAAAAGTGCAACAGCGAATTGGACCAGATGTAGCATTCCCTTGTGGCCTAAACAATAGTCGCTCCACACAACCACCCAGCAGTGTTCATGAATTAAGACCAGGCGATATTGATGTAATAGGAGCAATGGGCGATTCCTTAACAGCTGGATCGGGCATGATGGCGAAAACAATGTTGCAACTCTTTGTAGAGTTTCGTGGTCACACTGCATTGGGTGGTGGGTTGAAAGATTGGCGCACTTCTCTAACGCTGCCTAACATACTAAAAGTGTTCAATCCCAATTTATATGGTTATGCAGTAGCAAATACTTTAGGGAAATTTCGTGAAGCACGTTTTAATATTGCAGAACCATTCGCAATAATGCTAGACATGCCCTATATGGCGGAAGTTTTAGTCAAACGCATGCAAAACGATCCCAATGTTGATATGGCCAAGCACTGGAAAATGATTTCAATTTTAATAGGTCCCAATGATATTTGTAACGAGATGTGTTATTACGATAAAACAGAAGACTTTTTAGAAAAGCATCGTCAAGCTTTACACAGAGCTTTAACAATTCTTCGAGACAATATTACCCGCTTAATGGTTAATGTTATTATAGTACCGGATATTTATAAAATTCTACAGTCTTTGTCAAATATACCCGCTCATTGTAAAACTTTACAAAAATTATACTGTAGTTGTATCATTTCAAATTCTACACAAATTAAAAAATTGGAGGCTAGACGTGAAATCATACAGCGGTTACAACATATTGATACTGAGATCGCTTCGCTGCCCGAATTTCAATTAGAGGAATTTACAGTCGTGCCACGAGAAGTACCCAATATCAGTACCTTGAGACTGCTAAAAGATGGTAGCACTGATTTGAAATATTTTGCCATCGACTGTTTTCATTTTAGTCAATATGGAAATGCGGCTTTTACGACAATGTTGTGGAACAACATGTTGCAAGTTGAGACCAAACCAACTCACTCATTTCTTCGACCGTTTGAAATATTTACGTGCCCCAGTGAAGAGAAACCCTTTATAAGCACTTTAAGAAATGGTCAATAAAATTTAAATTTAAAATGCAAATGTGTTTCAACTTGGATATAATATAATTTAATTTAAAAATTCATCATAATAATGTTTAACGGAATATGAGTTATTGGAGAATATTCGATATGCGCCATATTGCATATTTCGTTTTTGTTTTGTGTCGCCACCACATACAATTATTATTTTTGCTAAATACACTGTTTGCTAACGCCATAAAAATAAATACATACATATATTTATGTACATAAATATAATAAAAAAAAAATACAAAATAAAAAATAATTCCACATTGATTTCGATTCTCGAAAAGTGTATTGCATAAGCCCCTGCCGTCTTTAAATTTGCTCATATTTCAGGTGCATTTATTATTATTGCTGTTATTGCGGTCAGAGGTTAACGTTGGCGTAACTAGGAACAACTTTCATTTTAGTTTTTACACAATTTGCATTTTATTTGCTTTTTATTTGAGCTGCGGAGACTTTTTTTATTTACCAGTTCATATTTCACTCTGTTGAATCTCACAGGTACACCAATAATGTATACATGTAAAAAGTTGCAATATATTTAAATAGAACACAGTTTAAGACATACAACAAATGCTTTAAATATGAACTGGGTTTTCAATTTTATTTTTTACAAACAACTATTGATCGAAATATCTGCAGATATTTTCTTAACTTAAAATTTATTTACGAATTGTAGAGCTCACTGGCCAGCTAGTTGATAATATGTTGTTCTAGTAGTTTGGGAATCATGCGAATAATTTAAAATAAAATCAACTTAAGGAAAAATGATAATGCAGTTGCGATCTGCATTACAATTGCTGGCTACTGATCATGCAACTAAAGTTCGGTTTACAGCCATAATCGACCTGCAAACATTTGTTTATATTTCATTTATAGAATAGAGGATATTAAAAATTTGATTTTATAAAATTTTTTTTATATAGTTTTATTCCGCAGATGTTTAGTTGCGAATAAATTATATTTTTATGCCTTATTCATCATACGTACATATGTACATCATGCACAAATAACTCGTACCCAGCGTTGCCGTTTACGTTACTTTTAACCAACATTTTTTACATTTTTTGGTTACTTTTTTAAAACAAAAGTAAAACAATGACAATGGCATTGCAGTACTATATTCTTTATATTAAAATTTCGCCTCCTAGACACGACGTTCTTGATCGTCGGTAGGAGTGAGCCTTGGGACATTCGCAAAATAAAATTGTAAAATACGGTGGAATATATAATTCCAAAGAGAAATTGCCAAACCTCGATTTTGTTCAACATGGGCTACACTACAATATTTGCAGTTGTTATTGTACGCCGTTCAAGAGTTCGATTCCTTACATCACCAACTTATCCCAACAGCGCAACTAGTTTTACAATTCCTGGGCGAGAAGGTGCTTCACGGTGATTCAAAAGTACTTTAGGCATGCGAACTGTAACCATGATATTTTCTCCATTTTTGTAGTGAATTACATTAATTTCAAACCGTTGTTGAAACATATAACGTTTTTATTAATGACGGACTATTGAAAAAAAAAAAAAACGTTTTGTTGAATAAGCCGTTACATAAAACTTTTGGTTACTTTTTTTTACATTTGGTTATACTTTTTTTACATTTTGGTTTTTAGTTGTTTTTTTTAATTTTGCATTTTTAGTTGTGGCAACGCTGTTCGTACCATAAGCGTTCGAAATAAAAAAATCCTTCTCTCTTATATGGACATATGTGTCGTATGTACATATGTGTGTGTACACAATTGTATGCACTACGCTAGATGTTTGTTTGTTGGATTAATTAAAAAAAAAAAAAAAATTCTTAAAATAGAAAAAAATTCAATGAAATGTGGTAATGGAAAAATCTGGAAATTGAAATTTGTATCCTCTAAAATAAAAGTGTGCGACAAGAAGTGGAAACGTAAAGCTGTCGTCCATCCACTTTTAGCACTTGAGTGTTTATACGTTGTTATTGCACTTGTATTTCATACAAAATCACCTAACTCAGCGCTATTCATACGTTTTCGTTAAAAAAGGAACAAAGTAAAAAAAAATTAAATTGAAAAAAATAACGCATAATTAGCATTTTAAGTATTTCATAACGGCATAAGCAATGGGACATTCGGTTTCTTAGCTCACAAGTGAAGGTGAATAAAAACTTTGCATTTAGATAAATGTAGGAAAATATATTCATGCATTTTCCAATAGAAATAATTTTTGCTGCACTTTTGAGCTCCAATAATTATAATGTGCGCTGATAGTAAAATTGGTGTGCGAATTAATTACAAACATGTGGATCTTTAACAAATGAACACGATACTCGTATATGTTCTGCAGAGCAGAAAGAGTATATGAAAGGAATTATATGTAATTTAAAAAAGCTTTGAAAAAAATTCACATTCAATAAAATTTTCATTTTAATGAAGGTTTTTGATAAGAAATCGTGTGTTTGTATAATTCTCTTTTAAAGTAAAATAAAGTTAAAGAATTGAATAATTTGCTTATTGTGAATGTAAAACTTTTCTCTAGTTTATTTTATAATATTAATTGAACTAATTATTCAAGCTTAAGGTCTCTTGTTTTTTTAATATAAAAATAATAATATTTATTTATATTTCCTTTTTTTTTTCCTAAATAAATATTATTATTTGTATATTTAAAAAACCAAGAGACCTTAAGCTTAAATAATTAGTTAAATTATTTTTTTTTTTGGTTTTACGAAACTCAATGATGAACAGTTAATTGCTTCTTTCAAACTATTCGACCTACATAACACGCGAGGTACATAATACGCGTTGCCTTCATCAATCAACGTATTACAGACTTCTGTAAATAAAAGTTAAACAGCGTCTTTTCATAAAGCAAGTTACAACCGAAGTCTGCAACACTTCCAACGAGCAAAAATTGTACAACTTTCAACTTTTAGACACGTTGCTTAAATTTTGCATTAAAAGGCGTGATGTGTAACTTGGTCCTTTTAAAACGCTAAAACAGTCAGGGCGCACATGACTGCCTTAAAGTGTGCTGGAAATTTTACGCAACATGTTACCAACACAATGCCGAATATAGTACATCTTCCATACCATTATAGTGTTTAACAATTATAAAAAAATGTAAGGAATTTTGTTTTATTTTAAACGGAGGATGATGATGATGATGATAATGATGTTGGATGTTGATTTTGTTGTGATTTGTGATGAAAATTTTTGCAAAAATATTTTGTTTTGTAAGATTTGTTTGAACGTCTGTGAATATTTCTGTTTTTTTTGTTTTGTTTTTTTTTTTTCAAATGCGTCAAGTATATGAGAGCGAGTTTCTGTTTGTTATTTGAAAGTGTTTCCATTTAAATTTTATATTGAAAATTGCGGATGTAGAAATTCATGCCCTTGCTGCTTGTGTACTCGTACATGATGCTGTTGTGATTTTGTTTTTTAAAACTCACTTTGAATATTAAATCGAAGTGTACCAAATACAAAATAAATTTTGGAATTGCATCTTTAAATTTTTCAGTTTCTTTTCGATTCTAATTAAGTTAATATAGAATCGGTATTAGAGGACAATATTGAAATACTATAGGTAACGAAAATATCAAAGATTTCTGAAAACTTAATAGGCGTGAATGAAAAGTTGTAGACAAAAATATGCTGAAAGTAACGCAGATTGTGTTAAGAGAAATTAGTGGAAAAAAATCATTTCAAACCCCTGACCTAATTGTGGGATTTAAGATAGACCAAGCTAATATCCATGAATGTGAGAAAGTTACAAAGACTAGCAAACAGTTCTGACAAGACTTGAAATTTGCTATTCCTAGGAGCAAGCACATGTATATGTACTCATTAAGTAGTCGACTGATTCCCAGTTGTCCCATATAACTTATACTGTAACTCGTGCATTGGTCTTTTCGCTTCTTATAATTTTTATAAGAAAGCTTAATTACTTTTTACCAAAAGTAGACATATTCCTTTTTTTTTTTTAATTATATTCGACCACAAATTTTTACGCCCTACATCGTTTACCACCGCATGACGAGGAAGTTTTGATTCATACACCATACTCCTGACGTTGCCATTGCCATACCGTTGTTTGCGAGACTGTCTTACAGGGGAAGATAGTGGCCAAGCGCAGAGACGCTACTATAGAGAAGTGACAGGTGGTAAAGTGAGAGGATGAAATAGAGCTTGCACAGCTTTTCAGTTGCGTACTCCTGTAAATTTCTAAAGCAGTGTAGCGAGGGTCTCTGAGCCAGTTTATTTCTTATTTTTAAATCAAGCAATGACTTATAATTCCTTTTTAATTAACCCCATTATTATTGTTATTATTATGAAAATCAAACAAACATTTTCGAACACTATTAGTTTGAGTAATTCTGATTTTGGGACTTATGTCATTCTTTCTTCTAATCAACCTGCCTCAAATATTACACAAGTAGCAACGATTTTTATACATGGTACTGTATTTGACAATAGTTACTGCGAAATGAAATAAATGCTACGGCGAGTTGTTCGTTGGCAGACAGCAGTTCATAATTGTCCTTGCACTTAATATCCATTTTTTTTTTTTTTTTACTTCCAGACAAAGTCTTCTGTATATTTCCTTCTTTTCACAATTTAACACACTTGCGATGGGACACTTCCTGCAGTGCTTGCTCGTCATCGTCTGTCTCCCATCCTCTATTGGAGTTTTTAATCATTCTGTTTAACAAGCGCGTAAAAATGCACCCTTTTAACTTTATTATTTGTCTAGCGGTAAAGGAGTGAGAAAAATTTATTTTAATTCAGTTTTTTTAATCCTTATATGGTTGGGTTAATGTAGTTTTTATTAAAAACACCGCCCTTTTTCGGACACTTTTATATTTTATATTTATATGTTTGTATTTCTCCACCATACGCATTCTCTATAGCACTTGTTTAAAAACAAATCCATTATATATTTTTGTTTTATTTCATTTTTTTTCGGCATATCATTGCATTTTTAATATGGAATATTTTCTCGCAATTGTTGTTGTACTTGAATCAGCTTTAAACCTGGTTGGGGGGAAAAAAAATTACAAAAAAAGTGTAAAATTATTTCTGTTGAGACATACAGACATACATATGTATGCAAGTGTGTTTGCATTGAAGCCAGCTGCCTCTTACTTTCGTTTTGTGGCACTGCCACTGTGTTGCCTAGTTGTCCCATGGAAAACATTTTGTTGTTTGAAAAATTTGTGTATGGGCTTGTGGATGGGGGTGGGGTTGGTAAATTGGATGAGCCATAAGCGTATTTAAAATGATGCAGGCATATCATTATATATGCAATCATATGCGAAGTTGAGTCCTTAAAATTTTTTTCCTATTGTTGTTTTTTAAACAAGTAGATGTGTGTATTTTTTATATGAAATATTTTTTCGTATGTGTCCGGTAGCGGAAAATTCTTTTCATTTTTTTCATATATAGTGGGTAAATTTTTTTCTTATGGAGCTGAATTTTTATTTCAAATCTTTGCATGATGGATTACAGCCTCATCTCTACTGTAACGGGAGGGTAGACATTTTTGGGGCGTTTTTGTCTATTTATTTTTTATTTAGGGTAACATCCTTATCTTTAAATGTAAAAGAGAACAGAAATGTGGATTTCATTTTGTCTCCATCCGTTTTGCATTATGTGCAGTTTTTAATTTATTTTTATTAATTAATAAATTGTAAAAATTTTATGTTTCTCATAAAGTTTTGGCATTTTTAATTTAATCATGGAAACCTTTAGAATTGCTATTTTTAATTAAAATGATTTTATTATTTTACAAAGGATAATTTAAAATTCCTGCAAAATATTTTAATGTAATAAAGTGATTTAGGTACGAGCATTATTAAATTAATACACCTATTTGTATTTTTTGCCTTTTTTGGGTGAGTGAAGAAGGCAGAAAATATGTCAGGTATCGATTGCATAAATTTGGAAATAATGATATGAGTTGGAAAAACAAAGTTTATATAAAAAAATAAGGTGCTTTAATTTTTGAGCTCCCGTTATAGGAAGTTGATGTATTTACCGCAAATTTTCGAAAAACGCGTTTTCATTCTTTTTCACCGTTTTGAGGTCCTGGGAGTCGATTTTGATTATTTTTTCGATGATGTCAGTATGTCTCTAATCATCTCATAACCATGTAGGAAGACCGGGATCCGGGACTAGTCCACACTTTTTATTTTGTCTTTGATTAGAAGGTAATAGATCGCATCTTTCTCTTTACAGCTCATTGTCTCATTTTGTGTTGTTAAAAATCTATTTTTACTTTTTCTAAATAAATTTTAAACTACTAAGCCAATCAAGCTCAAAATCTAATCAGCACTTAACCTCAGAAAGAGGTGGGGTTTAATGCCAATCGGGTAATTCGTTCGAGAGATATCGTTGACGAAAAATTTAGAAAAAATCGTTTTTTTTATATCCAAATCAGATTTTTATGGACTTAAAAAATATATCAGATGTCGCGTTGCATCGGAACTAGTTGGAGGCGATAGTGTTGAGAAGAGATAGGAAAGAATACGGCCCTTCGCATAGTCATTTCCATATACTAACCCTCGTGTAGTCATTTCCATATATAATCCCTTAAAACTAGTGTCTTGTATATAACAACGTGCCAGCAACAAAAAGCTCAAATACTAATATTTTTTTTTTCATAGTTTTAAATTTCACAGTAAAAGGAATTTCGCGATTTTATTTTTTAAATCCAATTTTTTTATTTTAGGAATCTTTTGTGTTGTACTTTTTTTTGCTAACCAGCACTGCCAAAGTAAAAGTTGACAATATATCTTTTTTAGCGCGCGAAAGTGAGTAGATTTTGCTGACCTCTGGTACAAATTCAGTTGGTTAGGGGTTGTTAAACTTCCTCTAAACATCACTTCCTTTCGGTAGTAAAAATAAAAGAAAAAAATATTAAAGCCAAGAGTACTACTTCTAGTGCTAGACAAATGTTGTTAACTGGCCAAAATGCAGAAAAAAGTTCTACTCGATTTTTATCCCCCCTTTTTTTTTACAAACAACAGAAACAGCAGCAATAAAAAGCAGGAAAGAGCAGGGACAAATAAAACTAAAAGGTTGCCAAACATTTGACACAGAGTCGCTGATCAAATGGTTTATATGAAAAATAACGCGTATTTTCAGCTTCAAAAACTCTTTCATTAGAAAAAAAGTACAATCTTTTTGGCCAAGCTTTGTTTTTTATTAAGGCAATTTTTAAATAGAACTTTGTAACACAAGTTTAAATATATGTATGTAGAAACAAGGTACGAAAAAAATTTATGTGCATGTGACGAGTACATAATGACAATGGAATGTGGCATTATTGGCAGCAGTCAAATGTTTCTAGTTTAAGGTGATGGTGGTGGGGTCTTTTGGCATTAATGGTGGTTCAGAAAATTTTTTTAAAAGCACATGCCAAAAACAAAATAGAAATGCTTCAGTTGAATTTGTGGTATTAGATCTCATACTATGATTTTGACAGATTGGTATTATGTTTAACAAAATCGGTTAGTAACGATGAACGCGACTTGGTTATGATTACAATAAATGTGTTGGGGACTCATCTTTCCTTTAAAGATGATTTAAAGCATTACTTGTGCAGTTTATAAATATATGAATGGAAAGAAGAAATCATTCGTAAAATTCACTTATGAAGCGTTTTAAAATCAATATTTCATAGCAAAATACCCCTACAAATCATCAACTTCATAATTATCCTGACAAAACCGGGAATGATAAGGAACTGTTTAGGATTTCGAAATGTAGAGGCAGTAAAATTTCATAGAAGAAATAATGGCAGTATTGATCCCGGCAATGGCCATATGCCGCGGTACTGTTCAAATGAATATGTCGTCCACTTTTGCACACACCCATGCATGAAGAACACTCCTCTGCACGTACATACATGTTTTTTCTTGTATATAAATGTTTAATGGAAATGTATTTGACGGTTGGTTTATACAATCGTTCTCGAGTTGTAGTAACACAAACATTTTACTGTTGCCTTTTGCCATGTTTTTCTTGTTATTTTTTTCCAAGTATCATTCATATTTTTTTCCTCAATTGTTTTCTATTTTTTAATAACGTTGTTGTTGTTATTGTTTTTAACCAATTTTATTTGCTCTTAAAATAAGAATGAGTTACAACCTATTGATCCATTCATTCATTCATACCATCGACAACATGTCTATACGAAATTGTCAATATTGGTAACGAAAAAAAAGAGGAAAAAAATTTAAAATCGTAACACAAATGCAGAAGTTGTGAAAATACTGGAAAACAAAAAGTAATAGAATTGGCTATTAAAACAGCTACTCGTTTCGAATTAAAAAATCGTAAGGTTTTTAAAAGGAAAACTATCACAGCATTTACGTATGAAAGTACTTTCTTGAAATTTCTATATACATATGTACTGTACGTATTGTGATAAAATTTCAATAGAGTAGAAGACTTTCTTGTTCGATTACTCAGAAAAGTAAAATTTCCTTCTAAAAATGTCGTCGAAGCGCCCACACTGTTCACCTGTTTGTCATTTTACTTTCAGAAATTGTCAAAAAATCAGTTTCAGGAAAATTTCTTCAAAATTGACAAAATGTAACTGTGTTAGTGAAGAACTGTGCGAATTTCATTCTTAAAATTATTTCTTTTTTGCCATAAATGACTTTAATTTTTTTAAAAGATGTTGAATTTTTACAATAAATTCTTTTATAAAATGTAGCCCGCTGAATTTTTAAAATAAAATAACAATAACTTATCAAATTTTTTGGAGTCTGAAAATATTCCTCATTTTTGATCCAACATTTAACTAAATTAAATAAAAAATTCCAAATCTATACATACACACATATGTGCATACGTACTAGCATATGTTTGTGTTTGTGTTTGTGTCTCATAGTGCGTGTACTCCATTTTATTTTTATTTTGCTTCTTGTGTAAAGCTTTGACTGGGGATTTCATAAGTGCTTCTTGAATTTTTTGTTCCATTTTTTTTGACAAACAAAAAAAAAGGAAAATATAAATTTCTTGTTGTGTTGGTTGCAGTGATTCCATGTTTCACAAACACTCGCAACTTAATTTTCAGAAAAAAAAAGAAAACTGATGATGGACTAGGAAATAAAAAAGAAATTCTGTTGACGTTTATTATAAAATGTGTATTCAGCACAAATAGAATTTTTTTGTTTGTCGTTTTATTTCTTTTTTATATTTTAAGTCTATCCTGTTTTTGGATATTAAAAATTCTTTTATTAAGGGTTTGTTTTGCCAGCAATGCAATTGTAATGAAGTAATTTTTTTTTTGGTTTTTTTTTTTGTTAAGTCATGTATGGGACATTTGAAATCCTGTGAACAAAAAAAAAAATAATCTTGTTAATGTTAATAAAATACAAAAAAAAAGAATTCATGCTAAAGCCAACCGTAATTTTCCGCTAATGTTGTTTTTCATAAAGTTAATGTGTGTATTTAATTTATGAAATTTATATCATTCTAATCATTAGATCAGTTCTCTCTTTTGTAAGTCTAAGTGAATTTTTTCCCCTTTGTGATTGCGTTAAGGTTGGTTGTAAAGCATTTTTACCCAGAACAAATAATAATTTTTTAGCATTGTGAATTTTTAATTTCGTTGTTATGTCCAGTATTTAATAAACCGAAATTTTATTAATAAATCATAATATTTTTTAGAGGAAATATGTTTTCTGTGGCGGGTTTTTATTATCTTATTGTATTTTTTGTTAGAAAAGATTAAAAATTCCACTTGGTTAAATTTTGTATTTTAAAACAGAGTGAAATGTGTCATCAATGCGTAAATGAAAAGGATTTATAATGTTCAATTTATTAAATTTGTGGCAGGTTGGAGAAAAGGGATTTTGAGTTGTACAGATTTATACTGATTTGTAACGTATTTATAATAAACTGTGTGGTTATGTCAATAGGTAGGTTTACGCCTTGGAAAAAAAAGTTTAAAAACAAAAAGAAGTACAATTGTGCAGCCCAACCCCCCGGTGTTATCAACACAGAATTAATTTTGGAGCGGAGACTATTTTGCATTGTTTAGTGAGTGTCGCTGTTAAACTTACATGACAGTAAGAAAGCATAGTAAATAATGCCACAAAAAAATGTAATCAATAACTAAACAGAAGCTGTCATATTCATAAGGTTTATGAAACAAATTTATCCATACGAAATTTAAACCAATAATATTTCCATTAAAGAACTCATTTTCTAAATCTCTTTTAAATCGGCAATATTTTTATTACCTACTTTATTACACAATTTAAGCTATTTATCGAAAAATGTCATTAATAACCACTGACTAAAAACGTTATTTTATTCAGCATAATTTATCAAAGCCATTGCCTAAGCTGCAGGCATTCGTTTATCTCTACACAAAATTTATTAGCAGCAAATACCAGAGCTGTATTTATTCATTTAGTTTTTATTTTCATTAAATTTTATAACGAATTGTTAGTTACATTAAATACTTTGTACACTTTTGTAAAAACTGTACTTTTATCTCGTCCTTCCGCTTACGTCCTTTTCCAGCTAACGTTAAATCGATTTAATTAAGTTTTCATTTTACTTACATATGTACATATATACGAATTGGTAATCCAAAAACATAAAAGTATTTATAAATAAATAAATATTTAAAAAACCATCTATACAAATGCACAAAAATTATACTAATAAAACACAATTTTAAAACAGATTTTTAATGCATCACTGGCTAAGACGGAATGAACGCTTTTAGTTTAATAATATTTTTTAATAACTGACACATGCACATACCCATATACAAACATATGTATGTATATACATATACAACTCTACGAAAATGCATACAAAATCAATCAGATACACAGTCGCATTCAGTTTTTTTTTTTTTCCAATATCAGCATTTCAATTGTGTCCTCTGACCACTTTATTTTTTTATAATTTTCCGTGATACAATTTCTCCACATGCAGCGTATGCGCACTCAAACTCTATTTTTAATGCAATTTTTGAACCAAAGTTGGCCCACTATAAAAATATAATGTCAGCACCCAAATGGCAAATATAGAAAAAATTGTTTACCACCCACATTTTCTTTTCTTTTATTTTTATGCTCGCAAAAATTTGGGAAATATACGGAAAATTTTTTGTTAACGATTTAAAAAAAAAATCACGTAAATATGTATGTATATGTGTATGTGCAAATACATAATATTTACATATGTGTATATATACTTATGTATGTATAGATACAATGAACATATGTACGAGTATGTATGTACGCACGTACACCTACTTACAAAACTCCGCATATATATATAAATATATATAAATAACATAATCTGATCATTATTTTATATATTAACAGAACCGGCCACGCGTTGCTGTGACTGGTACAACAGCTCTAAAAAATATTATGTTAAAATTTTAATTTTAAAGAAATAATGAATGAATAAAAGAGATTAAATAGATATTTGATTTTACATATCGGACCCCTGCACGTTTCACTATCCAAATAAAATAAAATACAAAAACAGCTTGAATTCACATTATATATTTATTGTAATACTATATAATAAAATTTTTTTGCTTTTACCCGCGCCTAAGCTCGTTTTTTTCACCATCGGTTCGATGGTTTCAGAGAGTCATGTTTTACCCCTATATCACCTCGTGATCCTATTTTGAAATAAAATATATAGTACATGTGTAATTGTATACGCAGACTTATATATGTTTTGAATTTTATTAAAATCGGTTAGTTAGTTTCGGAGACATGGAAAGGAGGGGTCTCTCCTCGTGGTCCTATTTAAAAAAAATCTATATGCTATTCGTCCTACAAGACTATTTATGTTTTAAATTAAATTATACTCGGTTAGTTGGTTGCTTTTCATTTTTATATAGACAGCTGTATAGTTTCGGAGAGGTATCTTTGGCCTCTACCTCCCCTTCGAGAATACCATGGACATTAATCGAAATAAAATGTGGCCTATATATTGACTTGGAAAAAGTTACATATCTGTGCGAAATTTGATTAAAATCAATACAGTAGTTTCGGAAATTGGCCCGGAATATATATACATATATACTTAAATAAAAATAAAGTTACCTGAAGCTCTCCTGCTGAGACACCCTCGGCTCAAAGTGCGTCCACGTGCCCAAAAATTGCACGGCGTGATCAGCCAGAAGAATTCACAATTAAAAACAAAAAACACGGCAACACTATTCACTGCGCACTGACTACATGGTATGGTACTGCACTATACTGCATTTCGATTTTGAACTGACAAAGTATCTGACTTGAGCTGTTTAGCAGTTTAATTGTGTTTGTCGTTCGCCAAATATACATGTACTAGATTATACCGGTAAGCTTCGCTACCCCCCACAAAACTATCGGTAATTTTTTGGCAGGCACTTTGCCTTTCCCCCCAATTAAAAAAAATTTTTTAGCGGAATTCTTCCATATGAAAAAATAATTTAGAAAATTGCTCCACAAACAACAAAGTAATTTGATAATTTTTTTTTTGGCGGGTACATTTCACCCGCCCCCTTTAAAAAAATCTTTCTGGACCTCTTTCATATGCAAAAAGCATTTTGAAAATTGCTCATCAATTGACGAAGGTGTTTGATAATCAACTTTTGGGGCGAGCAATATCCGCAATATGAAATACTACAAATACATGAATAAACAACCTTTAAAAAATCCATATTTTAATATGGCAATATTTTTATTTTCCAAAAATATTATGTTTTATATAACATTTATACGGGCATATGTGTGTGTGTATGTCTCATCATGGCATCATGTTAATAATTTTTCGATTGGGCTGTAAAATTCCCCCCTTTAATACAGCCTACTTTTTTTTATTATATAATACGATAAATAAATGCAAATGTGTATGTTACTTTATAATATTTCTACAAAAAGTATCAATATATATTTTGTTTTTTAACGTATTCTGTATTATGTAAACAAATACGTAGTCATGTTTAAATACATGAAGCAAATTAAAAAAACAACCTAATAATAATCTCATCAATATGTACACGAATGTTTCATTTATATTGTAAATATTTCATGTTCAATTAAAATCAAAAATATAAAAAAAATATATATTATTTTATATTTCGTTTCTAAAGAGTGGCTGGGTGAAAAAATTTAAGGCTGGAAGCAAGTTTTTCTTTTTTAAAATAACAAAAACAAAAAAAAAATAAAATATAACCGACCCCACTTTTGAAATGGTGAAATATTAATAGTATTTAAACAATTTTTGGTATTTTTCAATGTTCTTACTAGTAATGGCCAATACAAGTGATACTGGAAAATTTTTTGTTAAACTGAACTGAACTTAAGTTTATGCCTTTAGCGCGAATAAATTTTTTTTATTTCTTAGAAGATTTTGTTTCCAAACAACCGAATTGAATATGTCGTTTTTAAAAATTTAAAAAGGAAGAAAGGAACTTGTGTATATTTTCTATGTTAATTTAAGTTTTAAATTCACATCACTTCAAATGTTATTTACTGGCTGCCGTCAAACAATAAGTAAATATTTTTCATTTTCATCTTGCAATTTTATTTCTAAATTCTGTTTGTTTGAAAATGTTTTGTTTTCAATTGCAAAATCCCCAACCCGATCAATAATACAGACCAACAGACTGTCAACTGGACATCAAACGGAACCTATAGACGGATGTTAAATGACTTTACGAGTGAAATAAAAAGATGTATATGTACATACATCCATACATGCATACACGCTTATGTATAGAATGTAAAAAAGCAACTCTATCATACTCTATTACAACCATTATTAGACCGTGCTAAAAAGCAGACTAACATAATAAAAAAATAAAATAAAACAATAAATAAGGAAAAAAAACTTTACATAGCTATTGGCCACCATATGATGCGTTCTAGTGTTGAACATTTGACCCTTTCAGACTATTTTGTGGAGAAAGGGATTTAAAAGTTTGATGCTGAGATTTTGTCAAGCCCAGTACACTTGGAGGCCTATTTACACACATTGTTTTACAACAAATATCAACTTCATTTCTATGAATATATAAATAACCGTTTGCAAAGTAAAAAAAACAATCATCAAAGAGTAGCAAATATAGTTTATGAAGATGCAGACAAAAGAACAGAACAGAAAATTGATGGCAATTTAAAATTTACAGACAAAAAACAATAGCAAAACAAGCTTGAAATTGTGATGGCTATGACTAGGGAAAAGAGAAAGTGGATAGAGAACAGAGGACAGAGGGAGCATGAACAGTTTAATGCTTAACTAGCCGAGAATCAACAGCCGGATGTTAAGTATGAGTTATAAAAAATATTCATACAGTATCATAAAAAATGTTATATTCTTGCTCCTTCCTTGTTACAAGCTGATAAAGTGTAAAAATGTTTTCCAAACATCTTTTATTTGTTCTCCAATAATGCCCTAATTTAGTTTGTCAAGAAAAAATGTTTCAATTTTGAAAATTGTTTGTATATGTGAAACTTTACGCAGCCACAAATTATGGTTCGCTCTCCATAGTACGAGTATATCAATTTAAAACTAGTCCTCACAGAAAAATGTACGACATAGAAAACTACAACACGTCGCTGCTATTTTTCTTATATAAAGTTTGCCGTATTAGTTTTTCACATCCCCACTTAATTGAAATTAATCAGAAAACAAGTATACATATTCTAGCGGCTAGAGGCCCTTCAAAACCATGCAATTGAAACTACTATTAATTTATTAATATCACAAATACGCCCAGCATAACATATCAAATGTGGATAAAAAAAACTTTGTCAACATCGCTAATTGAATTTTCCCTGGAAAAACTAAAAATCAATCAATAAATTTAAACCCTCCCATACAAGCATACAGAGTTGCATCCCTTGACTGTCCAACTCTTAATAAGTTTTACAATTCCCCATCATCAACATGATTTCAATACCAATTTACTTTAAATAATTTTTTATAAGGATATGTTTTGGTATTTTTCCCTATTTTTTTGTATTAATTGCAGAGAGTTAATTGTAAACAGAGTAGCTGGAAATTAAAGGAGGAGAAAATTACGCTAAAATTGCAATAAAAACACTGGAATACACTCGTACTCCTTTGCATTTCCGTCCGCTATTGTGCTAAAATAGCAGTTACATTTTGTTGTTGTAAAGAAGCATATGCACAACCGGTTGACCACCTACGCTTAAAATTTTCTACTGAATTGTGTATGTATTCAATTATGTTTATGTGTATATATGTATATATGTGTGTATTTGCCTATTTTATTGGGTTAGTTTGCATTAAGGGAACTATAAACATGTTTTGGATTTCAATTTTGTAGGAAAACGTACGCGCAGAAATACGCACCCACTCATAAACTTCTAACTCTACATTGCAAAGCACCATCGTGTTACGCACTTTGTCTATGTGTTTAGCATTGTATACATATACGTATGCATTTCTGTTCATTCAATAGGGGGCTGCATGTTCTTCTAAAAAAAATTTAAAACCTGATATGCTGCTTCAATCCCAATGGTTAAAAGTTTTAATTTACTTTGCCGTAAGAAAAAGAGAAGTTTTATTTTGGGCTGAGAATTGGCGTATTTATATTTTCAGCAAGTAAAGCCTTTTATATCTACATGTATATGTATATTTCTAAAGTGTGAATAAATGAAATTTGCCTGCTAATGTGCCTGCAAATTGGTCCCAACCAAATTGAAGACGACAGAATTCAAAATAATCAAAAATACTTAAAATAATGTTAAGTAGAAGAATGCTGTATATAAAAGCAAAAATGGTAAAATTTTTGTTTCTTTTTTTTTATGCAAGTTTTCCGAATATAGCTCATCCAGTTCTATTCAAAATAGTAACAAAAATTTATGTTTTGCCAGCCAATTAAACGGAAATTCAAGGTAAGCAACTATTCTGTAATCCGGCAGTAATTAAATGGGTCGCAATTTAAGAGAACAGATAAATATTTAAAAAAATGTTTCTGGGGTCAAATATTGCATACGATTTTGAAAAAGATACACTGTACATTTTTCAATTTGGAATTTTTTAATCAGAAAATGTTTAATTAAGCAATTAGTTTTCCATTTGAGTAGAAAAGTTTTTTATTCGCATGCAGTTGAACATACTTTTAAACTAAAGTATATTAATTATTTTCTGATTACGAATTCATAGTAATTATGGCATTACTATTAATTTAGTGCAATTAACTTAACGTTAATCGGAAGATAATAGCAAAATAATTATTATTTTTCTTAATATCTGTGGCAGTATGGAAGAGTAGCTTAAGTATAATTCGATGGTTTGTCAAATGGACAGTTCTATACTTAATGCTAGGAACACAATTGGGACGAACAACGATTTATTCGTTGCAAACGTTCATCCTCAGAAATAAAACACATTTGTGCATATGGAAATTAACACAATACCGCCGTTGACGAAATTCCTCGTTCGTGACCACCTCTGAGATTGACGAACGACGTACAAATTAGTACAAAGTTAACGTTTTTCATTTTAATTTTCAAATGTATTAGGAAATAAAGTAGTTTTTATTTTAATAGTTGTTTTATTTTTAAAATAAATAATTTAAGTTAAATATACACAATTATTTACCATAAAATTGCTTTCTAATTGTTTTCTGTTAATGTTTAATTTTTTCAAGTAATTTTTATTTATACGGAAACACAAACAATTTTGTTGATTATGACAGCTGCAATTTTTTCGTCGTTATTGTGTGCCATGTTGCGAAATTACGCAACGAACTTTTACCGACAAACTCGTTGAGCACGACGAAGTTCGTCGTTCGTCTCAATTATGTTCCTTGCATAAAATGAATATAAATTTCTATTAATTTAATTCTATTACTCTGGAGGATAAGCGCTTAAGTTGACTTATGTGCGATTCACACTATCAAGAATAAACCTGTTTTTTTTTTAAGACAATACAAACTCTACGAAGCTCTTAAGCTTGTCTGTAGAAACACTCAGGGTCTAAGCGGGAATCGAACCCGCACCTCCATATTGATAAGACTAATGCTCATACAGTAGACTACGGAGGCACCCGTTAAATAAGTTTTTGGAAATATGAAACCCAAGAGTTCACACTATACGAGTAATTATTGTGTTTTTACTTGACAAATTGACAGATGCTACAAGAGCTGATGTAAAAATAAAATAATAAAAATTTTTATATTTTCAAAAAAAAGGAAAACAATCAAATTAAAATTTCATATACATATCTGCTCCGATCAAACTTATGTTAATAATTCTTCTTCTTTCGCTTTCAATACCATTTTCCTTTCTTTTATTTAATAGAAGAAGATATTTTTGTTGAGTTTACCAATATAAACAAATGAAATAAAATTTATGACGTGTCCCCAGTTAAGACCATGTTCAGTGACACACCAAAATAAAATACCCAACCATAATGTAATTAAATCATGTGTCATTTTAACAATTTTTATTATTAACAAAAAATGATAAGCAATTTAATTTGCGTAATTTTATTGCAATCGGTATTTTATTTCCAAAAATATATTATTTATGCTTAAATATTGTGAGTGAAAATATTTTTCTGACATTTTATGTCACAAAGCACAAACACACAAACGCCTGTAAAAGCTGTAATGCTGCCACCTTGGTAATTGCAGCATGAACACAACTGAATGCACTGCATTAATTTTTTTTACGCGTTCTGAAAACAACTCAATGCATGGAAAAATTTCCAAAAATAAATATGATTTTGCTCTTATATATTGCCACATATATTTATATACGCTTTGTTTAAATAGGTGGCATCCTATTGGTGTTACAAATGGGCAGTTGGAATTTCCTAACTATTTTCACGTTTCATGCACATTTTTTGCCATGAAATGGAAATTTTTAATGCAAATGTCTGTCTTTTTGTGGTGAACATTTAAATTGGAAGCGAAGAAATTAAAAAGAGCGTTGATTCAACCATACTAATATATTACATATGCATGTATACACGTATATACATATGTATATAAATATGTACGTGCATGTACGCATGGGAGCATAATATTTTATGCACGTATTCACACATACATATACATTCTTATATACATACATACATACTTTGAAGTTGACAACTTGAAAAATTCATGATTTCGTTTTTGTTCTGCTTTTGGGAGGCTCTGGAGTAGACACGATTGCATTATATTCTGTATGTATGTATGTTAATGGTATAGAAACGAAATCATATGCAACAACATGACTCCAATAGCCGTATTGAATTTTGGCTTATAAAATATCTAATCAATATTTTTGGTTATTGGAATAAAAACACAGAGTGCAAGAGAGAGTGACAGAGAGTAGTGGAAAACTTAGAAATTAACATTTCATTTATTTTTGTGTATGCCGCGAAATGTTCACTACAAGTTACTATTTATCAGCCAAGTCCACATAACTACGTACATACATACATAGATGCTAGATTTTTAGACTTCAGATAAAAAATGGTTAACTTGTAGCCGTAACCTAATAATTTTCACTATGTGTAGAGTTTTGGCTTTGTTTAGCTTCAAAAGTTGCCAGAAGAGTTGTTGACGTATTTTTTGTTTACACTTGCATGCTTTTTGGTTTATTGTTAATGTTGCTGTCTTCCTTAAGGCATTTTTGATAAGTTTTGTAAGTAGTCATATACGTATTTGTGGCATTTATCTATTTTTTTTGCACATTATAATACATTTTTAACTCTTAATAAATATTATTAAAAATAAATTCCTTGTATATTGGAAAAAGAAATAATTATTTGATTGGACATTATTAACACCTTCACGCAAAGAACTATAGGATCCATTTTGGATTCCTTCAAGGACAAAAAAGAGTAAATAAGAAGGAGCAGAAAGAATAGAAAACAGTAGAATGGTAGGAGAATAATAGGAAGCCCGATCTCGCCTCCATATAACATCACCCGTTCTATAGCCAACTTATCCCCACAATCAAACCTCTGCAACAGGAATCTGCTGCCCATCTACCTCATCCTGCTTCATTGCCAGCCACAGCACTGGCAGACAGTGTATTCCATGGTCTCCTCGTGATCCTAGCGCAACCTGCAAACTTCGAGGTCCCCTTTCACACTTGGTGATCACAGCTCTAATCACGCCAAACTGCAAAGTGAAGTACGTCTTGAATATATCTTTCTAGAGTGAGTGTATTGTAGATAGAAATAGCAATGTTTGGATGGAACAAAACAAGTTTTAACTGGCTTTAAATCCGACTTTTATCGTCTTTAAAGTGTTTCTTTAAATCCTTTCAGCAATGGTCAACCGGGGCACAGCAATATAAAGTATCGATATATGACTTTTTGACACATAAGTGCCTTAATTTTCAAATAAAATTAACCAAGAGTTTTCTGTTGTCCATTTCAATACTTTTGAAATATTTTAAATCCACTCTACGATTGACCAGATTTAAGCGATTTTATTCCTATTTTAGTCGCCCAAATGAATGTGATTAATAATGTAAGAATGTGTTTGTCCAATATGTGAGTATTTGATTTTATTGTTTCAATGTGTGAGTCTGTATATGTACATATGGATTCGTATACAATATAACTTTGGCATAAAATTTAGTTAGATTTTTTTTTATTTCCGCCAATGTTCAGTGTTTTCGTTGCTGTCGTTATATTTTTAGTAGAACAAGCTGTTATTGGTGGTATTGTTGTTTTCGTTAAATTTGTTTTATTTTTTGTTGTTGCTGTTTCCTTTGCATAATGTTTATTTGAATGTTTTAATAGGAAAAAATGTATAATATATACATATGTACATACATATGTATGCATGTGTCTACTGTATGACTACATTTTGCCATGTTGCACATTCTAATGCATTTTACTAGATAAAATGTTCTCTTGTTTAATGTGGAAGCACAAATAAACACACACATATTCGAATATGAACATAAAGATACTAACATATTTATAAATATGTACATATAGATGTAGTTACGAGGTTTGTAATACAAGTACCTGGGATGCATAGATATGTGCAATGCATTGGTCATTTGATTAAAACTGCCCTCGCAAACTTACAACAACCCCCCACTTTTCTATTCCATTATTGTTGTTTATTTTAATCAAATTTTATAAAAAGCTGTCCCTGCTCTTATTTCTCTCTTTAGCCTTTAAATAAAATACATATTCTGTGTAATTTTTATAATGTGAGGTTTTTTTGCAATGGATGAATTAAATGCATTTAACCATTGCAATTTTTTGCTTTTTTCTTCCTGCTGCTGTACAATTTGAAACCACATTTTTTCAGCTTTATTTGTTGCTGTTGTTTGTTTTTATAAAGCAATTTTAATAATTAAAATTATTTAACTAGTTTTTTATCTCGTAAATGTAACTGAAAAGAAGCAATTTAAAAAGTATAAATTCTATTTAAATTACAAATATTTACATATTTTTTATATACTGTTACATTTATGATTGTAGATTCATATACTACATACATATATGTATGTATATATATATATATAATTAAATGTCTGGATGAAGGTCTTGTGGTAAGAGGTTTATTTTAATTATAACAGACAGAGCCATCAATTAAAATAAATGATAAAGTAAAAGGGAAACATTTTGTTAGCGGAAATAATATAAAATTCAATTGTGAATTTTAAATATTTCTCATTGTTGTTTTTTTTTTATAAAAATCTTGTAAATCGGGCAGTATAAACGATATTTACCAGATGAAAAATATGTTACATTTGTACCACTGTTACGTGCTCTCTTCGGCTAGACTTTACATCTCGTAAAAGTAATGACGTTCCCATGAATTTAAAAAAGAAAGCAGAATGTTCTTCGAGAAAGAATATATATTGCTGGGAATAAAATTCTAAAAAAATTGTATCAATAGAAGCCAGGTTTAAAATGACAGCGGAAAATGTCTTTTTCGATAGTGCTGATGTTTAACTATTATCCACAACTTCTGTCCGAGTTCCGTAGAGAATTTCAATTAATAGTTCGCCATCGACATAATAAAAATTTGTTTCCTACTTTTCTAATGCCATATAATTTCACGTTGACAACGCAAAAGACGTCGATTTAAACCTACTCCGGCCATCAAAAATTTAATATATGCTTTTCATAAATTTAATGCCATTTCAAATTGATTATAATTGTATGAGCGAAGTAAATTTTTTTCTATTTTTTTATTGTTGTTTTATGTTCTTCAAAGTTGTTGTTTTATTTCTATAGATTTTTTATTGCATTTGCATTAAATTTTTCAAATGCGTTAAAAGTTCAAAATTCCACATTCGGTGCAATACTGGTAAGTTGTGCTATGAATTGCGCAACATTAAAATGGCAAATATAAATTAAATACAACAGAGGAAAAATGTCAGGATCCAGAAAAAATTTCTCATTATCACATATTGGGCAGAGATCTGCTCTGTTTCACTACAATGACTAGTAAAAACAACACTTTGCTTTTCCCATACAAAGCGAAGAGTAAATTAAACATATTTCCCTAGCTTTCAAACATTTGGCTTCAATCTATAGGTGTGGATATAAAAAAAAATCTTTTTTTAAAGATGGGTACAGATTCTCTCCTATGGGATTTTTTTTTGTTATAAAAAATGTCATGAGTTATTTCTATAAAAAAAAGATTGTTCTAGAAGATTCCTCAGAAATGTGAAAGGTTTCTATATAAAAATAATTTTGCAACCGTAAAATATTATCCGTATTAAAAACCTTTAGACATATAAAAAAACTTTTTTAAAAAAAAAAAAAAAAATAAAAAAATGTTCTAGCTCAATTAATAAAATATCTACATCTAAACGAATGTATGTTGAATGATTTTTCTACATGAAAGAAATATTGTATACAATAGAAAAATCTAAATGAAATGTTTCTCTTTAAAAATCTTGTTAAAGAAAGATTTTTGGATTTTTGTAACACATACAAAATGTGGGTACTTACAAAATGCTTGTCTTTAAAATCTAAACATTCATTTCGCTTTTATTCCCACTGTTGCCGCGTATAGGTTCGCCCGCATATAATTATCGTTACCAGTTGTAAGAATAACTAACTAAAAATCGTTAAAAATGTGTGTGTCTATGATTACTTAGTGATTGCTTGGAATGCGAATGCGTATTTTGCACAAATTTTCAAACAGTTTCATGCAAACTCATCCATAATAAACATAAATAAACAGATTTGTATGCTACCAACTATATTTCGTGTTGCAATTGCAAATTCGATAAACCGTGCTACTTAAAGGTATACGAATGCATGTATCTACTCGTATGTATATACATACATACATATATATGTTTCGTCACTATGAGTTGTAACTCATACTGCTCCTAAATGTAGGCTATGTTATATAAAATAAAAAAATTGGTCTTCGTTTTTAAGTGAAAAAAATTCACAACTTACAATCCTTTGCATTTGAGAGTCACCAATTGTGAACGGCTTCTTTGATTTAGTTCGCAACGCTTATCAAAAACTTTGACAATTGATTTGTAAAAATGAAAATTATTTTATCTTAAAGAAACAGCAGCACTAGTAGCCAGACTATTTGCTAAGAAACTTTTTACGATTTGTCTTACCGCCACATCCGAAGCTTCTTAGAGATAATATTTTCCATAAGTCCTCCTTGGTCCAGTTTTTGTTGAGTTTTTCTCTTTTTATACGGTTTTTTTTAGGTTTTTGATTTTAAATATTTTAGTACATATATTTTTGGCATTGTCTGCTTTCACATTGCAGAGAAGTGTTGCAAACGTATAGTAAATAAAAACTATGATTTTCATTGTAGTTTATTTAAATCAGTGTAGCAAATGCACATCTGTTTATTTTAAAAAGTCACTACACAATTTTACAATGCAATGATGCAACAGCATTTGCACAAGATTGTGAATTGTGCTGCTGTATTTTTAAACATATTTTCATGTTTCACAGATTGTTCTCATTAAAAACGATCAGTCGTTTTTCTTATAGTAATTTGTTTATATTCCCATTTAATTTATTTGATTCTGCAAATGCTATTTTTATTTTATTTATTTACTTTTGTTTTTTTTTGGTTAATGCTTTATCCTAAAAACTATATTTGTGGCCATTAACAAAAATTTATAACACACTTTCATATAAAATCAACAGCACCAGAAGAAAAATTATTCTCTAGCTGTGGGTTTCTTGTCATCAATCAATTGCATATTTATTGGTCGCCAAAATGTTTATTTTTTTCTGCCGTTTCAGCTCGCGAACAATGACATGCATAAAATTAAATAATTTAGGGTATTTTGTCTGAATTTAACTCTGTGCATTTTGTGAATTGCTTTTAGTCCTGCAAGCAAAGGCGATAAAGAATATTTTATTTTTAAAGCATCTGTTTTCTATGTGTCGATAATTGGTTTTTGCATAATTAAGATTATAAATTGGATGCACAATTTTGACATGGCAAATTTTAGGAAATTCTAAATTAAAAGTTATTAAATTAGATCTGTTTCAAATGTATAGCAGATTAATAATTATCAAGTAAAGAAATATTGAATGTTACATAAATAATGGCAATATAATTTTAAAATATTTTAATTTAATAAATTCTGTCATCCTGAGCAAGTATGCGATGTCTGGAGAAAATCTGATTCTATTAAAACTTTTATGTGCAGCTTGATATATCTAGTCGTCTAAGAACTTGCCTAATACTAGAATACTAGCAGCGCTGCTATTAGAATAATTTAAACAATTTATGTATTTAATATGTATGTCTCCTCTTTGTGGCACTCAGGTTCACAAGTAATTAAAACTGATTGTTTTTCACAAAATTAATAGAAATGTAACTGTTTTTTAGTCTATTAACTAACTACCCTACCAATTTATACAGAGCGCACTTTAAATTTATGGCAAATAACATAATACACTTTAAGAAGAGAAAATATTAGAAAGAAAGAATGCAAAATTTATTTTTTTTAAAGAAATCAAACATTTCTAATAGGCAGTGCTGCCGCTATTAATGCCGATGTCATATATTTTCAGGAAAATTTAATTAAAATTCTATTCACATCCTGCGCTGAAGTTTTTACATATACAAATTATGTAACCGTTCAATAAATTAAATTATAAAAATACGAACAAAGCCTATACTAACCTCAACATTTATTTGCTCGGGTTTTTTTTAAAGAAAAAAAACTAAAATTTTAATATAAAAAAATAATTAAAAGCCACCAATCATGAATGTTCTTTTTCTGCTGATTTTAAATTGTATTGGTTAGGAATACAAAAGCAACAAAAACAGTTTGACGTTGGCAGGATATGAACTCATACTAAAACACATATTAATTGTATGTGCATATTATAAATTCTACACATTTATAACAACTGAAAAAAAAATTTTGTATTTATTTATGCATTTCGCATAGAAAATTTAATTTCCTGGGCATAAAATGTAGCAAATTTTCAAATACGTCCTCATAAAAAGTGCATGCACTCGTGGACGCATACTTTTATGTACACATACATAATATGTATATTGCACTAAAAGACGAGTACGTGTGTGTGTGTGTGTGTGTGTGTGTGTGTGCCGCGGTGTGTGCCGCGGTGTGGTGTGCAATCGACATCTAATAAAAACCACAATAATAATTTCTGCGCTTTTGTTAAACAAATCATTCTCATACGCAATTATTGCATACACATACATACCCAAATAAATATGTACATGGAATTGGTCTGATAAATACATTTAAAAATGCATGACTGTTTATTTCCCTTTCCATTAGACACCCTCTCGCCCGCATACACAACGCACCACACTTTCTCTTACTTTAAGCAAATATTCTGTTAACTATCATCGCACATTTAGCGCGGTTTTTTTTCTTTTTAATGGATAAATGCGTGTGTTCTCGATTTGTTTTCTCTTTTTCGCTCGCTCTCTCTCTCCGAGCTTGGCACATACACACTGATCTGTATATATGGAGATGGCAGATTGAAATAAATATTGCTTTTAGTTGCAAGGGTGTACGTTTGTTAGTAGACTCCAGCAGACACAAACATAAATTCCTACAGATGCACATGCACAACATGTGTAATTAGTTTGTGAAATGTATGTTGATTTGTTATATATGTACAATTTATATTGTAAATGCATTAGCATTTTTTATATATGTATATAAAAATACCTGCTACAAATGTTTGTATTTAATTACAAGTATTTAATACCGGTCAGGACTCACTGGTCCTACTCTCTGGTTGTAATTGGTGTACGGTTGGGCTAATAATTTCGTACTAGTCATTTTATGCCTCCTACTGTGTGTGATTTTTTATGTGAATAATATATTTAAAATGACCACTCAAAATGTAATTATTGCATATGAAATGCACTCAAAACAAATTCAATTGTAAAGTTGTTAATAGGAAACTAATTAAATATTTAAATGGTAGAAAAAAGCGCATAAATTATATTAGAACAACATTAACAATTGAATTGCATAATAAATGTTATTATTTGCGAAAACTTCTATAGGAAAAGGAAAGAGCTGTATAGGGAAACATGTCAAACCACCGTTTCCAGCCAAAGTCCAATTACCGTTAATTTGTGTAAATGTCTTGTTACCGTTAATTTGTGTAAATGTCTTGAATTTGTGTAAATGCTTGAGCAGATAATGAATTCATTTTCTAAAATTTTTTTTTGTTCCAATAAATACTTGAAGTGTTACTAAAATTATATATATTGCTTTTAAATTAGTTGTGCAGCTTTATCTTAATTTCGTGAAAAAAAAAATTCAAATCGGTCGTACATTTTAGGAAGATATGAGCTTTAAACTCCTTCTGTACGAGCGAAAAATATTGAATATAATAGCTAGCTTTTCTTCTCTCTAATATTAAAATATATGAATGTATCTTTCGTTCTTTTGAAAGGACTTGACATTTCTTAAGGATGTTTATTTTAAATGTTTTTTTTTGTATTAAGATAAAATAGTTGTTAAGCATAATTGGTATCAAAATAAAGATTAAACTAAATAATTTTATAAAAATTAACAAAAATATGAAAAAAATATCCTTCCATATCTTTTAAAGTTTTCACAAAAAAAAAAAAAGTTAGATATACTTATATATATACATATATTAAATACGCAAAACTACAATTTTAAAATCAATAATGAGTTAGGGCTTTTCTATATTAGTATTATGTGCTCAATGGAACCCCTACACACATACATCCGCACCTACATACATGTATTTAAAAATTTCAGCTATTAAAATGTCGTAGTTAAGTTAAACTCAAAATTTAAAATATTGAGGTGAACTCTCCTGCATTATTGTTTTAACACTTTCTTAGATTTCCAATTAAAATCCCATTACACAAATATAAATACGACTAAAAATTTTATATTAATTTTTCCATAAATATTAATTAAATTTTACATGCATTTGTTATTGTAACTGCAATTATGGAAATTAACACAAAAGAAAAATGTATTTTGTGTATACTTTCTGCATTAAATTCAGATATTGTGGTTGGGGGATTTTGTGGTCAAAAAGCATGAATTCGTACACAGCAATATCTCTAACAAATATACATATAATAAAATATTTGGAGGCAATCTAAACATATTTTATAATTGACAAATACAATGCTTTTGTAAATTTTGTTTTTCATTATAATTATTGCTTTATTATTATTATGGCTATTTTGTTTAACTCACGTACCATTCTCATGGGCTTTTATATACTTTTGCCCTGAAAATAGTCTGTGTTTGCTTATGACATTTATTTGCTCCTCTGGCGTATGCTGTAATATTAATTTTTTTCATACGAAACATATGCATTAATGCAAATTATTTTGTGCATTTGGGGTTTCATATAATTTGTTCGCAGATTATATTTTTTTTATTGTTATTACTGGATTGTTATTCAGTAAAAACTTTTTTGAATTTAATATGATTTTTTTTTACAATTAAAATTTTGAATAATGTAAACCGGTCTGATGGAAAATTTAATAAAATTATTTGTCTTACAACATTTAAGCTATCTTATCATACATAGAAAATATGTGCTTCTAGAAGTGATAAAAATACCAAGAATGATCTTTAGACACCACATTCTGTAGCTTTCCTGCAATTGGGAGGTTTCCAGACTAACCTGTGAGTTCTTTTAGGAAATTCTGTGTGTGGTTCTTATGCTCGAAATTTCTTCATTTTATACCTGAGCTATGAAAAACGTTTAATTTTTTTCATGAACCAGTGCTCAGGTTATGGTCTCTACGTATGTAGTACATTGCACAGCAACTAGTTGGAGGGGGATAGTGATAAGAAGGCACGATGTGATAAGTAAAAATAGAGCTTAATTTTGAACAACTCAGCAGCTGCTGTGTCATTGTAAAACACAGTTAATGCATTCATGTTGGCGCATTAAATTTTTTTAAGCTCAAGAAGAGCAATTTCTGTTTATTTTAATTTTATTTCGCATTTCATATTAAATTTTTATTTGTAAAATTGTTTTCTCATTTTCATAGTAAATGCAATAGTAATATGTGCTAGTTTTCGGCGCAATAGAAATTCTTATTTCATATTGTTTGCATACAAGTTTTTTATATTTAATTTTTTTTGTTTTAATGTTTTATTTTTGTGGTTGTCAGTTTTCATTAAATTATGTAAATATTTTTCAAAAGGATTCTTATTTTTTACAGTCATATTGGAAGCCGTTCATGCATGTCTGTTATTTAAATCCTTTTTTTTTTAATTCATTTTAATAATAATTAGATAATTATCTATGGTATTTATTTTTTCTGACAGTTCTGTGCATTTAATCATTTATTTATTTCTGATTAAAAATTAAAATATGTATTTTATATTTCCGAAATAATTTCAGGCAGTCGATTATGATTGTGAGGTACAAGAGCAACAGGACATACCTCAGGCCATACAATTGCTGGGCGAAATGAACAGTAATGTGAAACAAGTAACAGATCTGGTCGAAGGCATGTTACAACGTGTTAAACGCGGCGAGTTGACCACAGAATATGGATTAAGTTTCCTTGAAGTCAAATATCATATGCTGCTCGACTATCTTATCAATTTGACTTACGTAGTACTGCGTAAATGCTCCAGCGAAACAATTGAAGGTGATCCATCCATAGAACGTTTAATAGAGATACGTACCGTTCTGGAGAAAATACGACCAATCGATTACAAATTACGGTATCAAATTGATAAATTGGTTAAGACGGCTACAACGGGAGTATCATCAGCTTCAGATCCTATTTTGTATAAGGTAAGACATACAAACATCCGATGAATGATTTATAATTACCGTTTTCAGTAATTTATTTTTCTTTTCTTAATGAAGCCTAATCCTGATAACATGTTAACTAATGCTGGTGAAGAAGATGCGGAAGAGAATAGTGCTTCTGAAACAGAGGAAGACGACGACGATGAAGAAAAGGGTATTAAACGGCCAAAAAAAGGCGCCACGGCGGGTAAACCCGGTATTTATGTACCGCCGAAAATTAAGCCTGTTTACTATGATGGCGATGAAAAATCCGAAGATAAAGAGCGGAAATTATTGGAAAGAGCCAAAAAACGTGCCATAACGTAAATTAATTTTTCTAATTAAAAATTTAGCTTTGGAAATTAATTACTAAATTATTTTTTAGGTCTTCAATGCTACAAGATTTGAAAGAAGAATATCTAGACGCTCCCACAGAAATATCTTCGAGCTCAAGAGCCCAACAAATATTGTCGAAGACTCAAAAGGAAAAACAAGAATATGAAGAAACTTACCTGACACGTCTGCCTGTAACTAAAGCGGAAAAACATCGTCAACGAAAACTCACCACTTTGGGTAAGTGAATTATTTAATTATTTCAATTATGTATTTCACTCAATCATTGTGCCAAAATTTTTCTACCACGCACGATATCATTTTTTCATTTCTACAATCGTAATTACCCATTAGAAAAAATTTAACGTACCGAAACTAATTTCTCTTTTAGGCACTTTGGGTGATGAAATTTTATGTGAAATTAATCGAGATGCCACACTACGCGGAGATTCTTTAAGTGGCTCGAGTAAAAAACGTAAAGCTAAGGGTGGCAAAGGTAAAAAGAAAGGTGGCAAAAAACGTAAATTCCATTAATTTCGTACTTTTTGCCTACAAACCTTTCGGTATTTTACCACTGAAAAGTAAATAAATTTCGTATAAGTTTTTTTTTAAGATCAAGTAATTCTAAAATGAATTTTAATATTACAAAGTAAAAAAGAAAAAAAATTATGAATTTTTTAAGACAACCAACAAATAGCAGCATAATTCAGTAAATATTTCAGAACA
This sequence comes from Dexiosoma caninum, assembly GCA_963924685.1. Classification (NCBI taxonomy): domain Eukaryota; kingdom Metazoa; phylum Arthropoda; class Insecta; order Diptera; family Tachinidae; genus Dexiosoma; species Dexiosoma caninum. The sequence goes on along the minus strand of OZ004727.1, from coordinate 1,052,296 downwards.
TTTTTATTTTAAATAGAAAGTACTCGTTTAAACAAAAAAATTATGTTTGGAAAGGGTACAAGCGATAAACTCTCACGAAATATTTATTTAAAGTTTAAATTTTTGCCAAATTTTTTTTAAATAAGAATTCTCTTCGCAAATTGAATACGTACTATTCATGTGCATATTTATATATTGCGAAAAATTAACATCGCACTTTTCATATTTAATACCGATACCGAACTTTTTATTATTAAATTGAATTTATTTTCCAGTTTATCTGATACAATTAACTCAAATCTCAAATGCGATATGAAATTAACTTTGTTTCTTTCATTTATCGGGCCTGATAGCATGTGTGATCGGAGGCTTTGCAGATATCACAATTAATATTCGAATTTTCCAGTCGTTAGATTTTTAAGTAAAAAAGCATAATAAAACTTATTTCTTATCTAAATATATTTCATGAGAGTTTAGGAATTTCTGTAATTAAGGGACATTTTGTTTCTTTTTTTATTCTCCACTTTTTTCCGCTTCCCAAACACTTTGTTTTTATTAAGTTTAATCTTTAATCGTGTTGTTAAACTTCGTTTTTACCATATATTTGTTTAAGTTTGGTTTCATAAAATTAATGTCAATTTAATTTATCATTATTTTTAAAGTTTTTTTTTAATAAATACATTATTTTGATTTAAAAATTTTTATCTTCCAATTTTTTATAAGTATATATATAAAGGGAAAACGGCGCTAAATCTTCAGATACATATATTTGTAGTTATTTATGGATGATAAATCCCATAAATTATCAACGTAGAAATAAAAATTATTTTCTAAAAGTTTTCGTTATATGCGGTCGGTGGAGCTGTCAGGACAATTCTACCGTGATTGTGATGAAAATTTCCCAATTAGATTGAAGAATGTACAACAGTATGAACATTTTTCTTTAAATAGATAAAACCCTATATGTAAACCGCGGCGGATTCGATTTCCCATATCCGGATTATAAGGTGCTCGTATATTGATATAAACCTACCTACCAGATATTCGGATAAAGAAGAATTGCTCTTCTGTGGCCAAAGCCAACTGTTTGTGAACAATTACTTTCTTCAAACAGGAATTGCAAGTCCTAAATTAATACATTCGATATTGAAAAATTTTTTTATGTATTTTTATAAAAATTTTGCATCAAATTTCGATTCGAATCGACTGCCATAATTTTGCCACAAGTTTGGTGCTAGTGGAGTTACTGCCCATCAGTCACATTACGCAATACTGGTATTTCTACCACAACTAATCTTGACCCCCTATTTTTAATCACCAGCCACCAAACGGTTCGATTTTGTTGCCATTCTGCAACGATTCGCATCTGCGTGTTGAGTTGCAGGTTATGGCCCATGCTTTTAATATTCGCGTTGTTGAGAAAATTCTGCTAAATATGGAGTATATTCTCACAGTCAAGCAATATTTAAAGAAGTAATCACAAAATTGTTACAAAATGTTTATTAGCACAAAATTTTATCTTTCTCTCTAGCGTATCATTTAAGAATGTTAGTAATTTAGAATATGTACAGTTTGCCCTCGAAATTTTTCTCTTTCCGAAAGCACCCTTCCGAATATTGTATATGTAAAGCTAGCTTGGTAACAATTTTAATATTAAAAACATTTAATTTTGTAGGAAAAAAGATCGAAGATACTCAATTTTACGCATTTAAATGAAATGTGTGTAGCACATTGCTTCTACGTTGGTAGCCCTGTTTAAAGGTGCCAACTAATCACTTTTGTTTTATCTAAAACAATATAAATTTAAAATTAAATTTTATACTGAAATATATATTTTCTGAAGATATTTTTTTATTTAAATAATATTTTAAGTACAATTATTTTTATTTTTACATAATTTGTGTTATACTTTCCTCCATCCTGATAGTATTTTTTCCTTATAATTTTTATAAAATTTATATATACTCGCAATAAACTGCATTACATTTCGGCAGCAAAATTCCAAAAGTACACTTATTATTTTTCATTAAAAAGTTTGGAAATAAATATTGGTTTGTTTTAAAAAAAAAGAGATATTTTTTAAATTTTAAACAAAATTGTAAATTATTAAATAAAAATTTTCGATATAAAATTATAAGTATAAAGTAATTTTTAAATAATTACGTTGTTTTTAGGAGTCAAATTAAAAAATAAATTTTTTTGTTTCTATTAAAAGACTTTGGCAGCAAAAAAAAATAATACTTCAACGATGCAGTTTACAAGAAATTACAAACAATTTTAAAGAAAAATTAAATAAATATCCATAAAACAGCAAACAAAGCACAAATGTAAAATTTACAAAATTTTTACAAAACAATGAAAATTTATGAAAATTTTTGAAGAAATAAAACAAAATCACTACATGTATACAAAAAACCAAAAACAAATAAAGTAAAAAAATAAATTGCAGTTGCCTTATTATACAAGAAAAACAAAAAGAAAGTAAACAAATAAATTTAAAACAAATTGAACAAAGGAAAAGATTTATAATAAAAAAAGAATAATAAACTTTATTAACACCGTATTTTTAAATATAACATAAAAAAAGTAAAAATAAAACACAAAAATATTTTACAAAATAAACTGGTATACAAAGGATTAAAAAACATTTTAGTTATATAACCAACTTTAGTTAAAGTATTTTATGTGATTCTGTGAACAAGTAAAATATTTTTAAGCAAATTTTTATTTGTGAAACTGGTGTTGAAATATCTTAATTAAATGCACTACTTTGTTCCCGACTTGTTTCCGGAAATGAACAAACATATTCAAACAACTGGCGACCTCGTGCAGCAATTTTTATGGATATATGATAGACGTGCATATGTATCTACTCGTTGCAGTTTAGATCAGAACTTTTGATGTGAATCGATCCCATACCCTTTTAACTGTCGCTACTATATCGCTTTAAGCAGACAAGGAAGAAATATACTGCAAAAAAATTGTTTACTTGTTTTATTATGATCTCAAATAAATTCGTAGGAAATTTTTCGGAATCAGAGATGTGCATTTAATTATATTTTATAAGTTTTTTTATATAAAATTTATAATATTTTAAAAGTTTATAATAATGACTACAAGCAAAAACTCCTAAAAACAACTGAAAATTTTAGATATAATTAATAACTAACTATAACTTTACATTAAATACAAAAGAGAAATTTTAAGAGAAAAAACACTATTTAGAAATTTAACTTTATGGAACTTTTAATAAAGAAGAAAGATTAAAAATCACATCAACTTGATCATGTACAGTTCAAAAAGAAATTGTAAACTACAAGACTCTGAGCTACTGAAATCAGAAAAAGAAAAATTTTAAATTCAAACTATGCAAGTTGTGTTACAGAAAGTGTTACTGTGTACTCAAGAGAGAGCAAAAGGAAAGGGTATGAATGTGCATAAGCATATCCACTGGAACTACATTTTGTTCTCACATAAGAAAGCATATATTACGTTCATACACAAATTTCTAAGTGTGAACCGAAATGTTGCCAGAAAACGTGCATCGTCTAATTGGGACAATGGAAATTAAAAAAATCAACAAATACTGTGACTGTCGATGCTGATTTTCGTTGAACCATCTATTTGCGGCAAATATAGAATCGTACGCAGTTTAACTACTATGTTCCATTTATACTCATTTCAGCATTTACGGAAATTAATTTTTCAACCCCATTTGGAGTTATATAATTTATTTCAGAGTAGAGAGCACACTAGAATTTCTTTTTGAATGAATAAAGGGCAATAACCGTTTTTTCTTTTTTCATTAAATAGTGATTTTACAATAACAATTTATGTTTTTCATTTGAAAATTATGTAAATGCTCTTTATTGTACAATAAAGTAACAACAGTAAAAAAAAATTTATATAAAATTAACCATTTCGAACGTCCAAATAATATACATACATTATAATATTGAAAACATAAATTGCTTTATTATACCTTCCACTTGAATTTCGAAAATGCAGAACCGCATGACATTTTCGAATGTATGATGTAAATGTAATTGAAAGATGACAGTCCTCATTTCGTTTTGGTGAACATTGAGATAATTTTTTTATATTTTCCAACGATAATCAACCTTATGTTGACCATTTCGAAAACCTAACTTTATTTTTACACATTTAGTATTGGAATGTGCCATGGAAGTCTATTGCGGTGTTACAAAAATGAACCAAAATGATTTCAAATTGTGCATTTTATTCGAATTTTTAAGTAAAATTCAATAAAGAGACCGATTAAGATTGTCACACGATGGAGGTTTCTTTAACCATGTGACAGACACTATTTGGTGCGTGTCCAGCGTCTGATTTTAAAAAACCAATGTTACTATTCGCGATTTATTTTTTGCTCTTTTAACCTTGAGTTTTTACCCTACTAAAATTGGTTACATTTGCATTTATATTCTACTTTTTTAATTGCTAATTTTATATTCTCAGTGGAAGGTGTAATATTAATTATGCAATTAACAAAATAATATGTTAAAGTTTTTTACTTTATATTTCCGTTCATTTGCTTAAGCAAATCTTATAGATTAAGTTAACAACTAATATGTAATTAATATATGAATATAAATAAATACCCAAATATTATAACAAAGAATATTTTGGTATGGCAACGCAAACTTTTCGGCAAATATCATACATACAATGAGAATTGAAAAACTCAAAAAATTTTGGCATTGAAAAATTTTTCTAAATTCAAAATTTATTGATAAAAAAAACTTTTGGCTTAAATTATTTCGGCATATAAGTCTAGATATACATATATTTAAAATTAAAAGAAAAACACGAAGTTTTTGGCTATAAAATATTAAGAACAGAAAACTAACCACATAAACAACAATAGTTTTCAAAATTTTACAGTGCAGTATTGAAACAAAAAAGAAAAAATGGCTGAGTATATTTTAAATATGAAACCATTTTTCTTACAACCAAACCAACCAAAAATAAACTATTTAGTTCAATTATTTTTTTTTAATAAACGACTTTAGTTAAAAAGAAATTTTTTTTCATAAATTAATTAAATTAATTTATTAAAAATATTTAATAGCATAAAAGTAAAAATAAAAAAAATACTGAAAGACTGAATCTGTTATTTATTGTAAAACAACTAATTTTTCTTTAAAGAAATTATTTCTTAAATTACTTTTTTACTTTTAATAAAAAAAATATGTAGCTGAATTTATTACTTGTTTTTTCTTTTTTTTATTGTAGGAAAAAATTTTATTTTCGTAAATCTAGAAAGAAAATATTTTTTGAAGTGGCTTCAACAGATGCTGGCCGCTTGAAAAAAAAAACATTTTATAGTTTTGATTTAAATTACTCGCATTAAGCAAATTTAAATAAATATATACACTAATTTTTGAGTTATTATTTCTAACAAAATTGAAAAAAATTCACATGAATTGATGATATGCAAAAAATAGTTCAAACTTTTAAACAAAAAATTTAAACATCTTTATAAAAAAAAAAATAAAGATGTCAAGGATATATTTAAAAAAATCTAAAATAACATAAATTAATTCTTTAATTTTTATAGCCAAAAAAATTAAATTCTTAATTTTAAGTTTTAAATAATTTAAGTGTAAAATTAATTAAAACTATTTACATAAATATATAAATAACTAATCATTAATATAGTATTATGTATATCGGAAAAATGGAACATAAAAAAAGTTTTATACTTTTGCACGAAATGTGAATTGCGAAAACAATTCGAGTCTATAATTTTAATATGCTTTCTTTCAAACTTCAGCAATTTTCTTCAAACTTCTCCTCTTGTAATTTTAGAATGCTATCGGTCATATGGAAAAAGAATGCATTTAGAAAATCAAGCCTAAAAGCGTTGGTTAATATTCATTAGCGAAAATATTTTATAAAATACAAAAGCTGTTGAGTGAAAAGTTTATCTCTTTTCGCGTTTCAGGAATATTTGACCAATAAATGACGCATTGTATATTCCATGTCGAAGATTTATTTTCAAAATGTATTGCGGAAGGAATTTTCTTTTGTTCTCATTTCTAAAATATTTAACCAACATTTTGTAGAAATAGATATGTAGTTCTTGCCCTGTCAGCTCATCTAAAAAATATCAGGGCTCTGAAATATGCCGTCAAGATTTCACAGCAAAACAATTTACACATATGTATAGATTACGTGTGTAAGGATTGAAAGAAAAAAGCTACGCATGTATAATGTAGTTTTTGGCGGTTTTAACTCAATTTCTTTGAAGCCATATTTATTGTCTCCTAGCGATGGTGATGTTACATTATATTTCTTTTCTCATATTCGTATTTGTTTTTTGCTGTTCTACGGCCAGTAAAACAAAAAAAAAATTATTTTCCAAAAATTCTGATCAGTTTCAAGGTAACCCCAAACTATATTGAAAAAAAATTTTAATTTTTATTATTTGAAAATGTTTCACATGATGATTGTATTTGATAATATATGTATATATTGCATACTTAGTTTCACAGTTTTGAGAACATTCCGCTATAAAGTTTCAAAATTTGATAAGTCTTTTTGGCTTAGATGAACAGCAAAAACAACATGCAAGAAAAATAGTTAATGCATGGGTTGCAAATTGAACTGGTGCAACTGCGCAGAGTTGAATGTCTGTTCCATGAGTTCAAAAGTGATAATCTTGTCAATATTTAACACTAAAAATGAATTCAGATAAAGAAGTGAAAATATCAATTCGTTAATATTTTTTGCTGCGATATAATGCAAGAGAAGAATAACGTTTTATGTTTTCCTTATTTATGCGACCGGCAGTGTGACATGTCGTTAATAGTATTTAAAAATTAAAAGATGTTGTTAATACTGCCAATTTTATGAAAAATATTTTGTTAAAATAAAAATATTTATGAAAAACATTTTTATTAAAATTTATTTATAAAAAATATAAATCCAAAATATTTTTTATGGATAAGGCAGCCGGTATTTTTTAAGAACAGTATTTTACTTACTGGAGTTTGTTATAAATTTTTTTATGAAAAAAAAATCACATTAAATTTCGTTCTTCTGTTTAACAAAAAACTTTCGAGCTTAAAACACAAATAATTAACAAAATGTAATTTTTTTAACCAAATTATTTCAAAATTTATTGTAGAAAACGAATCATAAAGAAAAACAAAATACTTTGTATAAAACAAAAAGTAAAATTTTAAATAATACAATTGTTTAAATAAAAATTGATTATAATTTTCAAAAGAAAAGAAAGAAAATATTCTAAAAAAGTAAGAATTAGTGATTTTGTAAAAATGTCAAGCAACAACCAAATTTAATTGAAATACGAGTATATGATAAATATGCATGATGCTATAAAGCTGAAAAAATACTTCAACACAAAAAATTACTTATAACAAAAATTATTAATAAATATAAGTCAGAAACAAGAAAACCAAATAAAATAAATACAATAAATTGAGAAGGAAAGACGAAATTTATGCATATGAAAACAATTAATAATTGAAAAAAATCAACTGGTTTTTATTTCTTTCGGTAATTCATTGTTGGCCCATGAATTGTTCAAAAATGATCTCAACATCTCGTAGACACTTCCACATGTATGTAAATTAAGCTAATGGGAATGGTTGCTGTAATTATACTATTATACAGTGCAGTGACATCAAGCTCCTTATATATATATATATGCATATAGCGGAACATGACTATGCTCAAAGTTGTTGCACTGCCATTTATTATCCTGTCGGTGCTACATGTTTCGACTACTGCCTGCCACTTTCATAAAAAAAATTATTAACATATAAATTATACATATATTATGCATACAGACGAATATATCAGAATATATGTATGTAGAGAACAGGCAGATGGTGAAGTTATGTTGACGCGTTACAGAAGAGCCATTCCATTTATTATTTTTATTTATTATTCATTTATGCACTTTTTTTTCAAATATCGGCGAAGAAGGCATGGGCATACCATAAAAAAAAAATTTTGTCTGGACGGGGCATTAAACCCACGATCTGTTGGTTAGCAATACCAAAATAAATCTAAAAATATTAATATTTTTTTTTTTTTTTTTTGGATTTTAATTTCAGAATATGAATTAAAAAGAAAAACACACATTTTATTATACTATGGGCCTTAAAGTTAGCTTATAAAATCAATTTCTTCTCTCCTTCTTCTCTTTCAAACGAGCATAACAGTCAGGAATATTGCGATAAAAATCACACAATTTTGTTTCAGGATTAAAGGCCAGATAACGTCCACAATTGTATAAACGTGGATGACCATTAACACAGACAAAGTACTTTTTACAAGTATTAGGATGAGGGAAATATTGTAAATCGCCTTCGGGTGTAACATCAACATTCACTTTGACACCGTCGATCTCTTCGACGTGAGGGCAGTTGAAACCCAAGAAGGCTTCTGCATTACAATCCTTGACTAGATCAGGCCAATCGCACTGATAACTTTCAACATTAAATGCTAAACCTTCAGGGCATTTAGTGAGTGTAGCGACACCATGAGCACAGTTACGATAAACACCACAATTGGCTTGGTCTTCTGTGGGATAGAAACCAAATTGTCGTGGACATTCTTCAGTGGCATTGGCCGGTTGAAGGCGAGCTCTCTCCTTGCACGAAGCAAAAGGTGCATAAGTGCAATCGCCGGCAGTTTTTGAACGTTGTTGGAAAACCAAACCGTCGGGGCAAAGTTTCTCCTCGGCTACACCGCCTTGGCATTGTATATAAGCGTCACATTGCTCTGTTGTGGCAAAACGGCCATCTTTATCGGGACAGGTAAAAGTTGAAGCTGGAAAAATTAAATAATAAATTGAAGGGAAAAAACATAAGATTAGTCAAGTTAATTTACACATAACAAATTTAAAAGCAGAGATAGTACCATCGGACTTTTTGTTAATGCGTCTTTACACAATTTCTTATTAAAATGCGTTCAATCACAATCGGAGCAACCAACTCATTTCAAAAATTCGTACGGAACTCAATAAAAATGCCAACGAAAATTTCATTCGAGAATTATATTGAAAACACTAACAATAAACTAGAATTTGTTTTCCATGAAAACAGTAGAAATAAAAGTTTTTTATTATTTACTTCGGTGTTTTACGCGAATTTGCCGTTCGGTTTGTTGAAAAAGCATCCTGTTATTGAAAAACTAATAATTTTTCTAGCTGAAGTTAAAAATATTTCTTTACATTAATTAATAATAATCTGTTTTAACAATTTTCCAATCAATGTTGAAAATAATCAAACATTTTCTTCCCAAGGGTTTTAACCTTAAGTTGGAATAATTTAAAAATTTCAGTCAATTAAAAAATAAAAAATAAATAAACTGTCGCAACTTTTTCTTAGAAACGGCTGCTAATAATTTTGGGTAAATCGGTAAAGTCTTTTTTTATTGAAATGTATTTGTTTTCGTTTAAGCCATTTTTCTTTATTAACAATATAAAAATAAATTTATTACACACTTTCACTAAGGACTAGAAAAATATCAACAAAGTTTTAATTTTTTTAAATTTTAAAAGTCCAAGAACACTTTAGAAACGTTTCTTTTGTCCAGCTTTAGCTTGAGCGGCAGCCAAGCGGGCATTTTTTATTTCAACGCCGCGTTGTTTAACATCTGAACTGCAGCTGCTAACATTTTCAATTTCGCCACATTGTTTCAATTCTTCGTTAAAAGCTTGATCTTCGCCACAAGAAATGCGTCTGGGACGTCCCTCAATACACAAATAGTATTGTTGGCAGTTATTGGGACTGGCATAGAAGGTGTATTCTTCCTCTGGTTCACCTAACAAAGATGATCTGGCCGCCAAGGGGGGACACTTGAAACTCAAGAAAGCTTCAGCATCACAATCATCCACCTGATCGGGCCAGTCACATCTATAGCTGGATGGATTCCAAGCCAAACCATCAGGGCAATCGAAAATATAGCCACGTCCAGATGCGCAATTCTTGAACTGACCACAATTCTTAGCATCACCCATACGATAGTAGCCAAACTGATGGGGACATTCATCGGTGGGTTGAGCGGTTTGCAAACGGGCCTGAGCCTGAGTACATTCAACATCGATGGGATAGCCACAAGGGTAGGCGGTTGATTTTTCGTTAAACAATAAACCATCGGGGCATAGTTTTTCCTCAGCCACACCATTGCGGCATTCGATGTAGGCATCACAATAGCCCGAAACGGGGTAAGTGCCATTAGCTTGGGGACAAGAACCAGCAGCACGTGCTGTAATTAAAATCAATTGAAAAGAGAAATAAAAAGGAAAAATTATTAATAGATTTGATAATGTTAAGCTTACCTACAGAAATATGCATGTATGTATGTATTTGAAGCTTTGGAAAAATGATAAAGCACTTTAGATATGAGTAGATATTCAGTATCATTATTATTTTTAATTCGAGTATGTACAAACGCACAGAAGAGCTAAAAGTCCAATTTAGCTTATCTGCAGAAATTAGTAGTAGTAGTCTTTGTCATTGACTGAATCCCACAATCCTGCGAACATTAAGTCTATGAAGCCAAAATCATAACTCGTTTCAAATTTGAAGTGTAAAACGAAATTGGAATTGAAAGTGAAAGTGAAAGTTTTCGGAGTACTATGACGTGCAAATTCCAACATTTAAAATAAGAATACGAGAACAGAATGACGTTTCTACGAACTCATAAATTTATAAAGGGCGCTTCGGAAAGGAGATATTCTTTAAGATCCCCCGAGCGAATAAAGCATACTGTAGGTAAAATTATCTACGGAGAAAAAGAGTGGCGAAATGGTTGGGATTCTATCGATTATCGTAACAGACAATAAGGCTGCAGTCATAAGGTCACGGGGGGCGTATACTTCAAAAAAGTGTAGAGTTACACTCTCATCATACTTAAATTAATTACTGTTGTACCGAACGTTGTTATTTCCTCTTACCAGCGACCTGAATAACCTAACCTAATCCAACCTCGTATAAATTCAAAATGGCGAATGTTCCAACATGACCTAATCCCCCTGATATGCATATCAACTAAAAGTATTTTCTGAGAAGAATACGAAAACAATATGCCGTTACTATAAATCTCAGATTTCGGAAAAAATTCCTTATCCCCAAATATTTGTTGCAAGAACTGCAAACGCTTTTATCAAATGGACAGATGAACTGGTGAAGCATGCCGGAACTACCTGGATGCCTTTGGTCAGTTTCAGCAGTAGAGGTCACGTAGCTGATATCCTGCTGGCATTTTGTGTAATGGAATGAACAATGGCAGTCAAAAACGTTTATAGCCTTCATAGTTCGTCGAGATGACCGTTGCATCATGAGATTCATAAGTTTGCAATTTTCATTTGTTTGTGCTAAACATTTTTTAATAATTGTTTTAATGAATATTTTCTTACTTTTATTCGTTCTATTTAAGTTTATTTATAAGGTCGTACTAAATACTCCAAAGTTTGTTACCAGCGTATGCTGGCAATAAAATTCGGAATTATTCAATTTCTTTAAAAGGTTTTTTTAAAACAAATAAAAAAAAAATTAATTTTTACTTTTTGTTACACACATTCAAACAGCCACAGCCACTGACCTTTTACTCCAACAGAAATAATGTAAAATAAAACAATAGACAAATGATTCATCGATTACAATCTGTAGACATTTGATACTGAACTCTAGGCCGCGGAATGAGATGCTCTACCGGTTTATAATTTATTTCTCATCAATTGTAATATTTTTCATAATCAAAAACAGCTCAATAACAAAAAAAAATAATTACTTTTCTTATCTACGACAAAATTATCTATTGTAGTAAATTTTCTATTAAAGTTTCAATTCAGTCAATAGAGAAATTAAATTTTTAAGACTGCATATTATGCGGCCGGAGTAATAATTTATTCAATATAATAAGTTCTCAGAGAAAAAAAATATAAGCAAAAACAATTGCAAGTGAGAAGTTTCCACCATCCAGTCAGCCAGCCAACTAGTCTGGACAATTGTTATAAAAATCACGCAACAAATTAAGTGTTTTCCGTAAACATTTTCGAGACCAGTTCACTGTCTGGCATGTTTCGCTGCGTTAGGTAAACATTTCCGAAAGTAATGCTTTTTCGACTTTTCTCGCGTAGCTCCCATTGATTGATGCAGCCTTAACTTAATTTTAAAAAAAATTTTTTAAGTAAATTCCTTTTTAAATTGCAAGTAAAAAAAAAAATTTAAATCAACCACCTACTGAGAAGCACACGCGAAATATTGTTTACTTTCCTGTTATTGTATACTCAATGCAATGTATGTATGTATGTATATCAGCATCTACGTACATATGAAACAATATACAGGGTGGCGCAAAAGTAAACTAATTAATTTTGCAGATGACAGCCAATATCATTCTATTTTTAAATTTTTTTCGCTTGCCAACAGCGATATAACGTGGCATTTGACGCCGTCTTCAAAAGTGACAGCCAATAAATAATACATACTTCCATATTCATAGATTAAAATTTTAGATTTTATTTTTGCATATAATTTTGTACAAGCACAATGAATTGTTTTAAATATTTTCGCTTTATTCATGCCATTCAATACATTGCAACGTTTGAAAATAGATTTTTAATAAAAAAAAAACAGGCCAAATTACTGCAGTCGATTCGATTCGAAATTTCATACCAAATCTCTTTCAAATGTATAGGAATTTGGTTCCAATGGAATCCCGTAGTTTGCCCCCTAAAATTCTAATAGAGGGTGGCGATGGCACGATGGATGGTAGTCTGCACGTTGACTACACAACCAAAAAAACAGACCTGGGTTTAACCCCAGTTTCAGACTAAAATTTTAAAATAAAAATAAACATCTCGCATTTTTCTGATGTGCCTTAGTGTGTCTTTGTGTGTCATTTGTTGTCGGAAGGTTCCAGATAACAAAAAATAAAAAATATATTGAATAAAAAGAAGAGGAGAAATAAATTATATTGATAATAAAAAAATTTTAATTATATTATTAATTGACCTTTTTTATTATATTTTTTGATATATATTTATTAAGCCTGAGGTCTTTTTTTATCTTATTTTGTTTTTATTATTATTCGATATTTCGTTAACAGCTTGTTAACATCATCAGGAATAATAGAAAATTTAATAATAAAAAAAGTAAAAAAAAAAAAAAATTTATAGAAAAGTGTGCCTCTTAGGAGTAAAATATACTAAAAATATGCTTTCAAGAACAAGATTAGCGTTCTAAAACGAATTGATAGTTGCTTCAAATGTTTGCACAACGTTCCGAAATTTCAAATTTTATGTTGCCCTTGGGAGCAGTTGAACGGAAAAGTTAAGAAAAATTCGCATAAAAGTACTTGAAATTAAGATTCCCTTCCAAAAAAGTGTCATTTATTCTCTCAATATTCTCATTTTTAATTTTCATTTAAAATTGATTTTATTCTAATGCAAACGAAAGATTTAAGCACCAAACTTGTTTGGTATATGTGTTTTCATTTGATTTTTTTTATTCATTTTATTTTTACCTCAAGGTCATTTAGCATCTCTATCTGTTGCTTATTTCATTATTTATTTATTTATTCACTTTTCATACGTTTTATTGTGGCATTTTTGTACACATATTTTGTGAACACACCAAATTAATTTTAACATTTAAATGCTAATTTGATTGCATAATTTATAGACACGTTGTAGTCAAACAGCGTTAAGCTGAAGCCAAGAATTGCTTTTGTCTTTCTGCATTTTTTTTTTTTTTTGTTTCTTTTGCCAACTTTTGCCTAATTTCAAAATTATGTATTTCGTTTTAATCCGGTTTTTTTTTACCGGATTTTTAGAAATGTTTCGTATTTTTCTTGCACATATTATGTCATATACGAACATGTACATATGTATATGGGCATCTTTCGAAGATTACGAACTCTTGAGTATGCTAATGGTTTTTAGGATGACATGTGTTAAAACAGAAGAGCTTTGCTTACATTTAAATATCATTTCAGTATGTCGAATATATTTACATTTGCAATGAAAATTGAAGTTAAATTTTAATTAAAGTAACTATTATATTTATTTATTTATTAAATATTATAAATAAATTGAAAATTTTTCCGTGATAAGGTTTATTTATTATGAAAAAGGTTTATTAATAAACAGATGGCTATATGAAATTGTATTTTTAAACCTCTTGCAAATCAAAAATAATTTTATAAATGTGGTTGTAAATCACTTAAAAGTATTATTTTTCACAATTATTTCAGTAATTCATTTTGTTATACTTCAAACACTTTCATATGTTGAAACTCCTTATGAAAATTAAAGTGTGTTTAGCAATATTTTATTTTCATACATTCCATTAAATTTATGTGAGTTTCTACTATCCACACAATTTGTTTAGAAAAATTTATATGAAAAGTGCTAAATTATTTGGACCAATTTCTATTTAAGTTTTCCTGACAACATGGCCGTTTGCATTATTAGTAACCGCATTTTATTCATATTCATTTAATTAAGCAGTGCCAACGATTTCGTAAAAGAAATAATAATGACGAAATGTATAACTTGTTGTTTGCATAAATTGCATCGCATGATACTCGTATCAAAGTTCAACAACATGTGCGCTTTAATAATTTAAAAGTTGATGAAAAGTTCATTTAAATTTTTAAATAAGTAAATTGTTTTGAGTAATAAAATTAAAATGTTGTTGGAAATATTAATGCACTTCGTCATATGAAATCAAAAAAATTGCATTTGAAAAATTGAACGGGAGAAGCAAAAAACGTTCTTACTTTTTTTCGCTAGCATTTACAGCTTTACGAATTTTATTCTTTGAAAGTTTCATTCATTGCATCTTTTATAAGTCTGTTTTTTTTTTAATATTTGTATTATGATATAATTAGTTTTGTTTGCAATTTAAAAAGTTTTGTTTTTGTGTTCTTGACTACTTGTTACTCTAAATCGCAGCAAATTGTGGTTCTCGTACACCTGGGGACAAAAAATTTTCCTCGTGTCCCTCATAAATTCTTAAGCAATTAAGTTCGATAAGTTAGACAGCGTTAAATGTAGGGTACCATTAATATTCAAGTATTTTGGACTTTGGTGTTAGAAGAGTACTTTTTTTATTTGAAATCGCTAACCAATTAAATTAAGAAAATTCCTTCAAAATATTAAACGGAGTTTGTAAACTTATATCTAGGACATTAATTTTGGAAAACATTGTTTTTCTGCTTACGCCCCGGGAAAGTTGAAACGAACACCCTGAACCATGCTCTAAATGTGAACGAAAACTTTTTGAGGAATAATTTTTGTTATTTGTAGCGTTTTCCCTTTAAATGTATTTAGTTAGATTAATGTCGGAAGAGACGATAAATCTTTTCGATAGAATTTGTTTTTCTTCTTAATTTTAAAACGTTGTTATACTATTTTATCAAATAAAAAATAGGCAATAGGACATATCCATGATATCTGCACATTGACTACAAAACCAAAAAAGTCCTGGGTTCGATCCCAGTTTCAGACTAAATCATATAATCATCTCGCATTTTTTCTGATGTATCGGTTGTTGACGGAAGGCATGATCGGCGAAGTAAAATAATTACTAAAAATGGCTACTAAAAACGAAGCTTCAAAACTTAATACGTCTCATTGGCATCAGAGACGCATCAACAAAAGAAAAAGCAGAGTTTTAAGATAGTGAAGCTTCACCTCCTGGCATTTCTCTCACTATCCCTTTCCTCTACTTCCAGCACGATGCAGCGCAGCTGTGGGGATCATCTCCCGAATGAGCTGTTGTATAAAAGTGTTCGTTTCCTAAGTCTTTTGTTTTCCCAAAGTATCATATCGGGTGTTTTTTTTTAGCTGCATCAAAACTATCGATATCGATAACTATGGGTAGAAATTATGGCTGTAATGAATTAAATTGGAAGAATTGTAATGTAAAATAATTTCTGTGCCGCAATTTACATGTATCGAAATGTGCAAGCTTATTCTTTTATTCCCTTAAGCTGAGTCTCCATCGCTAAAATTCTATAAAATTTTTTTTAAATTATTTTGCAATGCCTGTCTACTGTTTATCAATGCAAGAAAATTAAGTACGGCTAATAGACTGCGAGTAATAGAATACCGATTTAAATAAACATTTGCCCTAAATTTTTTTACTAGTTTAGCGATCGAAATTTACATAATAATAAAGCGGCTGGAAATTATTTTACGTTTTAAGGTATGAGACAGGTTGTATTTTTAAATTATTTTACATTTTAATTGCTTTTTTTTGTCTTTAAAAATGCATTACAAAAGTTTAGTTTAAACAGAAATATACACAAAGGCACATCTCCATATCTGTGAATTGAAAGTGAAATATTACTTGTACGTACATACATATGTATGTATATACATATCGTTAGCTTAATGTAGATATATATATATATTTCGGCATATAATACTGGAATATAGCGTTGAGAAAAAAAAGTGGTGAAAAACATTCTTAAAAAAATTAACGCGACTACAAAACATAAAGTATCTAATAAGAAAAACATTATTAAGGGCCTTTATATATTAATGTAACGATATATGATTTCTTTTATTATATTGTAACTATATATTCGCATTCGTATACGCGACACCCTCTCTTCCTTTAATTGTTTGTTTTTTTCTGTGATGATTTTATTTTTCTACATCGTAACCGAAAGTTTCTTTCTATTGCAATGCTTTTTGCGTTTTTAATAAAAATTTTTAAAACATCAATAATACTAACCCATGGAGCCAAACATGGCTAAACACACCACTAAATTTATTATAATTTTTGACATTTTATTAACACGTTTTACAAATTGTCTTACAAATCCTTGAACGTCCTTCTCTTACACAATACAATATTAAAAAGAGCGCTTATGAAAAAAATAAACGTTGTTTATGTGACGAGTTAAGGTTTTAAACTGATGCTGAGATAAAAACGCCTGGTATATGACAGACGCAAAAATACCTGTTGAGTTACTTGAAAAAAATAAAAAATATATAAATAAAGAAGATTTTGTAAAAGCTGCACAAGTTTTGTAGACTTTTTCTTCGAAATATTTAAGAAGCTTTATTTAAATGTTTTAACTAAACATGCTTGTTTTATTATACTTTTCTTATTTCATAAAATATTGCTGTTGTTATCTTTGTTTTGCAATTGTTTTAGTGGAAATAAAGTTTTTGTTCGTTAATGTAAATGTAGGGTAATTTTTCCCTTTTTTTTTTTTTGGTATTTTCTGAAAGCCGTTCTGGATGGCTGGAAATAACTTCAATATAATTTGGAATTAGAATTCGTGTCTGTTCAGGTAATTTATTGTCATCAACAGCAGTTTAATTTACCCAGTTAAACGCTCATGATTTGAAATTAGGCAAATATTAAGTAAATAGGAACGGAATATTTTACACTTTGATTTAATATTAATATACTCGTATTCAGCCTTATCCCAGTTGTGAACACCACAATTTGCCCTGTCCCAGATCAAGGGTATAGCTTCAACTTCCAAGTTTAAATGAAATTTTTTTTTAAGTCAGCAGAAATTTTAAATGAAAGCCGCAGCCAGCATATGGACGTAACAAAGTCTAACTTTTGGTAACGACGGTGACATTGACGGCTGGAATAAAAGTCAACATTAATACATTGAAACACCAACTAATCTCAAGTAAAGAACAGTGCAATATACTGTTAATATTTCATTATATCACTTAATTCCTTCTATATTTTATAACACAAATAATGCAACGGAACACTTTTTGTTGCCATAGAACTGAAAATTGTTCTGCGGGTTATTTTGAACATTTGAGTGGATTATAATTGGTAAATATTTAGTATTGAGATTTTTAGCACGGCTATTCGTGACTGAAGAGTTTTATCTTGTTTTTTTTTTGAAAAAGTTTATTCCACATATGCTTTGTTCGGCCGAAAAATGAGTCCTCTGTAATGCGTAGTGCGATTCACGATTCGCTGCCACATCGAACCACAAATTGATACGCCCTTAATGACGAAAGTGTTGTGCGTGGGCATAAACAGGTTTCAGGGAACAAGTTCCCTCATTCCGTTAGAACAAATCCCACGTTGCGACAATACTCAAGGGAGTCAATAGAGTTGGCTACCATACTATCGTCAATGAGTTTCTTCGCTCTTTCCTGTACACGGTCGATTAAATTTAAAATACGTAGTCTTTGAAGCACCGGCCCATACATGGGAGTTGTATTCGATTTTCGGTCGGGTGTAATATATCAAATAAATATAGAATAAATGAATTAATGGAAAAGAACTTCTTCTAAAACGATTTGAAGTTTTATTGCTGACGAATGAATGACAAATGTATTTTAGTTTTGCCGTAAAATATAATAATGGAAAAAGGAAAGCATATTAGATTTGTTAAACCAAGTAATAATTGCAACAAATTGTAAAAATTTTTCTAAAATTCTTTTACCAGTGCGTATTTTGGCCCTTTTTTTAGTTTTGTTGAAAATTACTAACAATTCTAAAGATAAACACGTTTGATTAAGTTTTTCTAAACCCTTTAAATTAAATTGTTTTGTTTTAGCTCATGATTTCTTTTTATTTTTTAATAAAAATGTCAAGGTTTTTGTGCGTCGTGCTTTTTTCTGTTGTCACTAGGCGGTACCAAGCCTTAAAATATTTAAATGTACACATATTTTAAGTTGAAGTTTGTTTGATTTGATCTCTAGATGCTACTACTTAAAAAAGAACATGTATGTACATTAGGGAGATAAATTTTCAATAGAGATTTTCGCGAAACAACTGAATGCTTCTGGAATAAGCGAAAATGACATTAAAATATTTTTCAGAAAAATAGCAATTTTTAATTTCCTAATTATTTTTGTGCTTATTTAACAATAATGATTTTGCATTAATGTTTACCAAAATAGTACTTTTAATTGATTTCTTTAATACCCTATCCAACCCAAATTCGGTTCTAATAATAAATTCGGAGGAAGATAAAGTATTCATTATTTTAAAATAAAGCATACATTTTTAATCACCCTAATGCACGTATACTTTTTAAGCTCCAAACAGTATAAACGTGTTTAAAATATTTTGAAAAATTTGCTTATATGAATCATAGAACGTGTTATTTTAAAATAACAAGAACTGTATACAATCAACCAACAAATTTCGAATTTCCTTAAGAAACATATTTTTTTAAGTACAATTTTCAAGAATGCAAATAAAAATTTTGCAAACATTATGAAATGCAAATAAATAATAAAATAATTTTTAAAAAAATGTTGCTATTAGAAATTGTTCATGAAGAAGAATATTAAAATGGTACAGGTAAGTCTCTCAGTGCTAAATGGTGCTTTAGCAATTTTAAGATTTTTCATTTATTCATAAAATTACGTTAAGAACTGATAAAATCCTATGCACTTTCGAACAATATTCCCTTCAAAAATCCGAAATTTTTCAAGGTAGCGAAATGAAATTTTGTAGGTCAGTAGAGTGGCATTTCCTGCATCTTTTACACTTTATTTCAATTTTCCATGTCTACCATGTGCAGAGATATTACGGCCAGTATTATAAAAAGCATTTTCTAACTAACATACGGGACCGCCACTTTTTCACGAAATTTACTTGCTACCAGCTTCTCTTGACCTGGTGTTTCACAAAAAATAACCGTTTTTATTTTTCAGATTTAGAAATTATTCAGTCAAAAAATAGTTTTGCCGTTTGCTTAATAACTCGCATGTTTTTTTTTTTTTTTTATCTGCATCCAATGCACATCAGAAAAATGCGAGATGTTTATTTTTATTTTAAAATTTTAGTCTGAAACTGGAGTTGAACCCAGGTCTGTTTTTCGCTGTGTAGTCAACGTGCATCGTGCCATCGAACGAAACTTGGCAGGCAGATCAACAACATCTGCGAGAATAAAATGTTGCCATGCCCACCTTTCATTTGACCAAAGTGGGCGTTATACAAAAAGTCTTTCGTTA
Organism: Dexiosoma caninum; assembly: GCA_963924685.1. NCBI lineage: Eukaryota > Metazoa > Arthropoda > Insecta > Diptera > Tachinidae > Dexiosoma > Dexiosoma caninum. Next base: position 1,032,348 of record OZ004727.1, on the reverse strand, counting down.
CGAATTTGTGTAGGTGCTTTTTACTTGCAAAATGCGATGCGTATAAAAGTAGAACTCAAGACCTTTCATGTGAAAAAAATTCATTCAAATACATGATTTTTCTTGCACATTCACTGAGCAGCACAATCAACTTTTCCACGATTTCTTGTGCAGGTAAGTCAAAAATTCCGCTCTTCTAATGTACTTAACTGCTTAAATGTGAAGGTAACAAAATGCATTTGCAATTTCTAATATTAAAATCAATACATCTTTATAAGTTGTGTAGAAATTTCCACGTTTTTTTAAGCAGATAACTTGTAATTTTTAAAATATGTTGTTTAAAATTTAGAAAAAATTATGATGAAATTGCAGGCAAACAAAAAGCACCTAAAAAACAAAATTAAAAAAATGTTGGTACTTAAGTCAAAGTGCGGCGAACATTGATATTTTGTATGATAATAATTTTCAAATGGCATATTTTCAGCATTTATCTTCAATGTGCACATACGCAATTTTTAGAAATAGTAACAAGAGAAACTAATTTTGCTTAGGTCAAATGTAGTAGCATGTAGTAATAATAAAAATAATAATTATTACTAACTTTCAAACTTAAGGTTCTTTTGTGTTTTATAAAAATTATAAATGTGATATTTCTCTCTTTTTGGTGTAGGATTCATTGCCGCACACATCTATTAAATCGCAAAAACTAGTATCTTCAAGAAATTATTTCGTTTGATACTCTAAAATTTTCTTCTGATGAGCTGATTGCAGTACCAGTATACATACATACATACATATATTCATAAATATCTTTATTTATAATAAAGTAATTATATAAAAAATTCAAGTAAATGCTTTTTAATTACTATAAAAAACATATTGAGTAAGTATTTATGACTTTATATATAATATTATTTTTGTTGTTTTTCAATATGTCTACTAACCTACTAATTCAGTAACATTTTGCTGTTTCAATAAATGTAAAAAATTTTCAAAATTAATGTAAAACTTTTTATTTAATACATATTTTTTTTAATCCTTAAAAATCCTAATGCGTCGTTTTTTTATTTTTTTTTGTTAAAAAAACTGCATGTAAAATTATTGTTGATTTACGAGGTGGTGCCTGACCTTTCATTGAACTAGGTCTTACCTAGCCCTAGATTGCTGCTTTGCTAATGTTTCTGTTGGCTTTTTTCATGCAGAAACCGATTTGCACGTTAGCAGAGGAGGATTTTGCGCTTCTTCTACACTTTTTTTCAATTTTGCACGTCAATTATGTGAAGAGATATGACGGTAAGTATTAAAGAAAGAATTTTCTAACTAACCAGGGGGCCGCCAGGCGTGCCAAGGATAGCCCATCGTGTTGCCTGACCTTCAATCTATCATATGGCGAAAGTTTCATTGAAATCGGTCTTACCGTTACCGAGTTATACCGTTTCCAAGAAAGCACTAATTATTTAAAAAATCTTTTCCGTTGCATACTTCCGTGGGCAACGAGCAAAACGTTCAATTGTACAGAATTTTGTAATTTTCATGTTTTTTGCGTTTTTCTCGGTAATTTGTGGGCGAATTTGGCTGGAAACACCTACTTAACCATAATTCGACCTGGGCAATCCGAAAATCACCATTAAAATTAAAAAAAAAGAAATTTTCAAAAAATTTCCATATAAAAAAGTGGTCGTTCTATAAAATTGCTGTTTTGCTAATGTTTCCGTTGGCTCCTTTCATGCAAAAACCGATTTGTATAAAAGTAAATTTCAAGAGCTTTCATATGAAAAAAAAATTATCGAAATCCGTGGAACGGTTCGCGAGATATGAACGTGGCCTTTCGAACAAAAAATCTTTTGAAAATCGGCCAACAACTCCGAAATCTTTCCAGATAGGAAAATGAAATTTGGCACGTTTGCAGAGTAGGATTTTGCGCTTCTTCTACACTTTTTTTCAATTTTGCACGTCAATTATGTGAAGAGATATGACGGTAAGTATTAAAGAAAGAATTTTCTAACTAAACTGAGGGGCCGCCAGGCGGGCCAAGGATAGCCCATCGTGTTGCCTGACCTTCAATCTATCATATGGCGAAAGTTTCATTGAAATCGGTCTTACCGTTACCGAGTTATACCGTTTCCAAGAAAGCACTAATTATTTAAACCTCATTTGCGTTGCATACTTCCCTGGGCAACGAGCAAAACGTTCAATTGTACAGAATTTTGTAATTTTCATGTTTTTTGCGTTTTTCTCGGTAATTTGTGGGCGAATTTGGCTGGAAACACCTACTTAACCATAATTCGACCTGGGCAATCCGAAAATCACCATTAAAATTCAAAAAAAAGAAATTTTCAAAAAATTTCCATATAAAAAAGTAGTCGTTCTATAAAATTGCTGTTTTGCTAATGTTTCCGTTGGCTCCTTTCATGCAAAAACCGATTTGTATAAAAGTAAATTTCAAGAGCTTTCATATGAAAAAAAAATTATCGAAATCCGTGGAACGGTTCGCGAGATATGAACGTGGCCTTTCGAACAAAAAATCTTTTGAAAATCGGCCAACAACTCCGAAATCTTTCCAGAGAGGAAAATGAAATTTGGAACGTTTGCAGAGTAGGATTTTGCGCTTCTTCTACACTTTTTTCAATTTTGCACGTCAATTATGTGAAGAGATATGACGGTAAGTATTAAAGAAAGAATTTTCTAACTAAACTGGGGGGCCGCCAGGCGGGGCAAAGATAGCCCATCGTGTTGCCTGACCTTCAATCTATCATATGTCGAAAGTTTCATTGAAATAGGTCTTACCGTTACCGAGTTATACCGTTTCCAAGAAAGCACTAATTATTTAAACCTCATTTGCGTTGCATACTTCCCTGGGCAACGAGCAAAACGCTCAATTGTACAGAATTTTGTAATTTTTATGTTTTTTGCGTTTTTCTCGGTAATTTGTGGCGAATTTGGCTGGAAACACCTACTTAACCATAATTCGACCTGGGCAATCCGAAAATCACCATTAAAATTCAAAAAAAAGAAATTTTCAAAAAATTTCCATATAAAAAAGTGGTCGTTCTATAAAATTGCTGTTTTGCTAATGTTTCTGTTGGCTTTTTTCAATCAGAAACCGATTTGTATAAAAGTAGATTTCAAGAGCTTTCACATGAAAAAAAAATTATCGAAATCCGTGGAACGGTTCCCGAGATATGAACGTGGCCTTTCGAACAAAAAATCTTTTGAAAATCGGTCAACAACTCCGAAATCTTTCCAGAGAGGAAAATGAAATTTGGCACGTTTGCAGAGTAGGATTTTGCGCTTCTTCTACACTTTTTTTCAATTTTGCACGTCAATTATGTGAAGAGATATGACGGTAAGTATTAAAGAAAGAATTTTCTAACTAAACTGGGGGGCCGCCAGGCGGGCCAAGGATAGCCCATCGTGTTGCCTGACCTTCAATCTATCATATGGCGAAAGTTTCATTGAAATCGGTCTTACCGTTACCGAGTTATACCGTTTCCAAGAAAGCACTAATTATTTAAAAAATCTTTTCCGTTGCATACTTCCCTGGGCAACGAGCAAAACGTTCAATTGTACAGAATTTTGTAATTTTCATGTTTTTTGCGTTTTTCTCGGTAATTTGTGGGCGAATTTGGCTGGAAACACCTACTTAACCATAATTCGACCTGGGCAATCCGAAAATCACCATTAAAATTCAAAAAAAAGAAATTTTCAAAAAATTTCCATATAAAAAAGTGGTCGTTCTATAAAATTGCTGTTTTGCTAATGTTTCCGTTGGCTCCTTTCATGCAAAAACCGATTTGTATAAAAGTAAATTTCAAGAGCTTTCATATGAAAAAAAAATTATCGAAATCCGTGGAACGGTTCGCGAGATATGAACGTGGCCTTTCGAACAAAAAATCTTTTGAAAATCGGCCAACAACTCCGAAATCTTTCCAGAGAGGAAAATGAAATTTGGAACGTTTGCAGAGTAGGATTTTGCGCTTCTTCTACACTTTTTTTCAATTTTGCACGTCAATTATGTGAAGAGATATGACGGTAAGTATTAAAGAAAGAATTTTCTAACTAACCAGGGGGGCCGCCAGGCGGGCCAAGGATAGCCCATCGTGTTGCCTGACCTTCAATCTATCATATGGCGAAAGTTTCATTGAAATCGGTCTTACCGTTACCGAGTTATACCGTTTCCAAGAAAGCACTAATTATTTAAACCTCATTTGCGTTGCATACTTCCCTGGGCAACGAGCAAAACGTTCAATTGTACAGAATTTTGTAATTTTCATGTTTTTTGCGTTTTTCTCGGTAATTTGTGGGCGAATTTGGCTGGAAACACCTACTTAACCATAATTCGACCTGGGCAATCCGAAAATCACCATTAAAATTCAAAAAAAAGAAATTTTCAAAAAATTTCCATATAAAAAAGTGGTCGTTCTATAAAATTGCTGTTTTGCTAAAAGTAAATTTCAAGAGCTTTCATATGAAAAAAAAATTATCAAAATCCGTGGAACGGTTCCCGAGATATGAACGTGGCCTTTCGAACAAAAAATCTTTTGAAAATCGGCCAACAACTCCGAAATCTTTCCAGATAGGAAAATGAAATTTGGCACGTTTGCAGAGTAGGATTTTGCGCTTCTTCTACACTTTTTTTCAATTTTGCACGTCAATTATGTGAAGAGATATGACGGTAAGTATTAAAGAAAGAATTTTCTAACTAACCAGGGGGGCCGCCAGGCGGGCCAAGGATAGCCCATCGTGTTGCCTGACCTTCAATCTATCATATGGCGAAAGTTTCATTGAAATCGGTCTTACCGTTACCGAGTTATACCGTTTCCAAGAAAGCACTAATTATTTAAAAAATCTTTTCCGTTGCATACTTCCGTGGGCAACGAGCAAAACGTTCAATTGTACAGAATTTTGTAATTTTCATGTTTTTTGCGTTTTTCTCGGTAATTTGTGGGCGAATTTGGCTGGAAACACCTACTTAACCATAATTCGACCTGGGCAATCCGAAAATCACCATTAAAATTCAAAAAAAAGAAATTTTCAAAAAATTTCCATATAAAAAAGTGGTCGTTCTATAAAATTGCTGTTTTGCTAATGTTTCCGTTGGCTCCTTTCATGCAAAAACCGATTTGTATAAAAGTAAATTTCAAGAGCTTTCATATGAAAAAAAAATTATCAAAATCCGTGGAACGGTTCCCGAGATATGAACGTGGCCTTTCGAACAAAAAATCTTTTGAAAATCGGCCAACAACTCCGAAATCTTTCCAGATAGGAAAATGAAATTTGGCACGTTTGCAGAGTAGGATTTTGCGCTTCTTCTACACTTTTTTTCAATTTTGCACGTCAATTATGTGAAGAGATATGACGGTAAGTATTAAAGAAAGAATTTTCTAACTAAACTGGGGGGCCGCCAGGCGGGCCAAGGATAGCCCATCGTGTTGCCTGACCTTCAATCTATCATATGGCGAAAGTTTCATTGAAATCGGTCTTACCGTTACCGAGTTATACCGTTTCCAAGAAAGCACTAATTATTTAAAAAATCTTTTCCGTTGCATACTTCCCTGGGCAACGAGCAAAACGTTCAATTGTACAGAATTTTGTAATTTTCATGTTTTTTGCGTTTTTCTCGGCAATTTGTGGGCGAATTTGGCTGGAAACACCTACTTAACCATAATTCGACCTGGGCAATCCGAAAATCACCATTAAAATTCAAAAAAAAGAAATTTTCAAAAAATTTCCATATAAAAAAGTGGTCGTTCTACAAAATTGCTGTTTTGCTAATGTTTCCGTTGGCTCCTTTCATGCAAAAACCGATTTGTATAAAAGTAAATTTCAAGAGCTTTCATATGAAAAAAAAATTATCGAAATCCGTGGAACGGTTCCCGAGATATGAACGTGGACTTTCGAACAAAAAATCTTTTGAAAATCGGCCAACAACTCCGAAATCTTTCCAGATAGGAAAATGAAATTTGGCACGTTTGCAGAGTAGGATTTTGCGCTTCTTCTACACTTTTGTTCAATTTTGCACGTCAATTATGTGAAGAGATATGACGGTAAGTATTAAAGAAAGAATTTTCTAACTAAACTGGGGGGCCGCCAGGCGGGCCAAGGATAGCCCATCGTGTTGCCTGACCTTCAATCTATCATATGGCGAAAGTTTCATTGAAATCGGTCTTACCGTTACCGAGTTATACCGTTTCCAAGAAAGCACTAATTATTTAAAAAATCTTTCCCGTTGCATACTTCCCTGGGCAACGAGCAAAACGTTCAATTGTACAGAATTTTGTAATTTTCATGTTTTTTGCGTTTTTCTCGGTAATTTGTGGGCGAATTTGGCTGGAAACACCTACTTAACCATAATTCGACCTGGGCAATCCGAAAATCACCATTAAAATTCAAAAAAAAGAAATTTTCAAAAAATTTCCATATAAAAAAGTGGTCGTTCTATAAAATTGCTGTTTTGCTAATGTTTCCGTTGGCTCCTTTCATGCAAAAACCGATTTGTATAAAAGTAAATTTCAAGAGCTTTCATATGAAAAAAAAATTATCGAAATCCGTGGAACGCTTCCCGAGATATGAACGTGGACTTTCGAACAAAAAATCTTTTGAAAATCGGCCAACAACTCCGAAATCTTTCCAGATAGGAAAATGAAATTTGGCACGTTTGCAGAGTAGGATTTTGCGCTTCTTCTACACTTTTTTTCAATTTTGCACGTCAATTATGTGAAGAGATATGACGGTAAGTATTAAAGAAAGAATTTTCTAACTAAACTGGGGGGCCGCCAGGCGGGCCAAGGATAGCCCATCGTGTTGCCTGACCTTCAATCTATCATATGGCGAAAGTTTCATTGAAATCGGTCTTACCGTTACCGAGTTATACCGTTTCCAAGAAAGCACTAATTATTTAAAAAATCTTTTCCGTTGCATACTTCCCTGGGCAACGAGCAAAACGTTCAATTGTACAGAATTTTGTAATTTTCATGTTTTTTGCGTTTTTCTCGGTAATTTGTGGGCGAATTTGGCTGGAAACACCTACTTAACCATAATTCGACCTGGCCAATCCGAAAATCACCATTAAAATTCAAAAAAAAGAAATTTTCAAAAAATTTCCATATAAAAAAGTGGTCGTTCTATAAAATTGCTGTTTTGCTAATGTTTCCGTTGGCTCCTTTCATGCAAAAACCGATTTGTATAAAAGTAAATTTCAAGAGCTTTCATATGAAAAAAAAATTATCGAAATCCGTGGAACGCTTCCCGAGATATGAACGTGGACTTTCGAACAAAAAATCTTTTGAAAATTGGCCAACAACTCCGAAATCTTTCCAGATAGGAAAATGAAATTTGGCACGTTTGCAGAGTAGGATTTTGCGCTTCTTCTACACTTTTTTTCAATTTTGCACGTCAATTATGTGAAGAGATATGACGGTAAGTATTAAAGAAAGAATTTTCTAACTAACCAGGGGGCCGCCAGGTGGGCCAAGGATAGCCCATCGTGTTGCCTGACCTTCAATCTATCATATGGCGAAAGTTTCATTGAAATCGGTCTTACCGTTACCGAGTTATACCGTTTCCAAGAAAGCACTAATTATTTAAAAAATCTTTTCCGTTGCATACTTCCCTGGGCAACGAGCAAAACGTTCAATTGTACAGAATTTTGTAATTTTCATGTTTTTTGCGTTTTTCTCGGCAATTTGTGGGCGAATTTGGCTGGAAACACCTACTTAACCATAATTCGACCTGGGCAATCCGAAAATCACCATTAAAATTCAAAAAAAAGAAATTTTCAAAAAATTTCCATATAAAAAAGTGGTCGTTCTATAAAATTGCTGTTTTGCTAATGTTTCCGTTGGCTCCTTTCATGCAAAAACCGATTTGTATAAAAGTAAATTTCAAGAGCTTTCATATGAAAAAAAAATTATCGAAATCCGTGGAACGCTTCCCGAGATATGAACGTGGACTTTCGAACAAAAAATCTTTTGAAAATTGGCCAACAACTCCGAAATCTTTCCAGATAGGAAAATGAAATTTGGCACGTTTGCAGAGTAGGATTTTGCGCTTCTTCTACACTTTTTTTCAATTTTGCACGTCAATTATGTGAAGAGATATGACGGTAAGTATTAAAGAAAGAATTTTCTAACTAACCAGGGGGGCCGCCAGGCGGGCCAAGGATAGCCCATCGTGTTGCCTGACCTTCAATCTATCATATGGCGAAAGTTTCATTGAAATCGGTCTTACCGTTACCGAGTTATACCGTTTCCAAGAAAGCACTAATTATTTAAAAAATCTTTTCCGTTGCATACTTCCCTGGGCAACGAGCAAAACGTTCAATTGTACAGAATTTTGTAATTTTCATGTTTTTTGCGTTTTTCTCGGTAATTTGTGGGCGAATTTGGCTGGAAACATCTACTTAACCATAATTCGACCTGGCCAATCCGAAAATCACCATTAAAATTCAAAAAAAAGAAATTTTCAAAAAATTTCCATATAAAAAAGTGGTCGTTCTATAAAATTGCTGTTTTGCTAATGTTTCCGTTGGCTCCTTTCATGCAAAAACCGATTTGTATAAAAGTAAATTTCAAGAGCTTTCATATGAAAAAAAAATTATCGAAATCCGTGGAACGCTTCCCGAGATATGAACGTGGACTTTCGAACAAAAAATCTTTTGAAAATTGGCCAACAACTCCGAAATCTTTCCAGATAGGAAAATGAAATTTGGCACGTTTGCAGAGTAGGATTTTGCGCTTCTTCTACACTTTTTTTCAATTTTGCACGTCAATTATGTGAAGAGATATGACGGTAAGTATTAAAGAAAGAATTTTCTAACTAACCAGGGGGCCGCCAGGTGGGCCAAGGATAGCCCATCGTGTTGCCTGACCTTCAATCTATCATATGGCGAAAGTTTCATTGAAATCGGTCTTACCGTTACCGAGTTATACCGTTTCCAAGAAAGCACTAATTATTTAAAAAATCTTTTCCGTTGCATACTTCCCTGGGCAACGAGCAAAACGTTCAATTGTACAGAATTTTGTAATTTTCATGTTTTTTGCGTTTTTCTCGGCAATTTGTGGGCGAATTTGGCTGGAAACACCTACTTAACCATAATTCGACCTGGGCAATCCGAAAATCACCATTAAAATTCAAAAAAAAGAAATTTTCAAAAAATTTCCATATAAAAAAGTGGTCGTTCTACAAAATTGCTGTTTTGCTAATGTTTCCGTTGGCTCCTTTCATGCAAAAACCGATTTGTATAAAAGTAAATTTCAAGAGCTTTCATATGAAAAAAAAATTATCGAAATCCGTGGAACGCTTCCCGAGATATGAACGTGGACTTTCGAACAAAAAATCTTTTGAAAATTGGCCAACAACTCCGAAATCTTTCCAGATAGGAAAATGAAATTTGGCACGTTTGCAGAGTAGGATTTTGCGCTTCTTCTACACTTTTGTTCAATTTTGCACGTCAATTATGTGAAGAGATATGACGGTAAGTATTAAAGAAAGAATTTTCTAACTAAACTGGGGGGCCGCCAGGCGGGCCAAGGATAGCCCATCGTGTTGCCTGACCTTCAATCTATCATATGGCGAAAGTTTCATTGAAATCGGTCTTACCGTTACCGAGTTATACCGTTTCCAAGAAAGCACTAATTATTTAAAAAATCTTTCCCGTTGCATACTTCCCTGGGCAACGAGCAAAACGTTCAATTGTACAGAATTTTGTAATTTTCATGTTTTTTGCGTTTTTCTCGGTAATTTGTGGGCGAAGTTGGCTGGAAACACCTACTTAACCATAATTCGACCTGGGCAATCCGAAAATCACCATTAAAATTCAAAAAAAAGAAATTTTCAAAAAATTTCCATATAAAAAAGTGGTCGTTCTATAAAATTGCTGTTTTGCTAATATTTCCGTTGGCTCCTTTCATGCAAAAACCGATTTGTATAAAAGTAAATTTCAAGAGCTTTCATATGAAAAAAAAATTATCGAAATCCGTGGAACGCTTCCCGAGATATGAACGTGGACTTTCGAACAAAAAATCTTTTGAAAATCGGCCAACAACTCCGAAATCTTTCCAGATAGGAAAATGAAATTTGGCACGTTTGCAGAGTAGGATTTTGCGCTTCTTCTACACTTTTTTTCAATTTTGCACGTCAATTATGTGAAGAGATATGACGGTAAGTATTAAAGAAAGAATTTTCTAACTAAACTGGGGGGCCGCCAGGCAGGCCAAGGATAGCCCATCGTGTTGCCTGACCTTCAATCTATCATATGGCGAAAGTTTCATTGAAATCGGTCTTACCGTTACCGAGTTATACCGTTTCCAAGAAAGCACTAATTATTTAAAAAATCTTTTCCGTTGCATACTTCCCTGGGCAACGAGCAAAACGTTCAATTGTACAGAATTTTGTAATTTTCATGTTTTTTGCGTTTTTCTCGGTAATTTGTGGGCGAATTTGGCTGGAAACACCTACTTAACCATAATTCGACCTGGGCAATCCGAAAATCAGCATTAAAATTCAAAAAAAAGAAATTTTCAAAAAATTTCCATATAAAAAAGTGGTCGTTCTATAAAATTGCTGTTTTGCTAATGTTTCCGTTGGCTCCTTTCATGCATGGGAATTTTGTAATTTTCATGTTTTTTGCGTTTTTCTCGGCAATTTGTGGGCGAATTTGGCTGGAAACACCTACTTAACCATAATTCGACCTGGGCAATCCGAAAATCACCATTAAAATTCAAAAAAAAGAAATTTTCAAAAAATTTCCATATAAAAAAGTGGTCGTTCTATAAAATTGCTGTTTTGCTAATGTTTCCGTTGGCTCCTTTCATGCAAAAACCGATTTGTATAAAAGTAAATTTCAAGAGCTTTCATATGAAAAAAAAATTATCGAAATCCGTGGAACGCTTCCCGAGATATGAACGTGGACTTTCGAACAAAAAATCTTTTGAAAATTGGCCAACAACTCCGAAATCTTTCCAGATAGGAAAATGAAATTTGGCACGTTTGCAGAGTAGGATTTTGCGCTTCTTCTACACTTTTTTTCAATTTTGCACGTCAATTATGTGAAGAGATATGACGGTAAGTATTAAAGAAAGAATTTTCTAACTAACCAGGGGGGCCGCCAGGCGGGCCAAGGATAGCCCATCGTGTTGCCTGACCTTCAATCTATCATATGGCGAAAGTTTCATTGAAATCGGTCTTACCGTTACCGAGTTATACCGTTTCCAAGAAAGCACTAATTATTTAAAAAATCTTTTCCGTTGCATACTTCCCTGGGCAACGAGCAAAACGTTCAATTGTACAGAATTTTGTAATTTTCATGTTTTTTGCGTTTTTCTCGGTAATTTGTGGGCGAATTTGGCTGGAAACACCTACTTAACCATAATTCGACCTGGCCAATCCGAAAATCACCATTAAAATTCAAAAAAAAGAAATTTTCAAAAAATTTCCATATAAAAAAGTGGTCGTTCTATAAAATTGCTGTTTTGCTAATGTTTCCGTTGGCTCCTTTCATGCAAAAACCGATTTGTATAAAAGTAAATTTCAAGAGCTTTCATATGAAAAAAAAATTATCGAAATCCGTGGAACGCTTCCCGAGATATGAACGTGGACTTTCGAACAAAAAATCTTTTGAAAATTGGCCAACAACTCCGAAATCTTTCCAGATAGGAAAATGAAATTTGGCACGTTTGCAGAGTAGGATTTTGCGCTTCTTCTACACTTTTTTTCAATTTTGCACGTCAATTATGTGAAGAGATATGACGGTAAGTATTAAAGAAAGAATTTTCTAACTAACCAGGGGGCCGCCAGGTGGGCCAAGGATAGCCCATCGTGTTGCCTGACCTTCAATCTATCATATGGCGAAAGTTTCATTGAAATCGGTCTTACCGTTACCGAGTTATACCGTTTCCAAGAAAGCACTAATTATTTAAAAAATCTTTTCCGTTGCATACTTCCGTGGGCAACGAGCAAAACGTTCAATTGTACAGAATTTTGTAATTTTCATGTTTTTTGCGTTTTTCTCGGTAATTTGTGGGCGAATTTGGCTGGAAACACCTACTTAACCATAATTCGACCTGGGCAATCCGAAAATCACCATTAAAATTCAAAAAAAAGAAATTTTCAAAAAATTTCCATATAAAAAAGTGGTCGTTCTACAAAATTGCTGTTTTGCTAATGTTTCCGTTGGCTCCTTTCATGCAAAAACCGATTTGTATAAAAGTAAATTTCAAGAGCTTTCATATGAAAAAAAAATTATCGAAATCCGTGGAACGCTTCCCGAGATATGAACGTGGACTTTCGAACAAAAAATCTTTTGAAAATTGGCCAACAACTCCGAAATCTTTCCAGATAGGAAAATGAAATTTGGCACGTTTGCAGAGTAGGATTTTGCGCTTCTTCTACACTTTTGTTCAATTTTGCACGTCAATTATGTGAAGAGATATGACGGTAAGTATTAAAGAAAGAATTTTCTAACTAAACTGGGGGGCCGCCAGGCGGGCCAAGGATAGCCCATCGTGTTGCCTGACCTTCAATCTATCATATGGCGAAAGTTTCATTGAAATCGGTCTTACCGTTACCGAGTTATACCGTTTCCAAGAAAGCACTAATTATTTAAAAAATCTTTCCCGTTGCATACTTCCCTGGGCAACGAGCAAAACGTTCAATTGTACAGAATTTTGTAATTTTCATGTTTTTTGCGTTTTTCTCGGTAATTTGTGGGCGAAGTTGGCTGGAAACACCTACTTAACCATAATTCGACCTGGGCAATCCGAAAATCACCATTAAAATTCAAAAAAAAGAAATTTTCAAAAAATTTCCATATAAAAAAGTGGTCGTTCTATAAAATTGCTGTTTTGCTAATATTTCCGTTGGCTCCTTTCATGCAAAAACCGATTTGTATAAAAGTAAATTTCAAGAGCTTTCATATGAAAAAAAAATTATCGAAATCCGTGGAACGCTTCCCGAGATATGAACGTGGACTTTCGAACAAAAAATCTTTTGAAAATCGGCCAACAACTCCGAAATCTTTCCAGATAGGAAAATGAAATTTGGCACGTTTGCAGAGTAGGATTTTGCGCTTCTTCTACACTTTTTTTCAATTTTGCACGTCAATTATGTGAAGAGATATGACGGTAAGTATTAAAGAAAGAATTTTCTAACTAAACTGGGGGGCCGCCAGGCAGGCCAAGGATAGCCCATCGTGTTGCCTGACCTTCAAACATGAAAATAACAAAATTCTGTACAATTGAACGTTTTGCTCGTTGCCCAGGGAAGTATGCAACGGAAAAGATTTTTTAAATAATTAGTGCTTTCTTGGAAACGGTATAACTCGGTAACGGTAAGACCGATTTCAATGAAACTTTCGCCATATGATAGATTGAAGGTCAGGCAACACGATGGGCTATCCTTAGCCCGCCTGGCGGCCCCCCTGGTTAGTTAGAAAATTCTTTCTTTAATACTTACCGTCATATCTCTTCACATAATTGACGTGCAAAATTGAAAAAAAGTGTAGAAGAAGCGCAAAATCCTACTCTGCAAACGTGCCAAATTTCATTTTCCTATCTGGAAAGATTTCGGAGTTGTTGGCCGATTTTCAAAAGATTTTTTGTTCGAAAGTCCACGTTCATATCTCGGGAACCGTTCCACGGATTTCGATAATTTTTTTTTCATATGAAAGCTCTTGAAATTTACTTTTATACAAATCGGTTTTTGCATGAAAGGAGCCAACGGAAACATTAGCAAAACAGCAATTTTATAGAACGACCACTTTTTTATATGGAAATTTTTTGAAAATTTCTTTTTTTTGAATTTTAATGGTGATTTTCGGATTGGCCAGGTCGAATTATGGTTAAGTAGGTGTTTCCAGCCAAATTCGCCCACAAATTACCGAGAAAAACGCAAAAAACATGAAAATTACAAAATTCTGTACAATTGAACGTTTTGCTCGTTGCCCAGGGAAGTATGCAACGGAAAAGATTTTTTAAATAATTAGTGCTTTCTTGGAAACGGTATAACTCGGTAACGGTAAGACCGATTTCAATGAAACTTTCGCCATATGATAGATTGAAGGTCAGGCAACACGATGGGCTATCCTTGGCCCGCCTGGCGGCCCCCCAGTTTAGTTAGAAAATTCTTTCTTTAATACTTACCGTCATATCTCTTCACAAAATTGACGTGCAAAATTGAACAAAAGTGTAGAAGAAGCGCAAAATCCTACTCTGCAAACGTGCCAAATTTCATTTTCCTATCTGGAAAGATTTCGGAGTTGTTGGCCGATTTTCAAAAGATTTTTTGTTCGAAAGGCCACGTTCATATCTCGGGAACCGTTCCACGGATTTTGATAATTTTTTTTTCATATGAAAGCTCTTGAAATTTACTTTTATACAAATCGGTTTTTGCATGAAAGGAGCCAACGGAAACATTAGCAAAACAGCAATTTTAAAGAACGACCACTTTTTTATATGGAAATTTTTTGAAAATTTCTTTTTTTTAATTTTAATGGTGATTTTCGGATTGCCCAGGTCGAATTATGGTTAAGTAGGTGTTTCCAGCCAAATTCGCCCACAAATTACCGAGAAAAACGCAAAAAACATGAAAATTACAAAATTCTGTACAATTGAACGTTTTGCTCGTTGCCCACGGAAGTATGCAACGGAAAAGATTTTTTAAATAATTAGTGCTTTCTTGGAAACGGTATAACTCGGTAACGGTAAGACCGATTTCAATGAAACTTTCGCCATATGATAGATTGAAGGTCAGGCAACACGATGGGCTATCCTTAGCCCGCCTGGCGGCCCCCCTGGTTAGTTAGAAAATTCTTTCTTTAATACTTACCGTCATATCTCTTCACATAATTGACGTGCAAAATTGAAAAAAAGTGTAGAAGAAGCGCAAAATCCTACTCTGCAAACGTGCCAAATTTCATTTTCCTATCTGGAAAGATTTCGGAGTTGTTGGCCGATTTTCAAAAGATTTTTTGTTCGAAAGTCCACGTTCATATCTCGGGAACCGTTCCACGGATTTCGATAATTTTTTTTTCATATGAAAGCTCTTGAAATTTACTTTTATACAAATCGGTTTTTGCATGAAAGGAGCCAACGGAAACATTAGCAAAACAGCAATTTTAAAGAACGACCACTTTTTTATATGGAAATTTTTTGAAAATTTCTTTTTTTTGAATTTTAATGGTGATTTTCGGATTGGCCAGGTCGAATTATGGTTAAGTAGGTGTTTCCAGCCAAATTCGCCCACAAATTACCGAGAAAAACGCAAAAAACATGAAAATTACAAAATTCTGTACAATTGAACGTTTTGCTCGTTGCCCAGGGAAGTATGCAACGGAAAAGATTTTTTAAATAATTAGTGCTTTCTTGGAAACGGTATAACTCGGTAACGGTAAGACCGATTTCAATGAAACTTTCGCCATATGATAGATTGAAGGTCAGGCAACACGATGGGCTATCCTTGGCCCGCCTGGCGGCCCCCCTGGTTAGTTAGAAAATTATTTCTTTAATACTTACCGTCATATCTCTTCACATAAATGACGTGCAAAATTGAAAAAAAGTGTAGAAGAAGCGCAAAATCCTACTCTGCAAACGTGCCAAATTTCATTTTCCTATCTGGAAAGATTTCGGAGTTGTTGGCCGATTTTCAAAAGATTTTTTGTTCGAAAGTCCACGTTCATATCTCGGAAACCGTTCCACGGATTTCGATAATTTTTTTTTCATATGAAAGCTCTTGAAATTTACTTTTATACAAATCGGTTTTTGCATGAAAGGAGCCAACGGAAACATTAGCAAAACAGCAATTTTATAGAACGACCACTTTTTTATATGGAAATTTTTTGAAAATTTCTTTTTTTTGAATTTTAATGCTGATTTTCGGATTGCCCAGGTCGAATTATGGTTAAGTAGGTGTTTCCAGCCAAATTCGCCCACAAATTACCGAGAAAAACGCAAAAAACATGAAAATTACAAAATTCTGTACAATTGAACGTTTTGCTCGTTGCCCAGGGAAGTATGCAACGGAAAAGATTTTTTAAATAATTAGTGCTTTCTTGGAAACGGTATAACTCGGTAACGGTAAGACCGATTTCAATGAAACTTTCGCCATATGATAGATTGAAGGTCAGGCAACACGATGGGCTATCCTTGGCCCGCCTGGCGGCCCCCTGGTTAGTTAGAAAATTCTTTCTTTAATACTTACCGTCATATCTCTTCACATAATTGACGTGCAAAATTGAAAAAAAGTGTAGAAGAAGCGCAAAATCCTACTCTGCAAACGTGCCAAATTTCATTTTCCTATCTGGAAAGATTTCGGAGTTGTTGGCCGATTTTCAAAAGATTTTTTGTTCGAAAGTCCACGTTCATATCTCGGGAAGCGTTCCACGGATTTCGATAATTTTTTTTTCATATGAAAGCTCTTGAAATTTACTTTTATACAAATCGGTTTTTGCATGAAAGGAGCCAACGGAAACATTAGCAAAACAGCAATTTTATAGAACGACCAGTTTTTTATATGGAAATTTTTTGAAAATTTCTTTTTTTTTAATTTTAATGGTGATTTTCGGATTGCCCAGGTCGAATTATGGTTAAGTAGGTGTTTCCAGCCAAATTCGCCCACAAATTACCGAGAAAAACGCAAAAAACATGAAAATTACAAAATTCTGTACAATTGAACGTTTTGCTCGTTGCCCACGGAAGTATGCAACGGAAAAGATTTTTTAAATAATTAGTGCTTTCTTGGAAACGGTATAACTCGGTAACGGTAAGACCGATTTCAATGAAACTTTCGCCATATGATAGATTGAAGGTCAGGCAACACGATGGGCTATCCTTGGCCCGCCTGGCGGCTCCCCTGGTTAGTTAGAAAATTCTTTCTTTAATACTTACCGTCATATCTCTTCACATAATTGACGTGCAAAATTGAAAAAAAGTGTAGAAGAAGCGCAAAATCCTACTCTGCAAACGTGCCAAATTTCATTTTCCTATCTGGAAAGATTTCGGAGTTGTTGGCCGATTTTCAAAAGATTTTTTGTTTGAAAGTCCACGTTCATATCTCGGGAACCGTTCCACGGATTTCGATAATTTTTTTTTCATATGAAAGCTCTTGAAATTTACTTTTATACAAATCGGTTTTTGCATGAAAGGAGCCAACGGAAACATTAGCAAAACAGCAATTTTATAGAACGACCACTTTTTTATATGGAAATTTTTTGAAAATTTCTTTTTTTTGAATTTTAATGGTGATTTTCGGATTGCCCAGGTCGAATTATGGTTAAGTAGGTGTTTCCAGCCAAATTCGCCCACAAATTACCGAGAAAAACGCAAAAAACATGAAAATTACAAAATTCTGTACAATTGAACGTTTTGCTCGTTGCCCAGGGAAGTATGCAACGGAAAAGATTTTTTAAATAATTAGTGCTTTCTTGGAAACGGTATAACTCGGTAACGGTAAGACCGATTTCAATGAAACTTTCGCCATATGATAGATTGAAGGTCAGGCAACACGATGGGCTATCCTTGGCCCGCCTGGCGGCCCCCCTGGTTAGTTAGAAAATTCTTTCTTTAATACTTACCGTCATATCTCTTCACATAATTGACGTGCAAAATTGAAAAAAAGTGTAGAAGAAGCGCAAAATCCTACTCTGCAAACGTGCCAAATTTCATTTTCCTATCTGGAAAGATTTCGGAGTTGTTGGCCGATTTTCAAAAGATTTTTTGTTCGAAAGTCCACGTTCATATCTCGGGAAGCGTTCCACGGATTTCGATAATTTTTTTTTCATATGAAAGCTCTTGAAATTTACTTTTATACAAATCGGTTTTTGCATGAAAGGAGCCAACGGAAACATTAGCAAAACAGCAATTTTATAGAACGACCACTTTTTTATATGGAAATTTTTTGAAAATTTCTTTTTTTTGAATTTTAATGGTGATTTTCGGATTGCCCAGGTCGAATTATTGTTAAGTAGGTGTTTCCAGCCAAATTCGCCCACAAATTACCGAGAAAAACGCAAAAAACATGAAAATTACAAAATTCTGTACAATTGAACGTTTTGCTCGTTGCCCACGGAAGTATGCAACGGAAAAGATTTTTTAAATAATTAGTGCTTTCTTGGAAACGGTATAACTCGGTAACGGTAAGACCGATTTCAATGAAACTTTCGCCATATGATAGATTGAAGGTCAGGCAACACGATGGGCTATCCTTGGCCCGCCTGGCGGCTCCCCTGGTTAGTTAGAAAATTCTTTCTTTAATACTTACCGTCATATCTCTTCACATAATTGACGTGCAAAATTGAAAAAAAGTGTAAAAGAAGCGCAAAAATCCTACTCTGCAAACGTGCCAAATTTCATTTTCCTATCTGGAAAGATTTCGGAGTTGTTGGCCGATTTTCAAAAGATTTTTTGTTCGAAAGTCCACGTTCATATCTCGGGAACCGTTCCACGGATTTCGCTGCCCCCCTGGTTAGTTAGAAAATTCTTTCTTTAATACTTACCGTCATATCTCTTCACATAATTGACGTGCAAAATTGAAAAAAAGTGTAGAAGAAGCGCAAAATCCTACTCTGCAAACGTGCCAAATTTCATTTTCGTATCTGGAAAGATTTCGGAGTTGTTGGCCGATTTTCAAAAGATTTTTTGTTCGAAAGTCCACGTTCATATCTCGCGAACCGTTCCACGGATTTCGATAATTTCTTCTACACTTAACTAACCAGGGGGGCCGCCAGGCGGGCCAAGGATAGCCCATCGTGTTGCCTGACCTTCAATCTATCATATGGCGAAAGTTTCATTGAAATTGGTCTTACCGTTACTGAGTTATACCGTTTCCAAGAAAGCACTAATTATTTAAAAAATCTTTTCCGTTGCATACTTCCCTGGGCAACGAGCAAAACGTTCAATTGTACAGAATTTTGTAATTTTCATGTTTTTTGCGTTTTTCTCGGTAATTTGTGGGCGAATTTGGCTGGAAACACCTACTTAACCATAATTCGACCTGGGCAATCCGAAAATCACCATTAAAATTCAAGAAAAAGAAATTTTCAAAAAATGTCCATATAAAAAAGTGGTCGTTCTATAAAATTGCTGTTTTGCTAATGTTTCCGTTGGCTCCTTTCATGCAAAAACCGATTTGTATAAAAGTAAATTTCAAGAGCTTTCATATGAAAAAAAAATTATCGAAATCCGTGGAACGGTTCCCGAGATATGAACGTGGACTTTCGAACAAAAAATCTTTTGAAAATCGGCCAACAACTCCGAAATCTTTCCAGATAGGAAAATGAAATTTGGCACGTTTGCAGAGTAGGATTTTGCGCTTCTTCTACACTTTTTTTAAATTTTGCACGTCAATTATGTGAAGAGATATGACGGTAAGTATTAAAGAACGAATTTTCTAACTAACATGGGGGGCCGCCAGGCGGGCCAAAGATAGCCCATCGTGTTGCCTGACCTTCAATCTATCATATGGCGAAAGTTTCATTGAAATCGGTCTTACCGTTACCGAGTTATACCGTTTCCAAGAAAGCACTAATTATTTAAACCTCATTTGCGTTGCATACTTCCCTGGGCAACGAGCAAAACGTTCAATTGTACAGAATTTTGTAATTTTCATGTTTTTTGCGTTTTTCTCGGTAATTTGTGGGCGAATTTGGCTGGAAACACCTACTTAACCATAATTCGACCTGGGCAATCCGAAAATCACCATTAAAATTAAAAAAAAAGAAATTTTCAAAAAATGTCCATAAAAAAAAGTGGTCGTTCTATAAAATTGCTGTTTTGCTAATGTTTCCGTTGGCTCCTTTCATGCAAAAAGCGATTTGTATAAAAGTAGATTTCAAGAGCTTTCACATGAAAAAAAAATTATCGAAATCCGTGGAACGGTTCCCGAGATATGAACGTGGACTTTCGAAGAAAAAAACTTTTAAAAATAAGTCAACAACTCCGACATTTTTCCAGATAGGAAAATGAAATTTGGCACGTTAGCAGAGGAGAATTTTGCGCTTCTTCTAAACTTTTTTTAAATTTTGCACGTCAATTATGTGAAGAGATATGACGGTAAGTATTAAAGAAAGAATTTTCTAACTAACATGGGGGGCCGCCAGGCGGGCCAAAGATAGCCCATCGTGTTGCCTGACCTTCAATCTATCATATGGCGAAAGTTTCATTGAAATCGGTCTTACCGTTACCGAGTTATACCGTTTCCAAGAAAGCACTAATTATTTAAACCTCTTTTCCGTAGCATACTTCATTCCTCAAATTTTCAAATTTTTCAAGTTAAATGTTGTTTTTCCGTTTTTGTTAATAAATCGCGTGCTTCTTGAGATAATTTCATGAAACTTAGTAGGCTGATAGGGTACATAATGAAGAATCATCCGAAAATAAAATTTTACTACGCCCAGCTTTGGTAGATGAATGTGGCGTTATATAAAATTGTTCTCTTGCTAATGTTTCTGTTTCTTTCCCACTTTTTGTTAGCCGGCTTCGAAGGAGGATGTAATTTGACAGGCATATTTGTTGAAATTTTGGTATTTGTATAGACAGATATTCTTTACGTTGTTTAGGTTCATTACTTGGCAAAGTATGGGGAGAGATTCAATTTAATTAACAATTGTAATTTATGTAACAAATCGGATTATGAAATTTTGGAGTTCCAAGAATTTCTTATTTATTTTATTTGGAAAAAAAACTGCAGATATATTATTATGTTTTCGTTACAATTTATTTTCATCGTCATATTTTTCATTTACACTTTTTTTTGGATTTGAATACACGCTTTTTGAAGTTTTTTTTAATTTTTAAATATTTTAATTTTAAAGAAATATCAAAAATAATAAAAGAAAAAATTTTGCAGTATAATTTGTTTTGTTTTTTTTTTTTTTTTTAATTAAATTAATAGGAATAAAGTATTTTTTTTTTAACTGTTTTTATTTTTTGTTTATTTGTTTTTATTACTAAATTTAATGAAAGACTATGTTTTCTTAAATAACTTATAAAGATTACAAAAATTAAATAATGGTTTTTAAAATGAAGGCTTATTTAAATGACTTTATTTAAAAAATAAGACAATACTTTACAATGGATGTTTAAAAATTATGGCAATTCGTATAGAGCGGACAGGTAAGAATGTTTCATATCGCGAATTTACTCAAAGAACGTCGCGTCTCAAAAAAATAGTTTTCTCCTGTAAAATTCACCTGCAACACTCTCAAAAAGTTATAGTCCTGAATTTTTATAACAGAAATATCGAACAATATACTACGATCGATATCCTCTACACTAATTTGACCTCGTTTTTTTATTACGACTGGTACTAATACCCGCGATTAGAAAAATATATACCGACTTTGTTTACCAATAAAACTTCAAACTAAAAAAAAATTATATTGTAACTGGATTTTCAATTTTAACTGTCCACTTCACATGGAAAGCCCTATAAAATAAATTATTTATTTGAAATATTTATACAATTTACGAAGACTTCAAAGATTTTCATAAATTTTAAGTGGATAGCTCCAAAGAAAATTGGTTTTTTAAAAATTTTAGAGGAAATTCCTTTACAATGTTTTATTTTTGATTATTTTATTAGCGTCGTAATATTATATTTAGATTTTCTTTCTAAGGCACTTTTAAAAATAATGTATGTTCACTTATAATTGTTATAATTAAATTAAATAAAATTAAATGTTTATTTTCTTATTTTTTAATTGCTCAACCACAGTCTGGTTAGTTGAATTTAAATAAATTGTGTTTTTTTTTATTATAAAATTAAACATTTTATTTGCGCGTGTTTTTTCTTCATTATTCATTTCATTTGAAATTGTTGTTAAATTAAATTGTTTAAATCTTTCAGTTTTTTTCGATAATCCATCACTAAAGAACATTTGCACATTTGTTAATAAAATTAACATGGGAAGTGAAGTATTATCGGAAATAAAATATTGATAAGTAAAAATAATGCTTATATCAATCAAATACATTTTGATTGGCACAAAAGGTCATCAGTTCGAATTCATTTATTTTCTTTAGTTTGTTGGTGTTTTTAACAGCGAATGCTAAATCCATCATTAAATTTAAAAAATTAAATTAACGTTTTTCAGCCATACGAAATCGAATCAAATTTAAACAAATGATTGTCGAGTTATAAAAATTATGCAACTTTATGCAAAACATACAGAAAATTTACGGGCAGAAAGGAAAAAAAACTCACCAGTTTTAGAAAATAGAAAAAGTTTAATTTGTCAATTATTTTAAACATTATTTGACATTTTTTTTTTTTTTAATTTGTCAATTATTTTAAACATTATTTGACATAGAGGGATAAAGCTTAAATTTAATTGGCCTGTTCCTCTAAATGCTAATTTCTTTCGAAGAGCAATAAAAATTAAAATAATGCATTTGACCAAAACTTCATATTCAATTAATTTTAATCATGTATTCGAAAAATACTAGGAAATATGTATTAAATAATTAAATAATAAAGAGATAATAAGTTCTATATAAATAACAAAAAAAATAAGTAATGAGGTTTCTTTTCAACCAAAAATGCATTTCTTACACAAATTTGCCGTATTCCTTTAAAACTTTATTCTTCCGTTATAAAGACTTTTTACTACACTAAAAATAAAGTGCAAATATTTTAATAAGCACGTGTTTATTTGACGTGAACTGTCATCAAACCGTATTTCTGTTTGTCTCTAAAATGTTGAATAACATTTTATTACAAAATAAAATATAAATTAATTTAATTCATCAGGAATATCCTGATGATGTTAACAAGCTGTTAACGAAATAATAATAAGAACAAAATAAAATAGAAAAAGACCTCAGGCTTAATAAATATATATCAAAAAATATAATAAAAAAGGTCAATTAATAATATAATTAAAAATTAAATTAAATTATTTTAATTATTTTGATCTGGATTGAATTTTTCAATAAAAATAAAGCGAACTACAAAAGAAATTTTTATTTCCTTATAAAGAATGTTAATTTTGTGTTTCGATTGAAAAAAAATTATGATGGAGTTATAATAAAGCAGCAAGAGCACATCGAATAAAATTAATAATTTATTTGTTAGTTCTTCTGCAGGTTATTATAAATTTTTGATTTCTAATTTTGTTTCTTTTTATATTATTAATATTTATTTATATATTTATTATTTATTTATGTATTATTGTTAGTTTTTATAACTTTTTTCAATTATTATCAAAATTTGTTAAGTTTTTTTCTTTATGGCATTCACAAAAAAGAAAACCAGGCACCTAAAAATTTTAAAAAAGAGGGTTAAGGGATCAAAGTGAAATTTTATGTATTTGAAGAATAAGCCCTTTAAGTCTTCTCGATAAATGTTTGTATACATACTAATTATTCAAATTTATTATAAATAATTTGACTTATATTTGAAATGAGTGAAAAATTAAAATAAAATGCCTACACCTGCGATTAGTTTTTCTTTATATTAATTTTTGATATTTTCTGTTTTTGTTAAATTCCAAATTTGAAAAATATTATTTTTACTTCTTTACAAAATTTGTGTTTAATATTTACAGCTAATTTGTTTTAAAATAAATTACACTACACATGTGCAAGGTCTTAAATCCTATTTGAATTGTATTTCACTTAAAACTTAAATTCTTAGTTTATATTGATTTGTTTGATGTTTTTTTTAGTTTTCTGTCTTATCTAATTTTTCTATTCTTTTAAATTTAAAAAAACAATTACTAGTACAAATATCACGGTTTTACAGCTTAAAATCGTTATTATTATTATGCTTAAATAAATTCAAACAGAAAAGTAAAAATTAACTAAAAAATAGAAATTTTACTATGAATATACTTTTATTACATGATATTGATTTCTATAGGGATCTTAAAGAAAACCTAATGAGCAAAAAAGTATGTTGCGGTGCATTAAAAATAATGTGCAATTGATGTCCATTTGTTATAATCAGGATGTAAATTATTTGATCGTGCTAAATAAAGGTCTACTGACGGACAACGCAAATTTCTTGCCTCATGGTCATCTGACTGAAACAAGTGAGTCACTACATTATCGCGCACTAATGCTCACGCAAAACAATTCAAAATTTGGGAAATTATATTTTACTAACGTTACTCATTCGATCATGTGAGTAAAAAACGAATAAAGTGATAGTTTAATGAAAGTTTTTTCTTTCATATTTAACGATTCAATTCCTGAACTTCAATATTTTCGATTGTTAATTGTCTAAAACACTTTTACCAATTTAAAAATATGTGGGCAAAAAAAGAGTACATTTCACATCTATTGAGAAAGAAGTTGAATTAAGAGGAAAAATTACCACATTCGAATAAATTTTCTACACATTTTAAAAGAATTTTGTTTAAAATTTCGAACGGAATTGATTACCGTAATTTGCCATTAAGATCGTTCTATTAATATAACTAGTAGAATTTATTTTAATTTGTCAGGTACGTAATGGAAATTGATTTTCAAAATAAAATCGCAAAATTAGCCTCTGTCACGTCGATATTCAACACAAGGAAGCGAAGTTTTGGTGTCGACGTTGACTACTGGAATATGAGTGCATATTGAAAACGAAGAAAAATGTATGTTTATTAGTGTTACATTTTGAAACGACTAGGCATTAGATTTCATAAATATAATTTAATTGAAATCGAAAAATATTTAGATATTTCTTACGATTTTCCGACATTTATTATACCACTCGGAGGGGATTTCCATTGCGTCTACCTGAATTTGGGTTATTATCGGTTTCATAAATATTTTTTTTTTATTTTCTATCGCTAAATAATTTTGTGATGTTTATTTAACTTTTATACTATAGTTTGCTATTTTAACTAAACCTTCGCTTATAAATGATGATGATCTGAATGATTAAATTTTTTTTTATGTTAAAAGAAATGCATTAATATTACTTTCATATAAAAATAGTTGAAATTTACTTAAATTAAATCTTTAAAAATATGTTGGAAATTTTAATGAACTGTTTTCATCCTCATTCATATCTACCATTTCCTTTTTGTCTTACAAAACTAATTAAATACTAAATAAAAATTATATATTTAAACTATTATTGCTCTCAAAGCAGTTTTAATTACAAATAAGTGTTTCTCTATTTTCTTTTTTAAGATTTTAGTATTTTACTTAGTGAAATCAAATCCATTTTCTTGGTTTTAGGTTATTTTTTTGAGGTTTAATAAAACCTGCATTTTTACAAAAATAAGTTTATGTCTTTATTATTATATTATTATATTTTGTGTCTATTTTATTTAAAATTACTTGAATAAAGTCTTATTTGTGTTAAATCGTTATATTTGAAAACCCTTAAGAAAATTTTTAAAAATGGCATATTTAATAAACAGCGTTTAATGGAATTAAGTAGTTTGTACCAAAAAATATTTTTACGGTCATCTTACTTCACTAAATCTTCAAATTTTCTACTTACTTTTTTCGAAATACTTGCCATAAATTGTAATATACACCACTGTAATTCCACCATGAAAACTTGAAATTTTTAAGGGTTGAACAATTTGTCCATAAATTACATGTAGCATTAAAAGTTTTTCAACTTTTATGCTTAAACAACCACTATACTGCGCAGCCGTTTCGTGTGCCATACATAATTTTCAATTCTGGATAGATAATTTTACGTATCAGTTGGTTTGTTTTGCCCGCCAACATGGCGCGACGTGTATCTTTCTTTAATACCTTTATGCCCGGTTTATGAACCAGAAAAACATTATCTAATATGTGAAATTCATAGTCTAAGACACACAAGGCATAACCCTAGAGAAAAAAATATAAAAAAAAATAAAATGTATTAATTTAGATATTATCTAAATTGTCAATTATCGCTTACTTGTGTCATTTTATCACTTTTACCCTCCCAACTTAATCGTTCATCATAGTGAGGTTCTCGATTAGTGCCGATATAAATAGGCTCCCAATGCACAAAATAGCCTGTTCTCTTTCCAATATGGAAGACACTTAACTCCTCCGTTTCATTGGCAGCCATCCATTCTTTGGACTTAGGTACACCATGACAACTAGCACATACGCGCTTATGAAATGGTATGGCTTTGCCAATACGCAGGAATTCTTGCAATTCAGTTTTATCACGTGGTACTGGACTTCTTTGGTCTACTTCGAAAATTGAAAGGGGGAAGACACTAAGCATAAGAATAAGAAATGTTTTTACTTTTTTCGCTTATAAAAAAAAAAGACTACTCACCGTGGTGCTTTCCTTTGTAAATATGGATCATTTCGTGCAATCATTTCTAAGAATTTTTTTACTAAACCAGGATTGGGATATAATTCGATATCGGAGGCCAAAATGAAATGTGTCGTGGCTGCATCACGAGCTATATTCCGGCCAACATTTACTGGATACAGCAGTTTCTTCTGTGCTTTATATAAATTACCTGATGTTATATTCACATAAGGTGGGGGCAGTGAACAATTGTAGCCAATTTTTAAAGCATCCGCTGACTTAGGTATGGATTTTGGAATATGTTTCGTGCTAAAGTACAAATGAAATGTGACAAAGGAGCGCACCAAGTTACTTTCGGGTAAACAGTCTCTTAAATATTTGATGGAATCTAAAGTGGGTTGGAAGTCAGTACCGGGTGCATACATAGCTATGCTAACAGGAGCATTCCATCTATTAAATTAAAAGTTGAATAGCACAAAATTTATAGCACATGAAATTAATATTACATGCCTGTTTCTCTATTTGCAAACTATAATTCTGAGGAACAGGCAAGAAAGACATACATACATATGTATAGGTACATACCTCACTAAAAGTGGTGTTAGATTATCTAAAAACGTATAATCGGCATGTGTTGTATAGGTTATAGATTCGTGGCACTTTAGTTCACCATGTCCGGCACGAACATAATTTTTTAGTACCCAAAAATCTCCACGTTGAAGAATTTCTGATTCGTAGGGCTTATCATAGCATTTTAATATGCTACGTAAACGTTCATCAAAGTCTTTTTCATCGCCACCGACTTCATTTTGAGAATTATTATTCCCAGGAGCAATATTACCAATAACTGCGGCTGGATCACCTAAATTTGGATCCATTTCTGGAGCATCAGCATCTTTGTTAGATAATTTTGCATCTGACCGTGGCCCACCGCTATCGTTGGGAGGTGGTGCTGATTGCTTAGCTGACGCCTTTTCATCGCTGTTATAATTCAACTGTTGATAGAAATTAAAAATTGCTAAATTTATATATTCTTCTAATTTTATTCGATATTTTTCTTGTTGAATTATAGTTTATTTAATTGAGCTTGAGATCTTATATTATTTTCTGTTTTAAATTTAATTTTTTCCAATATTTCGTTTTCACAATGTAAAACTTCTTCAGGGAAAAATTATAATTTATAAAATATTTTCCCTGAAGAAGTTTTACATTGTGAAAACGAAATATTGGAAAAATTAAATGTCAAACACAAAATAATATAAAATCTCAAGCTCTATTAAATAAACAATACTTACTAAATTTACTTATATATTTTTATTATTTTACAACTTACGATTTTTCCTAGAGGGTCTTTTATCATATTCTGCTGCTGTTGCTGGATCTGAATCTGTGTCTGCTGTTCCTGTACAAATAATTGAGAGCCTGATAGTGTATATCTGTTGCCAATCATTACATGACTGCATATGTATAAAATCACAGCAATGTTTATTAATATACTGCATCTTAGCAGCCAATTGCGTCTTGTAAACATCTTTTGCCCCAAAGGTTCGAAACGCATTTTAAATGAGACTTCTTTAGTTGTAGATGCAATTAACTTATTATATGGAATCTTGAAGTAGTATTTGCAAGCCTGGTTTCGAAGCGTATTTCAGTAGTTTTGAATATTTTGATATCTTCAGCAAACTCGTCAAAAATAGTAAAATTGTCTGAAATGAAAAACGTAAATAACTTTGAGCATTTAAAATTTTTTTTTAACAACGCAAACTCTATGAAGCTCTCAGTTTGTCTGCAAAAACACACGTGCATAATTTTTAACACACTTCCTCACTCTTTTGCAGTTAAAACACATGATAATTTCATGTCATAAATTATTTTTAATTTTAAATTAAATTTGGACCGACTTGAACTGTTGAAGTAAAATTAAAGGAATTAATAAACAGCAGCTCTCAGATTATTTACCTTTATACATTACCTGTGTCGATCATCTGAGAAATATTTCGTACTGGCAACACTTTTTAGTGTTTGCGTTGAACTTTTGTGTGTAGAAAAATATGCATGCATAACAAATTACATGTAGAAAAAATATGCAAGCATAAAAAATATGTTGCAGAAAAATACGCATATCGAATGAAATATTGGAATATTTGTGTCATACGAAATTATTTTTGTCAGTATACACTGACTTTTCTTCTTCAAATAAAAAAAAATACATCTATGGGCTGATAGGAAATTAAAAATTTTAATAGCAATACAAAAAAATATTAGTTTCATATTAATTAGGATATAAATAATGAAAAAAAAATTATTTGTTGTTATGCTTACATAAATCCAATTTATTATCCAAACTCAAAAATTTTACATTTTAATACTATTTTTTGCTAAAGAAACTCATAATTCCTGCTTGTTTGGTTTTCGCTGCTGGTTTTATGCTCGTCTTGGTGTCCTTATTTGAATTTAAGGTAGACTGCTTTTTTTCCTTTGGAGAAATTTTCAAAGTTACTGGTGGAGACTTATGCGCAGTTGTCGATTTGTTGCTTGTATATGTTGCTTTCTTTTTAGGCTTTCTCGTAATAACAAACCCATCTTCATCCAAAAACGTTTCGGCAATGGTTTCTTGCTCATTTGGTTCTTTTTTTACATCCAATTTTTCTTGTTTAATAGGGGGATCATGTTCTTCATCATCAGAATCTAAAATACGTCTCCTTTTAATTGAAGTAGTTTGTTCTTTGTCCTTATCTTCTTCTATTTCAACATCGGAAGATATAATAACTCTTTTTAAAGCTTCCAGCTTTTCTTCTTCATCTGAAGATTCCACATCATCCGGTTCATCTTCCTCCTCTTCGAACAGCTGCACAGATATATTTGCTGCTGCTTTAGTATTTTCATTCTTTTCAGGTTTTTCAGTTTGTTTCTTGAAAAAGTTCTCCAGTTTCTTGGGTGTGCTTGGTTTAATAGTTCCCCTTACTTTTTTTGCTTCACCCTCACTCTTTTTGGGTGGTGCTGTAGAAGGGGAACAAAATTTGTTTGTGGATTTTTTCCTAGGTGTTTTATCAATTGTTTTCGCATCTAAATTTGAGGAATATGTTTTGGTGGAGATTTTCTTAACAGACGATTCTTCTTTCTGCGTTGCATTTTTAGGAGATTCTTGTATTTTGTGGGTAATTTTTTCCTGTTTTACTTCTTTCTTTTCAACAGCTTCTGAAGACGATTTCGCCTCATCATTACCCATAGAAACTTTAATTTTGCATCTTGTAGTTGTTTTACACTCCGCCACTCTCATAGGATTAAATACCTGTGCAGCGGCTTTAGCTCCACCTGCCACCTCTACGGAGTACAAAGATGACTCAGCATTTTGCAATTTTCTTAGCCATTCCTTAAGGTTTTTCTCCTCCACAATTTTATAAATTTCTCTCTTGTGGTTATCCTCTTGGAATCCGTGTACAAGATATCTTTTTTCTAACTTTACTTTAAACTGCTGTTCAGCTATATAATTTTCCACAATTGTGTTAACTTCTTTATACGACAATCGATAATCATCTAATAGTTGAGTGATTAAAACACGGCGATCGAAATTTATCAGACAGTTGGAAAAATCTTCTTTTAGTTTTGTTGAACTCATATTAGTTTTTTTTCTAATTGCCTTCTAATCGTATTCAGTGAATTTTTCTGTGAAAATAAATTAAACTGTTGCAGTAAACACGTGGAATGAAATGAATAAGAAATAACTAAATAAACAGCTGCTACAAATGAAACATGTGCAAGGTGGATGTTTTTGATGCCAGAGTTGTATTTATTAACACAAACATTTCAATTCAAAAATAACGGACAAGCAATCGCTTTGGAAAATAAGTAAAAAAAATTATATGTAGAGAAAATGTGAATGACACACATACTTAACTGCCTTTAATATTGAGAATAAGATATCTTATTGCTAATTTAATATAATTATTTTCCTAATTCCAATCAATTGTGCCTTTACGTACCATAACAAAAATTAATATTTAATAATTTTAATCCGTTTAAAAACACATTAAGAGGATTTTTCTAATGAAATATTTATTGGAAATTTCAACCATAAAATAATGAAAAACTAACATTGAATAGAATAGACTTAATTAAAGCTGTTATTAATAATAATAAAAAAATATATATTATTCATATTTATTTATTTAACCCTTAAATGCCCAGTCACCGATTTCCGGCAAAAAAAAATATACATAATGTGAAAATGTAAATAAAAAATAATTGGGGTTTATTTTTTATTTTTTTTAATTATTTAAAAAAAAAACTGGTTGTATCTTTAAACATACACTGTTCAATTACCCAGTAATTAAGAATTCTATAGAGATATTCCAAAAGTTTTTTAGATATTTTATTAAAATAATTTATTTTATAAAGTTAAAGGAGTATTTAAAATTCACTGAAAATAATAATTAATCACTGCAAAAGGGAATTATAATATAAAAAAAATAAATAGTTACAATGAAATATAAAGCAAAGCGAACAAAAATGCAAAAATCAAGAATATGGGTGAACTGCACAGTGTATCTTTAGAGATACAACCAATAAAATTTAAACACCTTAAAGCCCGATAATTAAATTTTTTTCAAACCAATTTATTTTACTAAAAGATATATTTTGAAACCTTTTTCAATTTTTTTTCATCAAAATCTGTTACTCGTTTTTAAAAAATTACACTAAAAACCACAAATTTAGTTAGTTAAAAAAATTTTTTTTTACTTTGACTGCAATTTTTGCACATCATATTTTTTTCTGAATAAACTGTAATGAACAAAATTCAACCGGCTTAAAAAATTGGTTTAAAACTGTTGCCACCGTAATTTTTTAATGGTTGTACCTTTAAAGATACACCTGGCATTTAAGGGTTATAATTCAAGTAGTATAATATTGAAAAGAATTTCGTATTTATGTAATACTTTATTTAAAAATATATTTTGAATGATTGAATTTTACTAATGTCATGTAATCCATTATTTGTATTCGTTTGTTATTATGTTCTCGCCATCATAATTTATTTAACAAATTTAATAAACATACCTCTTTTCCTGTATATGTATATTAAAGATTAAAGCTGCCTTGTTGTGAGATTTGAAATTTGTATTATTTTTCTCTTTGAACTTATCAGGGCGTATGCGTGTGCAAGGCAAATTTAGTACAACACTTTTCGAACTTCTTCGTATCAAAATAAAAAAAATATATAGTTGTTTGCGGTTTTAGACTATGAACTACATACTAGTGATGTTAGGAATATAAATTTTTAATATTGGCTAATACGAATACGAATATTCAATCTGAAATTTAGAAAAAATCTGCCTTTGCGTCAATAAAATTGACATTTCGGTGGCTGAATTTGAGATTATCAAATTCGCAACTAAATGCTACTTCTCAACAATTCGAAAAACAATCAAAGAATATTTAGCGGAAAAACGGGTGGTAAATGACGGTGACCCAGTGACATGATGAAAAATAAATAAAATAATAATTAATTGCATCAAGTTTTGTAATTAAGTAAAAGATTTTCCAACTATATATTTCATTAACAAAAATTATATTGGGATTTTATTATTTATAAACAAATATCTGTGGGGACATAATATCAGATATTATTTATTATTCATTTGCGCCAATGGACTACAATATCCTTACAGCCTAATTTGATATATTTTAGAAGCAAATCCTGGAATCAATTACAACTTTATTATTTACTAGCGATATCGATAACAAATGCATATGTATCTAGAAAAAAAAACAAACAAATGAAAAACATCTTGACATTGTGTGCTTGTTAAAGATTCCATTCATATTAATTAGCATAAATAAAAAAGTTTTTATCGAAAACCACATATTATTGGCAGAGAGTGCATTAACCACAGGCCTTGATTCATATTGTCATTTACCTCTATCGGTTTTGCAAACAAGAAAAATGTAAAAAATTGTCCACATTCATGTACGAAATTATAATTGTGATATGCTTAATACATTCATGCTTATATAAGAATGTACAATAATACATACATAATTTAATAATGAAAGAATGTTTAATTTTATAATTAAAAATTTCAATATTTCATTGTTAGTTTTAGACAGCTTAAGTGTGGGAGGGAGGAAATTTTCACCCAAAAATATATCTGAAGGGTGTCTGGTAGCAGATTTATATTTTCAAACTTAAATAAAAAACGTAATAATTGACACAAAGTTTTATTAAGAGCATTGAACGGTAGAATGGAAATGAGGATTTTATTTTTTAAAGAGTATGTCATCCAGATCCTTCAGATCCTTTTTTAAAATTTCTTGAATAATCTTGGATAATTCTAACGGCGCCACTCTCCCTCCGCACCGTTTACTACTTTTTGAAATAACCGTATTTAAAAATATAAATTCCCCACCACACCCCCTGTATTTACCAATTGTTTTTAAAACCAAATGCAACTGCAATATGTACATATGTATCTCGTCACCATTCTAATAACAACCAATTTAGGAAATGGTATATGCACATGTATGTATGTATATATACATATATATTTTTATTTTACACAAGGGTCTTTCTTTATCATCGTATTTGTATAACAATTTTCTTTTATGTGTATGGATATAGATGGTGTTTTGTTTTACATTATCCGCAAAATAATTTAAGGTTTACAAAAAAAAGTGAAAACTAAAGGATCTGTTGGCACATGCATAAACACTGCTGAAGAAATATGGGTGTGAAGCTTGAAGAGTTAAAACAAATAAAAAAAACATACTGATAAATTCATTATACATAAAGTGTGTACATACTTTTTCACTTTTGTTATCTGGAATTAATTAAGATAAAGGAAAAATTACAATTCAAATAACCATAATTTAAGTGCAAAGAAATGGCTTAAACATTAATTTAACCGGAGAGGATGCTGCAAGTACTAATTAAAAAAAGACGCAACAGCAAAGTTGTGTAAGAATTAAGTCCTATTCTTCTCTACACTATTCCATTTCGATATAAAAAGATAACGAAAAATTTAACCATTGTTGGTTGGTTGGGATTTTAATGGCCTGAGTGTTAATTTTCTTTAAAAAAAATTTAATAATTTATTTGATTGTAGACCAACAACTTATTGCATTTAGAAGATATCTTAAAAAAATTGATACATTTTTTTAAGGAAATGAATAAGTTAGAAAAAATTTAATTTCACTTTACAGCCAAAAAAAATCACTTTTTCCACAAAACTCAATTTTATTCGCGGTTTCTTTATTTTAGGCTTACAGGGGTGTAGTTTAAAACATTTTAATAACCATAAATTTAATAATTACGTAAATGCGGATTTAGTCATTAGATCTGTCACAAATTGCAAGTGTTTTTAAAGATTTGATGGTGAGAATTGAAATTGAAATAATAGGGATTTTCGCGATAGTGGTTTTGCGAATTTGCATTTTGCATATGGCAATTGTCATTTGCCATATTTTGTGTAGTGAATTTTATCCAAATATTAAATATTGAATGATTAATATAGAAATATTACGTGGCATAGACTTTGTGACAAACAAATAATGCAACACGGAATAAAACGTAGGGAGGAAAACAGATACCAAAAAAGGAAACAATAAAAAATATATCTGCTAGGGAAAAACGAAAAATAAACGAATATATTAAAGAAAAAATATAACATTGTAAATTCAAAAGAAATTAGTTATTTTAAACAACAAAAATATAATTAAAAATTTTAATTTAAAAAACTAGACAGATGCAGACGTACATGAATTTGCGATTTTGACGGACAACTATGCAAACTTATATATTTATGAGGCACACAGCTGATGTGTCAGATCTAAAAACAAGGCAGATCTAAAATTAAAGGCTTTATTTAATTATAAACCTTATTTTTAAACGTATTTAAATAAATTTTTTGAAAGCAGTTTATTACCTCTGGTTAATTTTCTTAGAGGAAACGACATTTTCTTTTTTAAAGAAACAATTTCTTACACACATATATTTTTATATTCAGGTGGCTATATATTTTAATTTCTTTATTTCTATTTAATTGATAAACTTCTGGATATGTTTTTTTAGGAAAATCAGAATTAAAAGAAGCAAACACTTCACGCACATGACAGCGAAAAAAAAAATAAAGTGAAGGTTAATGTACTGACCAACTTAGAATTATACTGAATTCTACTTGTTTAATATGCAAATTTTCTAAAAGAATAAAAAATACTTGAAATCAAATTGAAAAACTTGAATTCACTCAGACATGGTATTCAAGCGCTTTCAAGAGGCAATTTCACATTCTTAGAAATTAAATTTGTACTTAAGAAATTAAATACGTACTTAAACTTTGAAGAATTTTAATGAGGCAAATATAAAAAAAGAGAGACACTCACTACCAGAACTGTTTTAAAGTTGTTTAATGATTTAATAAAATGCTTTTAATTACATTAAGTGGCAATGTTGCCATATGTGAAGATTTATCGTATTTTCGAATTTTTTTTGAAATGTGAAAAAGATTTGTTAGCTTAGAAAAAGATTTAGTTAAAAAAGTTGGTTTAAGTAAACTAATTACATATATGTTTTGGTTAAACTAATGTCATTAGTTACCTACAAACTGCGAATATGGACATTAGATTATTAACTGAATTGCCTATTAACTAAACCTGCAAATAAAAGTATTTCCCAATTAGCGAAATTCTTCCCAATTGTCATTGCTTCGAATATTCAACAAATGTATAACGAATATAATTTATTGGTTGAAAAAATTTTGATTTGTTGTTGGAAATCAGTTTGAATGTAAATCGTTTCGATGCTTCTGAAATTTTTCGTTGTGAAAAGGAAATAGTTTATACTGTTTTGCCCAGCGAACAAAAACTTGTATGCCAAGCAGCCAAAGTACCCAAAAATAGGAGAATAAGACAAATACAAATAGCAACAGCTAACGCCGAAAAATTTTCACAAAGCAATATAAATAAGAACAAAACAAAAAACAAATTAGATATGCCAACATAGTTGGCATTTTAAGCACCAAGGACATATTGAAAAAAGGTGATCATAATTGCACATACATTTATTGTATTTTGAAAAATATTCCTTGAAACAATAGTGTTTTATGAACGTATCTTCAATAATAGAAACACACCAACACTGTAAATGCTTCAACATCAGATCGACCCGCAAACAAAAACCAGCGGACTGATAGAAGTTTGTAATTTCTGTAGAACTGTGTATTTTCCACATGGGGGTTTCCTGCGGAGAATCGTGTGTGTGACAAACACGCATTTTGCTTCTTTACACATTTTCTTTAAACAATTTCACAATTATCTTTAAATTTAACAATGTAAATGTAGTATTGTACTTACGAGAATGGAAATTATTATTATAGTATTTACCTGAAAAGAAAAAGGAAGAGATTAAATTAACTACTTTAATTTCGTGATTCACAAGATAGTTTTAAATATTCTTTCCTCTTAAAAAATATGAAATAACCTTTGTGGATTCTTTTTTAGATAATTTTTAAAACAAACTTCAAAGGCATTCCTAATAAAATTATATTTAAAAACGATTGATTGATAAATTAGTCTAAATTTAAATATGTATATGTACCTTCTATCATTTTCAAATAAAATTGTAATAAAAAAATTCTATTTTCTAATGTCATAACCATACTCTCCATAATTTTTTCTAATTAATAACCCAGCAATGATAAATATAAAAGTAGTCATATTAATAAATTACTTTTATAAATAAAAAATACCATTCTAAAGTTCATTTAATTTTTTACTTTTTTATTTTTATTGTAATCAGCACGCAAAATTGAACAAAATGAAGAGAAAGTAATTATTTTAAATAAGCCAAGCAACACGCAACCAGCGTTGCAATACAATTTGAAACTGAAAGTTGAAAAAGAGTTTGTGGCAATTTTGTATTAAGAAATGTTAAAAGCTTAAAATATGGAAGTTTTTCTATAGGAAAACTTCACAGAATAGTTGCAGGTTGGTCTAAAAATTTAATAGTTTCAAGAGTTGGTACTGAAAAAATTAATAGTGGCAACATTTTACATAGAAATCCTCAAAAGTAGCAAGTTCTCATATAAAAGAAACATTTATTTTTATAAAGAAAATTCACGTCATGAATAAGAAAGAAAACTATTCAATTCTAAAAAAGATAAATAAAGTGTAGCCCATGTGAAACTAAAATTTTTAGATAAACGAAATTGACGAAAATGTTATTCTTTTTTATCTGGGACCATATTTATTATTGTTTTACTTCGCCGGTGCTACACAATACCGACGAAGGAGGGCGTTCTGATGTGATTGTGGATTGCTATCAGCTGAAGCCGGTATTGTTCAGTGACCAGTGACTATGCCTTCTACACTGAAACCTTCCGACAACAACTCACACACAAAGCCACACTAATGCACATCAGAAAAATGCATGCAATGTACATTTTTCTTTACACAATTAGAATCATCATAACAAATCGACTTGGAAAACAACTTAATTTTGAAGAAAATTTCAAGTAACATTTTTCTTTAAACAACTTGATTAGCTTTTTTTATTCAATCGATATTTATTTTCTATTTTCTTTCTTTTCGTTGATAAAGAAAATTACAGATGCTACTGATTTGCAACGACTATTATATATTTTTGACCAATGCAAGCTTTTTTTTTTTTGCTTAGTATCCTAAATCACAGCCAACCAGGAGTATGTATACATACTGCCGCTGCTGGTGCTGCATCCAACAAACTGACTTCATAACGAACTAAATAACAACTACTGCTCTTGCAGTACCTAATTAAAGATAATAAGTATTTTCAGACAACAGTATCATCACTTTTAAATTATTTTTTTTGCATCTACTGCTTCTTGAACATCGTCCACTCATTTTGTGGAAAACATTTTATTCAACTTCTTTGTGTGTGCATATTCTGGTCCTGAACTGACATTATTGAACGACGGCTGACTACAACGATGAGTGGCTTTCAAAATGTTCGAACATTTAATATTATGATAAAGCCAAAGTTAAATGAATGAAAAATTATGGAAAGAACTGAGAAATAATCGAAAAAAAAATTCATATAATTTTCAAGTGCCAGCACACTGCCTTGAGAAATTTTTTAATTTAATTATTAAACCGAGAAAAGTTTCGCTAAAATCTAGCGTTTTTTATAGTAAGTGTAACACAAACTGCTTTAAAAAAAATTAACTTTTAGTGAAATCGTTAGCAACAGAAAACACGACATACAGTGCGACCACGACAGGAAATTTGTGTTGTTGTTTTTATAGCAAATTGAAAACTTAATATAAAAACAAATATTAACAAACATTTTTTTGTCTTGGCGTCGCGTTGCATTTCCCACTTTCCAGCACAGGCTGCTGAAAAGAATAGCTATAGGACGTGATAACGTCGAAAAAGACAGCTTCAAGACCAGCGCCGGCATTCCATCCAGCCCAGGAGACCTGTTTCAGTTGAGGTCCGCTAAAACCATTTTAACTGCACGAGCTCGAAAATTTACTTTTGGCATAGTTACGGATACAGTGACGAGAGCGGACAGTGCTCGATTTAGTATAGACTAAAAGATAATAATAACATTTGATTCAAATATTATACTCGTACCGAATGTGTACACAAAGTAATTTTATTTTATCAATTATAGAACAAAATATCATTAACTCTGAATTATTTTCTGTGATGGACAGTCATAGATATTGATTTTTTTAGGTGTTTGCCATTTACTTTGAATAAACTCATTTGGTGAAATATTTGTTAAAAATAGATAACGTATCAAAATCTAATTATTGAAACAGGTCGGTTATGCTACAATGAACTTGATATAAAGGGCAATTAAAAAAGAAAACATATGGACATATCTATGTACATACATTCGTATAATTTACTAATAAAATATTTTTATCAAAATATTTTCGTATGTCAATATTATTTTGAGTAACTTGAACAGAAAGGCAAATTTACAACAATTTAATAGCATAATTTAATTAACGAATTTAACAAGCAAACGAAAGAGCATATTTTATTAGATTTGAAAAATTGTTTTGATTTTTTTTATCATTTGTAGTTATCGTTGCTACACATACACATGTTATCGTTATTAATGAAATTAGAAAATATTTATTAAAACAACCTCCATGCATTTCATAATATAAAAAAAATGAAAAAAAAATAAATAAAAAAAGTTGTATTTCGTGTTAAAAATTCTTTTCTGTCGTCAGGTAAGTTTGCGTGTTTTTGGGGTTGATGTGTTTTTTCTGGAACAAATATAACATTTTTTTTTATATAATATTTTTTAGACAAAATATAAACAGTTTTTTTTCTATTTAATTTTAGCGTGCCAAAGTATAGAAGCTTAAACAAATCAAGCCAACACGTACAAACAAATTTGAAAAAAAGCCAAGCAGCCAACGTGTCTTTTAGCCCCTTTTTTAATTTTATACGAATACATATTTTGAGGTCAAAAACAATCGATTCTTTCTTCTACGGTTTAAATTGTTTTTTCAACTTTTCCTTTCATTTTCAACTACGCCAAAGTTTTAACCGCATTATCTTAAATGCAAAGAAAAATGTCTGTACATACTCATTTTAGTATTAAATAGAACAATTAAATTATTTGTGTGAATGAAATGTATACAGTGCAAAACACTTCATACTTAGCATTATTGATATCGAGAATCTCTGAAGTTTGGTTTTTTTTTAACTTTGGCTCTTAAATAGAAACTGATTTAAAAAATTTTTCTATTTAAAATAAAATAACAGCGTAAAAAATATTAGATACAGGGCGTCAAATCGCAAGGTTGTTGTATTTTCAGGTGTGATTTGAAGGGAAAACATAAGAGAAGCAGCTGGACTATTTGGATTGCGTTATAAATTACAAAGTAAAATAAAATCGTTAACTGCAGAAAATATGTATCCAGATGTTTTTGTTGTTCAATAAAATTAACAATTAATTAAGATCACTGTCTTAGAAGACTTAAGATGACTGTTAAAAAAAAACCTTTAACAATGTCAAGATTTTCTAGAAGACTTTAAGAGAGGCAAAATTTTCTATGGGAAACGTCGAAATATATAAAAAAAAAATAAACATAAAAACGAACCTTTGAGCTTGAAATATAATATATAGATTATTCTTATATATGTATAAAAAAATTAACATCACTGAATTAAATGTTCAATGCTTCTGGAAGTTATTTAGAGAGACTATGATGACATGATTATGATGTTTCTATGACAAGACTCTTCCTTAATTTTTATATCCATAATTAAATAGTTTAATTTGTAATACAAATCACGCCAGTTAGTATTTAATATACATAACTAAACGTTAGCAACACCTACCGCCAGATTTTCGAAAATTTATTAAAATTTAAAAATAATGTTCAACGTAACGTTTTGAAAAAATATCAAGAATAAATTTCACTAAATTAAAATGATTTCATTAATTTATAAATAATTTATAGCGTTTATATTAAATTGACACTTTCAAATTATAATTAGTCAAGGGCGAACTCGAAACCGAAAGCCTTAACAACTGATATAATTAGTTTTATTGCCATGCAAACTTGCTCTAAAAGCTCCAGCTCACTAAGTTTATCAATATTTTTGGAACTTCAAATCTTAATTAAAATCATTAAAATGATTCGTCATAAAGCGTGTTTGTATATGCGATAATATTAACACCTGTCTAAACAACAGGCGTTTAAATCAATTAAAAATGTATAACATATATTATGTCCGATGATAGAAAAAAAATAAAAAATAAAAAATAAAAATTGAATAATTTATAGAAGTTTACAACAGAATGAAGGAAATAGTACATGATGTGTTTGACTGAGACAAATTGACTACATGGAAAAGAAGAAATCAACAAAGTTCACCCCTACATTAAATTTTTGAAAAAATTGTACAGATTACAACCCTTCAATTTTGAATTTGTGACATCTGCTTTAAAAAAAAAGAGTTGCATTTCCTACAAAATTCTTTAGTGGTCATATGTAGCACATATGTATATCGTTTTCTTCATACTGTATTGTATTGCATTTCTGTCTGTCTTTTCTTTGTTAAATGTGAACGTGTTTAAATTTATTAGAATTATTTTTACTCAAACTAAAACGTATCTTTATGAGCAATTCTTTTAAAATTTTCTTTTCAGTAAGAAAATTTATTTCTTTTTTCGTTTTTTACTTGTTGAAGTAGTGTTTGAAGTAAAGAACTTTTATGATTAACACAGTAAAATTATATGGAATAGGCTGTCCCTTAAATATTTTTGTAATATAAAACAACTTCCAATAACAATGTCGTAAATTTTGTTCTCAAAATTATTAAAATCATTTTTTTTTTAAGAAATAAATAACAAATTGGGCTATTAACAGATGATCTCAATTGACCACAGAATTTTTGCACACTTCGTAATCGTTCTGAAATATATTTCATTCACCATATTCTTAAAATTGAAACTGATTTGGATGTCAAATTTTTTTACAAAATTTTCTTAAAATAGATTTGAAATACGCATTGTTTTTTTATGAATATGAGTCTAAATATATAAACGAAAATCACAACAATTTTTAATTCTTTAAGTGAAATTCAAAACAAAAATTGTATCCATTATAATGGGACACCCCTTTTTCATTAAACTCCAAACATCTGCGTGTTTGTAAAATTTATTGCAATTTTTATTACAATTGCTGTTTGTATCTTTTTTACTTTATTTCCATTTCCAATAAAAATTACTGTCACATCATTTTCTTACCATGTTTTAAAGTCTTTACATAACTTTATGGACGATACATACATAAATCAAATGAATAATAACAAAGTAAATAAATTCAAAGCATACGAGTAGAAGAATATTTCATTATAAACAATATTGCACATGCAGGAAATTGTTATCTTAATGATGCACTTTTTCTGGAAGTGCAGAAGGAAGCTCTATGTATGTCTTTTATGAGAACGAATCAAATTTAATATCTTTCAATGTCTATTTAGAATTAAAAAAAAATTATTAAAAAAGAACCTTTTAAGTAAATTATCTCTTAGGAAAAGTACCCATTAAGAAAAGTACATTTCAAGAAAACTATCAGAAAGGAGATGACTCCTACACATGCGATGCATTGTGCTCGAACTAGAGGAAAGGCATTGTAGGAGAAATGATAGGAGGTGAAGCTTCACTATCGTACAGCACTGCTTTTTTTTTGCACATTCTTTGTTTTTATAGCAGTGTTGTAGCTTCTCTGATGTCAAGGATACGTATTAAATTCTGAAGCTTCGTTTTTAGTAGCCATTTTTTAGTAGTTATTTTACTTCGCCGGTGCTACACAATACCGGCGAACAAGGGCGTTCTGATGTGCCTGTGGATTGGTTACAGCTGAAGCCGTTACTGTTCAGTGACAAGTGACTATGCCCTCGCCACTGAAACATTCCGACAACAACTGACAAAAAGACACACAAATGCACACCAGAACAAATGCGAGATGTTTTTATGAGTCTGAAACTGGAGTTGAACCCAGGACAAATTTTTCGTTTTGTAGTCAACGTCAGACTACTTCGACCATCGCCACCCTCAAGAATGTTAAATAAAAATTTTAAATAAAAGACTGTGTGGGTATTCTTTTTGGCTCATAAGCAAAAAAGTTAATTATCTCCATTCTATTTCTGTTTTAAACATTCCAAACAAAAATAATACCGAAAACTTTCTTATAATGAAATTAATTAATTTCCTGTACACTTGTTTATGTTTTGCATTTAAAAGTTTTTCTTTTGACGAACATTAACAATTGATGTTTTTTTTTTATTCATACAACTGGCAAAAAAGTCAAAGAAACGTATAAAGTTTTTTGCACATGGAAAAAATAAATAAAAAGAGAAAAATAATATAAAAAATTCTTTTGCGTTTATGTGCTTTTTTAATTTGTATGTAAGTACTTATAAACAAGACAATAGAAATTCAAAGTAGAAAATATTCTAGGAAAAACTAGTTATGTAAAAAGTAAAATGGATTAAAAATGCATTTCAATTTAATTTTCTTAAATCAATTTTAATACATGTTTCGAAAATATATGAAAGAAACTTGAAAGTGCATTGCATTTCTTGCACAATTTTACCGTATCTATTTCTAACATTTACACTTTATTGTTCCGCTTTGAAGCCATTTTCAGCACTGTCAAATAGAACAATAAAGTGCTAATATTTGTACTTTAAGATAACGAGAATAACGAGAATAACGAGAATAACTCCAAAACTACAAACATTCATGTATTAAAAAAACGAAAAGGAATACGCGTGGTGGTGTTAAAAATATTTATAAAAAAGGCCCGCATTCAAGAAGTTGAAATCACTTACAAGTTGAGTCTATTCCCTGTGGGCGAATCTTTTCTCTTCATTACCCCTTTCCAAC
Source organism: Dexiosoma caninum (assembly GCA_963924685.1). Classification (NCBI taxonomy): domain Eukaryota; kingdom Metazoa; phylum Arthropoda; class Insecta; order Diptera; family Tachinidae; genus Dexiosoma; species Dexiosoma caninum. The sequence goes on along the minus strand of OZ004727.1, from coordinate 989,771 downwards.
TAGTTCCGATAAATGAATTGAAAACGTAGGGTACATTAACTGAGCACTGGTTCACAAAAAACAGTTGTGTTAAAAAGTTTAACTCAAACTAGGCCTAGGACGGATACATGAAAGTGTTACAATTAGGATCAGGCTATTTTTATGTCAGTTTCATTATCAATACCATTTTACTTTAGTAGCAAGAAAGAATGATCCAGCCATAGTCGACTATCAATCCTTTTTAAATTGAAGACATCAAAGAGAAAGTTTAAATAATCCATTGCACAACTTAACAAGAGTTCAAATTATACTACAAAGGGCAATCAAAAAATTATTCAAATTAAAAAAGAGCTTTTCTGAAAGGAAGACATAGAAAATGCTATTTCAGTTCAAGAAATTTATTTTAAAATTTCAACCACGACAATTATTACTATTTTAAATTTGCAAACTTTCAAGTTTTCATTCATTATTTGTATATATAAAAAATTATCTGATTGATATCTTTCTGAGATTGAAAAGTAAAAATATTCTATTCTCTGATATTTCACGTTTGTTGCAGCATTTTAGAAATGCACTCGTACTTTAGTTACCTTGAATAGCTAAAGTAGATAAGAACAAAACAGCAACTGAAGTTAAAACAAACAACTAAAATAGAAAAACTTACAATTAAAGTTTTTTATTTGAATACTTGAAGTAATTACTATTTTTGTATAAAAATCATTACCTAAGTAAGAAATTTCAACAAAAAGTTTTAAATTTCAAGGCGAAAACACATTCTTGAAATTTCGCAAATACTTCCCTTCTGTCACAGCTTTTGCAGAAGTGATAATTTATCGTTAAAGTCAAAAATTTTTTCATCGGTATTTCAGCTTGAAAAAAAAATAATGCGTCAATAATAATATCAGAGACGCCACAAAGTTGCTATATAATTAACATGCAACTGCATGCACTTTCACCACCTGTCTATTCTCTACACCATCCCTCTTTCCATCTACTTCCACTACAATGAATTGCATACGTAGGGGATGCCCCCTGAGCACTGGTCAACAAATAATATATACACCCGATGGACAATAATAACGAAATACCCCCTATTGAACAATGAAAACTTCGGCGAATTAATTAGCTTAATAAGAGTCTACTTAACATCAGCGATGCTCCAAATTAACAATCACATCAGAACGCCCTCCTTCATCGGTATTGTGTAGCGGCGAAGTAAAATAATAATAAAAATGGCTACTAGACCGAAGCTTCAGCACTGCTACGAGTATAAACAAAGAACGTGCGAAAGCAGGGCTGTAAAATAATTAATTAAGCTTCACCTCCTGTCATTTCTCCTAATATGCCTTTCCTATAGTTCCAGCACAATGCCTCGCATGTGTAGGAGTCATCTCCTGAGTGCTGGTCCCAGATAAAAAAAAAAATAAAACAAATAACTAAACAGCAGAGCTTTATTCTTATCACCTCACGCCACCTGTCTCTTCTCCATATTATACCTTTCTATTGTTGACCACTATTGTTGGTAGGGATCATAATTGCTTGCCAGTTACTTATCAAAAAAAGTTGCCATACTTTTAAAATGCCCTCAATAGATTTCCTACTGGGTTAGCGTATTGCATTAACTTATTTTTGTACATTAAAAAGTAATTGAAATTTTGTGTACTTTTATACTTAAATTTTGTTTTCATTTAAACAGATTAAATGATTGTAAGTGTTACAATAACTAATTTAACTTTAGAAATTAAATTGTTTTGGAACTTTGCAAAAAAAGCTTTACATGTAAGTTCTTATTTTTCAATTTTGAATTTTATTGGGCAAATTGTCTCGGTCGTTATACAGGGTGGAAAACAATTATTTTCATAATTTAAATTGTCTGCCATTTTCAGATGGAGCTGAGTGTCGCTCCATGTTGGCAACTATGTTATTCACTGTCCACACTAGCATTTTTTGTTGCTGCAATTATTCAAAATTCACATTATTATTATATTCACATACACATTATGAAATTATAGTTTTGCAATTTTTATATTTTTAATAAACTCAAAAATTGCTGCAAAAAAAAAATTGCAAGTGTGGACGGGAACTGATTCTCTATATATAAATCATAAATGTCAAAGCAAAGTGACATGACAGCCAATTCATATTATGACATTGGTTATCGGATCGAGAGGCCAAGAGAGGGAATAAACCACTAATTGGGAGGAGATCATATATTGAAATTGATTTCCTTTTCTTCATATCACCATTTTTCAATTAATTTTGCTTTTTCACCTTTAATTTTCTATTAAAAATTTTTTTTAACTTTTCTGTAGAGTGCAAAAAACCGTATAAAAATATTCGTATACACGTTAAATTTTAATAATAATTTTTCATTTCATTTAAGTTTTCTTTTGTTCGTTGGTTTCCTGTATTAAATAACATTCACTCATAGTTGTTCATAATATTTTAGCAAAAAAAAAATTACTTTTTTAATATTTCCATGTTTATTGACATTTTGCGAGATGAACGAGAAGTGTTAAACGTGTGACATGTTCTGTTTGATTGTTGAATCATATTAATTTCTCTTTTTTTTTTCTTCGGAAATAACATGAAAGAATAAAATGTCATAATGTCAGCCACATACCAATAAATGAATTTATTAATTAAATCGTAACAAAATAAAAAAAAACTGCCTGCGCTTTTATGTAATTCGCAACCACAGCACAGTGGAGAAAACAAATAATTAAAAGAAGAAATGACTAACAGAGTGCGGAAAACCATAATAATAACATAATATTATTTTATTTTACAGAAAAAAAATACACACAATTAAAATAAAAGAATGTACAAAGAAATTTTAAAAACAAAGTTTTAATTTAAGTAAGAAATTCAATTTTGTTTTTTTTTAATTACAGTGATTTTTCTAAAGATTTTTTTTCATATTTTACGATTGTGGGTTCAATCCGACATCAAGCCAAAAATTCTTCTGATGCGCCACAGAGACGTAGTACATTCAGAAAGAAAAAAATGTACAACCGTAAAGGTGTGCAAGAATTAAGCTAAATCCTCCACCTTATTTCTGTCTGTTCTCTACATCATTTTTTTTTTTTTTTGTATTTTTTTCTTGGACGAGTGCTCAGGGCATATCCCCTACGTATGGAATACATAAAAATTGTTTACTAAATGGACATTAGCAAATGATTAAAAATTATAATATTGAAATAGCATGATTAAAAAAAATGATAATAAAATAAAAAGTAGAAACAATTCTTTTAGTAAAATAATACTTGTTTTAAACTTTGAAATACATATTTTTGCAATATCAAATGCGCTCGTAGTTATTAACATTTTTAAAACATGTTTTCCTTAACTTGTAAAATATTTAATTTCATTTCAATCCATTTGTAGTTTCTTCTTTGCTTAAATTTTAATTAAATATTTGTCTTCAACCTACTGAGAATTGGCAGTCAGAAATATTTCTTAGCAAAATATTTAAATACAGCTAAAAGCAATGGCAACCATATAATTATTTATTTATTATATGTTGTATATTTGGGCAATGTTTACACACATGTATGTACATATACATACTTTGCTGGAGGTGATTAGAGATCTCAGCAGTAGACTTCAAAGCATGCTTAAAAATAATGAAAAAGTTTTATGCCATTTATTCAAAATAACACTAACTTCTAAGCTCAATGAGGGTCACTTGGATTATTTTGCCTAGGTATTTCTGCTCAAATATCAAAGAAGGATATGTGCACGCATTAGCATTAGGCACTAATGCACGTCACACAAACTTTTGATGACTGACATAAGCATAACTGTTCAGCCAACAGAACCGTCTTATGCCTCGAGTTCGCTAAAATTATCAATTAACAGTACCTGATTTACACTTCATTTAAAGCTTCAAGGATTCTTCGCGCGGTGTGAATATTCTTTGTTTATACTCGTAGCAGTGCTGAAGCTTCGGTTTAGTAGCCATTTTTATTATTATTTTACTTCGCCGGTGCTACACAATACCGACGAAGGAGGGTGTTCTGATGTGATTGTGGATTGCTATCAGCTGAGCCGGTATTGTTCAGTGACCAGTGACTATGCCTTCGACACTGAAACCTTCCGACAACAACTGCCACACAAAGACCCACTAATGCACATCAGGAAAATGCAAGATATTTTTATTTTTATTTTAAAATTTTTAGTCTGAAACTGGAGTTGAACCCAGCTCTGTTTTTGGTTTTGTAGTCAACGTGCAGACTACCATCCATCGTGCCATCGCCAGCCTCATTTTCAACTTTCTTTGTCTCTATTTTGCTCGGGTGTGTTCCAAAGTGTTCTTTGGAAGCGACGATATCAAAAGCCTGTTACTTTTCCGTAAGCAACCTGAGAAATGACTCTATTGACTCATATATTTATTCGTCGCGGTTTAACGCAAACGAAAAAATATTTAAGGTCTGTGTTTCTACATACATCTGTTTACGATACCATACTGATTTAGTTTTTTATTAATTTATTTCATATATAAAAAACAACAATGAAAATAATGAATTTTCACACAATTAAATAAAATGCAAACACTTTTACACTTAAATTTAAAAAAAAAAAGATAACGGAAAATATATTCAAAAGAAACGACTGTAACCGGAAATTGGTTGGTTGAGTTGATTTCTTTTTACACGATTTCAAAGCGTATCAAATTCAAATGTAACTTATCTCATAATGTCTGTAACTTTTAATTTAGCAAAACCTGCTATTTTCCTTTTCTTGTTTTCTTTTTTTGTCTTTTTTATAAAAAAAAAAACTACATTAAATGATTTTAAAAATAGCTACATATAAAATGGAAATGAAAATATAAAAAGTAAAAAAAATAAAATAATAAAATTCAAGTCCAATAACGATGCGACGATGATCAAGTATTGAAGAGAACGCGTTGTACTTATTGCTGCTGTTATTTCTGTTTGCAAATAAATGACCATGAGTATTAAGTTATTGTTGCATTTTCCATAACTGATCATGGTCAAGGTAGGAAAATGAATACCTTAAAACTGTGGCAACCAGCTATCTGAGCAGTGGTTATTGTTAATGCTACTTCAGTTGTTGCTGTTTTAACGAGACAAGAACCAAAACCCGCAATGCCAAATGCAACAACTTTTCAAACTACATTCATATGCACATATGTATGTGTGTGTTCGTTCTAACTTACATAAGTATTTGGCGGTATTTGCTGTTCACCGCAATATAGGTAAGTTCAAATACCGTTAAACCTATTACGGAAACTGGAAAGAGGCGTGTAAAAGTTGGTAAAATTGCCCGAGAGGAAGGAAACTTACTAACACTGAAATACAATTTACTTAATTTAGACAAATGTTATGTTTCCATTATCAAAAAGGCTTTTGCTTTTTTTTCGTTTTACGCTAATTAAATGGAAATTGTTTCTAAAAATGTCTCTTGCAAAAAACAAACAAAAATCTTGTTAATTTTATTTGACGACATGTTGTATTTGACAGTGATATGAAAAAGATAACTAATAACAAACTATTTGAAAAAAGTATGTAAATATTTACACTAAGCAATTTATAGGAAAATAATATTTAGAGACATGCCAAGCCATGCAAGTATGAATATAAGTATGTGTCCATACTAAAACTTTTAATCTAAAATTAAAACCAATGAAAATAATAAATCACTGGACATTTTTTATATATATGTATGTATGTATAAATACATTAAATGTTTTGAACTTGATTACAAAAATCTATTTTTATAAAGAATTTCTGCACAGTGGGAAAATAGGCAATAATAACAAAAGCTTTGTAATTTTGAAGAAAGAACTTAAATTTAATTTTAAAATTTTTCATGAGAGCAAAATACTGTAAAAAATGTTGAACAAAACTTTTTGTGTATGAATTTACATGAATGAAAAGTAAAAAGTATTTAATAAAAGTTATTTTCTCAAATGCAAATTAGCTAGTAATATATAGTATATCTGGTACTATATATCGTAAAAACATACCGATTAGACGCTCCATTATGGAAAAAAATCTGGCAAATGTTCTTCAGTCGACTGCTTTTTTTAATATACGGGAACACAATCTGCAAAGCTGTTTCGATTGCCTGCAGGGTTTAGGTGGGAATCGAATCCGCCACCTTCAAATCGATAGTCTAATGATCACGCAGTACTCTACGGAGGCACTGTTTTTTCGGGGGTGCTGATGGCGAGTAGTCAGCGTGTTGGCTCTACAACCAGAAAATCCCAGGTTCGATTCCCTGCCAGGTCAAATCAGAAGAAAGTTTACTGTGCTACAGCACCTTCCTTCGTCGGTATTTGAGCAATAAAACCTCGGCGAGGTAAAATAATAAATAAAATGGCACCATTAGCTTAAAAATAATGCGTCAAAAAACATCAGAGACGCCGCAACTTTCCGTTATAACTAACACGCAACTGCAGAATTGTGACAGAATTAAGCTCTATCATCCTACCACTTTCACCACTTGTCTATTCTCTAACCTATCCCTCTTTCTAGTTCCAGTGCAATGCATTGCACTGGTCAAATCAAATGTAACAAAAGGAATCTGTTAGTCAGTCAGTTTGTGAGAGAGCCTGACTGATGACTACTTCTTTTAATGGGCTTATTTGTTTAAATGCTGCCGTTTATACAAAACAAAAAATTAAAAATGCATAGCAAAATTGCTATTCCCACCCATTGTATTACATTAAGTATAAAACGATTGATCAATTACAAGAACGTAGCGTATAAGCAGAATTTGATGGCATTCGACTTAAAAATAAAAATTGAAAAAAAAACTGAGAAGAAAAACAAAAAGGAATGAATAGTGCAAAAATAACATTTTACCAGCACAATAGTTATAAAAACAATAAAAAAAACACACCAAGAACAAAAACTCGTTAAATTCTCAAATGCACTTGTGCTCAAGCAATTGATTCAAATTTCTAGTTTAACTTGAATTGCAATAGTATTTTCATCAGTATAAGTAAATGTTTGTATTTGAATATGAGAATCTGTACGAATGTGTTTGTTTGCCTACATACATACTCATGCATTCACATGTACATAAGTGTGCGTTTCTAAAAGTGTTCAAATGTGTGCTTGACTATGATAATTTATAGATTCTGTATGTGACACAAATACATATTTCCAGCAGCTGTTTTCGAATTCATAAAAAAGAACATTAAAATAAACCCAACTGCATGCACACATATACATACATACATACATATCAACCATCATTATTCTTTGTTACAAACTTAAATAAAACAAAATATTGGCTAAAAAGGCAGAAACCCCAAGAAAACAGAGAATCCAAGTGCAATAGACGAGTAAAACAAGTTGCATGTTAAGCTTCTAAACGTCAACAGCTCTCAGACCGCAAATACGTGGTTACCAATGCAGGCACTACGTTAAGATGATTTTGCAGTTGTTACTGATGCTGATTATGTTGGCGATGATGATGACGTTTGGGGCGGATGATGATTTCTACCTAATTCCTTAAAACCACCAACCTTTGAGAACTTCTGATAATAAAATGACAACATATTGCACGCAATGCAATAAAAATAACAACAACATAATTTAAAGGCTTTTAGTACGCTGTATACCGCATAAGGATTAGAGTAAAAAAGTAACAAGTTTTATTCGATTCTGTGCTAAAAGTGATTGACTTTGTAACACTGTTATTGCATTTTCAGATTTTTTTACATACAAATATACTTATGTACATTCAAAACAATTGCTTAATGTACATATATTAAAAAAAAAACCTGGAACTATGCTCTACCAATTAAATAAATGGCTTTAGTTGAATGAAAAACATAAATGATACTTATAGATTTATGTTTATACATATATATTGTATATGAAAATAAGAAACTATATAGATAAGAAAAAATTTTCTTGATAAACAAAGTATCAAAAAGCTCTAAAAAGATTGAATAGATTAATATAACATTAATTAACGGAATACATGTTTCCGCGAAATTTTTCTCTCCCACAAATAAAAATTAGAACGTTATTTATATCAACCGCAGTCAGGCACTGTCAACAAAATTCAAGTATTGGCATATTATCCATCTGAAACTGTTCAATTAAAAACAAACATTAAATAAAAATATACGCCAAATTGAAAATAAAAAAAAATCATCATAACAACGAATCTTCTATATTAGATAAGATCCTTAAAAGTCTCTTAAAAGCAGTGGGAACGTCTTAATGATTTTAAGAGATTTCTACCAGAAGATTGTCATTCTTTTATATGTATTAATTTACTCAAAACGAGTTACAAAGATGTTGTCTTCATGATATGACCTTCTTTCTATTGAACTGTACCTTTAATATTTATTATATACCTGCGGCTTCGCTCAAGTCTAACTGTCGTTCCATATAAACCATCCGCGCAATATTCCAAGTAATAAACAGAAAAAATTATCGTAATCGATGTATTTTCCTAGAGGTATATATTTCCCCTTACAGGGGATGTCCAATTTTTTTCAAATAAATTTCATCAAAACAGGTTAGATAGGAGATCTATCTATATTAAAAATTTCATTAAAATCGGTTTGAACGCATAAAAACGGTTTGGTCACGCATAAAATACGAACAATAAAACAATAATTCTTATATGTTAGAATATTACTTAAAAATAAAATATATTAAATATAATCAGATAATGCAGAAAATGCGGAAACATTTTTAAATATTACCAAAACCATGTTTAAAGTTAAGCTAAGAAAAAGCGAACTGTTAAAGGGGTAAATTCCACATCTCTACAAGTAATACAAAAGCTTTAAATTTTCCTTCAAATACGAGTTCTTAAATATACAATCAAAAATTAAAAATATCACTTTTCGTAAATGCTTTAATAAAATAACACTTTCATTTATCTCTATCGTGCCCCAAAATTAAAGGGTGGTACAGTAATTAAACTGTAATCGTTAAATTTCAAGATTCTATGAAGAAGGAAATTTTAAATAATATAAGAACAATAATTCAATCACACAGTACAATGAAATATGAGAATTAAACATTGTTCTTTACACAACAGCGCTATCAAACTAAGAAGTTCATGGTTGATACAAGTACCAATTATGTACAAATCTACAGCGTTAATAAGGGAAGTATAAAAATCTATTTATATAAATCATCTGCGCACTTTAACCAGTTGTTCTTTGAACTTAATTAATGACGCAAAAAAATACCATTAAGAAATACCACATTATTATCTTCTATATCAATACAAAGAAGAAAAAACCACACGTGTCATGTGTTATGAAAAAGCCAACAAATAAAGAAATAAGATTTTTAATACTCATTTGTTTTGCCTAATTTTACCTTGTACTCGTAATGAGGTGCTTAATGTGTATTTCAAAAACATAAATGTTTTGATAATGTTTATTTCTACTTTTTTTCTTGTCATCTACTACTTTAATTGAGGTATAAAACTTGTATGTTTTATTTTGTCACGTTATTTAGTAATCAATGTTATACTGGCACATAAAACAAATTATAAATTAAGGTAAACAAAAAACTAGATAAGAATAATGCAAACAATACTTACCTTGAGTTGAAAGTCCAGCAAAGATGCGTGAATTGTGTGTTAAGAATTTTTTGTGAAAGCCGTTTTCAGAAACATTGATATCTGTAAGAAAAAGATCAAATGAAACTGAATTAATTACATTTCGCAAACAAAAAAAAAAAGAAAAATTATATTTTGAAGTTGTGGCCTAAAAATAGGCAATAAAAACATACATGAAGTTCTTAGAGTTGTGTAAAAAATTATATAGTTGCAAGAAAAAAACAATTTTTAAGTCGGTTTTATTTCTAATCTGATGAGATATTTTTCGTATTCAAATTTTGTTTTGTTTGGAAGAATATTTCTTACGGTTACACGTTTAGAATCCCTAGCTTATAAAGTAACATAAAACAGGCAACAAAACATAATACATACAAGTCCTTAAACTTGTGTAAAAAAATTATATAATTTTAAGAAAAGAGGAATTTTTAAGTCGAATTTTATTTCTAAACCAATCACATTTTTTTTTTCTCAAATTTTGTTTTGTTTCGAGAAATAGTTTTAACGGTAAGACGTTTAGACGAAATTCGTTTTATTTTCCGTAATCACAAGAAACGCAATGATTTTTTCAATATGGACAACACAATGGATCCGAAAAATTTTTCTAGCTTCCAGATTTAAAAATAGTTATATAAGGCGTTTCGTAAATAGTGTTTCGAAATTAGGCAGAAGGAAAATTATCCAAAAATTATTTTCATTTAGGAGAAGATTGCCTTCAAATTAAACTAAAAAATAGTAAAACCCCAAAAATATTTTTGTAAAGGGTACTTAGTTCTTTCTGTTTCTATACATGTTATTTTTTAACTCAATTTACGATCGTCAATGCAATCAAAAAATTAGCAATTATTGACGCAAAATTATATCGACTGCAACTTTTACAGCACTGTCCTGTACAGCAAGAAAAACATTACTTATGGCTTTTCTGTTTTAAGGTGACATATCGTTCCACAGTAAAATTTTTGCAGCTACTGGCCCAAAAGTATGCAGTTAATTTAATAATAAATGTAATAAAGACTTAGTTAGATGCGCAAAAGAAAAAATAATAAATTAAACATATTTTTATATAAAAAAACAACCTGCAGTATTCATGAAAACGTTTTTTGATTTATAAAAGCTTTAATAAATAAATCTAAATTTTTTTTTATGATTACGGCACAAGGACTTCAGCTTGATTTCATGTATATACATTGTACATTGACTACCGAAATTATGAAAAAAAATTGTGATTTATGAAAGGTTTAAATAATAAAAAATTCCATACAAATTTCATTCATTATATTTTTTATAAATCCTTAAAAATTTACTTGCATTAAATACTCTAATTTCGAATTTGTTAATTGCTTGCAGTAATTCACATTTTTTTATTTACCCTTTAAAGGAAACGATAAAATATTTTATAAATTAAATGCTGTCCTTTTAATAGTCATAATTGCAGTAATTATCCTTTTAAATTCTACAATACTCCTTGATGTCACATTACCTTTAATAATGCTGTCAATTAAACAGCTAATTATGAAGTCAAATTACAAAATTACTATAACGATTGTGATGATGAATTAGCTAAAGCATAACCTTCAAATAAAAAGTAAAAATAAATATAAATTAATTAAAAACTTTCTACATTTTTCATGCATATAAAACATATGCATACATACATGAATATACGCGTGGATCTGCATACATAGTTACATATTGACGACATAAATTGCCGAGTTCATTAAAGAAATTGGCCATAAAAAAGACATTAAGGTAAAAATAACATAACGATAATGATAATATACTGCAGTGCTCTGCAAATGTGGGGATGATTTTCTCCTACAAAAATCTTATTAATGCAAAGAAAAGCAAAAGACTTCATGTCCCAACAGTATCAACATTTATTCAAAACAAGAGTTTATTTAAATCTCATAACTGTTGCTATTTCACAAAAAAAAAGTTCAGTTTTTCTTGTGCAATTACGAGTATCTTGGTCAGGCACTAAACTGCTTTTATAAATTTTTTAAAACACGGTAACTCATAAACCTCTGACGCAATTTCAGAGATTTTTTCACTTTTCAAAGATGGTCTTACTAAGTTAAAAAAATATATTTATGTCTGCAACCTTTCTACCTCAACACTTAATGAATAATATTGGCAACTGGAACCGAGAGATCCGTATGTGAACCAAGTAGTACAGCCGACTTCCAAATCTATCCAATCATTAAATCGCCCTAGAAATAGTCAAGTATGTTGCCGTGTTTTTCATATTGTGAATTATAGTGATGTAGAGAAGTGGTAGCTGTTGAAGTGATGAAGTAGGGGCTGAAGCACATTATATAGTCTCAGACTATGTTAAGTTTTTTACAGTTCACTACTGATGAGTTGGTGAGATTAGTTTCAGTATTGGATGAGGTAGTCAGGGAGGTGGAGGAGGAGAAGATATCTGATCAGTGGTAAATTGGGTTTAAATAGAGCGAATCGTTCTTGAACATTGCAAGGTTTCCAAGACATTATGGCCAGGATTTGACTCGGCAAGATCCGAACAACTACTGGGAATGAACTCGAGAATGAAGGGATGGGAGGAGCGACGGATTACGGAACATATTACGACTTGTCTTGTCTACTGTTTACTATCATTACGTTAAATTTCAACGACTCGAAGGTATTCCAAACCCCGGATTCCCGCGATGGATTCTAAACTTCCTGTTTTCAAACGATTGCCGATTATTATTTTATCAGCAGATAAAACATTTGAAATAGCGCACTTAGAAGAGGTTATTTATGTTACGATCATATTTGTTTATGTAACTATTTTAAAACAAATTACTTATGTAAATTCCCCCATTATGTTAACAGTGATAATTTTTGTGTTTGTGATTTTGATTGTTAAATTAATTATAGAATTTACATGCGTTGTGATGTTCTGAAATAGGCGGTTGTCGCTATTCACGTTTTCACCATAGGGGCATTTTCTGAGGACTGTATAAAAACAAACTTAACTTTACCGGATATAATAGTTAGTTTACATTTAGCACCTTTTGCTAAAACCTACATGGTACATACTCGTATGTTCAAAAACTTAACGGCAACTGTGTATGTGTTAATAATGCATGTATGTATTTGTAACTACTGTTATATATTGTGATATATCACGAAATGAATACATTTACAGTGTGTGCTGACAGTATTTATGAGCACTATATGAAATAGGGAAGGGCAATTAAAACCACTTGTGCACAGAACTCTAGCCATGCATACTATCCTCACAAGTATTATCTACACGCACAAAAAATTACCAACACCCTCCCACGAATAAATAAATATGCACGTAGCTTGTTGGTAACCAGACGCCCAAATATAAATATATAATATGCTTTGAAATACTATACAAGTACGTACTTGTGCACTTGCAACCAGATGTATTTAGTGGTTTGAATGTTGTGTATATTTTCAAGCATTCAGTTTTTCTTTTCGGAAACAAAGAGAAAAGTAATTAAACTGGTGACATTTGCCTTAAATTATAGCTAAAGTTTATTGTGAAATTAAAGCTACGAACGAGCAGATTTGTGTATGAATGACAGTAACCAAAGAACAGAATTCAACATTTAATTGCAACTCAATTTAATGACAAAATTAAATAAATAACAGCCTGAATATATGCCATAAATCATATGCTTTTATGTAAGCCTATGTGTATGTAATAATTAATAGCATTTAAACCACTACAATAAAATCAGTTGTTCATTAAACAAATAGGTTTTTTATTAAAAAAAAAAAATGAAACAGTAGTAGCTCTACAACAAAAGAGACATATGGTAATGTATGTAATATATAATACTTCTTCATCGTCTTACGTTATATGGGCGGTTATTAATAGTGCGTAATTGAAAACATGGGTTTGTTTAAATAATTATTTTTTATAAATTGTGATTTTTTAACCCTTGGAAAAACAAATACAGAAAATTTTACAAAGTGAACAAAACAGTATTTGGACCGATACACGAATGACTGCCATTTACTTTTTAAAGATTATTTCATGTAAATATTACCCTCTGATACACCGTAGGTGGTAGATCGGTGGAATCCAATTTTGGCATACTTTTTCCAGCATTTCAATCGGTATCTCACCAAAGGCAACTGTAATGTTCTCTACCACGGCTGGAATTGCGAATGGCTTGTTCATATACATACATGAGACCTCACGTATCCCCACTAAAAATAGTCTAGTGGGGTTAAATCGCATGATCTTAACCGAATGAACTGTTACAAAACGTGAGATGTAATCTCAATGAAAATGTAATGAAATGTAATTTAATATTTTATGTAAAAATCTTACAGTTCAATGCCGATATTTCAAAAGTATTTTACAAGATTTTTTTAATTTTTTATAATCTTCAAAACTCTAAAATAACAATAAAATTTTACTTATACTTTTTTATTTATTCAAGGCGAGCCGGAATGAATTACGATTATTTATTTATGTATACTTGTTGTATGGTTAAGTTAGCCTATATGCACAAAAAAAAAACCCACATGTTTATATAAAAACTTCCGAAAAAGTTTGAGAATTACTAAAATACAAGCAGAAAAAACCCAGTCGCCTCTGCAAAAATTACTTTATACTGGTATTTTTTATTCGCTTTAAATTTACTTAAAAAATTAAAAACTACAGCCATTAGAATTTCTCTACAAATTCATTTATTGTTAGAAATGCTCAATAGCAATAGTTTCCTTTAAGTTTAATGGTATTTATGGATATCTTTTAACCTCTAGGCAATGTTCCTTCCTTCAATACATTTTGTAAAACAAACAATAGAAGCCCCCAACGCTCGAACTTTTAAACAGTCATTCAACACTTCGTCAAGGCGGGCCACCATAAAATAATAATAAAAAGAAGAGTCTAATGGAAAATCTATTTAATTTACATAGAAATGTTTGCTGCATACCACACAGACACTCTTGCATGCCACCGATTGACAATTTTATATCGTTTATATTTTACTCCCTCATATTACAATATTATCCGTTTGAAATATCTAATAGAAATATGTACATGTTTTGCAAATGTGCTTGTTGTGTGTTTCGTAATACAGTCGAAAGGAAGAAATGTTGGGATTTTTAATTTGTGGAAAGCAAAATTCAACAGACTTTGTATACAAAATTATTTTAAAAAAACTGACGAAATTTTTCTAATTTATTAATAGAAACGCTTCATAATAATACTTTATTGTGTAAAAAAAGCTTGTAAACTTTCGTTTCTACTGTCAACAATTTGTAATTAAGATTGCACAGTACTGTGAAACAGAAAATGTGTTAACATTTATATGCACTCCAGCCAAATATAAATTTGTACAGCTCACAAGGATGTTGTATTGTTATATCGGTTGAATTATAATATTACGCAATGTATATAATTTGCTCTTGAATTGTAGTTGAACACAACAACAGGATATCCCTTTGCTTTGGCAACAATTTTATTCCATTGAAATATATATATTTAAATAATAACAATCTATATATTATGTTTCAAGCTCCAAGGTTCGTCTCTATGTTTATTTTTCTATATATTTCGATATTTCGTTAACCATCGGTTAACATGTTCCGGAAATTTTTATTATTTAAATAATAATAATAACAATCAATATCGCTGAAGCTTGTCCACCGAATTGTATTCTTGGTACATACCAACTACTCAGCCTAAATGTACATACGTTACTACCTAATTTCTGAATTAAAGCAACAATGGTGGTTCAACTTAGTGTTTAGACGTTTCGAAAACCGGTTGGGTTTCAATAAAGTTATGGCCGCTAATGACGACTCTCGGGTAACCAGATCATACTTCTACTCTTGCATTAAGGGGACAGAGCACCAATACGCTGTTGCTTTTCATGCTCAACAGTACAGACATAAATGTACTCGTACTCGGTATTGACAGCATCAAGATGTTAAATTATCAAAACGTATTAATATGTGAAATGGGAAAAATTTTAATGAAATACGTTGTGTATAGAAATTCATAGTCGACAGTGGTCGTAATTCGGTTGTAATTACACACAGTAAAAAGTTATGGTTCAATTTTAAAACGCAGCGGTTTTCATTCAATTAAATTCAAAATTAATAGTAGCGGGTGTATGTCCTGATATAAATAATAAATTTTTTTAATATTTTCAATTAGTTTTCAAACTGTAACACTTACAATTGTATATTTCGCTAAAATTTGGTTTACATCTTCTTACATCATTTTATCACTTTATACGTATGATATACATAGTATATCATAGCAGAAGTTTTCATCAAGGATCTGCCACTATACATAATTACATTAACATTTGTACAAAAAAAGTAAAATCTGTGAGAGTTTAATAACAGTGTGTATGTGATAGATGACAAAATACCTAAGAGAAGGCAGAGTAAGTGTGCCATTGAGAGCAATGAATTTCATTGAAAACATTCGTGCTATAATGCACTTCAAAATGCACACACATACCACCACGCATATGCATCCTCATACATAACCACGTATGCATGCTTGTAAGAGCATACTTGCTTAAAATGCTATAAAAACCATTTATATGCATATATTGCTTTAAATGTATGTAGGTCCACATTTTTATCAAGTGTAATTGTGTGCAAGCACGATTATGGTTGTATGAATTACAATAGAGTGAGTGCACTACATGTTTCTACTTCTAGTTGACTTTGTTAAAGAATAACATTTGGTTTTATGAGGCCTATGAGTGTTTTACATAAACATATTTAGAAAATGTTATTTTAATCCTCCCACCTCACTGGATTCTCACTTATGAACTCTTATGTACGTACATATGTACTCATATGTATGTATGTATATGAAGAGTTGTAGGTATGTGTTTTATTTATAGTATCACACCATGCACGAATGTACGATATAGAAATATGTTTAATAGGTTAGAGATTGTGCTACTGATGTCGATGGAACTTCAAAGGTCAACAATAAGAAAACAGTTTCCGGACTCTTTAAATTGTCAACTCTAGTGCAACAACAAGGTATGAAAAATAATGTGGTATATAACAGTAAATCAGAATTTATTTTATACAAGGGGCGATTGTTAAAAGGATGTGTTATTTTTATAGTGTGGCCTTTGCAGTCCAATAAAAATGTATACTGTGGTGTCGTTAGAGAAGCAGAGAAATCGGCATAGTCATGTTGTCGGTCACTACCCAGGAAGCACTATTGTAAGGGAGAAAAGAAAACGGAATCGCTTGCATTTACTCTTTTATAATGCTGATTTTTGTTCGCGATGGGCCGCTTAGAAGCATTACTTTATGTATCCAAACAACAATGCATTTTGTGAAGCTAAATTCTTTAAAAAGTGAATTCGAACCAACCATTCCTTTAAAACCAACAAAGTAACACAGGATGTCCCAATTATTGGTAGGCATCTCAATACCCTGAGCACTGGTTATCTTTTGAAAAACCCATTGCATAGTTATAGGGGTTTTTAAAAAGCTCCTTTAGGAGGTAGAAAATACAAAAAAAAAAACTTTCTTCCCTATTATTACTGCCTATATTTATTCATCCTTGAACAAACTGTTCTTGCATAAAGACTCTGATAAATTTTTTATTGCATTTAAAAAAATTGCATATTTAAAGGAATGTAAACGAAATTTTTTATGTACAACGTATTGATAGCGTGATTTTAAATAAACTTTAATTTTTGGCATTAACAAAAGAATTCTCTAGAGAAATCAATAATTTTGTAAACATGGAAATACACACATCGAATACAAAATGGTAAAAAAAAAAGGTCTAAAGTTATTCTCTTGGCATTGGTGAAAATAATGAGTTTTGATTTCTCTTTGTTCGAGAAGTTTATTTTGGGTTTGAAAAGTTTGTTAATCAAATATTAAGCATCCTCAATTCTCCGCTTTTTTTTTTGCCAAATCTGATGTTTACAAATAATGACAGAAAAATATATTAAAAATTAACGAGGAGTGTTCCACAATTGCACAAACAATATGTAGAGACAGTGCGGAAAGAAAAATCGCTGTTGCGAAAAGTTACAACAAGGTTACGTGCGAGTATTAGTTGTGAATCTTATATGTTTAGTAGGAAATGGATATAATAGTCGCTTTAGGAGATATTTTCTAATGGCCATTTTTTTACCAGAGCGTAGGAAATGTATTCTTCGTATGAACTGCTGTGGCGTTGCTGCATCTGTGATGTTATTTTGTCGGATTATATTTTAAGCTAAAGGAGAGCCGTCTTAATTATTTTTTTTTATTTTGCTCAAATACCGAAGAATGAGGGCACAATTCCCATAAGCACATCAAAAAAAATTTTTGGATTGACGGGAGGTTGAACGTACGATTTTCTGGTTGTAGAGTCCAAGCGCTAACTACTCAGTATAAAATAAATACTTTTTCACTGATTACGATTTTTGATTATAATTAGTAATCAATTACATTACGCGGCAAAAAGAATCGTAATGATTATATAATTCTGTTGATTAGTAATTGATTACGATTACAAAGAATCATTGCTGTATCTTAAAATAATACGTAATCTAATTAGCAATTATTATGATTACTTTACAACTATGGGCAAAATTCTGGTGATTATATCCCTTCCCCAACTAATAACAGTATGTAGCACTGGCAACGGCCAACAACAACCGGTACATACGCTGTCGTATGTACGTACGTAAATGAAGACATTTAATAAACATTTTTTTACCAACCAAGTACTTGTTTATTGTTTTGTAAGCCGGGTAATCCCACCACCTCCCTCGTTTATTGATTAAGTTCTGTTTTGTTTTGTTCATATTCTCTGCAGCAATTTGTTTGTGGCCATTACGCCAGCATTCGTATTTAACATTATTCAATATGAATTAACTGGTTTCTCTGGCCATCTTCACTGACGAGGAAGTGGTGTGTTATTTGAGGACGTATGGTATCATCTGATGTACCGAAATGATCAAATAGCAAAAATATTCACTAATTACATTTGTACACTTTTTTATGTTTAAACATTTATGTATGTACATATGTATATATGTATAAATATCTGTAAGGTTTTCCAACATTTTTATTTACAATCAATGACCTTATTTTTTAAGTGTGCTTTTTATATCTTTTGCTCATTTAAGACTACGAAAATAATTTAATATGTATTTTATGTATTTTTTTTAATAATAAAAAAGAAATTATTCTCTTTACAGTATGACCTTGATTATTAGTTAATTGTCGAGGTAACTACGAAATTTTTTAATTGATTTAAATTTTGTGCATCGATTCAACGTAATTTTCTCTTGTATTCGGTATTACAAGCATACGCTTGTTTTTTTTTTTCGATTGCAATGACAATACAATGTATACAATGTTTGCATGCACTGATTATTAGTATTATTCAGTTTTTCATGTTTAAATAACAATTTTCCCCTTATATTACTTAAACATGTAAGTAAAATCCCTGAATAATTTTGTTATTATATAAATAGGTAGTACACAACAATATTAACTTAAATAAAAAAAAAAACTATTAAAAATTGTTTTATTGTTTAATTGAATATATATCATAATTGGTCCCAACCATTACGAATTATCGAGGTCTTACTGTAGCAGTTTTTTTTTATTAAACTAAATTTTGTGGAACTAACTTTTATAATACAATTTTTTTTACAATAACAAGTTGAAATATTTAGCGCCTGCAGCCTGAAATTAGTGAGTTCAAACCCTACTTTAGTCATGATGTCCGTACCCTCAAAATGATTTAATTTATAAAATGTCTATTAGTGTATCAACGCGAAAAAAGGGGAAATTCAACAAATTAACAAAATATAAGTGCAGGAATTACACTTTTTGTCTTGGGCCAGTGAAGGAGACAAAAGTTGAAGTTAAAGAAGGAAAGAGAGCTTAATTCTTGCATAAAGTCTCTTTTATGGAGAAGACACATTACTTTTTGAGATGAAGGAGCACATTTCTTTTGTTATTTTAATTCGTCCGCTGTTAACATAGACATATCAAAAAAAGTTTAGCTTGACTGTATATTGACAACACGATCTTCTGGCTATAGAATCAGCCTCATAAACATCAAAATCTATATATATAAAACAGGATGTGTGTATGTATGTAACGTATGGACTCCAAAACGGCTGGGCCGATTTTGATGAAATTTTCAGGGAACCTTCAGAATATTCAGGCGGGTGACACTGTGATTTGTCTGATTTTTGATTTTCGGTCTGCGGCCGGAGGGGCGTGTCAAAATCCAATTTTCATATTCCACCACCAATTACATATACATATATTTATTTTTTTTGCTTTTTTTTATTTTCAATAAAAAAATCGTGTGGTAATTACAACATTAATGTTTGCTTAAGGGTGCTTTACATTTTCCCACAAGTCGTACGACATGCCAAATTTTTGTGTAGAAGAGCACAGGTCGGATCATTTAAACGTAATATGTAATGAAACTATACGATTTTGAGAGAAAATACGGATGAAAATTTCACAATCGTATGGCTCTCTTGATTTTTTAAAATTTTTCAAAAACCAACGCACCCCATTAGATCAGGGATGCATTTTTATGTAAACAAATGTGAGAAAGCCAGGGAGAAAAACTGCTTTCATAAATTTATACCAATTATAAAATCAAAATGTACATTTTAGACCACGACAGCACAATTTTATAAAAATATACGTATATTTTCTAAAAGTACACTAAAAATTTTGACCACAAAAATAACATATTCCAAAGTTATAAAAATATTTTTCAAGGTTATTAAAAAAAAAAATTCAATTGCACAAGAACTCCATCCCTGGGGAAAGCAAGCAAACAGCTGTAGTTAAATTAAATATGTTTTCGTCTTACTTGATTTTATCCATACCAATGGTGTAAACGCCAGAAAACAACCGTCCGATTTTTAATATCTTTTTTTGACATACGGATGGAATTTCATTTTATTGTCTCTCACATTTTACGTACGACATATCTTATCGTTTAAAGCGGCCTTTAGGGCCAGCAACGCGGACCGGGTCATCTAGTTACATATAAAAATAAATCGGTGAAATTATGGCGTATCAACCCTTTAATTTAATAAAAAACAGTTATTAACTCAACGATGTTTTCTCCGCAGTCACCTCTAATCACAAATCAATTATATTATTGATTAGTATTTATTATTAATTATTATTATAGTACAGAGGTGGCCATAACGCGGCTCACGCGCCGCATGCAGCTCTTGAAGCCAATTGGAGTGCCTCTTATGTACAATAATTAATATTCCTAGAAGAACAATTTTTTATAGAATAAATAACAAAAATTATTTTAATGCAAATTTGGTACAAATTTAAAAAAAGTTATGGAAAATATTACATAAAGAGAACATTAATAACACTAATTATTCAAGCTGTATATATAATTAGTGTTATTAATATAAAAAGCGGTCAAAAAACTAGAAAAATTAAAGAGAACATTTTTAGAAATTAGATTTGCTTGTTGATGCCTTACGGGTATCATCCATTCAGTGCAATTGTACCAATTCTTTCTCAGTTTTATTTTAAATCACCAATACTTTCTCATTTCTCTTTGTGGGTACCACGGCTTTAAACTGATTCAATTCACAATTATATTAATTTAAGTTAAAAAAACTTTTCCACTTTAAGTTTAAAATTTAAAGTGATTCAGTATAAAATTAGATCAATCCTATATATAAATGTATATAAAGACATAGAGATCGTAGTAAAATATTTTATTAGTACATGTTCTAATTAAATTTCATTTGGATCTGCGACGGTCACATGATCCATTCTTTTGGCATTAACAATGGAAATATTTGCAACATTCAATGTATTTCAAACAGTGAAGTTTGGTTGGTTTGATTATTTATTTAAAGAACTTTGCATATACACAAATTAAATGAGTGCAAATTGTTTATTAAAACTTACCTGGTTCAAATCACTTTTAATGCATAATAAAACGCGTATCCACAATTATTTCGATCTAAGTTACGGAACGAGCCGTGTCACGTAAGTTGTGGTCAGTAACATGTCTGAATGGCTGTGCTCATCTATTAACTAATGAGATTCATATATTTCCGGCCTTTGTTGCCAAATTTGATGTATTATTGAAAACTTATGCACCCTTAAGGATTATCATTTTAATGAAATAAATATTCCTATACAACTGTAATGAAGTTGCATCAAATGAAAGATGTCTCCTGCTCAATGTTCATATATCGGTCTTGGGGCGTTCCGTATTGAAATCACAGATAATTACACACATTTTAGGATTTTATATTTCCTAACACGCTCGCAAGCCTCCGCGAATACCAGATTTCTTCAAAATGATTTTCTTATGGGCATTTAATGAAATATAGCACCACTTATTACTTTACTGATTATTACTTTGATTTTTTAATTTTAATGTGCTGATTTATATACAGGAACTGTCAGATCTGAACTAATGTTGTTGGTATTGCCGTATGGAAGAATGTGCGACAGAAAATCAGAAAGAACAAATACTAAAGTTATGTTAGATCCCCAACTGAAAATTCAGACTACTGAAAACTAGAAGTAAAGTAATAAAACTGCTTTTCCTTTCCCTTCCACATTAACATTAACTATTCCAAATGCATGTATGCACGTGCCTTATGTAGTAAGTGTGCCAAATGGTGGGTGTTCTTTGGTCAAAGTTTAAATGTAAGTCGTAAGTCGTCCTGTAATAAAATCAGCGATAATTACATTAAATTTGCGATCTGCTTTTTTAAATTACTTTCTTTTTTACTTCATTTACAACATAAATTTTTAATACCGACGCATTCACACACACTGTGTGAATTACAATAGACACTTGCAACAAAAAGATTTAATTTTTCGTTTACAAATTTAATGTCTACCAAACGCACTAATTACTTTAATGATTATTACTCTTTTTTGATTTTAAGCGCAAAATATTAATTTATATTACTGAAAATGTGTATACCGAAAATTACCTGTCGACGAAAATAGCGCGCAAACTGATTACCACAGCAAGTGTCAAAATTGGTGTTGAGTTAAGATTAGTAACGATGCCATATGCCAATAACAGGGGTAACATTTTTATAACGTATTTATTAACTAATTTCACTGTAGCAACACAGTTAACAATGAGTCATATTTGCCCTTCAAGGCCTGATTTTGAATTTATAAAAACAAATAAATAAAGAAAAAAATTTTTTGCCAATTAATGCAACTAATTGTTAACTATGTTTCTACTGAAAATTTCTTAATAAATCTGTTAAATATTTTCTACACCTGTTATTGCCTTCATATGGCATCTTTACTAATCTTAACTCAACACTGTGTGACAATGAGTTGGCGTTGAAGGCCTGATTCTGAATTTATAAAAATAAACAAATAAAGTAACAAAAATATTGCCAAATTAAGGTAACTAATTGTTAACTGTGTTGCTGTTGAAATTTTCTTAACAATTCGGTTAAAAAATGTTTTCACCTGTTATTGCCTTCATATGGCATCTTTACTGATCTTAACTCAACACTAAATTTGACAGTTGGTGTGGTAATCAGTTTGAGCGCTCTTTTCGTCGACAGCTAATTTTCGGTATACACTTTTTCAGTAATAAAAATTAATATTTTGGGTTTAAAATTAAAATCAAAAATGAGCAATAATCATTAAAGTAATCAAGTGCGTTTGGTAGGCATTCAATTTGTAAGCGAAAAATGAAATCTGTTCGTAGCAAATGCCTAGTGTAATTTAGTGTGTGTGAATGTGTCGCTATTACAAATTGCATGAATTATGCAATTCATGTTGCAAATGAAATAAAAAAGTAAGAAATTTAAAAAAGCAGATCGCAAATTTAATGTAACTATCGCTGATTTTATTACAGGACGACCTACGACAGACATTTAGACGTTGACAAAAGAACACCCACCATTTCAGACACTTACTGCATTAGGCACTTAGTACATTCGATTTGAATAGTTAATGTTAATGTGGAAGGGAAAGGAAAAGCTTTTTCATTTGGTTCATTAGTTCTAGTTTTCAGTTGTCAGAATTTTCAGAATTCCCATTGTTTAAATTTATATGGTCTCCATTTGGGAATCTAACATAACTTTAGTATTTGTTCTTTCTGATTTTCTGTCGCACATTCTTCTATACGGCAATGCCAAAAACTTTAGTTCGGATCTGACAGTTCCTGTATATAAATCAGCACATTAAAATTAAAAAATCATAGTAATAATCAGTAAAGTAATAAGTACTGCTATATTTAATTAAATGCCCATAAGAAAATCATTTTGAAGAAAGTGGTAGTGTAATCCGGTATTCGCGGCCGCGCGTGATTGTGTTATAAAAAATTGCATGAAATATGCAATAGGTGTTAAAAATTAAATAAAATATATAAAAGGAAATGAAAGAAAGCAAATATGCAAATCATGTTAAATATAAATAAAAAAGAAAAAAATAAATAAAAAGGAAATATAAAATCCTAAAATGTGTGTAATTATCTGTGATTTCAATACGGAACGCCCCTGTGATTTCAATACGGAACGCCCCAAGACCGATATATGAACATTGAGCAGGAGACATCTTCCATTTATTAATTTCATTAAAATGATATTCGTTAAGGGTGAATAAGTTTTCAATAATGCATCACATTTGGCTACAAAAGCCAGTAAAATATGAATCTCAGTAGTTAAATAGAAGGGCACACCCATTCAGACATGTTAGTGACCACAACTAACGTGACTCGGGTCGTTCCGTAACTTAAATCGAAATAAATGTGGATACGCGTTTTACTACGACTGATTTGAACTTGGTAAGTTTCCATGAACACCTCTCACTTTTTAAATTTGCGTATATGAAAATTTCTTTAAAAATTAAATCAAATCAACCAAACTTCACTACTTCAAATACTATGTTTGCATTGAATGTTACAAATATTTCCATTATTAATGCCATAAGTATGGATCATGTGACTGTCGCTGACGTCTTTGTAAATAGTTAGCAAATTTATCACCCTGAACTTGAATTTGAGTCCATAAATATTCCGCAATAACTTCTTTGTAGCACTTGGCGTTGCCTATACTGTATCCAGCAACAGTTTCGAAAATGACATGCATAATGCCGTATTTCAAAAGCTATATCAAACATTATGTGTCTGTAGATGCTTTGGCGTCTCGACAAATACGAAAACTCATGCAGCAAAAAAAGTTCCTCTGCTTTTAATATGGCGTCATAACTAAACACATGTACTTCCATAAATTCATTTGTAAAACATGTAAAACATGCTCTTTCTATTTATGTACATATATATTTTCTCAAGACACTTTTAATTAACCAAATGCAAAAATTGCAGAATTATTTATTTCTAGAAATAATCCAACACAAAATTTTTCATTCTCGGCGCGGCGTGTTCGTTTTTGTTTTCATTTTAAACTTTTATTTTTACAAACTTTGTCATAAACTAAAACTTTGTATTATACATGAGGGCTACGTAAGCTGCTAAATAGCGCGAGATTATTTGCATGTGTCACAGGGTGACTTGAACTGAATTAATAACAATTTGTTTGCTATTTGAAATTTTGAATCCCAAGGCATATATTAGGTCGTTTCGCTACTTTTTGGTCATGGTTGCCATATTTGCCGATTTTTGCTGCGAATATGATGAAAATGACGAAAAAGTACAAGATTTTTCATCGATCTAAATATGCTATGTTTCTGTATGTTTTTTAGACGACATACTAGAAAATAAGCATTTTGTAAATGAGTAAACTTTAATTTTGTAAAATCAATTGAGTGCACAATGCATCGCATGTGAAGGGGTGATCTCCTGAGTGCTGGTACCTGATAAAAAAAAAAAATTTTTTTACTATGCTTGCATTTTTCGAACGTCTTCGTGAAGCTTTTTTTGTAAGGTTGACAGTTACATTTCAAATGCGCACCCGATTATATTTAATCGGGAGTTTGACGATTTTTATAGTATTTTATCTGGCAGCCCAGTCTTTTGTTAAAGTTTAGTAAAATGAGAGTAATTTCGCTAAAGAGAAAAACACATGATACAATAAACAAGGTAATCGTAGTTGCACAGATGGTTTATGTTGATATCAGAGTTTGTTTACAAAGTGCGTATGTGTTTCATAACTCTAGCAAAACAAATATCGCTATCTTATTTTACATACACTTAACTGAGCAAGGAAATTTATTACCAGGTAAACTCATTAGCTATTTCACACGTGAGGTACTGCAAAGGTTTTTAACGTATTTTTAGGTCAAACGTCATATTTTGTTTACTTTTGTGAAAAATATAAGAAAACTAGTTGTGAATAATTTAATGATTATAATAATTTAATATTATAATAATAAAAGTGGAAAACAAAGTGCTTTTTGAAATATTTAATTTAAATTCGACTTACATATATTTCATTACTTATATTATTTTTAGGTTGTTATATTTAAGAAAACATATTTACATAAATTTTGACGTTCGACCAGAAAAGCGAATTGATAAATTCGCCCTTATGATAAACTTGTTTGAATAAACAATGCAACTGAGTTATATTTATATATACAAACAAATGAAATTGACATCGCTCTGTATATTTCTACCAACAAAATTTCCGAGTTTTTTGGTGTTGTACGACTGTGATTACCTTGTTCATTGTATCATGGACATAGAAAGAAACATAATTACATATATATCTACATATTTATATGTCATGTTTGTATACTTGCAATTTTTTGTATTGTACAATGTGTATGTCATATTTGAAGGTGACATAATATATTGGTAAATATCAAAGTATTTTCGATTTTTAATGTACAATCAAACCAATATAATATGAAATGTGTTGGTTATACACTGTACAATACTGCTCTTCTTCTTAGTTTTAAATATATTCTAATGAAATTTTTTACCTTTAAATTCATAAAAAATTTTGTCGGAAATTAAACCGTCCAAAATATGTAGTTATGTTATGATATAAATAATATGAAGATTTCATGAAAGCATAAGTGTATATATATTGTTTTCAAAATTAAATAAATGGCTCTTTAAAATATTAATTCGTAAACGTGGCTCCCGTTGTTAGTATAGCTGGCTACTCCTGTTATAGTAGAAACAATTATTTATAAATTTCATATTCTTCAAATTAACAATTCAAAAAAGCAGTACGGAAAATTGCTTTAAGTAGACAACAAAATGTTTCAAGCTACAATTATTATGTACTTATGAGTTCCATTGAATATAGAATTATAATAGAAGGGGTATATTTTATTGTATATTGTAGAATATACATAACTTTATTTCGTTTTATTTTGTTTATAGAATTTGTGTATTTAATTCGTTCGTAAAACAATTACAACAAGTATAGTACAATATTTGTATATGTATTTACGAGTATGTGGTATTTAACGACAAAAAGAAAATGAAATTTATGTCACTATGACATCGAAGCAGGTCAAGAGTGATTGATGAACTTGCAAGCAACGACACATACAAACTCAGAAAGCAAATAAGAAATCGCCACAATGTAAAATAATTTCTTTTTCATATACAGTAAAAGCTTCCTTAGGCGGACGCTCAGGGTCGAGAAAATTGTTGTGTGTTTAAAACATAGAAATGAAATCATTTTCTACAATAATTTTTAAACCAGGATGAGAAATTCTGTCCGCTTATGAGAGCTGTCCGCGAGTAGACCTTTCACTGTACATAGTACTAGGTAAGTTAAGTAATTGGAAAAACTAAAATAAGCACAGAAATATAAAAATAGAAATATTAAAAAAATAAATAAATAAATTACCAATAATATCTACGAGTTAAGAAAATAAGACAGATACACACTTTCAAAAGTCGATAATAAGTCTAAATTTAGTCAAATTTGTTTGAGAACAGAGTTTTGTTTCCAGACAAACTTTATGTAAAAGAATGAAATGGATGACGTCATTGGAAAAAAAATTTACATATTCCAAAACGTCACATACCGAGTTGAAATCTTCAAAAAGCGATAGCACCTGACTTGGAAATGTTTGCATTTTAATCGTTGCCAAGATATGGCTCTTTATGCAGTTCATGGACAGGAGTTCTCGAAATGAATTTTCGAAGCAACGATGTTATTGCTTTTTTAAAAATGATTTATGTTTAATTTTACTGCAAGCGAATTATTATAATCAATTTTTATTAGCGGCAGAATGCTAAATATATTTCTTTTCATTATTTAGTTGGTTTTCAAGTTTTTAACACAGTGGAAAACGAAACGTTCAATAAATTTAAAATGACATTAGAAAGTTATAAAACAAATTAACACCCATGTGTTCAAACTCATATTAAAAAAGGGGATAATCAAGCAAATAATATTATATTAAACAATTTGTTAAGGTCATTAAAAAAAATACAATTTACCGTGAAAACCATAAACAAATAAATGATAAAGCAACAAATCAAAGATGAAAAAACAACAACCTGAGGTCCAGCCAATGTTAACTAAATTTTTTTTAACGAAGATCAAACAAAATTATAATTGAATTTAAAAAAAAAAACATTTTTTGCCTCTTCCAAGCACTAGGAGAAAAAGAAAAAAATTTTACCTCCATATGTTGAAGAATAACAACGAAAAATTTACATAAATTCAATTTGTGGCAAAAATATATACTCGTATGTGAACAAACATTCCTTAAGAGCTGGTACAAGGAGATGCCACGAGTACTTAATGAGAAAAACAAAAAAAACCTTCTTTAATAAGAATGAAATAACCTACAAAGCCAAAGCCTTGTAAGATACATACGAATGTATGCGTGTATAAATACATATATACATAAACACATTGGTATACCCTGCAGTTCGGTGTACGTACAGACGATTACTTACTTGCCTAAAAAAAATATAGATAAATTTTCAAATTTGTAACACAAACCAACGGTTTAACGAGCTCTGGTATTGTGTAGCACCGGCGAAGTAAAATAATAATAAAAATGGCTACTAAACCGAAGCTTCAGCACGGCTACGAGTATAAACAAAACAAAGAACGTGCGAAAGCAGAGCTGTAAAATAATTAATTAAGTTTTACCTTAATTTTTTTTAACAAATACATATTACATACATAACTAAATATAATTTAAAAAAATTCTAATATGCATAATTAATTTTAGAAGGAAAATATTTATATAATAAAGAGTAGAAATTAAATTTGCTAATTTTTATCATTCATAAAAGTCGCTGAAAAATGGCGGTTGTTTCACATTCGTTTTGTCATTTCGCCTTTTAAAATTCGAAATAAATCTCTACTCGTTTTTAACAGCGATTGTCGGCTTATAAATGCGTGTGCCTATGTGTAAAATTGCAGAAGTGAAATTAGAGTGATAAATCAAAGGCATACCTACTGTTATATTACGAAACTGTTATAATAAAAAAGTTATTGCTCTCATTGTGCGTTACCTTAATATAGAATTTCTGCTTGTCTTCAGATTAAAGCCAAAAATTCCTTCGTGTATTTACACTGAGAACAAAAACTATTTCCCGAATTTTATTGTTGTTTTCAATATAAATAAACGAACGAATTTTTTCTTTCGTTTTGTTTGATTTTGAAATAGCATTTTTTCCAATACTCAGCCAGTACATCATTGGAAGAAAAAAATTTTGCATTCCGATTGAAAAGTCCATGTACATGAACTTTTCTTCAATAAAGTCAGAGAAATTATATCTAGAGCTTTTCTATAGTAAGGTAACGATATGTACATATGCTACGTACGTAATTAATAAGTGATTTTCAATTTGTATTTCAGAAGGCAGTCCAATCAAATATGTAAATTAAAATCAATTAAAATACAAATTAATAAAAAGGGGATGAAAAATATATGTAATTCTAACAAATTAAATTACATATTGCCAAAATCATATGAAGTGGAAAAAATATATAAAATAAATGCTTTATAAGTAAATAATCTAAAAATAAATTAAAAGCAAAATAAAAAAGGGTCTGTGTGTAAAATGATATAAAAATGTGAAAAAAAGAAAATCATTAAAGAAAAGCATTAAATTTAATAAATGAAATAAATTTAATATGTGCATTAAAATGAAAAATAAATGAAAAATTAAAATATAAATAAATATAATCGTAAATTTAATATAAAAAAATATAAAGGTATAAAAAATGAAAAGTTATAAAAATAACAAATTAATAGAGAAAGCTTAAAGTGAATAGTGTAGCACAAAAATAAAAACAGAAGTTTGGTGTGTCAAAAAATTCCAGCGTATAGTGGCAATCGATTATACCATTTTAAAATCATGTCAGCCTTGACACATTGGCGATTCAAAATCCGGTAACGCTAGTGAAAATCGGTAACGAACAGTATATATAGCAAAAGTAATAAAAAATTTTTAAAATATAAGTCTGTAAGTGATGATAAAAAAAGAAATAATATAAAAATCGAGTTATTTCCGAAATATATGCATCGTGTTTAAAATAACAAGGTAAGATTAATAATTAAAGCAGATTAATTAGTTTTTATAAAAGCAACATTTTGTTCATCATAAGCCTGAGCCCTGATTTACTTTATTTTCTAAATTTAACGCAAGATTTCAAACATACTGGCCACAATCTCATAGAAATAAAAATTTAAATTTGTACTCTTAAATTATTATTACAATAAATATCCATCGTTTTGGAAAGAATTTTAATACCCGCTAACACTCGCAGACGATTATGAGTAGCAGTCCCGTAAGTGGCACCAAAATATCATGTTTTTAGTTCATTACAGTACAAACTTGCTTGAACTGGAACTATGTAGAGAGACGAATAGTGTAGATAATAAACTGGTGGTGAAATATGTAGAAATATAGAGCTTAATTCTTGCACAACTGCGCAGTTGCGTGTCAATTAGAAAGCAAAGTTGTTATTATTTTTGACGTTATCTTTTTAAGCTAATGAGAGCCATTTAATTTATTTTATAACATTGCGCCAACGTTTTATTCCGCAAATACCGACGAAGAAGGGTGCTGTAGCACAGATTTGACAATGCTGGGAATCGAACCCGATTCCTTCAAGGACTTTTCTACAATCTTACCAAATGGCTTGTCGATTTATCGACAATCTCCCTCGAAGATCTCAAGCTTGTGCTATGATTCGAGGCAAGCATTATTACTGTTAAATTTTTGGACTATATGTATAAATGGAACTCGTTTATATAACCGAGTTAGCAGAAATGAAATAAAATACAAATTATAAACACATGCAAGAATTTCGTCGTCAGCGAGCTATACCAGCCAGCCATTAAATGTCAGCTGTTTCTTTTATCTTCCTTGTTAGTTGCCTTTGGTAAAACCATTTAAATCACAACAATATTTCTCTTTCCATTTTTTCTTTTATCGTTCTTCCTTCCAACAACAAAACGACCGTAGAAGCAAACAAAAAGGGTTTTAAGTATGTGTGTAATAATAACACAATTATTATAAAAGTATCAGTAGCTGTTGTGGCAAATAAAATAAGTATCAAGAAAAATAATAAGATAAAACGGAAATGTTGTTTTTACTTCCATTTCCATTTCCCTTTTCGAACCAACACTAGTTTTATTCACACACTCATACACTGATACGATTTAACTGGCGGTTTGCCAGTATAATAAATTTTCCAAATGTGTGCAAGGTATTTAAAAACAAATATTTTTTTTGCACTAACTTTTATTATGCAATTGGGTTTTTACAACAAAAACAAATTTGTTTCAATATACATCTACCCTTCAAAGTGCTCGTATGTTTTATTTTGAAAAATTATGATAAGTGATTTAAAGGAAACTTAAGTTATGCACTGAATATCTTCCTTTGGACATACATGTATGGATCTACTGAACGTGTGTAGGCAATTACTTTAGATTCATAAGCGGTACCGGCAGATGGCGCTGCAACTACGACCAGAGATGATTTTCGAATCACTTTAAATAATTTCATGAAAGTAAAAGTTTTACTCCAAACTAATTATTTTTAAACATTTTTTTTTATCATCATTTTATCAGAAGAATATAAGAAATAAAATTACATATGATACAGTTTTTTTCAGCATGGCCAGAACAGTCACCGAATAGGGGAGTACTATAGATCTATTGTGATGCAAATTTAATATGAGGATTATTGTTTATGCGCATTATATAAGAGCCAAATAAAAGGAGTCTACTTGGAGTTAGCTTAAAAATGTCCTTTAAGTATTATATAATATGGAGAGAAATATATGGAACAAGAAAGTTATAGTTGGTGAGTTGGTACTCGTGGTACCGGAGTAGTATCCTGTAAGTATAAGCGACAGAGCCCACTTTTCCATTCAATTTCGAATCTACCGTGTAAAAATGGAGTTCCCCGCTTGCGTTTTTTTGCAATTCCTTCACAACTATCTCCTCGAGGGTATAATGGCTTTGCAAACTGGGCTGAAATGAAGAAACGGCATTCTCTAGTCTGTGGAGTATGTTGCAATGACCATATGGTCTACGATGCCACTGATCCATCTCCCTCAACCATATCGCGCTGCAATAGGTCGTGTGTATTACGTAAAGGTACACCGGCAATAAATGAAATATGACGTCTAGGGCTTCTAGCATCCTAGTGGTGTATTTCCTCTGAGTGGCAGTCCACCAGACAATTCAGCCATATGTTAGTATGGGTCTTACAATTGCAGTGTAAGCCCATAGTGTCAAATCCGGCCGTAGTCTCCATGTCCTGCACGTATAGAAATCTGACGTAGCCCTACTTACGCACTCCTACACATTCGCTCTCCAGCTATGTTTGGGGTCTATAGCGACACCCAAGTAGCTAACCTAAGTCTCCACTCGAAGGTTCTGCCCATTAAGTGTTGGTAATATGAACTCCGGAACCCTAGTCTTTCTCGTGAAGAGCATAAGTTTCATCTTCAGAGGGATGATACGCAGACCGCACTGGCCATGATCTCATCAATAGTCGGCAAGAACTTACGTCGGGTAAGTTCTGGTGTCGACCAGAATCATAAATATTATATACTATCACTCAGGAAATAAAATGCGAGAATTTTTGTAATTTCTCCTAAACTTTTTCATCACATAACTTGTTTTTTATCGTTTAGCTCCTGCATTGCCTCTAGTAATCTGTTGTTGATTCACGTTTTGTGTCAAATTAATATAAAATAAAATTTTTTTAGAATTTTTTAAACTTAAAATTTTTTAATTTTTTGTTCATGGTGGTAGTAAGTTCTAGTACACTAAGAACCGTCAAATGGTTACAAAAGGAAGCGGATGTTGTTATTTATGCTGCTACTTTGTTGTATTCTTTGTTTCACGTTTGCACAGAATCCTCTTTCTGCATTCCAGCACAGCCTGCTAGTTTATTATTGTTTTCTTTTCCTTTAAACTTAATTTGAAAAATCTTTGTTAAGAATTCCGTAGATAATGAGCACTTTAATAATAGAAATGGAACGTGTATACCAGACGTTAGCATATAGCATTATTATTTTAATAATAAAAATTTTTTATTTGAATATGCTTCAGTTACAAAACATATTTTAATATTATTTGAAGTTTGAATTTTTTTTTGCCTGTAAAGTGGTACGTTCGAAGGTACTGCTATATTAACAGGGCTACGCTAATATAACTCTGTCTATGGTTATAAATTTCAAAATTTGAGTTCACACACATACTCTATTGTGAAAGTCATATAAATCAAGTTGGTAATATATACTTGGTGTGATTATTATAAAATATGTAATTTTATGTGCGTTATAAATAAATAGATTTTGACGAACGGAAGATTTTAAGATAAATTTAGAAAATTTTAGAAAGAAGTATAACCGAAGTTAATACATTTGAATCACAAGAAAATTTTTTTATAAATTGATTGATTTCACATAGGCTAATATAAATTTCCTCTGTCTTTATGCCCAAACAGTGTTCAAGAGTCCTTGACCGAATTATATGTGTCATATTTTTTTTTGCTATGAACAACAAAATTTTACATGCTGTGTAATACTTTTCTTTTTTACTTTTAGTTAGAAATTTGTAGATTAATTGTAAATAATGGATATTTGCCGATGTGTATATTATTTCATACACTATTCCTGTGGCAAAAGGTGTGGCCCAAAACGAACCAACTTTAATTAACTTAGAGTAAAGAGTACGTAGCCTGCATACATACATATGTATGTATGTATGTATGTGTGTGTGTATGTATGTATTTATACGTACGTAGTACGTGTACAAAACTTACGTTTAAGTGCACGAAGTTTTTTCTCATAAATAGTCGTCTGTATGTAAATATTTAATATAACGACTTACCCAAATCTTTTTATATCATTTGAAGCTGCAATGACAATAAGCAAAGGAAGAAATTTGTTAGTATATTTTTCATATACATGTATGTTATTACGAGACTTACATATTAAATACAAAAAAATAAATAAATATTTCAGTCAAAAACAAGGAGAGGATATCCCTTGTGTATTAAATATAAATGTATGTAACATTTACTATAAATTTTCAGAAAGCAAACTACAAAGCTTTCAATTTAATTATTAATTTCGATATTTTTCAAATTCCACGTTTGCTTTCAATATTGCTAATAACAATTTTATTGAATATACTGCAATAATACAGTAACCCAGTTTTAATAAATAAGTAATTCATGAATCATGTGTTTTCTTTTCAATAAAATTAAATTTAAAGCAACATTAAAGAAAGCCAATGTCTATATAAACTCCAAGTCTTAATGTTTTTGTATAACAAGCAATTTTTAGCCATTCATATAATAACAAAGCCTTAATTTGTAAAGAAATATGTATTGCCCGAAAGTAGGCAGCGTCAAGTGTGTTGTTAAAAAAAAAAACATAAACTGTATAAAACTGTCGAAAACGTAACAAATTTTATTACACATATACACATCTATTTATATGGCATTCACAAGGGATGCTATCACGTCCTATTATTCTATTGTTTTACAATTAAAGACATTCTTCAGTTGGCAGAAACTGGTTATTATTATTGAGCCTTTTTTTATCATTATTGGACTTCAAATGCAGCATTAAACAAAGAATATTTAAGATTATAATATAATGTCTTGAAGAAATTACTAAGTAAAGAAAGACTATTCACGATAAAGGTGACTATATGTGTATATGATTAACACACAAAAGATAACAAAATCAAGGCGAAATAAAAATTTGGCAGCAAGCTATTCTATAACCTACCCGATTGCAGTGATATAATAAAGAATCTTGACTGTCCTTCAAATCATACTGTTTTGTAACACAGACATACACCTATATTTATCTAGAATGAGATAATTTATGTAGTATAATTTTTAGCATAAACAAGGGGTATATTGGCTACTTAACCTCACCAATAACTTAAAAACATTGTGGAAACCTATCGAAAAAAAACTACACAAATTAAATTTAAAGAAACTGAAAATATTCTCTTGTTGGGAGCATCCTTAAGATTTAATTCACTGCCTAAATAAAAAAAAAAAAAAAATGAAACATAATGAAATGAACACAAAAGCCACAATTGGTATGTCAAGCACATATTTAGCAAAATTGTAAAAATGTTTCAAGAGGCTATGAGGGATGAGTAGACCCTCACTGTACTCATGTACGAATCATATTTCTTGTCTCACAGTCATTCACGCTCAAGTGAAAATAACAGCAACCCAGTTGCATGAATATGATATAGATATGACTTGAGCTTGAGCTTTCAAAGTCGCTTTGTTGCGGTAAAAATCACTATATTGACAATAAAAATATCAAAATTTTTTTTGTGTTTCTATCACGAAACAATTATGACTGCTGCTTGAAAACCAAAATAGTTTATTGGTTATGTGAGCAATACGGTTTTACTCTTTTTAGTATTGTGTTAACAAACTTAAATATGTTAACAGTTCAAAAAATGTATTGGTTTCTTTTTTTACCTTGCACCAGCACTCAAGAAATTACCTCTACGCATGCGATGCATTGTGCTGGAAGTACAGAAAAGGGATAGCTTTAGAACGTTTTTTTTTCATAGCAGTGTTGCAGCGCCCTTAATGTTAGATAATAAGCATACTACAATGGTGTATTGATATTATTAACAAGTCACACAGTTTTAAGGATACACAAAAATTCTCCCACATGATAACACAAAATATTTAAATTCAATAATCATGTGTAGGCTGATATATTTCTGTATTCTGTATTGTGATAAAGCATTACGAAATATTAGGTGAGACTGGCGAATAGATTTATTTATTTATTTATTTATGGATTATGATTATATATAGTCGTTTCTGTGGAGGAAAAAAAGTAATATAAGATAAGAATATTATCTAATTAATACGTTATCAACTTAAGAAATATGGACATAAAGATTTTGCTTCGGCTGTCAAAATATTAATAAAATAAATGACAGTTGCTCTTCTTTAAAAAAAGTTTATATATAAATCTCGTATTATATAAAAGTTTTAATAACTTTTTTCTACATTACAATTGCAAGTACCACCTTCACAAATGGTAGAAAATGCGGATGCTGCACGAAACTATGCTCCACCCTAGAAACTCGTGCTCGGCTATGGCTTGCATTAGGACAAGAATGCTGGTAGGATTCACAAAGATCCATCGACAGCCACAACAGACCAACTAATTGGTCGCGCTGCCCTCCAGATATTACTTTATTATTATTTATGCTAAAGCATAAGTAACCTACCCTGATATTTTAAGAAAGAAAACACTATTTAAGTAATGAATAAATAATAATCTTCTTACAATTTCTTCCAAGTATTCAATTGACAGAACTGCACTGGCACTGCATTCGTTAAAATCTTGCTGACATTTTCCGCATTGCAGAATAATTAGATAACGCTACGCTCTTATAAAAAATAATTTTTATCAAAAATTGTTTACTCAGATATTGCAATACGATGTTTGTATGGCATTAATTATCTAGAAATAAAACATATTTGAACAAGTTTCACTTAGAAGAAAGCAAAAGTTTAAAGAGTTCTTTCAATTAACTGTGCACAATTAAGCGATTAGAAATATGAACATTTATTATTTATGTATATATGTACATATATACATATGTATGTGGT
The DNA here is from genome assembly GCA_963924685.1 of Dexiosoma caninum. Taxonomy (NCBI): domain Eukaryota; kingdom Metazoa; phylum Arthropoda; class Insecta; order Diptera; family Tachinidae; genus Dexiosoma; species Dexiosoma caninum. Next base: position 953,206 of record OZ004727.1, on the reverse strand, counting down.
GAGCACTAATATAAAAAGAAATATAATTTTCAAAAATCTATAAAATGTATAGTCTTTTAGAAATATTTCGAATATATTTCGTAATTAATAACAGTGTCAGAACTTGTCCTTGTAGATGCTTTATTTTTATTCGTTCATATGTGAGAAAACAAATCCTTGCAAAAATCTTTTCTAACATTCGCAAGGTGGAAACTAAAATTTAACGATTGTCCGTAAAAGCTACTGTCTATAGTCTTTTTTTCTTTAATTCTAGCACGAGACAATAATTTTAGGCATACGTATTTTAATTTAATTTTAATTAATTAATTAAATAATAAGAAATTTTAATCACAAAAGTTGCTGGTTTAATGTTTTTTTTTAATTACACGCGCTCTTCCAGTTTATCATTAATTGAAGCAAAATTTTAGCGTTCCCAACAATTTTTTTCATATGGGGTAAGTTTACAATTTATAGAACAAAATAAAACTTGATCAAAAAAATTCTACAATTAGCTGAAATTATACAATTATTCAACAACTATGCTAATAAACACGTTTTATGATGCTGAATTTGCTGTTTCTTAAAAAAATTGTGCTTCAAACATGTTTAGCAAATATTTAGAAATTTATTAAAAAGAAAAAAATTTTAAATTGAAACCACAATGAACGCAAGACCTACATTAATCGGAAATAAGAATTTCCTTTAAGAATGATTAAGAGAAGCAAACATTTAAATAAATAGCGAGGGTGATTTAATTTCTATTTCGTAATATTTGAGAGAAATAAAGATGAAAACCAACTGCAAAGTGAGCCAACAAAAAAAAGTTAATTTCACGCTCCTTAAAGCTCTCAATTTATTCTTTTTATTTTTTTATTTTTATTTCTGTAATGTAAGTCAAAATGTATTTCATAATGCACCATATAAGCCAGCTTAACCAAACAACATAAATAAATAAATAATCGTACCACATTTTCTAACTTAATTTATTTGTACCTCTTTTTTTATTGTTAGTAAAAAAGTACTTAGGCAGCTTTAATCAGTGGTATATATCTACATATATCACAATAAAAAAATATAGTACAAATAAATTAAGTTAAGAAATTAAGAATATTTCGATGCAGAGTGCGTAAGTACTAACACGCACTGTGGACATTGTTAACTTACGTTAACTCAAATTCCGACAGGGTAGTAACGAAGACTTCCACTCGTTATAGTAAAAGAGAGCAGGCCCAAAATTACGGCCTTTGATATCGAAAGAAATTTCAATCCATTTTAATAGATATTTGTATGAAGTTTAGATTCAAATCGAATGCAGTAATTTGCCGGTTGCGGACTGGTAGAAAACGAATCTGGAACTTCGAAGAGCAGGACAAAAATTGTGAATAGCGAAACTATTTAAGGAACTAAAAGACTTGATTATATATAGAATGAGTCATCTAAATTTTAAAACCGAAAATACTTAATTAATTTTAATTTGTCAACTGAAATACATTGGAATCACGACGGAAAGTTCGATAAGTACATATTGTTGTTTTTTTTTTTTTTTTTTTTTTTTTTTATCTGGGACCAGCACTCAGGAGTACCAGAGACTACCATCCATCGTGCCATCGCATCTGCCGATGCGCATATGTGATTAGTAAAAAACGTTCGTAGTTTTAGAGATTTATGTTACTCTTGTTCTAATAAATATGTAGATGTACTGCCAGCTGCTATGTGTCTTTGTCTACTACTACTACTCTCGTTAAAATACAATGTACATATGTACGTTAATTACTGATAAACTTACGAATGCATACAAACAAAAACTTTAAAAAAATTCTCAATATTTATTTAAATAATCACCCGTATCGCAAATAAGAAGTGAAATTTTTGTTTCCATAAAATTTTCATTCCTCTCGAGGTGAAAATTGGTATCAAGAAATTCATGTGGAATTGCACTTTCTACTTTATTAATAAATAAAAATATCTCCATTTTATTGCGCTCTTTTAAGTACTGTTAAAAGCCTTTATAGCGAAACAATAAACTGTAAATCTTTTAAATGAATATTACAAAATTGGGTAATAAATGCAACGCACTGTTGGTTGAAAAGAAAACCCCACTATAACTATGAAATTTAAAAATTTGTATTAAAGCATTAAGATCAAAAATGAACCGCTTAAATTAAAACAGCAGGTTTTGCACTCCACTGTAACTGGAGAATTTTTAGTGTAACCTTTTAATAATATCTTTTCGCAAATGTGTTAAAAATTTATTTTTATTATTTTGTTCACACACTAGAGTTTTGCATCAATGCCATGTTTAATGTTAAAACTGACAGGAATTGTTAATTGTTTACTTGGTAATGTAAAAAAGTTATTGTTTGGAAAAAGACATTCACAAGCGGAGGGAAACAATTAATGTTAACCGTAACGCTAACGGACACCTACAGCTTCGAATAATCATGAGAAAACTCAAAAAAGAGACTTGTAAGACAAATACGGTAACACATTAGCGCGTAAAAGGGGCATTCACAATTGAGTGAATGAGTAATAAAGGCATTCACAGTTCACTGAATGATCGGATAATTTATCTTATGCAATAAGCTTAAATATTTTATGAAAATATTTAAAACCTAGAGGTGTGTAAATAAAAGATACTTAGTGAAGAAAACACTGAAAAAGGTACTAATATTGCCAAGAAAAGTCTGATTATCAGTCAAATTTGATGTAAGATGCAGGAAAACCGTTCAAAAATTACCCATAAGTTTTTTTTTCTAATTACAAAACAAATAATTTATTTTAATTATCATCTACGGAGGAATTTTTAGTCATTTCCATAGAGGCCAATTCCATTACATCACCGTGCAATAAGAAAAATTTGACGATATAACAAATTTATATGAAAAGAAATTGTGTAACTGCAAAGAGTGCTATTTTTTTACACGCAGTACATGCAAAAATAGATATGTATGCAGCAAGTTTACATACGTGTTTTTCGGTTGTCAATACCTTCAATTAATAGATAAATATAGAACTCCACTAGCAGTTCAAAGTTTGAGAAGTTTCTCTCTTGGAAATATGTATCTTTTACCACGCCGTTTGAAAATAATTCGCCAGAATCTAGTGTAGTTGATTATTAATAACGTGTTACTAGGGGACTCTTTTTGTTTTAATAAGTAATGCAGCCAACACTTCAGCAAGAAAAGTGGAAAAATATTCTCTTATTGATAAAAAAAAGTCAACATTAGGAAAAATATAAAAAATATAACATTAGAATGACAAAAACAATACGTAATACTTCATTACATTATAAAAAAATTATAAAAATATTATGTACTTACATCACACTTTTTGGGCTGGATTGAAGTAAAAACATCAAACAATGACAGCAAAATTATGAAAAAAAAACACCATCAAAAATATAAACAGAAGGTTATGAATAAAAAACAAAAACACAGAAAATTTTGTTTTTTCTAGTTTAACTAAGTGAAAAAATAAATTGTTGTTGCTTGTTAATCTATTTTTTTCTTTCGTGTATGGTTTTCTTTCTTTACTTAATTTTTTTCCGTTTATTGGGGGGTGTTTGTGGCTTTTAATACATTAATTGTTGTTGTAACTTTTAAATAAATATTACATTGTAGTTTATTTTGTGCAGAGTTATCAAAATTGAAATTATAAAAATCTAAAACAAAAACGAGAAGAGAGAAAAGCAACAACACAAACTCTGAATAATAAGTAAAAAACAACAGGAATATTTTAATAAACTAATTTTCTATTGTTTGGAAAAAAAACTAACACGTTGGAAATAAGGCATATATACATACAAACATACATATATACATACATAGGTATGCATGAAGAAAATTATAGAAAATAAAAAGAAGTTTGACGAGATTTTTGTATTAATTAATGAAATAGGTATTTTAGCACTTTTTTAACTTAACATCAAAACCGTACGCTTTCGTTTTAATTTATATACGAATGGTATGCTTAACATTTTATGAAATAAAATTTCTTTTACCAATTTTCTTCAACTTTAGTTTCACCAATTTAAGCACAAATTATTTTGACAGCTGATTTTTATTATTTTCTTTCTATAAATGCATTCGGCAAGTTTTTTTTCTTCTCATATTTTTGTTGGCATTAAATAACGGCCCCATCTACTAAATTCTAGTTCTAGGCTCTCTTAAATTATTCATTATAAATAAACCTCCCCAGTTCTCTTTTTGTATTACAAATTGAGTAAATTTTGTCTCTTTCTCTTTTACATAAAATTTTATATGAATCAATTATGATTTTTTTCTTCTTATTTTAAAGAAATTACAAAAAAAATTAAACACAAATTTCGACATACATAGAAAGAGGTTTAATTTTTATTTCTGCTTTGTTTTAGTTATTCTTAAAAATTCGCATACACGCAAAAACGATATTATGTACTGCACTTTTGTTCCGATTTATTCAACTCACTTTAAAATTCTTTTTAATAAATAATTAACACTATTTTTCAATCCTTTTTGCAAACGAGTATGTTTTCGGGTAAATTATAACTTTTTCTTTTGCTGTTTTTAGAATATGAGGAATACAATGTATGTGGATTATAACAAAATGAAGGCAAGATGAAAAAATAATACGTTATTACACATTTACAAACTTCAAGCATTTAATTTTTTTACTGCGCACACTTCACCATCTACTCGAGTGTTCCAATTGCAACTGATTTATAATACGAACAAGTTGTGGGATTTTTCTGTTAAATGAGTACATACTAACTAATTCTTCGATTCGTTTTAGCAAATATTCTGCACTTACTCTCTATTACATATGTCACACCAGGCATGGTTAATACTACACCTCTAAATGTGTACAACATGCATAACAAAACAATGTTTGTGAATTATTTTGTCGTTTTTAAATTTTATACAGGAAAGGGAGTTGGTATAGGTATCATATTGATAAACCCTTGGAAAAAAGTAGAAATAATGGATTTTCATAGTTCAATATACATATGTGTGTAATTTTATGGCGATTTCCTTTCTGGACAAAAATGTTGCCCTTTGGAAGGATAACATTTTCTACAGTTTTCCCATACCTTTAAAAATTAATAAAATTTTTATTGCCACAATGGTACAAAATATTTGAGATTTATCTTCATTACAAGAATAAAAGTTCTTATGTGTATAAAAAACTATTTGACAAAGGCGTAAAAATGGTTAATGTACTTGAGTAGAGTCCCAAATTTGTTGCATATTTTGCCAGTTATTGGGACAACATATTCACAAAGGAACGTAACAGCTTTCTAGAATGTTATACTTTTTAGAATGAAACACAATTTTTAATTATTCGAAAGTTTTCCATCCCTGTCTCTTAAACTCTATTCCTTTCTCAAATACCGTCAACTTCACATTTTCTCATTTAGTACATGGAGTCCTAATAAAGCCCCCGAACTAAAAAAGGACGGAATGAAAAAGAATGAAATAGAATAGATACAAACGAGATTAATACTCATAAAATGCTACTGGCCGTAACGAATTTTTTACACCCATCATACAATATACCAACAAAGTTTACAAGATCCGCTGGTAACAAACATACTAACCATTTAATGTTATATGCAAAGTACATTTATCAAGCAAAATCATCAGGTGACTTTTTTTGCTCGTTTATGTTTTACACGCCGTATATGTCCAAACTTGTTTACATTTATGCGCACGAATATCATTTTTACTCATTTGTTTAATTTGATAAAGCACGCCATTAAAAGTTGCTATTGCTATTTTAGCCTATGTGTTTTTACTTTTGAGAGAGCATTAAAAAACAAGTTTGACATATTTAACTAGTTTTACAGAAACAAAATGCTTAATGTTTTTAGTATTGTTCTTTTGTTGTAGAGAACCGGCTACTTGATAAATATACTTTGGTTATATGTATGCCAATTATAAATTTTATTGATATATGATTTATAAAATGTATTCGAAAAATTATATTTTGCACTGATTAAAACTGATTAATTTCCTTATTATTTATTCTAACAAAATTTATATTTTCTGTTCCAACAACGAAAGTTGAAAAAGATAATTTTGATTTATAAAATGTTTAAAATGTGCATGGAAAACACTATTTGTCATTTTACTTTCAGAAAGTGTCACAAAATCTGTTTCATGAAAATTTTGTTGAAAACTGAGTGAAAAGTTGAAAAAATGTGACTGTGTTAGTGAAGAAGTGTGAGTGTATAGCGAATTTCATGAAAGTAGTTTCATGTGTGAAAGGTACATACATATATAGGAAAATAAAAATCATTTCTTGTTTAGAATATAAAACGAAACTTCTTTAACTTTTTCTTAATTTATTGAGAAAATACGTAGTACATATACTATATAATTAATGAAACGATTAAGAATGATTTCAAATTGAACTGCAATATGTATATTATATGATTTACCATGGTTATATACAAATGTTATGAGAAACTTAATATTTTCCCATTTCCGTTGTAGGGAACATGAAAAAAATATAATAAATAACAAAAATTTCCCGTAAATAATGCACTTGTTGTTTTAATGCCATAGAGTGAGCAGCCACAGAGAGATACATGAAGAGGCATTGATATTTTTTTTTAGATAAATTAAAATATTAAAAATTAGGAATTTTAAATAATTCAAATTAAAGTTAAAAAAAGGTCCTTAATATTATTATTAATTTATTGAATCTTAAAAACTTAATTCAAGATTAAAATTTAGCTATTAAACACCACTGGCATCAGCTCGAAAAAAATTAAATATTTAAAAATATGTAGCATTAAAATTTTTTAATATTTTAAAATTATTTTCTGCAATTTTTAATAAAATATTAAGTTCAATGGAGGAAAAGTTAACTATATAAAAAAAGTCAATTATGTTAAAATTCTATTAAAAGCTCTATTTAACATTCTATTTTGGTAAAATATATTTTTAAGCGATAAAAATATTTACACTGGCAGCATGTACAAACTTGAATAAGGAAAATCCCAGAACGCGTAGAAAGTATGAAATGCATAAAACGTAAATAAAAATAACTGCAGTTATATTTTGTTTGAATTTTTTAAGTTATTTAGAAAAAACTGGTTACATTTTTAAAGATCCACAATAATTAAGATTCCTATACAGATAGATAAGCCAACGGACTTTGTTTTTTAATATTATTTATTTTAAAAAGTTAAAACAATATTTAAAATACACTGAAAATAGTAATGAAAAATAAAGAACACTGACAAAAAACGGATAAAAATGCATATACATATGTATGTATATATAGTATGCATAACGAAAACAAAGTATATGCGTGGAGAGCACATTGTATCTTTAAAGATACAACCAATAAAAGTTACACAGCTTAAAGCCTGATTATCAAATTTTTTTCAAACACACAAGAAACATTTTGAAACCATTTAGATTTTTTTTGTAATTATGCAGGGCCTGTTTTAAACACATAGACCACAGCACGCTACACATCTGAACGACTACAAAAGTTGTTCTCCATACATTTCAGTATTGCCACATACTTTATATCTATAAAAATAACATTATTCATTCATGTATGTGTATTTATTTTGTATCAAAAATAAAAATATTTTGTTTATAATAAGAAGGGAATTATTTGTAACCAATGCGAGAGTAATAAATAATCGTAAAAAGAATTGGATGTCGTAATCTTTAGTATGACCCGAAACAACGACGTCTAATATTTTATTTTACGTACAAGGGCGAAATCTTGTCAAGAGAAATTACGATTACAAAATAAAACGTTGCCATGACCAAGCCACACGTCCGCTTTAGGAAGGTGTTCTTATGGGAGATTGTACTGTATTTTATAATTTATTTGTTTTTGTTCTTGTGCAAATGGGAAAAATTTATATAAATTTCTCCGGCTTAAATATATTCTAGCACTTGGCCAAAAAACTGAAACAAGAAAAGAAACAAAAGAAAAAATAATACAAAAAACGTATAATTCTATAGCAGAAATAAGTTGCATAAAGATTTGTGCATGTTTTTATTTTTTGCAGTTTTCGAATAAAATGGAATTTAATATAGTTTCTTCAGTGCACTGGCAAACGCCCGTAGCAAAGCCCCAAATAAAAATCGATAGTTTTTGACCTCAAAAAAAGTTCGGAACTGCACTAAAACTAATAGAAACTGAAGTAAAAAAATGGCAAGTACAGCCAGAAGATTCCTAACATGGAAATTTTTGTTTCTGTATGAATGTATGAGTAGGAATATATGAATTTTATATGTATGTATGTGTGACTACAAATATTTTCTGTTCTCCTTAGACTAGATAGAAAATTTAAAGTGTTTTCTTCCCTAATTTTTATTCGTAGTTGTTGAAGCTACTATAATTAAAGGAAAATAGGTTTAGTGAAATAAAGAAATTAAAAGAATACTCAAGAGATGTCATAAATGCTGATGAATGAGAGTGTGCAAGTAAATGCGTTGAATTTGTCATTCAAAAAATTAATATTTACATACATAGATACAGTCTAGTGTTAAGCAAAAAAACACATTAAGAAATCGGTATTTTTCATAAAATTTCCGTTTACAAAAAGACATTTCTTTCCAGAAAGTGTGGAATTTACAAGAAATACCTCTCAATAAAGCATTTTTTGTTACCGACTTTAAAGTCTGATGCGTTTTTCACAAAAGTTCTCTTTTTCTGTTTAATTTTTGTCTCGGTCTTCTTACAAGAAGACGATATTTTTTTGCATGGTTTTAAAAGTTTCACAGGTAACTCCTTTTAACAAAGTAATTTTTCTTAATGATTTTTACCAATCGATTGTTGCGCCTTTATAATGTCATTAAACATATTTAACAATTCAATCTGTGTTTTACTTTTTTCAGATTGACTTTTAATTTATTTATTATGTTTTTTCTATACATTGACCTTAAGAATAGTTTTGTTACTTTTATTAGAGTTGATTTCTCAATAAATTACATTAACTTCTCATTATACTCGGTAACCAAAGGGAAGGGAGGCTTCAGTTTATGATACTACACGTATTGCAGTCTCGGTTTTTCCTATTAATATGCCTGACACATGTCAGTCATTAAAGCAACATTTATGGAAAATTTGTAATAGTCAAGAATGGCGTCTGCTTAATTACCATGCAAAACAAGAAATCTTTTGAGTTAAACCTGTATGTAAGAGAGTTGCAGTTCATGAAGACGAGAAAATATTATAAACAAAAAAGAATGAAATCAATGGAAAAAATTTGCAAACAGTATTGACGAATTCTGAAAAGTAAGGACAGATAAATGAGCACCATTGGTTATATACTGCTGTTACAATATGGAAGAGTCGATTAATTTTAATATGATTTTTGGAAATTAAATTCCATATTCTCAAGGCTATTAATTTCCCTAAATTTTCTACTTCCATAAAAAAATATATTCTGCCACTTTTTAATAAATAACTTATTTGAATTTAATACGTTCTTCACATTAAAATATGTAACTATAGTCTTAAGTCATTTTAAGCTACTCTTCCTTTGTAACATTGTGATTGAACCCAGAAAGATTTTATTCTCTTAATTTCATCACGAGGCACAACCTCTTTAAAAAATTTACTTAGAATCAGTTTTTATGGCGTTCGATCAACAAAATGTTTGATTTTTTTTCTCAATTCAAATCTTCTACTGTTAAAGAATCTATGTTTAATATGTTAATTATTCATGAAGATTAATTATAGTGAAAATGAATAAATTAACATACAGTGTGCCTTCGAAAAATAAAATCTAACAGATACATACATGTTTATGCGTCATCGTCTTATTTAAATTTTTGTGAACGAGAACTGCGTTTCATTCTTATTTTCTTTTACATTTTCCTTTAACCAACATCTGGAATAGATTTTCAAACAGGTTTAGCAATTATTTCTTTATTTCAAAGAAATTAGTCACTGATAGGAACAACATTTGACCTTCAATTGCCTAGAAAGGGCACACATTTTCGAATACTTGTTTTTGCGGCCCTCCTGCTGGTTGCATTGTATATCTTTTTAACATTTTTAACATACATATATATGTATGTATTTTGCACAAAAGAAAACTGTTTCTGAAAAAAATTACTTTTTGTAAAAGCAATTTGTGACGCCCAAAATAGAAAGGGACCTAAGGGTAAAAACCGGTTTTGTTCAGGAGAGCCATTTTAACGATTTAAATACGTGTATCTTTGGTGTACCATTACTTTCATAAAACGCGCATATCTCTGGGAGGGAACACTTTGGTGGCATGGGATCGGTTTCATTCGATGCTCATATGTTGTCCACATCAAAAAAAAAAAAAATTGAAAATTGCTTTTTTTTACCCTTAGGGCCCTTTCTCTATGCGCTGTCACATTTACTTTTTGTGGAAAAAACAACTTTGAAAAATATACTGTTTTCTAGAAAAGGGAGTTTTTTTTTGGAAAAAAAGAGAAAGTTTGTTACTTGCAGAAATGTTCCTAAATGTTGTTTGATTATTTAAAAACTATCAAATAAATTATTTTCCTCTAAAATTTGTTTCCGTTATTTATTTATTTTCTCTGCGCCAGATATTAATGGAGGCACTTCAAAGTATCTACTCATGAAATTGATTGCAATCATTTAACGAAAAGTGCTTTAAGTGTGATAATAAATGAGCCCCAAATCTATTTTATATTAAAGATAGAAATCTTTATTGATGGCAAAACAAAAAAGAAACACGGATATAGAAGGTGTACTGTATAGCAGCATTAAATAAGAAAGAGCAACTATTATTTTCAAAACTAGAACGATTTATAGAGAGATCCCTTAAGTTATTTACTAGAACACTTTGGTCATGGCTAAAATGTATTTTGTAAGACAAAAAAAAGTTAAATGACTACTTCTTCACTGTCTAAATCCATCAAGTTTTGGCACATTGACAGTGACATTTATTAAACCTACGCAGCTCACACATACGCACACATTTAACAGCATGTTGGTTTTGCTAACAAAACAAATAAAATATATGTTTCGTAAGTATAAAAGGTAAATAAGAAAAGCACACTTTTGGGAGTATAATAAAGAAAAAAGTTATTGCAGAATTAAATTTAAATTAATTTAAGGACATATCTTGAGGGATTTTATTGATACATAAATAAATTTAATGAACCTTAATTACTTAATGCTTTATTCATAAAAAATATGTTTGATTAATTAAAAATATTTTTGTGAATACGGCAGTTAGTTTATATGTTCTGTTTTCCATTATCCAGTCATTTCATAAATAAAGAAAAAATGTTGAGGAATTTTCAACATAAATTTTCCAAATATGCTCTTTGAAAACTCCACAACAATATGATTTCTAGTTATTGCAAACCGTTGATTAGGCGAAAATTATATGGATTTATTCAATGAATGAGGGAGCACGAGGGGCCTTGACTTAAGGTCATGACCCTATGGTCCCACTATAATGAACGGGAAACTAGCGGGTCAATCAGTTCCAATGAGATCGGCTTTGATTAATGGTGGCGGTGCTAACAGTGCACTGGCCGATGGGGGTCTGAGTTAGAACGACTATTGTAAGAGCTAAAATCATATTGAAACAGGGAAGGCTGTAGTTTTCCTGCTTTGCTAAAATTTGATGGACTGAGCACATCTTTCAGGTCTCAAAAGAAGCATTGAATTTAAATTTATGTTCTTATATTTTTCCCTTTAAATTGAGCACGTGTTCCAGACAATGGAAATGTATGTTTGTTCTTTGGTTTGCTAATGGAAAAAAATTTCATTCAATGCTCCCACGGCAGAGCACTTGCAATAGGTACAATTCAAAGAATGTATGTTTCGTATTCGTTTGTTTTTATGCAATTTCCGAAAAAGGGATTTTTCCGTCATCATTCTTTAAATATGTACATCGTAAATATTTATAATATTGAAATTATTTTGCTTTTGTTTCCTCACAGATGCTTTCATGATTATTGAGATGGTGTTAAACGAAATACAAAGTAACACAATATAAAAACCAACAATATTTCATGTAAATGTACATGTTTGTCAAATATTTGAATATTTGTAGGGTGGATCAATTTATTTCGTTTCAGTAAATGGTAAATAATGTAGTTAAGGGCTTTATCGAAAGGTTATGACTAGACTATGACTAAACTATGGCAATACTATGGCTAGACTACGACTAAACCATGACTAAAGTGTAACTAATTTTATTTGTTTTTAAAGCATTGGACAATAAAAAAATGACAGCGAAGTAAATAATAATGAGATTAGCTTAAATGCGTCAATACTAACTGATGGGACGCCTCAACTTTGCTTTATAATTAACACGCAACTGCAGAGTAGTGCAAGAATTAAGCCTTACCTTCCTATCACTTTCACCAACCGTCTATCTCTACACTATCCTCCCATCTCTCTGTAGTTCCAGTAAAATGCATTCATATGTAGAGCATAGCCCATGAGCAGTGGTTCAAGAAAAAAAAATATATATCTATATAATTGTGAGATTTTTTAACTTTTTTGCAAAATTTGGTTGAAGGTCTACTGATGAGTTGGTATCAGCACTTATAGACTTGCTTAACCATACAAGAAGTATATATAAATAATGGTAATTCATTTTCACTTGTCTTTATTTATCTCTTTCACTATATTTAAAGGAATATAAAAATCGATAACTTAAATTTTTGCATTTACCGTTTCTGGCCTGACTTTTTGAACACAGAAATTATCAAATTCGTTCCGTACCTTGAAATAACTTTGTGCTGCTGAATGTATGCAACTTTTCTTCTTTCTTTATACATATCAGAAATTAGTTTAATCCCACAATAAAATCTACTTAAGAAGTTCTATAACGTTCTCTATTATGTTTTGGAATTCTTGCTTCAAGTTCTCTTTTTATATTTCCTTGACCAAAATTCCTTTTGATTAATCTCTAGTATTTATTTAGTGGTCAATGCATTCTTATTATAAGTACATAATAATAATAATGGAAAAAAAATTGTTGAACACATAAAACTTTAAAGCTTATAGAGCCACTCAGGTGGGCATTCTCATAAAAATCTCATACATTAACAGCACGTCTTTGAAGTTTTATATTAGTGGCTTCTGTTGTAAAAATTTCAACTTAATTAAAATGTACATAATTTATGCCACTTTTTTTCTTTCCTCTGCAGTCCATTCCATGTATAGTGAAGTGAAATTAAAGTGAAAGTGGAAAAAGAGCTCTAATGATTTTTTGTTAAATTATTCTCAAAGCAAATATACATCTGCAAATGCAATCTAAATAAAGATTACATTAGAAATACGATTATGAAAATTAATGCATAGATAAACTTTATAAAAAAAAGACTAAAGCGTGCATTTGGCGTTCTTTATCTCTTCTCTTTAATATTCATCCTCATAATATGCTTTAATTTCTCCTCCACTAACACATATTTCTTAATTAATATTTTAAGCCTGCTACTTTTCGCATTATTCTTCATCATTGTACTTCAATTTCACAATATACATATATTTAGGTATGAATCATTAATAAATGAAGGTGGGATTAATACAAATATGCAACCGTAATCATGTAAACAGAACTTAAGATATGATGCCATAATCACTTATGAAAATTAACTAAAGTCTTTATATGCAGGCTCTTAAGGCTCGCCATAAAGTTATGGATGGATGGATTATATGGATGCCTTTTTGTTTACAGTTGTTTTAATTCTACCAACAGAAACGCGACACGTTATTGTTTCTTTCAATACTGCTAAAAAGAAAACGTGGAAAGAACAAGCGTGTAAAAACCTGACACATGTGAAAAAGATATGCATGTATCAATGTGTTTGTCTTGTCTGGTGGTGGTGTTTGTGTGTGTGTGTGTATAAATTGCTGAATCAGATAGACCGATTATTTGAGTTTTTTTTTTGTTTTCCAATGGTGGCATTTTTGTCTGCAATGCGCTAACAAATGCTGAGGTAAACAGATGGAAATGTCGTTTTGTTCTCTTAACCCTAAAAGATTATTTTATTTTTGTGGTCTATATGCGTCCCTTAATCAGCTGTACACCTAATGGTAGAGATACCATTAAACATTTTTAGGTATTTGCTTTGTATATTAGGTTACGTTAGGTTAGGTAAGCAGATTGATGGAAGGAAAACGAAATGTCGCACCGCACTTGGGTCTAATTAATTATGGCCTCTTTGTGATACCTGTCCTGGAAAAACTTTCGCTTGTTGTGGTGAAATAGATCAGACTACTACGAATTAATCAATTAAAACGATTAGATATTACTTTTCAATACATACATCGTTGATTCAACGAAGTATGACATTCTAGGGTTAAACAAATAGCAAACAAAATAAAATAAGAGTTTAAAAAGGAAAAACTTTTTAAACGAATTGAAGGGGAGTGACAGACATTGCAGTAGAAAATATATTAATATGTACATAGTCGTATATATATATATATATATATATATATAAATGTATAATTACATATACGACTACATATTTATATGCTTTATTTCATCTTTAATAAAACAATCTGTTCTGTTGAAATACTTGAAGCATATTTATAGTTTTCACAAATTCTCATTATAAAGAACTATTAAATAATTTATAGAGTTTTCGAAAATATGTAAAGTATGTAGTTAAAAAAAAATTTAAAATATCACATATAATAGATACAATTAACAAAGCATTTAGCAGCTAATAATACATGTAAACATAGACAAATGCTGTGTGACGAACGCTACATTTGTACGCCTTTTGTGATTACAATATAAAAATTGTTTAGTTCTTCAAAAGAGATATCTTCTTCTTATTATTAATATTTATACATATATTTCTGTGGGTTTGTGGCAAAAATCGGAAGGATTTTGAGAATTGAAGTATGTTTTCATATTTTTAGTGAACTTTGCATAAATCTGGAAGATGAGTAGAAGAGAATTCTAAAATAGCTCATTTGCCGCTCAAAAATGTTTATCGTTTTTTAACAAAACCCGTGACCCGTATTTATTATAAAATGCAAAAACTATATAATTATCAAGAGTATGAAAATAATTTATTTTTTTTTTCAAAAACAATAGCAAACCCAGTTGTTCATATAGTGCTCCACTCAAGCCCCTTCAATTAATATGACTGTTGAACACGTAGCATTTTGTTAAAGGGAACATCATGAGAAAAGATCGCGTTACACTTTTAAAACAACACATATTTCACAGAAAAGAACATGATGAAATATGAAAGGCAGAATAAGTAAATGTAGTCATAACTAATCTAGGCATAGTGTAGCTACAGTCTACTCACAGTGTAGTCATAGTCTAGTCATAGTGCTTTAAGTTTTTTAAATTATACCGTTTGGCTCTTCTGAATATTTTCTCAAAGCATGTATTGAAATCATAGTTTTCCAAAGCATAATTCAAACATGTTCCAAGAAATTCATATTTTTTCTACTTTCATCTCTTCTCTTTTTTCACAAAATTGTTATATATAAATTTTTAGTTGCAAATTTATGCAATTCAAGAAAAAATAAAAATTTTGCTGGCATCTTATTATTTGAGATTTTAATAATGCTACTGTTTCCTTTAAACGATTTATGTAAATGCCATAAATGTGCTTAAGCACACTGAAATACTGCCTACATACTTAATTACGCGTACATAGTACATATGTACATACATGCATAACTCTATGTGTATTAAAGAATATGCTTTATATAAATTCGTTGCATGCCACTATACGCATGGCATGGCATATTTTGCTTTGAAAATTATGCCTTTCGTATGAAACAAGTTGTAGACGTGTAATTTTGCTTTCCTATTCCTAAAAGTATGCAATTTTCAGTGTATGTGCACAAGCATGTAAAAGTATTGTTTGATAAAAAGTGAAAGCTTTTTGTTGCTACACATATGCATTTATATACATTTGTATGTGGATATATTTTTGTTAGGGAGAGAGTTTGTTATTCATGTGGAATTGCAGTTGTGTTGCATCTTGATTTTAGATGTGTGCATATGTGTTTATGTGAGTGCTGTTGAAAAGGAAAACGGAAATAATTTGTTAGTACATATGTATATATAAAATTATTATGTATTGTAGTATTCTTAGAAGTCGATACGAGAAGCAAATGTTAATGGAAATACCAGTAGGAAACAAATTTATTTATTAAATTTTATTTAGGATACAGCTGAACCAAACCAGAAACACAAAGTTAATAATAGAAATGGAAAAGAGTTTATAGAAATCAAAATTAAATTGTGTATTTGAAATTTTACACACATATTTAAATGTTAATAAAACTGTAAGACAATAATTTAAATGAATTACGGAAAATTTTGAATACACATTTTTTCTACATTCTCTTGAGCGCGAAGGGGATACTGAACAATCACAACTTCAGAGGCGCAACATAATGCCATTATAGTTAGTGTTAGTTGGAGCCAACTTCATTCAAGATTGCAAAACAATTTACATTATCCTGAGTGTTTTCTATTACGATTATATTGTATAATGAGTTACTCCAAACGCATTGTTTAAAATTTTATAGCCTACCTTTGAGCTCATCTTGGTATAATTTTATAATTTTGCCCCTTTTTGACTTTATTGAAACCGCACTTTATCCTTTAATTCATAGCAGAAGACATCTGCGAGCATTTATTCCTTTTTTCCACTTGCCTATTACAATCTTTCACCTAAAACCACTATAGAATAAAACTTGTGAAGGAATCTGTTGAATTAAATTACTGCTGTAAAATGTAAAACAGTTTTTTTTATGAATTGAATTGCACACTTAAGCAGGAAAATATATGCTGCGGATATTAAAACCACAAAATATTTTTCGTTCCTCTTATAAAAATTTTCTAAACCAACAAATAAAACCACATGCTTAAAAATATAAAAACTTGTATGATTTTAAAACAAAGTTAATTGCTAACGGCTTTACTCATTATAATTTATTTAAGGATTGTTGGAGGTTCACGCCACAAACTTTCATATAAACCTTGGATAAGTATCAGAATAAATGTAGACATTTTACTCAAACACAGCCAACTTGAGAGAACTGTTTGTATTTCGTCTAGTGCATTTTAAAACTCTACAGCGTGATTTCGTATTCTTTGCACGAAAATTAGGCAACATTTGCTGTTAATTAAAAGCAATTCTTTTGCCTTTTTAGTTTCGTTTGTTGCAATACAATCTTCAACTTCACCTTTTAACTAATTTATTTAAAATCATTTCCAGGAAATCCCAAAGGCATTTCTTACTTTTGCATTTTCGCTTTTTATAAATGCAAATTGTACACTAATGATTACATTATTACATCTCTTTTAGCTCATGGTAATCAAAGGAATAATTACTATTCATTCATTCATTCATTTCTCTCCTATGAAAGCAAATAATATTTTAGAAATTCGTGCACAGCCATTCACAATTATTAAGAACACAAGATGCAAAATCATTCAACATTAATTGCTATTACATTTAAATTTGACTTTAAAATAGATACATACATACATATATGTATATAGGGGAGATATCAAATATTAATATGCATAATGCATAGTGAAAGCTGCCATGAGCGGACCCTCATCGGCGATGTAAAATATATTTTAATAATGAAATGTAGAACACGGTAGTCGTATAATGTGTTTCCCCCATATAATAATGGTATTGACCTTGTTATATTTCTGTACTGTAAACAATTGCGACCTACTACGCAGACTTTTTCTATCAAACAATGTTTTTCTTGAATAATTTAAGAAATGTATAATGCAGCAAATATTTGTTTTCTGTTTTATACGGATAAATAGATTTCAAATAAAATTCCACCATTAATTCATAAATAAATAAAATATTAAATAAATAGCTGTACGAAGACTATTCTCGGCTGCTGTGCGAAACTAATTTACCTGACATACATATGTATGTACATACGCCCACAAGTATTAAAAGGTTTTACATTCTTTAAACATAGTGTGGCTCCGTAGCCTATCAATCTGGAGGTTGCGTCTTCGACTACCGCCTAGACCCTGTGTGTTCTTGCAGACAAGCTAAAAGCTTCGCCTAATGTGTGTTGTTGTTACAAAAAATACGTTTTTCGCTTAACATAAACTTTCTATAACTCAGACTTCATTATTAACTTTAAATTGTTTTACCTACATTTACCCACTGCTTATGGCCTAACACAAATACACATGTATATGTAAACACGATCATAAATATATGTAGATAGACATACATACATACATACATATGTAGATACGGTTACAATATATTTTCTTATTTATTGTCAAAATTAACACCTCAATGAGATCAAATCTTATTAACAACTATTGCCGACAAACTGAAGTTCAGTAAATTAAAGAAAGATAATGGAAAAATATCAACAAAAAGAAAAAAAAAACAAAATACTTATTGAAAATTCTTTTATGAGCTTAAAAAATTTTTTATGTATGTATTCATATATAATTTTTAATGGTGTTTGACGGTTTATTTTGGGTCCATTTTCCAATAAAAAATATTATAGAGATGGAAAGGCGAGTAACTGTTTACTAACTATAACTTTTACAGACCCAGGAGCACGTAGCAGTTTTGCCTGCTGATTTGGAGTTAGTGGCCAACAACGCCACTACATGTGTCCCTGTACACATGTATTTAAGGTATCTTTAACGATGGGTACAAAATAGAGGAAAAATTGTAAAAGACATATTGAAGACGGCTTAAGCAATAAATTAGGGGGTACTGTTGGCTGCGCCCCGAAGATAATCAGTTAAAATCCTGGTAAATTTAAAAATGCGTTTATTGTGTCTGTGCTAACAGCGCCCTCTTTCGACGGTATTTTATCCATAAAACATCGGCAAAGTGAAATAATGAATGAAATGGCTCTCCTTTACCTGAAAATTTAACTCTGCTTTACAAATTCTCAAAAACAAAATGTGCAACTGCTGACTTGTGCAAGAATTAAGCGTTCTATCCTTCTATCAGTTCATCAGTTTCCAACTACTTCTGGTGCAATGTGTTGCATACGTAGGGTATATCCCCTAAGCACTAAGGAGAAAAATCGTTGACGAAATTTTCAAACAGATATCTACGAAAATCGTACAAAACGAAGACACTTCCATCATTTTTATATATAAATATAATGACGAACAAATAAAAAACAGTAACGTTCATATTTATTAGTGAATCGTTCAATTGTACGAGTTCTTACCTACTTACTATATAAGAACGACGCAGCTCTAGTTCTCACTGCCATAAGTGAGCAAGCGTGATTTATTAGTTGCTCATCTCTATTATGTAATGAGGTTAATAATATGATTTGAATGACTTTGTAATGTACAAATTTCTATTCATTTTATTCCGAAGATACAATCAGAATGTAGAAATGTTAAGTTTGAATAATCTTAATTTCATTCATTCATTCTATTCCGTTTGTGTCGGTACTTATGATGTGATTTACGGACAAACATAGAATATTTAACGCTTTCGGTACTTCTTTTCTGTTTTTGAATTTATATTCTTAAATTTTGTGTATACTTAAGCATACTTTATGATTAATCAAAAGAAATTTTTTATCATTTTGCTTCGAAAAGTGGTTTTTGAGCATCATGCCATATACCATAGAATATCCGAAACGGTTAAGATTTATAAAAAAAAAAACTGTTCTAGAACTGAAGGAAAAATTATGTGTCAGCCAAAGTTTATTTTCATTATAAGTTTAAAATCTACAACTTCCAGGCATGTTTAAAAGCATAAAGGGGAGAACTAACAAACTGTAGTTTGTGGCATTGATAAGCTTTTGAAGAGGAGCAATGTGAAATGTAACACAAAGAGAGCTTTTGTACAGGGTGTTATAAACAAAATATATACATAATAAATTCAAAGTTGAATGAAGTTTTCACAAAGCGATTCGTTCTGTTTGCACTTGTCAAATCGGATACACCTAAAACATAAATACAATTACCTTTCAATGTTAAAATGAGTAGGAAGGTTGCGTGAGAAATTCTAGACATTGATTTCATTCCAGAAGAGAAAAAAAAACTAATCAAACACATATTACACATCGAGTTCAAGTTCTTTTCTTGGACCCACTGGTCCAAGTGCTCAGGGTGCAATGCATTGCACTGGAACTATATAAATAGAGCGATCTTGTAGAGCACAGAACAATTTCTTGAAAAAACTAAGTTCTGTTTGTATATTTCGGTATTCTCAAAGATTTTTTAGCAGTTCTTGTATGAAGAGGTGAAATTTCAGTTTTTTTTTTCAAGAATTTGGTTAAAGGCTTACTGAAGGTATTGGTATTGGCACCTAATGAAACGAGCATACAGACCACCTGAACCATATAACAAACACAGATAAATAACCATACCGTGGTTAATTATAATGCAAAGTTTCGGCGTCCCTGGTCTCAATTCTGACGCATTCTTTTTCAGCTATGGGTAGCCATTTTATTTATTATTTTGGGCTTGACCGGCTCGGGAATCGAAGCCGGGTTCTTTTTCTTCAGTACACCAATTATGTGCAATTAACAAAAATAATAAAAGAGTGCAAGAATTATCTCATTACTTCCTTACCAAAAGTGTATTAATTTTCTTGACATTGGCTGGTGGAAAAAGAGATCTGGTTGATAAATACTAGAACGGAATACTTGAAGTCAGTGACCATTGGTGCAAAACATTGGTCTATTCGAAATAAAACATTGATATATCATTTTTAAGGCCCGACTGCAAATTCCAAAGATGTAGGAAAAGTTTAATAAGGAGATACCTAACTTTTTTGCCTATAAAGTGATACGGTCTATTGCACATTCATACATACATCCATACATATAGGAAAAAGGATTCGTGTAGTACTCTATTTCTTTGGCTTTCCTCAGTTATTTGAATCAAACTTCAAATTTTTCTATTTTTCTCACACAACATTTAATTTTTATTTAAGTTTAAATGTTTTTTTTAAATTATTATTAAATGTATTACAATTATTTTTTTCAATTTGTTCGTTTCTTTTCAATATAAACTATACAAAATTGCTGGTATAAAATATAGTTTTCCTTTTTCTTAAATTTAGATTTTAGGAAAATGTTATCATATTTTAGTTTTCAAAATTCTTCAGCATTATAAAGTAGTACATCAGTCCTTTTTTATTATTTTTAAATATAATCTTTAGATTGTTTACCTATTTTATTAAAAGGAAACTAATTTTTGTAACAAAATATTAAAGAACAAAAAATAAAATCAGGATAATTCCAAGGGAAACTGTTGTTTTTTAAAGACAGTAGTAGCCGAACGTTATAGCAAAAATATTCTTTGGCAGTCAAGTACAATATAAACCAAAGAAGAAAAAATTCACACCTGGCATATAAAGTCAGCCTGCTAAAAGAGGAGTCAGGATATTTTTCTCTACATCATGGTTTGGAATCATTAAAAAAAAACCGTGACTAATGAAAGGAAAAACTTTATTGAAGAAATTGCCTTTGAAACGCAACGAAATCGATCTATTTTTGAAGAGGATACCTATGCGGAATGAGAAATGGATTAAATACATTAACTGGCGAATTTAATTTCGAAACAAGAAAAATATTCCAAGATTGTCAAATTTAATAGGGGAATTAAAATAATTTCTATATAATTGCGGAACGTGTTTCTAGCATTTAATTTCGAATCAACAAGAAGATTAAAAATTATCTCTGATCATTCTTATAGAATTAAAAAATGTCTAAAATATAATTCCAGAAGAGCTCACGCTTGAATAGTACGATTTATTAATTGTAAAGTGAACAAAGTGAAACTATATCAAGGCGTTTATTCACTATCAGATTAGCCGTTACTTCTGCCAATAATTCGACGTGTGTGAAAAAGTACAGTTGCCTAGACTAACATACATATATATATATATATATATATATATACAATTCTGTTACATTTTCTAATCTTGAAATTTTTTTTTAATAATATTTTCTGAGCGATCAAGTTGAGTTTTGAGTAGACATGAAAATAAAATAATTAAATACGTATGTGTTATTAAAATATTGTAAGACATTAGTTTTTCCCTTTTTAAAAATGTTTATAAAACAATAATAATTATTTAAGAAAATATTCGTGCTACTGTGGTCCCACAAACCTAAGCAAACATTTATTTATGAACATTTTTTGAATAGGACAGATTTCAATCAGATTTCTTAAAAAATAATTGTACGTTAATGTCGAATACAGAATCATGTCCTTAATTCAAATAGAAAGAAAATATCTACGAACTGCAGTATGAATTACATACCAATTGGAACAGTTCGAATTACATAGCAAGACCGTAAGAATTTATGCATAATATCATAAACCAAAATTACTATATAAATTAAATAAAAAAATTTTGGAAAAAAGGAAAAGAGAAAAAATTATTTAAATTTGTTTTTATTTTTATTTCTGCGTTTCAAATATTTAATATTTTTGTGTATTTTTTTCTGTTGCTTAAATTATTTTAATGTAATTTTTCATATTAATTTTTTTGTATGATCTTTTCATACTACAAAAATCTTTATTACAATTATTTGTTAAGTTTAAGTTTAAGGTTTTAACTATAATTGCACTAAAACTATATGCTATTAATGTTATTGTTGTTATTCTATGGGTCACAGTTAATGATTGGGAGAATTAATAAGTTGTTTTTTTTCTTTATTTATTATTTTTAACGTAAAATATTGATAAATTTAAAATTTATCTGTGCTTTCAGAGTGTTAAAAATAATTTAAATAAAACTTAAAGATATGAAAAAAGAATTGGAAATTTTGAACCGAAAATGTAAATTTTACAATCAAATTGCAAGTATCTAATTTATATTAAAAAAGAATTGAGAACTAAATTTTATAATTTTCTTTTTAATAAAAACTATATATGTATAATAATAGTTTTAAAGATCAATTTTTTTACATTTTAGAAATTATCACAAAACAAAACAAAATATATTTCACTTAAACCTACTTTTCACAAAAATGTTATTAATTTGTTTTATAATTTATAAAAAAATATTTTTTAACGAAAATAAAATTAGAAAATCTTATAAAACATATTCTCACACATACAAAAATGTTTTTGAGAAATTTACAAATAAAAATTATTTTAAAAAGCAATTATTTTACGAATGTTGTTGTTTTCTGAAAGTATTTTACATGTAAATTTGTCCTTAGCTTAATTTTGTGAAGTCATATAAAATTTTCATTCGCATTTAATTAAACAAACAATAAGCAAAAGTATGAAGTTGGTTTAAACTTTTAGAGTCTTTAAGAGAGAATGTGAGTATCATAGTATATTTGTATTTATTATAACGTTACCGAAATATATTTTCGGAAAAACTTTCTTTATACATATCACATTTAAAATAAAAATCGAACTTTACATAGCATGTATGTACATTTTAAAAATAAAATTAAAAAAAATTAAAAATAATAATAAAATGCATTAAGTTCGAAAAATTTCAATATTATTTTTTTATAGTTCTCATTGAAACATATACATATATCTATAAAAAACTGAAACTGCAATGAAAAATAATATATTTTCTTTTTGAATCATTGGAACGATTTTTGAAATAAAATTAAGGTTGATGGTGTTTTCCTTGCAGAAATAATAAGTGCAAAAAATCTTTTAAATTTTCGAATTAAAATTGGAATTTTTCGAACAATAATAAATTAAATTTTTATCTTTGACTTTAACTTTCTGAAAACCCAAATAAATTTTAATTCATATCGTTTTTGTTTTCACAAAAATTAGCTGCAAGATTTTTTTAACGTAAAACATAATTATATAATTATTTACATTTGTAATTAACTAAAAAAAAAAAATAAAATAGAAATATATGTATATCGGAGATAATAAAACTTGCGCTTCACAGTTATATATTCTAAACATATACTAGAGTATTGTTTTTTTCTAAATTTTTTTGCTTATTGAGCAATTTTATATAAAAATATAAAATGTTTAATTATATACTATTTCTTAAAAAAAAGTATTATATTAATCTTATAGTACTACAATATATTAATGATTGTTGTAGATATTTATATATTTTTCTTATGTATTTGAATGAATTCATAGTATTGTTAATTTCCTTTTAAAGAACACTTAACTGGATGGTTAGTAAAATTACTTCTTCGAATGGACTATGGACAATACTGTAGTAAATTTCGAAATTTTAAAATTAAAATTATTTATTTTTTAAATCGAAATTATAAATGGTCAGCATTTAGTTTCATTTCATTAGTTTATTATAGTAAAAATTAGATTCTATGATTTACTTTTATTCCAATTTTAATATCAATAAATAATTTACATACTTTGTTTGGAAAACAAACTGATATAAAATTTTTGCTCACAAAGTCAGACTAGAACTCAGACTCCAAGTTCAAATAGAATGCAAGCCAAACAGAATGTAATATTTAAACAAAAAATACAATGTCTTCCCATGCACTAGAACCAAAACTTTTTTACGGATTGCAAAGCAATATACATATATCAAATTGGCACAGTAGAAGGCATAACTTTGTTCATAAAATAGTTTTATAATGAAAGTTAATGAAGTAATAACTGCATGCTAAGCATTAAAGTATAAATAAAAAATAATGCAAATTGAAATTAATTTCAAAAATTTTATATATTATTCCGATAGCGGGTTGTACTTACAAGCTCGCTGCTCAAATTAAAACTGTTATTCAGTTACAAAAAAACTGTATTCATAAACGAAAGGAAATTGGTTTTTTATGACTTATTCACGCGGTAATCTCCAACCCATTACTTTTAGTTGTAGTAGTGGTAACTACTTCAGTCATCGCCATTATTTAAAATAATTTATAATAGATCGAAAAGCAAAAGAAGAAGCATTATGTACCATCCATTAAGTAATAATTGTTTTATTTAAGAAACTATTTTATAAAAATTAATTGCAGTTATCACAAATGGTTTTAATATTCCATTTGATTTTATTGTATATTAGAAATTATTATATTATATATTTTTTATTTACATATGTATATGTATTTATAAAAAATCAAGTCTCTTCGAGTTTTCTTTTATTATATTTCCTATGCAAAGTTTCTTATCTTTTTAATAAAAATTTGTATTAAAAAAATTTGGCAAAAGTGTCTTCAAAATTTTTTCTTTTTTTTTCATTTAGATTTAAATTTTTTTTAATATTAAATCAGTTTCTTTTAAGTTCTTGTTTTATTAGGCACATTTTCCTTATTTTATATATATTTTTTTAATATATGCAAATTTAGATTGTTTTATTTAAAAACAAATTAAGTTTAAATTTAATAGTCCGCAAATGTAAAAATCAAATCAAATGAAATATAACGAATTTTTTCTGTTTTTATGTTTTGTAGAGCGATGAAATTAGAGAGAGTAGGGAAAGGGAGTAGTACCACTGGAAAATTAATAATATAATGTTTGTTGTTGTTGTTGTTGTGCTTAAAATTATTATTGAAGGCATTTGTCAATGTTCTCCTCGTAAAAGTTCCATTAACAAATTAAAGTCACCACCATCACGGGATTTAATAGACAACATTTCTTTGCCCAGCTGAAAAACATTGCACAACAAGAAAATATTAATAAAATGAACTTAGATTTTTCTTCCGACGATGTATGTTTGAATATCGGACGAATTTCTGTGAGCTTATGGCAATCAGACCTATTTTGGTTTTTATTGGACTTCTAATTCGACTTCAAAGCGTTACAAAGTCAACTACAGAATCCAAATTGTTTGAGTTTATGCATAAAATGGTCAAAACAACAGTAAAAGTTCGACTTTTATCGCTAGAAGCTCCTTCTCTAGAGTAGTACTTCCTGATCTGTTCTAACTAAATAAAAAAAAAGTTGGGCTGTACAAAATTTCATAAATTATGGAGAGAATAATTTACAATTTTCTTTAATCATGGAACATAAACGTAAAAAACAGACAGTGTCTAAACGATGGTTTAGAACTCCAGGACGAATAATTCTCATGCAATGACGCTGTAGGACCCTCGATGAAAGAATGTTTTCGTCATATCAATATCAGCCTTTGTAAACAAAAATGTGTCGGTTATCGTGTCTCATGGAAATTTGTAGAATATGGCATTCAACGGTCCTCAAACTCTTGTTTGTTATTTTTTTTATTCTTTGAAAACAAAAAAATCTTTTTTTTTTATTAGTGCCATTGAGCCAGTCGAAGCTGATGACTGGGAAGTACTATCATGATCGTTTTGAAGCTCTTATGTTTCTGAGCAAAAATAACTTATGTATACGCGCCGGCATCTTCATAAGTTGAGCAAAAAGAGACTTGGCATTGGAAGTAGGTCAGTACAAATTTTCTGGATTTGAGCAGGAGGCTCCGGAGCACATTTTGGGGGTACTGTGAGGCTTCATGCCACAGGAGATATGACCAATTAGGCACGCCAAGTCTGGAATCGAAGGCAATTCTGACATTCCTCAGGAGGGCAAGTCTGGTTGAGGTGCTCTGACATCTGACAGGGGATACAATGTGTCTCTTATCATTTGTACAAAAAACATTAACTGCTTCGATTTGGAAAAATATTTAAAAATACAATTTTGTATGTGTGTGTAAATCAAAAATAGTTTTTCATGAACACGGCAGTAATTAAGGACTTCCAAGATCTTGGATCGCTGAACTCTCACAAAAATATTTCAAATTTTTAAATTTTCTAACAGTGATGTCGATTCTCATGTGCAATGCAGTTTTCACTTTATTAATTACTATCTTCTTCCGCTTTAAAGCCTTTTTACAGCAATTTAGAAAAGAACAATAAAGTGCATATATTTTTATTAAAAAAAAAAAAGTAAAAAGTGCAATGCAATCTTCTGTATTTATTTAATTAGCAGAAATGGATCAAGCTTACCTGGCACGTTCTCTGTAAATCTGGTATACGCAACAATAATTCACCAAATTTCGATGGACTATCTGGATAGTGAGCCAAGGTGTAGGCTTGTAAACTTTGCAACGCCTTCTCCTGACATTCTCTAACCTTAACTGGTTCTTGTAATTCTGATGTATCTACAAATATTTATACAATTACCTTTAATGGTTTGGGGTATCTAAACAAAATTCTATAAATACTCACCTGATTGTAGCAGTACAATAACCTTCATAGCAACATATTCATAACGATCAACACGTAAACGTCTTAAATGGTCTGTCAGATTCAGCATTCTTTCAATGCAGGGCTGAAATTATTATTATAATTTTATTTTTTTTTTATAATTAACATTGCTAGCGATTTTCATATGTATTTATAATTCTGGGATTTACTCACCTGAAAACCAGTAAGTTTCGCTTGCGTCAATGTTATTGTTTTGCCTAGCGACATTTTAATTTCTCCCGGTGTATCGATGGAACGATAACAACAAGAAAAAAGTAAAAGTTCACACCAAGAGTTTATGAGTAGGCAAATTTGATCGTCAATCTTGAAAAGAATTTGGTAATAAATTATTTTCGTGTAGTTCTTTTTTTTAAGCTTAAAGTAGGAAGAAGTAAAGAAGTATAGGTTTTTAGGAATTCCCTTACTATTGTGTTTTTCGTAATTCTTTGAACGATATTCGAAGAAATTTAAATTTAAAGAGTGGCGTTAGAAATGCAAGTATATTTTTAAAAATTTAATAAATTTTAACTCAACTTCGTTGAGAGTCCTGTTGGCGGAAGTTTTACACCATTAAATCTTAAGTATGTATGAATATTCTATATATATAAAAATCTCGTTTCACAATGTTTGTCCGGACTAGTTTCCGAAACTACTGAATTGATTTTAATGAAATTTCGGACAGATATGTAACTTTTTCCAACTCAAAATATAGGCTATAATTTATTTCGATTTATATAAAAATGAAAGGAAACCAACTAAACGAGTTTAATGAAATTTAAAACAGAAATAGTCCAGCGCCTATAAGAGCACATGGCCTATATATTTTTGCAAAAATAAGACGACGAGGGGCGGAAGGGACAATTTACGCATATCCGAAACTAACTAACCGATGTTAATGAAATTTTAAACGTTGATAGGTCTGAGAATAGAAGGACACATAGTATATATATATTTTTTTTAAATAGGAACACGAGGGGACGTCGGGAGTAATATATGCCTGTCTTAAAACCATGTATCCGCTGGAGTTAAAACATGAGCTAAGGCGCAGGTAAAAGCAAGAAAGTTTTATTATATAGTATTATAATAAATATATAATGTGAATATCTATTTAATTTTTCTTTCATTATTTCTTTAAAATTCAAATTCAGCTTGTAGTGTAAATAAAATAATAATATAAAAATAAATAAATATGTGTATTATTGACAAAAGATGTTTGTTTTTTAGTGTTCCCTTATTTTTGATTATTTTCACTGCCTTTTTTTCTTGGCCCCGGGCTCAGGAGATGTTCCATACGTATGCAATGCATACAGCGGAACTGTTGGAAAGGGATAGTGTAGAGAAGAGACAGTTGGAGATGTGATAAGAACGATAGATAGAGCTTAAATCTGTAGTGGCGTGTTTTTACACTTGCTGCTTCGCAGGTGTACTGTTGTCGCATTAATTTTTAAGCTAAAAGAGCGCCATTTTATTTATTATTTTACTTCGCCGACGTTTCTAGAAAACGGAGAAGAAATTTAGTTCGATAATTGATTAATTAACTGCTCGCTCTATAAAATTGATATCTGTACTCTGCGAAAACGTCAGTTAAATATGAACATTTATAACAAAAAATTGAAGATGTTTCTTTTTGTATTCTATAAACTTCATATTTTCTTTTCTTTTATCCTTCAAAAAGTTCTCAATATTTTTAAAAGGTATGGTGCCTATTTTCCTCTTTAATAAATCAGGTGAAAGAAAGAATATGATAATTCTTGAAAGTCAATTCACTTACCGATATGTTTTTAAATAACGGTAAACTTTTGCACCACTTTACAATCTTGTAGAGACGATGATCAGCCACCTTGCATAGATGAGCTATTAAATCGGGATTAGTGCTAGAAAAGAGACCAGCACTGGCCAGCAGTGGATTGGTCATTTGATTGGCAGCTGCAGATGAATCTGTTGAATTGGAAGTGAGTGAAGCCGGAGTGGAGGAGGCTATCAATGGTTGATTGAGCCGCGCCAGCTCGGCATCTGTGTATTGCCAGAGATGTTCAACATCCATAATTTCTTGTAATAATTCAGGAATACTGTTGTGATGCAGGGAATTGGAGGAGGCGGAGGAAGTACTATTAGAAATATTTGATGAATGGGTATGAGAATTTGGACGTGACGACGAGGATATGTTTAAGCCGTTCAATGAAGGTGAATGAGTGGACAGATTATTGCTATATGGTTCGCACTGTTCGGTTTTAATTGCATTTGTTGTTGTTTGATTGGAGTTTTGTGAGCCATAACCATTTGATTGATGGGGTGATTGTAGGGAAGGATTTAAACGCTGTTGCAGCTGATGTTGCAACTGTGAATGTTGTTGACTGGCCGCCATAATATTTTGTGCAGAATTTTGCTGTTGCTGGTGTTGTTCGGGGGAAAGTAAAGGACTCATTATGGAATTGGGTAGAGTATACGAACACTGATAAGTAGAACGGCCGCCACGAGTGCGATCTTCTCGTATGGCTTCCAGTTTCATGCCTTTCTGCAAGCATTTATCAAATCTGCAAGCGGGACATTTTTTACGTGTAGTAATGCTTACTGCACAGGGCCCACCCCGTACGCAAACATAATTCTTACGATTTTGGACGGTGCGCTTGAAGAAACCTTTGCAGGATTCGCAAGAAAAGATGCCATAATGGAAACCGGATATTTTATCACCACATATGGGACAGGGAGAATTTATTAGTTGTTGACGGGATATACCAGCGGCTGGAGAGGGTGGTAAGCCCGTAGAGTCGTTAGCAATATTGAAGGTAGAAGATGAGGAAGAAGCGTCCATTGATAAATTTTGGGCTTCTGCTGAGGCTGCAGCGTCCAATTTTGCTGATTGCCCAGTTGGCACTGAAGCCATCAGGGGTCTATACAGTAAAGCGGAATGTTGTAAGCTGTTGGCCGTCGATCCATTAAAACTGCCATATACACCATGAGGCGCTGTATGTCTGCCTTGTATGGGTGAATGCGTGGGACTGAATTCCGACGA
Source organism: Dexiosoma caninum (assembly GCA_963924685.1). Lineage (NCBI taxonomy): Eukaryota > Metazoa > Arthropoda > Insecta > Diptera > Tachinidae > Dexiosoma > Dexiosoma caninum. The sequence goes on along the minus strand of OZ004727.1, from coordinate 923,151 downwards.
ATAAGAATAACATGAACTATGAGAGGCATCACTATTATTTCGCGATAAGGACGGGGTATATGGAGCATGTCGTGATGTTAGTGGAGATTGAGAAGGTGAACTGTGTGTATAAACGGAATGTATGGCAGAATCTGGGCTGGGATTGGCAGGTAAGTGTGGCAAAGCTGTGGTAGATTTTTGACGTGCCAACAAAGGCGAATTCACCAATACGGAATGATCAGGTGGTTCATATTTCAAATTGATGGGATCACTTTGGGTGGGTGCCAACTTAAGTTTGGGATGATAAATTCCACTACTTGCAGTTGCGTGATGAACATCCAGCATTAATTGTTCTGTATCAGTTTTGATTAAAGAAGCTCCCCCAGACTGTGTAGATGGTGTGGTGGTAGTAGCTTCACTTTTTATAACAGCTACAGCATTACAGGGTTCCGGTCTACTACCATTACTCATCGTTGTGTCGGTGTCCATTACCTCGGTCTCTCGTGTATCTTCGTTATCAGAAAGTTCTCCCTCCCAAGACATGGGTCGAGGACCATTATGGTGATTATATGTAATATTGGAAGCAGAACTACCTACCCGTCGTGTTACTTTTAAATTTTCAATATTTGTTAATTCCGTTTCTGAATCCGACTCCTCTGCTTTCGTTACTGGTATTCGTATACCATGACCGGCCGTTATTACACTTGTCCCACTTAAAGTCCTAGAACCATTATAAAATCCCACAGAAACAATATTACCATTCGTTGAGGACGAGGAATTGCACCCATCATCCACTTCACATTTAATATTTGTCACAGACACATTATTTCTCGTAGTGGTGGTTGTGCAAGTAGTTGTGTTTATACCTGCACTACCATTTCGTCCTACTCCACCTCCCCCAGGCCCAGCAGTATTAGTCATATTAATGGGTAATGGAAAAGAAGTACCCGCTGTTGCTGTTGGGGCAACCAATGTTGCTCCGCCCGTTACATTCTCAGTTTTAATGGTGGACATGTTTGTTATTGCTATGAAATTTTAAGTTTTTTTGCAGTTTTTGTTTCTCTGTTTTAAGTCTCTTGTAGTCTTCTTTTTTATTAGAGGGCGATCCATGCCCTCTGAATTATATTCTTATTTGTCACTTCTCCGATTTGAAGGAATTTCAAAGTCTCTCAATTGTATGTATTATTGTTGCGCAAATATTTCTTATAAAATTTAGACAGATGTCGTTGATGCAGTATCATGTTGTGAAAATGCCTGAAAGGAGACAAAATGACAATAGAAATTGTTAATACGATAATTGATGTCATTGATAAGACAATGTTTATCCTAAGGAAATCATGAGATGGTGAATAAGAAATTTATTATCACGAAAACAATTTTGCTTTTTCATTGTATTTCTTAGCAATGCAGCAGTATCCGACTAAGTCATAAAAACACTTCGCATTTCTCTGCTGTGCATTAGTGTACCTTTGGTTCAGGTGTTGCCGGAATGTTTCAATGACGAAGGCATAGCCAATGAAAAGTACCGTCTTCAGCTGGTAGGTGGTATTGTGTAGCATCATCAGCGCGGTAAAATGATTAATAGAAAGGCTACTTCACACTATAGAAGCTGCAACACTGTATAAAACATAAAAACAAAAAAACGCCCAATAGAACAGTAGTAAAAATAATGAAGTTTTCCTCTATCTACCCCTTCAACACATATCATCACTATCAGAATCCCTTTCCTACAGAAGTTCCGTCGTAGGCTCCAATTGCTATCCGGGTAAACACTACCCAACAAGTCTTAACCCCAAAGTGCACCGGCTTTTACCCGCTGGTAAAAAGAACCAGCTCTGTATTGACCGGGTTAACGCCCAATAATTGAATAACGCACAACATTGAAAACATTCCGAATATCCAGAAAAGCGACCACCTCCATACTCCTTATACCGCAGGCTGCGCTCTATGTAACCGACCACATCACGAAGATTGTAGAAAATAATTGTAGAAAAACAAATACAATCTGATGTAATTAAACCAGGTGGCATCACTACGCCAGGCTATTATTTATTTACTCTATTTTCTTTATTTTAACATGCGTAATTTTATTGCAATCGGTATTTTATTTGGGAGAAAATATTTTACCGACACTTTATGGCACAAAGCACAAACATACGGACGCCTGTTAAAGCGTTTGTGCTGCCCACTTAGTAATTACATCATATGTCAGAAAGTTCAAAAATGTAAATGTCATTCTTTTATAAATCTAACAAGCTATGTATGTAAGTTTTTACTGCTTTCGAAATACAACATTAAATCTAAAACACGAGTATATGGATTGTATGTACACATATTCCATACAATGACTCCTAAATTCTAAACAAAAAATTTAAAAATAAACAATAAAATTAACATTTTATTTGAACAAAAGGAAGAAAGTATAAAGGCACCTACACACGTGTGTTGGTGTTTTATTAATATCGAAAATCCATAAAAAATATATGTATGTATACGGTATACATTATATATATATATATATATATATATATATATATATATGTATATGTATATGTACATAATACTCTTTATCTTTTTGCTTAGAAACTATACTTTTTTTTTACAAATACTATTTTATATGATTTTGCTGATCTCTCAAATTTAATAGTTTTTTAGTAGATGCTATCAGCAAAAGCATAAATCAGCAGCAGTAAAAACACTGTAATTACATCATTTTTGTTAGTAGGGCGTTCCAAACAAAAAAGAAATTCAAATTAAAATGTGAATTTTTTTTCGAAAATTTGCTTTTTGCTTCCGCTACATACTGAGAAAACTATAATTGATATTTTTAGTGGCGCCTTTTCACAGTACTTTATAAGAGAAGAATAAAGCGCAAATATTTTTAGCAAATAAAGTGATAATTGCAACACACTTTCTAATAATCGAAATCATTATTAAATAGATACACATTCAATAAATAAATTTTTATGAAAACTTGGAAAAGAACATATGTACATGTAACTTGATTTTTTAAAACAGTGCAAAGTGAATGGAGATTTCGTTTTTACTTTTCAACTATATATTCTTTATATTATACGTTATAGAAAGTTTGTGGCAAATGTTTATTTTATTTTCAATATTCTGCATATTAGACATATTTTCTTATTCACGATAAAGTTACACAGCCAAGTAGTAAAACATTGGCAGAGAAAAAGAGAAAATTACTGATATCAAACCGATTTTTGTAAATGGCGTATTCTACGACTGGTCTTGACTATGGATTTTATTCTACGGACCCTTTCTATGTAGTTTCAACAGAACGAACTCCACAAAGTCATATACACTTATCCCCCATTCTAACATCTTTCGCATTATTACCACTGCAATTCGATCAAAACGGAAGACTGTCGTATCCGAAACGGTAGAAGGACGACCTCAAACAAACTGCTCTATGTTTTCTAGTTAACCATGTTCTAATGTCGGGTACCAATGTATAAGTCGATCTTCTCAAATCTTTCACGACTTCACTGACGCCGCTATACATATCCGCAAAGCAGCTAGTCTATATACAGGCGATATAACGTATGTATGTATGTAAACCTCTCATAAATGAAGAATGTCTCAAACGATATCAATAAAATTGTCCCAACTTAAATCTCGTGAAATAATGAACCGATATACTTTGACAGATTTAGAGAATTTTCGGAAATGTTTTTTTGCAAATAATTTTGCCAATACTCAAGGGATCCGAGCAAAATCATATCGTTTGCTTTAAAAAGTATTATCGATTGGTGTTAATTGGATTCATTGCTAATTAATTAACTAATTTTTGTATGATGACAAATATAATTCTCCCCAACACCCCAAACTGCAGTTGAAATCAATTTAAACTATTAATAGCAAAGGCCCCACTTTTCATTTTCGGGCCGCCCTAATTGGGTTATTATTTTGTATACGCTATGAGTCTTCACATCCATACATATGCGATTGCTCATGTATTCATTTTCTATACGATTGTACGAAATTCGGTTAAGGTTATTGTACCTTTAATTTATTTGTTTTTTCTTTTTTAATTTAACTTTCTGCTGCCTTTCCAACTGTTCTTTCTTTTCTCTTTTTATTTATGAATTAATATTCGTATACAATTGTATAAATTTTTCTTTTCTGTTGGTTGGCTGTTTTTTTCTCGTTCGGTCGTTGACATTTATTCATTTATTGAATTATTTTTGTGAGCTACTTGCAGCTTTGTTAAAATAAATATGTATGTACTAGAACATGCCTGCACTTAGATGAGGATGAATAACAGTATAACAGTGCCGGATTTGTATAATTTAGAAGTTCTAAAGTCCGTATTTTAAAACCATATGGAGATAATACGGGGATTTTGGGATTTTGCCGCAATGACGCAGCACAAAGTCAGAGTCCATAAAACCTATCGTGATGGATAGAAATGAAAAAAATATCGTTCTAAAGCTATATAACAAATTCAAAATATTATTTATTTATATATGTATACTCGTAACACAAGTTTTTTGTTAGCCATTAAATTAATTTATTTTGGGAATATGTATCTTTATATGTATGTATGTATATACATACATACATATGTATATGATTCTTATTTCTAAATTGTACTTTTTCCCGAAAAAAAGATATATGAAATGTATTATACATTATTCTCATAGATATTCTCATAAAATTTTTTTTAAGAATATATTTATTTGAGTATTCTTTGTGTCAACAGTGAGGTTAAATATCTGTTAAATAATAAGATTAGATTAGGCGCTCGTACAAAAGAAAACATCGAAAAATATTTCAAAAGAAAGGAGTAGCAGATCAGTAGACCTTCAACACAATTTTTGCAACATTTGAAATTTATTTACAAAATTTGCAATATAAAAACTATTAATTTTTTGACAGTTTTGTTTAAAAAATTTTACGATTAAAAAAAATCTTTGACAGCTCTACTAGTAATTGAACAGAAACTTTTTTTTTTGCAATTAGCAACAGTGAATAAATTTTGACACTGTTGGTACATTACATGCATACATAGTTACATTTTGACATACATGCTCACGAAAATCGAATTACATTTGAAATTTATAGAATTTTCATAAAAAAATTATTCCTATACCTACAAAGATTATTCTCATACATACATACAAACATACATATGTATGCTCACAGAACCAGATGCAGAAAATACAAAGACCGTTTTTGTTTTTAAAGCGTTTAAACAAAAAAAAGATCAATTTCAGGTGTGCTTCAATAAACATAAGTAGTCAGGTAAAGGGAATTGAAAAACCAGATAGGTGTAAATGCATATGTATGTATGTAGCAGCCAAGCAACAGTGAGCATGACAAAAGTAGCATGATATTTTTTTTCTTTTTTTTTGGCGTGTGAGGTAGGGTTGAAAATGCCTTCGCACTTACAGAGACCGTCGTCTTCTGCGTCGAGTGGTGTTGCCACTAAAAAAAATTCCCTCCTCCTCCTACTCTGGGTAGATTCCTCCCCGGGACCGCTTTCCGCATTACTTCGGGAAGGCCCAGAGCCACGTCCCAAAGTAGCATGATATGACCAATAACTATTTATATACATATTTAGCTATAATATCAGTGGACTTTTGACAAAAGATCATAAGGCGAGATAAGTAAATTTCTTAGTATTTTAATTGATTGCTTACACTAATCAGCGTTTTTCTAGCATTACGACGAACTACTTACAGCTTTTACTGGATTTTGATGATGCTGCATATTGTAACGTTTGCATGCGATTTTTTTCTCAAGTTTTTATCCTATATTTTATGTTTTTTTTCTAATTTATTTACGCCATATTTCCATTAGCTATAATATAATAAAAAAAGTTTTTTATTTGTAAATTATAGTGTTTTTTCTATGGGCATGTTTTAGCAAACCACTGAAGAAGCTTTAATTTCGAAAATTTTAAAATACAGTTAGTGGTTAATAGTAACAGTGATACAGAACAGGGCACAAGTCCAACTACCTATTTTAAAGTTTCAAAATTAAATTTTTTTATTTTCTTTTATTTTTTATAAAAAATAAATGCTGAATTAAAAAATGTATTGTGCTTTTTCAAGGGATTTTTCATGCTTACTTAAGTACTTAAAACAGTTCTTTTTTTCGTGCTGAAAACTGTGTGCCCTAATGATCACACAATTAGTTCATGCCTAAAGTACATGAATATCAATGTACCTATACAACAATAATGACAATAAAACCTTAATAATTCCCCCTAAAATGAAAATTAATGAAAATTTCAAGAGTAAATAAAAGCAGATTGACAACAGCACAACAGCCAACAAAGCACCATCTCAATAATCATAATAATTATCTTCGTTGTTATTATAAACCAGCAACGAAAAACATCGTCATAAGAAGTTGTTTTATATTGCTTCTCTTTTTGTCTATTTATAAGAAATGCAACTCAAGCCATTATATGTAACTACCAACAAGAACAACAATAACAATATCATCGTCATCAGCCAGACACAAAAAAGGACGACCTTCAAGTAATGTTGAATTTGTGTACGCAAACGACCTTGCTAAGGAAACAAAAATACTCATGCAAACACATACTCATTCAATCAGCTATAAATCCACGAATAAAAATAACAAAAATACGACGTCCACTGTGTTCGGCTCTATAGAATTTTATTTCATTACAATAAGAACAATAAACGAGTATTTGAGGGAGTGTGTGAGTGAGTTTAAAATACAATAAGGGAAGAATTTTTGTTGTTAAGCCAATAATAAAACAAAAACAAATGCTAGTAAAAGAGAAGACCTGAGAACTTATTAATCTTCTTTTTAAGAAAATATGAAGAAAACGAAATACATATAAACAAAATAAAAATAATAATAACAAGTAAGTATAAAAACCACCTTAAATGAAAGAGCTTGAGAGAGAAATAAAAAATTTAAGAGCCCATGATGGTTATTATGAAAATTTTTGGAAAACAGGGATGGAAAACTTAATTTTTATATATTTTGTATATAACTATGTATACATAGGTGTGTGTACACATATGATTTTGTTATTTTTTTTCTGATATGATGTACATATTTCCTTTTATGAATAAAAATGCAACTGTCACGATGATTATTCTTTGCAACAAATTGAGATGTTGCTTTATTTTGGATTATCAAACTGAATTAGTGTAGGTACCTATAAAAATATCAACAAACTTTTCTTTCCATTTAAGTAGGTATAAAACAAACAATTGACAAAATATTTAAAATTTTACTTTTAAAATTGTTTAATATTCGAAAAACAAAGAAACAAGACCGAAGAGCAAATCAATAAATTAAGAGAAGCAATAAAGAAACCCTAAAATATGCTCGTAACAAATGTTTCTCTTTAATAATATGCGTCATAAAAAAGGTGCAAATGTTTCGCATTGGTATTCAATGCGACCAATGCGTTTTTTTTAAACGGCAAATTTTGGAAATAAAATATTGACGATTAAAAAAAAATATTCGACAAAAAACACAATAGTATTTTATATAAATAATAATATATTTCATATTACAATTAACAATCCAATTCAAATAAACTTTAAGCATACAATAATGGAAAAGTTAACAATATCTAATTCAAATCAATTACATATTGGCGTATTGTGAAGGATATGCCGGACCATTCCATGGTGACTCTTATATGTGTCGCGTGACACAGGGATAAAAATTGCGTTGCGAATTGGTTGGCCGAGGAAGGCACAGAGCTCGTAATTTCCGAACTATAACGGGCAGAGGTGCTTCGACTGCCACGGTTCAACGGGGTATCTTTCGGTCCTTGTATGGGGAGGCCAGTTTCGTTGGGAGCATGAGGGGACGTATGGTATTGCATGACCATCAACAGTACTATCGCAGTTCTCACGGTTCATTGCCTCATTGGAAGCCATGCCGGTAGAGTCAACATTCCCTATCGCGATTTTTAGAGGAGCTATGGGTCTGTGGAGAAGGAGGTGACGGTTTTTCACATCATATGTCAGTGCCCAGCTCTTGCCATTTCTTGTCATTATTGACTGAACTCTACCAGGTGAGTATTTAAACAATAGCGGAATTTATTCGTAAAAAATCGTTAAAATGGCTAAAAATCGTCACATTTAGCAAATCCGTTAGTATTGGTTATCATATATATAATAAATTAAAACAGAAAAGAATTATGAAACTAGTGGTTAAACTAGTTTAAGAATATGCGATATTATTTCTTCTTTTGCATCGAAATTCATTGTGGTAGCTACAGCAGTAGTAGGTTCGAGTAGAAGCATGCAGGTAATAGTGATAGAACTTCCCAGGCCAGTTTTTTTGCAAACTCTGTTGCTTGTTAATTCCTTTAATACATGTGTGAGTGTATTGTATGTAGTGGATGAGTGATAAGTAATAGAAGAGCAGCCACAACGAAAAGACTGGAAAAAAATGTATAAACTGCATTTCTAGGCACAAACGAAGATAGTATAGAAACTAATTTAATGACAAAAATTCATACAAGATATTCATTACAAATGTTGCGGAAGTAGTTCTCTGTTCATGTTGTAAAAAACTCATGAAATGTATGTGGCAACATCCAACAACATTTGTTCTGCTAACATTTTTTCAAAACTGTGAAATAAGCTGAAGGGTATTTACTTAATAAAGTGAAATAAAACAGGCATAAAGCTACGTTGTCGATGAAACTTTTATTTTATTATTATCGTTGGACCTTTACATTGTGTATAAAATAAATAGATTGGTTACAGCAATACATACATATATGTTTCAGAGGTAGCTTTCAACCACTTTTTTACACTTTTCGGGCGGTATATCGGCGATAATTTGCCCATTGTACGTGTTTAAACGCTCTAACCTTAGGGGATTATCCGCGTGGACACAGACTTTGAAGTAGCCCTAGAAAAATGTCTAACGGCGTCGTATCACATGATCTTGGTGGCCGTGGACGTTGCGTGTTGGAAACTTCTCATGTAATGAAGCCAAAGTCGGTCATGCTGTGTGGCTCGTGCCACCGTGTTGTTAACACCCCATATGGTCCAGTTCATAATCTTCAATTGCAGCCCAAAAAAGTCAGTTATCATACCGCACTGATTTGACGGTAACGGTTCCGCTCACTTTTACTAACAGAAGCAATATTTTTGGTAGTGCGGTAGATATTTAACAGCTGACATCCCTGACAAAACATCGGTTAAAAAACCATTAAATGGGTAACCTTATTTTTTTAACAACATCACCCATTATCCGTAGCTCTTACTTTGTCTGCAAAAACACTTATTGTCTAAGTGGAATTCGAACCCGCAACCTTCACAATGGTAGGGTAATGCTTATGCACTAGCCTATATACATTAGTATATTACCAAAAAGGTTAAATATAGACAAAGGACGGCGTTGTAGCACAAAGTCAGAAAAAAATTTTACTTGACCTAACAACTTTTTAATGAATGGCTAAATAGTAAATCAAAAACATTTGTAAAACTAGGCAACTGACTTGTAATATATTTCTTATTCTTAAACAGGGTATTTAAAAATTCAATCCAACTTGCATTCTTTGAAATGTTGGCGAATGTTCTCTTACTCAAGGTGTGCCTTTCTGTGGGTATTTTTTTTTCCTCCTTCTGCCATTATATACATGTAAATTACGGGTTTATAAAAGAAAAAATTCCAAATTCTTCAAGAGTACTTATTAAGGTATAGCAAAGCTATATAGTCGACCGTCTGTCCATTTAACCACTAACTCACGTCAATTGCTTGTGCTAAACTTATAGTTCAATTAAACAAATACATATGTACTTCATTTTATTTTTTTTTTATAGCATATTTAATTTTATTATTTATTTCTTAAGCTTGATTTTCAATTAGTTTTAACCATGCGATTTTTACTTGTATTTCAATAGTGAAATATTCAACAAAGTATGTCTGTTTGCCTGTCTGTCCTTCCGTCCGTCCATTTATGTGACTGAATACTACACGTATGTACAGCCAAGTTGTATTAAACTTACATTTCCTGTTGTGTTTTTATAAAAATGTTGTATGTACTTGCATACATACATACATACTCAAATGTACATAAGTATGTATATTCGACCAGTTGTTATGAAAGAAAAATCTAACAAAAATATTTATTGACATAATAAAATGAACTTTGGAATGCATATTTGTAAGTCGAGGGAACAAATAGATGTACTGAAAACAAGACACGATCATAGCACGAAATTCACATTAGAAAATCATTTGTCATACTCAAAACTATTTATGCAAAACACCATCTAATGCAAAAAAAATTTTAAATTGCATTTGAGTATGCATACAAAAATATGCTGTAGACAAATTCATGTTTAATTCGTAGCAAAAAATGTTGTTTGTTCAAACCCTAAAGTGCAAAATATTGAATACGTCCATTTATAACATACTAACATGACAGGTTGGTTTCAAATGGGCGGATTAAAAAGTAGACATTGATCTATGATTTGAACATAATTAAATTTTAAAAGTATACATAATATAAATTAAATCAAATTCCATTTTCTATTGGCTGATTTTAGTTTATTTGAACAATAAATTTTTTCAATAATAATAAAATTGAAATGTTCTTTGCAACATGTTGTCGGCTAATTTTACTTTTTATAAATTTACCATCAGCATGTAATAATTAAATATGTTAAAGCTTCACAACGAAAAATACATTTTTAAATATAATTATATTATGTTGTAAGAATCCAGTTAAGAAAATAATTTATTAATAATAATGTTCCCTGGATTTGAGGATTTATTTGCTGAAAAATATTTCTGCAACATGATGCTGGATTAACAATGACTAAGTGAATGCTATTTAAAGAATACCGATTATGATCTCGAACTTTTAAACACATTTTCATCATTTGCTTTCTGTTTCTATTAATGTCAATGTCATTTTCCTATTGCAAAAAAAAGGAAAAACAATAGCAACATGAATACACATCACTTTGTATCAATACCCTTAAAGTTATTGAAATTTTTTTGTTTCTTTCACTATAAGAAGAGATTTTTTCTCTTCTATTTGTAGTGTAATAACGGTATTTGACGTAGCATAAGTAGCTGAGAATTAATCGATATTTTTGTACATGGGCAGATAGAAAAGAAATCAACAATTCTTCAACTAATCGTAAGAAAATTAATAAATAAATACCAAGCAGATTTCACTCCTTTTAAAGAAAAATTAACTTGACACAAATTGGGCAAAAATGTATAAAAAATTAATAAAGATGTGTATGAAATTTAATGTTATTTGAAAGATAGTTTTTGGTAAAAGGAAATATTGGAAATAATTAAAAAGTTTTGGGTTCTTATTGGCAATTTTTTAAAGAAAAGTTCAGAAAATTTTTTAATCAACTATTGAAAATAGAAAATTTTTATTATTATGCGCTTACAAAACTGATATCTTGAATAAAAATATTTAAGTTGAATTGTTAATAGATCTGGTAGAAATTCTATTAATAATTAAAATTTTTTTGGATTCAATAATAATGTTCTTCTTATTTGTTTCAATATTTCGTAACTTCTTTGACAAAAATTTATTGTTTATAATTTTTTTTATCGTTTTTAAAACAGATTATAGATAGAATGGGAATTTGTTAGCTCTAAATAACAAATGTACCTGAATATTTTGGACAAATTGAAGCAGAGTACCAAGCTTATCTGCCAATTATTGCTAAGAAATATTTCAGAGTAATCATTTTCATACCTCAATTAAATTTAGTTTTTCAGTTTTTTTTTGCTTTCTTCAAAAATGTTTTTTTTTACCTTGGACCAGTGCTCGGAGAAATCCCCTACATATGAAATGCATTCCACTGAAACTAGATAGAGGGAGTTTTTTTTTAATTGTCGAGTAGGTAAGGATTTTTATTTCAAATTCCAACATTTTGCTGAAAATAGATTCAGTATATGTGTAATATGTGTAATCTCTGAAACTATTACTTTCATATTGAAGTTAACATATATTAGTAGTAGACAATCATTGTCTGAGTGTTACTTCTGTTTGTGACAAGAAGTAACTTTATGTAAATGTATTTAGCAAACGTAATATATCCATGTACATTAATGTAAATATTTATCACTATTCCATATCCCACATCTACTGTAGGCGATAAGTTTACGAAGCTCTTAAACACTATAGAAGTTTGATAAAACTAGCATTTATACAATACTTATTACTAAATATACATTTTTTACACGTCTGTTGTAGTTGTTACTTTTTTTCTATTTCTGCACAAGAAAAACAAAACATGTATTTCAACAGGTGCGTCCATTACGGTCAAATCAAGTTTCTACATTTTAGCTTCGCATACTCACACACTTTACCACCGATATATTACACACACTTATGAAAAGAGTTTATTTTGTAATAAAACTATGCATGTGAACATTTGAAATGTGTCTCCTCTTAATAGAATCAAGAAAAAGCTGTGCATGTATAAAAACTAACATGAAAGAAAAAATAATTGATTTCTTGTTTCTAATGGCAAAGACAGGAGTGTAAGTTATAAATAAAAACTCAGAAGTATCTACAAAAATGGTAAAAAAAAAACGTATAACTTAAAGTTTAAAACCCATTTCATACAACACTTAACGGTGGTCTTTAGAATTTCCCAGTATCAAGTCCTGCAACATGTTGCTAATCTTTTAAAGTTGTTTTACGACATGTGTTCCCACTACATGGATAAAAAAGCCTATAATATTTAGAAGTAAAAGATATGAGCTACTGTAACATCTTGTCTTGTAGAGATGACACTGTCTCTTTCCACAATATCATATTTGTTGGTAGGCATCTTAATAGCCAGAGTGATACTTTTTTAATTAGTTCATTATATTTTATTAAATTTTTCAACTTAATATTTGCAATGATGACGCAACATATTATTTTGTGTCAGCAGCTGCAACATGTTACTGGCAAAATCATTAAGGCCCAAATTCACAGTCATTAGTTAGCTAATAGCAACAGTTTAACCAATAATATTTGATTCACAGCTTTTTGTTTACTATTAGTTAAACCGCCTAATGTTATTGGTTCACAAATAGTTAGACAACAGCTGATTTGTAAAATATTATTAGTATTTTTGTTTTGATATCTTCTATAATAATAAAATATATTTATATAATACTATCAGTTTTTTAAATTTTCGATATTTTGGTTGTTCCGAACCAATTTCGGCAGCAATTCAATATCTTGCGCGGTAAAGTTCGATGAGCGCGCGCTTGTTTTATACATTTTTAAGAAATAATATAACAAATGTAAACAAAACCCATATGCTAAAGCAGTGCAGCCAATATTGAAAATTAAAGGATTGTTAGGGTTACCATTCTTTGTTTATACTGAAAATGTCAGTTAAACAATACACTATGAATATGAAGTTAAATAATAGTTATCATTTTAGTTTACTAATAATTAACTAAGGACTGTGAATTTGGGCCTAAGAGTTTCATTTACAGGTTTTTTTTTGTTTCCTTATTTGTTGTATTGAAACCTCTGGATTTTTCTTAAGCATATTTAAGCGTGTTTTGTTGTAAACACTTTTTATTATTTTACTCAAAATATTGCTGGCTTAAAAACTGACTTTTTCCATATAGTTTTTTTTTTAACTTGTTGTCTGGTGTCATTTAATTCTAGTTTTATCACGTTTTCCGATTATTGACACTTAAAAAAGATACTATGCACGTGTGTGTGTGCATATATAAAATCATGTTAAATATTCTATTTCTGCTTAAAGCGGGTGTGGTATAATAACAGTGGCTGTATTTTCCATATCAATAAAAAATTTTCCTTCTGTTCCTTTATTACGATAAACTAAGTTTTTTTCTTTTCGCAAAATTTAGTTCCAGTAGTATTTAAATATGTTTTATCTTGACTTTTACATACCCTCATGAATAAGTTTTTATGTATTATATGGCAAAATGTTTTTTGTAGGTATTTTTTAGACTTTTTGATTTTCGGTATTCAAGTCAAGGTCTTCCTGTTTTGCTTTCAGCATTTTGCAGGGTTTTTTTTTATTAGTCGCCAGTGCGATTTTGTGAAACGGTTTAATATAAGTGATATTTATTGCACTAAAAAATTTATTCAACTCAGAAATCTCTTCAAACATGTATTGCTTAACTTATAGCAAGTTGTAAGTGTTGTAGGTTGCATAAATATTTCTGGTAATTTCCACATACAAATATACAAAATACAACTTAAACAACTGATTGTGAATTGGGCATACATATATCTGCGCTCTATTAAAACATCCTGTCATGTTGCAGACACATAATAATTTTAAAAAATTACCAATGTGACCAATTTTAATTTAATTTAATTTTTAATTTAAATATTTCGAAAGACTAAAAAAAATATTAAAGTAATTCAGGAAATAATGTATTTAAAAAGAAGAATTTTACTCATTTAGAAATTACACAAAACTTGGCACTATTTAAAGAAATATATTTTCTTGATATCCTTTAAATAAAATTTATTAAAAAAAAGTGTTAATCGACTTTAAAACTAAAAAAAAAATCGTGTTTCCAGTTCTTCATCAAATAGATAAGCACAAATTACATATACACCAGTAAAATTTAAAAGCAAAATGAAATTTAGTATTCTAAAAAATCTTCGAGTATACGATGGATTTGAAACCAAAAGATTTTACGTTTACAGAACGAATAAATAGTAAAAATAATTTGGGAAAAAGATAAAAAAATATATATAATTTGGATTATGTTAATGAATAAATAAAGAGGTTTGTTTTTCGTTTTCGCCTTCTAGACTCAATACTTTTCTGTGAATAGATTACACTGAAAAGCTTATTTTTGAAGATTTCATATTTTTTTTTCATTTATTTTTATTTAATTTTTTTTAATTGTTTTTCTCTCCCTCCCTCTCGAAGGAATTTGAAGGAATTTCTTTTGGAATTTTAATTAACGTTGAATAAATTTTAAAAATTTATATTATAAATGTTATTTGTAGCGAAAAATTAAAAAGCAAATTTAATTTCAGAGTTAACTCACTTCTTATGGTCACAAATTGTAAATGTTTCAATTATTTTTTCAAAAACTAGCATGTTTTGTAATAACATCAATAGAATGTACATATATGAATGAAATCAGGAACAACTAAAAAGCAACTGTAATATATACCATCATTCAAAAATAAGGATCATAAAAGTAGGACATTTAATTTATAAGAAGAAAAATCTTTTAAAAAGGTGCCGTTTGTGTCATTCTATATGTTTTCGGATAATAATTTTGTCTACAGTATTATTTAAATGGCATTCAACAATTTTTAGTATTTTTTGTAAGAAATATTTAACTTACTTTTACGTTTTTGTACGTTGGAAGCATTAATAATTTAACGAAGGCATTAAATGCTAATCCGCAACATATTTTAAAATATCTGAAATGAAACGAAAAAGAAAACAAAAATTAATATTTCCTCATGTATCGTTATGATTTTTAATAAAATATTTGGTTTTCTGTTCGGTATTCAACTATTTAATTCTCAATTGGTTAGTAGAATTTTTAACATAACAATCTTAAATTTGTAGTAAAAAATTAGAAAAATCCACTGATGAGTTAACTAAGCATTAGTGAAATAGTACTAAATATATGGATTAATGGAAAAATACGTTATTAAAATATAATAAGTTATTTATTTAAAAATGCATTTCATAAATTTATTTTTCGGGAAAAAGCACAATTTTGAAATAGGAATTATATAGAAACAATTTGCTTTAATTTTTCGAACTCAACGTCTTTTCTGCATTTTTTTTTATAAAAATTAAATATACTTAAACTTATTATATTAACAAAAAGTAAAAAATATAGATTATAAAAGTTCTTCAAATAAATTTATTTATAAATTATATAAATATATTTATTAAGAAATCCAAAAAATATTTTTTTATGATTATATGTATATGCTCCGGGTAAAAAATAAATTTCTACGGAAGATGGTAAACAAAGAATTTTACTTTTCATCAGTCTATATTTGAATGTAGACTTGCTGCAGTATTCCAAAAAATTTTATTTGTTTATAAAAGGTTTATTAGACAAATGTCCATACAAAATTCAATCAATATACATACGTTCTATAAATCGAACAATTTTTTATTAATGCAGCAGTTAGAAAATAAATATTGCAAATAGTTTACAAAAAACCCTTAAAATGAAAAAAAAAAAAAATTCACCTTCAATAAGGAAATCCAACAACATGTTGCTATCAAAGTATATTTTATTTCTTAACAATTATCAGTTAACTTTCGTACCTATTAAGAAATGTTTCACACTTACACCAGGCAAACATGTTGCTAGAAAACTTTTTGTAATTCTTTTTAACTTCTCGATTTACCACAAATGTATTTTTAATTGTTTTTCATAACTAGAAAGTTTCTTTATTCTAAACTGTAAAGGTCGCTGTTGTTTATAATACCAACAAATTACAACGACCTTCAACATCTAAACAACAATATAGTGACTTTAAACAAGAAAAATTTCACTTTACAATAAAATACATAATTCTAAAGTAATTAACGCATTAAAAAATTTTATTAATAAATTTTTATGTAAAATTTATGTATTGGAAGCAAAAAACCAACCAAAGAAAAATTAACCAAAATAACCTTGTCCCAAAACAACTTTTTTTAAGCTGTTGCAATTTTAATGTAGTTTTTCTTAATTAAAGACACGCAACAACTTGAAATTTATGAAATACCTACAAATAAGCGAATTACAGTACAATTTTGTAGTTGTAGGTATACAACAACACTGCGGGTTGCAACTTCAAGCACTAAATGCAATAAAAGTTTCTTGAAACTATTGGCGAATGTACGAATGTATGTATGTATGTATGTGGCATACATAACTACATACATACTCGTCCATATTCGTACTACTCGTATTGAAAAATAGACACAG
Organism: Dexiosoma caninum; assembly: GCA_963924685.1. Classification (NCBI taxonomy): domain Eukaryota; kingdom Metazoa; phylum Arthropoda; class Insecta; order Diptera; family Tachinidae; genus Dexiosoma; species Dexiosoma caninum. The sequence continues at coordinate 906,264 of OZ004727.1, read as the reverse complement.
GAGAAGCGAAATAATAAACTACAATTTAAAATAACAACAACAAAAGCCAACGACAACATTATAACAAAAAAAGAAAAACAATAATAACAAAGAGGCCAAATGGAGTAAAGCTTAGTGCAGCAGTGGCAACAGTAACAAATAAAAAGCCACCCATTGCAATATGTTTATTAACCAGTTTTCATTTAACAAGACAAGACCGGTTGAGTATTTTCTTACTACGTTGGTCTTATTATAATGATCTACGTCGCTTGGTCCGTCGCCCGTCTTAACTGCAAAAATACAAGTTACTGGTTTGTTGGCAATGTGAGATTGTAAACGCATGCGCACTGCCGGAAAACTAAAAATTAAAGAAATGCTACGCATGCGCGATTTAAACTCAACAAACTCTCCCTGAATAGAACCAGAGTGAAAGAGTAGTTGCATGGAGAAGCGGCGTTTAACCTTTTAGCGGTTTTTTGTTTTACTAACGTTGCACACTTGGGTGCATTTTCATTTACATTTACATTCGGACACCATCACCATATCTTTTCCACAAAGATGTTAAATGTGAAGGAAGTTAGTTGTTCGGTAGTCTATATACTTTTCGGAGGATAGACGTAGTATTATATATGGGTTCACAACCTGCTTTGCATACCCTGTTGCATGATGTTGACTGCAACATATTTTTTTATGAACAATCACAGTTCTGCAAAACATTCGTTTTAGTATTTTGTAAGCAATGTCATGCTACTGGGGTAGCACATCTAACATACGTATTTATGTATGTACATATATGTATTTGTTTAAATATATAATGAATGTACATAAAAATTGTAGCAGAGCCATACATATGCAAGTAGCCAAATACACAAAACAATAAAAAAAGTTTTCAGTGAGAATGGGTCGGAAGTTCTTAAAGGCAATATATAATATATATGTATATGTATGTAGTATAAGGAATATTATTAAAGCTTTTATTACAAAAATTATATCCTTTATAAAATGGCAAAACATTTTCGGATTTAGTTAATTTTTTTTTCAAAACAAATAATATATGTATGTATGTATGTATGTATATGTGAAGGAATTCGAATGCAAGATACATAATTTATTTAAAAAAAAATTGTTCTCGACTGTGTTAGAAATTAACGTAATAGTATGCATTTTGTGAGTAATCTACCAACAAAGTACTGGTCCAATGTACAAAAATAGACAAAAAAAAACTGAAAATTTTACGCAAGTACCTACACATCAATAAAAAATTCTTTAGGTTCCAATATATTTCACTTTATAACGCCTTTGCATTCCCGGTTGATTCACACTATCAATATGAATGTCACTAAAAATAAAAGCAAACAAAAAATGTAAAATATATTTTAAATAAAAAGTTCATTAACAAATAACCTTGAAGCTATTTCTAAAACGCAACATAAAATATCTTTTAGCCCGTCTTATTCTAGAGAATCTTTAAACAACAAAAGTTTTTTTAGATTTTTGTTCTTAATATAGTTTTTTTTAAGTCTTTTATTATATTTTGCTCAAAGAAACTCATATAGAAGATTTTTCAAGGCAAGAGCAACAAGAAAAGACATAAATCCTTGAAATTTGTTTCTTTTGCTTCACTAAATTTCTAGTGAAAAACAGCGCAAAGTATAAGAAAAAATCAACGTTTCAAGTTTAGAACTAAAGATCAAGAATATTGATTGTACATTAAAGGAGTTGAATGTTGCCTTAGAAAAAAAGAAAAATGCAGCAACACCAACCAGCAGAAGAGAATGTAAAATTATTGATCGTGCATTTATAACGATAAACGGAAAATAAAAAAAATTGCCAAATTTAATATGGATAAAGATGATGATAATGTATTTTAAAGTTTTCATTAAACGTATAGATATTTAAAATAATAGAAAAGGAAATGGGATCGTTGCGGGGAAAAAATTGTGTAAATTCGATAACCTGAAAAAATACATCTACAGGTTTGACTTTTTCATATTTGAACAATAGAACATCGGCGATGTAAAATAAATGCAATGGGCCTCCTTTAGCTTAAATATAAATACGTCAACAGACATAATATCAGAGACGTAGAGACTGTGCTTTACAAATTCACATTGAGTATGGTGTCTCTATTCCTCTATTCGTTCCTATTACTACACCACCTGTCTCTTCTCTACACTATCCATTTCCAACTAGTTTCGGTCCAGTGCATTGCATACCTGCGTAGGTGGGTACAAACTTTATTTTTTTCTCCTCCGGTATAATGTTGACTGAAAAATCGGAAAAATTGGGCAACAATTTTTTAGTTGGATTTATTAAAAAAATACAAAAATTAAATGAGCGTGTGAAGATAAATTCCTAAGTTAAATACTATATATCTATATATCTTCTCAATCTCAGCTGGGAATCGGTATATAAGAAGTTAAAATGGAAAAATGAAATAAAAACAATAATAACTCCAAAATGTTAAGAAGCACTTAAGTTTCTAGAGTACCGTGCGGTGACTGAAAGGTGCTGAATATTTCAGTATTTTATATTTTTTTTGCATCATAACTTTTTCGAACTTCTACTATAATAATGTAACGTACCTCAACTTGAAAACTAAAAAAGCGATAGGTACATATTTTCTTAAATGTTCTAAAAGTTTTCCAGCGCCGCTACACACAAATTACGAGAAGACAATAAACATTTCGGCTAAAAAACTTTTTAACAAGCAAAAACTTAAGAAATAGAAGAAAGAAAGGCAATGTAAAGAAACACACACACACATGCGGGAAGAATGAAGTTAAAAACCAAAGAATCATGAAGAAGCAACAAACGATATGAGAAGAGGTTATTAGCGGTTATTGACTTTGTCTCGTTTTAAATGGCCTTGCCCGAAAAATAGCGTGAATACTACTCATATAAAAATAAGCAACACAAAGATACACGTTCTCCCAGAAATAAAAACTTGCATGTGTGTGTTTATTGTTTGTATTTATTTTATATTTTGATAAAACAGGATCTTTTAAATTTTGTATGGGATGCAGTGTTGCCGTTTGAAGTACTTAGCACTAAGAAAATTTTTACGAAATATGTATATGTATATCTCGCATTTTTCTGATGTGCATTAGTGTGTCTTTGTGTGTCAGTTGTTGTTGTCGAAGACATGTCACTGGTCACTCAACAATACCGGCATCAGCTGATAGCAGTCCACAATCACATCAGAACGCCCTCCTTCGTCGGTATTGTGTAGCACCGGCGAAGTAAAATAATAATAAATATGGCTACTGAACCGAAGCGTCTGCACTGCTACGAGTATAAACAAAGAACGTGCGAAAGCAGAGCTGCAAAAATAATTAATTAAGGTTCACCTTCTGTCGTTTCTCCTACTATCTCTTTCCTATAGTTCCAGCACAATGCTTCGCATGTGTAGGAGTCATCTCCTGAGTGCTGGTCCCAGATAAAAAAATATATGTAAATATATGTATATAGAAATAAGTACATATTTTTTTTAATCAGCTTGGATCTTAAAAAACGCAAGCAACGAATATAACTCTGTATTCTAAAACGAGACAACTAAACATTAGTTGAACTTATTTCTATAAAATATGACGTAATTAGTAGTAGGCAATCTTTTCCTTAGTTTTACTTATTTAAAAAAAAAAAAAAAAATTAATTAAATTTACTGTTTAGTGGAAAAAATTGCAGTAACCAGTAATATTTCAGAGCAGATTTGTTCCCGTCCCAAAATATTCGGGTTAATATCCGTCTCATACTTATCGTTGGCTTTGTCATACAGAAGTTGGATATTTATAACGCTTTAAAATAAATTTCAGCCGAACAATTGTTTTGATCATTAAATAGGTATCAATTCTAGAAAAAGTTATTTTACGCGTTTCGTGAACAGCGGAAAAGAGGAAGGCAATCAAAATATCACTATTGTAAATTATGTTGTCTATTTATATAGATGAATAGTTGTTTTTTAAACTACACTAAACTACTTGTACAGATAAACCGATATGTTCACATATTCATCAGAGTGCATCTTACAAATAAAAAGGGCCATTTGTTCAAGATCCATGCTGCATATTTTGTCTGCATGGTATGTGTGTGGCATGTGTGTGTGTGTCCAATAAAAACATAATTTTAATGCTTCTATTTTTTGCATTGTTGGTGTTTTTGTTGTATGTACTGCCGATGATCAAGAGATTGTTGGCCTTTTTTCGTTGTTGCTTTTCTATAAAAATAAAACATTTATGTATATTGTTGCAGCGTTTTATATATATTTTTCTCTAAAAGTAGTGCAATGACATTGACATCATTATTATAAAGAATACTACTGTGGATGTCGTTGTTTCTCTTTCTAATAGCTTTCTTTATACTGTGTGCTGTTCGGTTTACACAAGGGGTAGTACAACTCACTCGTATAGTAATGAAATTAAAATTAAGAAGTCAATGTCATTGTACAATATACAGAAAAGAATTAAAAGCAAACTACAAATAATAAATTGTGAAAAAAATTAACTTAAATTAATTATAATTTCCTATTATTCCTGATGATGTTAACAAGCTGTTAGCGAAATATCGAATAATAAAACAAAATAAAATAAAAAAAGACCTCAAGCTTAATAAATACATATATTTCAAAAAATAAATTAACTTAAATTTTAACCCAAAATTGTTTTTCATGAAAAATATACATATACTCGCACATAGCTATAGAAATGAACAAATTTTAATATATGAACAGCACTTAATTGCATTGTTTAAGTATGTTTTGCAGATAAAATTGGAAAAATACGAACGATTTAAAAAATGTAATTCTACTATTTTTATTGGCAACATGCCGCTAGAAACAAAATTTGCATTCTACACATTTCATTCTTTGTACATATTCTGCACGCTTTTCTGCATTTCATTTTTTACATTTTGTTGTTTTTAAAATTATCAACAATACGTATATTTTCATCGATAACATTAAAAATAAAATATAAGTTGTCTTCTATGGCTCTTATTATCAACTGACAAGTTCCTCACGTTGCTTCTAACGCTTACGAAAGTGGAAAGAAGACCTACTTTACGCATTCCAAATTTGTTATTTAAAAAAAAAAACAAGAAGATCTTCCGTATAAATAATAAACATCAAAGAAAATTTATTTTGATTCTTTGCCTTTCACTCTACGATTTATTTAAATTTAAAATTATAGAGAAAAAAGAATGTAAATATAGAATTTTCAAATTTAATTTAATGTAGAACAATTTCAAAAATTACGATCCCTTGAAAAAGTAGACAAAGATCTACGAAACGTCGGAAAAAACTGTAAATTAAAAACTGTTTTATTTACATGAAAAAATTTCTGATCAATTATCAAAAGGTAAAGAATCTAAGTGACGAATTTAATGACCATACGGAGATTAAAAATTTACTTTTTTTACAATTGAATTGATAAAACGGAAACAACGCTGCACTCATTTTTTATTACTATTATTTTTACACATACGACTTTTTGTGAATCCAACAAAATGTATTCCGGGTAGTGCAGAGTAAATTGTTTAAACTCAAAATTTTTTAGGACTTTTTTCCCACCGTTTCTATTGCTTCATTTTATTACTTACAATATGTATTGTTCTGCAAAATTCTTTTTTTATCATTATTATTTTTAGAAATTGATTCATATGAAAATTTATTATTTTAATTTGAAGAAAGCATACTTCGCATTAAAACCAATTATATTTATAAAACGTGAATTTTTTAAAAAATTTTACTTTAATAAGTGGCAACATGTTTCTATACTTTATTGCAACAACATTATAAACCAACTTTACTAGCTTTATTTTTTAAACCAGTTTTTTTAATGCACTTTTTGGTCTGACGAAGTATTGTACACAAAATAACAGCAAGTAACGGTAAAAGAGGGACTAACCTAAAACAAAATCAGCAACAACAGTAGCAATAACAATTACATTACATTGCAAGCCAACAAATGCAAAAAGATCTTTTTATTTTTGTTTAAGCAAAAGAGCTGCACTTTGCCGAACCAGTCAGTTTTCACCAACGATTCTTTATTTTCTCCTTCATAGTAATGCATTTCAGTTTACTTATACAAATGCGTGTTATGAGATACTGAAAATAGAATAAAATCTCAACAAATTGCACGAAACAACAACTATTTGTATAATGCCACATTCATATTGCAGAAAAAAAGATCGAAAATATTTTTTTTAATTCTGTATCAGTTTGGCTTTGTTGCTTGGCATGGTTTTTAGTTTCAGGTACATTATTCATTACATTTTAATATATCAGAAAAAATGTTATGGTCGCGATTGTAGGTTTATTGTGTTGGATGGGTGCAATTTTTTTCTGCTCTGCATCTTTATAAAATAAACAATGAGGAAATGTTTACAACTGTGGTAACAAATATAAAAATAAATTAAATTAGTTTTACACTTTTGCATTCAATTTACATTTAAAATTGATTGTCATTGTATTTAAAATTTGACAAAGCAAAAAAAAATTGAATGTATTAACAATTTGCACAAAGGTTCGTAACTCATTGTTATAATTGCAGAAGAATAAATAAAATAAATTACTTAAAATAAAATGCATCCGAAAAGAAGCCTAAGAAATTCTTGGAATAAACAGTAATAAAAAAAGAGTGGATAATTTTAACAATTTGAAAAATTTTTAACTTCATAAAACATGCAGCAAATTTTTTAAGTAAACAAAGACAATAGCAAAAGTTGAACATAAACTAAAACTAAACAACTTATTGTTTTAAAAGAATAAATTAAACAATAATAATTTTCACTCGCGAAATACATACACATATAAATACATATGTACGTAGTTACACACTGAAAATGAAATATATAAATATTAATATTCTTAGCTAAAATATTTCATATTTTCGTTAGTTATTATAAAATCATCCCGTCAAAAATACCCAAACTCTAGATTTTCATCGAATTTTAAAATTTTTCCTTAAAGTTTAAATACAGATTTTTATTTGTCTAACATTTTCACAGCACAATACTTAATGTATAGCACCATACTGCATTTCAATTAACTTTATTTATTAACATACTTTTGTGTGAAAATTTCCAAAATTAATTCTCACTTATCTACAGAAACATTAATATTTCTACTTTCCTAATTTAAAATCATAACTGATAACCTGCAATTAAAGCTGTTAGCAATTATTACACTTAAAAACTGTTTTATTAACGACAAATAACAACAAAAACAAGTTTATTTGAGATTTTCTTCAATAGACAACACATTTTAGTCTTTATTTCCGCTTCGGTTGCTCAAGCTTGGTCAAAATTTTTTTTAAATCAAATCAATATATTTTTGATGACTAATCTTTGGAACAGCAACTTTTTACTTTTCTTTTACTTTTTTACTGCTGCTTTTTTTACCTCTTTGTACTGTTCTGTTTTGCCGTATCTTTCAACATAGAAATATTAAGACCATGAAAGGTTCAATTATTCATTTTTTAGTCTTTGCGCAGCTTTTTTTAAAGTAGTCTACTCTGTTTTTCCAAGCAACAGAAGCTGTATTTCAAAAAACCAAACATGTTTGAAACAGTACAGCGAAAGATTCAAAATATAAACTTAGAAAAAAGATACCTGAGAGTGGTTTATTATATGGTTGGTATCTGGTGGCATTTAGAATACGACAATAGCTTGTGCTCTTTTTCTGCTACATATTTTATTTCGAACTTGAGCAATTAATTAATTTATTATCTTTGTTTAGTTTTTCCAGAAAAAAATTAACATATTATATTATATATATGTAATAAATTTCTATTAAAAATAATATGCTGGATTTGAACACTCAATTATTTGTATTCATATGCACGCATTTGTGTAATTTATAAATCTTGGTCATTTCCTGTTTGTTTTCATATAAACTTTTCTACATGTATTTATAAATATCCACAAACGCAATTTTCACATGTGTAAAAATATTCCTGGAAAGAAATGTTCCTCCCAGAAAACATGTTAAGGAGCAAAAGTTATGTTCATTATTTAATTTTTATTATAAAAAACTACCTGATCCGGTCATGTGTTGTTGTGACTGTTATAACAGCTTCCAGAATACCGCGGTCATTAATCGAAAAAAATATAGCCTATATTTTAAGTTGGACAAAGTTACATATCTGTGCGAAATTTCATTAAAATCAATGTAGTAGTTTCGGAATTAGAACGGACAAACATAGTGCTATCAGATTTTTAGATATACATATGTATGTATATAGAATATACATATATACCTACTTAACAATAAAATTACCTGAAATTTCTATAATGAGGCAGCGTCACCCAAACTGCGCCCACGTACCAAAAAGGTGTAAGACCTGATAAATGAGTCAGATTAACTCACAATTAAAAACAAAAAACACGGCAGCAATCTTCACTGCGAACTGTTTATATGATATGGTGCTGCACTATATTTATACTATTAACACTTGTACATGGTGAGAATTGCGTAGTAGTCACTAATTATTTTCAAGCACCTGAAACGCTCTAACTCGTTAACGGCTAAACGGATTTTAATAATTGTTTTACTTTTACATAGATTGTGAAGTCGGCTATACGATGGGGACACTTATGGACCCCTAGGTGCCAGTGGGTACAATAATATTATTTATTAATTGTTGAGACAGAAGGGTTGCCCACAGAATTACCTTTCAACTTAGTAAGACAGAAAGCAGGTAGGACAAAGATTAACCATCTTAGCCTCGATATCCAGGTCTATCCAATTTAAAAAATCAGTCAAATTGCTTCGTTAGCATTTTGAAAATTGCTCCATAAATGATGAAGTTATTTGATAATCAATTTTCGGGGCAAATATAATATTTTCATAAAGTATTTTTTAAAAAAAAAATAATGTTTTTATGCCTTTACCATATATATATTTGGCTATAGTCGTTAGCATTTTACTTATAACTCAGAATAATTAACCGTGAGTTTATTCATCACCAACAGCAACTTCTTAGGCTGCTACAATATTGTTTTTGCCATAATTTTCTGTTTTTTTTTCTGCTCAACTTTTTTCATTCATTTTATTACTACAGAGGTGTCATCATAAACAAAAAGCGCAAACATGCATTAAATAAAATTTTTTATGGGTGGAGTTAAGTTATAATCGTTTTTTGTGCTTTTCGTTTTTGTGTTTTAATAATTCCCTTTATTTTGTAGGTCAAACGCATTAAAATTAAGAAGAAAAATTTCTAGTTGTAATAAAGTGTTGTTTCGTTTTTTGGGTCATATCATGTAAAGGTTTTGCAGCTTGTTGTGTTGTGGTAACTAAAAAGAAATTACACTTTCCAAGAATAAAATATTTACTGCCATAGGTATTCATAATATACGTACATACATACATATGTGTGCTTTTGAGGAAAAATTTTCATATAACATTTAAAAATATCTAACCCATTTAACATTTCTAATTGATCGACAATCTTATTTACAATAAGCCATTTGAAATTTTATATGAAATTACGACATGTTATAATTACTAGCTATAGCCAATCATAAAGGGTGGTTAAATTTCAAGGGCCGATGTTGATTTTGAATAAAACACAAACTATTTAGGAAATTATTGTAATTTTATTTTATTATGATATATTGGTATTACTCAATTAGGTATGGAACAAAATATCGGCCAAATGGGCGCCGCGACCACGGCAACAGTGGATGATAAATTTTCGAAGAAAATCATCTTCAGTGATGAGGCACATTTTCACCTCAGTGGATTCGTCAATAAACAGAATTGCCGCATTTGGGCGAATGAGAATCCAAGAGTGATTGTCGAAAAACCAATGCACCCACAAAGAGTGACTGTTTGGTGCGGTTTATGGGCTGGCGGCATCATCGGGCCGTATTTTTTCCAAAATGAGGCCGGTCAGGCAGTTACTGTGAATGGTGTTCGCTATCGTGAGATGATAACGAACTTTTTATGGCCCGAATTGGAAGATATGGATGTGGACGATATGTGGTTTCAGCAGGACGGTGCCACTTGCCACACAGCTAACGAAACAATGGCTCTTTTGCGCAACAAATTCAATGGCCGTGTTATCTCACGTAATGGCGATGTCAATTGGCCGCCAAGATCATGTGATTTGACACCGTTGGACTTTTTTCTTTGGGGTTATTTGAAAGAAAAGGTGTACGTCGATAAGCCAGCAACAATTCAAGAGCTAAAGGATGAGATAATTCGGCACATTAACGGCATAGAACCTCCATTATGCCTCAGGGTCATCGAAAATTTGGACCATCGGATGGAGGTGTGCCGCCGTGGTCGCGGCGCCCATTTGGCCGATATTTTGTTCCATACATAATTGAGTAATACCAATATATCATAATAAAATAAAATTACAATAATTTCCTAAATAGTTTGTGTTTTATTCAAAATCAACATCGGCCCTTGAAATTTAACCACCCTTTATAAACATATATGTATGTAGGTATGTATATGTACATAGTAGGTATGCAGATGTGTAGTATATACTACATAACTTAACTATTCTTTTGAAATTTCTTCAATGTTTGTTGTTGAAAGTTTTTAATGACTAACCAAAAGACAACACTATTTTAAAATTACCTTATGCCTACACATCCATGCAAACATACTGCATGTACATACGTACATATGCATGTGTGTAGTACAATATCATACGAATATATGCACATGGTACACAGAAAATTTACTCAAATTCTACGCCTCGTTTTAAACGACACATGAGAAAGAAATCAATTCGATTGATAATGACGACTTTTTGTAGTTTCTTTTATAGAAATTTCTTTTTACTACCCATACAACTTGTTCAATATCAATCGTATTGCTGCTGCTGCGTTTGCCTGGATATTCTTTTGGCCATATGCATACATAAATCCATATGTATGTGTATGTATTTTACCTTTCCAAACTCAAGCGCACAGAAAAAAAACAGCCATCCAGATCCAATAATATCATCAACGGCAACAACAATAATAAAGAGCACAACAAACATAAGAGTTTATTGACATTTCAAATAAAATTACTACAAGGAAACCAACAAAAAATAACAACAAAATCAAGAAGAAGATGTACCAAAAAAAATAACACCATAATGGCTGATGTTGCCAGATCACACAACGCCGATCGAGATATGTATAATTGGATTGATGCTTCAGTTGCCAAAGAGAATACTCCACGCAAGAACAATTTTACAAAAATTTTAAAATTCCATTTACTGTGTTAACTAACTTATAATAGGTAGCTTGCTTTTTTTTAAATTTAAAATTTTATTGGCTCAATGATCACGTCTGCAACTTTTTACTCAGTAATATGGTATTTGTGCATTAAGTAAAATGCGAAATCATTTCTTGTGCACCATTAGTCCCCGTCCATACTGTGAAGCATATGCTGCAAAACTTTTGAGTTTGTTGATGAGAAGGGGAAGAGGAGTGGAAGTATGTACGCTGTTTCATGTACATGCAGTTTTTGTTGAATTTCTTATTTGCATCTTTTGATATGAGGTGTATTTGACGTTTCATTTTATTTCTTTTCGTTTGGTATACTGTTAACTTCTATCATAATAATAGCTACCCTGTTTTATTGTTAATTTTTTGTGAAATATAATCATAAATTTAAAAAAAAAATATAAAATTATATAAAAATTATTATATAATTTTTCTTCTTAGCGTCCATTTTGCTTCAAATTATACCTTGTGCTTCAAATGTGTATCCAAAAAAAAATATTCACACTTTCTATCACAGGGTAGTTATTTTATATTTACATTCGGTATTGAGAAATGTCAAAAAAAATTAAAAAAAGAAGATAGAAGGGAGGAATAAAAAATACTAAACATGAAGCAAAAGATTCATGTATGGACACTGCTGCACTTTCAAAAGAGAATTCAAAAAACTTTTGCAGCATATGCTTCACAATATGGACGGGGACTTATTAATTCAAAAAATCGTATTATGTACATTGTTAATTAAATAACAGATATGTATATATGCACGTAAGCATGGCTATACGATAATCAAAATGGTCATTCTGGCAACCCTGAACTGAGTGATGTCCCAGCAGAAAAGAAATTAAGAATATTAAAAATTGTGATTTCCAGAAAAAGAACCAAATGTTCAAAAATACTCTTAAACCAACAGTGACGGCTAGTTATACAAAAATGATTTCTACAATGCCTCTTATTTTAATCTAATAGATATACATATATATACATACATATATAACTGTCTCTTTCTTACTTTAACAAAATGCGATTGAAAAGCAGATTATTTTTTTCTGGAGTACACTTGATTTTTTGTTTACATAGAAAAAAAATCAAAACAAACTCTTATTAAAGAAAAGAATGAGAGCGAGTCGTAATTTAATATTAACAAAAGTATATTAAACCAAAGAGGAAACATGTTAAAATAACCTTCAAATTTTTACTTTAGTTGTTGTTTTTTTTTGTTTTATTAAAAAAGCATTGGGAAAAGTATAAGAATTTATATGAAACCTTACCATTTTGTCCAGTATAAACACCAAGCCTTTCAAAATTGTATATAGATAATAGTTGAAAAGTATTACTATATCATTTTAAACACTTATGGTGATTTTTTTTAATATTAAACAAGCACTATTATTTTTTCCAACTTATCTTTTTTCATCAACTCTTTATATGCATTCATATGTACATAGTATATTGGTATGTAGTATGTATGCATTTACCTATGTACATACTTATGTATACTTTTTTTTGTGCTGCTTCTTTTTCCACATTATATGACCTTTATTAAAAAAAACTATAGAAAATTTTTGTATAGGTACTTGTAAATTAATGTAAAAAATTGAGAACTGAATTTATTTCCGCAAAAAAGTTTTAGACTTTCATTTTGCATATCTTTTCGAAGAAATTAATGTTTTTTTTAATAATATTACTACATATACATATAAAATTCTCATTTTTATTTGCTTTTCACTTTTTGTAGGCGAAAATATATTTACAAAAGTATGTATGTAAATACATATGAATAGGTATCAATTATATTAATATTTTAATACCGCTCTTTCAAGTTTTTCTTATTGCTTATGCACATGCACACAAAATACAAACATTGAACGTAAAACAATGAAAATATCCTTCCGATATTACACAACCACTACCGACAACGTAAAATCACAAACTAATTCATCAAATAAAGTGAGACCTTAAAAGAGTACATATTAACGCGTTTATTAAGAGTATAATAAGTATTCAACACTATATAAGAGAATTCGTTAAAAAATGTTTGACTCAGTACTGGGATTGGGATATTAAAATTTTGTTTCAATCAATCTTCATAAACCTATGAAAATCTTTATTATAAATAATTTTTTAATCAAATTTAGTTCCGTGTTTTGGGTTGAAATTTTCCATAAAAAAGTTATTTTTATTACAATTCAGTTTTGTAAAGAATTCATATTTATATTAAAAGACTTGATACATACATACATATGTATAGGTATCTCGCTTCGCAATCATATACACCAAAGCCTCATTAGATAAACTTCTCTTCAGTTAATTTTAGACTAAGATCTTCGAAACAACATTTATGTTTGCATTTAAATTTCTTTGATGAACTGCCTTGTTATTATATAATGTTTTTATATTACATATTACATAAATAATGTAGATTGTTCTAGCCCTAAATTCTATGAGGTGCGTTGTTTTACGCAGTTATCATATAATTACTCGGTTTAAGTCATACAATTATTTTAAAAATTTCAAGTCTCAAATTCAAAAATTTTCTTCGATGTGGCATTCCTTTCGAACTTCACCACATATAACTTTTGTTAAGTACAACAACCACAATAATTCCTGTACGTTGTCAAATAACTCGTACAATTTGATATCCAACAGTCATAAATATTCGCCAGATTGGGTAGTAAGTTCACCTGTTATAAATTCGCTCTAGTTTCAACACAACAAAGTTGAATTTTACAACTGCCAAATTAGAACCACAAAGAAAAGAGCGATATTGTGAGGTGAAAATGTATTAAACAACAGCTGTTGTTTCGATAGAAACTACTTCATTCTCAAAATGTATTAGAACAACAAACAATCTTAAATAATTGAGTGCTGTGGTTATTAAAACAATTACGTTTTTGTATTGTTAATTTGGCTTTGCACTAAAATAAAAGCAAAAAACGAAAACTTTAATTCAAACATCAAATAGTTTATTTTTGTTAAGCAAATAAAGGTAAAAAATCAAAGAACAAATACCAAAGGCGAGCATAAAATAAACCAAAATAGCAGATAAGATAGAGAGTAAAACAAGAAATATTTAAGTGAGAAATTATTAGAATTAAAAATTATTAAAAAATATAACCAAAAACTGCATAGTTAAATTGAATTAAGGTAAATATGAGTGCTTTAAACTTTTTTTTAACTCTCAATGTAATGAAGTTTTTCTTTTCTTACATTAGGCATTTTAAGTGTAATTTTCATAGTGTACTTCTGTTGAGCCTAGCCTTGTGATTTTTGTTAAGTTAAAGGGAATTGTTTTGGCTTTTTAAGTGACCATTGCAAACAACACTACCGCAATTAATATGACCAATATGCGACCTCCAAACAAATCGACTTTATTAAAAGTCGTTATTTTGGGCGATGGCGGCGTCGGAAAATCGTGTCTTATGAATCGTTTTGTTTCTAATCGGTATGATGAAAATAATTTTCATACAATTGGTGTGGAGTTTATGAACAAAGATATTGATGTCGATGGTGAGAAGTATACATTGCAGGTAAGGAGTAAATTAAATTTTAATATAATTTTGTAAGTAGAAGAAAAAGTTTTTTTTTATTAAATAAGATCTAGTTGAGTAGAGAAATATATGTGAAAGTTACTCACCGCAAAAAATTAAATTAAGTGGTACTGTCAAGTCTGCACTCCCTTTATTACTTTTTTTCTTTCTTGTCTAAAAACTCAAGTCAAACTCAAATAACTTCGTCGTTTGTGGACAAATTTCCAAAATTCTTCTTTCATATGAAAATTTCCGCTAACATTGGGGGAAAGACAAAGTGCTGCCAAATAATTTCCGATAATTTCGTGGAAGTAGCGAAGCGGACCGGTTTAATCTAGTATATAGACACGTGGACAAGACAAGTATTAGTAGAACTTAGAACTAGGCATAAGTGTATTATATGACTATATACATATACATAGATTTGGCGAACGATAAACACAATTGACTTGCAAAACAGCTAGTGTCAGGTGCTTTGCCAGTTCCAAATCATGCTATTCATGTTCAGTCACCAAACAGTTTTCATATCTTTTTTAAAATACTGTAACTCATTAACCCCTTAAGCAATTTGAGTGATTTTTTTCATCAACCGATAGACCTGGATAACGAGCACAAGAGTCAGCCTTTGG
This sequence comes from Dexiosoma caninum, assembly GCA_963924685.1. Classification (NCBI taxonomy): domain Eukaryota; kingdom Metazoa; phylum Arthropoda; class Insecta; order Diptera; family Tachinidae; genus Dexiosoma; species Dexiosoma caninum. The sequence goes on along the minus strand of OZ004727.1, from coordinate 890,900 downwards.
CGGAGCTGCTTTCAGTTTTACAAAGTTGGAAGGTAATTTTGTGCCTACAACCCTTCTGTCTATGTGTATATATTTTTTTTAGTAATATTAAATAATAAAATGTTCTTAATTTATGTTAGAATATCGTCATTTATGCATTTTGGTGTTCGCCTCCATCTGCGCCAACTATTAGGGCCGAAGAAGAACATTTTTCATTTTAGAAACCCCTTAATGTTGTGCACACAAACATGCATTATTTTCTTAAAATTCATTAACTATTGTGCGATATGCGTAAATTGAATAATGGTATTTTACCTTAACAAAATAACAACCTGTCTATCCAAATCTGGTTGACAAATGCAAACATTATCGCCAATTAGAAACATCAGATTAATAATGTTGCATTAATGCAAATGAAATGTAGAATGGAATTTAAGTCAATCATTCAATCAAGATAAATAATAAAAGTAACAAAAAATTAAAATTAAAACAAATAAATTAATTGAACAATAAAGTTATTTGCGTTCAACAGTAATGAACTATTATTGTCTAAACAACTATTTATTTTATGGCTTTATATGAAATATTAAGGAAGTTAAGAATTTTTTTGGGCATTTCCTTTTACTGCCAATTTTACAGCATTTTTTTTAGTAATAGTCAACAATTAATTATCAACTACTTAGAATAAACATCTATTTGTAATTATAGATAAATAAATCGGTTGTTTTTTTTTTAAACTAGTGAACTGTGTTGTTCCGTCATGGAGAAATTCAATAGCATTTCCAGATTCATTTCATTGATTATTAATAATATATCGTGCTTCTCATGTAGAAAGGTCCTAACTAATATAATTGTAACTTTATAGGAGAGAGAAAGAACATAACAGGAATTGCTATTATTACAATTTAGTTATCAATATATAAATGCTTGTAAAATCGTTATTTTTGAGACTATTGCACTAAATTTTCCTGATAAGGCGCATTTTTGTGAAATGATTATGAATTACCAAAAGTATATTTCGAACAAATGTGAGTTATGGCCTCTCTACATAATACCAACGATATATACAATATCCAACAAGAATGTCGATTCACTAATTTTATCAGGCAATGAAATTGAAGTCATTATTTATTTATGTATGTATAACATTTTTGTAATTAATTATTGCCGCTAAAAAGTAAAAACTGGTAGAATTTTTTGCAATGTGAAAACATCAAAAGACAGTTTTCGTTATAAGAATAGGTGAAAATATGTATTAATCGTATAATTAAGGGAGACTTTCGTAAACCAATTTAGTTATTCAATTGCAAATGGAGGAGTCTTGCAACAACTAAGTGTTGACGTTGACAGACAGTCTGTGTCGTGTCATTATTTGGTATTTTTTAAATGTCTCTCTCTGGTGATATCTTATGATTGTAAAGTAGTCCATGGGTATATTAACCGTATACTTTTTAAAAACAGAACAAAAAATGTAATTAGTGATCGGGGGCTGTGCACCGAATATAGTTGGACAGTGATAGTGTCGAGAATACACAGTTAGTAGGAAGTGATGAAAGGAATATAGCGAAATTCTTGCGCAGCTTTTTCGAATTGCTACACCAGAGTTAGCAGCTTGTCTGGTGTATATTAGCATACACAATAATATACATATGTATATAAAAAATATTTTGAGGACTGTCGTAGTGTTGAAACCCTGGAAAGCACAATAATGAAATATGTTGGGAACAATTTTTAATGCAATTAAAGTAAATAAAATTAAGAAAACCTCAAGTCGGAAATACAAGTGGAATCTCAACAATAATGTAAAAATCCGGACCGTAAATAAGGCTGAAAATTAAAATGTATATAATTGCGAATATGATTATGGGATTATGCCATGTCACCTTTAAACAAATACATTGGTTATAGTTATGGCATATCTAATTGAAGTTTCAGCAGAGCCCAAATTTATTTATTAAAAGGTTTTAAAGAAAAAAAAATTTAATATAGTGATAGTTAAGTTAAAACATTTTACTAAAACTTCAGATTTGGGATACTGCTGGCCAGGAACGTTTCCGAGCCCTACGAACTCCCTTCTACAGAGGGTCCGATGTTTGTTTACTTTGTTGCGCCATCGATGATTATGACAGTTTTCGCGGCCTTAAACAGTGGCGCGAAGAATTCCTGCATTATGCGGATGTCAAAGCTGATAAATTTCCCTTCATAGTAGTTGGCAACAAGGTATGTCTATGAAATTATTCGTAAAACTTTAAAATAAATAAAAATACATATGTACATGATATATAGAACGATTTAGCCCAACAATATCGTCAAGTAGCTACGGATGAACTGAAACAATGGTGTGACAACTTTAAAATACGAAGTCACATCGAAACTTCTTCAAAAACGGCTACAAATGTTGATGATGCCTTCATTTTGGCTGTACGGCAATGGAAACATATGGAACGTATAGCGGAAATTGAACTTAAACAAAATGATACTATTGACTTGACCAAAACAATACGTCTGGCACAAAATCGTTTTTGTTGTACAGGTGGTGGGGGTAGTACAGGCGCTACAACAAGTATTGGAACAAATTTTGAATCCGAAGATGAATCTATGCATACTCCATCATCCAGACGATTTGGGAAACGTACAACGAAACCTCAAGAGACACATTACCAACTTTAAGTGGATAGAAATTTAAAGAGTTTATTTCCAGTTTTTTCCGTTTTCTTATTTTGTTTTAAATTAGAATTAAGGTTTTATATTTAGAAGCAATGTGCGAATATAGTACATAAAAACAAGATACCAGACTTTTTAAATACGATTGCTTGTAATTACCAAAATGTTTTAATTAATTTATATCTATTTATATTTATATAATTATATAGATTTATATAATTTATAAAATCTTTTATATCGAAGTTGACATGTACATCTGTATGGATGTGAATGATAGCTGTAACCATAAATGTTTATAAATATAGGTATCGCTCGATTTACGTCGTGACCAGTGTTACATGTGTGAAGATTTATCTTAGTTTCGAAGTTTTTTGAGCTGTGAAAAATATTAAGTTTTTTTTAGTTTGAAAAGAGATTTTTTAAATATGATATTTAGTACTCATATGACAGTCTTTAGTTAAAAATGATGATTTAAGTAAACTAATTAGACTATTTACTGAAGTGCCAGTTAACTAAACCTGCAAATAAAGGTATTTCCCAACTAGCGAAATTTTTCTCAATTTTCATTACTTCGAATATTCAATAAATGGATAACGAATATAAAAATTAGTGTGTGAAAAAATATTGAATCGTTTTTGGAAATCATTTTGAATGAAAATGGTACGATGCTTCTGTAACTTTTCCTTGTAAAAAAATTGTTTATAACCCGGAAAGAATTTTTTCACAAAGCAAATCAAGAACAAAATAAGAAGCAAATTAGATATACCAACATTATGTGGTATTTTAAGTACCAAGGACGTATTGCATGTATGCATGAATTACATATTTAATGCTATTTTGTTTTATATTAAACAAAATTCTTTTATTATTCTACTTTAAGCAAAATAAATTTTGACTGAATTTAAAAGGTATCAATACGACTTCACTTAAATGTGAAATTAAATGTATTTTTGTTTATGAAAAAAGAGAAGTTACAAAAAATTAGACGGCACAAATGGAGACAACGTAAATCGAGGTATTCCTACATAAAAATTCCCTATGGCTTCATAAACATTATATGAACGATTTAAAATTTTTGTTTGGTAATTTAAAAAAATTCTTTTTTAAATAATCAAGTATCAACTTATTTTCTTCCCATTTTTTAACAATAAATCATAGTGGAATTTTTTTCAAGTCACAAATATATTACGATTACGAAAATCATTTATGAATTCGCCTTGTTCTCTTTAAACAAAGTTGCAGTATAATTTACAATTTTATTTCTAGTATTGAACAATAAATAAACCTTTTGAAAAGCAAAAAATATTCCTGTGAATACGATAAAGTGTTGAATTTAAAATAATAAGATTTATTTAAATGTATTAAGATTATTAAATATAAGATTTATTTAGAAAATTAGCATTTTCTTTTTATTTTCATATAACATTCCAAATTCGGTACATTTCATACCGCGAGTGTTGATATAATTTTGGTTATTGATTGAATCTTGTTTTTAAAAATCATAGTTATTAATTTCTTAGATATTTAAGATTATTTAAGATCAAAATGCACCAAATATTTTAATACATGTTAGAAAGAAAACACAACCCAGCGTTTATTTTACACAATGTTTTATTTTTAAGAAATTATTTGGTTAGTTACGCAATTATTTGTGCCTTTTTACACAAAACACATAGAATACATAATTGTAATGAAACTAATTTTGTAATTTTTTCTCTATAAAATTAAAATTTCTATTAATATCGAAGCGGCGATTTCCTACTTTTTGGGCAAAGTTTGTTAAGACGTCGTAGATCACATAACAACTGCACTTAAGGCACTAATTACGATAACGACTGATTTTTTATTTATTTAGAATAACTTATATTTCATTTTGTTATTAATTTTTTCTATTGCAAAATTTAATTACAAAATTAGCGATTGAAAAATAATAACCTTTTACAGTATGAAAAGCAAACTTAATTCGATTCAAATCTAAAAGCGTAGTTTGACAAATCATAGGGGAAATAATTTGTAAAATTTATGCACTTGCCTTGCGAAAATTGTAGCATGGGTGATTTAATGAGAGTTCTGATAAGTTTGCTGGGCAATTTTCGAACAAGGAAAACATTCCAACGTACAAAATATCTTTTTACACCAAAATTCAAAAAAATCTAAATTTTTAATAAAAAATTGATGAGTTATGATAAAAGTTTGCATATTATATTATTTTTTACATAATATGAAGTTTTTCATAAATTAGAGTAAAACTTTATTCAATTTTTAATTTATATAATATTTATAATTTTTTTTAACAATTTTTTGGAGCTTTGACAATTTATATGTAGTTTTCAATATTTTTTTATAACGCAGGCAAATATTTATTATAATTAATAATTATTTAATTATATTTATTTATCCAAGCTTAATGTTTTTTTTTTTGACAAACAATTAATATCCAATATTTAAAAAAAAAAAATAGTGTTTTTTTTTGTTAAATTACAACAATAAAAAGAAAGGTTGAATAAATTATATTAATAATTATAATTAATTATTTTTCCACCATATTCAACCTAGTGTACCAAACTCATTTCAAATATTACATAGAATTAAAGAAAAAAAATTAAGAAAAAACTAACATTTTCTCAAATGATAAAAAAATTTCAATGCAGGCGGTAGTGAAACACAAATAACAAGTATTTAGAATTAGTTTTTAAGCGTATTTAAAAATTATTATAAGTAAAGGTTATTGAAGTACATATTTAAAAAATGTAATTTCTGAAAAAACGCATACAACTTTTGATATTCTTTTCAAAGAATCAAAAGATCGCTACATTAAAAAAAACTGGAAATTTGTAATTAACAAAATATAGAAAAATATCATTTTACATTTATTTCGGATCAAAATTTCGTTATTAAAAAACTTCACTGAGAAAGTTATAAAAATGTCAGTATTTTTTAAAATTACCAACTGCTACAAATTCCTTATCAAAATGGGAATAATAAAACAAATGGCTGATAAGAAGGTTGGTAAGCAATACGAAATGAAAGATTCATATTTATGTATATTAGGAGGGGTCTATTTTGGATGGATTAAAAATTTGTATTATTGCTTTCAGAGAAAAGAAAAAGTATTTTGGAATCACATATAGACATATTGCATTGTCTTTGTTGCAACCTTCTTTTTTGAATCATGCCAATCTACATCAGTTTCTCATTAACTCTTTTAGTTTTCCTACAATTAAATTTAATTTAATGGTGAAAATAATTCATGACATGAACTTTTTAATGGCAAAAATTGTAATAGCTTGTGAAAATGTGTAGAACAATGTTGATAAAAAATAAAATATTTGCAAGGAAAAAGAATAACGGCAACTGCAATTTGTCTGAAGTGCTGTCTGTGTCAAGATACGACTTTTTTCCTTTTTTATACAAAAATATTAGAGCATTGTTACCAATTTCAATTATATTTTGCAAAATGCAGCAGTTCTCCCTTCATGTTCTTATAAGAATTATTTTTTTGTCAGTCGGTGGGTGTTTCTGGTTGCAATTTTCTTTCTCATCTGTGAATGCTCAATTAAAACAAAATAATTTTTATTTTGTTGAGAAGTTCGATAACATTATCAGTGCAAACAGACTGCGCCCTACTGATTTGGACGACAATGAGGAGGTGCGATTGTGTATAAAAACCAGTTGTAGATTAACTTTTTGTATCTACAACAGCTGTTTGTCTAAAAAAAGTGCATAATAAAATATAAAAATTTAAAAATAGGGAATCAATGGAATGCATTTTATTAATACACGGTGGAGCGGGAGATATTACAGATGCCCGGGTAGATGGAAAACTAAATGGCATGAAACTGGCTTTACGATGTGCTAAAGAACATTTGTGGCCTTCTGGTGGAGGCGAGGGCAATGCTTTAAATGCAGTAGAAGCCGCAGTTCGTAAAATGGAAGAAGATGCAAATTTTAATGCTGGTTACGGTGCTTGTTTGAATCTAGAAGGCAACGCTGAAGTTGAAGCAAGTATTATGGAAGGCAACGATTTAAAAGCTGGCTGTGTAACACTGTTGCATGATATTTTATATCCAATTTCCGTGGCTAGACGTGTAATGGAGAAAACTAAACATACATTTTTAGGGGGAGTTGCTGCACAGAAATTTGCTGTGGAACAAGGATTTGAACAAATGAAAGGTAAAGCAAAGTCGCTCTTATGTACCCATATATAAGTCATTTCTACTATTAATTAAGTTTGATTGGGATTGCAGCTGGGTCTTTGGTGACAAAAGATGCAATTGCCGCCTTAGAAGAATTTAAAGACTTGCAACGCAAAGGTTTAGATACCACTTATGCAAGAACAGAACTTGATGCGCCAGGCGAGCCCGGTACCGTAGGGGCAGTCGCCATAGACAGTAAAGGCAACATAGCTGTCGCCACCTCAACTGGTGGCATTACGGGTAAAGTACCAGGACGCATTGGTGATACTCCTCTCTTAGGTTGTGGTACATATGCTGATAACTGTATAGGCGGAGTCTCAACTACTGGACATGGAGAAACAATTATGCGTTACAATTTAGCACAAAAAATACTTGCAAAAATACGTTATGAGAAAAAGACAGCACAACATGCAACAGAAGATGCTTGCAAAGAGATGACGGAACGTTTGACCGGCACCGGTGGTGCCATAACAATTGATGTAACGGGCCAAATTGGCATTTATTGGACGTCTAAGCGAATGGCTTGGGCATACACAAAGGGAAAGGATATTGTTTATGGCATCAATCCTAATGAAGAGTTTAAAGAGGATTTATAAACCGATTTAAAGTAAATATTGAAAATGTAGTGGAAATCCATCACAAGCATTTTTATTTTATGATTTAATTTTCATTCAAAAAGCAAATTTTTGTAATTTAAAAATTTTTCATTAAACTATTTTTATACAAAAGAGAAATTTTATAACTACCTGTTTTCCTTTGAACGAATTATATTATTTTTTTAACACACAAGCTGCGAAGCTCTTAGCTTGTCAGCTAAAACACGCAGGGTCTAGATGGGAATCTGGGGCCAAATTACGGCATTCGATTCGAATCGAAATTTCAAACAAAAGTTTATTTAAATTTTTTTATTAATTAAAATTGGTTCGATATCGAATGCCGTAATTTGGGCTCTGACCCGCAATCTTTAAATTGATAGATTAATGCCCATGCACTAGGCAACGGAGGCACTGGCAAAATTGTATTTATTATTTGAAACATTACGAAAAAGTCATCGATTTTCGAATTAGCAATGTGTGTATGCAATTTATTGCAAGACGAAGCGATCTTAGTTACATTTCTGTGTCATCCCTTGAAATTTTTCCTATTGTCTTTGAAAAAGATGTTGTTCCTGGTGTTAAATGCACTGCTCGTCGATCGCTTCAAATTTACTTAGACGTATTAGATATACATACTTTGATTATTATGCGGAAATACTACTTTTCTTTGTTTAATTTATTTCAACGCGTTTTCACAAATTTTTTCTTCCTTCAGTTACGAACTTTTGCCTTATGCTCCAGTAGAGCATTGCAATTTGAGATATTTTTTTTCTAATTTTTATAAAATTGTATTCAATTTTCATTTTGGATTATTATTATCATTTATTTAACAACTTAAATATGTTTAAATATTTTAATACCTGGGCCCAAATTGGGTATTCGATATCGAATGAATATTCCATGAATTTTAATAGAATTTTGTTTGAAACTTCGATTTGAATCGAATGCCATAATTTGGTCCCAGATCTACTAGCTGGCTTATGAGCGAAAATGGACTGACTATAGCGCTAATGGATTAAGTAAAAATAATACTTTCAGCTGTTTGGGACATTTGTAATTTTGCTTTGTTATTTTCAATGTTTATTATAAACAAACTGATTGCTTGTTCTTCATACCCAAACTAGCCCGAAGAAAAAGTACGGGCATTCTCGTGCGTGAAGAACAAGAGCATTACTCTCTCAAAACCTCTCTCATTTATCCAATTTTTGCGTAAGAAAACGCTTTTGGGTAAGATTGGGCGCCCGCGGGCGCCAAATTTGCGGTAAACGAACACACCTATTATATGTATATATATACATATATATACTCTATATATGTATGTATGTGTGTAGTTAATTTGAAGCGATTTTTAGCCTTATTTGCTTATCTTATGTTGTGTTTGTGTGCGCATACAGTTTTGTCAAATGAATATTTAGTTCCCGTCCATACTGTTGAGTTTTTGCTGCAAAAGTTTTTTGAATTCTCTTTTGAAACTGCAGCAGTGTCCATACATGAATCTTTTGCTTCATGTTTAGTATTTTTTACTCCTCCCTTCTATCTCCTTTTTTTAATTTTTTTTGACATTTCTCAATACCGAATGTAAATATAAAAAAATAACTACCCTGTACTAGTGGTTTGAATATTTTTTTTTGGATAGACATTTGAAGCACAAGGTATAATTTGAAGCAAAATGGACGCTAAGAAGAAAAATTATATAATAATTTTTATATAATTTTATATTTTTTTTTTTTAAATTTTTGATTATATTTAAAAAAAAAATTAACAATAAAACAGGGTAGCTATTATTGTGATAGATGTTAAAAGTATACCAAACGAAAAGAAATAAAATGAAACGTCAAATACACCTCATGTCAAAAGAATAATAAGAAATTCAGCAAAAACTGCATGTACATGAAACAGCGTACATACTTCCATTCTCTTCCCCTTCTCATCAACAAACTCAAAAGTTTTGCAGCATATGCTTCACAGTATGGACGGGGACTTATTAAGGAGGAAACCCACACTTAGGATTAACATACAAACAGCACCTCCATACATACATATATTACTTATACACATAAATACAAATATATACTATATAAATATTTTCATAGGATCCAAACCCTTTAGTTGTATTTACAACCTCTTATCGGAACGTTTTGGTTTCGTATGGAAGATAGAAGGTGGAATTCACGTATGGTTTATATATTTGTGATTTCGATTCGCCTTTTCTTATTGATAATATTTGCAGTCTATTGTTCTGCTCTAAAATGGTTTTGTAGCGAAACACCACGGTGCAAATGTTCTAAATGCATAGGAAAAAAATGCAATGCACTTTTGGTTGAAAAGAAAACGTACATAAAATATATACGTGCAATTCCTTTCAGTTTTCTGTCGTGACTACATACATACATACATATATGTATGCACATATGTACGTCTGCATAAGTTAAATACACTTTTTTTACTTTTAATTTTCCAATTTATTATTTTATTTCCTTTTTATATTAAATTTGATTTTCATTTCTTAATTTTTTCGGCCACGTCACTATTAACTTTTTTGGAACAATTTATTTTGGGTAGAATTGGAATTAAAGTATGTATGTATGTGTTTTTTGCCTTTTTTTGTTATAATATATGTATATACATACATACATAATACATTTCCGTTCCTTTTTTAATGGAATTTCTGCTAAATATTTATTTAATGTTATGGAGTAGGGCGTTGATTTCTTAATTGCAAACGAAACGAAATTTTTCTCAATCAATATTGTTATCAAACATTAAATATGTATGTATGCCGTTGAACGCTTGCGGCCCGTATTAATTTTGGGGTAAATCGTGTAGTACATCCTCTTCATCATCGGCATCTTCGTTGGGTGTCTCGTAATCATACATTGAAACGTCCTGTGTTTCCACCGAGAAATCTGATATTGTAATGTCATTGCGAATCATAGCACTGGCTAATATTCGTTGTCGTCGTTCCTCCATAAGGCGATCACGATCTTTGTGTATATAGTCTCTTTTATTAGGTAAACCTGCTACTCTATTAGCTGAGAGAGCTGAACGTACCACATTCATATCTGTTGCTTCCAGCCACTCGTCTGTTTCTGCAACATAGCACTCAGTATGCGATATGGTCGATACGCCATTGAAACCACCAATGGCGAATATCAGGTCATCAATTATTTCTAAACCAAAGTTACTTCGAGAGTGATTCATTTCTCGTATAAAGGACCATGTTTGTGTATCAGGATCATAGCGCTCACCAGTGGAAAGTCGAACAGTTCCATTGAAACCCCCAATCACGTACACTTGATTACGGAATGCAACACACGATACACCTGAACGACGATGGTTCATGTTGGTAATAAGTGTCCAAACATGTCTATTTGGATCATAAAATTCTGCACTGTCAAGGCACTGTTGACCATTGAATCCTCCTACGAAATGGGCAAAGAAAACTATATTATTATATAAAAATATATATATATATATATATATCCAACTATATATCATAAAATTAATACATACAACAACTTTGAGGTTAAAGTAGCTAAATTGACAAAAATCTTAGAAAAGCGATTTTTATTTTTGCATTTATATTATGTTATGTTTGTATCTCATATGTATTGTAATTTACGACACCTACGTACTACAATACCTTATTGAATAACTTAATTGATTACTGGCGGATGTGTGTAATTAACGACTAAGAAACACTTCTAAAATCTTGTAAAAAAGAAATTTTAATTTATAAACACAAGTGTACATATCTACATACATATATAGACATAAGAACATGACATTATGCATAGATATGCATGTATGTATGTATGTATGTACGTAACAAAATGTTTATTACCAGTTACATAAATTTTTCCTTTAAGTGTGCAGGCGCTTGCGTCAGAGCGTTGCATATTCATTGGACTTATAACAGTCCATTGATTTGTTCTTGGGTTATAACGTTCCACAGTGTTGAGACGATTGTGACCATCGTAACCACCAGCAGCATAAATTAAACCATTAAGTTCTGCTACACTCACGTAACAACGACGAGTGTGCATAGGAGCCGCCTTCATTGTACATGTTAATAATGAATGAGCAACATCATTTCTCTGGTGCATACGAGTATTTAAATTAACTGACCTCTTTCCAATTCTTTTCAACAGCATCGAAGACTCGACAAGTGTTGAAGTACTCAACGCCATCGTAGCCACCAATTGAGTAAATTTTAAAGCCTATTACAGCAGTGCCATGGTAAGCCCTGGGGCCATCCGGATCTTCGGCTGGAATATTAACCCATCGATCAGCTCGTGTGTCATAAGTCTCTATGGAACCTTTAGATGTTCCGCCATTCCAACCTCCAATTGCAAATATCACCTCGTGCGGCAAGCGTGGCATAGCCAGAGGAGGCGTAGTAAGCTTTTTTCTTTTGTAAAAAAAAACACTAATATAAATAGAATATATTTAAAATACTACCTCTCCTGCTGAGGGATTCATTATATCCAGGTCATACATAAATTTAAATGTTTCCACAATTAACGGTTTAGCCTGCTCACTTTGAATAACGTACGGATGTTCTTTGACTTCCTCCATGAAACACTTTGCAAGACATATTTATATCAAATAAAAGTCTAATTAGATTCAAACCTGGGTCCATCACAATCACTTACTTTCGGAGTCATTAAACCTAACCGCACACCTTGCATTAATTGGGCCACATGTTGCTTACGATTAATGGGGTCGTGGTCTATCCATTTAATACATAATTTCCAAACAATGTCTTCTTCGCGTGTATTTAACTCATCATCACTTATGATGTCATAGAAATCATCTAAGTTCATTTCATAGATATTTTTATTTTTAGCAGCCACTTCAATGAAATACCGTAATAAATAATTCCTGGCCTTGGCGTATAAATCATCTAAAAAACGAAATCTAACACCGCAATAAATAATCAAACTGGTATTAAAATAGAACTAAGAATCAATTAGCAAAGGATAATCTTTTTATTATTTTCTATTTCCTTTGCTTTGTAATGCACATGATTATGCATGTCTTACCTGGCAAAACCCATTATACTGGCACAATTCTCTGCTGTTAGCATTTCAGCCAAGAATTGTTTGCACAACGTTACCAATCCAATAATGCCAACATAATCAGCGGATATCAATAGTTCGTGCACATTATCAGCATGTATTGTGCATTTATGCAGATATACATATTGAATGAGTTGCTCCATAATACTTCCACTCATTCCAGGTATATGAACATGATGATTTTCTTTTCGCGTTAAGTTCTTGACATCCGTTGAATTAAAGCCAGTAAATTGTGCCCTGCCAAAAACAAAAGAAGCAAATTTCTATATAAATACTTACATATTTTTATTTTGAAATAAAATTATATAACATATCAGGAATTTTGAGTAATTTTTGCTGGGCTATTTGAAAAATTAATATATTTTGCATTAACGTTAAAAAATGTTATTCTTGTTAAATGCAATAATTGCTTGGAACTGTGTTCGCCTAAGAAACTTCAAAACACATTGATACTCTTCGTTGTAACTCACCGAAAATATGAACTACAAGAACTCATTATTGCACGATGTACATTAAAGCACGCATCGGATACGGTTATAACTGCATCGCATAGCAAATTTTTGCAACGTAAATCATTTAAATTGTTTAAAGCCAATTCGCTTGCGGAAGTTGTAAGTTTCTTTGGGACTGAATTTTCATTTCCCTCATTATCCTCATTACCAAGAAATTTCACATTCAGTTGGGGCATTACAACAACATTTCCGTTATTTTCAAAGATTTGTTCACCATTCATAACATTTGCACCTGCTCTTTGCATTCTTGCAATTTTATTGTCGGATTATTAAAATTTTAAAAAATATATATGTTTGTATAATATTAATTTAGCAAACAACTAATTTTGAAGATCCACTTAAATTCTTGTTGATCGTCGAATCAGTAAATTGTACGAAACGTATGTAAATGTTTCTCCAAGACTTATTTTTTTATGTTTTTGACAAATTATAATTTTGTTTGCGCGTTATTGTTTTTTTTTTATGCTGAATGAATGCAATTAAACGATGAAATTAGAGCTCAGTATGCGAGAAAATATATTATGAAAATATCAATTTTCCGAAAGAAGGGAAAATTATTTTTGACAAATTTTGACAAATAATTGTAGACTGGAAAAATTCAGAGTAAGAAATTTTAAACTAAAAATTAATTAAATATGTGTATGTATATATTTATGTAACTATTCTTTTTTTATTCTATTTGATTTTAAATCTATTTAATTTTTCTTAATCATTCTTACAATTAGTCAAGACTTTGGTTGTATTTAAAAGGTAAAATGAAAAATTAAATCTTTCAATCTTCAATTGTTACAAAATTGTATTGGAAGATTGAATTTTAAGGAAAATTTTTTTGTTTTTTTTTGTTAGTATATTACGAATTCTCAATGACTTTTTGCTAGTTCTTGTGTAAACATATGAAATTTCTTAGCTTTTTTCAAGGTCTACTGTTTAGGTTGAAGTACTTACTAACGACGATTTTGGTATTAGCACCAAAGAAATGTAGTTATTGACCAGCTAAAGCATATAAAAAATATAGTTAAATATATTTTCATATAATTTACAATTTTACATTCAAAGATTTATACATTTAAATAAACTATAATTCAAAATTCAGAAAAAAGATCGAACAAATTATAAGAATATGTTTTTACACATGAATGCATTCGCCTCGCAATGTACTATAAATGTACGTGTGATTTCGTCTGATTTATAAGAATGACAAGTGGCAAATATGAGTCTTTTATGACGTGGACTTGAGGCATCAAGTGATAAACTTGGGCATCAGTAGATAATTTTTTAATAAATTTAAATTAACTTCTATTGAATATCGGTATATCTGTAGATTTCAGTTTTTTCGCAAAACCTTTATCGATAGTATTATTCTAATAGTTACAGGTTTGAATTTTATAAGGAATTAAAAAGAATTAAAGTCGTTAGAAAAAGGGTTAAACTTCAAGTAAAGCTTCATTGAGCACATACATACATTCTCGTATATACATGCATATAATTTTCTTAAAATAAAGTACAATAGAACGTATATACTTTATTTTGCCATTATTTATGCAAATTTAAGAAAATGAAATAAAAATTAACATTTCATTTTTAATATTATTATAATTTTTTTTAAGTAATTAAACATGCTGAATAATTTTATTTGAAAGCAGAAAGTTTGCAAATACAATGCAAACTGCGCAGGATCTTAACCATTCACTGCTTGCCCTTAAGATATTTATTAAAACCAATAAAAAGCACTGTATAAGTAAAGCCAACAAATAGTCTTTTATAAACTCGTAATGTGCTAGTAGTATTGGAGAAAAACGGGAAAATATAAACAAAAATCTTCAAACTCAACATTTAAATTGAACATTAAACAAATGTTTTATTTGAAAGTTATTTCATTGCTGATGTTATTTAGCATAATGTCTGTGGCAAAAGAGGCTTGGCTTAGACCGGGCTGTCATAAAGTGGGAAACACTAGGAAAATTTCTATCCCAGATTGTGTGGAATTTCATATAACAACAAATGCTTGTCGCGGTTTTTGTGAATCATATGCGGTACCTTCAATGCCGTGGGCGACTGTTGTTGGTAGTCTTTTTAAGCCACCGAAACCGGTAGTTTCAGTAGGCCAATGTTGTAACATGATGGAATCTGAAGAGGTTGGTAGAAACGTAATTTGAAAGCGTTTTCAGTTTGGTTTAGTTTTTTGTTTTATATTTAATTTAGATACAAAAGCGTGTGTTATGTATGGGTGGCATGCGCAATTTTACATTTCAATCTGCTTTATCCTGCAGTTGCTATCACTGCAAAAAGGACTAAATTGTTATTAAACTATTATGTATATATTTAGAAAAACAATTATATATTTATGTATGTCAAACAATAAAACGTGAAATATTTGTGATGATCCATTAAGATAATAGAATTATAAAATACAAAGTTTTTGCTGTACAATATAAAAAATTTTGTTTATTAAATAATTAATTTTATTTGTAAAGCGTTTCTGAGTAAAGAATTTCATATTTTTTTTATTTTTTTTTTTATTTACAACTTTGACTTGGGCTTTTCCCCGGCTCTTTCTAATAAATCATGCATACTATTCAAAGCCTCATTTATAGCTAAAGCGAATTTTTTAGCACATGTTTGATCATTGGAGTGCCAAGCAGAACAAGCTAAAAATATATCAAAATCACGGGGATTATAACAACAACCATAGCCGTCCTGTGTTAGAGGACCATAACACATAAAAGCTGCGTTAGAAGAGGCTACTTGAGAAGTAGAAACCCGATAATGAGAACTCTTAATAAAACCTGGCGATTGATAAAATTTTGGTATAGGTTTGTTATTCTCAATGGCCATGAGTTTCAATCCCAATAAATGACGGTCAACGCCAAGTCCTTGCAATGCCATAGTAGTATATTCACGATGAGCATTCACAGATTTCTTTAAAAGGCCAACACGCACTTCATCAGAGCAGGTGGCATCCATCATTGCTTTGGCGAAAGCTACAGATTCGTTAGAGCATGAGCGAATGGTTTCTGTGCGACCACCGTAGTATATCCTTAAATGAGCACTTTCATATTGGGCGCCAGGACGCTGATGTAATCTGAAAAAAGAAAATATTGACATATAAGGTTAAAAAGTTTCCTTTCGAAGAACATGCTTACTTGTAGAAAGCGTATTGCAATGCCATTTGTATGAAACTATCTGGACTCAGTTTTTGTTTCTTGAGGAAATCTTTACCGTAACCTTTATATTGCAAAACTTCAAGTTGCAAATCATCGGCCAATTTGTTGACATTCTTTGAGGCTTCATTAATTTTTTGACATAAACTATCGGATAATGAATCAAATGGTAATTTCGAGAAAGATTCATAATTAACATTTGAACCATCTTCAAATTCTTTGGGATCAGAGCTGAAAAACTCAAATCATTAATATAAAATCTAATATTTAATTAAATCATTTCTATTTACACATTTAAAAATTTATGGAAAATAATTTGCCACATACTTACAAAATTTTATTAATATAGTCAGCCATCATAGCGATTGGTTGTCCTTCAGCAGGTGAATGTTCATAACAAAAACCACTCATGCCATTAGGATTTATAACAACCTTAAAGGAGTATAACATAATTTAAATGAATGCTTCGAAATAGTTTAACATCATCTTCCCAATTTTCATTAATTTCATCAATTTATGCTTTCAGTAATAAATATAAAAATAAAAAGAAAATTTGTTTTGAGTACATATGTATTTACTTGAATCGTTTTGTCCATCCACCTATTGGCACTATTTCTAAGGGTGCCACCACCATGTATTAATTGAAGGCCCAAAACATTGTAAACATTTTCCTTATTAAATTCTACATGCTCATCCAAAGAAACAGTAAATAAAGATTCTTGTATTGCTTTAACGCTTTTAATGTTTTGCGGAATCGTAATTAATTCAGCGTAAGCAGCTGCCCAGTTATCGCGATTATCAGTAGAAAGTAAACCAATTGGAAGGCCTAATTGTTTCTCCGAATTATAAATTTGTTGGAGTTGTTGAGCCAATACTTTAGCATTTAGAATTTTACCACTTTTATCGTATACTGGTAATTTAAAGAACTGTATGAAAACATATTGAAATTTTTCAACTATTATAATTAAAAAGATAATTAATTACATGATTTTTGAACATAATAACAACATGTCGAGAGTTCGGATGATATTCCAAAGCATCTTGCATCGGCAATGGTATACGACACGTGCCATATACTGCTCCAAATTGAGAATTATCCAATTCATTTTTACCCATTTTAAAAATAGGAACTTTACCATCATCAACTATTTTCTTATATTTTATAAGACCCTGAATTATCTTGGCGGCATACGTGATATAAGCTTCAGAGTTCTTAAATTTTTGCAGTGGAAAAGTCATGCCAGGACTGGAGAACACGGTTACTGGATCTCGATAAGTCAAATAAGCAGCCTTCAACCATCTATGTGCTAACCAATTTTCATCGGCCTTAGCCACACTTTCCAGAATGTTTTGTAATTCAGCACCATCTGTTTGTTGAAATTCTTCGGTCATGCATTTCGTTTCGGCTAGTTCTTCTTTAGTAAGAAGGGGTTCTACGGATTTTAAAAACTTTATAAGAGTTTCTTCAAGTTTTAAAGCAGGAAATTTTAATAGGTTTTGCCGTATTTTAGGTTTACTGCCGAAGCTTTCAGGCTTTGATATATTCGTAGTAGAACATAAGGTTCTTACCACTTTAGGGCAAGTGGTGTTTAAGGCACTTTTTGACTGGAAATAAATATACATATATGTAGATATATATAAATTATATAGTAATATATTATATATAGAGCAATTAAAAATATCATATTAGTATTTCCCAAAACTTATTTATATGATATTTTAATATTTTCACCCTCAGGGGAGTAGAGTAGAATAGGCCACAAAAAAATTACAACTGCAAAAATTTTGTGTTCTGAACACACGAAAATATTTAGTCCTTGTACGACAATTAAAAAATATATTTTCGACTAGATAACAATTAAAAGAGATTTATATTTTGGATTCTTCTCATAATCATTGAAAGTAATTTGTATTTTTCTAACTTTTGTCACCTTGGTAAAAGGTACCAAGGCAAATTCATAGGTGGTAAATTTGATAGTACAGCTGATAAACTCTTTTTGGTGAAAAAATCTCTCAAAGTGCTGAGTTACAGTGTTAAAAATTATATATAAAAATTGTTCGGTGACTGATCGTAATAATTGGAAAAGAAAAATTTTACGTTTTTTGTGAAATAGCACGCTAAGAGAACTTTGCACAAAGTGTCTTTTCGTCCGGATATTGCACACAGGCATAGAGTTATTAAATATTTGTAGCACGAAATATTTTATGTATTCGTCTTCGTCAACTTTTTTTGACAAAGTATAATAATTTTACAAAAACAAAATGCTTGTGGTTTTTGTTGAGTTGTACTCAAGGAAAATTGAGGCGCTATGAATTCGCCTTGGTTGTACTTGTCGTACTAGTAGTTCACCTGCTATGAATTCGCCTTGTATGTTATCAATTTGTCTTGATAAGAGTAATTTACATACATAAGAAGGCGAATTTACTCTTGTCCCAAAGTAAATTCACCTTGAATTGAGCGTACACAAATACTAAATGCTGAGACATTCTTAGTTTTTCTGATAACATACTTCTTATATACATTGTCGCTTTACGTTAATGTAAGTGGGTAGATATTTTTTACTAAACACAAAAATAATACAATTTACAAACAATATATAAATATAAAAATACTTACAAAAGTAGTTAAAACAGTGCTTATTAAACTGGACATATTTTCGGCCGTTTCCAAGTTACTAAAAAGAGATGGTAAATGGATATAATTACAAATTTAATTGTAAGTTGTTCAACAAATTCACCATTGATTTATAACCATATTAATAATAAAACAAATAATCAAAGGAACTCTCACTAGTTTTTAGTTGATTGGCCAAATTATTTTTGTGTTTTTATTGTAGGTACGTACATACATACATACATACATATGTATGTATTTATTGCAAAGAAGATTGCAAATTTTAAAATATGGTAAAAGTAAGAGTTAACCACGTAGGCAAGAAACTAAACCCGATAATTGAATGGTATCAAATGAATATCAATTCGGAATATAAATAGTAGAAAAGCGCATGCAACAATTGATTAAAAAAACAAGTTTCCATTCTGTGTGAATAGTTGCCAGATGATAAGGTAGAAGTTATGAAGTTTTGTCTAAAATATCGCTAATACAATTTTTTCAGTATTTTTTTTTCGCACTTTTACACATGTATTGTAATCTTTTTATGTTATATTCCTTTGGTTGCATAAAGTTGAAGAAGTATTTTAAAGAACGATGTAGCAAACGAGACAGGTTCACAAGCAAAATTATTTATTTTATTATTATATTTTATAGAAGCCTTAAAATCATATTTGTTAAGGTATAATAATTTAAATATAATTTGTGATATATGTATATAGCATTGAATCAATTGCAAATAGGCAATTAGAATTTACATGTGTACATATTTAAAAAGATTCAAAAGAATTTGCACATCGATGTAACTTACGCATAGTTTTAATTGTCCATCTAAAAAAAAACCCGTTATTTGATATTGCACTCAAATGCACATACACTTGCATAATATGTACTAAGTGCATGCATACTATGTAACTAGTTTTTTATAATTTTTTTAAATATCGCTGCACTGTTCACTCATGTAATATTTAAATTACCTTTAAAATTATATTTGAAGCGTCAAATTTTTTACAAAAACAAGCGCTTCGAGTTCATGAAATTACAATCAATTTAATAATATCACTTTTTTGTGACATTTACAAATAGACAGGATTGCCAAATCTATTTGTTTCAACAAAAAACCGGCAGATTATCAGTATTTGATATATACAAAAGGTAATTGATATTAACTTTACGTTATTTTAAATTTAAATTATACAATTTTTTTTCCTTTTTGTAATTTCAATATTTCGCAACTTCATCGCGTAGCATATTCATTAATCTTCTAATTAAATTTCCTTAAATTAATAATAATAATTATTATTTTAAATAGTTTATCGAGGGAAATTGAAGAAACACACAGAAAAATTCTAAAATTTATTAATTCATCACAAAAATAGCAAACACACATAAATTATACCAGTTCCTGCGGTAGAAAAAAATTTAGCAGATTTTTTGAAAAAAAGAAAAATTTTTTTTTTCATAAAATAATGCTGATTTTCAGATCGTTCGTGTCCATTTCCGGTAAATAGTGGCTCCGAGAAAAAAGCAAAAAAGTATAAATGCAAGAAATTTATTCATACCACCGGTTGTGTGTGTGTGTATGTATGCACCACCCCTAAGTTATGCTACCATTGTTGACAACTTTATACGATTTTGTTCGCTATTCCATGTCCATAATTAAAATAAAATTTTCCAAAATTTAAGAAGCAAGAAAAAAAACTGCAAAATGTGAATAAATAAAATAATAATGTATATATGAAAAAGGGTGCCCGATAGTCTAGTAAGTAGTGTGCCTGGTTGTTGTAGCTTCGTTGTTGTTACTATGCTTGATAACCAGACTTACAGTACAATTTTAATTGTATGTGTAACAGTTAATAAAAAGCATTCATACAGAAATTTTTTGGTACATGTATTTTATTAAATAATATTTGATAATTTTTCTAGTTTTTTGACCTTTTTTTATATTAATAACACTATTAATATATATATTATAAACAAAAACCAATTTTCCTGAAGAAGCTACACAAAGGAGTAGCGAAATATTGAAATAAATATAAAATATATAAAAAGACCTTAGGCTTAAAATAATTAGTGTTATTAATTAAATAATATTATTACCATGCTCTCTTAATTAATAAGAAACTTAACTTAGTAATTATTATTAAATAATATTACAATCAACAGAAGTTTTTCTGAAAAGTATCTTTTTTTTATATTTTTAAGAAATGTCAATTTATAATTTTTTTTTTAATCACAGCATTATTTTAATCAATATTAATAATAGTATATGCGTATTATTGTAAAATCTAATGTGTTTTTTTATTAATTAAAAAAAATACGCACATCAAATTCCATTGACATTTGGATAAAACCTCACAGAGGTAGTTTGTGCGTTTGACAGAATTCTAATGTACAATAGTATGACAATATCTTACATATATACATATATTATGATAATATATTATCAGCCATTAATATTTGTGTAAAAAACTTAAAACCTAATTAGTACAAGTATGCATTATGATGGATGATTCTAACCCATTATTTATTTATAAAATAAGAGATAACCTGCTAGTTTAAAAAAACCCTTTAATCCATAAAATTTATACAAATGTTGTTTTGCAATAGTAAACGAATGATAAATAATATGAAGAATATTTAAAACTTATCACAGTATATTGTTTTCCTTTTATTCAATAGCTTGTAAGATATGAACATAAAACAGTTTATTATCTGCAATGATATGAATAAAAATCCAAATTAAATTAAATAAAATTTTGCTCTAAGCATTTCTTTAGCGAAATTATTTATGTTGAATTTCATTTAACTAGTATTTAATTTAATTCGTTAATTATAACAGTTGTTATTGCTTTGCTAATTCCTCATTTCCATTCAATTCGGACTTTATGTAATCGCTGCTCTTTTTACTAGAAGCTGTCTGAAAATATTAAAAAAAATAACATATGTACATATTTATAATATCTTGGTTATAATTTGCTTTAAAATACCGAGACGAAAAAGAATTCATAAAAATGCAAGTTTTGTAATTGCAAATTAAATTCCTTAGAGCTTTTCTATATTAAAGTGACGATATGTATAATTATGTATATACATATGTATGTATTTCCAGTATCATATTCAATTAATTTGTTCACAAAAAACAATCAACATCTTATGTAAATGACACCATTTTTCAAAATGAATTCTTCATATTGTTTGTGGATATGGATATGTGTGAAATAAACTGCTGAATAACAATTTATGGTATTCAAAAGGAATATGAAATTTCTGAAAGGTATGAGTTATGCATTCATATACATATCGCCCATTTACTCAAACAACGTCATGTATATATGTTCATATATAAGCATATACATACATACATATATTATACAATGTGTTAAGTAATTTATTCCAATTTAAATTTCTCGTTTGGTCGCCTATTTTACAAATTAACTATTTTTACCTGTTTTCTCCTGTTGTCATCATCGTCGTCGGTTGATGTGTATAAATTCGTATTTGAATTTAGTTCAACACTGCCTTTGTAACATGTTGATGAGGAGTTATGACTTAAAGTAAAAGTAGCGGTATCACTTTCACTGTTCTCATCGCCTGAACTGGAGTCGGTACTAGATTCTACGGCAGGCTCTAGTTCTAAAGCAAATGAACTCCTCTTTGAGCGTATATTATTTGGTAGTTTGGTTATACTTGGTTGTATTTCTGTATACAAATCGTCAGATTCCTGATCACTATTACTTGAGATACACTTTGATTTTTCATCTGCGTTTACTAACTTAATTATACATGGCTTGTAAACACTATTCCGATTTTTGTTTTTGTAATTTAACTCTAAGAAATGTGCGCTTTTCGCTAAATTCGACATTCTTAAAGTAGCGCGTGTGACAGCGTAACTAAGTAAAGCTATACCAGATATTAAGCCACACCAAAAACCTATGGGTTCAATATATGGCAAATAATTAATATAGAAACTGAATTTATTTTCCAAGTTTTCAGGAAGTTTAGGCATCATCTAAAAATAATTACACATTAAAAATTGTACTTAAATTGAAATCTAATAATTATATTGCAACTTACGATTTCAAACCATAACATGGGCACTGTTAAGTGGCTAAAACGTTTAACTCTGCTATAGACTGATAAATCACGGAAGTGCATATTGATTTGTACTTTAACCGACAAGGACAAAGGTAATCCAGATTCCTTAAATGATAAAATTTAAAATAATGTGATTCGTTAATATTTCTTATTTGTATACAAAATCAAACAAATACATGATATAATACTTGTATAATTCGTTACGAGTATTACAACAACATTTCAAAATAGTTTAGCCTTTGATCTCAATTTAAGGTGGCAGCTAATTGTTTTTATTGAAATTATAATTTCAAGTTTAGTGCAACGAGAGTTAAGATGAACATGTTTGCACATCTACATAAAGTTTTAATTAAGGAAAATTAAAAAAAAAATAGAATTTTATTGTTGATTTGATAACTATGTATGTAGTAGCATCAAGTTAGTTGCAATAATTTTGCTTTATAAGCGCTCTATAATATTGAGATGTTAAATTGATTACAATACATTGTCGAAATAAATGGTTCAGTAAGCTGGTAATTAATAAATTGTTAATATTATTATTGAATTATTTTCTTCATAAAGTTTTGTAAGTGGAGTATATAGTTAATTGAAATTTGCTTGCATAGACAGACGGTAAGGTAAAAGTACCGCGGAAATAAATTTCAAAATCTTGCCAATTTTCTAATAATCAGATCACTTAATGTGCATATATAATCGTGCATACATACTCGTATGTACACATTATTTATTTTGATTTTATTCATTTATTTTTAACTACTGTGTGCGAACGTACGTACATACATACATCTATAATAACGTGTATTATTTGTTTAACTAAAAATTTAAAAAAATATACGTTCAAGTATTTAATATTATAGTAAAAACTGCTTTCACTTGTACTACGAGTAAGTTTAGCTGAGTTGCGCCTACATATGAAAAATTAACATTTAATCAGTTCATATGCATGTACATATACATATATATTTAGTTACATGTGTACATATCTATATACATATATGTCTATTTTATCAAAAACGCATCAAAGTACATAACTGACAGCTCGAAAACTCGAAGTTTTAGCAGTTAAATTCTTCATCACTACCTAATAAATTACACTGGTCCACAAAGGTTTTGTTCTTGCATTTTTGTTCCAAATATATAAAATACTAGCTTTTACCTGCAGCTTTGCTCACGTTATTATTATATTTGGAGAGTTGCGGATAAACATATGCATATGTATTACCCCTTCGCCTCCTTGTCTTATAAAAATATGTATAGCCTATATTTCTTATTAGATACACCTATACATATGTTTTAAATTTCCCCAAAATCGGTTGGATAGTTTTGATTGGGCATATATTATCCCCTATGTCACCTCGTGGTCCTATTATATAAAATATATAGCCTATGCGTACTTCTAGGCGCAGACCTATCTACATATGTTTTAAATTTTATTAAAATCAGTTAGATAGTTCCGGAGACGTGGAAATTGCCCCCTACCTCCCCTCTTGGCCGTAGTTTTGAAAAATATATAGCCATATGTTCCATTCTGGAGTCAGATGTACCTCTGTTCTAAATGTCATCAAAATAGGTTCTGCCGTTTAACTGTTAAAGGGCAACAAACAAACAAACTTACTTTCGCATTTATAATTTTAGGTATGGATTCTTAACTTTTTTTAATTCTCTTATCTGTTCCGCCGCGAGAGCCCACAGCTGCTTTACGACGGTATTTTTTTATATTTTCCCCATTTCGCAAAAAAAAAAACTTTATTTGCCAGTTAAAAGTCGGACCCTAAAATCATGTCGATCTGTGTTTTTATAATTTATAAACTAATAAGAACAATCATTTTAAGCCAAGTGTTTTAGAATTAATAATGTAAAGAAACCAACTGCTAATATAATTACGAATAATTTTAAATGGAATATAAATATTTAAAATGTTAATTGTTATTTTCTCTCATACATACATATATGTATATAATAAAACTCATTTCAATAATTTACAGACAGATAAAATATGAATGGAAACTTTTTAAGCATAATGGCCGGATGCAATATTATATTTTTATTTTTCATTTGCAAACGTATTCATTTTAAAGATTAATATTTTGAGCAGAATTAAATGAGGTGTAGCAGCTAACCTAATCCAAGTCGCTGTAAATGTGAAAAAATTTCTTTTGAATATTCATATTTGAAATAAAAGCAACTTCATATTTGTTATTTCGATAAAAAAAAGAAACTAAATTTCATTTGATTATTCACTTGGAAAAGTAAACAAAACATTTGTTTTTGTTTTCGCCACAATTATTCGAAAGAAATTTTCGCTCGCATTTAGATAAACAATTCAGTATGTTTTAGTTATTGTTCACAGAACACGCAGTTAATTTTCTCACATATAGAACATCTCAAACAATTTTTAATTTCTATTATCATAAGATAGTGCAAATGTTAAAAAGAACTAAAATTATCTTGTGTACTTCATATTACAAAGATTTTGCAATTGTTATGAACTGTGTGTATGTCGTATCCTTTTAATTTAATCATGATTCCGATATAAGCGTTAAGCTAAACAATTCCATTGATGGCAAAACGTTTGTGGTTGGCATTTCTGTTATTGCAAAAAATATTTAAATATACTTACATGTACAATATTTTTCATATTCAATTATTGTTGATGTTGTATATTTCAAACCGCAATAGTAATTCAACAGTTGTTTAAATATTGCAAAGAATTATTTTTTTTTAAATTTTGTTACCCAAATTTTTTTATTATAAGAAGAAATTTAAGTGAAATGAATAGACTGTCTAATCGAAGAGGAATTTGTCAGCTAAACGAATAACAGAAATTAATTCTGTAATGCCTTTTGTTCCACCATTTGAAGAAATTCGAAAAAACCATGTGAACTGAACCTACTACGCAAATATCTTACGATTATTTACAGTATTTGTAAATAAAATATGCAACAATTTCGATAATATACATGTGACATTATTATTCTGGATGCAGGATTTTAATGAGTTCTTCATAAGTTGGTGCTGATCTATATTTACACTGGTAATTTTTATTAGTTTCTTATTTTTCATTTGCATGTGCATATCGACTGTTCATACTACATACATATGTACATATATTTACCAATATTCTATTAATTAATACATTTGTATGTGCAATTTAAAATAAGCATTGCAAACTCACCGGTTGTACTATAAACTCTGATGAATGTTTTTCCTTATTTGCTGCTAGACCAGTTATGTTTTCTTGAAGGCCAAAATTTCCGTCCATAAAATGTGGCAAACTCAGTGAAATTGGAAAACCGTAATAACAATCAGCGACGTCAACCAAGCCGACGGGTTGACAATAGCCTTTAAATAAAAAAAAGAAAAAATATATTATAAATTCTCATGTGTGTAAGTGTGCAACTGAATGCAACAGGTAGTTTATTAATGAAGTGAAAGGAATTTTTGCTTCCACATCTTCCCAACAACAATGTGAGTCATGTATAAAATACGAGTATAATGGAAATTTTCGCAATGATTTTTATTCAAAACAAGTTATTATTAAACTACCAAGCCCTCTAAACATTCCGTATGTATACGATTCAGTTCTGTTGTATTACTATGAAGAGACTGTAGCAAGTATTTTACAAGTTTTAAAATGATATATGAATACTTAGAATATCATGAGTTCACTATTGCCCACCGTCTCTTATTTGAACATGTATAAATGTTCTTCCTATATATACATATGTACTTATATATGTAAATAATTTTTAATATTTTGTTAGAATATTTTCTGAATTAAAGGTTTAAGAAGAAAAAACCGTTCAAACAAGAAATTTAAATTTTGAGTTATGACGCTCCTGCAACAAAGGCTGAGTATGTGCATACATACACACACAAAAACATCGAGTTAAAAACGTAAAAAACATGGTTTAATTTATAGTTTTCGGTGCTGATATTGATTCATACGATTTGCATGTAGTTCAACACGATTTAATAATAACCTGAAAGCATATGTTTTTGCTGTTGAAACAACGTGCTGATTGAATATGTGAGTACAGTTGAATAAAAACGAAATTTATGTTCAATTACCATCAGAAATCATGATGAATTCAGAGCGACTTCAAGTTGGAGTAACGTGACATATATGTTGAACCAATATTATTCGAATTTTAATTCAACATGAAATTAAATTAAAATTAAAATAACGATTATGTTAAAATAAATTTGATTCACTATAATCTTGTATTAATAAGAAATCTCACATGTTTATTTAAAAACTCTCAAAAAGTCTTTGAGAATTATTACTACACAAACAGAAAATGCTTTTTAAAAAAAGTTTCAAGATTCAATGTTACTTTTACGTTAGTCTATCTTTGTACGAAAATCTAGAATTTTTCTGTCTTGATTTAGTAGATTGTTGCTCTAATGTGATAAAACTTCAATTTTAATATAAAACGGTATTTTATGTATTTGACATTGTACAACGTTATTTTTATTACGAAAAATATTGAATCAATTTGTTTTAAGGTAATAATCAAATTCAAATCGATATAAATCAATGTTAAATGTAAATTAAGTCATAGTTTTTGCAGAAATTTAACTTGATTTCAATCAACATTTAGTCATGTTAGTTTTACGTTGGAATTTTTTTCTGTGTACGTACATCTGTTTTGTTTTTATAGGAATTCGTAATTGTCATTGTCATGACCAAAATACAGTTTGTATTTTGTGTGTTTTAATGTTTGTGTTTATTTGATTATTATTTTTTTACGGAACTAAACTCGACTTGCTTTTATTTTATTGAGTTTTAATTGACGTCACTTAAGTGAAGTGGTATGGAATTTATTGGAGCGCACTATGAAAAAACTAATCACGTTTCTTAGTTGAAATCTTAAAAATGCTTAAGTTTGCAATGAAAATGAATCCATTTATGATTATGAAATATTATGAAAAGTAAAATTATGATTAAAGTTGACAAAAATAAATTTTTTTAAATTTTGTTTCACTATAGATCATATGAAATTACACTTTTCATTAGCCTGATCATTTTTAAGCAATTATTTATTATCTTTACAAATTTTTTAATGTGGTATATTGTATATATGTATGTACGTATCTAATTACTTAAAAAATAATTTATTCATTTCAATTAATGATTTTATATCAACAAAATCCGACGGCATTAATTTATCAAAGTTTTAATAAGAACCTTTTTACAATATTTACAATACAACAAAAGACCAATTAACATTTTAATGGGGTTGTAAAAAATATGAATTTATAATGAGAGGAAGGAATATTATCAATTTGAATGTGTTGACTTGGAAAGATCGATTAAAACGTCAATAATAGCGGCTTGGTCAACTATTAATTTTTTAGCCTGCATTGCCAGTTTAGAACGGATATACGTATACATATGTATGAACATATAGATACGTATATTAAATACAGCATTTGGCAACGATTTTTCCTATTTTAAGCAGAAAAATTTAAAGACCGTACGCAAAAGTACGTTTTATTCACATACATTTATATGTATCACATCAAAGTAACTATTTGAAGATTAAAATTATAAAAATTTTTCAAAACGTTTGTGTTTTTTTTTGGAAATTGTTACTACCTTATTCGGACAAATATTTGTCTTTTCTCTAATCATTCGATTTATAGAATCAAAAGGTATTAAAAAAAAATAAATAATTTGTAGAACCTGTATAAGAAGTTTGTAAGAATGAACTAACTTGAAAATATCTCGATTGTCAGATTTACATTCTTCTTAGTCTTAAAAAATATTGATTTTTTTTTATTTAATTACTTTAACGTAATTGCACACTAAGATCGGCTTCAAATTAAAAAACTGTTCTTAATTATTTTCCTCTCATAACAACAAACAAAAAACAAGTTTTAAGATGAACCAGCACAAAATCTTGAATAAAATTTACAATATAAAAAAGGAAACTCAATTACAAAAAGTAAATTTCGTAAGTACATGTACATATGTATGTATATTGTAAGTAAGTTTATTATGATGTTATCAACAATAATTGCTTTGCACTTTTTCCATAGGAGTAAAACGTGCTGATTTTAACTGATATCAAATTAAATTAGTTTAAAACAAGTGTAATTTCTGTCACGGTATTAATTTTCACCTTTGGTTTTTTCTTCTCATTTGATGAGTGTGATTATGAGCAATTTTTTAAGAAATAATAAATAGAATCTTGACTTTTCAACTATTCTGACCCACTCACGTTTTAAGAACAACTTACCATTTCTACAAAAACATTTGTTTTCGGAATTATATTCTCCATTATCTAAAGCGTTTTCTTCAAATACATATTTGTATCCAGACAAGCTGCCGACATTAACTCGATCAACATCGCTTCTGAACTGTTATTATCGAAATACATGTAAAAAAGTGGTAAATACATTTGCATTTACATATGGACGTATATGAAAATTATATTTACCAAATTTATAGGACGGCACATGCTCTTTCTGAAGAATTTTAAAGAGTCATTGGATTTTATATAACTAGGAAACTTGACACCATCCGAAGCCAATTCAATATTACTGCAATGATCTCCCTTCCAATGCGGCAATTCTTTCTTTCCCATAAAGGTAGCATAAAGGCCCGAAAGATTAGTCTCAGGCACTCCGATATGAAATGTTTCAAAATCTCCTTCAAAATCATACATCTGTAAAAATTAAAAAATTGTTTACCATAAATATGACGGATGATAATGAAGTGGAAAAATTACGCTAGTTTTTTTTTTTTTTAAAGCTTACCCTATCAATTAGCCCCACTTTATCGAAATGTATCCAGTTCGGTAAAAATTTATTGCCTAATGTTGTTAAAGTGGTGGCATAACCAAACATAAATTCTTTGGCAGTCATACGCACAATGGGTTGTGAGTTCTGAGTTATAAAAATACTATTTAAACCAATGCGAACGAGAAAGGATTTATCCGCTGTCAGATGTGAAATGGCCTAAAAAATATTTCAATATTGGATAGTTTTACAAAAAAATTAATTTAGAAGTTCAAATTTTAATTAAGTTATAAAGTTTAAACTGTAATTAATCGCTGTTATAAAATTTCCCAAAAGTTATACGCACTTATTTTTTCTTTTGTTAGCATTTGTATAAAACATATTTTATAGCAAAATTAATATGTAAATTAATGGGCCACACGCAAATTTTAAAACATATATTAGTAAGCGTTGCTTTCTTAAGTCTTTTGTTTTCACATATTATTATTAGATGTTTTTTTAGAGGGTTTCTGATTTTGATATTTTGAAAAATATTCACCGAAAGGTTATATTGTTTATAAATTTAGTTTCATTAACAATCGTGTCTATTAAAACTTACTTTTTTATATTTATTGTTTCTTATGTACCATCATTGTTTTATTTATTTCCAGATTTATGATTAATTTTTATAATTAATTCAGGGGGGACTTTTTATGATATTTAAAATGTAAAGCCGAAACTCATTTAAAAAATACGTGTAATCGCAATAGACGTTTAAAATTATTAAAATTTCCCTTACCAAGTTTGATTTGAATTGATTATTCTGAAAACAAAATATTTAATATTGAATTGAATAGCAAAACACGGTTAGAAACAAACAAAAGTAATCCAATATATGTTTATTAAAATTGCGTTTTCATTTTACTTAATTTTATTTTCTGTAATAAAAAGTCTACAGTACAAATTTGTAACAAGTTTTAATCAAATTTGTAATAAAGTGAATAAACTTTGACGATATTATATTAATTGCCTTAATTAAATGACTGAATTTAATCATATTTAATATTGTAAGGAACAAATTTTTTGTATCACAACTATTTGTTTTCTAAAATTTCTAGCGTTGCACAACCCACTCTAGAAACTACTGCTTTTAAATAATTAACAATTGGTACATATTTATATGGATATATACATACATGTACGTGTTATTGCTCATACTTATGTATGTATGTATGTAGAAATTTGTTTTAAACCTTACACTACACATACACATTTTCAAAGTGTCTGTTCAATAAATTAGATGTGTGAAGGCTTGTCTAAAACCGGCCACCGTTTAACTCATGCTGATATGTACATACTAGATGCTAGTATCTGCGAAGAGTAGCGAACTCGCTATGTTTATACTATGTATCACAGTAACGTTTATTGACCCAAACATTTTATTTACTTTGATTTTTTTTTCTATTTGTTATTAAAGTTATTAAATTTTGCACCTACAATTAACACAATATTTTCTATGGTCAACGATGCTTTCACTTGTTGTAGTGAAACAGATCAGACAGGACCTATGCTAGGAATCGATCACTTAATTGAAAGACTAACGCAATATTCTCTATACTACTGAAGCACCCCGTTATAAATATTTTCATGTCTTTTTACATATGATTCGGTTGTGCTATTTTATATTTAATTAATAAATAACTTGCAAAATATTGCAACAAGCAGTGTAGATTGTACCGTAGCAGAGAGGCAAATACAAACTTTAACTACTTACCAACATGGCAATATTAAGCATTATCACTTCGTCGTCTTCACGCCTTCCTTCTGACAAGTGCTCTTGCCACACTAAAGGATGACTTGGATTGGTTGAGACGGTGTTATTGTCATTGAATGTTATATTTTCATGAGTCATAAGTTCTCTGCGAATGAAAAAAAGTTTTTTTTCTTCAGAAAATAAGACTAAACGAAATGAAACTGAATAAAGGACTAAACATTTAATTTTATTTAAATCTAAAGTATTATAGTATAGTTTTATACATAAAAATGTACATAGATAAATCGATTTAGTTATTCACTTACTTATAGACGTAAGGACCCACTTCTTCAACGTGCATTCTTTCACGGCCAGCCAAAAAAGCCTCGGCATTCGTAATATTAAATAAGTAGACCTTAAGATATAGGTCCACAGGAGGTTTAGCCCACAAATTGAAAATTTCACCATTTTCAGCTAAAATAAGTTTCTATACAAGTGATTAAATTAAATAAACAAAAAATTATTCAGAACAATTTAATTTATCAAATTAAAAAAAAAATATTACCCAATTGAATATCAAATCGTAAGGATGCATTATTTTCACTAAAACTGATGTGCATATTGCTAAAATGCCAGCAACTAATAGCAGAAACGCACCTGTAATTATACAAATTTTAAAATCTTTAGTGGAGGCTGTTGTCGTTCTTAAGCTAAGAATTCTAACTGAAACATATTGAGACGTACATATGTAAGTGTACGATCCAACATTTTTTCCTTGAACTCTTTGTCCAAGCCGTTTTAGTTTATTTACAAACTGCAAATTTATAAACGTTTAATGGCTTTTTGTAAAACAGACAAAGAATCTTGTACTACAAATTTTGCTTGATTTTAAACTTGTTTAAATCGCTGCAATTATTTGACGCATTGCTTTCAGCTAAAAATCAATTCGTAACATTGAGTAATTAAATAAGAATATTTCATAGAACATTTCAACAATTTTCGTTTACAAAGAAAAAGTTAGATTTTCCGACATGCCCAGAATATTATTCAAGGTCGCTACCGTTAACACTACTCTCCACCATCATTCTCTATTTCATAATTTTATGTACTTAGGTTATTTCTTTAAAGGAATTTTTTTAGTTTTAGCGGTGGCACTTTGACTAAATATAAAAATACGTTTATTGTTCAGTCATATCTGACCGTCAAGACTTTAACACAATTTAAAGCATTAAAATCAGTTCAGTTAACAACAAAATTTTCCTAATAAGAATTTTTCATTGAAACAATTAAAATATTCCACTATTCATTACAAATAAGACCACTAATGCGATTTAAGTTTGTTGTTTTTCAATTAACAATAAATTACTCGTAAAATGATATGAACATGAAACGATGAACAATTACGGCAAATTTTATATTCAGATGTAAAAAGTAAAAACAAAGCCAACTGTCCTGATGAAACATTATCACTTTTTTTATGAACAAGAAAATGTATTAAAGAGAGAATCCAGACAATTATTTTATTTTCAATGTTTTTGTTTGTTGGGCAAAGCAAGAATCTGCAATCTGCCAAAAAAAAATTAAGAAAAAGATTTTTCGAAAGAGAAAGGATTTGTAATTTACCAAGTAAAGGTCAAGATACTCGTATATTCTACCCATTCCAGTTTCTACATGTAAAAGAAGAACATTAAAAAAATGTGCATTTTTTTAAGATTTATATTTATATGTGCATATGTATACGAGTATATGTACATATTGATATATATATATATATACATATGTATATATAGATATGTGTGTGTAAAGAGAAGAATTTATTTTTTTACGAATAAATTAATACCTTAAAAGGCAAAAAAAATATAAAAAAAATGCAAAACAGAACAACAGCGACAAAAAAAAATACTTGCCGTTTTTCTTTTTTTCACATTCAATAATATACGGAACGAGTTTAAGTTAAAGAAAAAGCTACAATAAAAATATTTTGCAAAGTCAATACATATAAAAATTCTAAACGGATTTTTTTTACCATTTTCTTATGGGTCTTTCTTTTCAATCAAGTGTGCATTGCATTTCTTACCCAATTTCGGCCTATTCATATGAAACGTTTGCACTTTATTATTCCGCCATAAAGGCGTTTTTAAAGAGAACGATAGAGTGCAAATAAATTGAGAACTACTCGACCGATTTACAAACCAACACATGCGTTGGAAAGGTCTACGCACACTCTTGGGATGGTGTGTTATCAGTATTAGCATTCAAAAGCTGCTGAAAAATAAGCCGATATGTGCTTGGTACTTCTGCCGTATATGCACTTTTAGGGGTTAAAACGGGCAGAAACTGCATTTGAAGTATCGCACATAGAGCAAAGTTTTTTCGACATTCTTTTCTCCTAGAAAAAATCTCGAATTTGTTTTCTTACTTATTCGAAAATTGTAGCTCGGTACTTTTAATATTTTACAATAATATCGGTATAAAATTAAAGCAATTTTTCACAAGGAAGCTTAAAATATAATAAAATATCTACAAACTCAATATGGCGAACGCTCCAAAATGGCGGACTGCTACTGGGTATACACCCCGAGATATGGTTATCAATCAAATGGAATCCCTGTAAGCACAGTATGGCGCGGACGTCCCAAATTGGCGGAAAATTAAAAGTGCCTTTAAATAAGAAATTGTTTTCAAAAATACATAAACATATAAATTAGTCAGTCAACTTGAATCAACGTGTACACTTAGTTGTTTTATTATTTCTTTCACTGATGTGACTAAAGTGAATGCTTCTTTGTTTATTTTTTTATTTGTTTTCACAAAGTTGTTGCTGTAAAATATATTTAATATTTTTACTAACGGCCAATAATTAGCCATTTCGTATGCAAATTGTTTTTTAATGTTTCTTAATATTAAAAAATCTATCTTCCATTTATATATGCACAATATTAAGATATTTAAAGCAGGATATTGAATATCGATCACAAGGTCAGCCGTAGGAATGAAAACAATTTTAAAATTGATTAGACAATTGTTAACGATTAACTCATATAAAAATAATAGTTGTCAATATTATGTAATAATACTCAATCATATTCCGAATTAAATAATAAACTAAAGCAATAATTAGAGTTTGACGATTTTAATTGATTTTTATTCAATTACAAATAATTGCTCCATTTTACGGCAAATTATGACGTTTAAGCAATTTCATTTGTTTGCATTGACTTTGATCGCCGATATATTTTGATTAAAAAACATTCAACTATTCAATTAAAATTGTATAATCCAGAACATTTTTAGAATTATGTCATATGTGAAGCAACATTTTGCCATTATGTCATTATTGTCTCTCAATTACCATCTTACAAAGTTTCAGTAATTAAAATTAACTATTAATTATATTAAGCAAATTGTTATTTCGTTACAATCACTATGTTTATTCTTCTATTTTCTGGAATTTATAGCAAGTGGAAACAAAAGGACTTAATTAGAAATAGATGTGAATATTTTTTAATTTAAAGGGTTAATATTAAACAAACAAAAAAAACATTCCTAAACACTACTGATGCTTTTATTTCAAAGTCGCTAATAATTTCACACAAACGGTAATCTGTTACTTGTACTTGAATTTAATCATATCAATTTGCTGTTAACGTATATATGAATATGTTCATATGGAAGTATGTATGTATGTAATTGTGTATGTATATAAATATATGTTTTAACATACATATGTTTTATTTAAGTAGCCGTAATTGTTCGCCATTAGCCTGAAAGAAATACAGTAAACCTCCCTATAACATGGTACTCTTTTAAGGCTTTTTCATATTAGGCGTAATTTTATGTCGCTTGTGTAATATGTAGACACGTTTGTAGGCAATTTAATGCTGCGTTATATGCCCTCAGTCACCAGACTGTGTTTATACATTTTTAACACAATGTACCTCATCAATATCCGAAGTAGTTT
This sequence comes from Dexiosoma caninum, assembly GCA_963924685.1. Lineage (NCBI taxonomy): Eukaryota > Metazoa > Arthropoda > Insecta > Diptera > Tachinidae > Dexiosoma > Dexiosoma caninum. The sequence continues at coordinate 855,562 of OZ004727.1, read as the reverse complement.
AAGTGATCATTGTAGAGATGTTGAAATCGGGCACAAGATGGTCGCAACAGTACTGTCTGCAATTAATAAATAGTATTATTCTCCCAATTCACCTAGGTAGACCCATCGTATAGCGAAGTTCTTTAGACAGACAGCGGGATGTATGTATGTGTTTGTGTATATACATATGTGTAGGTACATATGTAAGTATATGTTGTAGGAAATGGAATTTTAGAAAATTGTTATTCCTATTCTAATAGATTTTTAACGACAAATCGTTGAAGCGCATTTAAAATATAGAAAAAAAAGATTATTGAATATAAATATAATATATGTATGTATGCTGAATGAAATAATGTATATGTTAGTTGCACTAAACATAAAATTTACCTCGGAATTAGTAGCGATTATGGAGTAAAGTTGTTAAGAGTGACTAAAACAGAACAGTGAAATAATCTACAGTGGTGTTGTTACGCCAATTAATGCTTTTTTATGTCAAGTACAAAATTTCTTACTTTTTCGATAATTATATTGATAAAATTGTTTACTAATTTTTAGTTCCTTTGAAAAAGGACGTGAACCAAAGTAAAAATTTTCTAAAAAATCCTTTAAAGAATTTATGCGTCTCTTTATAGCCATATTGATTTTAAGCAAAATATATTTATATTGTTTACTTTGATTTATTTACTCGTATCTGGCAAAATTTCAACACAAAATCTTTTCTTTATATTTCGTTTGCTATGTAAAAAGATTTTCTTGTTAAAATAAAAACGTTGTTTTAATTTGAAATTGTTTTCAGAACTGAATTTAAAACAACTTTTCGTCTCTGAGGGACCTAAAATGAGATTCTCCGAAACAAGGTGAATAATATTGTAGATAATAAATTAACTATCATTTATATGCGTTAAGAGTAAAAGAAATTCATGAAATGCATCTAGAGGGGAAAAAAGATACAAATACACATTTTTTGCAATAACAAAAAAAAATGCAGTAGTTTTTCTTTTTCAATGCTTTTGCAAATACAATTGAGAGGCTTCCGTAAGGCATGTGAAAAATAAATATTTAAATTTTTGAGCTGGCGTTAAAGCAAACATGTTCGTACATAAATTAATATACATATGTACATTAGAAGTAACTGTGTATATGCCTGCTTGTTACAGTCTCACAAAATAATTAAATTAATTTAGAAAGTATTGCATTTGGCTGAGAATTAAACATGTTCATTGTGGAATAGATTTTTTCTTATGGTGTAGTGTTTTGTTTTCTTGGACCAGTGTGCAGAGAATGTCCCCTACATATGGAAGCATTGCATCGCAAATAGTTGGAAAGTTATATGAAGTAATAGAAGTATAGAGAACTTAATTCGAGGGCGTTTTTTTTCAAAATTTATAATGCAGAGTTGCTGCGCCAAAATACTTGAAAAATCCACAAGCCAACAATAACTTGAAAAATCCACATTTCTCCATAAATTTATATCTGTTATTTGATTACATTAAATTTAGTAAAAAGTTAACGCGAATTAATTCTGACTCACTCATAAATAATGAATAAATAAATTGATTTTTTTCGTGCTGCAAAAATTTGTGTGTCTTAAGTCTTTTGTTTTTCAAATTTGTCAAAGATATTGCAAAGCTGAGTAGAAGTTGAGCAATAAGCATTTCAAAAGCAATGACTGTCCCAATTTGAAATTTTAATTATTTAATAAAGAATATAAAATACTGCCGGCCTATCTAAATGCGAGCGAAAATTTCGTTCTAACATATATGTACGTACGTACGTATGTAAGTATGTATGTATGTATGTATGTATTTATATTGAAAGTAATAACAAAAAACAAAAAGTTGTGTTTTGTTTGCATTGCAAATAGCCGTCAGTAATTTTCGTTTGCATTTAGATAAACCGGCAGTAAGAAACCAATTTGAATTAAATTAATAATATTCAAACTTAATACAAAGAAAATAAAAGGCAACCTATATTTTTTTAATAACCAAAAGCGCAAAGTCAAAATTAAATTTAACCACTTTCCAAGTTTTTAAAGTTCTAACGATGAATTTGCAGAAAATGAAATATCATTAGATGCTATTTTTAATACTTAATTTAAATGACAATTTCCGCATATTATACATACTTATATTATGTGTACTCGTACACTAACAATTGTTGTCTAATAGTAAATACATTGAGTAACATTGAAAAACGTGATCTGAACGTGTTGAAATAAGCCAGTTTCATTTATTTTTAAATAAATTCCAAAGTTTTGCTGCAAATAACCTGGTGCTAGATGTTACTCTAAAAGTAGTGAAATAGAATTCTGTACAGTGAACTCAACTGGTTTCAGCTAATAATAAATAATAGTATAATTAATAAATACATGAGAGTAATTCATTAATATGGAATTATCTTTATTTATGGGTAAAAATTATTATTTATTATTATTTATTGGAAATTTTTTAAAGATTATTGGTCTTATTGAAAAAAAGGATTCTCAATCTATGAAAGCTTAATAAATCCTAATACCACACACAATTTACTTTAATTATTTTTTAGACTTCATAATTAAAAATATATTTTTATGAATAATTTTATCTTTTTTGGATAATCCTGTACCCATACTATTCCATTTTCATTTCACTCCCATAAATCTACAAAGAGCTTTATATTAAAAATTTTGCTAATACTATATTTGACAAATGTAAATCCTTTTCAATTTTGTAATTATTTATGTACTTTGGAAAAGTTCACACTAACTGGCAAATATTATTCGATAGCAATTGACCGCAACGAGAACTTAATCTTTATTGATTTGTTAATCTGAATAAAACTCAATAATAAAGTTAATTCATAAAACAGAAATTAATTAAAATTTCAATTTGAAAAATAACTCTGAATATAAATTAAATGAGAATAAAAATTTTATTATTTTAATATTAGAAGTATTTAAGTCAATCATGTTTAATTAATTTTTTTTTTGCTTGTTTTTATTTCAAATTAAACAAAGTCAAGTTCAAGAGGAAAAGTTTTTTCTCTTTGCATAAGACAATTTAAAAATATTTTATTAACTTTGAATTCATGAGATGCAAAAAGTTGAGAAGAATTTACAAACATTCAACAACTATAATAATTTATTCTTGGGAAAATGTGATAAAAGCAATTTTTTTATTTTATTTTATATGGCAGCCAGCCCTTAGAAAGGCTTCTATCGTGAAATAATAACGACGTTTCATCTCGCCTCTGTACATGAAGTCAACTGAATAAAGATACGTAAAACTTAGTTATGAACATATTAATTTATTCGCAATAAAATGTATATCGTTATTTCACTTCTAATATTTTCTTCTTGAATAAATGTTAAGAGTTATACGTAAAATATGTAATAAGGATTTGTACATTCATATGTTTGTAGTTGATTAAGTTCGCTATATTGACATCTTAATTTTTATTCAAACTAAATGCATATGTATGTATGTAGGCATACATTGTATGTTTATTGCTGCTCCAATGCTGTTGATGAATATTTGAAATGCCCATAAAATTATATCATTTAAATTTAATTTAGACCCAAAACGCTAATTGCAAATGGTTTTAAAAAATTTAATTTTATTATGAAACTTTTGATATGCATATGGACGTACTTATATATGTATGTTTATAAATGTTATTAAAGTTTTATGAATAAAATTAAATAGTTAACAAACACTAAAATTATGATGACTGAAAAAAATTTAAGGTAAAAGGTAAATATTTCCACATTTTTGAAATCTGTGAAATAAAATTGCCGTATGCTTTTTAGCTGTTTTTAACATCAATTTATCTCAAGACTGACTAATTTGAGTTATTTTCAACATGCTTATGGAATTTTTATTCCTAGCAAATCTTTGAAAATAGTTCGTACAGTAGTTTTGAAATCCTCTCCGACATATGTTTGTATATGTATGTACCTACGTACATAGTATGTATACATAGATTGTGAGTCATTAATTATACTAAATAAAAGAAAAACAAAAAAAACCGGCCTAATCACACTGAATTTCAAAAAGAGTGATTGGCAAAAAATCTAGCAAATGCTGAGACAAGTCCATAAAAATTACTTTAATTTTTGTTTGGCAATATAATTACCACCACAAATATTATTTTAAAAAATTATATGAGATATGACAAAATAATTAAATACGTAAAGCAGTAAATAAAGTACACAAATTAATCATTCACTGCAACTTGAGTTTTTTTTAAAAGCGACCCAGAAACTATCATTTTAATCATATTGTACAGTTTTAGTAATAAACGGCATCGGCCGTAAATAAATGCTGTTTGTGTTCTTCAAATATTTTTTAGCCATATTAAATATAAATATTAAAGCGAGAAATGTTTATTTTGTTCTTTTGGGTTCATGTGGTTTCTCTTCAATTTTGTCAATGTGAATTTTGTGAATTTAGTATATTTTTTGGGCTTGATTGAAATAAATGATTTGTGGGACAACTATTTAATACTTACAAGTAGGTGATCGTGTTCTATTGTTCTTCTTCCGCTCATAAAAAAATGAATTTAAAATGCCAGAGGGATTCATAGAGTGTCGATGTTGCAGACTTTTATGTTTTTCCATAGGATTGATTGCGGTGACATTTTGTTGACCAGCTACACCTGTCACCGGTTCGTGGGACTTTTCATAACGATGTTGTTCGTCATCGCAACTAACTGCACTGTAGCGTCGAGCAAAGAAATTACTGAAATCCTTCATATTCTAAAATTGTTTACCACAAATTACAATAATGTATTTTTATTATTTGTCAAAATAAGAACTTTTTCTACAACGCGTTTTTTTTTTTTAATTATTTATTTGATTTATTTAAAGTGTATTTCATTTATTTTATCTTTTACTTATGGATATTTTTTCGATATTGTTTTATTTATCTATCTTTTTAAAATTAATTTCCCGTTTGGACGACTGTTCGCTGGCGTTGTTCGCTAATGAATAAACCCCTAGAAATAACCCCAACTGACCAAGTAAGATTTTAAATTATCTTTTTTTAATGAAATCAACTTTAATCAATACGCAAGCAATATCTTAAACACTCACACATTTACAACTACAAAGAACATGTGCAAAAAGCAAATGCTAAGAATTGCAAAAATTACACATACTGTCGCAAACACACCAATAAACAAAACAAAAAGTCATAGTAGAGTTGGTTGGTCACTAACTGTAAACAATAGTTTTTGTAATAAAATAAGATCATGTCATTACATTACGTTATTCTGCTGCTGCTGCTGCTACTGTTATTGCTGATACAGCATAACATAGAATCTTTTGTAACTTCTTACGTTATACGCAATCCAAACGAGAATTGCATTCACATACTCGTACCTATACTGCTACAAAACATACCCTTATACTATGAAGTTATGTACTATGTATATAGACCGTCTGAATATGCCTTCATTAATGAATGGTTTATTATTATGAAAACGCAAGTCAGCATCTATTTATGTATGGATGTATGTCGTGAGTTTAATATGTTGTCATAATGGCTGTGTATCAATAATAAAAACGCGTATTTTTGTGTTCATAAATGTTTATTTATAAGCACAAGTCATATTGTTGGGGTTTCCCCTTGCAGATTAAAAATATTCAAAATTTTAACTTGTATTTTGCCCCTAAAATTTAATTCTATTTGGTGTTCCAATTTCGATGTATATATTTAAGTGTGTCCATCAATCGTTTAAATTTCTTAGTGTTTTTTGGCAGATAGTAGACCAATCACGCTCACACATGGCGGACTAATTATTTTTTCAACTCCTGCTGCTTCCTATAAGAAGCACTAATAAATCTAAAACCACCCATGAATACACTTATATCAAAATTATGCAACCTAATTAAAAAAATAGAATGATGTTACTCTGAGGTCAATATGACAACGAATTCAAATAAAGAATTTTTTCGTCCGCCATTAAATGGGAGTCAAATAAAATTTAATAAGATGACAGGAACATTGGGCTTAAATTTAAATTCCATATTCTAAAGCCTTCTTTCTAATGCGGAGAAAAATATATAGGAAATAATATGCATTCAAGACTGTTATCTTTAGTTGACACTTCGTGATATGGAATTTATTATGGGCATACACATTAAAGATATACAGATAAAACAGGCAGAACAAGGGATAATTCTTCACATATTTCTTCGTAATTAATTGAAGAAAAAATATTGTAAAAATGTTAACTTCGAAATGGAACAGCTACTACTAAATAATAAAATAATAAAATTTAAATAAGAAAAACAATAACCGAAAACTTGACTTTGCTTTGCATATGAAAAAAATTAATGGTTAATATTTGTTGTTTACAAAAACGCGTTTTTTTTATTAAATTTAAAATAAAGTGCATTCTTCTTGCTTCTAATATATTGAGCCATAAGCGCAAAGAAGACGTAACTGTCAAAAAGCAAATTGTAAAGGGTGATGTTTTTTCTTTCAAGCTTTGCATCTGTAAATAATCTGTACATCCGTCAAAATTTTTTTTCGCTATAAACTCGTAACGCTAAATTTTATGAAGCGGATAATCGGGAACTATCGCTTTTCAGAAAAAAAAAATTAAATTGATAATCATCCGCTTACGTCTTTTTGACAGTTGTGGCTCGATATGTGTGTTGAAATGTACCCAAATGAAATATTTTTTTTTAACAATAAAAAACAAGATTTTATTTTAAAAATATAAATATGAATTCATGTTTGTGGTATTTATGTTAAATAATTGCACACCACAAAGACTTTGGAATCAAATATTTTTCTTTCTTTCAATTCTAAAATCAATACAATGAACATATTTTATCAATTGTAATATTTCACGCGCTGTTGAGCCACAACAAGCTCAATTACTATAAATTATTTTTATTTGCGACAGTTTACAGTGTTAGTTAGTGTATTTACTGTGCAAAATGAAAATCCCAGATTCATATCCCCTTCTGACCAAACCTGTTTTTCTGATGTGTCCATGCTATGTATGTAAAAGACAGTCTTTATGTCCCATTTCTTAGTAGATGAAAAAAAATATATAAACATAGAAATGTATATTGATGTATACAAAGTAAACTCATCGATTGTTATGTTTTTGTTTAAATTTTTGGTTTGTGTTCGGTATTTAACTTTGAATTCTCGATTGATAAGTTGAATTTTGAACATAAGAATCATAAGTTTCTATTTAGAAATTAGGAAAACTCCACTGATGAGCTAACTACTAAGCAGTAGAGAAATAGCACTATATGAGTATTATTATCTGCTACTCAATAATCAATTTTATTGAGTTTAATTTTTAAAAAATACTTTATGAGAATATCATAAGGTATGTAATCATACATTTCGTATATTTTTTTTCGGGAAAAAGCACTATTTTGAAATAAGAATCATATATATCTATATGTATATAAAGATATTCCGAAAGTAAATTCATTTAATATTTATTAATATAAATAATTTTAATTAATTTTGACTGGTCACATAGAATCCGTCATAAAAATAGTGGGAGTAAAGTTGGCGTGGTTAATTTTAGTGTGATGAAAAATAGATGTTGTCCGATTCTCAGACATAGCCAAGAAGCACACAAAATTTAATGAGAACCGGTAGAGCCGTTTCGGAGGAGTTTATCTACAAACACCGCGACACGAGAATTTTATATATTAGATTTTAATTTTGTGTTCATTCTTTTATAAATAAAAGGAAAAATAAGAAAAATAACTATTCGCAAACAATAAGAAATTGTACGATAGTAGATTTGCACATAGTGAATATTCATATGTTGACATATGTACATATACATATGTATGTATGTAAACAAGCTGTTGCTACTGGTATGTAGTAGTTTGACCAGTTTAGTTGCACTTGATTTTTTTTCATGGCACTTGAACGTTAATACTTCTTCTATTCACATCTAATATTTTTATTTTGAAACTAATTTTAATATGTAATACGTACGGACATTTATACCTGTACACTCATAGTACTTTCAGTATACACATGTACGAGTATGTGTTATGAAAAACTAACAGTTATTATTTAAGTTTAAATTTTTCATCAACTGATTTGGGCAAATAAAAGCAACATGTTTTTTATTTTTTTTTTCGTTTTATTTATTTCACTTTGGTGCAACAATTAATATTATTTCACATGAAATTTTCAGTGCTTTAAAAATAAAAATGTATAAGTATCGTGATTAAATTAAATTTTAAGCACGCATGACTGCGTGGAAGTGATCAGATATTAGAGCACGATATATAGATTTTTGTTTTTTCTGTTGAAGGCGGTTCCGACAAGATATCCTGAGTTGTTGAAAATAATTTAATTTTATAGTTATTTAAATATGTTGGCACTCCTTTATAACCTGTATTTTTAGTAACATTTTATTTATATCTTTTCAAATGTATTATTATATTTATTGTAAAGTCCTAACTCAAAATATTTTTTTTTATACTGAACATGAAAATTTCGAAAATAAATTGAATTAACAATAAGTATTCAAATCAAAGTCTTACGAGCTCGATCAGCCTGAAATACTCTTCATACTTTCTTAAAAAACAAAAAACACAAAAAAAATTCAATTCAAATAAATGAGGAAGAGCCAGTGGTAGTCTTTGCTTGATTAAATTTCCGTATACCTAGTATTTTTGATATTGTCTATTTGCATCGTCATTCAACACATTGTAGAAAAACAATACGAGAACAATTTATTGTATTAAATTGCATTTACTTGGATTTACACTAAAAATTTTTAAACACGGCGTAAGGGAGTTAAAAATATTTTACCTGATGTTTTAAAGACGTTGGGCATAAAATCTCTTATAGAAAATTAAAGGGTTAAACCTTTGCAAATTATTTATTGCGTCTTCAATATTAATTGCACAAACAATATCAATAAATTTAAAAAATACTTAATTTATGTGGAGTGTGCCGTAGGCACACATTCCTTCACCCAAAAGTTTTTCTGATGTGCATTATTACCTATGGTACTGAATATACCAGCGCCCTCGTTCGTCGTCCTTTATCATAAAAATTAATGCGTCAACAGAACATTCGATAGATGCCGCAACTTTGATTTACAAATTAACAAAACGTGAAACAGCTGAGTTGTGTAAGAATTGAAGCCTACTCTCGCTTCACCACCTGTCTCTTCTCTGCACTAGCCTTCTCCTGAAAGAATATAACACAGAATGTCCCATTTTTTGTAAGCCTATGAATGTCTATCCTAATTGCCTGAGTGTTCCTTCTATTAAAGAAAATTTTAAAAAAGACTTAAACTTAATATATGCATGTACTATTTTTATATTATAAATTGTTACCATCAAAATATCCTTGATAATGTATACCGACTTTGAAAGATTTTTCATCAAATCATCGAAGTCTTCAGCGGAAACTTAAAATATATCGTGAGTTTGAAGTGGTGATTTATGCCGCTTTACAGATACGGTTTTACAAAATATTCTTATTTTCACATACATACATATACATGCATGCATACATATTTATTATATTGTTCTTTTAATCAGTATAAATATTTATGCTTTAAACAATTTCATTATCAACTCACACAAAATGCTTATATAGGGCTTTCCCATTGGGACTTACCGACTCATATGTTTTATTTGGAATGTACTATTAAAGTTGTCATTTAACTGTGAATGACAAAACCTCAAGACTATAAACTGGCTAACTTTTAGCTTAAAAATTAATGTGTCAACATAAAAAGCAAAGATGCAGCAACTCTGCTTTCCCAATTTTCAAAAACGTGAAAAATCCCCTGGGCACTAGTCCAAGAAAAAAAGAACTGAAGCCACTTGATCATCAAAATTTTCCAAATTTTTCTCTCAAGAAATGGCCCAGTTGCAGGGCTACTCGTCTCGTTTCTCTTTGGTATACATATGTCACAAAGCCAGCAACTTTAGACGAGCCCAGAGACAAAGAATCGATCGCCGTAAAACTGCGTCGTTTTGCTCATATTATCGAAATCAAATTTCATTCTAAAAATATAACAGTCCTTATTATGAATGTCCTTGTCGTGAAGAAAACGGTAAAATATGGCAACACGACAAATACGGCAAAATACGACTGCGACAACGACACCCATAATAAGGCCCAATATTTGCCCAACATCTATAATAAATATTCTGTCTTTCATTAATAGACAAAATTTTTAAATCCTTAATAGAAAACCCGATATACATATATACATGTGTATGTGTGCTTATACTCATGATTTAAATTTCAAAAATATATACATACATACATATATGTATGTATGTATGTATGTTTATAAAAAAGTTTTGATTACAAAAAAAGAATGATTTAAATAAATTTCAAATCGAAAACATAAAATTATCAAGCGTTGTGTAAGAAACAAAAATTCTTTTGACATACGAGTACATACATACTTATATACATATGCACATGAATATGTAGGTATGTACGTATTTAATAAATAATTAAATATGTATGTGTGTATGTATGAGCTATAGCGGCATATTCAAGCTTAATGCCGAATTTGAAAAATATATATGTATGTATGTATGTACATACTTGTGTATGTATTGATATTGGAAACCGTTTTGCAGTTCATCCCTCCCCATTCAAGCCCAAAGCGTTACAAATTTTATATATTTTCTATTACTTCATCCTTTTTAAAAATAAATCTTTTACAATTATTAAACAAAATTATGAATGACAATATTATGAATGTTTAAGCTGAATATGTATTTGCAATTTAAAAATAACCTTCAATGCATTTTGACTTACATTTGATTATAAGTAGCATGCTTATTTTTTAAGAGTATTTTTTTTCTGCTTCCTTCATTCAATGCTTATTTTCTCACTTAGTACTCGTATTTGTAGAATTTTTTAAAAGTCCTTTATATTCCTAACAGTTTCAGTGCTTCAATTAGAATTTTTATAAATTTGCGTTCTTTTTCGTTGAGTAAAACTGCACATTTAATTAACTTAAATATTAAACATTCTTTATATACTTGAAAAATTCAATCTATACTTAATAGTGAAAAATAATCGAATACTTTAAACTTTTATGCCGAACTTATATTTTAACAGTATAAATATATGTATATACATACGTACAAACTTATGCACACGTACTTCAAATACATACATACATATTAATGATAACGATAAGATTTTTCTTTGTGTAATAATAAAAAATTATTCCAAACGCAAAATTCACATACGAAAATAAAAGAATTTTTTGATGATCTCTCTCCCTCTATCTCTCTGGGTAAGAATGAAACACAACTTCAAATTTTAGAAATTCTACTACAATAATAATATTTTCATTCAATTTTAGTTTATAAATATGTTCAAATATATATATGTATGTATATACAAATGCAATAATAAGCCTACTTTCAAGCGTCGCTTCATGACGACTCTTTTTGAAATCATAATCAAAAGAATTAGTTCAATAACACAAATTTTGGAAATTTCCAAATTGATATTTAAAAATGCAGGGTGCCCCGGTAGTCTAGTGAGTAGTGTGCTAGTTTATCAGTTGGGGGTTCTAGGTTCGAACCGTGAACACGTGAAAGTTTTTTCACAATAGGTATCACAATTGGACCATAATAAATTGAACCCAAGTATGCTGGGACCTTTCTATATTTTTCCATCCAGCAACCTGCCGACCTAACCTAACCTATCTAAAAATGCATAGCAAAAATAAGTATATAATATATAATTAATTAATATTAGGATCTCTTGAAGCGATCGAACACATGCGTCATCCCAAAATATGGATGGCATAGTTGAGCTTCGGTGTGACTTTTGCTTGATATCAGGGAAATCGTTTCGAAATCTATTGATTACGAGAAGATTGCCCTCTAAAGAGTATTTATTTATGGTTGATTTACCGGCGAGTCGCACTATGCATTTCCGAGGAAAACTATTTTTTTTAGTCAAACTATTGCGATATTGGAAACTTTAAGTCTAATATTCACATACACTACTCCTATCCCCCTTTCCAAAACCGATTTTACTAGTTTTTAAAGAAAAGTTGAACAAATCTACTCGTAATGTTCACACATTAATATTTTTATTTGATTCGAAAAAATTAAAGATTCTCGAAAATTGAACAACTGCTCCTGAAATTATTATATGTACATACATACTTATGCAGTTAAAACTGGGCCCCAGAGATAGCATTGGGACTGTCTCACGAAAAAATAATTATATAGAAATAATCTTTTTTTAATAATTGTTGCAGTAGCAAAAATAGATGCTTGTTTATTTGTAATTCAACTTTTCCTTTCATTTATTTGCTTATTTTAAATTATCACGTAAATTAAAAAACATTTGAGTGCAAACAAATTTTAGAAAAATTAATTTAAACGTGAGTACAATTATATACTTGTGTAATTCGATTGGGCCTTCGTAATGAAAAACAATTTTCTTTTCTTACCCCAAAAATTATATATTTTTTTTATAATTTTTTTAATAATTGAGAAGTTCTATGGAAACTTATAACAAATAGCTTCTTATAAACTGATCCTGCAAATAGCGATGCTAAAATCGAATTTTTTAACTGCAAACTCAATAAACAACTAAATTAATTAATTAATTTGCCATAAAATGTAAATACAATACATACTCGAACATATCTACTACATACATTTGCTTTAATAACTTTATACCCTACACCACAATTTAAAGGCGATGTTTACTTTATGGTATTGTTTTTACTAGTCTTAATTATCGGATGTTTTTAGCAATAAATTGTAGCAAACTATATTGCTATTAGGGTTATGTGTAGTATAGTGTAGTGTAGTGTAATACTGTATTTCCGAAAATCGGGCAATGAAAACTTGAAATTTTGTAATATCATAGTGATTTGTTTTCATATTTTAATTTTTTTCATTAATTTTGCTTTAATTAATTTCTGTTTCTCATCAACCGTTGAAGCAATTTTAGTGATTTTCTCACCATTGGATAGTTCTGGAAATTGAACACAAGATGGTCGGCATTAGTCCGTGCTAATTTCAAAAATCTTATTAAAACGAAAAATAATAATTTCCCAACAGTATCAGTATAAACTAGATAGATGTATGACTAAATTTTATAAAACATTCCTGGGGCAAAAAAGTAAAAAAAAAATTTTTTTAATACCGAAACGAAGGACCCATTTCCCACACCGATATAAAGCGTAACTTTGTACATGGAATTTTGTGGGAGCAAGTAAATATTGCAAAGCATTTCAAAATATGATAATAGTTCTTTGAACAGACTGTTAATAAATATTATCAAATATTTATTAAAATTATTGATTATTTTACAAAATATTTCGCACGTTTTAATAAGTGTGAATGCTTATAGAAATGTCCGCACTACACAATTTATTAATAATTGACTTTTTGATTAAGAAGTAATTTCTTAAAATACATTTAAAGAAATATATATTATCCAATTATCAGTTGTAAAGCTAATCGCTAGAGAATACTATCTAGAATATTATCTAGAAGAAATAGAAATAATGTGATGAAAATTATGGAAAGTTCAAGCCTATACATATGATTATTTTAATTTCAACACGTTTCGTAAGATCAAATTTTCAAATTATGTTTCATTTCAGAGAATATGGAACTATTTTTGATTCATTCATTCGCCATTAGCCTTCAAAGCGATCTGATCTTCGATTATAATAAAAGAAGCCGTACTTCAGTAAAATGTTACTGATTAAAATACAGCTCAAAAGTTCGAGCCCAGTGTCCGACTGAGTCATAAAAGCAGCTCACATTTTTTCTTATGTGCAATAGTGAGCCTTTCTGTCAGTTGTTGGGAAAATGTGTCAGTGGCGATGTCATCATCACTGGCCATTGAACAGTACCGGCTTCAGATGATACTAGTCCACAAGCAACATCAGAACGCCCTTCATCCTCGGTATTATGTAGCAGAATCATTAGCGAACTAAAATAATTAATAAAAGTGGTTACTAAACACAGATTCAAATTGAATAAGTCCCCATCACAAGAGAGCCGGTGCAACACTGCTATAAACAAAAAAAAACTTGCAAGAGCAGAGTTGTAAAGGTAATGAAGCTTAGCTCTGTCTATCCCTTCACCACCTGTCATCACTATGTATGTTACTTCTTGTAAAAAAAAGAAACGACTGGATCGTTTTTAAACAATTTCATTGTATTTTATAACAAGCAAAATATGTACGAAATATGTCTACATATGGACATGCATAAAACGTATTACATGTTATAAAACAAGTCATTTACATATAAAAGAGGAAATGGTGTGAAAAAAATTAAGATTAAATAAATACAGTATATGAAGGGCCTCACTTCCTCAAAGCCCAGTAAATAAATAACTATAAACTTTGTTCCTATTACTTGGCACCGATTTCAAGCAAAACTAAAATTTTATTATTTTTTACTTTTTAGTTCCATTTTGTTTCTCCAAGTTTTTCATTTTTAATTATCTTTTTGTTCTCTAGCAAAAAGTGGTTGGTAAAACACTGTGCACAGTATCAATTACATATTTTAATTTCGAAGCTTTGTAATTAAGGTTCATTAAAAAAAAAACTCCAACATTATAAAGGAACTTTGTAATAATCTATGATTACTAGCGTTATAATAACTATATTGACGTATTATAAGAAGTTTTGATTTTTATCATATGTCTGTACTTAAGATATCGAAGAAGCAAATAATATGTGTTTCTGTGTATGTATGTACGTTAGAATATTAACTGCAATTATAAGTTTCAGTGTAAATACGACTAATTTGAAAAACAACTTATAACTTTTATTTTCTTTATTAATTTTCATAACTAAAGATCATTTAAGGTCGATTAGATAGTCGTATTAAGTGATAAAGCACTTTATAACATGCTGACATACGGAGAAATATTACACTAACTCATTCTTTTTAGGCATGGTTGCCAGTTTGCCAGTTTGCCACTTTTAGTTCTCGATTTAGTATTTCTTTTCTGATTTAGCATTAAGAATTGCGAAAAAGTGCTAAATGCTACTTTATTAGTAATTGATATAATTCTAAATCGTTACTATGTGCAGAGATATGATGGTACGTATTTAAAATCCCATTTCCTTTCTTTCTTACATGTAAAAATGGACGTTATATAAAATTGCAGAGATATGAACGTGGACTTAGAAAAAAATACCCTTTAGACACGTCGGCAACTCCGAAATTTTTCAAGGTAGCGAAATTAAATTTGGTAAAACGTTCCAAAAAAAACTTTTTCACGAAATTTACTTGCTACCAGCTTCTGTTGCTTCATAACTCGCATGTTTTTTAAGATAAATGGACGAAACTTGGCAGGCCGATCGGCGACATCTTCGAGAATAAGCTGAAATTAAAAATTGCCACGCCCACCTGTAATTTGGCCAAAGTGGGCGTTACTCAAAAAGTCTGTCGTTACGAATATTTGTAGTTGATTTTTACTTGAAAAGTGCGATGCGTATAAAAGTAGAATTCAAGGCCTTTCATGTGAAGAAAAATTCATTCAAATACATGGACTGGTTCCCGAGATATGATCGTAGACTTTCGACAAATACACCTTTTGGAAAAAGGTCGACAACTCCGAAAATTTTCAAGGTAGCGAAATGAAATTTTGAAGGTTAGTAGAGTGCGATTTCCTGCGTCTTTTAAACTTTGTTTCAAATTTCCATGTCTACTATGTGCAGAGATATGACGGTAAGTATTATTAAAAGCATTTTCTAACTAACATGGGGCGCCACCCGGCGGGCCAATGATAGCCCATCGTGTAGCCTGACTTTCACTCGATCATATGGTGAAAGTTTCATTGAAATCGGTCTAACGGTTACCGAGTTATAACGTTCCCAAGAAAAGTTTTTCACGAAATTTACTTGCTACCAGCTTCTGTTGACCTGGTGTTTCACAAAAAAAACGGTTTTTATTTTTCTGATTTAGAAATTTTTCAGTCAAAAAATGCTTTTGGCGTTTGCTTCATAACTCGCATGTTTTTTAAGATAAATGGACGAAACTTGGCAGGCCGATCGGCGACATCTTCGAGAATAAGCTGAAATAAAAATCTTGCCACGCCCAGCTGTCATTTGGCCAAGGTGGGCGTTATACAAAAAGTCTGTCGTTACGAATATTTGTAGTTGATTTTTACTTGAAAAGTGCGATGCGTATAAAAGTAGAATTCAAGACCTTTCATGTGAAGAAAAATTTATTCAAATACATGGACCGGTTCCCGAGATATGAACGTAGACTTTCGACTAATACACCTTTTGGAAAAAGGTCGACAACTCGGACATTTTTCAAGGTAGCGAAATGAAATTTTGAAGGTTAGTAGAGTGCGATTTCCTGCGTCTTTTAAACTTTGTTTCAAATTTCCATGTCTACTATGTGCAGAGATATGACGGTAAGTATTATTAAAAGCATTTTCTAACTAACATGGGGCGCCACCCGGCGGGCCAATGATAGCCCATCGTGTAGCCTGACTTTCACTCGATCATATGGTGAAAGTTTCATTGAAATCGGTCTAACGGTTACCGAGTTATAACGTTCCCAAGAAAAGTTTTTCACGAAATTTACTTGCTACCAGCTTCTGTTGACCTGGTGTTTCACAAAAAAAACGGTTTTTATTTTTCTGATTTAGAAATTTTTCAGTCAAAAAATGCTTTTGGCGTTTGCTTCATAACTCGCATGTTTTTTAAGATAAATGGGCGAAACTTGGCAGGCCGATCGGCGACATCTTCGAGAATAAGCTGAAATTAAAATCTTGCCACGCCCACCTGTCATTTGGCCAAGGTGGGCGTTATACAAAAAGTCTGTCGTTACGAATATTTGTAGTTGATTTTTACTTGAAAAGTGCGATGCGTATAAAAGTAGAATTCAAGACCTTTCATGTGAAGAAAAATTCATTCAAATACATGGACCGGTTCCCGAGATATGAACGTAGACTTTCGACAAATACACCTTTTGGAAAAAGGTCGACAACTCCGAAAATTTTCAAGGTAGCGAAATGAAATTTTGAAGGTTAGTAGAGTGCGATTTCGTGCGTCTTTTACACTTTGTTTAAAATTTCCATGTCTACTATGTGCAGAGATATGACGGTAAGTATTATTAAAAGCATTTTCTAACTAACATGGGGCGCCACCCGGCTGGCCAACGGCAGCCCATCGTGTAGCCTGACTGTCACTCGATCTTATGGTGAAAGTTTCATTGAAATCGGTCCAACGGTTACCGAGTTATAACGTTCCCAAGAAAAGTTTTCAAGAAATTTACTTGCTACCAGCTTCTGTTGACCTGGTGTTTCACAAAAAAAACGGTTTTTATTTTTCAGATTTAGAAATTTTTCAGTCAAAAAATGCTTTTGGCGTTTGCTTCATAACTCGCATGTTTTTTAAGATAAATGGACGAAACTTGGCAGGCCGATCGGCGACATCTTCGAGAATAAGCTGAAATTAAAATCTTGCCACGCCCACCTGTCATTTGGCCAAGGTGGGCGTTATACAAAAAGTCTGTCGTTACGAATATTTGTAGTTGATTTTTACTTGAAAAGTGCGATGCGTATAAAAGTAGAATTCAAGACCTTTCATGTGAAGAAAAATTCATTCAAATACATGGACCGGTTCCCGAGATATGAACGTAGACTTTCGACTAATACACCTTTTGGAAAAAGGTCGACAACTCGGACATTTTTCAAGGTAGCGAAATGAAATTTTGAAGGTTAGTAGAGTGCGATTTCCTGCGTCTTTTACACTTTGTTTCAAATTTCCATGTCTACTATGTGCAGAGATATGACGGTAAGTATTATTAAAAGCATTTTCAAACTAACATGGGGCGCCACCCGGCGGGCCAACGGCAGCCCATCGTGTAGCCTGACTTTCACTCGATCATATGGTGAAAGTTTCATTGAAATCGGTCCAACGGTTACCGAGTTATAACGTTCCCAAGAAAAGTTTTTCACGAAATTTACTTGCTACCAGCTTCTGTTGACCTGGTGTTTCACAAAAAAAACGGTTTTTATTTTTCTGATTTAGAAATTTTTCAGTCAAAAAATGCTTTTGGCGTTTGCTTCATAACTCGCATGTTTTTTAAGATAAATGGGCGAAACTTGGCAGGCCGATCGGCGACATCTTCGAGAATAAGCTGAAATTAAAATCTTGCCACGCCCACCTGTCATTTGGCCAAGGTGGGCGTTATACAAAAAGTCTGTCGTTACGAATATTTGTAGTTGATTTTTACTTGAAAAGTGCGATGCGTATAAAAGTAGAATTCAAGACCTTTCATGTGAAGAAAAATTTATTCAAATACATGGACCGGTTCCCGAGATATGAACGTAGACTTTCGACTAATACACCTTTTGGAAAAAGGTCGACAACTCGGACATTTTTCAAGGTAGCGAAATGAAATTTTGAAGGTTAGTAGAGTGCGATTTCCTGCGTCTTTTACACTTTGTTTCAAATTTCCATGTCTACTATGTGCAGAGATATGACGGTAAGTATTATTAAAAGCATTTTCTAACTAACATGGGGCGCCA
This sequence comes from Dexiosoma caninum, assembly GCA_963924685.1. Classification (NCBI taxonomy): domain Eukaryota; kingdom Metazoa; phylum Arthropoda; class Insecta; order Diptera; family Tachinidae; genus Dexiosoma; species Dexiosoma caninum. The sequence goes on along the minus strand of OZ004727.1, from coordinate 837,072 downwards.
CCCGGCGGGCCAACGGCAGCCCATCGTGTAGCCTGACTTTCACTCGATCATATGGTGAAAGTTTCATTGAAATCGGTCCAACGGTTACCGAGTTATAACGTTCCCAAGAAAAGTTTTTCACGAAATTTACTTGCTACCAGCTTCTGTTGACCTGGTGTTTCACAAAAAAACGGTTTTTATTTTTCAGATTTAGAAATGTTTCAGTCAAAAAATGCTTTTGGCGTTTGCTTCATAACTCGCATGTTTTTTAAGATAAATGGACGAAACTTGGCAGGCCGATCGGCGACATCTTCGAGAATAAGCTGAAATTAAAATCTTGCCACGCCCACCTGTCATTTGGCCAAGGTGGGCGTTATACAAAAAGTCTGTCGTTACGAATATTTGTAGTTGATTTTTACTTGAAAAGTGCGATGCGTATAAAAGTAGAATTCAAGACCTTTCATGTGAAGAAAAATTCATTCAAATACATGGACCGGTTCCCGAGATATGAACGTAGACTTTCGACTAATACACCTTTTGGAAAAAGGTCGACAACTCGGACATTTTTCAAGGTAGCGAAATGAAATTTTGAAGGTTAGTAGAGTGCGATTTCCTGCGTCTTTTACACTTTGTTTCAAATTTTCATGTCTACTATGTGCAGAGATATGACGGTAAGTATTATTAAAAGCATTTTCTAACTAACATGGGGTGCCACCCGGCGGGCCAACGACAGCCCATCGTGTAGCCTGACTTTCACTCGATCATATGGTGAAAGTTTCATTGAAATCGGTCCAACGGTTACCGAGTTATAACGTTCCCAAGAAAAGTTTTTCACGAAATTTACTTGCTACCAGCTTCTGTTGACCTGGTGTTTCACAAAAAAAACCGTTTTTATTTTTCTGATTTAGAAATTTTTCAGTCAAAAAATGCTTTTGGCGTTTGCTTCATAACTCGCATGTTTTTTAAGATAAATGGACGAAACTTGGCAGGCCGATCGGCGACATCTTCGAGAATAAGCTGAAATTAAAATCTTGCCACGCCCACCTGTCATTTGGCCAAGGTGGGCGTTATACAAAAAGTCTGTCGTTACGAATATTTGTAGTTGATTTTTACTTGAAAAGTGCGATGCGTATAAAAGTAGAATTCAAGACCTTTCATGTGAAGAAAAATTCATTCAAATACATGGACCGGTTCCCGAGATATGAACGTAGACTTTCGACAAATACACCTTTTGGAAAAAGGTCGACAACTCCGAAAATTTTCAAGGTAGCGAAATGAAATTTTGAAGGTTAGTAGAGTCCGATTTCCTGCGTCTTTTACACTTTGTTTCAAATTTCCATGTCTACTATGTGCAGAGATATGACGGTAAGTATTATTAAAAGCATTTTCTAACTAACATGGGGCGCCACCCGGCGGGCCAATGATAGCCCATCGTGTAGCCTGACTTTCACTCGATCATATGGTGAAAGTTTCATTGAAATCGGTCTAACGGTTACCGAGTTATAACGTTCCCAAGAAAAGTTTTTCACGAAATTTACTTGCTACCAGCTTCTGTTGACCTGGTGTTTCACAAAAAAAACGGTTTTTATTTTTCTGATTTAGAAATTTTTCAGTCAAAAAATGCTTTTGGCGTTTGCTTCATAACTCGCATGTTTTTTAAGATAAATGGACGAAACTTGGCAGGCCGATCGGCGACATCTTCGAGAATAAGCTGAAATTAAAATCTTGCCACGCCCACCTGTCATTTGGCCAAGGTGGGCGTTATACAAAAAGTCTGTCGTTACGAATATTTGTAGTTGATTTTTACTTGAAAAGTGCGATGCGTATAAAAGTAGAATTCAAGACCTTTCATGTGAAGAAAAATTCATTCAAATACATGGACCGGTTCACGAGATATGAACGTAGACTTTCGACTAAAACACCCTTTGGAAAAAGGTCGACAACTCCGAAAATTTTCAAGGTAGCGAAATGAAATTTTGAAGGTTAGTAGAGTGCGATTTCCTGCGTCTTTTAAACTTTGTTTCAAATTTCCATGTCTACTATGTGCAGAGATATGACGGTAAGTATTATTAAAAGCATTTTCTAACTAACATGGGGCGCCACCCGGCGGGCCAATGATAGCCCATCGTGTAGCCTGACTTTCACTCGATCATATGGTGAAAGTTTCATTGAAATCGGTCTAACGGTTACCGAGTTATAACGTTCCCAAGAAAAGTTTTTCACGAAATTTACTTGCTACCAGCTTCTGTTGACCTGGTGTTTCACAAAAAAACGGTTTTTATTTTTCAGATTTAGAAATTTTTCAGTCAAAAAATGCTTTTGGCGTTTGCTTCATAACTCGCGTGTTTTTTAAGATAAATGGACGAAACTTGGCAGGCCTATCGGCGACATCTTCGAGAATAAGCTGAAATTAAAATCTTGCCACGCCCAGCTGTCATTTGGCCAAGGTGGGCGTTATACAAAAAGTCTGTCGTTACGAATATTTGTAGTTGATTTTTACTTGAAAAGTGCGATGCGTATAAAAGTAGAATTCAAGACCTTTCATGTGAAGAAAAATTCATTCAAATACATGGACCGGTTCACGAGATATGAACGTAGACTTTCGACTAAAACACCCTTTGGAAAAAGGTCGACAACTCCGAAAATTTTCAAGGTAGCGAAATGAAATTTTGAAGGTTAGTAGAGTGCGATTTCCTGCGTCTTTTAAACTTTGTTTCAAATTTCCATGTCTACTATGTGCAGAGATATGACGGTAAGTATTATTAAAAGCATTTTCTAACTAACATAGGGCGCCACCCGGCGGGCCAATGATAGCCCATCGTGTAGCCTGACTTTCACTCGATCATATGGTGAAAGTTTCATTGAAATCGGTCTAACGGTTACCGAGTTATAACGTTCCCAAGAAAAGTTTTTCACGAAATTTACTTGCTACCAGCTTCTGTTGACCTGGTGTTTCACAAAAAAAACGGTTTTTATTTTTCTGATTTAGAAATTTTTCAGTCAAAAAATGCTTTTGGCGTTTGCTTCATAACTCGCATGTTTTTTAAGATAAATGGACGAAACTTGGCAGGCCGGTCGGCGACATCTTCGAGAATAAGCTGAAATTAAAATCTTGCCACGCCCACCTGTCATTTGGCCAAGGTGGGCGTTATACAAAAAGTCTGTCGTTACGAATATTTGTAGTTGATTTGTAGAAAATTTTCAAGGTAGCGAAATGAAATTTTGAAGGTTAGTAGAGTCCGATTTCCTGCGTCTTTTACACTTTGTTTCAAATTTCCATGTCTACTATGTGCAGAGATATGACGGTAAGTATTATTAAAAGCATTTTCTAACTAGCATGGGGCGCCACCCGGCGGGCCAACGACAGCCCATCGTGTAGCCTGACTTTCACTCGATCATATGGTGAAAGTTTCATTGAAATCGGTCCAACGGTTACCGAGTTATAACGTTCCCAAGAAAAGTTTTTCACGAAATTTACTTGCTACCAGCTTCTGTTGACCTGGTGTTTCACAAAAAAAACGGTTTTTATTTTTCTGATTTAGAAATTTTTCAGTCAAAAAATGCTTTTGGCGTTTGCTTCATAACTCGCATGTTTTTTAAGATAAATGGGCGAAACTTGGCAGGCCGATCGGCGACATCTTCGAGAATAAGCTGAAATTAAAATCTTGCCACGCCCAGCTGTCATTTGGCCAAGGTGGGCGTTATACAAAAAGTCTGTCGTTACGAATATTTGTAGTTGATTTTTACTTGAAAAGTGCGATGCGTATAAAAGTAGAATTCAAGACCTTTCATGTGAAGAAAAATTCATTCAAATACATGGACCGGTTCACGAGATATGAACGTAGACTTTCGACTAAAACACCCTTTGGAAAAAGGTCGACAACTCCGAAAATTTTCAAGGTAGCGAAATGAAATTTTGAAGGTTAGTAGAGTGCGATTTCCTGCGTCTTTTAAACTTTGTTTCAAATTTCCATGTCTACTATGTGCAGAGATATGACGGTAAGTATTATTAAAAGCATTTTCTAACTAACATGGGGCGCCACCCGGCGGGCCAATGATAGCCCATCGTGTAGCCTGACTTTCACTCGATCATATGGTGAAAGTTTCATTGAAATCGGTCTAACGGTTACCGAGTTATAACGTTCCCAAGAAAAGTTTTTCACGAAATTTACTTGCTACCAGCTTCTGTTGACCTGGTGTTTCACAAAAAAAACGGTTTTTATTTTTCTGATTTAGAAATTTTTCAGTCAAAAAATGCTTTTGGCGTTTGCTTCATAACTCGCATGTTTTTTAAGATAAATGCGCGAAACTTGGCAGGCCGATCGGCGACATCTTCGAGAATAAGCTGAAATTAAAATCTTGCCACGCCCAGCTGTCATTTGGCCAAGGTGGGCGTTATACAAAAAGTCTGTCGTTACGAATATTTGTAGTTGATTTTTACTTGAAAAGTGCGATGCGTATAAAAGTAGAATTCAAGACCTTTCATGTGAAGAAAAATTCATTCAAATACATGGACCGGTTCACGAGATATGAACGTAGACTTTCGACTAATACACCTTTTGGAAAAAGGTCGACAACTCCGAAAATTTTCAAGGTAGCGAAATGAAATTTTGAAGGTTAGTAGAGTCCGATTTCCTGCGTCTTTTACACTTTGTTTCAAATTTCCATGTCTACTATGTGCAGAGATATGACGGTAAGTATTATTAAAAGCATTTTCTAACTAACATGGGGCGCCACCCGGCGGGCCAACGACAGCCCATCGTGTAGCCTGACTTTCACTCGATCATATGGTGAAAGTTTCATTGAAATCGGTCCAACGGTTACCGAGTTATAACGTTCCCAAGAAAAGTTTTTCACGAAATTTACTTGCTACCAGCTTCTGTTGACCTGGTGTTTCACAAAAAAAACGGTTTTTATTTTTCTGATTTAGAAATTTTTCAGTCAAAAAATGCTTTTGGCGTTTGCTTCATAACTCGCATGTTTTTTAAGATAAATGGGCGAAACTTGGCAGGCCGATCGGCGACATCTTCGAGAATAAGCTGAAATTAAAATCTTGCCACGCCCAGCTGTCATTTGGCCAAGGTGGGCGTTATACAAAAAGTCTGTCGTTACGAATATTTGTAGTTGATTTTTACTTGAAAACTGCGATGCGTATAAAAGTAGAATTCAAGACCTTTCATGTGAAGAAAAATTCATTCAAATACATGGACCGGTTCACGAGATATGAACGTAGACTTTCGACTAATACACCTTTTGGAAAAAGGTCGACAACTCCGAAAATTTTCAAGGTAGCGAAATGAAATTTTGAAGGTTAGTAGAGTCCGATTTCCTGCGTCTTTTACACTTTGTTTCAAATTTCCATGTCTACTATGTGCAGAGATATGACGGTAAGTATTATTAAAAGCATTTCTAACTAACATGGGGCGCCACCCGGCGGGCCAACGGCAGCCCATCGTGTAGCCTGACTTTCACTTGATCATATGGTGAAAGTTTCATTGAAATCGGTCCAACGGTTATTTTTCAGATTTAGAAATTTTTCAGTCAAAAAATGCTTTTGGCGTTTGCTTCATAACTCGCATGTTTTTTAAGATAAATGGACGAAACTTGGCAGGCCGATCGGCGACATCTTCGAGAATAAGCTGAAATTAAAATCTTGCCACGCCCACCTGTCATTTGGCCAAGGTGGGCGTTATACAAAAAGTCTGTCGTTACGAATATTTGTAGTTGATTTTTACTTGAAAACTGCGATGCGTATAAAAGTAGAATTCAAGACCTTTCATGTGAAGAAAAATTCATTCAAATACATGGACCGGTTCACGAGATATGAACGTAGACTTTCGACTAATACACCTTTTGGAAAAAGGTCGACAACTCGGACATTTTTCAAGGTAGCGAAATGAAATTTTGAAGGTTAGTAGAGTGCGATTTCCTGCGTCTTTTACACTTTGTTTCAAATTTCCATGTCTACTATGTGCAGAGATATGACGGTAAGTATTATTAAAAGCATTTCTAACTAACATGGGGCGCCACCCGGCGGGCCAACGGCAGCCCATCGTGTAGCCTGACTTTCACTTGATCATATGGTGAAAGTTTCATTGAAATCGGTCCAACGGTTACCGAGTTATAACGTTCCCAAGAAAAGTTTTTCACGAAATTTACTTGCTACCAGCTTCTGTTGACCTGGTGTTTCACAAAAAAAACGGTTTTTATTTTTCTGATTTAGAAATTTTTCAGTCAAAAAATGCTTTTGGCGTTTGCTTCATAACTCGCATGTTTTTTAAGATAAATGGGCGAAACTTGGCAGGCCGATCGGCGACATCTTCGAGAATAAGCTGAAATTAAAATCTTGCCACGCCCAGCTGTCATTTGGCCAAGGTGGGCGTTATACAAAAAGTCTGTCGTTACGAATATTTGTAGTTGATTTTTACTTGAAAAGTGCGATGCGTATAAAAGTAGAATTCAAGACCTTTCATGTGAAGAAAAATTCATTCAAATACATGGACCGGTTCACGAGATATGAACGTAGACTTTCGACTAATACACCTTTTGGAAAAAGGTCGACAACTCCGAAAATTTTCAAGGTAGCGAAATGAAATTTTGAAGGTTAGTAGAGTCCGATTTCCTGCGTCTTTTACACTTTGTTTCAAATTTCCATGTCTACTATGTGCAGAGATATGACGGTAAGTATTATTAAAAGCATTTTCTAACTAACATGGGGCGCCACCCGGCGGGCCAACGACAGCCCATCGTGTAGCCTGACTTTCACTCGATCATATGGTGAAAGTTTCATTGAAATCGGTCCAACGGTTACCGAGTTATAACGTTCCCAAGAAAAGTTTTTCACGAAATTTACTTGCTACCAGCTTCTGTTGACCTGGTGTTTCACAAAAAAAACGGTTTTTATTTTTCTGATTTAGAAATTTTTCAGTCAAAAAATGCTTTTGGCGTTTGCTTCATAACTCGCATGTTTTTTAAGATAAATGGGCGAAACTTGGCAGGCCGATCGGCGACATCTTCGAGAATAAGCTGAAATTAAAATCTTGCCACGCCCAGCTGTCATTTGGCCAAGGTGGGCGTTATACAAAAAGTCTGTCGTTACGAATATTTGTAGTTGATTTTTACTTGAAAAGTGCGATGCGTATAAAAGTAGAATTCAAGACCTTTCATGTGAAGAAAAATTCATTCAAATACATGGACCGGTTCACGAGATATGAACGTAGACTTTCGACTAAAACACCCTTTGGAAAAAGGTCGACAACTCCGAAAATTTTCAAGGTAGCGAAATGAAATTTTGAAGGTTAGTAGAGTGCGATTTCCTGCGTCTTTTACACTTTGTTTCAAATTTCCATGTCTACTATGTGCAGAGATATGACGGTAAGTATTATTAAAAGCATTTTCTAACTAACATGGGGCGCCACCCGGCGGGCCAACGACAGCCCATCGTGTAGCCTGACTTTCACTCGATCATATGGTGAAAGTTTCATTGAAATCGGTCCAACGGTTACCGAGTTATAACGTTCCCAAGAAAAGTTTTTCACGAAATTTACTTGCTACCAGCTTCTGTTGACCTGGTGTTTCACAAAAAAAACGGTTTTTATTTTTCAGATTTAGAAATTTTTCAGTCAAAAAATGCTTTTGGCGTTTGCTTCATAACTCGCATGTTTTTTAAGATAAATGGACAAAACTTGGCAGGCCGATCGGCGACATCTTCGAGAATAAGCTGAAATTAAAATCTTGCCCCGCCCACCTGTCATTTGGCCAAGGTGGGCGTTATACAAAAAGTCTGTCGTTACGAATATTTGTAGTTGATTTTTACTTGAAAAGTGCGATGCGTATAAAAGTAGAATTCAAGACCTTTCATGTGAAGAAAAATTCATTCAAATACATGGACCGGTTCCCGAGATATGAACGTAGACTTTCGACTAATACACCTTTTGGAAAAAGGTCGACAACTCGGACATTTTTCAAGGTAGCGAAATGAAATTTTGAAGGTTAGTAGAGTGCGATTTCCTGCGTCTTTTACACTTTGTTTCAAATTTCCATGTCTACTATGTGCAGAGATATGACGGTAAGTATTATTAAAAGCATTTTCTAACTAACATGGGGCGCCACCCGGCGGGCCAACGACAGCCCATCGTGTAGCCTGACTTTCACTCGATCATATGGTGAAAGTTTCATTGAAATCGGTCCAACGGTTACCGAGTTATAACGTTCCCAAGAAAAGTTTTTCACGAAATTTACTTGCTACCAGCTTCTGTTGACCTGGTGTTTCACAAAAAAAACGGTTTTTATTTTTCTGATTTAGAAATTTTTCAGTCAAAAAATGCTTTTGGCGTTTGCTTCATAACTCGCATGTTTTTTAAGATAAATGGGCGAAACTTGGCAGGCCGATCGGCGACATCTTCGAGAATAAGCTGAAATTAAAATCTTGCCACGCCCAGCTGTCATTTGGCCAAGGTGGGCGTTATACAAAAAGTCTGTCGTTACGAATATTTGTAGTTGATTTTTACTTGAAAAGTGCGATGCGTATAAAAGTAGAATTCAAGACCTTTCATGTGAAGAAAAATTCATTCAAATACATGGACCGGTTCCCGAGATATGAACGTAGACTTTCGACTAATACACCTTTTGGAAAAAGGTCGACAACTCGGACATTTTTCAAGGTAGCGAAATGAAATTTTGAAGGTTAGTAGAGTGCGATTTCCTGCGTCTTTTAAACTTTGTTTCAAATTTCCATGTCTACTATGTGCAGAGATATGACGGTAAGTATTATTAAAAGCATTTTCTAACTAACATGGGGCGCCACCCGGCGGGCCAATGATAGCCCATCGTGTAGCCTGACTTTCACTCGATCATATGGTGAAAGTTTCATTGAAATCGGTCTAACGGTTACCGAGTTATAACGTTCCCAAGAAAAGTTTTTCACGAAATTTACTTGCTACCAGCTTCTGTTGACCTGGTGTTTCACAAAAAAAACGGTTTTTATTTTTCTGATTTAGAAATTTTTCAGTCAAAAAATGCTTTTGGCGTTTGCTTCATAACTCGCATGTTTTTTAAGATAAATGGACAAAACTTGGCAGGCAGATCGGCGACATCTTCGAGAATAAGCTGAAATTAAAATCTTGCCCCGCCCACCTGTCATTTGGCCAAGGTGGGCGTTATACAAAAAGTCTGTCGTTACGAATATTTGTAGTTGATGTTTACTTGAAAAGTGCGATGCGTATAAAAGTAGAATTCAAGACCTTTCATGTGAAGAAAAATTCATTCAAATACATGGACCGGTTCCCGAGATATGAACGTAGACTTTCGACTAATACACCTTTTGGAAAAAGGTCGACAACTCGGACATTTTTCAAGGTAGCGAAATGAAATTTTGAAGGTTAGTAGAGTGCGATTTCGTGCGTCTTTTACACTTTGTTTCAAATTTCCATGTCTACTATGTGCAGAGATATGACGGTAAGTATTATTAAAAGCATTTTCTAACTAACATGGGGCGCCACCCGGCTGGCCAACGGCAGCCCATCGTGTAGCCTGACTGTCACTCGATCTTATGGTGAAAGTTTCATTGAAATCGGTCCAACGGTTACCGAGTTATAACGTTCCCAAGAAAAGTTTTTCACGAAATTTACTTGCTACCAGCTTCTGTTGACCTGGTGTTTCACAAAAAAAACGGTTTTTATTTTTCAGATTTAGAAATTTTTCAGTCAAAAAATGCTTTTGGCGTTTGCTTCATAACTCGCATGTTTTTTAAGATAAATGGACGAAACTTGGCAGGCCTATCGGCGACATCTTCGAGAATAAGCTGAAATTAAAATCTTGCCACGCCCACCTGTCATTTGGCCAAGGTGGGCGTTATACAAAAAGTCTGTCGTTACGAATATTTGTAGTTGATTTTTACTTGAAAAGTGCGATGCGTATAAAAGTAGAATTCAAGACCTTTCATGTGAAGAAAAATTCATTCAAATACATGGACCGGTTCACGAGATATGAACGTAGACTTTCGACTAAAACACCCTTTGGAAAAAGGTCGACAACTCCGAAAATTTTCAAGGTAGCGAAATGAAATTTTGAAGGTTAGTAGAGTGCGATTTCCTGCGTCTTTTACACTTTGTTTCAAATTTCCATGTCTACTATGTGCAGATATATGACGGTAAGTATTATTAAAAGCATTTTCTAACTAACATGGGGCGCCACCCGGCTGGCCAACGGCAGCCCATCGTGTAGCCTGACTGTCACTCGATCTTATGGTGAAAGTTTCATTGAAATCGGTCCAACGGTTACCGAGTTATAACGTTCCCAAGAAAAGTTTTTCACGAAATTTACTTGCTACCAGCTTCTGTTGACCTGGTGTTTCACAAAAAAAACGGTTTTTATTTTTCAGATTTAGAAATTTTTCAGTCAAAAAATGCTTTTGGCGTTTGCTTCATAACTCGCATGTTTTTTAAGATAAATGGACGAAACTTGGCAGGCCTATCGGCGACATCTTCGAGAATAAGCTGAAATTAAAATCTTGCCACGCCCACCTGTCATTTGGCCAAGGTGGGCGTTATACAAAAAGTCTGTCGTTACGAATATTTGTAGTTGATTTTTACTTGAAAAGTGCGATGCGTATAAAAGTAGAATTCAAGACCTTTCATGTGAAGAAAAATTCATTCAAATACATGGACCGGTTCACGAGATATGAACGTAGACTTTCGACTAAAACACCCTTTGGAAAAAGGTCGACAACTCCGAAAATTTTCAAGGTAGCGAAATGAAATTTTGAAGGTTAGTAGAGTGCGATTTCCTGCGTCTTTTACACTTTGTTTCAAATTTCCATGTCTACTATGTGCAGAGATATGACGGTAAGTATTATTAAAAGCATTTTCTAACTAACATGGGGCGCCACCCGGCGGGCCAATGATAGCCCATCGTGTAGCCTGACTTTCACTCGATCATATGGTGAAAGTTTCATTGAAATCGGTCTAACGGTTACCGAGTTATAACGTTCCCAAGAAAAGTTTTTCACGAAATTTACTTGCTACCAGCTTCTGTTGACCTGGTGTTTCACAAAAAAACGGTTTTTATTTTTCAGATTTAGAAATTTTTCAGTCAAAAAATGCTTTTGGCGTTTGCTTCATAACTCGCGTGTTTTTTAAGATAAATGGACGAAACTTGGCAGGCCTATCGGCGACATCTTCGAGAATAAGCTGAAATTAAAATCTTGCCACGCCCAGCTGTCATTTGGCCAAGGTGGGCGTTATACAAAAAGTCTGTCGTTACGAATATTTGTAGTTGATTTTTACTTGAAAAGTGCGATGCGTATAAAAGTAGAATTCAAGACCTTTCATGTGAAGAAAAATTCATTCAAATACATGGACCGGTTCACGAGATATGAACGTAGACTTTCGACTAAAACACCCTTTGGAAAAAGGTCGACAACTCCGAAAATTTTCAAGGTAGCGAAATGAAATTTTGAAGGTTAGTAGAGTGCGATTTCCTGCGTCTTTTAAACTTTGTTTCAAATTTCCATGTCTACTATGTGCAGAGATATGACGGTAAGTATTATTAAAAGCATTTTCTAACTAACATAGGACGCCACCCGGCGGGCCAATGATAGCCCATCGTGTAGCCTGACTTTCACTCGATCATATGGTGAAAGTTTCATTGAAATCGGTCTAACGGTTACCGAGTTATAACGTTCCCAAGAAAAGTTTTTCACGAAATTTACTTGCTACCAGCTTCTGTTGACCTGGTGTTTCACAAAAAAAACGGTTTTTATTTTTCTGATTTAGAAATTTTTCAGTCAAAAAATGCTTTTGGCGTTTGCTTCATAACTCGCATGTTTTTTAAGATAAATGGACGAAACTTGGCAGGCCGGTCGGCGACATCTTCGAGAATAAGCTGAAATTAAAATCTTGCCACGCCCACCTGTCATTTGGCCAAGGTGGGCGTTATACAAAAAGTCTGTCGTTACGAATATTTGTAGTTGATTTTTACTTGAAAAGTGCGATGCGTATAAAAGTAGAATTCAAGACCTTTCATGTGAAGAAAAATTCATTCAAATACATGGACCGGTTCACGAGATATGAACGTAGACTTTCGACTAATACACCTTTTGGAAAAAGGTCGACAACTCGGACATTTTTCAAGGTAGCGAAATGAAATTTTGAAGGTTAGTAGAGTGCGATTTCCTGCGTCTTTTACACTTTGTTTCAAATTTCCATGTCTACTATGTGCAGAGATATGACGGTAAGTATTATTAAAAGCATTTCTAACTAACATGGGGCGCCACCCGGCGGGCCAACGGCAGCCCATCGTGTAGCCTGACTTTCACTTGATCATATGGTGAAAGTTTCATTGAAATCGGTCCAACGGTTATTTTTCAGATTTAGAAATTTTTCAGTCAAAAAATGCTTTTGGCGTTTGCTTCATAACTCGCGTGTTTTTTAAGAAACTTGGCAGGCCTATCGGCGACATCTTCGAGAATAAGCTGAAATTAAAATCTTGCCACGCCCAGCTGTCATTTGGCCAAGGTGGGCGTTATACAAAAAGTCTGTCGTTACGAATATTTGTAGTTGATTTTTACTTGAAAAGTGCGATGCGTATAAAAGTAGAATTCAAGACCTTTCATGTGAAGAAAAATTCATTCAAATACATGGACCGGTTCACGAGATATGAACGTAGACTTTCGACAAATACACCTTTTGGAAAAAGGTCGACAACTCCGAAAATTTTCAAGGTAGCGAAATGAAATTTTGAAGGTTAGTAGAGCCCGATTTCCTGCGTCTTTTACACTTTGTTTCAAATTTCCATGTCTACTATGTGCAGAGATATGACGGTAAGTATTATTAAAAGCATTTTCTAACTAGCATGGGGCGCCACCCGGCGGGCCAACGACAGCCCATCGTGTAGCCTGACTTTCACTCGATCATATGGTGAAAGTTTCATTGAAATCGGTCCAACGGTTACCGAGTTATAACGTTCCCAAGAAAAGTTTTTCACGAAATTTACTTGCTACCAGCTTCTGTTGACCTGGTGTTTCACAAAAAAAAACGGTTTTTATTTTTCTGATTTAGAAATTTTTCAGTCAAAAAATGCTTTTGGCGTTTGCTTCATAACTCGCATGTTTTTTAAGATAAATGGGCGAAACTTGGCAGGCCGATCGGCGACATCTTCGAGAATAAGCTGAAATTAAAATCTTGCCACGCCCAGCTGTCATTTGGCCAAGGTGGGCGTTATACAAAAAGTCTGTCGTTACGAATATTTGTAGTTGATTTTTACTTGAAAAGTGCGATGCGTATAAAAGTAGAATTCAAGACCTTTCATGTGAAGAAAAATTCATTCAAATACATGGACCGGTTCCCGAGATATGAACGTAGACTTTCGACTAATACACCTTTTGGAAAAAGGTCGACAACTCGGACATTTTTCAAGGTAGCGAAATGAAATTTTGAAGGTTAGTAGAGTGCGATTTCCTGCGTCTTTTAAACTTTGTTTCAAATTTCCATGTCTACTATGTGCAGAGATATGACGGTAAGTATTATTAAAAGCATTTTCTAACTAACATGGGGCGCCACCCGGCGGGCCAATGATAGCCCATCGTGTAGCCTGACTTTCACTCGATCATATGGTGAAAGTTTCATTGAAATCGGTCTAACGGTTACCGAGTTATAACGTTCCCAAGAAAAGTTTTTCACGAAATTTACTTGCTACCAGCTTCTGTTGACCTGGTGTTTCACAAAAAAAACGGTTTTTATTTTTCTGATTTAGAAATTTTTCAGTCAAAAAATGCTTTTGGCGTTTGCTTCATAACTCGCATGTTTTTTAAGATAAATGGGCGAAACTTGGCAGGCCGATCGGCGACATCTTCGAGAATAAGCTGAAATTAAAATCTTGCCACGCCCAGCTGTCATTTGGCCAAGGTGGGCGTTATACAAAAAGTCTGTCGTTACGAATATTTGTAGTTGATTTTTACTTGAAAAGTGCGATGCGTATAAAAGTAGAATTCAAGACCTTTCATGTGAAGAAAAATTCATTCAAATACATGGACCGGTTCACGAGATATGAACGTAGACTTTCGACTAAAACACCCTTTGGAAAAAGGTCGACAACTCCGAAAATTTTCAAGGTAGCGAAATGAAATTTTGAAGGTTAGTAGAGTGCGATTTCCTGCGTCTTTTAAACTTTGTTTCAAATTTCCATGTCTACTATGTGCAGAGATATGACGGTAAGTATTATTAAAAGCATTTTCTAACTAACATGGGGCGCCACCCGGCGGGCCAATGATAGCCCATCGTGTAGCCTGACTTTCACTCGATCATATGGTGAAAGTTTCATTGAAATCGGTCTAACGGTTACCGAGTTATAACGTTCCCAAGAAAAGTTTTTCACGAAATTTACTTGCTACCAGCTTCTGTTGACCTGGTGTTTCACAAAAAAAACGGTTTTTATTTTTCTGATTTAGAAATTTTTCAGTCAAAAAATGCTTTTGGCGTTTGCTTCATAACTCGCATGTTTTTTAAGATAAATGGGCGAAACTTGGCAGGCCGATCGGCGACATCTTCGAGAATAAGCTGAAATTAAAATCTTGCCACGCCCAGCTGTCATTTGGCCAAGGTGGGCGTTATACAAAAAGTCTGTCGTTACGAATATTTGTAGTTGATTTTTACTTGAAAAGTGCGATGCGTATAAAAGTAGAATTCAAGACCTTTCATGTGAAGAAAAATTCATTCAAATACATGGACCGGTTCCCGAGATATGAACGTAGACTTTCGACTAATACACCTTTTGGAAAAAGGTCGACAACTCGGACATTTTTCAAGGTAGCGAAATGAAATTTTGAAGGTTAGTAGAGTGCGATTTCCTGCGTCTTTTAAACTTTGTTTCAAATTTCCATGTCTACTATGTGCAGAGATATGACGGTAAGTATTATTAAAAGCATTTTCTAACTAACATGGGGCGCCACCCGGCGGGTCAATGATAGCCCATCGTGTAGCCTGACTTTCACTCGATCATATGGTGAAAGTTTCATTGAAATCGGTCTAACGGTTACCGAGTTATAACGTTCCCAAGAAAAGTTTTTCACGAAATTTTCTTGCTACCAGCTTCTGTTGACCTGGTGTTTCACAAAAAAAACGGTTATTTTTCAGATTTAGAAATTTTTCAGTCAAAAAATGCTTTTGGCGTTTGCTTCATAACTCGCATGTTTTTTAAGATAAATGGACGAAACTTGGCAGGCCGATCGGCGACATCTTCGAGAATAAGCTGAAATTAAAATCTTGCCACGCCCACCTGTCATTTGGCCAAGGTGGGCGTTATACAAAAAGTCTGTCGTTACGAATATTTGTAGTTGATTTTTACTTGAAAAGTGCGATGCGTATAAAAGTAGAATTCAAGACCTTTCATGTGAAGAAAAATTCATTCAAATACATGGACCGGTTCACGAGATATGAACGTAGACTTTCGACTAATACACCTTTTGGAAAAAGGTCGACAACTCGGACATTTTTCAAGGTAGCGAAATGAAATTTTGAAGGTTAGTAGAGTGCGATTTCCTGCGTCTTTTACACTTTGTTTCAAATTTCCATGTCTACTATGTGCAGAGATATGACGGTAAGTATTATTAAAAGCATTTCTAACTAACATGGGGCGCCACCCGGCGGGCCAACGGCAGCCCATCGTGTAGCCTGACTTTCACTTGATCATATGGTGAAAGTTTCATTGAAATCGGTCCAACGGTTACCGAGTTATAACGTTCCCAAGAAAAGTTTTTCACGAAATTTACTTGCTACCAGCTTCTGTTGACCTGGTGTTTCACAAAAAAAACGGTTTTTATTTTTCTGATTTAGAAATTTTTCAGTCAAAAAATGCTTTTGGCGTTTGCTTCATAACTCGCATGTTTTTTAAGATAAATGGGCGAAACTTGGCAGGCCGATCGGCGACATCTTCGAGAATAAGCTGAAATTAAAATCTTGCCACGCCCAGCTGTCATTTGGCCAAGGTGGGCGTTATACAAAAAGTCTGTCGTTACGAATATTTGTAGTTGATTTTTACTTGAAAAGTGCGATGCGTATAAAAGTAGAATTCAAGACCTTTCATGTGAAGAAAAATTCATTCAAATACATGGACCGGTTCACGAGATATGAACGTAGACTTTCGACTAATACACCTTTTGGAAAAAGGTCGACAACTCGGACATTTTTCAAGGTAGCGAAATGAAATTTTGAAGGTTAGTAGAGTGCGATTTCCTGCGTCTTTTACACTTTGTTTCAAATTTCCATGTCTACTATGTGCAGAGATATGACGGTAAGTATTATTAAAAGCATTTCTAACTAACATGGGGCGCCACCCGGCGGGCCAACGGCAGCCCATCGTGTAGCCTGACTTTCACTTGATCATATGGTGAAAGTTTCATTGAAATCGGTCCAACGGTTACCGAGTTATAACGTTCCCAAGAAAAGTTTTTCACGAAATTTACTTGCTACCAGCTTCTGTTGACCTGGTGTTTCACAAAAAAAACGGTTTTTATTTTTCTGATTTAGAAATTTTTCAGTCAAAAAATGCTTTTGGCGTTTGCTTCATAACTCGCATGTTTTTTAAGATAAATGGGCGAAACTTGGCAGGCCGATCGGCGACATCTTCGAGAATAAGCTGAAATTAAAATCTTGCCACGCCCAGCTGTCATTTGGCCAAGGTGGGCGTTATACAAAAAGTCTGTCGTTACGAATATTTGTAGTTGATTTTTACTTGAAAAGTGCGATGCGTATAAAAGTAGAATTCAAGACCTTTCATGTGAAGAAAAATTCATTCAAATACATGGACCGGTTCACGAGATATGAACGTAGACTTTCGACTAATACACCTTTTGGAAAAAGGTCGACAACTCGGACATTTTTCAAGGTAGCGAAATGAAATTTTGAAGGTTAGTAGAGTGCGATTTCCTGCGTCTTTTACACTTTGTTTCAAATTTCCATGTCCACTATGTGCAGAGATATGACGGTAAGTATTATTAAAAGCATTTCTAACTAACATGGGGCGCCACCCGGCGGGCCAACGGCAGCCCATCGTGTAGCCTGACTTTCACTTGATCATATGGTGAAAGTTTCATTGAAATCGGTCCAACGGTTATTTTTCAGATTTAGAAATTTTTCAGTCAAAAAATGCTTTTGGCGTTTGCTTCATAACTCGCATGTTTTTTAAGATAAATGGACGAAACTTGGCAGGCCGATCGGCGACATCTTCGAGAATAAGCTGAAATTAAAATCTTGCCACGCCCACCTGTCATTTGGCCAAGGTGGGCGTTATACAAAAAGTCTGTCGTTACGAATATTTGTAGTTGATTTTTACTTGAAAAGTGCGATGCGTATAAAAGTAGAATTCAAGACCTTTCATGTGAAGAAAAATTCATTCAAATACATGGACTTTGTTTCAAATTTCCATGTCTACTATGTGCAGAGATATGACGGTAAGTATTATTAAAAGCATTTCTAACTAACATGGGGCGCCACCCGGCGGGCCAACGGCAGCCCATCGTGTAGCCTGACTTTCACTTGATCATATGGTGAAAGTTTCATTGAAATCGGTCCAACGGTTACCGAGTTATAACGTTCCCAAGAAAAGTTTTTCACGAAATTTACTTGCTACCAGCTTCTGTTGACCTGGTGTTTCACAAAAAAAACGGTTTTTATTTTTCTGATTTAGAAATTTTTCAGTCAAAAAATGCTTTTGGCTTTTGACTTTCACTTGATCATATGGTGAAAGTTTCATTGAAATCGGTCCAACGGTTACCGAGTTATAACGTTCCCAAGAAAAGTTTTTCACGAAATTTACTTGCTACCAGCTTCTGTTGACCTGGTGTTTCACAAAAAAAACGGTTTTTATTTTTCTGATTTAGAAATTTTTCAGTCAAAAAATGCTTTTGGCGTTTGCTTCATAACTCGCATGTTTTTTAAGATAAATGGGCGAAACTTGGCAGGCCGATCGGCGACATCTTCGAGAATAAGCTGAAATTAAAATCTTGCCACGCCCAGCTGTCATTTGGCCAAGGTGGGCGTTATACAAAAAGTCTGTCGTTACGAATATTTGTAGTTGATTTTTACTTGAAAAGTGCGATGCGTATAAAAGTAGAATTCAAGACCTTTCATGTGAAGAAAAATTCATTCAAATACATGGACTTTGTTTCAAATTTCCATGTCTACTATGTGCAGAGATATGACGGTAAGTATTATTAAAAGCATTTCTAACTAACATGGGGCGCCACCCGGCGGGCCAACGGCAGCCCATCGTGTAGCCTGACTTTCACTTGATCATATGGTGAAAGTTTCATTGAAATCGGTCCAACGGTTACCGAGTTATAACGTTCCCAAGAAAAGTTTTTCACGAAATTTACTTGCTACCAGCTTCTGTTGACCTGGTGTTTCACAAAAAAAACGGTTTTTATTTTTCTGATTTAGAAATTTTTCAGTCAAAAAATGCTTTTGGCTTTTGACTTTCACTTGATCATATGGTGAAAGTTTCATTGAAATCGGTCCAACGGTTACCGAGTTATAACGTTCCCAAGAAAAGTTTTTCACGAAATTTACTTGCTACCAGCTTCTGTTGACCTGGTGTTTCACAAAAAAAACGGTTTTTATTTTTCTGATTTAGAAATTTTTCAGTCAAAAAATGCTTTTGGCGTTTGCTTCATAACTCGCATGTTTTTTAAGATAAATGGGCGAAACTTGGCAGGCCGATCGGCGACATCTTCGAGAATAAGCTGAAATTAAAATCTTGCCACGCCCAGCTGTCAT
Source organism: Dexiosoma caninum (assembly GCA_963924685.1). Taxonomy (NCBI): domain Eukaryota; kingdom Metazoa; phylum Arthropoda; class Insecta; order Diptera; family Tachinidae; genus Dexiosoma; species Dexiosoma caninum. The sequence goes on along the minus strand of OZ004727.1, from coordinate 818,323 downwards.
TTGGCCAAGGTGGGCGTTATACAAAAAGTCTGTCGTTACGAATATTTGTAGTTGATTTTTACTTGAAAAGTGCGATGCGTATAAAAGTAGAATTCAAGACCTTTCATGTGAAGAAAAATTCATTCAAATACATGGACCGGTTCACGAGATATGAACGTAGACTTTCGACTAATACACCTTTTGGAAAAAGGTCGACAACTCGGACATTTTTCAAGGTAGCGAAATGAAATTTTGAAGGTTAGTAGAGTGCGATTTCCTGCGTCTTTTACACTTTGTTTCAAATTTCCATGTCTACTATGTGCAGAGATATGACGGTAAGTATTATTAAAAGCATTTCTAACTAACATGGGGCGCCACCCGGCGGGCCAACGGCAGCCCATCGTGTAGCCTGACTTTCACTTGATCATATGGTGAAAGTTTCATTGAAATCGGTCCAACGGTTATTTTTCAGATTTAGAAATTTTTCAGTCAAAAAATGCTTTTGGCGTTTGCTTCATAACTCGCATGTTTTTTAAGATAAATGGACGAAACTTGGCAGGCCGATCGGCGACATCTTCGAGAATAAGCTGAAATTAAAATCTTGCCACGCCCACCTGTCATTTGGCCAAGGTGGGCGTTATACAAAAAGTCTGTCGTTACGAATATTTGTAGTTGATTTTTACTTGAAAAGTGCGATGCGTATAAAAGTAGAATTCAAGACCTTTCATGTGAAGAAAAATTCATTCAAATACATGGACTTTGTTTCAAATTTCCATGTCTACTATGTGCAGAGATATGACGGTAAGTATTATTAAAAGCATTTTCTAACTAACATGGGGCGCCACCCGGCGGGCCAATGATAGCCCATCGTGTAGCCTGACTTTCACTCGATCATATGGTGAAAGTTTCATTGAAATCGGTCTAACGGTTACCGAGTTATAACGTTCCCAAGAAAAGTTTTTCACGAAATTTACTTGCTACCAGCTTCTGTTGACCTGGTGTTTCACAAAAAAAACGGTTATTTTTCAGATTTAGAAATTTTTCAGTCAAAAAATGCTTTTGGCGTTTGCTTCATAACTCGCATGTTTTTTAAGATAAATGGACGAAACTTGGCAGGCCGATCGGCGACATCTTCGAGAATAAGCTGAAATTAAAATCTTGCCACGCCCACCTGTCATTTGGCCAAGGTGGGCGTTATACAAAAAGTCTGTCGTTACGAATATTTGTAGTTGATTTTTACTTGAAAAGTGCGATGCGTATAAAAGTAGAATTCAAGACCTTTCATGTGAAGAAAAATTCATTCAAATACATGGACCGGTTCACGAGATATGAACGTAGACTTTCGACTAATACACCTTTTGGAAAAAGGTCGACAACTCGGACATTTTTCAAGGTAGCGAAATGAAATTTTGAAGGTTAGTAGAGTGCGATTTCCTGCGTCTTTTACACTTTGTTTCAAATTTCCATGTCTACTATGTGCAGAGATATGACGGTAAGTATTATTAAAAGCATTTCTAACTAACATGGGGCGCCACCCGGCGGGCCAACGGCAGCCCATCGTGTAGCCTGACTTTCACTTGATCATATGGTGAAAGTTTCATTGAAATCGGTCCAACGGTTACCGAGTTATAACGTTCCCAAGAAAAGTTTTTCACGAAATTTACTTGCTACCAGCTTCTGTTGACCTGGTGTTTCACAAAAAAAACGGTTTTTATTTTTCTGATTTAGAAATTTTTCAGTCAAAAAATGCTTTTGGCGTTTGCTTCATAACTCGCATGTTTTTTAAGATAAATGGGCGAAACTTGGCAGGCCGATCGGCGACATCTTCGAGAATAAGCTGAAATGAAAATCTTGCCACGCCCAGCTGTCATTTGGCCAAGGTGGGCGTTATACAAAAAGTCTGTCGTTACGAATATTTGTAGTTGATTTTTACTTGAAAAGTGCGATGCGTATAAAAGTAGAATTCAAGACCTTTCATGTGAAGAAAAATTCATTCAAATACATGGACCGGTTCACGGGATATGAACGTAGACTTTCGACTAATACACCTTTTGGAAAAAGGTCGACAACTCGGACATTTTTCAAGGTAGCGAAATGAAATTTTGAAGGTTAGTAGAGTGCGATTTCCTGCGTCTTTTACACTTTGTTTCAAATTTCCATGTCTACTATGTGCAGAGATATGACGGTAAGTATTATTAAAAGCATTTCTAACTAACATGGGGCGCCACCCGGCGGGCCAACGGCAGCCCATCGTGTAGCCTGACTTTCACTTGATCATATGGTGAAAGTTTCATTGAAATCGGTCCAACGGTTATTTTTCAGATTTAGAAATTTTTCAGTCAAAAAATGCTTTTGGCGTTTGCTTCATAACTCGCATGTTTTTTAAGATAAATGGACGAAACTTGGCAGGCCGATCGGCGACATCTTCGAGAATAAGCTGAAATTAAAATCTTGCCACGCCCACCTGTCATTTGGCCAAGGTGGGCGTTATACAAAAAGTCTGTCGTTACGAATATTTGTAGTTGATTTTTACTTGAAAAGTGCGATGCGTATAAAAGTAGAATTCAAGACCTTTCATGTGAAGAAAAATTCATTCAAATACATGGACCGGTTCACGAGATATGAACGTAGACTTTCGACTAATACACCTTTTGGAAAAAGGTCGACAACTCGGACATTTTTCAAGGTAGCGAAATGAAATTTTGAAGGTTAGTAGAGTGCGATTTCCTGCGTCTTTTACACTTTGTTTCAAATTTCCATGTCTACTATGTGCAGAGATATGACGGTAAGTATTATTAAAAGCATTTCTAACTAACATGGGGCGCCACCCGGCGGGCCAACGGCAGCCCATCGTGTAGCCTGACTTTCACTTGATCATATGGTGAAAGTTTCATTGAAATCGGTCCAACGGTTACCGAGTTATAACGTTCCCAAGAAAAGTTTTTCACGAAATTTACTTGCTACCAGCTTCTGTTGACCTGGTGTTTCACAAAAAAAACGGTTTTTATTTTTCTGATTTAGAAATTTTTCAGTCAAAAAATGCTTTTGGCGTTTGCTTCATAACTCGCATGTTTTTTAAGATAAATGGGCGAAACTTGGCAGGCCGATCGGCGACATCTTCGAGAATAAGCTGAAATTAAAATCTTGCCACGCCCAGCTGTCATTTGGCCAAGGTGGGCGTTATACAAAAAGTCTGTCGTTACGAATATTTGTAGTTGATTTTTACTTGAAAAGTGCGATGCGTATAAAAGTAGAATTCAAGACCTTTCATGTGAAGAAAAATTCATTCAAATACATGGACCGGTTCCCGAGATATGAACGTAGACTTTCGACAAATACACCTTTTGGAAAAAGGTCGACAACTCCGAAAATTTTCAAGGTAGCGAAATGAAATTTTGAAGGTTAGTAGAGTCCGATTTCCTGCGTCTTTTACACTTTGTTTCAAATTTCCATGTCCACTATGTGCAGAGATATGACGGTAAGTATTATTAAAAGCATTTTCTAACTAACATGGGGCGCCACCCGGCGGGCCAACGACAGCCCATCGTGTAGCCTGACTTTCACTCGATCATATGGTGAAAGTTTCATTGAAATCGGTCCAACGGTTACCGAGTTATAACGTTCCCAAGAAAAGTTTTTCACGAAATTTACTTGCTACCAGCTTCTGTTGACCTGGTGTTTCAAAAAAAAAAACGGTTTTTATTTTTCTGATTTAGAAATTTTTCAGTCAAAAAATGCTTTTGGCGTTTGCTTCATAACTCGCATGTTTTTTAAGATAAATGGGCGAAACTTGGCAGGCCGATCGGCGACATCTTCGAGAATAAGCTGAAATTAAAATCTTGCCACGCCCAGCTGTCATTTGGCCAAGGTGGGCGTTATACAAAAAGTCTGTCGTTACGAATATTTGTAGTTGATTTTTACTTGAAAAGTGCGATGCGTATAAAAGTAGAATTCAAGACCTTTCATGTGAAGAAAAATTCATTCAAATACATGGACCGGTTCACGAGATATGAACGTAGACTTTCGACTAAAACACCCTTTGGAAAAAGGTCGACAACTCCGAAAATTTTCAAGGTAGCGAAATGAAATTTTGAAGGTTAGTAGAGTGCGATTTCCTGCGTCTTTTACACTTTGTTTCAAATTTCCATGTCTACTATGTGCAGAGATATGACGGTAAGTATTATTAAAAGCATTTTCTAACTAACATGGGGCGCCACCCGGCGGGCCAACGACAGCCCATCGTGTAGCCTGACTTTCACTCGATCATATGGTGAAAGTTTCATTGAAAGCGGTCCAACGGTTACCGAGTTATAACGTTCCCAAGAAAAGTTTTTCACGAAATTTACTTGCTACCAGCTTCTGTTGACCTGGTGTTTCACAAAAAAAACGGTTTTTATTTTTCAGATTTAGAAATTTTTCAGTCAAAAAATGCTTTTGGCGTTTGCTTCATAACTCGCGTGTTTTTTAAGATAAATGGACGAAACTTGGCAGGCCTATCGGCGACATCTTCGAGAATAAGCTGAAATTAAAATCTTGCCACGCCCACCTGTCATTTGGCCAAGGTGGGCGTTATACAAAAAGTCTGTCGTTACGAATATTTGTAGTTGATTTTTACTTGAAAAGTGCGATGCGTATAAAAGTAGAATTCAAGACCTTTCATGTGAAGAAAAATTCATTCAAATACATGGACCGGTTCACGAGATATGAACGTAGACTTTCGACTAAAACACCCTTTGGAAAAAGGTCGACAACTCCGAAAATTTTCAAGGTAGCGAAATGAAATTTTGAAGGTTAGTAGAGTGCGATTTCCTGCGTCTTTTACACTTTGTTTCAAATTTCCATGTCTACTATGTGCAGAGATATGACGGTAAGTATTATTAAAAGCATTTTCTAACTAACATGGGGCGCCACCCGGCGGGCCAACGACAGCCCATCGTGTAGCCTGACTTTCACTCGATCATATGGTGAAAGTTTCATTGAAATCGGTCCAACGGTTACCGAGTTATAACGTTCCCAAGAAAAGTTTTTCACGAAATTTACTTGCTACCAGCTTCTGTTGACCTGGTGTTTCACAAAAAAAACGGTTTTTATTTTTCAGATTTAGAAATTTTTCAGTCAAAAAATGCTTTTGGCGTTTGCTTCATAACTCGCATGTTTTTTAAGATAAATGGACGAAACTTGGCAGGCCGATCGGCGACATCTTCGAGAATAAGCTGAAATTAAAATCTTGCCACGCCCACCTGTCATTTGGCCAAGGTGGGCGTTATACAAAAAGTCTGTCGTTACGAATATTTGTAGTTGATTTTTACTTGAAAAGTGCGATGCGTATAAAAGTAGAATTCAAGACCTTTCATGTGAAGAAAAATTCATTCAAATACATGGACCGGTTCCCGAGATATGAACGTAGACTTTCGACTAATACACCTTTTGGAAAAAGGTCGACAACTCGGACATTTTTCAAGGAACCGAAATGAAATTTTGAAGGTTAGTAGAGTGCGATTTCCTGCGTCTTTTACACTTTGTTTCAAATTTCCATGTCTACTATGTGCAGAGATATGACGGTAAGTATTATTAAAAGCATTTTCTAACTAACATGGGGCGCCACCCGGCGGGCCAACGACAGCCCATCGTGTAGCCTGACTTTCACTCGATCATATGGTGAAAGTTTCATTGAAAGCGGTCCAACGGTTACCGAGTTATAACGTTCCCAAGAAAAGTTTTTCACGAAATTTACTTGCTACCAGCTTCTGTTGACCTGGTGTTTCACAAAAAAAACGGTTTTTATTTTTCAGATTTAGAAATTTTTCAGTCAAAAAATGCTTTTGGCGTTTGCTTCATAACTCGCATGTTTTTTAAGATAAATGGACGAAACTTGGCAGGCCGATCGGCGACATCTTCGAGAATAAGCTGAAATTAAAATCTTGCCACGCCCACCTGTCATTTGGCCAAGGTGGGCGTTATACAAAAAGTCTGTCGTTACGAATATTTGTAGTTGATTTTTACTTGAAAAGTGCGATGCGTATAAAAGTAGAATTCAAGACCTTTCATGTGAAGAAAAATTCATTCAAATACATGGACCAGTTCACGAGATATGAACGTAGACTTTCGACTAATACACCTTTTGGAAAAAGGTCGACAACTCGGACATTTTTCAAGGTAGCGAAATGAAATTTTGAAGGTTAGTAGAGTGCGATTTCCTGCGTTTTTTACACTTTGTTTCAAATTTCCATGTCTAAGTATTATTTTTAAAGCTAGGAAATGAAATTTTGTACGTTAGTAGAGTGTGGTTTCTCATTAAAATTAGTGTTTATATTAAACAAAAGGGATTTTATATACAAAAAGTTTTACAACAATAGAAATGTTTGATTATATATGTGTATAAACTATGATAAAAACTGGTGTAAATTCCGCAACAGATAAAAATTTTTAAAATAAGTACAGTTATTTGAAGTGCAAACTGTTTCTTTTAATTATGTTATTAAAAACCGATATTACAAAAGCTATCACTTTTTTTAAACTGTAGAACATTTTACACTTTTTTTGTGCGGATTTAGCATTTTTCTTTTTTCCTCTTCTGGCAACCCAGGTTATGTTAGTTTAAAAAAAATGCGATATTCGGCCTGTAAAAAGAATTATAACTCGTATCAGAATAATTTGCGTTGGATGTAGCAAAAAATGTATGTGCAGTGCTGCCAAACTATAAAAGGTGTGGTGTCAATTTTGACAACCGGATACATTGCCCAAAAACTTGGCAGCATTGCATCAACATGGTCTTTTTCTATCGAACGCCATATCGTTTGCATCGGGGATAAATTTTCTTAGTGACAAAGTGAGAATATATATTGAAATTTTGATATTTATTAAACAAAAAGTAAATATTAGTAAAACTTATCATTCATTTCCACTACTTAATTAAAAAAATTTAACACTAAAACAGTCGAAGTTGTTGAAAATGAGGGCATCTAAAATGGGAGAACATTTTGTTATAAATACACGTGTAAATGAAGTTTTATGCAAAATTAAGTTTTTTTTTTTTAATAGGCAAATTTAGTTAGTGTTATATTCGTTACATTTATGCGCAAAGTAGTGCTTCCGTCCAAAACTAAAACCTAAGTCGCTAGAAAAATTGTTACTTTGGTATTCAACTGGACTATAAAAAAATTATGTTTTACTATTCCTCTTAAGGATATCGTCTTAAAGATAAAATCCTTAATAAAATGAAAAACGACATGCAGTTCCTTCCTTTTCCGTTGTTATTTAATGATGGTATTTTAAAAGTGAGGAAGGAAATCTTGCAAAATTTACACATAAATGAAATAACGAAATTACAAGTGATTTAATAAATGAAAAAATTTATTTAGTTAACCTTGGTCGCTAGTAAAATTGTTACTTTGGTATTCAAAACGTCTACAAAAAATCTCCATGTTTTACTATTTCTCTTAAGGATATTGGTTTAAGCTTTAAAGATAAAAACAACATAATTCGTACCACTTAATGGCTTGATTACATATATACAGCAAACTAACATTATTTGCGCTACCGGCTGGTAACCATAAATGTGCAGTTAGCAGAAAACCACTAAAATGCCATTGAAATTAAGTCTAAGTTGCCATCGATAATGCCATATTCAGCAACTCGACTTTGTTCGGTTGCGATCCATAATCGATCCTTGAGTTTGTTATTTATTAACTTACATATATTGTTGTTTATAGCATGGCTGAAGTTGCTGATAACGTCGTAGAAACATTTGAGGAGCAGCCCCCAATTGAGGCAGATGACTCGGGCAATTTCTTCGAAAGCAACGTTGGTTTCGCGTCTGAACTCCCCGAAATTAAATTATTTGGTCGATGGTCTTGCGATGATGTGACAGTTAATGATATTTCACTGCAAGACTATATATCGGTAAAAGAAAAATTTTCGCGGTATTTACCACACTCCGCTGGTCGTTATGCCGCAAAGCGCTTTCGAAAGGCCCAGTGCCCCATCGTTGAACGTTTAACATGCTCCCTAATGATGAAGGGACGGAACAATGGCAAAAAGCTTATGGCTTGTCGCATTGTCAAACATTCTTTTGAAATTATACATTTGTTGACTGGCGAAAATCCATTACAGGTGAGCAATAAAATGCATTTCCTATCAGATAACAGATGTCCTATGCTAAACTGTTGTTCAGATTTAAATAAGCAACTGAACAATCAGGTAGAATAAGACAAAGATTAAATAATTGAAGCAATTATGAGTCTGCTAATCGTGCAGGTTTAAATAACTTCAATTATACAAATCTTTTAATTGAGTAAACTGTTTGTTATAATTTGAAAACTATTTAATTTTATAATGCAGATTCTTGTTACGGCAATTATTAATTCTGGTCCCCGTGAGGATTCCACGCGAATTGGTCGGGCAGGTACTGTCCGTCGACAAGCTGTCGACGTATCCCCATTGCGCCGTGTTAACCAAGTAAGTTGATTAGTTTTTTTAAACTTACGCCTTGGACAATACCCTTTAAAAATTTTCTTTTGTGTTTTGAAGGATTATAACACAAGGCCACATAAATAAGTTTAACCCAATCTTTGATCCGTAGCATTAAATAGCTATTATGTTAGGCACTTAATGTATGAAATAAAGAGACAATGAATAATTTAAATTTTTACTCTTCGCCACAGTGCCAACGAAGTAATTTCCAAATGTTTTCTTCATTTTCTAGGCCATTTGGTTGTTATGTACGGGCGCCCGGGAAGCAGCATTTAGAAACATCAAAACTATAGCTGAGTGTTTGAGCGATGAGCTCATTAATGCAGCTAAGGTATTTATTTTAATGTATTTACGTGTTTAGAATTAAGTATTTCGCGTTCATACCGTCTGGTATGGTAATTTTTGTAAATTGAAAGATACATCTGCTCTAATATTTAAATAATTTATAATTTTTGCAATTTGTTCATAATTTTTATTTAAAATATATTATATTTAGCCAAATTACTTTTTTTCAACAACTATGAAATATTGATTTAGTCTACCCTAATGCCACATCATGTAATATATTCTATAGTTTGTGGCCTCGCTTGTAGACAAGATAAAATGTGTTTTATTATCCTGGCTCTTAAAGTAAGTGCATTTTATTGGGCCTGAGAAACGTAAAACAACATTAATTCACAAAATTTTAAATATTAGCTTCTAGTCTACCCTAATGCCACATCATGTAATATATTCAATAGTTTGTGGCCTCGCTTCTAGACAAGATAAAATGTGTTTTATTATCCTGGCTTTTAAAGTAAGTGCATTTTATTGGGCCTGAGAAACGTAAAACAACATTAATTCACTAAATTTTAAATATTAGCTTTTAGTCTACCCTAATGCCACATCATGTAATATATTCAATAGTTTGTGGCCTCGCTTGTAGACAAGATAAAATGTGTTTTATTATCCTGGCTCTTAAAGTAAGTGCATTTTATTGGGCCTGAGAAACGTAAAACAACATTAATTCACAAAATTTTAAATATTAGCTTCTAGTCTACCCTAATGCCACATCATGTAATATATTCAATAGTTTGTGGCCTCGCTTGTAGACAAGATAAAATGTGTTTTATTATCCTGGCTCTTAAAGTAAGTGCATTTTATTGGGCCTGAGAAACGTAAAACAACATTAATTCACAAAATTTTAAATATTAGATTCTAGTCTACCCTAATGCCATATCATGTAATATATTCAATAGTTTGTGGCCTCGCTTGTAGACAAGATAAAATGTGTTTTATTATCCTGGCTCTTAAAGTAAGTGCATTTTATTGGGCCTGAGAAACGTAAAACAACATTAATTCACTAAATTTTAAATATTAGCTTCTAGTCTACCCTAATGCCACATCATGTAATATATTCAATAGTTTGTGGCCTCGCTTGTAGACAAGATAAAATGTGTTTTATTATCCTGGCTCTTAAAGTAAGTGCATTTTATTGGGCCTGAGAAACGTAAAACAACATTAATTAACTAAATTTTCAATATTAGCTTCCTATTTATTTTTATTTATCAGTAATATAAAGGCCTCTTGGCAAAAAAAAATGTGTATTAAATACATAGCTGGAAAAAAATTAATTAAAAATATTATTTTGCAGGGCTCATCAAACTCCTATGCAATCAAAAAGAAGGATGAATTGGAACGTGTTGCCAAGTCCAACAGATAGATGAATGTATTGTATTTTTTACACATTTTTTATAAATAAAAAATGCAGAAAAAGTAATAAAATGTTTCGCCTAACCTTTTTGAAGTACCACCTATTTTAATTTTGGATTCGGTTTCCTTTGAAATAGTTCAGTATGAATACGTTCTTATTTTGCTTTTATGTAAAATGTTTGATAAAAGCTTTTATTATCGTATCTTTGTTATCTAAAATACAGTTCCTAAAAAGAAATTTTATTTGTTTTGTGGGACAGCCCAGCACCTAAGATTCTATATTTGAAAAATGTATCTATAGTTAGTTTTTTATCGTTTAATTTATCGGAGAATTATTTGTCAGTAGGTGTGGTTAACGCTCTTTACTACAGACGATTTTTTAACTTTGCCGACTTAACTAACACGACTATGAGACTGCTAGGTTGGGTGGCGGACCCTCCACGAATGAAACCGTTCCACTTAGGGCAACGGTTTATAAACTAGTTTGATATTATATATGTGATCCTGCAATATTATCATCCTGGTCACCGTATTTCTCATACATTTTTCTGATATTCCCTAATGAAAATGTATTATATCTAATGAATCATGCCTATTTCGAATATTCAGGCTGCAGATTCTGAACGTTAATAGTGCAGGTTATTACTTTCATATACATATATTGCAAATTTTACATATTTGTGTAATAAACAATATGTATGTACATATGCATATTGTTCCCCTTGGTCTACATATAAGGAGAATAAGTGCTCGAATACCGAAACGATAGCATAACCATAAGACAAAATGTATAAATAAATATTTAAGATTTCACACTTTATTATACAGTGGAGAACTACGTCAATTGTGAGCACTAACAATTTAAATAGATAGTTATAACTGGGACATTAATTTGAAGCGAGATGGATGTATATATATTAACGCATACATATGCATGGTCTGTCATATATGTCATCAAAATTGAACTAAAATCTCTTATATAAAATAGAGATATAAATAACGGTATAAATCTAATTTGTTCCTTCTCTTCTCGAAACTAATCGACATAACCTACACTTATTAAATATCTTCAAACTAGCTTGACTTTTATATGGGCAGAGTTTAAAAGTGATATATTTTAAATAAAAGTAAAGTCAACATCTGGTCTAGAAAAATAAATAAAATTCAAAATCCACAGCATTCTACTCGAAACTCTAATCATACAAATTTGTGCTAAAAGTATAAATTTTTAGAATAAAATTTGCAATTAAAAAAAAGTAATATAAATAACCCGTACTTTTCAAGTTTTATACCTCCAAAACAAATGAATATTTGCTAAGAGAGAATATACATTTTATACATTAATTAAAAAGGTTTATATATTTATAAATTACACAAAGTGAAAAACCAAAATCATTTTTTTCGCCACCTTTTAATTTTTAAAAAATAAAATGTAAGTTTTAACAGTTACATACATACATATGTATATATACATATATATATACAAAATTTTTGTGACATCAAATTGTAATATATATACATATGTAGTATATACAAAATTTTTATGACCTCAAATTGCAATTTTTAGAATTACAAAAAATTTTATTTAGTAACAATTTTATTGGAAAATTAAATGAAACATACAAGTTGAAAATTTTTCATCTATACTTTTTCTTAACATATTTAGTCGCTATAGAGTTTTCACGTTATCCACAATGAAATAAATATACATCCCATTTTAATAGGAAAAAGCACTTATAACGATATTTTTTATTTCTAATTAAATAAAATGTGTCATATTTCAGCCTTTTTGGACTAGGAAAACACGTATCGCATAGCGTAATAATAAAACAATGTAACTACATTTTTTTTAGATTTTACAGGAGCAAAAAATAAAAACTGAATAAAACAGTTAAGTAAGCAACCTGAAAAAAGTTTCTTCCATGTAAGTGACAAAAATTTCAAAATCGGATTTTCTACTGAATATGTGAAATGCATGTCCATAAGAAATAAAATATTTTGTCTAAATATATGTAGGTGGTTCTGTTAATTTTATACGAGTTTTGAAGAAACTTTTTCAGGTTGCTTAACTGTTTTATTAAATTTTTTACCACTCCCTTAAACTTTAAAAAAATGTAGGTACTATTACGCTATATGTATATATAAGTGCATAGAGGAGGGAGAGCTAATTTTATCTTACAGATGATTTTATATTATTACTAAAAGCAGTTAAGTTAGGTCGGCAGGTTACTGAATGTAAAGGTAAAGAAAGGTCCGAGCCCACTTGGGTCCAATTTTCTTATGGTTCCATTCTGATACCTTTTGTGAAAAAACGCTGACGTCTGTAGTGATACAGACCAGTCTCTGTATTGACTAAATTCTTATCTTCTGGAAATAAATGGCAGAGTAAATGGTGTCGAGCAAAATTTTCATACCATATGGTATATGTAATTTATTTTAGTCGTGGAAATTCATCGTACCTTTTCAAACGCACATTTAAAAAGAGTAATTGATCCTTATTATATAAGTATGTATTTATGAACAATCATACGTACATATTTGTATGTACATACTCTATGAGTCATATTTTGGATGTTTATCGTAATAATATTAAGAAAAATCAAACTTATAAGGTTATTCTTCTAGTTTTTTGACCTCTTTTTTATATTAATAACACTAATTATTTAAGCTGTATTAATGTTAAACAAAAACCAATTTTCCTGAAGAAGCACACAAAGGTGTAGCGAAATATCGAATCAAAATAAATATTACATACATACATATGTATATTAAAAAGACCTACAGCTTAAATAATTAGTGTTATTATTATAAGGTTATTTTTTTGAAAAATTCCAGATTATTTACTTTTCCAAAGGCTTGTGAGATTCCTATACAACTTTATTTGTACTAGTTACTTAAATCAACATTAATAACATTTAGAACAATGGCAGAACGTTTCTATAGGTATGTATGTTAAACTTTTCTGGTAAAATGTACAAATTCGGCTCGCATTTTGTTTTCAAAAATTTAATTTTGGAATATTATTAGCATTCACCGAGAAGAATCGACTAATGTCTACATCAATTGTAATATCAGTCAGAAGCAAACGCCCGATCGTTTTATAAGTGTGCCGCAAATAAATGATGAAAATGATTATTTATCAAATACAGCTTATGCCAAGACGCCGACTTCTACGGCTAATAACATCTTAGATGTGAACAACAATGGTAAAATACGCCATTACTATAACGTTGGTAGTAGGGGTGGAATTATCTGTGCTAAGGCTGGAAGTCATAATCAAGCAAATCATATATACACCAATAAAGTTTTTCCCTCTACGTTAATGGGCAAATATACAAGTACTGCTCCCTACATTCATGGAGGTATTTCAATGGTGGCGACTCATATACCAGCACAAGGTTGTCATTCTAATGTACATTCACATCGCAATAATTTTTCAATTGTTAACCAACCATATTATCCATATCACTCGAATGTCCCATCATACAGTTATCAAAGAAATCGTTATATGCCATATAATCGCTGCAACATACCAAGTTCCTCTTTCCATCAGCCAAATCCTACTACTAACACCACTTCAAGTTCAGTTTTAACAAACGCTACTGGATGCAACCAGTTAGCCTCTCGTATATACAAAGCATGTCCACTAGACCAATCAGTGACTTCCGAAACACCTGCAACCACTGTATCGGCTGCACACACAAAGGCAACAAATGGTGAATCCCAAAGTTTAACCGATCCGACGGACTACACATATTCCCACGCGGTCGCTTCGTCATTAGCGACCAATATCACAACAAATGTTTCTAAAAACGATAATAAAAATGTATCTAATTCTCTAGCAACGGTTGTAACTTCCTGTAACTCTGGAGGAACGGTCATGACTTCTACCCCGCATAGCACTGCACAATCATATACAACGGTTAACGATCCCAACGACACCGTCACTTTGCAAATTACAAATCTTGATTTTTCAATGGATGAAGCCAGTTTAAGAAATTTTCTACTTAATCAACTAAAACCCATAACACCAGTGATTTCTTTAACTTTTGAGGGCACGTCGTATGCGAAAGTGACTGTACCAGATTTGTATGTAAGTATGTATACTAGTTATAAATTCATACATATACGTGTATATGTATACATATAATTTGCATAAATTACATAAAACCATGTAATGAAAAAACTAAATTAAATATTCCTTAAAATTTGTAACCTACATACATATTCTTTTGGAAAAAAATTGTAACTACGTGGTTTTTTGTGGATTTAACATGCGAAAAAAAGTAATATTGTTAACCGTATTACTTCAGTTTGCCAAACAAGTAGTTTCAAATTTACATCGTAAAAAAGTTGGTCATAAACGAATGTTGGTTTCATACACTCGAGATTCATCCTTAACAGAAATAAATACTTTAAGATGTCAAGTGGCCGGGCTGCTAAAGGTACAAAGCATAAACTGCTTTAAAATTATTAATTCGAAAAACATTTTTTTTCTATTAGGACGTCCCTAGCTATACTTTGCCTATGTATAAGTTTAGAGAATTATTTCAGTCACGCTTTAAAACTTCTATAAGCGTTTTGGATCTTTATAAGATGCAGGACATTTGCACTATTAACACAGACAGTAATGAGGATAAATTCATTACATTGCACCCAGATTTAGTGAACTCATTGGAAAGTTCCCCGCTGATGGAGGGATTACAACATAGCGTTCCATATTGCACAACGCATTTTAAAAGGGAACAACATAAAGGTTGGGCTGAACAAGAAATTGAGCCACTACCGAATGTGTGTATGACTATAGCTGAAATACAAAAAATTATACATCCTTTATTAAAAAATCATGCCGGAGATATACCGATAGCTTCTCTTCTTCATTGTATTCAAGGGCACTTGAAAGCCGAAATTGTTCTTGATGACAGCGGTGTCAATTTAGAACATTTGGTCTGTTGTGTTCAGGGAGTACAAATAACCGTCAACAACTTTGGTATTAAAATATTGGGTTGGCTAGAAATTAGTAAAGAAAATGCTGGCTCATCCACTCAAACGTACTCAAAAAATTTACTGTCTGATCCGTTATATCAAATTTCCCGCGAAGTAATTGAACTTGTAAAAATGTCGCCAAAGGCTACCATGAAATTTAATCGTTTCATTCCAGCATATCATAATCACTTTGGGAAACAGTGTCGCGTAGCAGATTATGGCTATACTAAACTTATTGAATTATTCGAAGCTTTATCAGCCGTAGTTCAGATAATGGGCGATGGAGAAAATCGCCAGATAACACTAACACACCGTACCCAAATCCGACGCTTTACTTCAGATTTGCTAAGAGTTCTTCGTGCACACGGCAATAAATCGGTTCTATTGTCACAGTTGCCTATTATATTTGCACAAACGCAGAATAGAACATTTGATGTAACCGATTACGGTGTGTGTGATATTGTTGATATTTTAGATGGTCTTGTAAACTCAAACATAGTTGTAGTTTCAACAGTTCAAAATGGGAAAGACATATTAATTTCTATTCCCAAGCGTAAACAAACTGCAAGTGAGATAGAAAAAACTTGTGTATTTGCTGGGGAAATAGTTGAGCTCTTTCGTAATGCTCCCCAGTATACAATTCTATTTCAAAAATTTGTTCGATCCTATCACTATCACTTTGGATACCAATGCCGCTTAAGTGATTATGGCTTTCAAAAATTGGCTGATCTTATGGAAGCTGTTCATGGTGTAGTCGAAATGGTAGTTACTAGTGACGAGGATAAGAAAATATATTTAAACTCTAATGCAGCTAGAAGGGTTTTTGCTGAACAAATTGAGGAACTTGTCTCAAAAAACACAGGTTCTTCAAAAACGCCTGTGAAGTTAGAGGACATTATGAAGCTGCACAAAAAAAAATATGGTTATCAAATAACACCACAGACCTTAGGTGTTAAGGATATAGCTAAAGCTATTGAATTACTGCCATATATAGAGGTAAATTTAAATAAAATAATTTTAATATTTGCATTAAAAAAATTTTAATAAATTGAAATGCAATTTAATATGAATTCATCGAGTAATGTTATCAATTTCTTTGTTACGAGTATTATCTTTTATAGATTTATGAAAAAGGTGATAGCAAATGGATTGTATGCCACAATAAAGATTTAGCATTCCGTAAGCTTTGTTATAAAGCAAGCAAGTATCTCTTAGCACTCGAAATGGAAAAATATGATAAAAAAGAATCGATTGCCATCTCAGCGGAGCAAGGAATAGATTTAACATTAAATGACTTTATAAAAGATTTTAATGAAAAAGCAAAGGAATGTGCAACGGAATCAGAAATACGAGCTATGAAACATGCTCTAGAGGCAAGTAGTTTATTTATTAATACTAAACTCTAATTATCTGAAATTTTAGATTTTCAGTAGTAGAATAATGGTTCGATTATGGATAGTTATCGAACTTGAGTTGCCAGTTACCGAATATGGTATTACGGATCCTAACTGACAACTGAACATGTAAAATTCAGTTAATTTCCTGGCAACCGGTAGCGCAACCGTACTTCGTTTGCCATCCATAATGAAACCATAATTTTTCTTCACAAAAACCTTTATTTTGCTTATTAATAAACATAAGTATACATACTCTACATACATACAATGTACTCGTATATGTATGTATCTTCCAGAAAAATTAATATTTTACCACGCCCATGTTTTCCACAAATGTGCAAAATTGTATGGATTTACACCTCCTACCTAACCTAACCACGCCTCGTTATTTATAATACTAATCAGAGTTTTATAAAAAGTTAGATACAGTGTGGAAATTTGCCTTAACACTTATATTATTAAACAAAATACAAACTCATATATTTCAGATTTCAACTGTCAACAATATTTGCTATGTGACAATATCATCTTTTATGAAATTTTTGATCAATATTATCAGTTTGTTAGAAGAGCGCACAACCATGATTGTACAAGAAATTAAAATTTCGTTGCATTGTACAATGAGTTCCACTTTCGAATTCGGTTATCCGAATTTATTCGCAATTCTGACGGCATATGATGATATATTCAAAATAAACATCGGTGTTACACAAGAGCTTTCAGAAATCAGCCTCATAGAAAATTCCGAAAGTATGTATTTCCAACAGCTTTTAAATTTGTTGTTAATTAAATTTATTTCTTACAACAGTGCGTCTCACATCTTATGCTAAACACATATTTGGGTCTTTAAAATTACCGTTTACCAAACAAAAAAATGTACGGGTTCGTCCTCCGTTAATTGATTACAACAGTAGTAGTTCGATTAATCAAGGACCTCCACCAAAAACTCGAGCACTCTGTGCCGAATCTGCAACATATAACAACGGTTATGCATCTTCCAATATTTTTAAAGCAAATAATTCGTCGAATAATTCTAATCAACAGTCATCAAGACCTTTATCATCATCAAAAAATTATTCCAATTGCAATTCATTGAATAATCTAAGTAATTCTTCAAATTATTCGACAACTTCACAGCATTCAAACGTTTTTAATACATCAATAACGAATAACAAAGAAAACTCCTTGAATTCGTCAATTATATTTAATCAATCATTTAATACTTCATCCAATACATCAGCCTCATCATATTGCGATTTGAATGGCAGCGTTAATAATATTGCAAATTCAATAGGCAGTTTGCATCCATCACAAACACAATCACAGGAAATAAGTGCTGCAAATTCTTTTCAAATGCCTTCCGTATATTCTACCTCTAAATTGTGGGAACGTCGAAATGCTTCTTCCATGTATCCACAGCAAACTTTTACAAACCTTCCCAGTGCAAATACTAATAATTTAACAACATTCATAGTGCCAGTACATCCGACACTGCCAACACAAGCAATGGCAAAGTCGATCCAAAGCACTTTTGTGCCAAGCACCACAGAAGCGTCAACAGGTCTGTATGAGCTAGTAAATAATATGCCAATGCGTCCAATGTATGAGCCTCCAAAACCTGATACACCATCATCAGAGGTAACCATCTGTACTGAAGTTATAATTTTTTTTTTAATTTTTCTTTTTTATCCTAGGAGTTGCCATTTTGGATAGACCCTATATGGAGGAACAACAATAGTGAAAAACCAACAGATGATTTGGTAAGTATTAAAAAGTTTTACAACTGTATAATCAACGTAATTTTTGCAGTTAAATATACGTTTGCCGGAGCTTAAAACATTCAATGTGTTTCCCATGTTACTATCGCCTTATAGCTTATCCAAAACTGAACATATGAAACAAGTTTTTAATTTTGATTCACATGATAGAAAAATTGCCTAAATGCTGACTTTTGTCTATCCTTTCCTGATGACTTATGTTATCAATTATTGTATTCATTGATTCTTTAGGTTAAATTAATTTAAACTTTTATACACTGTTAATTTTTGCATTTAGAATAATTAAAATATTTTTTGTAAAAATGTTTTTTGTGGCAGCCTCATTTGTAGTTATGAAAAAGAAAATTTTAATTTTTGTTAAATTAAAAAATAAACATTTTAAAAACATCTTATTAGTATTAGTTAAATGTGCCACTTGAAAAAACGTTAAGTTAAACGAAGAAGCGCTTTAATTATGTATTACTATCATATCATATAAATCATTGTATCCTTTATATTTTTATAAAAAATGTACTTTTCTACGAAATAAAAAATTGCATGTGAGTAAAAGTTAGTGGACTATGTTTATTGAGATATGACCCACGAATGTGAAGGAATTATATGGTTATGGTCACTTAACTTTAGCATATATCAGATATCCTAAATGATCGACGGAATTTTTCTTTAATATTTTCGGAGAAAAAATCTATATGACTTTTGTGTGAGAACAGTTCACGGATATATGAGCTTTGCTAATTTTTTTATTGATGTTGCACACTGTTTTACTAATAATAAATTATTTGAGGAACACTAAAATATATTTTCCACATACATTCCACACATGTGTAACTTCTGTTAAAAAAAATCATGTATAACTTTCTATGAAGGAAATCTGCTTACAAGTCCCTTTGTTGACATAATTTTCAGTACAAACAGACAGCTGACACATCTATATTATCGATTAATTTATTAAACTAATACAAGAATATAAATTGATATTATGAATGTTGCCTAGTTATACTCGGCAGACGAAAATCAAAGTATACGAACAAAGCTGGCTACTAGGCATGTACAGGAAGTTCTTTGATTTTAAATAAATAAATATGCTGAATTTCGAAAGATATACAGATACACGTTTAAGTAGCAGCAAAATTGTGTCCTTCAACATGAACAATATTAAGCCACCTACAAATTTAATACAATCAAGTAATTAAATTTTTTTTTATTAATATGTACTTATATCGATAAAATTAACACTTCGAAAGTCGGTTTTTCTTTCTCTTAACAATAATAATAAAGTAAATGTACAATAAACAATAAAAAAAAAAGATTTCTAAAAATTGGGAGCAAATTTGTTAAAAACTTTGTTTGCCAATTCAATACCAAAAAAGCAAGCTGCATTAGCAGGAAAAGCGCGAATCATAATAGGCGTTATTCCACGATATAAAGCCAGAGGACCATCCTTAACCATTAAATCCTTGAAGACGCTTCGAAATCCGTCCTTAAATGTACCAGCAGGCGCTGAAATTATTAAAGAAGTTACACATGTGCTTATATATATTTATTTAACAGATATAACTCTTACCTGTTTGCAAACGACTTTTTAATACATCAGCAGGCATACCAACTAGCCAGTAGCCTATACCAGCACAGCCTCCAGCAAAAAGCGTAGCAGTTAAACTAACCTTGTCACTGCCGGTTTGTTTTTTTGCAAAGTCTTGTAAGTACTCATATACCAAGAAATAAAATCCATTTGCAGGTAAATCTTTACAGTATATCGAATATTTTTCAATTAGAATATATAAAATATTTATTTCACACAAATAATTTACACATATTATGAAGATGACAGTGAAATGTTAATAGCTTTTTTACATCTATTAATTATGTATAATGTACATAAAAACATAATTAAAAGAATTTACTCTGCCGAAAACAAAGTTCTTTTGCCACTGAGTTTGTGCTAACAATTTTTCAAGAATGTACGAGACATTGTAGAAGACTGCAAAAGTGTCGAATTTTGTCAACAAAATTAAGTGTGGCGGTGTAGACCGATTATATTATCGGAGAACATACATATGTATATACATATGTATGTTATTTATTACAAACACTTACGATATTTTGTGCAACTATTAAATTATTATATAAGTACCATAATCCTACTAGTACTATATAAAAAAGCTCTTGATTAATTAATTTTATATTTATATACAGATGCATGTAAGTATTTAGTAATAACTTTGGTATACATATATAGTATATATATATAGTAAACATACAACGCATTCAAATGTACATATGTATGCATAAAATAATATTTTTAAATATTGTACTATTCATGTACTACTTTTCAAAATACTTATAAATTTTATACGATGTAGAAATATTGTGTGCCAACATGTTTATAAACACACATTTTGCTGATAACAACATCCTTTTAGTAGTGATTTCCTTCATATTAATACTCATAACATATAATAAAAAACTATACATATAAGCTTAATCTTTTTTTATTTGAAAGTGGAGGCGGCTTATATTTTTCAGAAAATTTATATTTAGTTTTATATCGTCTTTTCAACGCTTCACGCCTGTCGAAATTGTGTTAATGCTTTGCAATACATAAATTTGAAATGAAATGTTTTGAAAATATGATTTCTGAAATAAATATATTGGCTTAAGATCGACCACATATGAAAAGTCTATGAGACAAAAGTTTGATAAAGATTTAAAAATGAAGTGTCTTTTTGCCTTAACTTCAATTCTAATTATAGTGAGTAAAATAGTTACACAAATACTCATATGCACATAATCGTAAATATATTTATAAAATGTATACCCATATTTTATACTATTTTTAAATATCCACATATTTTTTATTAAAAAATATTAAATGAATTCGAGTATTGTACAAATTTCGCAAAATATAAATAATAATAAAATAACTACATATTTTTTGAAATAAAAATAATAAAACCAAATAAAATAAGAAAAGACCTCGGGCTTAATAAATATATTTCAAAAAATATAATAAAAAAGGTCAATTAATAATATAATTAAAAATAACTACATATTGGAATGTACATACATGTATCTTTTTTACTTTAGCAAATATGCGCCACAACTCATTTCGAATCTCATAGACATACTACAAACGATAGAAAAATTTTACAAAATAAAATTAAACGCGATAAATATGAATATAAGAAGGTATCATCAACGTTTGATAAAAACGAACAACAGCAACAAGAACGTCATCATTTCCATGGTGACGATAGGAAATACTATAAACAACCAGAAACGGAAGTAAACACAAACTCCATTCCAGCTATAGAAATTGACATGCCCCAATGTCCGCAGGAATGCGTTTGTCAATATGCACATTTCAGTGATTTGCCAATATCACGTTGGATTAATTTTATGAAGCAAAAATATTTCTCACCGAAAGAAAATGAAGAGAATGAAATTCGCGAAAACGAAACTAATTATTCCAATGAAGGCGATTCAGATGTTGAAATGCATTACAGAGGAGATTATAATTACCTAACGAATCATTTCATAAAACAATCTACATGTATAATTCAGGAGGATACAAACACAGGAAATTTAATCACTTCACTGCCAAATGACATGTACGCTTTGATATTACTATACACTAGTATTGGAAAAAACAAGACGGGTAATATAAGTGTTTTTTAAATTAAATAAAAACTTAGTTTTAAGATACTTTTCTTTTCCTTCTAGTCAACAGCAGTATTTTAAAATCTTTAAACCAACTTACTGCATTAGAAGTTCGAGGACCTGAAGATCGTGGCTTACGGTTTATGATTGATACGCCTCTAAAGTTTTTACAATATGCCAACTTTGAATCGGTCTCTCTAGTGGGTTCCGAAATATTTAAGAAACCGAAAAACCTTGTACATCCGAAAGAAATTTTCCATTACAAACCGAATATTGAATTGCTCAATAGTTTGGAATTTAACGTAGAGTATAAAGATATTAAGCATTATGACAAAGACCTTTTGTTTGAATTACAACAACAAGAACAAGAAGAATTGGAAATCGTTCCCTACGAAGTATATAAGGAAGAAGTAAAAAAATCTCAAATGCCTTCTTTTTATGGTTGGAAACATTTAGAAATTTTGCGCATCCAATCATGCGGTTTAAGTGAGTTATCTTGGGAAATGCTTATGGGCCTAGAAGCATTACAACATCTTTCCTTGGAGCGTAACAACATTGGTGTAGTGCCACCATTTGCTTTATCTGGCGCCACACAATTGAAAACCTTATCATTAGCACATAATGTCATACGTGATTTACACTATCGCAATTTGGCCGGTTTGTTTGAGTTGAAAGTATTGGATTTAAGTGATAATTATTTAACTAAATTAACTGAATTGAGTTTTCCACCGCTGCCTAAATTAGAACGCATTGATTTTCGCAGTAACCCCATACGATATATATTTCCAGCGACTTTCTGGGTCATGAATAAAACTCAGGAAATTTATTTTGGCTCATCTGACACAGCTCTAGAGTTGTGGGGTAATCAACCATTCAAAAAATTAACTCAACTCAGAATATTAGAAATTAACAACGTAACTATACAAAATTTAGATCAAAATATATTTAAAGTAAGTAATTATTAATTATATTATTAATTGACCTTTTTTATTATATTTTTTGCAATATATTTATTAAGCTTGAGGTCTTTTTCTTTTATTTTATTTGGTTTTATTATTCGATATTTCGTTAACAGCTTGTTAACATCATCAGGAATAATAGGAAATTATAATTTTTTTTTTTTTTGTTTTTTTTTTTTTTTTTTTAATTTAAAAAATTATAATTTCCTATTATTCCTGATGATGTTAACAAGCTGTTAACGAAATATCGAATAATAAAACCAAATAAAATAAAAGAAAAAGACCTCAAGCTTAATAAATATATTGCAAAAAAAAAAAAAAAAAAAAAAAAAAGTAAGTAATTATTTTTCATGTATTCAACACGAGTCAAAATTAATTACGATTATTTATATATGTCTGTTATAGGGTTTAATTGTATTTTATTAAATATTAATTCTCATTTTGTCGAAGATTTAGGAAAATTAAATAGATTTTAATAGAATAATATGTTATATAAAGAAATTTTTTTCTAGAAGCTAGTTAGTTTATTTCGTAATTTTCAAACAATTTTTAAGAGTTCTTCTATAAACATCTCAAATTTCTTAGCTTTTTTCAATAATTTGGTTAAAGGTCTACTGACGATTTTGATATTAGTACTAAATTAAATGTACATATAGACCAGCTAAACCATATAACAGACATAGATAAATAAAGTAAATAATATTATAACACATTAACGCAGTTTAAACAATTTGAACTTTTAATGTTTTCAGGATTTAACGTCCCTGGAAAAACTAAAATTGCAAGGTGAACTCGGCGCTATAGAGTTTGATGCATTTACAGGCGTTACTCAATTAAGAGAATTGGATTTATCTAATTGCCATATAAAGGATATTTCTATGGATGCCTTTATAGGCTGTAAAAATATAAAGATAATAAATTTATCAAATAATGACATCTCGTATATGCCACCGGGTCTATTTGACGACCAACAGAATTTAGAGGAAATATATTTAAATAATAATCAATTAAAGGTACTCCCAAAAACACTTTTTCAACAAAAACGGTTGTTATTGGCACGTCTAAATAATAATCCTTGGAAATGTTCCTGCGACATGTTAAATTGGAAAGCCAGTATAACTAATCAAGAAAAGACCCCCATTACCGAAAGGTGTATTACTGATTTCACTACTGGAAAGAAACTTTCATGTCGCAATAATAAAAAATTTAAATTTAATAAAAAATTAGCACCCAGATGCGAAAACTTCAAGGGGCGGAGTATTTACTATGTGATGCGAAAACAAATGGAATGCACTAAAAGATATACCAATCTACGATCTGCACAGCAACAACGCACTTCTCATTGGATAAAAGTTGAAAATAGAAACATTCAAAACCCTATGATGTGGGATTTACAAAAGGAAGCGAATATAATATATAATCCTAAAGATATCCACGAAAATTCATTAAAGTATCAGGTGTTTAAAAGCTTTATCGAAAATAAGAAATTAAACTTGAAGACTAATGATGTTTGAACTGGCCAAAATGAAAATTTTTAGATTTAATTCTGTTTTTATTATAAAAACATTGTTTATTTCTTAATATTGAGCATTAGACTTTCTTAAAATAAAAATACTCCAGCATTTACTTATATTTCGAAGAAAAGATTTGGATTCACGTTTTCTACAGCGTGATAGAAAATTAAAAAATAAGACGAAAATATAAAATTGCAAATGTTGCAGCTACGCATGTTGTCGAGTTATGGTCTCCCGAAGTTTTCATATAGAAATGCTATTTTTCACTTTATTTCTGAACATATATAGCCAATAGTGGTCTCATTTGAGAGGTTTTAACGATTCTCTCAATGTATGTGTATATTATTGAAAAATTCTTAACATATTAAGAACCGACGATAAGTTTGTGAGTAGAGGTGTTCGCTATAACACGAAGCAGAAAATTCTTGCGGCCGGCCAAAAGTCGATCATGAACAGAAGCTTTTGTTAGCGAAGACGCTATTCATTATACCATGGAGGAGAAAATCTTTACGCCCGGCCAAAGGCGGTTTTCATTATATTATTCACTTTTTCTTGAATGAAGTGCAAACTTATCTATATAGTGCACTTTGGTAAAAATATGTAAAACATATGTTGGCACTTCAAGCGTTGAGAGTTTTTAAATAAATTTTATATAGGTTATTTTAGGTTTATTATGGTTACATTGTAATACGTGTTGTGAAAAAACTATCACGTGTTGTACTGATACAGACCAGAGCCTCTGCTAGGAATCGAACCTAGATCTTCCAACTGACAAACTAGCACACTGGTCACTGGAATACCGGGACACCCATGAATAAATATATAGAGATATTTTAAAACCTTTCAAATGATACCAATATTGACCATATGGGTTCAGAAATGTTGTGGAGATTAGAATTTTTATATGAAAACTTCGGGGGTCCATAACTAGAAAATTAGGCATTGCCGCCACTTTTTTACGTCTATATTTTCTTCTTATTTTTCAATTTTATATCTAATTTTTCCATTTGCTGAAGCGTCCATAAACCAAATTTAAACAATATTTAATAAATTTTCAATTGCTGGAAATCAAAATGTATTTGCGAATGTATACTTAGTTGAGAATAAAATTATATTTCTCTATTAATATGCAGTTCATGGGGAATAATATAATTGCGAATACTAAAATCTATGTGCGGGAGAAAGAACGTACTATCATACACTATATTTTTGTGCATATTCTATATAACATTTTGACTACAATTTTGAAAATGCACCTGAGTGCAACTTTTAGTTAATTTCGTTAGTAGGATGAGCAAAGCACTGACAACAAAAATAGCTTACATTTAAATAATTTTTATGAAAGACTGCATATAATACAGTAAAAGATTACGAAATTCACTTACCTCTGAGTAAGGTAGCACAACTACCTCTATAGATAGAACGAATTCCTCCCTCTCTGTATAATTTAAGGGCACAGTCAATCATGCCATTGTACTTGCGCTCGACTGTTGATGAAGCCTGCTGAATTTGTAAAAGACACTTTATTCGCTCACCAGGAGCGGTGATAATAGTTGATAGTACACCAGAAAATGAACCA
Organism: Dexiosoma caninum; assembly: GCA_963924685.1. Lineage (NCBI taxonomy): Eukaryota > Metazoa > Arthropoda > Insecta > Diptera > Tachinidae > Dexiosoma > Dexiosoma caninum. Next base: position 792,307 of record OZ004727.1, on the reverse strand, counting down.
GCAATAAATGTCTGACTATAAGTTAATTTTGTGTTGCCTTCAGTCTGCTGAATACGTTTACCCCATGCATAGCCAGCAAAACACAAAGCAAAAATTGGTGCTACGCCGGTTATTGGTGCGGACATACCTTTGTATAACCCTAGGAAACCTTCATTTTTTATTGTTTTAGCGGCACAATCAAATGTTCCCTTGAACATTGGAACTTCTCCTGGAAGTGGTCGCGGCATTGTTTGCAAACGGACCTAGCAGAGATGTGTTTTACAACTTCATATATACATATTTATATTTAAGGAGTATAAGAAAGTACATACTTTAATAGTATCTAAAGGATGACCTGATAATACAGTACATATGCCACCAAACCCACCACTTATAAAATACTTGATGGGATTGGCCTTACGATCCGAGGAGTCAGACGACATTGCTTTAAATTTTTAAATATACTATGAATCAGAAGACATGAAATTATTAAGTAAGCACATACTACTTATACGTCCGCAAGAAGAAAAAATTAAAAATGTCAAACAGCAACAACTTTACCAAAACTAGACAGTCCACTTTTCAGCCACTATTTACATACATTTGTATATTAATATATATGTATGTATGCTGCAAATGGAATTAATAAGATTTTGATACAGATTCTACGTTCAAATTCGTTATGTATCATCGAAAGAAAGTTAAACTCACCTACAAAATGCTTTAATATATGTTCATAACAAGTTCAAAGTCCATTGAAATAATTTATTTGAAATGATATAAAAACAGCAGGAATTATAATAAACATATGTTTTGTATATAAAACCGCTTTGACAGTGATGTAAATATATAATAAATTTTCAGCGATTTCGCTGTATATAATTTTTTTTGGTTTACTAACAAACAGCACTTTATACAAAATGTAATTCCTTTCTACTGCCTATATATTAATTATTATGCACATTTTCACATGCTATTGCATTTTTTTCAATTAAGAACACATGAAGACTTAATTTCACTATTAAAATAATTTGGATAAAAAAAGGAAAAATTTTTATGAACGAGGGATATATTAAAATGCGGCAACACTGTATATACATATAAAAATAAAACACAAAAAATGTCAAAATTGTATCGTGTCCTTAGTTTGCCACTCAATCAAATCGTACTTTTCCCCTATAAAATCGTAAGGCAAGAGCAAGGCAAATTCATTATTAATAAACCTTGGACAAGAGCAAACCACTTCGTTTGAATTGGGTATAAATCTGTTTTTTTTCAATTTTAAAAAAATGTCACTTAAAGCTTTAAATATTGGCGATAAGTTCCCTAACTTTCAGGCTAATACCAATCAGGGAAAAATTGATTTTTACGAATGGATGGAAGATTCGTAAGCAAATGAACATTTCTTACTTACACCGTTTTCATTAAACCTTTATAGGTGGGGTATTTTATTTTCGCATCCCGCTGATTATACACCGGTGTGTACCACCGAATTATCACGTGTGGCTGAATTACTCCCCGAGTTTCACAAGCGCAATATTAAACCAATAGCTTTATCATGCGATACTGTGGATTCCCACAAAGGTTGGATTGAGGATATCAAATATTATGGAAGTAAGTTATAACTTAGCTAACACCATTTGAAGCTATAACAAGTTTTACCTAGAATTATCCTCATTCGATTACCCAATTATCGCTGACGATAAACGGGAATTGGCAACAATGTTAAATATGTTGGATAAGGATGAATTAAATGTTGAAGGGATACCGCTCACATGTCGCGCAGTTTTTATTATAGACCAGAATAAAAAGTTGCGATTATCTATATTATACCCAGCAACAACGGGTAGAAATTTCGAGTAAGTTTTTATCTTCTCATTTCTTCCTTTATGCATTATGTTACTTTTATGTTTGTCCTTGAAAGTGAAATTTTAAGAGTTATTGACTCCTTACAACTGACGGGCACAAAATTAGTTGCCACACCTGCAGATTGGAAGGTACACAAAATTCAGTTTATAACTGTTTAACATTTATCAATAATATTTTTTTATAGCAAGGAGGAATGTGCATGATTTTACCAAACTTATCCGATCAAGAAGCAACAGAAAAATTTCCTAAGGGTTTCACTACTCTTGATGTACCCTCAGGAAAAAGGTACCTTCGTCAGACTTCTCAGCCTTAAATTATAGAAATACGTATTAAATCAAACAGATATTTTGTGAAATAGTTATACATAAATACGTATATATTGATAAAAAAAAAAGACATTAAATTTTATGTAAAATATATAAAAATAATTAATTATTAATAAAAAACTATTCATAACTTTTTAACGCCCTTCAATAAAATAAAAATATGCTTTTCTTAGTAATCATGTGTATAGGGAATGGATACAAATAGCAAAGTTAATTTACTAACTACAGACACAGGTTTTAAAATAATATGTCTACACATGTATTAAGCAGGTTCCTAAAAAGATAAGTTAAGCCTAACACCAGCTCAAAGCAATATATAAAACTTACAATTGGAATAATCTAGGTACTTCAACTTTATTTATGTTTTGAAGATTGCGTTAATAGTTTACTTATTCTTCTTACTATAAAAGGCCACAATATCAATAGCACAAACCAAACTGGCGAAATATCAGCAAATGGCCACCACTTGGGATATTTATGTTTAAGGGCGCCATATTTTTCAGTAACTCTTTGCTTCATAAGACAACTTTTCATCTCCCATAATGCTCTTTCCAAATCAAACACACGTTGATTAATAGACGACATATCGGAGTTCATTCGTAACACGGTAGCTTGCACTTGTTTGAGTATATCTGTATTACGTTGCAAAGATTCATAAAGCTCATTTTGAATATCGAACGGATCCTCATATTCATCCTCTGATTGGTCTGACTTACTCAAACCATTTGTTTGAGAGTAATCCACAATAGTTGTTTTAGGTGAGCCCGATAGCTGTAAGGATTGTGAAGGCAGTTGAATTCCCTGAACAGGTGTTGTGGGTGGAGTAATTACATTATCTAGAGATGAGTCGCAACCGTTCAACTATAAAAAGAGTTCATATACATATAAGTACACATAGTCATATATGTATATGGATATGAATGTGTAAAAATGTAATATCTCAAATGAAATCATTTTTCGCTTACATTTTCTTCAGTGTCGTTTGGTGTATGTTGAGGACTATTAGTTCTTGAGTGGAAAGGTGAATTAGGATGAGATTGTGCCAATTTTTTCATTCCTGGAGCTATTATTTCTAACTCATCCAAATTTATATTTTCAAGACCTTGTAAGCTTCCAACAAAGTTTTGGACGTTTTCGGTGAAGGACATAGTTTCAATAATTTCCTGCAAATTCTCCACATATTTTTCCATAGCTTCTTCCTTAGTTAAATGGCTACAACGATTCCAAGCTTCCCACTTCGCCTTATTTACTATATCCCAAAATGCAGGTTTCCTCTGGTTGGAAGTACCTTCTGTAGCTTGTTTATAGAGCCCGTAGAATCTTAACATCATACTATTGGTTGGTTGATATGGACCATTTTTAGGCAGACCCTTAATTACATTAACAGCAGCTTGGAAACGTTCTTGCGCAGATGTCATAGTCTACCTACTATAAATTACAATTTTGAAATTTTATCAATTCTTTATGTGTGTATAAAGATAGAAAAGTTACAGGGGATAATATAAAAACATATAAAATTATCCACATAGTGTCATAAGTGCAATTTTCATGCACTCTACACGATCTCCGCCTTATAGACCCCGCTGTGGATCTATGGGTTTATTTTATATAACTATACGAAACTCGTGTGTAACTGATAATTAAGCATTTCAACATTTTCTAATCGTTTGTACATAACAAAGCTGAAGTACAAAATTAAATATTAATATTGAATACTAATGATAAGTATCACCTTTTTCGAACTTTGTTCATACACAATTTACATACATAGCACATATATATGCATGCATGTTAGTTAACCAATATGTATCTGCATACAAAATGCGAGAATATACGTACATACGCATTTATTCACATCTAATTAGGATTACTTTTTTCAGTAATAATAAATTATTATCTATTTACAATACATACATGCATGTACACAAAGTATATTTAAATAATTTCACCAATAATGTTGCAACACTCAATATATAAGTTTGTGAAAGTTAACTTCTTTTTTAGATTAAACCAATCGAATGTTTTTATTCGTTGTTTTGCGACTTTTAAACTTTTATAATATTATACTTTACTATTTATACTTTATCTGTTGTTTATTGGGGAGAAGAAAACAAACATACATTTTCAGAGATGTATAAAAAAGCCGAATTTTGTCAAAGGTGAAGTCTCAAGACCAGCTGATTGATTAAGCCATCGAAATGCTTGCATTGATTCTTATACGTGTTTTAAGTCATGTAATAGATTAGTGTAATATAAGTTGAATTTAAATTAATTATTGCAAAAAAAAATTAATTTTCCATTTTAATTATAATAATATGTATAATTTTATATTAGTCTCACTTCTATTTTTATTTTGACCTTTATTAAAATTTTTTAATTATATTTATTTTTGAGCGATGGTCTTTTTTATGAAAAGTTTTGTTAATAATTATTTATCATTATAAATATTAGGTACAGCAAAATATTTTTACCTGTTTTAACAACCCCACCTAGTTTGATACGCCTCTTGATCAACACCTGTAAAGCGAATTCGCCTTGATATATTGTATGTTATTTGCAATCTGGCAACTCAAGTTAATAAGAAAAGTATAAAATTTTTTATGACACATTTCTCATTGGCGGAAAGAGCTGTGTTTTAAGTAAACGCATTGTTAATGATATTTTCGTGTATATGTGAATTTAATTTCACAAGTCATTGCAAATATTCTCAACTAATTTTGGTTTTGAACAAAATATTAAGAGTGAGACAACAATTTAGCAATTAATGAAATAAAAAAAGCTTTTCGTTAACCTTGTAATAAAATAAGTGTTTTGGACAAAGAACGTGTATGAGACATTTTGATTTGAACTTTTCTTTATTTTATTGATGCAATCGATTTTTTGCCAACGAATAATACGTAATCTTTATTAATATTCCGAGTAACTGTTATTAAAAATCTGCGTGTAGAGAACAAATTTATTAAAGTTGGGAAAAAATCCCAACAAACAGTTAAAGTATAATCACAATTATATTGTGAAATAGAAAGGTGTAAAAGCTAATCATGAAATTAGTTTCAACATATTTTAATGCTTATAAAAATATTTTTCAAAGTGAAATAACTTCATTGTGTGCTCAAGAGTTCAATATAAATATATCTACGACGACTAAGAAGCATTCGAAAAATAATTTATATTTGTCGAGCAATATAACTCAAAGAGAATCTCAAGTGATTTTTAAAATAAATAGACAAAATCAACATACAGTATTTAGAAATTGGACAAATAAAACCTTTTGCATAGGCACATCTTGATTAAGTGCACTAAATAAAAAATTGATAACTAAATATTTACAACAAAGTGGACATAAATTAAGTCAATAAATTTAGCAATTATTTTGCATCATTCTATTTTTTTTTTCTTGAGTTTCAATTCTCATATTGCCTGTGTTTTATTTTGTTGGAAAAGTTTGACGCTTATTGCGATTGTGTCAATTGCTTGAACGTAATTCCAACTACATACACAACACCTGAAGTAAACGAAACTGATATCATCACTAAGAAATCGAAGATTTTTCGAATTCGAGAAACAAGTCGGAATCAAACGGGACAATATGCCGCGGCGTAATAAAAAAGGCGGAAAAGGTATGTGTCTGTAAATCTATAACCAATACAGTGAGATTTCCTATAATTGCCCACTCACCATCGACAAAATTTTCGTCCTTAAGGTGTAGAAATAATGAATGTATTTTTATTGTTATATGTGGCATCTCTTGACTGAGTAGTTAGCGCTTTGACTATAATTTAGAAGATCTTCGGTCAAATAATAGCCAGTCAGACCAAAAATTTTTCAATTCTATGTGTATAAACTTGCTCTACTTTACCGTAAAAATCAGTGACGTCAAAGCAATAAGCAGGGGAAATCTCTCATGCCCTGGTCCAAGAAAAATTTGTTGTTGTTTTTAAGGTAAAATAATTAAAAATTACGCAGATCAAAGTAAAGTACTTAAGCTATTGTGATCAATATATTCAAAACGTTAAATGGTGATGTGGCTGATTCGTACATTACTCTACGTTGTTGCATTAACAATGGCAATTCAGTGTGAATTCAGTTCTGGTAAAACTTAATTCAATTGATAAAATATGTAACTCTAATAATAAAAGATCACTTCGAAAATAAAATTTTGAAACTATCCACTTTAGTTCCGAACGGAAAGGATAATTTCATTTGAGAAAGAATATTTTCAAATGACCATTCATCGGCCAAAGCAGGAAGAATTTGCTACCATAGTCGCTCTTCACGAAATAAAAAAAATGGTAAATTTTGGTAATGCATTATAGGAATGTTTCTCAAGTGAGAATCACTCTTATTGATGGTGGACTAAAAGTTTTTGATTTGGATGAGTTAAATTATTTTTTAAACATCGACGATTCAATTCCTACCATGGATGCTGATATCGTAGAATACATTTCATCGAAATAATAGCTTTTGCGAGTTTTAAAATTCTCAATATATTTTATATTGCTTCTGTAATTTTGTGAATTATTTAGCCAAATTATAACCTTCAATAATTTTAACACCTGTCAATATAGCAAGCATTAAACCATACTGCAATGATCCGTCCTTAACGCGACATGCTTTCATTTACATATTTATGTTTAGTTATTCCAGTGAAGACTATGTTACGTTAGGTTATGCGGCCAAATAATATAATACAGGGGCTATAGGCCTAAGGATTGGGCAATTACGATGATTTCTTGAAAAACGTTTCCTGGGATGAGAGATTAGTGAGATTTTTTTTAAATCCTTATTTTGTAACCTTATTTCTATAATAAATATTTCTTGATTCTTTCTAAAGCTTAAAAGTTTATTTTTTAAACATTTTCACTTTGCTTTAATATTTCGTTATCTTCAGAAAATTTTAATATTTATATTTTTAACAGTTCATGGATGAGAGAAGCCATGCATTAATTATTTATTTTGCATGTCTTTTTGCTGGGTCATACATTATACTAATATTGGCCAAATACGTTTAAAAATGTAGTGTAATGTTATGTGTAAACAATATGGGTCCATAACTATGCGTTGCCGAGACATTTTTTCCAAACTTTATTTATGTTGTCTTGAATTCAGATAAATAAGTGCCTACGAAGTCTTAAAAATACCAATTCATAGTGAGCGCATTCACTTCGTTTTGTGGAAATGTCAACCAACTGATTGAGAAGGTATAGGAACTTCTAACAGCGATACACGATACGAAGGAACTTAGTCGTGATAGCGCAACTTGTTATCATAATATAAAATAATCATAATTTATCTATGGGCTCGATTAAATAAAGAAAAGAAATTGTTTATTTCAGGACGAGTTGGAGATTCTAATTCGGATGATGAGTCCTACAACGATAACGCATCAGTATATTCATTTGTTTCGGAGAATTCACCCTCATCTGTTAACGACGCTGATGAACTATCGGTAAATGAACGCTACGATGAAAAGTTTGTACAAGCTTTAGAAAATGCTTCCGAAAAATCTACTCAAACCAGAGCTGCTGCTTTGGAAAGTATGTGCGAAATTTTAATGCACCGTTATATGCCTGATTGTGTCGATGATCGCAAGGAGACACTGCTTGATTGTATAGAAAAGAGCATACGGAGAGGAAAAGGTTCTGAACAGATTTGGGGTGCTCGATTAGCTCCTTTACTCGTATTGCAATTAGGAGGTGATGAAGGAATTTCGAAGGCTTTAAATCAATTTTTGCTTACAACAGTACAGGAAAAATCGGTATCATATTATGCACGCGCCAAATGTTGTACAGCATTGGGATTGCTAAATTTTTTTGGAAATGTTGATATTGGTGACCTTTTGACGCTGATGCAATTTTTTGAGGCTATTTTTAGTGGTAGCTATTTAAAGGGAGATGATAAGACACCAATTTCCGTCAGTGCTGATGCTGCATCACTACATGCTGAAGCTTTGTCTGCATGGGGTTTATTGTTAACAATGATACCGCCAGGAGATTTCGTTTCCTGGATGGCAACTGGCCAATCAATGCTACCGTACGTGTTACGATATGAATTATAAATTCAGATTATTAATATAATGTATTTAGTAATTTCAAAAAGCTTATGGGTCTGTTGCAATCTCCTTATTTGGATGTGCGTATGGCTGCTGGTGAAACTTTAGCTTTAATTTTAGAATGCGGTCGCGCTCATGATGAAGGTTTCTTAGAAGAGTACTTAAACGACCTAATTGATACTGTCAAGCAATTAGCTACGGACTCACACAAATACAGAGCAAAACGTGACCGAAAAGCTCAAAGAGCTACATTCAGAGATGTTTGGCGTTACTTAGAGGCAAGTAAAATATTATATTATAAATATCGACAATTTAATTTAAGGAGCAATAAGCACGCATAAAGTGCAGTAATTTTGCTTGCATAGATTATTACACCAGTGGCAACGACGGCGAAGTAAAATAATAAATGAAAATGAATCTAATTTAGCTTTAAAAAATTATTGTATCTATTCCAACTATAGCAAACTAACTCTGCTTTAAAATTAAAAAAGCGCTCAGCAGTGGACTTATATAAGAATTATCCATTTCTTTTTATCACTTCACTACCTGTGTCCTGTACAATTGTTGGTAGGCATCTTTAATTGCTTTAAAAAACAACTAAAAACTTTTCGAAGTATTTTTATTTCAAATTTCTACATGTATGCGTCAATTGATGTTTACAACTTTTTTCTGTACATTTCTGATGGTTGTGAATATTGTTTTTTAAAATAACACATCCAATTTTGTTAATAGTATCCATGTATTCAGTAGATTTAGTTCTTTTGTTAAAAATATTACCATGCCAATGAGAATTATTACCAGAATTTATGAAGCGACATGACTCAGAAAAGGATATTTTAAACGGTTTATAAACCTTTTCGCAATTGTTGCGACCGCTAATTTCGCTGCTAGCGAACATAACATTGTTTCTTAATCCTTCACATTCTTTCATTCGTAATAGTTTGTTAGCATTTAGCTTGCTTATTTCATCTTTAGGGTTAAGAGACGTATATATACCTTCTCCATATTCATTTATATTACAAAAATCTACTTGATAAGTTGTGTACATTTGGTCACGTTCTGAATATCTATTGAGTTCATCCTTTGGTATTTCTTTAAGACGCTCATAAAGATCGGGGTAAGCAGTTCGCAGTATATTTAGGAAACGATTCGGCTGTTCCTTGAAACAATCAAATTTTTTCTCGCTTGACAATGCATCTAGTTGGTCGCTGGACACATTTGCTGGTATAATTCGAGGCTCTATTAAAGGTCCCATTGTAGCTACTTGTGTCCATGCCACAATATCTTGATTTTCTGTTATTTTACTAATGTTTATGTTTTCTCTGCATTGGCATTCGTTTTTCTTTTTATCAAGTGGTTTTGTTGGCAAAATAAAGTCATATCGCTTTGTGTATGGTAGACCGTAATCGTTTTGATAAGTAGTGTTGACCAGCATATTATTATTTAACACAATAAATTTTGAGAATAAATTCGTATATCATTGAGACGATTTTGTTTCCATATTTATAATAAATTATTTGAAGCGACATCATTTTCAAAGCATTATTATATTTCTAGTTTTGATTCAAATATTTCCCTTTGACAAAATTATTGTAGGAGGATATTTCACCTGAAATAAGTATACGCTTTGGTACTGAGTGTTTGGTCTTAGACTCTTGGGCTATTCATCATCAATATTCTGCATTGTGTGTAGTAATGGGTCCTGGAATGACATCACAGTTACAAGGAAATGATTTTATTAGAGAAATGTTTGGACTGGGAGCTAAGCTTAATCAAAGTAATGGAGCATCTAAAGGCAAAGCTTCCAAATTGGAAAGAGTATGTACTATTTATATTTATTTAAAATTTTGAGTAAGAGGAATTATTTATAGCACTTAATGAATGCTGCTGCTTTCAAGGCTCGGACTATATCAAGAGCTAAAAACCGTGATAAACGATCTGCCGTATTTAACTAAAAATTTTATTATTAAAAAACTAATTAATTTAGTAATAATTTACAAGCTCAAATTTTTCAGAGGAGTAAATAAACTGTACAAATATTTAAATTTGATTTAAAAAAACAAATTTTCTGATCAAAACTACTTAAAAATGAAGTCAAAATATACGCCTTTATATGTACATAAAGGTGTAAAATAGTGTTCTTATGTATGCACATTTTTATATGTATTTTATTACAAGGTTTGTTTTTCCTAAACTTAAATGTTTGTATTCAAAAAAAATTTAATTTATTTTAAGAAAATTCTGTATGAAAAATTGGAAACAAAAACATACTTTTCAAACTCGTTTTAAATTTTACGAATGAGGGAAAATGTTTAATAAAAATTGTTAGAGGTATTTTCAAACGACAATATTGACTTTGGCAATGAATTTTGTTTTAAGCAATAGACGTATCTAAATATAAATACCACAACAAAAAAAAAAGTCAATAACCTTTTCCAGAAACTTTAATATTTAGTTGCATGGTTTGAAAATTCCTTACATTATTAGTAGAATTTTAAAACCCTCTAAAATAATTTAGAAAATTTACATATGAAAATAATACAATATTAGAATTAAAGTCGACATACATACCTAATTCACGTTAATATAAATAGAAAAACGTAAATCGCTCATTAGATACATAAATATGTATATACAGAATTTAAAATATATCTATATTCGGGGGGTAAACTACACCAAGTCACATTTTCTTCTAAATAGGTTTTTTTTATACTGTTGGCACCAGAGATTTTCCCTCTATTGGTAGGTTATTCCAATAAATCATATCTATCTAATGTAATTTTCGAGATATTGAACCGTACCAATACTATCAACGGAGGTTAAGAACACCATTTTAAAAACTAACGGTAATATTATATGACGTGAATTTATTAAGGATATCGAAATTTAATAATAATGTTCGAGAGTTATATGAAATGTTCGGGCTAAGGCAAAATTTTTATAAACAGACGAAACCGGAAGATTGTAAAATTTTCAAAATGTGACTTACTGGTGGATGCAAATACATACTGTTTATTTCTCTACTAGCACTTTTTTTATTGGAATCTTTCACTCATATATTGTTTCAAATATATTGCGCTTGCAGAAATCGACTAAATATATATATAATAATAATGTAATTTGAAATGATAGATATATACATAAATTATCATTACAGCAGAAATTTGTATAAATATTACTATTTATGAAACATTTATGTATAAAATTGAAGATATAATTATTGATACGAGTATAATAAAATTTCAATTTAAATAGAAAAGCAAATGAATTTTATTTTGTTTATTCTTTTATTCAGCAGTGCCCTCTTGGGCCAAATAAATAAATAAAAAACTTTAATAATTCGAAATAAACACAAATTCGAATCGTTTTCTTGTTCAGGCTTATCAATCAAGATTTCAATCGAATTGTCAATTGAAGTTTGTATGAAATGCATGTGTATACTTACTCTTGTGTGAGACTTGAAATTTTGCGTAAATAGTGAATACCTACTTGATAATTCCCAAAGAGTAAAAACACAACTTTACACAATTTGTTGAACGTCATCGGGTTTTATTGATAATCTGAAAATTTTTAAAACACTGATTATACAAGGTTTCACCAATAAATATTTAAATTGTAACCAGATGTGCTTTCGCAGCAATAAAACCGATGAATATTTTCAAAGTTTTTGACCCCATTTATAATTAGTATTGTATAGTGTGTATTTCATTTATGATAACTGTGTAAGTAAGCGGTGTTTACATGTATGTATGTTATGTGGAATATTTGAAGTTACATATATCTCAAAACAAATTGAAATGAAAAAAAAAGAATATTTCACATTGGTTCTATCCTAATTTTCAAAAGTATAGTTTGATCACAAAATGTGTATGTATGTAAGTTCTATATTGAAATTATTGCCTTTCAAACTTTTTCTTTTGGATTTTTATTACATTGACTTTATTCACACCTTACAAAACCCAAGATATTAAGGTGGCTGCATAATTTTTGAAAGCATTTTATTACTTAAATTTTCAGGTTTTAGAAATTATAGCAGTAATTTCCTGGCCTGAATTTAGTGTTTTAATAATATAATTAATATTTCGAATATTATTACTTTTAAATACTGGAAATTTGTAGAGGGTATTTGAAGGCTACTTTTTGGTTGAAAAAATTAATTTTAAAATATTTATGAACCAGTTCTATACAATTTAGCTTTTCTAAGAATTTTTATCGCATCATTTTTGTGCACAAATATTAATTAGAATTTATGCTAAATTGAAATGATAACTAAATGGTTTTTCTTTATTTTAAATAATTTTCGAGCGACAAGTAACACACGCAGTATGCCGTAATTTTCGAGTTAGTTTCTCATTTCCTTATTTCCAACATGATGGTTTTTAATTTATGAATAAAACCTGGGGGTTTACTCTGTATTTCGAATCGAAAGGAAATATTATCGTATGCCAATATAAATAACATACAAATTCGAATACTTTTCGTTTCGAATTACAGAGTAAGCCCCCTGTTCGTATCGCAAATGAGACTACATGAATTTTGCTGCATACACTTTTTTATTTGCTAGTAGGAAATAGTAGGTGCACAACATTAATTTCAGAGCATTTTTGCTATTTTCCTTTCCTCAATTTCACAGCACCCCATATTTAAAAATATAAAAAAGTCAAGAGAACGAATTGCAGAAGTTGCATATATTTTATTAAATCCAGAATGGGAATATTTTAGAGATTTTTATTTCGGAAATGATTAAAGAGTTACAAAATATTATAAAACTAAATGTCGGTATAGCAACACGTTGCGCGAAAATGTAGATCTCCAAAGTTAGATATTTCCTTTTTAAGACCAAAAGCGCTACCATTAGCTAAATACACAAACATTTTTTTTGAAAATATTACATAGAATTTTAAGAGTGGAGTGATAATATTTGAAAACATCAATTTACTGAGTTCAGAATATTTTTCATCAATATGACATTTCGTTGTTTTCAAATCTTAAAAGCAATATGTTACGAAGTAAATCTTTAATAATATTACAAAATAGGCTTTACTATCCACATGTAATTTTGCAGAAGATGTTTGGTAAAAATACCATTTTAACTCAAAAGTTGTCAAGTCTATTTTCATAATTCTCAGGATTATAAGATTTCCAAGGTTCTTTTGTCTTAAACAAAAAATAAATTTTGTTTTTTTTTTTTTTTACCAAATTTGTTTGATGACTTGAATTGATTTCCTCTTAGAATTCCCTTAAATCCCAATTTCTTAATTATTTAAATATTTTTTTAATGTTTTGCTTGGCAAGATATTTGCATGAACGCTAAAATCAACTTCTGCTCATCTGTTTGCTTCATCAAAATTGCTCAAAAACCCTAACGTTTTTTTATATATGCATTTTAGTTTAACTATCTGATCAGTGATGGTAGGTTCCTTCTCACATTACTGATCATTTAAGTTGTGTTTGATGACATAGGTTATTTTTTTAAAAGATTTTTAGGGTTGGTTGCGATGATTTAATTATTTTTGTTTGCGTTGTTGACGATGTTCTCAATTTAGCGTTTTTGGCATTTTCTTGTGTAGTAAATACGACTCAATACAGTAGCTAGGACGACGACGGCGCTTACTTTCGTGCAGGTGTTTATCCCGCGTCGTTGTAATATTCATTTTTTATTAGCCTTGAATTTCGCATAGAAATTTGCAATTTGATCATGTCTAACCGGTATGGAATCTAAAATACCCGTAAAGCTGAAATTGTTTTGATTACGTTGCTTCTCATGCAAAGAATCGCCAGACAAGTAAGTAACCACATTGGATTGAAATTCCTTAGCATTAGGATCCGAGTGATTAGCAACCAAATGATTGCAAAACTGTGCAATTTGTAAAAACACGGATGCGTCGCGATCTGAACAAAAAAGAAAACAAAAATCAGATAATTTTATGTAAATATTTCATTTAATCGTGTATATTACCTAATTTTCTGGGTATTTTGATTAAAGATAAAGCCAAGTTTTCATTATCTCTTTGAGCACGCATATGCCTGTTGCCATGCTTAAATTCTTGCTCCAACCAACGTATGACATTTCGAGCATTTTCGCTGCGTTTTTTTAAATCATCCAATTCATTAAATACTATATATAAAATAAAAAATGAAATATGTCTTTAATACAAAAATCGTTGGAAAAAGAGACCAACTTACCAACATTCGGTATGAGTACGATAAATTTTTTGCTCTTAACTAAATTTTTCACAATTCCATTATATTCTGTTAATGCTTTTGCATCGACGACAACAAAAGGCGTCATAATCATGTTCAATGGATTTTTGCGCAACTGTTGAAAAAAAAGTTTAGTAGAAAAAATATTTTCTTAATATTCCTCTTTTTAAATGAAGTATTTTTTATTTATGGATTTCAATTAACCTGAATTAAATATTAGATCTGTATATTAGTCATATTTACCTCTTCTTCTAAAGTTTCCACTTCATTTTTCAGCCACAGTTTTCCCATTATTTCACATTTCTTAGACATGGCTTCTGAGCGTTCCTCATCGGCACCACTACTTGATTGTATTTTCTCACAAATCGCACTATTTGTAGTTGTAGAAGCGGAAGTACCTCCACCAGCAGTTGCACCATTACTACTAAATTTTTCGGCATTGCGATTACGCAGATAGCCTTTTCGCGGCATGCGTTTGCATTCTTCAACAGTGTCTTTCTCCTCATTGCTAGTATAACTTTTGCGCACGATACCGTTTTTACGATCAGAATAACGACGTGTTCGACCTTCGGCACGTTTTCGAGCTGCGTTTTTAGCAGTACGACGTTCCCGTCGTCTGGAGGATGATTTCTTTTCCTCCCGTTTCTTTTTAGTATTTTCAATAAAACGCCTAGTCTTTACACAAAAACGATAATTAAACTTCTTTTGTTTGCAAATAAAGAAACCAAAGTCGACCATTTTAAAAATGCGTAAAATACACTCTTCTTGCATAGTAACTTTCTCGCGAATAGTAGTTTCCCAGTCTAGTGTTATTTGAGTACTTTGAAAAATATCGAAACTCTTAAAAACGAAATCTTCCGATAGTGGTACGTTAACACGAACATCAAATAAATCTGCAAGGGCTTGCCGAACATTTGCTGTAATAAGGAATTCTCTCTCAAAATAAACCTTACGTGTAAAAATGTCAATATTGCAATAATTTAGCAATTTCATGATCTTGTGAATAAATTCTGGATTGGAGTGAAAACAACCAAATAAGATTTCGTGATTTATTCGTAACCAATCGAATAGAATCTTCAATGCCCTTATAGTAGGTTCATTTTCTACATAGTCCACAATAATATTTGGATTGATTTTTGTATATTTATTTCGATAAACCATTTTTTTGGGAGGTTCTTCATTGAATAGTTTATTATCTTCATTCATTTTAGGTATGTTTGTTTGTTGTGTTTTCTGGGAGACCTCTTTGTCACAATTAGTAAAATTTAACACTGCATTATTTGTGTGAAGTTGGAGGATTTCAAAACTTTTTAAAAGTTCATCTGTATCATTTTCTTGAGAATCGCAGTGAGGCAATTTTGACTGTAATTGTTTTTCTTGATCTTCGGGATATATAATATTTTCTTCCTCGATAACAATATCTTCATTGTCAGAGAAATTTGGACCAACATTGCCAAAATTAGACTCGACACTTTCTTTTGAACCATGGCGGGATGAGTTGAGCAAATTGTTGTGTTTGTGTTTGTTTTGAACTTGTAGAATATCTTGGTCTTGGTCTGGTTCGCCCGGTTCAGCTGGTTCTATGTCACTAAAGTCTGTGTCAAAATTTGAACTTAAGTCAGTGTAATCTTCATCATCTGTTGAGAAATCCGTATCCATTTCAGATTCTGTATCATAACATGAACTGTCATCAGACTGAGCTATTTTACGGCGCCGACGACGGAGTTTCATTCCCTTTTTCTTGCTTTTGCACGATAGTGGTGTTTTTAAGTCACTTTCCTTTGCTTCATCTGAAGACCGTGTAGAAATTGGTTCCCCATCATTTTTATTATCTTCTTTATGTGCTTTATTACTGTCTTGTGTTTTGCATATATAATCTTGAGAGATATGAGACCTTTGCGACTCACGTGAATCAGACGAGAAATCTTTTTGTGATAACTGAGTTAATTTTTTCTCTTTCCTTTCTGCTTCACCTATGGATGCCAGCCAGTTCTTATATTCATTACGAGATTTTCTAACGCCCATATCAAATTCTTCGAATTTCCTTGCATACATTTCATGAAATTCTTCATTTTCTGCTGACTTAGATAGAATTGTCTGCTCTAAATTAACAATACATGCATCCATTAGATCGGAACATACAGCTACCAAAAAAGCGTTTAATGAATAAACTTTTTGAGAATTAATCATTTTCAATTTGGAAAGGCAGAAAAATAAAATCGAAACAATTTTAAAAATACACGAATCATTCATTTTAAATGTTTTAGAACATAGTACTTTTCGCAAATCTACCAAGACACAATGACATAATGAGTTAAAGTCGGGCACCTCTTTGTCAAAGAAAAAAATGTCAACTATTAAATAAAATCGTGCATAAAAATCCTGTAGGCTGAATTCTATTTTATTAGGATCCAACTTTGTCAAATAATCAGCATGTGTAGAGAAAAGTTTACAAACGTTGTTCTCGCTTAATTCGAATGGTATTAAACTAACAAGCGAGTACAAATAGTGATATATTGAATCCAAATCATAATTTTGACCATAGTATAAGGTACCCAATTGATTTTGAGACATTCCTATTGCTGGATTTAGCTTGAAGGCTTCGAAATAGTATTTTGCTGCCAATTGCTTAGTTATTTTTAATTTTGTATCAATGCGAAAGTCCAAAAAGTAGCGATGTAGATCACCCAAACTCAAAAGAGAGGAATGAATAGTATCCAAAGCAAATGATACCGCTTCTAAACTCTTATCAACAGCATAATTGTTTATATCATTTATATCCATATTAACAGCACTGGATACGCGATCTTTATCTATAATTTCTTTCAAATAACCATCATTTATAATAGTAAAATCGATTAAATATTTTAAATCCAAATCATAAATTTCTTCCATTTTGTTTGCTATACGTTTATAATTCAATATTCCAGCACATAAAAACTTCTCCAATTTTTGTACATTGTCTTGAAAAAGGCCTTGTTGAGCAGCATCCTTTATATCCTTTCCCCAATTTTTCTTTACGTACGCAATGAATTCATAATACCCTTTGCGCCACATTATTTCTCGTGCTTTTTTTCCAATTGAATGAAAATCTTTAAAAATGATTTGTATACATAATTGTAACAGTTGAGCCCGTTTTTTCTCCAATTCATTTTGAAACATTTGAGATATTCCCGAAATTTGTTTTTTCTCATCATCCAGCTGTTTAACTACAATATATATTTGTCTAAAAATATATTCCAATAAAAAAGATATTATTCTAAACAACCCTTTTACGTACTATAATTCTTTAAGTTTTAGTCATTTTAATTAATTAAGTAAGATGAATTAACTAACTAAGTACTTACTGAAATTGTTTTTTTACTTCAGCGTTAGCTACGATAGTGTGTGCAGATTCACTAAATCGTTGTGATTTTATATTTTGTTTTCCACCATTACTGCTGCTACTAATGCCACAAATGCTATCGCCGGAGGCATTAGAACCCCCGGAACTCAGAACGATGTCCATTGTAGACTTCTTCTGAAAAAAAGAAACAAACATATGTATACATAACTACAATGTTTTACAAAAGACAGTAAATATTTACACATCGATACATACTTATGTATGTATAAATGTCACCACCAATACTTTAAAAGGACGTACGTAAGGATATTTTAAAACAGAGTAGATATTTTTTGTAATGCATGCTAATGAAGATGTAGAAAAACATTGCAGTTATAAAGAAATGACCCAAGGGTAATTAACTTTTTCGAATTATTTACTTTTTTAAGCGGCTTTAAAAAAGGAAAAAAATACATACGATTTTTTAGAAATAGTACTCTAAATATTATTTTTTTTCATTTTCATTTATTTACTTTATAATTTAATCGAGCCCATATGATTAAAGTAGTTGGTTACCAATTTCATCACAAAGTATGTACAAAAAAATATATATGTACATATACATATATTTATAAGACTATATAACATGTTGCTTATGGTGAATAAAATAATCCTCTAAATACTGGATGCAAATCTATGCGCAATGTTAGAAAATTCATGTCAAACAACTTTGCAATCCTATACGGTATAAAGTATAACAGGTCAGGACAATCATTGACACCATTGATAATGTCCTTTAAAGTAGGGCTGATTGAACTTTTCTACGCAACTCAAAAGTTTGAAGGCCAATAAACAAACATTTAGATTCATAGGGCACAGAAGATAAATAAGGAAGCGATTGTGTAGCAAATTTAATAAAAAATACGTTGGAGTCGCTCAACACGCGAGACAAGATTATAAACGTGAGGTTTCGAAATAACTGAAACATATTATAATTTCGATCATACAGAGAAGGTACAAATAATGTTAAATGTATAATGGTTGGGAACTTCAAGATCGGTCGACGGATTAATTTTTACGCGAGAAACTTTTTTCGATATTCTACTGTATAATTGGTATGCATATATTGGACACGCATCGCTAAAAGAAAAACTAACCTCAATTAGAGAATAAAAATAAGTACAGCTATTTACAAGAAATCTTTTTAACACTGACAAAATGTTAAACGGTTCCCAAAAAGTGTATGCAAATCATAAAGTCCTTCAGTAATAAAACATAGTATACAAACTTACGAATTATGTATACATACAGATGTGTATGTTAATACCTACTGCGGTGGATGCATAAGAAAACTCAGTAATTATGGATTTTGTTTGCATCTCTAAAAATTATTCTGCTAGTACATCGTTTGGTTACACAAAAATATTAAAATTCATGTATTTTCGCAAACCCAAAAATATACCTTTTGTTATTCTTTAATTTGTTTGTTAAATAATCAATATATGAATAAGTATATCCAAACATGCATATGTGTGGACACAACCCATGCACACATGAATACAAATTACTCATTTTTAATATGTATATATACAAATTTTGCAATCGTATATACCTATATGAAAATTTTGCAAGTATTTCCAATTGGAAATTTTTATAATTTATTTATCACAAATTACATACCTTGAAAATTAAATATTCCTTTTCAATTCTTGTTGAATAAATTAACAAAAACTCTGATATAGTTTGACAAAATTACAAAGTGCTTTTAAATGCGTTATCTTTCTTCTACATACTTTGACAATTTTTTTACCTTTAATTCTACTAATGTTGTAAGAACACTAAGTACCGAGTATTCAATCAAAAATATCTTTCAGGGTTGTATTTTACTCTGCAGCCACATAACCAATTTTTTTGTCATTATGACATTTCATTTATTTTGCTTTGTTCAAATTTTAAAAAACAGCGCAAATATAATGCATTTGAAAATTTTAGCAAGTGGCAAAAGTTGATCTCTATAAAGACAGAAGTCAAATTGTTCACTAATTTAAAAAAAAAATTTAGAATATGTATTTCTAATTTGTGTATATAGTTTGAAACAAGACGTGTTCTTATCAGGTGATTTTGTCCCTACACCAACAGCATTCTTTGTTTACAAATACAACAATTTTATTCAACTTGTCAATACAGTTTTCTTATTTACATGCATTGAGTTGAACATAACTGAGAACTGAACAGAAATCAGCTGATGAGAATTTTAGTTAATGTAGCCATCTGTTATGAATTCGAATTTCATTTATGCATATTGAACACATCCCTGCAGACGTAGAACATTTTAATACAACGCTGTGTAATATACTACAACCAAAATTTGACATCAGCATTATGTGTTCTTTTTTGTTTCCTTTTCTACTTTGCTTTTACTCAAGATGGGTGAGTTCTGCGTTTTAGAGAAACGAAAAATTTTCAAGAAAATCTTGAAACATCCATTGGAAATAATGAAAAAAAAATATATTTTGCACTGGAAAACGATAAATAAAAAAGTGGTAAATTTTAAAATTGGGAACTATCGTTATTTATTAAATGGATGTTAAAGACTTCTTCATGGTTTTTGTTAAAAAAATATAATATGTAATGTATTTGCATTCTTTCAGGTATTAGTCGTGATAGTGCACATAAGCGCCGCTCCACCGGTGGCAAACGTAAACCTTTGCGCAAGAAGCGCAAATTTGAGTTAGGTCGCCCTGCCGCCAATACTAAGGTAAGTTTTAGTAGGACTGTATACTGTAACTGTAATTTAACTGCCACACCAACCATGTCGCACGATACCTAGTTGAGGCTTAATTACATTCCAAACGAAAACAATTATATTTTACTTTGAATGTAATTAAGCGACAACACGACATCGTGTGACATCTTGAACCAGGCAGTGAAAGTTCTCTGAATCTGTTATTCGAAGAATAGTGCTACATGAATATTTTTGCACTTATTTGGTCACCTGTTTAATATTGTGCTTTAACATTTTAGTTAGGAGCTCCTCGCATTCACAGTGTTCGTACTCGCGGTGGCAATGCAAAACTTCGTGCGCTCCGTCTTGAAACTGGTAATTTTGCCTGGGCCTCTGAAGGTATTGCACGCAAAACCCGTATTGCTGATGTAGTTTACAATGCCTCTAATAATGAACTTGTCCGTACCAAAACTTTGGTAAAGAATACTATCGTTGTTATTGATGCTACTCCTTTCCGTCAATGGTACGAATCCCACTATGTTTTGCCTTTGGGTCGCAAACGGAACCCCAAACAACAACAAAAAGAAGATGATAATGACGTTCTCACTAAGAAACGCAGTGAAAAGGCAATGAAGAAGTATTTGGAACGCCAAAAGCACGCCAAGGTAGAGCAAGCATTGGAAGATCAATTCGTATCCAGTCGTCTTTTAGGTATGTTTAGTAATAAAGTAAGCAACATTTTGCAGCAAAATGATGTTTAAAAATTAAAGCTATCCCATGAAATATTTTGTGACAAACTTGTTTTAAGTTCTGTAACAAGCCGGTGGGGCGTGATTTTGCTTGTCATAGTTACTCTGATTGATTTTGTTCGAAAGTCTGCGTATAAAATTTTATAAATTTGAAATCGTAAATTATATTTTTCTTAATTTTAGGTTGTATTTCATCTCGTCCCGGTCAATGCGGTCGTGCTGATGGCTATATTTTGGAAGGCAAAGAATTGGAATTCTACCTTAAAAAAATAAAATCCAAGAAGTAAATTACTTCTTTAATATTAAATAAAAAAAGAAGCTTCATAAATTTTTTATTGTAAAAACAAGAGTGTTTTAAAGGGCAGTAAGTAGGAATATAAAGTTCCGAGAAAATGCTTTGTTCAGCGCTTAAACTAATATTTTTTTTTTTTTTTTTTAATGACCATAAAATCACATGTACTTGTACGAAACGGTATGTGTGCGAACTCTAATTTTTTTCCAATTCGGCATTTTATTACGGTACTGTTGAATAAATAAATAGTTAGGTTATATATTCATGATGAAGCCTTAATGGCTGCGTTTATTACATAATTTCCAAGATGTATAATGGACGGGATAAGGGTTTTGGACGAGAATTGTGCACTGGTTACTTTAATTCAAATTTGCTTGAATGTAATTTTAAGAATAGAAGTAGTTGCTTGCTAGTTGATTTATTTTTGTTAAGCCGTTAATATATAACGAGATAGTTACAGTGCAGAAAAGGCTGACTAGGGTATATGAACAAAAGCTGTTCTATTGGAAACTGCGATGCCTTTAAATTGACGATTTTATTCCGAAAATTGGACGACTTTGAAAAATGTGTGGCACCCTGTTCTTGAAATGTGTTTATATTATTCTGTGTGCACGAAAACTGGCTGTTGATAGAGCTACGAAATTTTAAAAATATTGAATCATTGGAGCAAAGGTAGAAAATAAGTTGCTCAATACTGTTTTATAAAAACAATTAATTTTTCTGTACACCTGTTGGAATGTAGAATTGGAAAGGTGTTGGATGTGATGGTTATATGGATACATTATTGGTGTCATAACATATTCCCAGAAATTGATCAAAACTAGAAGTGAAGACAGCTATTAATTACTTTGATGTTGCATTAAAATATGACGAAGTTAGATCGACAAGGTCGTTATGGGATGCATTAGATATTCGATTTAATATGAGTTTCGAAACCTCGTATTTAATTGATAATAATATATGTACATATGTACGTACAAATTTTGTATTGCATCCTGACATTGGAGCGTTAAACTATTTAATTTGAAGAAGTTTCACAGGACTCAAATAATAAAGAAGAAATTGTGGATTATTATTTTGCTTTAATTAATTTACTTTAACTTCTTTTATTTTAGTGTTTAAGATATTAAGTTGTGTTAATATGATTTTGATATAAGCAGAAGTAAAAAAACCAATTGCAAATTAATAAATAAAGTTAGTATATTCTTTTTGAATTGGCTTTAGTCGTACGTTTTTGTTTGGCAAAATCTCTTCAAATCATATAATTTATCTTGTCTGATGCCTGAAAAATCTTCATTTAATTTTTTTTTGGAAATCGTTCATAAATCTCAAACTGCCAACACCCACTTATAGATCATTCATAAGGAAAGTATCTTAGCCGGCAAAGCTTTCTTCAAGCAGAATGAAAGTAAAGAAAGAAGTTATTAATGCTATGAAACTGCTTGGCTTAAGATAATGCTACGAATCATCTGCCAGCCGAAAAATATAATGGTAACGCGGCAAAGTTCCTTTAGCCATGTTTCCGGATGAATCATGCTTTATTTCATACTCTGCGACTGCTTCTTGTAATGTCAAGATCCACACCTTACCTCATGCTCTACAACGGTTGTGGTACTATCAACTCCATGTAGGTATAACATTTTGAGGTTAGAAACTTCCCTTACAATTGCTAGACTGCCTAATATCAAGCCAAATGCAAATATTGGATAGTCTCTATGCCCGTAATTAATTGTGAAGGATGTGGCATTGTCCGTAGTGCTAGTACCAGACGAACAATTGCGCAGCGCATAATCAATTTAACAGTTCTGTCGCATGAATGTACTTATGTACATATGTACATATCTACAGAATAATGACTTCTAGAGATCATCTCCCTCAAAAGATTTAATAACATAATGTGTGCTACAAGCCCATATATTCCAAACTTCTGTTTAACATATGCAAATGGCTCAGTGTCCAATCTTAGTGGGCTTTGGCCACTAGGGTAAATGAGAGATATTATTGCAACAATAACAAGAACATACATATCCTAAATATCATTTGTGAAGCAATTGAAAATCTATATAGCAGAATCTATACATATTCTTTATTTTATTATAAAAATTCTAAAATAAATTGCAAATATTTTGTGGATGCATATTAATTCTATTACAAATGATATTGTCATTCTTTCATTTCCCTTTTCATTCTCAATTTTTACAATAACAAATTCAATTAATCTTTTACAATTTTTGCATTTTTTGCCGTTATTTTAGCAACAATTTTCAACAATTCCTCTCAGTTTGCCTGGAATTTTGTTGGAGATCGCACGCATTGAAATGCCGTCGGATGTACAAAAAATTTTTTTTTAAATTACTAAAAGTGTGTGTTGTGAAGCAATATAATTTTTTCATTTCTATCGGTATTGCATTCGGTGGTCGGTGATCGGTATTCGTGTGTGTTTTGTGTTGTGTAAAGAGTGTTAGGAAGAAAATCAAATTAATCCGAAAGCATGCAAGTGAGTTAAGAAGAGAAATGCTTTATGCATTATGGCATTTTATATAAAAAAGGAGAAGGAAAAAGTGGATGCAAGTTAAATGTATGTGTTAAAAAAAGTAGTGGTTTTGTTGCATGCTGTTCGTTGTGATATCCCTAAACACACATTAGTAACAGGTATGGATTTTTTTCTTATTTGGGTTATTTTCTTTACTATTTTAGATTTTGATCATGCTTAGTGTGCTTTTATTATGTTGACTTGTGTTTTTTTTGCTTAAATTTAGGCCGTTCGATATGGTGATTTTGTATGCAAGTGTGTTTTGTTTACAGGAGTTGGGTTATGCTTTTTGTTTTGTTTTTTATTTTTGAATTATGGTAATCTTGTTAGGCGCAGCTACACGCATCAGTATTCAGCTTCAATATTTGGCTGTGTGTTATATATATATATATAATGAAGTCTCTGACACACTACCTCAACATTTCTCATCAATATTAATTTTTTGTGTTTTTTTTTCAAATGTAAGCATATAAAGGTACCAAAACATTTTTTGAAATTACCGTCGGCAAAATACATATCTGTTTATTTCTTTATTTATTAAAAGAAAGCACTGATGATATTTTTTTTGTTGTTTTCGTCACTATATTTGCACGTCATAAAAAGCCATTAATGAGCGATATACAGTCGAACTTCTCTATAACGTAGCAGTTGGGGACCGTCAAATTTCTACGTTATATAGAAAATTCGTTATAGAGAAACTGCAAAAAATTTTGAGTACATTTTTTATGTAGAAAATATATTTATTAAGACAAAAAAAATTATTTTTACATGAACACTTAAATTTTTTTTATTAATACTTATGTACATATGTGACTAAATTGATGCAAAAAATCGATTGCTAAAAACTTTGTAATAGAGAGATTATTTAGAGTGAAAAATTCTATTTAGGTCTTAAAAAATTGTACGTTACAGAGAGAACTTCGCTATAGGGAAGTTCGTTATAGGGAGATCAAAATGTATGAAAATACTCACAAAAATGTTGTGTTCACGAATTTTATTTGTTATAGAGAAGATTTCGATATACAGAAGTTCGCTATAGAGAAGTTCGACTGTCCTTCAATTAATTCGATTACAAACATTTTTTACTCTATTTGTAATGCGTCACAACTACGATGTGCACTCATAGTTACCAGAAATAAAATGAATATTAACAATAACGGTGCCACATTACGTCAAACTGCTTCAATATTGTGATGAATATCAAAACCATTTTGATATTCGTCAATATTACACAGAGCGGATATGTGTAACTATTTTTCGCACACAATTACAAATATAGAAGCTGAACATTGATTGTGTACCATGCGCTTAACATCATTCACTTTTGTGTTACTCGAATAGTCCACAAACAATATCTGTATTTAATTAATTGGCACCCAATTTCCATTTTCATGGAAAATACTTCATCGAGGAAAAATCTCTCCAATTAAGAATTCCGACCTTTTCGTAAATATGTCGACATATATTTTTATGACCAGCATTCATTTAAAATCAAAATACCGAAACAAACGAAAGACTTATTAGTATTATCAAAATATATAGGATCGACATACATAAGTATTTTTATATTGAGATTTTCATACATATGTACATCTGATGTGCATTTGAGTTGCAGCAGTTTTCATTCTTAAAAATTGCAGGGTATTGTTTAATTGTCCGCTAAAATACGACAAATTAACATTAATTTAGTTTCGAATTTTTCGCAGGAAATTTAATTGTACACTAGCGGAGGCACATGATTTCGAACTCTATTATCAAAATTTCTATTTTAGCCCAGAAAAAATTCTACCATAAATTTATATATGACACTTTATTTTACTATAGAAAACACTTTACACATGACTCGTATTAACGACAAAAAAAATTTAGAGAAAATATACACATGTATTTCAACATAACAGTGGCAATGTTTTAGATTTTGCTACAACATCGCCTATAGTAGATTCAATTATCCTGCAGATTTTGTAATATAAAAAGTCATTCAAAAAGGTTTTTAATGTGCAACAGAAAAGTGTCTGATAACTAGGGCAAACACTTTTCAGCGCGAAAAGCACTTAAATAGGCACGATCATTTTTTTTTTAATTTAGCATTTATTTCTTTATTAAAAGAAATTTAATAAATTTAAATTAAAAAAAATTCATTTTTAAAACTGGAAAATTTATCTTACGAGTTTAGTTGGGTCTTGTTCTGTGTCACGTGTATTTTTAAATTTTCCATATTAAAATTTCTCCATTGGCTTGCGAAAAAATTTCCATAGGTAGAGAAAACACGTTCCGCGGTACACGATCAAACGGAAGCTTATTCACCATGCGATAATTTACCGTTGTAATGAAATTATGAAGTTATTTAAAATAATGGAAGAAAAGCGTTAAAAAATATAAACTTATTAAATCAGCAAATTCACTTGAAAACGTTGAAATATCATTAGCAAAATTTAGCAAAAGCTGAAAGTTGTTTGCCCTACTGATAACCAACAAAAAAAGGAACTACTAAGTTAATGAGAATGGCGATACTTCTACTATTGTTGTTGAAGTTACTGCTTTCATTGCAACTACTACGAGTACTTACATTACGGCTAATGATGCTGATTATGACAAAGAGGTCGACAAATTTTACCAATTAGAGCGAATACATACATACATACATACATACATATTCATGATAATATAATAATTCTTTATAGAAAAATATGAATGGACTTGTAATTATTCAATTCTTTTCTGCATTAATTATAATGGAAAATAGAATCTTTGTATGGTATGAAGATATGGATGTATGTACAGATGTACATAGAACACGAGATTAACTATTAAATCAATGTGCTGTAGTAAGCATCTGCGGCAAATGCACATGTGCCATTTACACAATTTGGCACATGTGCTGCTCACTCACTCGCAAATCCGTACCCTGATAGTAAGACACATAATTCGCCATAGTTAAAATGAAAATTGTTGACTGCCTTTAAGAAAAAGTTAAAAGTTTTAAGTTTAATATAATTTTTGGTTTCTTTATTACGGCTTAATGACTTTCTCAATTTTGAATACAGTAAGGGATCTTAAATAATATTATATGCTGCTAGTGTATGTGCTGCCAAGCAATTCAGACAATTAATGTTTTTCTTTACTTTTTTTTCCGCTGTAGTGGCCACTATAGATAAATTAGTCTTGGGTTTTGTTGGAACTATTTTCATCGTTTAAGAAAATTAATTTGGTTCTTACCAACATTAGACTCTCTGTGGTATAAAAGATTGTCAGAAAGCAACAGGTTTTAAAGAGGATACATTCGCTCTTTTCTAATGAAATAAATATGTACGTTTGTATGCAAATATAATAAATTTAAAGTTACAGTCAACGGTGAATTAAAGAAACTTCCTTTAAAAATTAAGATTTTTTAACAAGTTCTTTTTTTTTTTTAATAAGTTTCGCCATAAACTATGGTTTCAGTTTTCTCAATATTTGTTTATGTTATTTAAACAACTTTAAATTTTTGACTTTTTCATTTTGTTTCGTCTGCTTCCTTTGAATTGCTGGACTCAGCATACTTTTCAATTCAACTAATGCAAAGCACAAACAAATTCTTAAAATTTATTTCCCTAACTTGTAGTCAGCCACTTTTATCGGTTTATATATGTACGTGTGTATGTCTGTATGTATGTACCCAGCGGAAAAAAAGAACAAGTACGTATGCCTTATGGAAGGCCTCTGTACTCCTTCTTAAGGATGCACAAGGCCTGCTCAATATATTCCGTACTCATGTCAATTAGATTAATAGGCTAACACGTTTTTTGTAATGCATTTTAGACCCATTCTACTTTCGTCATCGAAAATAAAACACATTTGTGCATATTAAAATTAACGCAGTACCGCCGTCGAGGAAATTCGTCGTGCGTGCCGAACTCTGTTATAAATTTATTTTTATTTCATACGCCGACAAACAACAAACAAATTAGTACAGAGTTTCCGTTTATCATTTTAGTTTTTAAATATACATATTACTAAATAAAGTTAATTCTAATTTAAATAATTAAATATTCAAAATTTCCTGTTGACGAAATCTCGAAAAAAAGAAAAAATAAAAAATATTAACACCCCTTTAAGATTGAAAGAGTATATAGAAATATTTATTAAAATAAATAATGTTGAAAAAATAAGGATTAAAAAACTTTAATAATTGTTTAATTTTTAACATGCATCATTTAAGTTAAATATAGACAATTATTTACAATAAAATAGATTTATAATTGTGTTTTCTTAATGTTTAATTTGCTCCATTAATTTTTTTACACAGTAACACAGACAGCAAAAAGTAACAATGACAGTTGTAATTTTTTCGTTCTAATTGTGGACTACACTCCGAACGAAATTTTACCGACGAATTGTGTTCCCAGCATTACGTGTTTTTCCAGATGTAAAAACAAAGGAAAAATTGAGTGAATCAAATATAAAATTCTTTCTCTCTCCTGAAGTAAATAAAAACGGAATTAATCTGAAGGCAATACATACATAATTAAATATGCATGCATTATAAAAGTGTTAAAAAATTTATAGAAAAATTAAAACAATTTTCGAGGGCAGCGAAGAGCACTAACTTAATGTAGTCTGTTTTTACACGCGTTGTCTTTGCGTGGTACACCTTCCGCTCTCGATTCTTTCGGCAGATATTCCGAAAGCTTCTTAAACGTTGCTCTTTTGCTTTGGGGAAAAAAAACCAAAAAAGTTACTCCTCATAGAACGAAGTGTAGAATGTGTATCCTATCTTTTATACGGAAGAACCAACATTTTATAAGGCATTGTTTTGCTGTTAGATAAGAACGGCAATTGAAAAAAAAATGCATAACCAGGCCTATAACAAGGCCTGAAGTAGAAAGGTCTTCTGAGTTCTTCCGCTGGGTATGTATGTACGAGTATGTACATATCGAGCCTTTGGTGCAATACCGTAGTAACTCAAAATTTGAATTTCTTCAGCTGGGTATGCAGAAATGATCTTTGGGGAAATATATATCTAAAGGAAAAAAGATTATGGTTCTATCTCTAACTGTTCAGATTCTACAGCTACAAATGTCTTTATTGCCTCCAGCTATTTCCAACAATATTTATTTGCAATAATGAAATATTCCCTTTATGACAAGAAATTTACAAACAGAAAACATTAAAAAACATGCCTCTTTATTTAAAAACTTGTAAGAAAATAACTTTAGTAAACGAAAATACTATCAAAAAGATGGCTCAAAACTTTAAATGCATTTTTTTCAGTTTACGATTTTTTGAATTATTACGGTATTGCACCAAAGGCTCGACATGTTTACAGTGGAATCCCTAACACAAGCAATTATAAGGGACCAACTGCTTTTACAGTTTAGCAAGTTTACGGTTCACATAAAACTTTATTTAAATTCAATTCTATAGAAAAAGATATTGTTTTTTCAATATCTGGAATATAATAAATCACAAAACTTAAATATAATTGTATCTGGATGTTAAGGTTATTTTCGATCCTTTTGTGAATTATGGCATTTTTGTAAGCCTGGAAGGCAAGGGTAAGGGGACCACAAAATAGAACTTTGTGACACTTGTGCAAATTGAAGACTGACACTTATGAACTTTTGTACCTGTATTATCTTCTATATTAGTTTTAAGATATAAATGCATTTAGTGAATTATATTTCTCACTTTTTATTTTATATTTTTTTATTTTACTTTGCTCAAACATAAAGCAGATAATAAAAAAAGTGAGTTTTAAAAGTTGTTTAAGCTTTATACATTTTTAATACCCCTTTTAATATAATGACAAAGAATGGCATTTACGCAACAAAAATAAGGATATCCTTCCAGGGTTAAAAAGGACTAATTATTTTTTGTTATTATTGATCTTTTCGATTTGATAGCGGGCGAATTATGGCGATTTTATTGCTAGTACATACATTTTTTTCTAGGCTTCATGCTCTGAAAGATTTTGTTATTGTTATTCAGAAGCTGTTATTCATTTCTCATCTCATGAACATATTCTCAACATCAATCGCTTTGATGTGGGCACTTCCATTTCTGATAACGTTTTCAATTATTTTCTTTCGAATACTCGTACAAACCAAATGACTACATTAGAAATTATAATTCTAGGTCCCAATTGCATCACATACATAGCTGATTGTCTTAAATGAGTTTCTTTCTTAAAGTACAAATATTTGGAGAAGTAAATGACAAGAACAAGGTTTTATAAAGTTTAATTAAGAAATTTATATAAAAATAATACCAACAGTTGCAAAATAGTCCGTTGTGCCAGCGAGAGTTTTAGATGACTGCTTATATCTAGAAGGATTTCAAATCCGTAGCCGTGTCTCTGGGAACATTAAAAAAGTTAATAAGGCATTTTCACCCTTATTCTATGCTTCGTTATAGATACAAAAACCTCCAGGAGGAGGTTTAGGAAAACGGCTTTTTTCAATTCAAAGTTTAATTGACATTTAGCAGATCTATTGATTTTGTCAGTGATGCCACATTTGCATGAAATTATTTTTATATAAAATTTTATTCCTAATAAAAAATAGACACTGTATTCCCAAAGGCAAGACCAGCAATGATAATATCATAACAAGGTTTTTCTGCCTCAATTAAAATTTGATCTATGATTATGGATTTGATATAAACAATCATTAGAATTTTAATGTTTGTTTTTCGAAAAACAATTCGACGAGAAGAATTTTTTACAGTGTTTGAATTTGCCTTAAATTTTTTTATGGCTGTGTATGTACATACATACATACACATATATTTGTTATTTTATGTTTGTAAGTATTTGTTTAGTGGTTTGCGGAAGCAAACTTAAAAAAGAAATAGAAATAGGAAAAAGCTGAAACTTTAGTCTCAAGAGTTTAAGTAAATTGATGCTTGTTTGTAAATTGTTTGATTTACAATTGATAATAATATGGGCAATAGTAGTCAACTTTATGTATATAGGTATGTGTTTGTAAGAGTATATTTTCTTTAAACATATTTTTGTGACGGGTCTTTTTCACTATTGCATTTTAATGCTACAAGTATACGAGTACAATCTTCCTTCATCGCTCTTTATACCGACCAAATTTGTTGCATACATTTATTTCAATATTGAGTCGTATCATTCGTTAGATGGCAGCATTGAATTGCACAGGATGTAGTATATGACTTTAGCATTGATGCCGTTGTAGTTGATACCAATGTCTGTCTATGTTTGCTTATAAATACATATGTAAAAAACTGTTGTCGTTTGTTTTGAAATGACCACAAAGGTTTTAATATACATAAGTACGTGTGTGTCTTATGGGTTTTTTGATTATTTTTTCTTAGTCAGAATAAACAATTTTTCGTATCCTTTCGCTATACGTAGTACGAGTACAATATACGATGAAAAAATGTGTTTGTTTCATGAAATATTTATTTATGCGCAATTTACTAGCAAGCTAATATCTTTTATTATTAAAAGCTAAAGGATGAACAATTTAAAGATATGTATAAAATTCCCTCTGTAGTTTGTAAATAGCTTATTTTTGTTTAAGTGTATATATTTTTTTATAGCGATTAAAGCGTTTAGTTAGTGCCTGTGGTATGGTTTCTTTAAGAATCTTGGTTAGTTGAAAATTTCTCAATCACAGCAGCAGTATGTTTTGCGTCTTAAAAGCAGGATTTAATGTTTGTAATATTTATGCCACCTATATGTATTGACGTACAGTCGGGTCCTTAAAAGCTTTTTATTTTCTAACCTAAAATTACCGCCACATACACAGTGATTGTTCGGCAGTATTTAGACATTCCACTGATTTAGCAGAAAATCGATAGAACATATGGTGTGTTTAACTATTTCATTATTATTGCTATGGAACATGCTTAGATAAAATGACAGAATTATACTTGTATGCGAATTCCTCAAGTACTTCTTAAAAATTATACTTCAACAGAGTATGGAGCATCCTCTGAGGGTTTCACGTAAACAAGAGTTCGTATTCCGCGTTGTCAATTCTTAAATTTTAAAATGCACTAAAAGCAAAAAAAAACACGTATTTTCGGCAAAAAGGCTATACACTCACAAAATTATTATAGTAACGGATTGTAGTTTGTTCAAGAAATATTCAGTTCAGTTATTTTTAAATGAATAGACATTTAAAATTGTACGTAGTTTTATTTTTAACTGATTCTGTCATTCATTTAAAAAACTAAATACTAAGTACGTGTTTTCAGTTGCTTTCAAAATTGTCCTTTGTTTGTTTATGTTTTTTAATTTTTGATACAGTAATATAAATAAATAAAAACCTTTTTTAGTGTTTCTACGAAACTTGTAGATTGTTTTCGGTATGGTAAAACATTAGAGAATTCTCAAATGGTTAAGGGTAATTTATATATATATAAATGTGGTAAACATTTACGTTTTTGGAAACATTTTGTTGAAATAAACATAAATTAGATATAAAAAATATAGTATATTCTTACACTTCTATTTGATTTATAAAAAACAATTTAATAGTCAGTTCTTTTAACGGAATTTGGGGTTGATTACTTGGTGATTAAAATAGCAGAAACAAGGGAAAAACATTTAATTTTTACCAAAGTCATTGCTTGCTTATTTTTAAGTTAATTTGAACAAAATAAAAGAAAAACCAAAACTTTTTACGGATTTAAGTCATTTAATTTTTTGCCATTAAAAATTAAATGAACTTTTTATTAAATTTAAAAGAAAAATAAGTAGACCGGTTTTTAAGTGAAGTTTCATTTATTTTAAATTGAAATTTCAATTAATTTTATATACAAACTAGTGTGTGTGTAAATTTGTAATATTTTGTTTTATTGAAAATTTAGAAGAAATTTATTTTATAATATTCTTTTCATAAAAAAAACATTTTGTTAAAAGAAAAATTATAACAAAACATAACAACAGTCTTTTTCTAAAATCTAATATTGAATTAATAAAAGGCACAATCTGCCACACATTTTCAACACTAGACAAAGTTTTGGTATTGGATTCAAATTGTGCAGCTAATAGTATAGTATCATTTCTAAAATGGGACAAAGCATTATTATTAACATTTATAATATTTGATAATTTTTCTAGTTTTTTGACCTTTTTTTTTTTTTTATATTAATAACACTAATTATTTTAAGCCTAAGGTCTTTTTATATATTTTATATTTATTTCAATATTTCGCTACTCCTTTGTGTAGCTTCTTCAGGAAAATTGGTTTTTGTTTATAATAAAAAAATTTTTTTAAAAATTCACAATATATGAAAAGTTCTTGTCAATGAAAATTCAATATTAATATTTTGAATATTATTAATATATTGAATATTTTTATTTTGAATTTTCATTGACAAGAACTTTTCATATATTGTGAATTTTTAAAAAAATTTTTTTATTATAAACAAAAACCAATTTTCCTGAAGAAGCTACACAAAGGAGTAGCGAAATATTGAAATAAATATAAAATATATAAAAAGACCTTAGGCTTAAAATAATTAGTGTTATTCATTTATAATATTTATTTTCCTAAAATTTCAACAGATTGAACGACAATCTGCCCCGTATCTTTGCAAATAAGTTTATTGTAAATTCGTCACAGTTTTCTGATACCTCTCTTTTTGTTTCACCGCCAATATTATTTAGCTACAAGCTTCTTCACAACTGTAGCCCTAATAACCGCAATTGTTTTAGTTTATTTAATAATATAACTTGTTCAAATTCTTGTGTACATACATTTTTGGATTTGTGATAAAATTATACTTGGTGCCACCGTAAATAAAGAAACGGACTAAAAACTAAAAACTAAAAACTAAAAGCTCAAGAATTTTTCGTGTCGAAAATTTCAAAAAGTACTAAAAACGATACGAAAAGCACCGAGTTGACAACGCTATTTGTATCTTGATCCATTCGGTATTATTTACGGAACTCTCATAGCCACACATAATAATAATTAAGAAAAATCAATCATACGCCTACAGTTATTGCACTGCAACGCATATGGATTTTTATATAAATATGTATTTACATCCATATGCACTGTCTGTGTGTGTATGTTCATTATCTCTTTTGTATAGTGTATTCTATGTTTAAAAAAAAATTAATGAAAAAGTTGTCAAAGCAATACCATTAATTTTTCAATATTTCTTGATTAAAGAAAATTCTTTTGAAATGTGTTTTTGTTTTTGAAATTGTGTCTGTGATTAATTGCCCAATGGTTCATTAGTTTACCAGTAAATATCATTCATATGTATATATACGAATAATTGGCATTTGGTGTTGTGTGCCGTATTCATGCTGTAAAAGAAGGCAAGGCAATTGATAATGAATGTTTGCTTCAATCAATACAACTATTAAGATACAGAGATACGAACGCCTAAAAACAGTTTAAAAAATCTTGATTTTCCATAGAAAACAAAGTATGGAAGAAGTAAACATACAATAAACAATTTTCATTAATGATCATTTATAATCATGTAAATGTAACTGCAGACAAATGATGGGAAACATTTGTTTTCCATTTGATGAGCCACTAATTTATAACGATTGCTAGCAATGATTTTGATTTAATTTTGTAGCATTTCACCCAGCGTTAAAAAAAAACTTGAATTATTATTGCTACAGCATATTTTAATTCATTTTGTCCTTTAATTTAAAATATTATGTAATATTATACATATTTACATATGTATGTATGTATGTATGTATGTATGTATGTATGTGAGCCGCAATGAAGGAGTATTAGGTCTGTTTCTGTTTCATTTACGTCTAAACAACAAAAGCAATTGGAAACTGGAAGAGAAAGGTTTTCACCCGTTATTAGGTCATACTCGTACTATAAATTTAAAATTTTTTAATTTGCTTTGCATTAATACGCAAAATATTCCTAAATACAGATTTGTGTGGAATTTTATACAATATTTGGGTTTTCTATTATTTTGCGAAGCTATTGCCGTTGATAAACGTTTGGTAACTGGCAAATGGCAAATACGTATCATAAATTAAAAACAAGTAAAATATTTTCAGAAACCACTCGGACACTGATGCAGATGCATTGAGAAAGCACAAAGCACAAATTGGGTTGGGAATGAAGCAAATTGCAGAATGCGAGAGAAACATACACACATGTTTTAAAAATTGAAAACAACATACATACAATATGTATGCATGCATGTATAACTGTGCATACATCTGGTTCATAAAAAAGCTTATTTTTGAATTATCGAAGCGTAGTTGAGAGCCAAACGTAAAAACAAAAAAATTGTTCATGTGTTTCAGACTCAAATAATTTCATATTTAAAAAGTAATTTATTAAATTTAATTGACACATTCTCTCAATTTATTTATTTTTATATACGGTGGAATATAAAACACTCTATAAATTTGCTATCACAAACTGTAAATAAGCAAAAGGGTTCTTTCCCAGTGAAATAAATTTTTTTCTTGTCTGCCTCCGCTTGCAATACAATTTCGTATACTTGTTATTTGAGTAAAGAAATCAAAAAATATAAATTTCTAGATCGCTGGGTCTACTTAAAATTAAATTTCAGCAATTATTATCTTTCATGTGTGGGACGGTACTTCAAAGACTATTTGAAATTACTCGACCGTGTTCACGAAATGGCGAAGAAACTCATTGTGCATCGTTACAATGTAGGGTGTGTTTCATTGTTCTATCGCTACTATAATAGGATGCGCTCTAATGAAAACGGCGAACTTGTCTCCGAAAGTCTTTCATTCCTGCGCACAATACGTTCATCATTAAGGTATCTTCTATTTGTAGTCGATTTGGCAGCGAATCGCACTACGCATTACAGAGAAAACTCTTTCTTTGGCCGAACGGCAGCACGTATGTGGAATAAACTACCGGCAGAGGTCTTGTCATTCTTGACATGGGAAGATTCAAATCAAATATCCATAAACACTACTCCCTCTTTCTTATTTCCCATAACCTAATTTCAATACATCGCATGCCATCAGCTGAGTGCTGGTCCAAGATCAAAAAATATTGATGCAAGAAGAGATTTCCATATTTTATTTAAAAATTTACACTTTTGAATTATGAAAATCGAAAAACAAAGAAACATGACTTTGTGATACGTGTTTTTGTTGCATTTCAACTACATAATAATCTAGCTTGAATTATCTAATTCAAAAATATCAAGATCAACATTGAAATGAAAACTAAAAAAATACGTTTCTTTTGAACAGAACTACAGTGTGGCGAGCGCATTCTAGCAAGTATTGCTTATTTTAAAATAAGTTCACAAGGATTATAATGCATGTATGTACATTAGATATATAACTTTTTACCATTTTTGCAAATTGACAAAATTGCATAGCATAGTCGCACAGGTCATAAACTAGTAAGAATTATATAATTTTTTCGAAATTACGAAAAAGCTTTTAAATACTTGCAGAAAAGTAAATTGAATATTTTCCCTATATAAAATTTAACGCAATCAGCACTCAGTAACCCCCGTTGAAATTCTAGAGCTATTCTGGCACTTTAGCCGTTTATACTTATTCCTGAACATCTATTGCAATCATATCCTATTTGTAAATTTGTATATGGTGGTTGGAGCCAAGTCTGGTTTTCTGATAACACTGATAACAGAAAAAAATTCGCCATAGAACAAAATTCATTGTCTGGCTTTACAAAAGCAAATGAGTTTTTTTTCTCAGACATTGGGTCAAAAAAATTAAAATTTTGCCTTTGTGTAAATCATCATATACTCTAAATTTAAAATTTATTGTATATAACAACTGGAAATATTTAATGAAATAAAAATGGAAAAAAACTGATTTTTCTTAGAAATCGCGTTTGGTGCGGAACATTTCTGATGTGACATTCATTACTTTGACAACATTTCCCACGACGTAGTGATATTTGAATTTTTTTTTAAAAAATAGTTATACGCCTAATGTTCATATGTATACAAAACTTATACCTCACATGCATTATAAAATTATATTTATGTTCATGAATGTGTAGGCTCATATGAGTATAAGCACCATATAACGCTCATATGCTACCTTTCTTCTAAATTCAATTCCTTTAATTAAAAATGTCACAAATAGAATTTGTAATTGTGGTATTAATTATTAAAATAAAATGAGATAAATAAAAAGAAAATAATTTTAAAATCTCTGTGCAAATATACAAGTGACATTAAAAACACGTGAAAAAAGGCAGAGAAGGAAACCATAAATAGACATGCTTATTTAAAGTTTATTATTTTTAGCCAACTGATGTTTCAGTCTTTTATGTGAATGTGAAAGGATTGGAAGTCCCTTGGAAAACAAAAACATCCACACAAAACAGAAAATGCAATTCCAAGTTGATTGCTACTTCTCACACTCTGCTGTTTATAGATGTAAATAAAAACAGAGCATACAAGACGTACAAATAAATGTATGGCGTTAAATTAAAAAATTGTAAAATGAAAAGGAAAAAATTATTTAATTTGAAACTATCTAGTGGGTGCCATATTTCACATCAGAAATATTTCACGTGACAAATTGTTTAGTCGTTCAGTAAAAACCTTAAAGCAGGTATTTTATTTGCAATATTATTATTTTCTAAATAATTAGAATTTTTATTCAATGTATACGAGTATATGCATAAATTATTAATTTACTAAATTTATGTTTTTAAATCGATTAGGCTGCTAATGCCAACTAATCAATAACCGGAATTATTATTGGAAAACAGAAACATAACAAACATTGTACACAGAAATAGCACTGAATTAGACGGCAGAATAATTTCTACGTACTACATTTATTACTAAATCGACATTTGGCAATGTTTGTTTTTCAACGATTCCCTCTTTCAATATAAACATTTCTGCAAATACAGCAAATACAGCAAAATGTGTAAAATTTTGTTTCATCATTTAATCGCATTGCTCCTTAATATCGATTGAATACCCTATAATAACTTGGAAATTTGTTCTGGTTCTATCTTTTATCTAAATGTCTAAATATGTAAGTCTCGGTTCACATTATAATATTTTTTTAAGTTCTTTTCTAAACTTTCAATCGTGTCTGCCCGCAGAAATTTTTTAATAAAATTATATTTTTTTATGATCCACTTAGAGTTGAAAATTGAGAGAACACGAAAACATGAGAACAT
This sequence comes from Dexiosoma caninum, assembly GCA_963924685.1. NCBI lineage: Eukaryota > Metazoa > Arthropoda > Insecta > Diptera > Tachinidae > Dexiosoma > Dexiosoma caninum. The sequence continues at coordinate 754,133 of OZ004727.1, read as the reverse complement.
GAAAACATATCGCACTTGATCAACGAGAGGTATTAATTCAAGATTTTTAAAATTGCATTTTTTGCAAGAAATCAACTCAATCAAAATCAATATCTATTTTCTGTAAACATTTCATCGTATTCAATTTACTTTTTCATCTCAAAAAACCATGCAGTTTTTGTACAGTTCAAATAAAAAGAAAAATAATTTTTGGCTTGTAATGAAAATTTTACAATTTTCAGTTAACCCACCCTGTTGTTAATCAAGTGTGATCACTCTCTCCTCTCACGCAGCAACTCGAGACAGACTTTACATACACATTCAAACACGAATGTAGTTTTTATTAATGTAAAAAGAACATATATTCTCGAAATACTCTGGTTGATTAGTCAACTTCTAGCAATACCCCTTGAAAATTGAAGGCATTTTACTCCATTAATTAAATGTAAACTTAACTGTGACTAGTTTTCAGCTTGCAGTTAAAAAAAAATCATAAATTTTTATTTACTTTACTGAATTCAATTGCAAAAGCATGTATTCACATTCGTTCTTATATACAAAACAATTATCTCAAGCATACAGATATGTGTATTTATTATACATATTGACAACGTATACATTTTTTCATGTGTGAGTGTCTTAAAAAATCGTTTCAACGAGGAATTACCAAAACTTAATAGGCTTCACTACAAACTTGATTTAAGGCACGTAAAAACCGTTGTTGTGTTTTACGCATAAAAAGATTAATTCAACTTAATGAAGCTTTGAAAAAAAAAAATAAAAACAAATGAAATTTCCTTACTGGCAGAGTACAAAGATATTAAGATAAAAAAATCCTTGATTTTAGTTTTTTTTTTCTGTGCTGAATGAAGCCTTGAGCAGTTCAAAGCAAAAAGGCAACGAAAAAAGTTTAGATTAAAACTAACAGCAGAAACAAAGTTTAGCGTGTATAAAAATATACAAATATAATAAGTTTTATCCATCATGGAGAGCGTGTTTATACTTAAAATAAGAAATCAGACACACAATTTAGCTAACAGTCTGACGTTTCTCGAAAACAATAGAATTCTGAAGTAGAAAAAAAACATAAAATTAATTACTAATGATGCTAACTTGGCTGTAATTTTTGCTATATCGGCAGAATTTACTTGAACGAAATGTAGATTCATTACATGAAGAGCACATTAAGCTGCATATTTTATATAACTTCTGATGCTTTCCAAATTATTTCAGTTCTAGGCGATTTGAAGGAGGTGGACAAGAGTGATTTTTTAAAACTCAATTAAGAATTTTTTATTTTTAAAAAGACAGGCAAATGTAAAGAAGTCTAAACTCACTAAAGCTATTCGTTGAAATGCGATTTAATTAAAGATGTATTGAGATTTTGAGGATTAAATTACATAGCAGAAAGTGAAGATAATATAAATCAAACATAAAACTATGCCGTATTGTTTCAAATCATATTTAAAATACAATTCTATTTGCTGAAACCACATGCTTGAAGAAAGTGCTCCGAAACGATTAGAAATATTCTATCGCTCATTTTATATACATGTAATGAAGGTTTAAGTGCATTGTTGTTAGCTAAAACTAAAACTACTCATTGCACAATATGATTGAATATGTGCATATGTATATGCATATGCAATTTAAGTAAATAATTAAATTAAGTATATTGACATCACTGCAGATTATAGTAACACACATGGTAACGAAATTTATAGTCTTTCAAAAACAAACAAAGTGAACCTCGATACACAATTATCAAGCAAAATATTTTGGTAAAAGAACGCTCATTGAGACAGCGGAAGGAAGGATTTAGCGCCAAAGGCTATTGGAGGAAATTATTGCCGTTTACGCTAAAATGGAAATGTTACTTAAATTTATCTACGAATATAAACTGTTGTTAAACGTATACGTTCTAAATTTTAAAAAATCAAAATTAATTGGCGCAATGATGGAAGAAAAAAGTTCTGATAAGCAATATATGCAAATATAGCATTATGGGCAGTGTTAACTCTGCTTTAAACGTTTTTAGAATAAATAAAATCTGGGAAGAGGAAATTTCCGTTAAACTGGGAAACTTTTATTAAAGTCATTTAATGTTAGAAAAAAATTCTAATTACAAATGTTTGTTATATTTCATAATTTTCGTTTTCAATGACGACAAAAAAATTCAAATGGTAGCCATAAAGTGAACTGTTTTAAAATAATGATACGAAAAAATATGACTTCGGTGAACCACACGTCATAATTTGCTGTGGTCTTTAATAATTCAGTTGATATGAAAATAAAATAAATATTTGTTATTAAGACGACAAAAATAACTGAGAGCACTAAATTAACAGCCAGTTTTGCCTGTAAATCTTCTAAAAAGTCCAATATCATTTAAAATTATAAAATTGTTCTTTTGGTTTTATTATTTTATGTTTTTTTTTGTTTGAAGCATAACAATGTTTCTTTTAATTGTTGCAAAATATTAAGACACTACGATAATATAACTTAATAGCATATCGTTTGAATTCCCCAAATGTAATTTTTCTTTGCTTAGTCAACAAATATAATTTTAATAATTTATATAGAGCATTAACTGTATAAACGATTAGAATCAAGTGATTAAACCATTTTACTTAATTATCTTACAGCTTTTGTTTTCTTTTTATATTGTTATTATACATACATATACACATGCTTAATAAATGAGTGCTTCAAGATTGATGCAAAGATACCAAATGTATTGTATACGTTTCTACATATAAGCACATTTTTTATTGTATTCAGCTGGTAGCAATAGTGGTGTAATCTCACTATTTTCAATATCATCATTTTTATGCCTGACAGACGCGTACAGACACATATACTACATTCATAAATACCTACACATAAAGAGTGATAAACAAAAGGAATGAAATTAAAACTCTGCCAACCGCCAGAATATTACTTTGAGCCGAACAAAGGCCAAAAACAAAACAAAAAAAAAACTTGACAGTGGAGTAAATGATGCTTTAGGCTAATTACACAAAATAATTCGAGAACAACACTAACACAAAAGGAATGTTCTTAAAGGATAATAAGGCTAACTGAAAAACAAGCACACAAACATCAGCAGCCAAATGATATTAAAAAAAACATCGGAATGTAGCAAAAAGCGCCCCACCAAAAAAAAAAAATAAAAATTTTTGTAATTATTCTGGTTAATGTATACCTGGCTTATGACAGGATATTAATTTACCATGCTGTTTTTTTTTCTTTCTATACATGTTTGTGGAAGTGTGTAAAAACTCACAAATGCATACATACAAAGTGTTGAGTTTTTGACATTCTCTGCAAAACAATTAAGTGATTGTGGTAATCTTTGCTGGTGCAAAAAAAGAGAAAGTAGAAAAGTGATTACTGTAAATTTTTTTTTCCAAAATCTTTTAAGATAAAACTCCGAAGAGACTGTTTAAATAGAATTCAGTCAAACAAAAACATCTTAATTACAAAAATGTACAAAATATATTTCTACATACAATATATTTTGTTTTATTAATTTTGTGGGAAACAGAGCTTAAAATTAAAAAAAAAATTGGTATTCGGAACATAAATATTCGTATACATACGTGCGAAAAGTCATAACCGACATTGATATTAATAATCAAGGGCATTGTAAATTTCTGCAACACTCGATAATAGTTGATATAACATTTTAAAATTTGACTTTATTTCTTCATCTTAAATAATTTGGCACCTTAAGTAATTGACATATGCTCGGCTGCTAATACTTCAAAATATGTCTATTGGTCCATATGATTTCCAATTGACATGAGAAGTTCTAAAAAATTTTAAAATTTTATTATTTGAATCCTGGTTCTGGAACGATATATAAGTTTTGCGCAGCACTATGAATTCTTCCAAAAAATATTCATATAATAAATTGTGTTCATACCAACAAAATTATAACAATGAAACAGTAATATTTACATATTTATTGCTTCGCATATACAAGAGTTTGTTTTTAAAAATATCTCGCTGTATAATTTTGTTAATGACTCTGTTATTATTGGTTGTTTCATTGTAAATTTAAAAAATAATTTTAAAAACTATAAAGGCGAGGTCACATGCACATACATATTTATTCAAGTCTTTTCTTTAATGTGTTGGCTCACTACGGCTCAATTTCAATACATTTATTGCATTTGTATATGTAAATATTTACATATTTGAATTGAAAGAATTTCGTGGAAAATTTGTCCACTAATAAAAAAATAATAAAATTGTAACAAATTTAAAGTTAAAAAATACTTTTTTATATTTATTATATTTATTTATTTATTTATTAAATTTAATTAATTCGCGCCGGTAAGGCTATATAGGAATAATATAGAATAATAACACTCTATAATTCGCAATAAAAATATAAGAAGATTGAATAGAGTACATTAGTAATATAATGTACAAGGAAGAATATATAATGGCGAATAAATTTAATTATAGTAGAAGAATTCTTACTGGTTACTTATAACTTAGATTTATGTAATTACATAAATTTATTTATTTTTTTAATTTTATCATTACATAGTTATTCTTATTTATGTATTCTTATTGGATAGACTCGTTTTAAATTTTAAGAATATGAGAGTTATTTGATATATATAATTTATATATAAGACAAAGAAAATTATTTCCAAGCTGCAATTTCAAAATGTATTAAAATATCGCTTCAATTGTGGAAAATAACAACATTTCATATTTTAAAATTGTAAAAATATTTACTTTGTGGGAGTTTTGTGTGTTTATTGGTACAGGTAACCCGCATATAATCTGTTAGATACGTTCCAGAAAAACGTCGTGCTGTGCGACTTCGTCTTGTACGAATGAACGAACTGCTTCCGAAATTTGGTTCCATAAGACTCGTGGTATGGATGAGCACAATTCTAAAACCATCTTATATTGAATCTGTGTTGTAGAAATATCGTGTTATCTGCAACTGATTCGCAATTCTTTAACCGTACTACACTGATACGCGTTGTAAATGCACCCTTTCATACGGGCATTATGTGTATGTGTGAAGAAACATTTCTAATAGATTTGCGTTGTAATCAATATACAATATATTTAGCAGCCATATTTTATTTATAATTGTTATCAAATATTATTATCGTATCTGATTAGAGGCGGACTTATTATATTTATTTTTACAATACATTTATTGAATATTTACCATCGATATTTGCAGCAGTAGCCAGTAGGGGTATTTCTGTTATAATTTTCATTTAATTTTTTTTCTCGCATAGTTATTTTGCAGTCTAATATACATTTATGGGAAATTATTGTATTATTTGTGCGTGTGTATGTGTAAATAAAGTATGTTTTTTTTTGTAATTTAATTTTCAGTTGAATAAACATATTGAAATATAAGTATTTGTATAGAAATAATTCCTACAAAATTTATTTATCTGTGATTATCAGAATTAAAAATTTGTGATTTACCTAAAATTAAAATAAAGTATAGATAAAATAATATAAATTTGTGTTGGCCATTTATTTTATGTTTGTCATATTCATATTTGTAGGAAATTATTAAATAAATTATCTTGATAAAGATATAAATTGTGTGAACAAAATCTTTTTACATGCGTAAAGTAAAACCACCCGATACAAAGTTGAGTTTTTATTTTAATTGACGATCTTGGTTGGAAAAGGATAGAGTGGTGAGAGATATAGAGAGCTTCTGTGGCTATATACACAAACCCGCTAACTATTCTGCCAACAGGACTCTCCAGCACACCCGCCATATAACCAAACGAGAAGCATAAATTAATAATCGTAATTCGTATTTATTACATCTACATATATAAAATGACTTTCTACAAACTACAGTATCTTCGCAGGGTTTATTAAAATATGTAACTTATGTGTTGTTGGCCAGTAAATCTTGTCATCTGTCTCACCAAATGGCAAAAAATAAATGAATACAAAACTTTTATTTGAAAATATTGATAGCAAGTTTCTCTATCACGATGTGCCTAATAATGCTCGTATGCATTTTTGTACCTTGAAACGTTTGTGTGTGAAATACTAAATGAAGGACACATAATGTTAGAAGATTTACAACCTTATTGGTGTCGAGTGCAATAAATAACTGTAAATTCACATTTATACAATCGCATAACTGTGTGTAATAATGCACTGAAAAAAATTTAAAACGAATTACACAACCTCCTTCTGATTTATAAGTCTTATTTTCGCAAAAAAATGTCATATATAATGATATCACCACATCAAAATCCGCTGTGAATGTATCTATTTTTCGAGAATCACATGTTGCTATGAACAATGCGATCAAAATGAAACATGATTCATGATTCTGCTCAATAACGTTTTTATTATTACTTTTTTCTTAATAAATATTTTCCAGTTTTGCTTTCTTATTAAAAACGGAATTAAATTAAGTTTTTTTTGGCGTGTATTTTCCATGCAGTGTGGTTCAAATTTATTGAAAACCAGAATTTTACAAAATTATAAAAATAATAATAATAGAATAGAAATAATTTGCGACATTGAAAAAAATATTCATTTAAATTAGAAATCCTATTTAAATGTTATTTGTTAATACCAACGAACGCAGCTTTCGTATAATTTTTTTAATATTTCATTTCGTCAAGATCATGTTGGTCTAGTTGACCATTTGCTAATCTTAATTTTAGACCACAGTACGACCAAATGTTTCCAATCTCATTGTCATATGAAAACGAATACTATACCAACATATATTGCATATGCATGTATGTATGAGTAATATATCATTTGTTTTTGTGATTTCATATCACAGGATTTGGGTTCTATTACAAGGACTCTTTAGTTGAAAGTGTGCTTCGAAATGTGTGCGTGTAAATTACAAATTTGAAATTTTTGGTGTTCGGTCTGCTATTTTGGTCATAAATTTAAATTTTAACTCAATAGTATTGTTATTATAGCTTAATGATACAGCAACTGTAATGGAATTTGCTATTTCTCTCATACTCGCTTCCCTTTTCGTGTTAAATCTGGGCAAGATTCCTTTTTCTATTTATTCGATTGTTTGTTTGTGTAAATTAGATAATCGGGAAATAATATGTAATATATTTAGTAAACATTCATATTTGCACACACACTTATGCGCGCATACTGAAAACATGCAGATGCATGCAGTGCATAATATTTGTAAATGTTTTAGTTTCCTATTGTACACACTACGATTTGTGGCATATAATTATGTTCAAATTACCTTTAAATGTCTCCGTTTTAAAATGCAACTGTTTATCATGTAATTCTGTTTTTGTTGTTGTGTAATGCTGTTGACATTGTTTTTTTTTAATATTTTGGAAGGTTTTTTTTTATTGCTGTTGTATTGTTAAAGTGTTTTGTTATAGATAATTGTGATTTTGCTCATGGATTTATTAGAAATTTATTACATGATTTAAATTACGTTGAAATTAATTTCCTTGAAGATTTATTCATGAGTGCCAACGAAATAAATAAATGTCAAAATTTCAATTAATTTTCAGTCCATGTCATTGGTTACAATTATTTATTCACACAGTTCGCTCTCATACAAATTTCTGCAATATGCATGTACACACATCCATACAACATACACTCATACATGATATTAAAAAATGATTAATGACTTTTATCGGAAGCCGGTTGCATATTGAATCGGACACAAAGATATAAAATTAAAAAGTTTTTACGGTGAACGTACGCTCTTGTCGAATTTTTTTTTTCAAACTTATTTTCGATTAGAACCTGAGGTTCTCTTTGCGTTAGGAAAATTATCTGCCTGTTTTTAGAAAACGATAGAAAAAATTCATTAGAAAATTTCTACTGAAATTTTTTTTTTAACAGGCAGTATATTATTAAAGATATTTATAATTGAATTTAATTATTAATTTAGTTTTGTGACAAACAAACAAAATCTTGTTATTTGTTTTAATTCAATAAATTTTATTTTCGACGGAAGAAAATGAGCAGCAATAACAACAATGTTTAATATATAATATAAAAAGTGTTTTCAAGCAAAAAATGTCATAAAATTATGACAAGGAATAAAATGTAGTGGGGGGAGAAAGAGCATTTACTTTAAATTTCACTCACACATGCATATACATATCGAATGCTGCTTTACATCATATAAGATATCCATACATACAAACATTTGAAATTTAACGTTGTTGTAATTGTTGTTGTTGTTGGTTTGTTTGCTTATGCCATGTTCACATACTACATACTCGTACATACAACAAAGCCATACATAAGAGAATGTATGTGACACAACTAATTCAAAATAATGACCGTAATTCAAAGGATTTTATGTAGATACAGCTACAAAAATGACAACTCGAAAAAAAATTATTAAATGGAAAAAGCGAATAAAGTCAAGGAATGAATACCTTATAAAATATGTCAGCATAATGTTGCTTGTGTCTTAATAGCATAAAAACAAGTAGTACAATTTCATAAAAACGCACTCTCAACTCTGCAGGCAGTCCAGTCCTTCGTTAAAGCTTCAAATGCGTAGATATGAGGTAAAGCGTTTTTCTTTTCCCTTTATTTATTTGTTTATATTCCTTGTGCATACAGAAAAAGTTAAGTAAATAAAAATTCATAAGTTTCACAGTTTAAAACTTAGTTAAAAAATATATATGTATATTATAGCACTCGGCATGATGTCTTTTTTCAGATGCTATTAAACGGTAAAGGAATAATTTAAGATGTTACAAAAAAGTCAACTTAATACAAAATTAAAAAATATGAAATCGCCGTAAATTATGCTGAAATAAGGATCACACAGCTTTGCGAATTTTTTATTTATTTGTTTTTTTTTTTTCAAAATGCGATTTAGTTTATCATTCTAATAAAGTTAGTTTATGAAGTCGTTACTGTTAACTGTTAGAATGAAATAGGAAAATTATGCAAAAATATTCGCATTCGCCAAAAGTATGTTTTAAAATTTTACAAGATTTGCAACCAAAAAGAATGCATAATGAAAAACTTTAGTAAAATATTTGTAAGCCATTTGCATAAACACATTTTTATTATTAATAAAAAAATACAATCGGCACTTGGTAATTTGAAACTCGTTAATTAGAATTTCGCGATAATTTTAATTGTTTTCCTGGTCCCTTGACAAACAACCCATGCAATTTGGTCCTCTTGATAAGCGCCGACCAGATTTAATTTGGATTTTTTCAGCCTCTAATATATATAATTTGAATTATTTTAAAGTGCTGTGTGTTATGCTTTTGTAATTTGAAATCGCAGTGTGGATGTATTTTTGTTTTTGTTGTTTGCTTTAGTATCACAATGCTTTTACAATGGGCTTTGCTTTCAGTTAAACTCTTGTTAATTTTAAAAATTGATTCCCGAAATATTCGCCTGCATTTGGAGAATACAAATCTCATGAACAAGTCGACTATTCGGCGATGCGAATATGAATATTCGTAACACCACTCTTTATTACGAGAAATAAATCAAATTATTTCCCTGCGACCTCTAATGCGACTGATTAATATTTTTCAATTGTACAAAATAAATTCCTGTTGAACTGATATCAAATTTATTAAAAAAAAGCATGAAAAATTAGTTTAGTTATTTGGAATTCTACGATTTAATTTCATAACAACAGTATTTTTACTATAATTTAAAGGATGTTTGATTTTAAACTATAAATTATGTTTCTTGGTTTTTTGAGGGATATCCTTGATATTTCTACATATCTGTGTAATAATGTCTTCCTTAAAAATCAAGTCTTTTACTTTTCATTGCCATTATCAAATACAAATTTATCTTGGAATACATACATACGCGTATTTAAGCATATTCGGTTGTCCTTAACATTTTTACGTTTAACAAATCCAAATATTTTCGCCTGTTTATTTGCTACCGCTTTCAACACAAGTTCATAGTTTATTTTATTTTTTTCTTTGTCAAAAATTAAATTACTCCCAAGTGGCTACTAAATAAATTAGCGCTTAATTAATGACTATTAATGGCATACGTACGCATACACCCACTTGCAAAGAAGAAAATAATACTGGAACTGATGGTCCAAAGCTTCGAAGCTACTGAACAGGATGTTGGAATTTAATTGTTGGCTGGTGTAAGAGCCAAGGAGAACCTTTAATATGAAATCCTTTGCTTACAATTTTAACAGTTTATAGTTTCGTTTACTCTTACATGCATATAGAATATGAATATACGTAGATATTTTATTCGCTTGCTAAGTTTATAAAATTTATTATATATTTCTTTTTTACAAGGAAACTAAAGTTGAAAAATTTTTATACTATTTTGTTAGAAAAAAGAAAATACACAAAAAATAGAAAGCAAAATTACTTTGACCAAAGTTATAATCCCCTTTTAGGGCATGTTATAAGCAAATGTGTCAAAAAAAATAATAACGATAACAGATTTATTGGAGAGAAGAAACATCAAAGCAAGTGCTACCTTACAGTTGGCGAAGGACTTCCCTTTCTTTTTTCTTTTCGCTTGCTCTTGACCAAAAACACTTAGTTGAACGTTAAGGAAATTTAACACGTCTATACCGTGGGGAGCAATATTGTAAATGGCCATAACCTTTCACTGTATCTGCCAGAGAATAATTTTTTTTATTATCTTAAATACCTTAAGCTATTCATATGATCCAACAGTTTTTTCTTTCCTGCACCGTTACCACCATTTTGCTAATCTTCGTTAGCAGGTCTATTGATGAGTTCGCATTAGCAGCAACGAAATGTAGATATAGGCTGGCTTAATCACACAACTGACATAAATAAATAACTGTAATTTTACTAATAAAAATTTAGAAAAAAAAACATAGTTTTGCCAAGATTATAAGTGTTGTTTTTTTTTCTCATAAAGTACCTAATTAACTGATTGCATTAATTGTACTTGACATAAAAATAAGCTCGGTAAAATATAACAAACTTAAAGTTGGAAAACATTTTTGCAACAATTAACTGAAACTTTGCGAGAAATATCGCTCATAAAATACGAGTATGTAAAACATTGTGTGTGCTTAAAATTGTGTAAAAATATGCACTGCTATAATTGTGTAGCACTTTTACGCATGAGACAGTTTGGCTGCAGTATTTTGTTTCAAATAAATATATTTATTTTTGTAGGTATATGCGTACACATAAGTATGCATTTGTGGGGATGGCACAATGTAACAATCGCGTAACAGTTTTCAGTTACTGAGCTTTAAAAAAGGTTTGTACAACTATAAATTTTTCAATTTGCGTAGAAGTTTGTTATACGAGTGAGTATTCGTTGAGTAATTTGTTTCAAAATATTTTATAAAATATTTCGCTAAAAACTTGGTATGTGCTGGTATGTAGAGTTCAGTTAAATTTTATAATTCTTAATAATTCCTTTGTAAGTTAATAGTTTTCAAACCACAAAACCATTGTTTGTAATTAAAAAAAAAACTCTGAAAATTTAAAACTTAAAATGAGATTTGATTTATAGGAATTATAACAGAACTTACGCATGTAAATCACATGCCCAAAATATTCTTAAAACACATAAAAAACTCAATTTATTTTTATTTAACTAAATAAAAAAATAGGAAAAAAATCTCAGCTGTAATTGGTTTTTTTTTTGCTTTAAATAATAAGGCTCGCAAACAGAAACATAAAATTGTTCCATTTAATTTATTTTAATATGCTTCATTACCATATATTTTAATGATTTTGTTTTACTTCATTTGCAGACAATAAAAATTAATGCTTAATAATTTGTGGGCCGTAAGCTACGATTTAGCTACAATAATTTCAATTTGACAACATGTTTACTGTTCCAGTTTTTAATTCCGCCTTCTTTGGCAAACATCTTTCATTATCTGTCTTCCTCACTATCTTAATTTGTAACATATTTTCTATTTGAGTGTCACTGGATGCCATTAAAATGATTTATTTGCCATTTAAATGGAAAAGAAGCAAAATAAACTGCTAAGAAAAAAAAATAAACTAGAAGAAAATTAGCTGAGCAGGAGAACGAAACTAATGTGTTTACAGCATGGAAAATTATTATTTATGCTTGTGTTACTAATGATTTGTAAACCTTGGCATTAAATTAAATGACAATATATTAAATATATGTTTCTGTTTTTCTATACGCACATATTTACATTACGAATGTGCGAAAGGACTACCCATATTCTACCGTCGCACTACAGCAGCCTTAAAGTATGCTTTATGTGGTGATCACACTGTAGTGTTTGAATAAGTTTTAAATTTTTTGAAGCAAAACTACTTTCTTTTCAGATGTTTTCCCATACAATGCGTAGTTTTCAAAACACGTAAAATTTACGTTCTTAGGAGTAAAACTCTTTCGAAGACATGTAAATTTGGTGTGTTCAGTTAGTGTTCCACTGAACGTGCTTTTTAATGGCGGCAGGTCATAAATTTTACTTTATTTGTCGGCAAAACAAGTGTCTTCTTCGATTGAAAAGAAATATAAAAAAATGAATGAACAATTAAGATGAAGAATTTCTTATATATGGCTGAAATGGTGGGTTTGCTGTGCCAAAAACAATCAAATTTGTAATTATGCCTTCTTCCATTGTGCTATATTTCTCATTACATCAGAACGTCTACCGACAAATTCTTTATTTTTTTTTATTTTATTTTTAAAGCATCTGTTTAAGCATCTAGAGATGTGTCAACTTAAAACACAATAAATTCGATAATGAGCAGTTTCACTATATACAAACTTGTATAAATAACCAGATGGATAGGGTAGGTAACTGGATGCGAATAAATCGACTGGACAAAAACCAAGATAAAGCAAAAGCTATTTCTTCTTGGATGGCTGTTGGTGGGCAAGAAATTCAGTATGTGGATGAACTCAGATAGACACATAGTGATCCTCACTATTCACTCAAAGCTTAGATTTAAACTTTTGCGAAGCTGTTAGCTTGTCTGCAGAAACACCCAGGCTCTAGGCGGGAATCGAACCCGCAACCTCCAGTTTGATAGATTAATGCTTAGATTTGATTTTTTTTACAACAACAATACACATTTTGCGCAGCTATTTGATAGGCTACGGAAGCACTAGGTGACGGGTAATGAATTAATGTTATGCTAACCATACATATATCTTTGGCCATTAGAGTTTGTACGTATTGAATGGTTAAATAAATCAATAAACAAATGATAGTGTGAACACTTTGGCTTAACATTTTCAAAAACTTACTGAAACATGTTTATCCTTGATAGTGCGAGTGTGAATACCACATTACTATTGCACTTATTATTTTGCTTGTCTTTAGATTCCAACTTACATAAGCATTAGATTGTGATAAAATAACTTATTTTAGCTCTGCAGCGTATGTCGAGGTAATTAAATATGTTATAAATTTAATTAAAGAGCATGGAGGGTTTCTCAAATAACTTTTTCAGCAAATATTCAGAAAGGTTGCAAAATCATCTATTTACTGATAAACTACAACAAGCTTGTATGTACTCGTGCATGGGGTATATCACAAGGACATCTTTTTAGAAAAAGAAAAAATGTTTTCTTTCTGGAAAACCGAATTGGCATCTTTAAACAAACGTTAAAAATTTGTAAAATGATATGCGTGTAAATATTTAATGCAACAAAGAAAAACTTTACGAAATCCCAAATCCTTTAAAGTTTGTATTGGGGGGAAAACGTATTATTGTCTTGCTCTTACTTCACAGCAAAGATTGTAGTTCGGATAAATAAAGTTTAGTGTTTAACCACTTGTGCAAGTGGCCAACCATTGAAGTGGCAGCCAAGCAAACACAAAAAATAAAACTTTTAGACCAATATAAAAAGCATCAAACAGACCCACACATATATACATACATATATAGACAAAGAGACACACATCTATACAAGAGACTGGCATAAGTACACCGCAACCATAAGTACACCACATATTTACTCTATTCTTTCCATACTCGGGGTATATTAAATACCGAAAAGAAAAAGTATGCCGGTGTTTATTTAACTTGTCTCAAAAGCGGTTACGGTGCAGTCGCCACTGCATTTATTTTGTATAAGTATTTACCATACCCATCTGCTCTGTATATTGTTTGGATGAATATGCTCCATACCCCATTTGTATGCACGATGTCTGTTGTACTCATCTTCGTAAATACTTATTTATACATTCGACAGTCATACTTGTACTCATACGAATTATATTGTGTACTCCAATTCCGAACGATTTTTGTTGCGATGGTCTAGATACTCTTGCAGTTCTCTGATACATACAGACAATTATTAAGACAGCTGCATAACAACATTAAGAGACAGAGGGACGAACAGATATACATACATTCAGATAAATAGGATCAGTCCGCAAAGCATGCACCCGAGCAAAAGTATTTAATGTTTGTGCTATATGCCCTATTAGATATTTACAGTTGTTGTTCTCTTTTGTGTCTTATTTTGCTATGCTTATTGTTGCATGGAGCAACATAAAATAAATAAATGCATTTGCGAGGAACAACTTTCGAAAATAATACAAAATGTAGAACAAAATAAGTTTCTTTTTAGTTTTTTGCTGCTGCTGCTGCTGCTGTTGTTGTCTGTGTTAAGACAATGTTATTATGTTGTTGACAGTTAAATATACAGTTGCTGGCGCTGCTGCTGCTGCTATTACATAACGGCAGCCCGTAGCTTTGTTATGGCTAAATAAAAATGAAAGAAAATATAAAAAAAATATATAAACATTCTGCAAGATAAAAAGTGTCTGTACTTGACAAAGTTAAAAAAAAAATATTATTAACTCTGGTCGGTCTACGGCAATAAAACTTTTACTTTTATCGAGTTGTTGGTACAAAACTAATTAAATAAATGATAACTTTTTTCAAAATTAGATAGAAATAATAAAACTTAAATATTATCTGAATTATCGCTGGATATACTGCATTACTTTCTTGATGCCTGTCCGCCAATGAATTATTATTACGTGGCTAGATTAGTGCAGGTTTTTATTTTCATATTAATTTAAATACCCCTAAATATTACTCGTACGTTCATATGTGGAGTACCACAATGTGTTAATCGAGAGATCACTTTGGTGTTGAGCTCACGGTCTATGGAGAGAAACATATGTCTTCACTTACAACTGAGCGCATTAAGCGCTTATATTTACTTTTTATTTTAAACAAATGTGACATATAAATGTATGTATCTATGAACATCAATGTCGCATTGGAATTAAATTAAGGAATCCAAGAACGTACTGACCTGTCCCAAACTTCTTCTTTTTCATGGCCACGTTAATTTTTTTACCCAATTTCACCTTGATTGCCTTAAAAATTTTGCTTTAGAGTTAGAAATACTTGATGGTAATAACATTTTTCATATGAGTTTTCTATGATTTAATTTGCTACTTCAACCTGTCATTGCTTAAAGTCTTTCACGATCTTTAAAATGTTAATGCTGAACCAATATTTTAAATGGTAAAGATAAGAAATAATTTAATTAACATTATTTAACAAGCTCAACATTTAACCAATTCTGTATTATCATGCGACAACATCATCCGAACCAGTCTTTCACAGTTGTCATAATAAAAGAATAACGAGACTTTGTTTGACACATTACTTCCGCTTCCGTTTCTTATGGCCATTGCATTACATAGAAAACAACAGGAGGAGCATGTGTGTTAAATATTGTTTAAACTTGTCTTGTGTTAAACATCTTCGCCCACATATGCGAATTCCTCAAGATTTTACTCAAAATGCATGCATGCAGAAGGCGGATGCAGAGACATGACGGAAGTGAGAATTCCCTTCA
Organism: Dexiosoma caninum; assembly: GCA_963924685.1. NCBI lineage: Eukaryota > Metazoa > Arthropoda > Insecta > Diptera > Tachinidae > Dexiosoma > Dexiosoma caninum. Next base: position 738,353 of record OZ004727.1, on the reverse strand, counting down.
TATGTCTTGCAATTGTAAAATTTTGAACAAAAGTCATGGGTCTTCTTACAACAACAATAATGGCCACTAAAGGTCCAGAGAATAACAACGCGAACGTAAAAAGAAATAGGGGGCAAAATAAAAAGGATATTTTCCATGTACTGCAAATTTCATGATGACATGCACGTGCTTAAATTAAACAAGTCAGGATATTTTGTGTGTTTTTTTTTCTCCAGAATAAAACTGAAAAATTAAAAAGGACACCAAATGTGCGGATAAACACGACATGTCATTTCGGGGAAAAAAACATGCAGGAAAATTATTTTCGGAAGAAGCAGTGAAAAGTATAAAAAATTCAAGTTAAGGAATTGAGAAAAAAAACAAATAAATTTTTTTCTTTTAATTTATTTTGTAACACAAACATGTCATTTCGAAGGCCCTCATGTCTATAAAGAAGTCTTAGCTTTGATATTAGACAAGAAGATTTCTTATACATTTTTTTAATTTGTCTTCTATTCTTTTTTTTTTGAAAAACAGAGTGCGCATTGAGGCTTTTAGTTCGGAGTTGCACAACGCAGAGGGTCTCTGTAACAAAGAGATTTTTAGCATTGTATAAATTACTATTTATTAAATCTCTTTCATTATTTAAGTTTTGTTGTTTCATATACATATTTCAGGACTTTTTTGCCACACATTTGCCTCTGAGCTCCTTTTCAATACTTATTTTTTGTGGCGGGGTAAATGTGTTTCTTAAGGCCATTTGGTAATAAGTTCTCAACATAAAATGTTTTGGCTTTCATATGATAAAGATGGCAGCGCAGCGATCAACCGAATTCTACCAATAGTGAAGGGAATTTAATTTCTTCGCACCTTTCACTTACAACACAATCAGTTAATTGGCAATTAATTAATTTTGCTTTGAGCTATTTTTTTCCAAAACATGTGAAGCAATGTTAGAATTTTTTGTGAATTTTAAACTTAATAATCTTTTTTTTTTAATTCCTACAACGGCGATTCAAACTTAAGACTTTTGTTAAAAACATATTTATACATCCGTGCAAAAGTTGTACTTAAACTGTTAGTTCGTTCATTCCCCAGCCAATATTTTCGACTAAGAGGAGCGATAGACATAAGAGGTAGCAAGGCAAAAGGCTTCACATTATACATACAAGAGAAAGCAACAAAAGATCAAAGTGTTAAAAATTAAAATACAACAACTTTTATAAAACAAAACTTTATTCCATTTAGTGGGGCCTACACTACATTCGCTTCATCATTATGTGAAATTTTAAAAGGGAATGATGGAGCAGTGCTACGGTAGAGAATAGAAAAAATAATAAATGACTAGATGAAGAAAAAAACTCAATTACTTTCCATTACCCGGAGGGTTTAATCTCTAGAACGAGAGCATGAGCAACAATGCAGAATAAAACGAAACAATGGAGTTATGAGATTTTTACTGCTCTTGTTTGTTGTTTTATGTTTTATTCGCTTGGTGTAAAATAAATGAACGTGCTCCTAAACCGTTTCTGTTATTTGTAATTGTTGTAATCTTTGTTCTTTATCTATTTTCAGTTTAAGCTTATTGTTCTATGTATGCAAGTGTACGTGAGTCTATAATGGCGGCTCATCAAAACAATATTTTTTACCCTACATTATGCATAGATTCTCATGGAAATTTGTTTGTATGTTCGAGATTATCAAAGAAAACGAACACCTTTTTTTGTGTCAAGTTATTTCTTCTCATGATCCATTAAAACATTAAAATGTTACATTTTGGGTAGGTTTCATATTATTGCCACCAGTAGTGGCATTGTGTGTTTTGAGGTTATAACTAGAAATTCGTGAGTTCAATCCTAAATTTTTCTGATGTGCCTGTACAAAGAGCGACCCCTCCATGGGTATTTGAGAACGAAAACTTCGACGAAGTAAAATGATTGTTCAATTCACAAGCTCGTATTAACGTCGTATGCATTGCATAATCGTTTTATTATACAGTATTGTAATTTCTTGTTGTACAAAAGTGTATTTTGATTATAACATTGAATTTTATATGATCTTCTATGTTGTGTTGAGGACACGTCTCGGAATATTAACTTTTTTTGATTAATTTTGTATCAGAAATTAAATTCTTGTTAATGATAAATATACATTTTATTCATTTGAATTAAATTTTCAAGCTATTTGAATCAAAATTGCATATCGTAAAAAACTAATTCGGATCAAATTGAATTTTCCATACCTGGTTTAATTTCATGGATAAAACGAAATGAATGTAAAATTTTTTTCAAAGAAAACAAAAATGAAACTGACCAAATTTGCCTGTTTATAAGTACATAAAGACATATCGCCTTTGTTCAAACGATAAACGATACGACTGAGCATTGCAGAGGAAACAGAAAGAGATAAATATAAATTTATTGTTCTAATATTCCCTTGGTATGCCAAACAAATCAGTTTTGAAGTCAATAAATTTCCATAATCAATTTGTGAATTTAGTTCTGCCTCCATAAATTGAATTCTTTGATATTTAAACTTTGTAGCTCCAATAATTTATATACTAAAAACATATTATTTTTCTCTTCTCACGTAGTGGCTGTTAATTATTCTCATTAAACTCTCTTTTCGAATTCCATCCTTTGCTTGTACGTAAATAAATTTTTACTTTTTATAGTTGCGAATTTGTTTGTTATATTAGTTTTGGATTCTGTCTTTCAATTCGTGTATGAGGCATTCATTATTATGATTTCATTTGTTTTGTGTTGTCTATGGTGCCCTAAAGATATGTTTCTTTTTATCTTCCTTTGCGTTTGTATATTTATTCGTTTATAGTTTTCCAGCAGTATACCTGAATACATCAATGCAGACATGGACACATACAGTCATATTTACCCAGTGAACATTTTCATTAGTAATTTTATTAGCACATCATATACCATGCTGATGGCGCGTAGTCAGCGTGTTGGCTCTGCAACCAGAAAGACCCAGGTTCGAATCCCAGCCGGGTCAAATCAGAAAAAATTTTTTTTCTGAGTTTTCTGTGCTACAGCACTCTCCTTCGTCGGTATTTGAGCAATAAAACGTCGGCGAAGTAAAATAATAAATAAAATGGCTCAATTAGCTTAAAAATAATGCGTCAAAAAAAAAAAAAAACATCAGAGACGCCGCAACTTTGCTTTATAATTTACACGCAACTGCAAAGTTGTGCAAGAATTAAGCTCTATCTTTCTACCACTTTCACCACCTGTCTGTTTCTTCCCTATCCTTCTCTCTAGTTCTAGTGCAATGCATTGCGTATGTAGGGGATAGCCCCTGAGCACTGGTCCAAGATAAAAAATAAAAAAATAAAATAAAAAAATACTTGTTCAACATATCAAACGCTTGCTTAACTACTCCAAATACGAATATTGAATGAACTCCATACAATACGTTTACTGGGTATATACAAACAGGAGATACAAATACTACACATAAATACATCCACAACAAGTTCTCAGACTACTGTCGGTGTAGCTTAAGTTAGACAGTTTTTTTAAATTGTGTACAAAAAATATTTTTATACATTCAAAAATCTTTTTATTGAATTTATTTAACTTATATTATTTGAAAATAGAAACAATTAGGGGGTGCTGATGGATGAGTAGTTGGAAAGACACGGCTTCGATTCCCCGCTCGGTCAAGTAAAAAAAGTTTTTTCTGTTTCACATTGGATTAAAATCAGCTTGTTTTTCAAGAAACAACTGGCACTCTGAAATATTTATATAATTGCCAAAATTTAATTAATTTAATTTCAAGTACGTCTGACAAGCCTTTCGGTGTTTTCCTCTAGTTTTATGCATGAAAATTTCTGATTTCTTGTTAAACGACGTGTATTATATTACTTTAATATACAGTGTTTTTTTTTATATATGTAACTAATTTTTTATATAACTATGTCAATATTTTAAATTTATTTCACGTACTGCAATGTTAATTATTTTTCTTATTTATTCGATTTTTGATTATTTACTCTTTTTGCCTTTTTATCTCATATTTATTTATCAATTATTATATTTATAGTAAATTTCACTCTCAATAAATTTGTGTAATATTCGAAATTAAAAAAAAACTGAAGCGGGAGAATGTTTTTCTAAATACCATATTGTATGTCCATTCATACAAACACCCATGTTGCCTTGTCTTATTCTTATTTTATTACACGTGGATGTTTAGAGATTGTGTTGCCGTTTGATGCAGAATTGTTATTTTAGCCGTTTTAGTATTGCCGTTATTTAATTCGACAAGCCTACAAAGTGCGCAGATATAGTTTCTACAATATTAGCCAATTATTTGGTTAAAACGTTTTCTACAACATTGCAATTGAATTGTAAAGCAACAAATACAACAATGAGTTCAACTATTTCAGTACTAACATAGCAAAAAAGTGCAAAGAATATGGAAAAAACAATAACACAAGATTTTTATGTGTGTAAGAATTTATTCATTTCATATTTAAAGTTTTTTTTTATACATTTCAATGTTTTCCATTCTGGCTGCATAGTAATTTTGCCTGCGCAACATGTAGAAAGTGCACAAAGAAAGGAAATTGTTATGATTTGTCGGACGTTTTATGGTTTTCAATTAAAAAATAACGTTAAGTGAACTATTTACTTTTGTTATTTGCTTTCAATAGATTTTTCATTTTGTGAGGGAAAAGACTATAAAAGCGATAGTCTTAATTTTTGCTTCTATGTTACTGTTATATGCGTGTGTATAGAGTTAGTAAAACTTTATGAAATTTATTAGGCAAAGAAGGAGTGAAGAATAATAATATTAAGCAATAAAATATTGAATAATGTAAATTATAAACTTAATACTGATATTCAACCGAACTCATTTTTTACTTTTGAAACAAAATCTTTAACGTAAATGATGCTTTTAGATTAAGATTAAGAAGTTGATTTATATTAATACTTAATTGGTTTAAAATATTATGCTGCCTTTTAGATTAGGTGCTTGATTATGGCTTGCAGCCGAATTTCACTTGCGGTGCCAGACGGCAACTCAACTGAGGTTCGGTTGCCATCCATAATCGAGCCATAAGACTGAAAATATAATATATTTCAAAAACATTTCTGTAACTACGATTTTTAATACGGTGTAAGCTATACTCCATCTGATCTCCTTGATATCTATATCAGCTACATTCGATTAAAAATTTAATAATACTGTTACTTAAAGGCACCTATTTCTTCAATTCTATTTTGAATATACTCGGCAAGAGAGGTCGACGAGGTTTATCGGTGCCAATAGAATAGCGTACTCTATAATAATGGCAAAAAAGCGCTAAAAAGTAACAAAATCGTTTGAAAACGTTAAAATATACGAAATCAGAAAAATGCACCAAATGCTGTAAGTTTTTATTTTTATTCATAATATAATGTAATAATATGGGCCTTCATGTGGTCATGTGTTTTGCGGACCATTTTTTACAAAACCGAACCTGTCGTATATGGCTATCTGCAGAAGTATTCCCTCTCAATTTCGATGTCGGGAAATTCAAATCATAAACTCACAAACACAACTCCCAATATCCCTCTTGTTATGCTGAACAGTAAATGAGCATTGTCAACTTGGTGCTTTTCGCACTGTTTTTAGTGCTTTGCAAAATTTTCGACGCGTAAAATTCTGAAATTAGTGCTCGGTTTTTTATTTGTAATTTTTAGTGCTTTTCTTTATTTTCGGTGGCAGCAAGTGCAATTTTATCACAAAACAAAAAGTGTTTGTACACAAAAATTTTAAGAAGTTATATTGGTAAATCACTTGAAAACATTACGGTTTTTAGGGCTATAGTTTTGAAAAAGATTGTAGCTAAATAATATTGGCGGTGAAACAAAAAGAGAGGTATCAGAAAACTGTTACCAATTTACAATAAAATTAGTTGAAGATATACGGCATAGATTGTCTTTAAATTTAGAAATTTTACGAAAATAAATATAATACATATTAGAATTATTTCGATCCCATTTCAGAAATGATATTATGCCATTAGCTGCATCATTTCAGTCCAATAATGGAATTTTATTTAATTATTTTTGTTATAACTGGATGGTCTGGTGCCTTTTATTAATTCAATAGTAGATTTTAAGAAAAAACTGTTGTTATTTTTGGTTAGTATTTTTCTTTTAATAAAATGTTTTTGTATGAAAAAGAAAAAATAATATAAAATAAATTTCATATAAATTTTTTTATTTATTCTCTATTTTGGTGCGTTTTAAAATTTAAGAGTTGACAACGCTGTAGTAAACATACAACTAAAGTAATATTTATTACTCATACGTAACCTAAACAAAGTAAAATATTGAATACCATAAATTTGCAATTTATTACGTATACGCACACAATGCCTCTAATAGGATTAACACAGTGATATAACGTTGCTGTTACGAGGCGTAATAATTTCAAATTAATAAACTACGCAGCAAAAAAAAGGAAAATTGGAATGCGTTCACTCATGGAAACGCGTTCAAGTCTGCCAATTTATTCGGATGAACAACTGTGCAGTTGTAATTATAATTTAAATAAAATTTGTAAATGTGTTACAGGAACTCATTAACACAACACATGCTCGCCAAAGCCACGACTATGTTAAAATCTTGCGTTTTTCACTTAAGTTGAACTAGTTCATTTGCAATAGAACCCATGCAATAACTATTTATTTTGCGCGTCTTTTTTTGCTGGGTAAATGTAAAAAGCATTTTCTTTTTCTGATTTAAATCACCATCACCAATTGATGAATATAGCACTTTGTATGTTTTTCTTTTATAAAAAATTTGTAATTTATATTTTCTAATTAAGTTTCAGTATTATTTTGATTTCATTAATCAACAAATTATTATTTTACCAAAAATCTTGTTACGTAATAACTTAAGCAACTTGTGCAGCATTGCTGTATAAGAAATCCATAAATATTTATTAGAATTGCATAAGATGTTTTGTTTTCATTAAATTTTAAATTTATAAATTCATAAAATGTTTCAAACTTACTAAATACGAATATATGAATAAATAAATATGAACAAAAATAGCTTGTTTTATATAGTTTGTCTTTATTGTTTCTCTAAACAATTCAGCCATATAAAACAAAAGTAAACAAAAAATTTAAAAGGAAAAAATAAGCTTTATCTAACCTTAACAAAAGGCCAATATGTTATAAACGATTAGTTTGGTCAAAGTCAAAGGATCTGATGAGAAATTATGTGTGTTGTGTATGTTGAGTTTTCCAACAAATGCATAATAAATTCTATTTAGACTTTCAAATTTGATTTTTAAGTTGAAATTGACCATTTCCATCGGACGAAACAGGCAGGCAAGTAATCATCCCATCCACCATTGTAACAACTTATACAACCATTAGGGTCATAACATTTATGTTTGGTTATGTTTGATTTGAGTTGGCCTTATTGTTCCTTATATATGTTTATGACTACATAGTAATAATGTTGGCGTCACAAGATTTTTGTCTCTCAATTTGCTCTCTTTTGTGAAAGGTTATGTTTTTTATTTGTTTTCTCTTATCCATTTTTTTTCAAATCAATAAACATTTTAATGCCAAAAATATGCTTGTTCCTTTTATAGATTTATGGTTTTTAGCAGCAAAATCTTTGTAGACTTTAAGGAGCCTATTTCTATGAATTAAATCTTAAAATTATATGTTGGCAGTTGCTCAAAACCATACTTTAAGTAGGCTTTGGAATCGCCTTTCGTTTGTTTTTATTAACTGCTATGTTACTATTTTACGCTTGTTAAATTTTAATAAATTTTCTAAAAGCAGAACTATTGTCACAACATTTACAATTTTTTCTTTGTTTTAGGTTGTTTGAAACTTAGTGCGGGATTATAATGTCTGCATTTGTGCAGAAAACTATTGGCAACCCCAAGAAAAGAAATTTTACTACAGACAGCTTAAAGTTCACATATGTAGCGCTTTCCATGTAAGTAAATTTGATTTAATATTTTACTCTATTTATGACTTTCATATCAAGCAGTTTTATTTAAAAATTTCTATAACGAATATAGAAACCAGCCTAATGAACAATTTATGGATAAGAGTCCATAAAAAGATAGTATTTTCATGGTCTATGTTATTTTTTTTTTGGTCAAAGCGAACAGAACAAATGCTTTTTTTTGTACAAATTAATTGAAGTATTTTGTTTTATTTTACACATTATTTTGGATGTATTTGTTGATGTGATGAGTGTGCGCTTTTATGTTTTTAGTGTGTTTTAAATGTTATTATTAATTTTTCATTTCATATACTGCTGCACAGTTGGCCCAATTGTCAAAATAAAATCATGTATTTAGGTAGCGAAATATTGAAAATAAGGCCGACAAAATGCATGAAGAATTCACTTTATTTGAATTCCTCGCGAAAATCAACTGCCGCCCCATTATGACACACACACATATATAGTCTAGTGGACTTTTTTGCTCAGTACAATCCCAAGAACCAGAAACGCGAAGCGTCCATTAAGGTTTTTTTCCTTCCATACTAATCGCCCCACCCTAATATATATATATTGGTTATATGGTTAAGGTAGTCTATATATACATTGCGTTACTGCTTATAGACTAACTTAACGATGATAAGTATATATAAATAGTTTTTTTGACAATCACGATGGTATTTGTTTTTTTGTAAACGTTGCTCTGATTTTCATGCCCATGTCATTCAGCTGTACATATAATATAGTTATTATTATTATTATTATTATTATTATTATTATTATTATTATTATTATTGTTACTAACTATTATTGTTATTGCTATTATTAATTTAGTGCAGTAAATAGCAATTGTAAGATGAAATATATTATAGCATTTTTTATGTGATCAGTCCCACGGTGTGAAATACACACATTAATATATTCAAACATAATACATACACACATATTGATGTATGCGTGTAAATGTAATTATCTGTGTATAAATTTATGTTCAATCGTTATGTGTGTGTGATGTTATTATACGCAATTCGTTGAGTGTCAAAAGTTTACAGATGTGGCTATTAATTTTAACTGTTTGGCTTGCAATTATTTTATGAAAATTGAGATTTTAATTTGTATAAGTGTACATATGTATGAGTATGTATTTAAGAACGTAATGTTGAATACATGAATATGTAAATATAAGTATGGAGTAGATATGAATAAGCGATTGTAGAAGTTAATATATTAAAGTATATTTTTTAAATTCATGGCTAAATATTTTTTATGTTTTTTTTGCTGGTTTTAATTGTCATACGGAAATAAAATCAAGATTGGATTCTTTAAAACTTTATTTCGCAACTACATGTGTATTATTCAAATAAAATATTTATTAGCTCAATTACTTACGCTCTTTTTGTCAACAACTCCCAAAACTATTTGAGACTTACGAAATATACAAACACAACAGACCAAATATCTTCTTTAAATATGTTCCTTATACAACAAACATTTTATTATTAGATTTTAAATCTATTTAATTTTTATTATAATATAATTTGAAAAGGTGAAAATAGTTTTTTTTATAAATTATAATATTAGTTCTTAGTGCAGCATTTAAGGCCAGATGCGCAATTACAAAAGGTCCTGCTTGCATAGTCGATACTTATGTACGTTCAATTACTTTGAACTTCTCAACTCATATTTAAAATTTTTATTAATATTATTAACATAATTTATTCAACCTTTCTCTTTAATGTGTTTATTTATATTTATTCATTCTACAACCTTAAGTTTTATGAGTATTTTTTTTTTGGCTCTTTTAATAACTTTAATTTATGTATTTGTGTGATTTTTTAGGGAAATTAAATTCTTTAGGAAGATTTTAAGAATGATATGATTTGTATAAACTATTTTTATACAGAATACATAAATTACACAATATCATATAATTATTGCATTAGATAAAGTTAAATTTTGTTGACTTTTTAATAGAAAACAAAAACACATATTGACAATTTTGTAGTAGCGAAGATATTAAAGTCCAACTGCACACACCTAACGTCACATAACAGATCTTCTGGGTTAAATATATCCTGTGTATGCATAGATAATTATATATGTATATAGTAAGTATAAATTACTTTTAATCAATGAAGAAAGATTTTCATGTAATCTTTTATTATGGGCTTGTGGGCTGTTTAACCATTATTTTCTAAACGAAACAAATTAAAACAAATATAGGTATTATTCAGCTACAGTACTTATTTATTTATTAATGATTACTCAGTCGATATAAATTTTTAATGAAATGAAAGATTTCTTTATCAACATAAAACTCACCACAAAAAGCAGAATAAAATTTATATTCTTTTATGCTGTAGCGTTAGACATAATTTAGTTTGTGTGTATTGGAATTCCAAGGTATTTAATATTTACAAAAACAAACATTCAACATAAAAAGTTTACGGACATTAATCAGATTGTGCAGTATGAAAAGTATATTTATTACCCAGAAAGTGTTACTAGAATGTTTTGTATTCAACACATACACTCACATACTAATAACTTGAATCGAAGAATGTGTCAGAAATGCCTTGGTGTGTGTGCTACACATTTATTAGCTGTTGGTGTATGTATGTATGTAAGTGGTATGTTAAAATATTTGTCATAATTTACGTTTCATTAAATATTTATATGAAAACCTATTCCTAATGTCAATTGCCATAAATCAAAGTAAATTAAACCCATAATACATTCAATCACTGTATGTGGGTATTGTAGATATTTTGTGGCATGAAGACCACAATATAATAAATAAACCTTATACTTCCTTGCACATTAGTAATCTATATGTATATGTATACTTGAACATAAGTATTTACACCCTAAATTACTGGCACAATATAAAAATTCTGGAAAACAATAGTGAAATTGGAGACATTTGTTTTTGGTGCCATTTCTATGGACATGTTTTTGTTTTGTATTATCATTTGTTGGATTACGTCCATCTACGCACTGCTGCTAGGAATTGTGCCTTATACAATTTGCCTATTGTTATGTTAGACTATGGTTTTAGTAAAAGCATTTTGACAGCACTTAAAAAAATCACTTTTCAATGACTTTTATTTTACAAAACCCTTATTAGTCCTTAATAATAATTTAGCATTTAATTTGTGCAAAAACAAAAATAGTTGTCGAAAAATTTATTTTCTTTTCCAATTGATATGATGAGTATTTTTGTAGTGGGTGGGTGTCTTTTTCACTAAACAAATTATTTGAATTTATAAATTTAACATTTGAAAATCAATTTGTGCTATGAACTCTGCGTAGGTCCATGGAAGGGGCTGTTATATATGCAAAGAAAAAATTAATTTTTTAAAACAAATAAAACGATGGGAATCCATATACAGGGTGGGCCAAAAGTAATCACCCGATGTTGTTTTGCTGTAATTTTTTTTAAGTCAATTTTGGCACTGCTTATGATGTTAATGACCATACATGCATATCCAAAGATTTTTATTAAATAAAATTACAGCAAAAAGACATCGGGTGATAGCTTATGCCCCGGGTGATTACTTTTGGCTCACCGTGTACTTAAGAGATCCCATTAAAATGGTGGATTTGAATTTTCGCTATTATTGTCACAGCATTGTAGCATTAAAAACGAATCAATATACTGTTAGTAAAAGGGAATTTTAATAGATAGAGGACGGTGTTTGCATTGCTGAAAAGAATTAAGACTGGTGGCCACATTTCAAAAGTATAAAGTCGTTTAAATCTGGGCTTAATTCTGTTGCAACTTTCAAAAATTCCGTGTTAAAGTTTAAAAACATATTAAAATTAATCGTATATTTAAAATTTATTAAAGATTTTGCTCATAAAATATTCATGCATAACACTTTGTTAAATATTTATGCTTTTGCATCTATAGCTGCACAGGAAAAAAGTCCTTTTTTCAATTTCCAACAACAGCAATATCGTACTCTGAAGCCTTTGTGAAACTTAAAAAATAAATTGAAAAATAAAATGAAAATAAATACACATGTACATACATACAATGTAACCATAGTCATGTTTCTATTTGCACATTTTTTAAAAATAACATTCATATTAACAAACTTGCCAGAATATTTTTTAGGTTTTTAAATCCAAGACTTCTTTCTGAAAAGTCTAGACCGAAGTAGAGAATAATGAAAAATATAAACAAAAAAACGTATAAATAAGCATACTTATGTGGCTAAAATGAGAGAAAAAGGTTTAATTCTGCTGTATTTTGTTGCAAGTACATCCAACAATAAACATTAAGTGCTTGTTTTCTTGTGGGTGTTGGTGGCATATAATATGTTTGTGAGAGTGTTTGTGTTAGCCTTAGGCGAAATCATAAAAGGTCAATTCATGGCGGCATGTACATAATATGTATATAAATGAAGCGTTTTATTTACTCTATTAATGGCGTATTTTTACTTAAATCAGCTGAATTCCTTTGTGTCTTTAAAATCGCTAGATTTCAAATGGTGTATTGATTATTCCAATATTCTACATAGAAACATTCACAAACTTACAATGGTGATTACAATTCTGCCTTTTTTGTGACGAAATATTATTCCTGTATTTTTGATAAAATCCAATTGTAAATATTCAGCTCGATACAGCTATAGTCCTGCTGGATCCTGTAGATATTTAGTGCACACGAAATTAAATAACGCCAAATTTAAAAACAAAATATTCTTATTGATTCTTTTCTTTTACAAAATTTTTATTTTCAATCTTCATATTTGAAAAATCAATATTTTGCTTCATGAAGAAATTGGCAAAATATAAAAATTGAATTTTATATCTTTAAAAATAGTTTTTACCCAAGAAAGTGAATTCTTCAAATAAAATCCTTTTTGGGAAAGATAGTTGGCATAAAAAGAATGTTTTGCAAAAGAGTCGTTCGAGGAGATTTATTTTTGTAAAAGACAGAGAAGTAGTTCTTGAGCTATTCTTCTGCTAAGAATGGTTTTTGGAAAAAGTACTTTTCGGAAGTGGTGCGTTTATTATTTTTTTCGAAATATACTTTATCGAAGAGGCCATTTATTTGTAGAAATATTTTTTTCATACTTTAGTAATTATACATATTTATGATTACTTTAAAGTGCATATAATTAGAAACTTTGCTTCGTTCCGAAGTTATCTGTTTAAAATTTTGTTTTTTCTTCCTAAAATATTGATTCTAATATCGTGATCACCTTTAAATTGTAAGCAAATTTTCGTTTTTTTATTCAGTGATTTTGTTTGTTTTACTTCTGTTCGTTTTAAAATGCAATCGTATTTGAACTGTATTTTTTTATTTTTCTACTTGTATTTTTAGTTTCTTTAATTTTTAGAGCACAGTTTCATATTTTTACTCCATATTTGATGCGAATAAAAAAAAATCTTTTGTTGGACTACATTTTTTGGTATACCTGTTTATAAATGTTGCCATTGACCATATTTATGGATTTGGTCTTAACACATATTTTTTATATATAGATACATCTACGAGTACATATACAAAAATATAAATACTCATATAAGTACATGTGTGTTTGTTTATTTATATAAATCGGTCTTTTATTACTTAACGCCACTGTAACAATTGCCTGTTAAAAAGTTTACGAGGGCAGTTAAAACACATAAAAAAATACCGACAGCAACAACAACCACAAATAAAAAAGCAAACAACAAAATAACTGAAATAAAAAATGAAATCAATTTTGGTATATACATATGCATATGTATATACGAGTACATATGTATGTATAATTTAGGGATACCGAACACAAAACCCGCGGTTTGTGAGTTTTGGGATTTCAATTTTTCCAGTGCGTTTGGCTTTTGCTTTCCAATTAAATCACTTACTAAATCATAATTGTCGAAATTTATGGGAACATTTAAAATATTATTACGTTCTGTAGATTCTGCGGACGTATTGTGCAATGGAAGTCAAACATTAATTATTAGCTATCTTTCGTAAAGAGAGTGTATGAAAAAAATAACTTTAAAATTATAAAACTTTTAATTCCTCTTTCAATTTCTATAATTATTTCTGGACCAGCATCCCTAAGCCATCCATACATATGGAATATATTTTTATCATCCTTTTTTCATTTGCTGTTATTCTTGTTGTTGTTATATTATATTGTTATTTTATACAAGTTAATGTAATATTCCTATACACACACACACACACACACACACACTCACACATGATTAAACATACCGAGTATTTGCATAAAAACTCATACATTAAAAAAAAGAAAAGAAAAACTTTTAAGCTCAGAAATTTACATAGTAAAAGAATAAAATGAAAAAAGTAAATAAAATATTGGAATTATACCAACAAACAAACACATTTGTCCATCGCATTGTAGTATTCGTTTATGTAGAAGAATGAATGTATTGATTTGCAAAAAAGGATTTAGACTGTTGTTGGTCTTTTCTTTGTTGCAAATAGTTTTAAAAATACGTAAACACTTTATTATTGTTATACTAATTCTCTTTGATTATTGCAATGAAGTGAGTGTAGCTAAAGAGAGCAAAAAAATAAAAATAAAATGTACACACACACAAACATACATACATTGATGGAATTCTCATCTTTTCTGAAGGTAAAGAAATTGTAGTTATAATTGGATTTCTGTAAAAAATAATAAATAAAAAAATAATAATAAAGTAATAAATTTGGAGCTTTTGCAACAAGCTGTGTGTGCTGTCCTCAGTGAGAAGTATGTATCTTAACTTACTCGGATTGACGACAAGTTGTTATATAAAACTTCAAATTTTTTGTAGTCTGCATTATGAGAAAATTCAAAAAAGTTTCTCGACTTCTAGTCTATTTGTAACGTTATTTTTGTCACACGAAGTACGTGTCTCCAAAACACCAAATCGCAGTGCATGACTGCATGTTCCCTTCCGTAATCATGCGTGTGTATGATATTTGCATGCGTTTATAGAAAAAGCAATTTTATTTGGTAAATTTTATCAAGATTTATGCATCTGTATGGAGTTAAAATTTTCATATCGTAGTTGTTATTCTTCATCTACATTTCAAACTGCAAACGAATACTTTTTTTCAAGTACCATTTTCTCCAAGCTGTACGTTATGTACGTAATTAAAAAAATAAAATAAATTCATGGGGACTTTTTGTTTTGTTTCGAAAAGGCTTTAACAAACGGATAAACGACTGTCTATAAAAATATAAAATGTTAGTTTTTCATCGATACTATTGATATGCGAAAAGAGAAACTAAAGCCGAGCATTATCCTGAGTAATTAAAACAGACACTTCTAAACGTAAAAAAGTAATTGTTAAGTTGTGTATGTTAAACGCGCTTAAAATGGTGTGCAATTTGTTGCAAAGCATGAATAAAAATAATAATTTCAAATATCATTATTTGTAAATAACAATTAATAATAAAATATTAGTTAACACAGATACTGTGCTAAATTTCTTCTAGGAATGCTTATAGTTTTCGTAAAAGTAGGATGCAGGTAGAAACTAATTTTAATAATTGCGACCTTCGAATCCAAATACGAAAAAAAATTCTAAAAATCTGTACATTTCATTTGGAACCACTGTGTTGATGACAATTTTATTTGGGATAGCAAACAACATTGCTGATGCTAAAGTTGATGTCGTCGACATTGTGTCCGCCAGTAAGGCGCCGAAAGTTAAAACAAGTTAAGTCGATAGATCTATGTAAAGCCACGTCATCAAGTTAATGCAACCCTATGTTTGTGAACAACATACTTTCTTTTATTTTTACGTACTAAAACTATTTTACTTTTTCCAATCTTCTTTACTTTTATCTTTCTTTCCACCACTACAATGACAGAAAATTCATTGTGAAAATTTAATCGCTTTATGCTATGTGCATGTGTGTGTGTGTGTGCGAATATCTGTATGTGATTTAAATGTAGCATCGAGTAAAATTCGAAGGAATAAAATAATTTTGTGGGTGTTTACATCCACCACTGAGTGCAGTCATTGGAACAACTTTTGTTTGTTTGTAGGTTTTTTATGAACATTTTTAACCGTCCTCTTGTTTGTTTGTTGTCTTGTCGACAATATAAATAAATATTGCTGGGTATTGAATAAATGTTCAATATAGTTTTTATTCCGTTGAACATTGGCTGTTAAGAAAGTTATAGCTATAAAAAGTTGTTAAAAGAAAAATTTCAAGAATCAATAAAACTGAGGGAAATAAAAAACAATTTAATTTTTAATTTTAAAGAGACGTTAAAATTTTTTTTTTACTATTTAAATATGTACATGTATATTAAACATATGCAAAAACTTTGTGACTTTTTTTCTTGAATTACTGTCTAGAAGTCTTCTCTTGATGTTTTTTTTTCGGAAGAAGTCATCTGACAAATGAACATAAATTTTCATTTCCGTTGTAATAAATTTTACCTCCCTTTTTCGAGTAGATGTACTAAAAACTACCACGAAATGTTTACATTTTAAAAATAATTATATGAAAATATATAAGCATATAGGAAATATATGTATACGTAGTTTACAAAAACAAAAAAAAAAAGTTGCACAAAAAACCATCTCAAAAACAAACTGAGTAACAACAACTGCCAGCTAAATCCATGGAATATAAGAATATTATTTTTATTTGTATTACAAAACTAACGACTTGAATAACCGAAAAATGAATGAATAAAAATAGCATAAAAGTCAAAAAAAAAAATGAATAAAATAAAGGAAATGGATCGACGCCACAAATACGCAACACTTAAATCAAAATCAATGACGTGTTTGTATAGAAAGCTTGGCAAGAGATAAACACTGCAATTGTATTCGTGCGTGTGCATGTGGCAGACAAATAAATACTTTAATACATATACATATACATATGTGTATGCATGGCATGCATACTTATCGATATATGTGCATGTTTGTGTTGTACATTTTTGAATTTCTCTTAAAATCACGCAAAGATTCTTAAACTTTGAATGTTTGAGCCAAATTTGTTGTGATTTATTCGTGCAGCAAAGTAGAAAATTATAATTTACAAATAAATTATAAAATGCTGTTGTTAATAAAAAAATGCATAAATAAAATATAATGAGTGCAATAGTTTGTGCAAGAAAATGAATGAAAGTCAATACACTTCCAGTCTGTATTGCTCTCTGCCAGCGACAAGGTGGTGGCGAAGCAATTTCAAAAATGACAATAGCGATAGAATTCACTTTTACGCGAATGGTTCGAAAATGGAAGGGAAGGTGGTTTCCGGCGTCCGTATCATGCGACTGATGGACCAGATGGAAGTTTATGAAACACAAACAGCAGTAGAAGCAGCAGTGAAAGTACCAATATGAATATATTTTATTGAAAACTAAGCTGCAATTCGGACCTTTACTAAAAAACTGTTATACCGCAGCAGATGTTCAAATGCCACTATGAGAGATTAAGCGAAGATTATGGCTGAGGTTTTTGAGGAAGGCCGATTGTAGAGGGAAGGATACGGATCCTTGTTCCATTTCGTGGCAGTCTTTGGACACATTATAGCAGACAATTTATTGTACATGTAAATTGATAATTTGCAATTAAATTTTTGCACAATTAGCTGTTTTGAATTAAGATGCTGTTTGAGTGCACAACTCTTCTTACAAATATTCGAAACATTTCCCTAACGATTGTCTTGACTTCCACCATTTGTGCTGCACGAGGTCGTCTATATTTTAAGGACTTCAAAACAAAACTTATTGCAGATATTACGGGCTTTTTATATATCATGCACAATTAAACATTTCCTTACGGAAATTTGCATTTTTTACTCTAATAAAGAGATGTTCATCATGAATTTCAAAGCTGATGTACATACACATCATCGGCTTGTATGTACGAATTACTTTTACAATTTCTTATATAACTTTAATATGTAGAAAATCAGAAAGAAGATCTGCTTCCTATCAACGACAAACACATTAAGGAAAACAGAAATATTTCCTAATCAATATTGGTTTTGGGAATTAAACTTCACATCCTGGAATTCATTCTTCATTTTTCTGTTAAAAGGAAATAAGTTTGTAAAAATGCATTTATTTTCATCTCAGCAAACTACGACGATAACTGTTTGAAATTTTGCGACTCGTTTTATGATGATGATGATGATGATGACGATGGAAATGCTGCAGCAAGCAATAACAATGATCAGTTCAGTTTGAAGTTGAAGTTAAAAACAAAAACAATTAAACAACAACAACAACAAAGTACAACAACAATTTCCATTTAATTACTTGTCAAGTTTTTAATGTCAGTTTTCTTTAAATACAATGCCATATAAAAAAAAAATTATATACCGGAAAAGGAAAAACATTTTAGCATGACTATGTCAATAAAAGCCAATGGTGAAGTCGAGGATGAAATGATGTCATCCTCAAGACTGAAGTATGTAAGTGAAACATTCTCTTGCAGGGAGTAAAATTTCCACTCATCCCCCTCATCAATTGACTTGTCTTAAGAAAAGAATTGAGTTCAGTTTTGTTTAAATTTTCTTCTATTTTCAGAACGAGGGTGGGTTTATACCATTACCAGTGATGATGATGATGATGATGATGCTGCTGAGGGTTGCAAAGTTTCAATTTATGCTTAATATTTACTATGTCATATTTTGTTGTTGCGACTAGAGAAGGGTCAAGATGACATCATTTTGTTCGAATTTGTTATCAAAATAAAACTAAGTTTAGAATTAGAGAAATGCATATCAATGACTTATTTATTACTTCAAAAGTTTTATTAAATAGTGAAATTACTGACTTGTTAAATGTGGAAATGATTTCAGAATAATTTAGTCAAAGTCTACGTAAGCAATTTCAGAAATGGGAGTTAAAAAATTTTGACTGCCACTTATAACCCTGCAATGAGAAAATTTTTCTTGTTATTCGAAAATTCATCCATTTCTGTCTTTCCAATTCAAATTTTATAAATTTTTTACCATTATTTCCTTTTATTAAGATTGAGGCTATGCAGATTCCTTTAAAGCGAGATATAATTTTATTGTTTCTGTTTTTGTTTCCCTGCAACAAATACTGGCAATATTGCTTCACACATATATGTTTGGGTGAAATCTTTATACCCCTGTTAAAATATGCATAATTGGAAGTATAAATCCATACAAGCATGTATTCATATGCATGTATATAACATTAATGTTGCAAAAGCTTTTTGCACACTCATGCAACAACGGCATGCGATTGCTTTAGCTCCTCCATCAAGTAGAATAATACGAGTGGAAACAAGAGAAAAAAAAGGAAAGGAAATTTAAAAATGCATACATGTAGATATGTATGTATGTAGATATGTATGTTATGAGTGTATGTGTAAGGAAACATACATTAGTTTATTTTTGTTCTCAATGTCTGTATACGAAGGAAAAACAAGTTGCTTTTAATACCTTTGGCTCAAATCGTGCAATGTTTTCTTTTACTTAGTACATCAAAATAAAACTAATTTAAAATATAAAATATGCATTCTACAAAAGCAAATCACTGGCGTTTTGTTTGTAAAATTATACTCAAGGCTTATTCTGTTTTATTAGGAAAAGTCTATGTTGGCTGTGTTATGACATCAAGCATCTCTTATTTGCAACCACACGCATCGCACCAGAACACACTCAGGGAATGTTTGTGACGTTTTTGGCTTGAATATCACAGTAATTGTGTGTTTATATTTGGCAAGAGGATGACCCTTAAAATTTGTTGCATGTGAAACTTAAATGCATTTTTTTTGTTCTATTTATTAACGAATCGTTTTCATGGCACACCCATAGGTTATTCTGTCTATGGAAAGACCCAAATGTAGAGTTATGCTTCATTTAATTTAACTTGCTTTAGCGTTATTTTGTCATCTTTGGTTCCATTCTATTTCACTGTATAATTTACAATTTCAAGTGGCTTAAATTTTCTCTTCCAATTTGTATCTAAAACTGCATGTATGTATGTATACACGTACATATGGATACACATACATATGTATATTCTAGTGCAACTACTTGAGTTATATTCATTTGTATGTACATGTTCAAGTCTTTTGTATTTGAGTTGTAGTTACGTTTTCAGTGCTTGAGTTAAGCAGTGTGCTTAATGCGATTATTGCCTCATTGCTGTTGAAGGGCGGGATACAAATATCTGAGTATAATTTGCAGCTGTTATGTCTGTCATTGTTGCTGTGTTGTATTCTTATTTGTTATCGGCTTAAACATCTTTGATGCAGACTTAGATTGCTTAATAAGATTTGGATAAATAATTTTAATTTCATTTAACTGCTTTTATTTATTAAAAATGGAACGCATATGCCAAAAGTCCCCAAACAACCTTCTACAAGTTCATTCATCAGAATCTGACAAAGTCCATATAACATTAGCACTACAACTCATAAGCTTTTAATATAACAACCCAGCCAAAAATTTTTGCAAGGGAGACAGCATAATGGAATCACTTGCAATTGCGTTTTTGGAATCCAAGATTTTTGTTCGCGATGAACCGCTTAGAAGCATTACTTTATGTATCCAAAAACACAAACGCACAAGAATTAATTTTTAAAGCAAATATACTGCTTTAAACAGTGTATTTGTTCTTAAATATTCTATATATTGCTTTCGTCAGTTTAAGGTGCTTCTAAATTTCGATAATTTGATACTTGAAATGTCCGAATTTTGACAGTAATTGATAGTTTCAAACGGTACACAGAAAAAAATAAAACAAAATTTTAATTACAACACAGTGTACTCGGGATATAGTGCACTAATTAATGCACTTCACCAGAAACCATCTAGATCTCCTCGTGGTCTTACTTTAGCAAAAATATACGAGTATAGTCTATGTCGTCCTTCCCGACGATGTATTATTTCTGTTTCAAATTTAGTTAAACTCGGCTAGTTGGCATCCTTGGCCCCTGCCTCCCCTTTCTGAACATTGTGGGCATTAATCGAAATAAAATATAGCCTATATTTTAAATTGGACAAAGTTAGATATCGGTGCATAATTTCATTAAAATCAATTCAGTAGTTTCGGAAATTAGTCCGAACAAACTGAGTACTACGAGATTTTTATATACATATATACTTACTTAACAATATACTTACCTGAAATTCCCCTATTGAGGTACCTGCGGCCCAAAGTGCGTCCACGTACCAAAAAGGTGCACGACGTGATCACTGACCCAGAAGAATTCACAATTAAAAACAAAAAACACGGCAACACTGTTTACTGTGCAGTCACTACATGGTATGGTACTGCACTATATTTATAGTATTACCCCCGTATAGGATGAGAAGTGCGTAGTAGTCAGTAACTGCTTTAAAACTCTTAAATCGCTCTAACTCGTTAACGGCAGGAGCGATTTTAATGATTATTTCACTATTAGATAGATTGTAAAGTTGGCTCTACGATGGGTTCACCTGTGGACCCATGTGTATGATGAAAAGGGCGTAGTAGTCAGTAATTAATTTAAATTACCTAAAGCGCTCTATCTCGTTAACGGCTAGAAGAATTTTAGTGATTCATTTCGTATTAGATAGATTGTATACCATGGAGGAAGCTATGGACCGCCGGGTCCCATACAGGCCAAAACATTTTGGCAGAAGGCATCCTTTCATCCGAATATTATCTATTTTATGTATTCGCCTTAAGCTGTTTTAGACACATTCTATTTTAAAGTATTTTTTTTTTTTTTTTTTTTTATCTTGGACCAGTGCTCAGGGGCTATCCCCTACATATGCAAAAATATTAAAGTATTTTAAAGTTAGCCTGCTTTTACAGAGCGTGTTCTATTTTGATTTGACATGAGCTGTTTTGCAAGGCAATTGTGTTTCTCGTTCACCAAATATACATATACTAGATTAAACCGGTGCGCTTCGCTCATCTTAACCAAATTATCGGTAATGTTTTGGCGGGCATTTTGCCTTTCGCACCAAATTTATAAAAAATTTTAGTGGTCCTTTTCGATATGAAAAATTAATTTTGAATATTGGCGAAGTTAAAAAAAGCCTCTAGTTGATTCAAGCGCTCCAGTTAAATGTTTTGAAAATTTCAGGAAGATCGGTCCAGAGGTGTAATCTCCTGTAAGGTATAAACAAACAAACATACAAACAGATATTTCATTTTATATATATAGATATAAAGTAATAGTTCTTAGTACGACCATACGCTGTGCACACTATAGATATTTGCTTTATACACTGCATTACACATGTAAATATTTCACTGTGTTTTTCATATTGACCTATTTTTTTTTTTCATTTCTTTCGGGGTATGGAATATTATTGCAAGTGTAATTTTCTCTGAAATTTATATCAGAGTGTTTTTGTTTATCTGTGTTTATTGATGTTGTGTCTAATGGTTGGGTTCTACTTTGTTGGATATTTTGTTATGCAAATTAACAATTCGAAATATGAGTAACAAAGTAAAACTTTTTACACTCAACGGAGAAAAAAACAACAAAAAATTCCTACACACAAAAAGTGTGTGTATGTGTTTTCACAAAAACGAAGATTCAGACACAAACAACAAACTCTATTCAGCGAAAATACAATTTTCTCCTGCATTCTAAAGTACTACTAACGAACTAATGTACTCCCAAAAACATACTGTGCTTGTATATGCTTGCAAATATGTAGACAAATATTTATATATTTTTGCCTTTGCACAGGCAAACTCTAGACTCATTTAAAATACGAAAACCTGCATGAATATGTTTAGTATGACAGATTGTCAGTCAGAGTCTCTTCACTAAATGTGTCTGAATGTTGTGTTGAATGTCTGTTGGTCCGTCCATTTTATGCATACACATTTCTCTTGTTTTTATTTTTTCATATTTTAAAGTATAACATTGTATTCATTCTGTTGTTTTTTTTTTTTTTTAAATATGAACCAAATGTCAGTACTACTACTGTTTTTAATGCTCCCTCAAACAGATTACAATTACAGTCGTGAAGCACAGAGCTTACAGTAGCGATACCCTTATGTTAGCTTGTTGCTTTGCATATTTAGGGGGTGCTGATGGCGAGTAGTCAGCGTGTTGGCTCTGCAACCAGAAAGACCCAGGTTCGATTCCCAGCCGGGTCAAATCAGAAAAAAAAAATTTCTGAGTTTTCTGTGCTACAGCACCCTCCTTCGTCGGTATTTGAGCAATAAAACGTCGGCGAAGTAAAATAATAAATAAAATGGCTCCATTAGCTTAAAAATAATGCGTCAAAAAACATCAGAGACGCCGCAACTTTGCTTTATAATTTACACGCAACTGCAGAGTTGTGCAAGAATTAAGCTCTATCTTCTTACCACTTTCACCACCTGTCTATTTCTTCCCTATCCTTCTCTCTAGTTCCAGTGCAATGCATTGCATATGTAGGGGATAGCCCCTGAGCACTGGTCCAAGATAAAAAAAAAAAAAAAAAAAAAATATTTGGTGTCCAGATCGTTAATCTTGGCAACTTTTGGCCAAGTGTTTTGTTGACAATATATTTGGCAAGAACGAAAAATAAAAAAAAAAAAAAAGAAAAGTCATGAGAAAATCTTTCAACACTACCTTCGTATGAATGAACTAATAAATATGTAATAATGTAATTTATATTATAAGCCCAGCGAACACATTGAGTTCAAATCATATTAAAAATAATTAAATTTTTAATATTTCTTCAAATGCAAATAATTTGAATTACAAAGCTTTCATATCGACATATCAGAAATTTTTTACTTTTAATAAGTGAAAATTATACTAATAAAATAGTTTAACTTGAAGTTTTTAATTTGGGTAGTCTTCTACAAAGTCTTTAGGAAATTGATAATTGATATTAAATACAATTAATTAAATTTTTGTGTTTTTTTACAAATTATTTTCTCAAATAGTCACCTACTTAATGTTAAATATATATATCTTAAACATCTATTAAAGTTGCAAACGGATTAAGAACAATGCTGGCAATTTGAAACATAGAAGCATCGCATACAAAAACTTTAAAGGATGTGTCTGCTCATGGGGAGTGCTATTGTTTTTGTTGATTTAATTTGTTGTTGCAGGAAGTCATTTGTATTCATGTTTTGTTTGCATTTAAATTAAGTCGTTATGTTATTTTATTACTTAAGTGGCACTTTTCCTATTACGAAGAAGTGAGAATGTATTTCATTGCTCCTCAGCATTTGTCTGTTTTCGCTTTCATCATTTTATTTGCTTAATTCAACAGAATTATATTGTTTGTAATTTGACTTGACTTGCAATATATTCATTTAATGAGCATATTAACAAAGACTTTTTCTCCATGTACTGTTGACCAAAGTCTCTAGGAATCGAAACTAGAAATCCCATGGAAAATGAATTAGCTCAACGTACTAACAAGCAATTTTCTTCCAAGAAAATTGATATTTTTTAATTTAATAATTTAGTATACGATTAGTTGTAGAGATTAATTTGACAGTGTAGTAAAGTTTGTCAGCTTTCATATTTGCTTTTAGGAAACTTACAGACCAGTTCCTGTAAATGTGAGTGAAAATTTCTTTCGAATGATTGATATTGAAATTGAAAAATAATCTTTTACCTGTTATTACTATATTTAATTTCAGTTAGCATTTCAAGAAATTTGCAATTATTATTCAAACTTTTAATAGAATTAATTATATTTCATTATTTTTATAAGCCAGTTACACTTTCCGTATATTTGAGGGTGACGATGGCTGCACGTTGACTACAAAACCAAAAATTTCCCGGGTTCAACCACAGTTTCTGTTGTTGTCGGAAGGTTTCAGTGATACCAATCCACAGGCACATGAGAACGGCCTCCTTCGTCGGTATTGTGTAGCACCGGCGAAGTAAAAATAATTACTAAAAATGGCTACCGAAACGAAGCTTAAAAAAATTTAATACGTCTCCTTGATATCAGAGGCGGTGTAACACTGCTATAAAAACAAAGAGCGTGCAATAGCAGAGTTGTAAGATAGCGAAACTACTCCTCCTGTCATTTCTCATACTATACCTTTCCTATAGTTACAGCACAATGCATATGTAGGGGTCATCTCCTGAGTGCTACTCCAAGATAAAAAAATCTTCTATTTGTCGTATTCAAAAAAAAAATAAAAAAAAAAAGAAAAAAATAAAATGTACATATTTACTATTATTTCACATCTGCAATTATGAAATTAAGTAGAAAAATTCAAATTTAGTATTTAAATACACTCACCATAATTAGTTAAATACATATCGGCATTTTCTTTTGCATACAGAAAGTGTTTTCTTTCATAGGAATGTGTACAATAACTTAACTTGATTTAATTTAATAATGAATTTTTCCACCTTCTTGAAAAACTTTCACTTGAGCAAAAATATGAAAGCAAAAATTATAACTGGTATGAAGCGAGAATTCCATTAAGTTCTTTAAGAAACTGCTAAGATGACATAATAATAAATAATAAAATGCAGTTGGCCAAGCCAGGACATCAGCATTAACTCCTTGTGGTAGTTATAACCACTTCTATTGCAGTATATGAACAACTATAACAACTAGACAGTGTACGAGTACTGATATTTAAAGGTGAAATGTTATACATACCAACCACCCGTAGTCAAAAACTTACCGAATGCCTTTGGCCATAAAAATTGCATAGAAAAATAAAAACGAACTCTTTAAAAAAGTTTGCGGAAAATTTTCAAAAGATACTGAACGTAACAGCATGTTTATGCACGCTGCATAATGTATAAAACATATGTTGTTGTTGCATAACAAAAGCATTTCGTAGTGTAGTATTTTCGTTCTTTGCCTGTGTTCATTCGCAAACGCATCAGCTGTAGTCGTTTTGCGTCCAGAAGTAAGAAACATTATATATTTTTCGTTTTTTTTTTTTTTTTTGAGTTGAGAAACATTAAAACTTGCAGCCAAACAGGGAATAACACCGACATAAAATGCGATATTTCTTTATTTTAGAAAATGCTAAGAAGCGAATAGATTTTTCATTAGAGAAGTTCCTAATAATTAAAATTTTTTTATTTTCATAAAGTTTTTACAAACAGGGAGTAATTGCTTTAATGGGGAGGAGATGAGGGCGTGCGAATGTGGCTAAATTTCATAATCCACTAATAATATAATATACACTATAGATATAGCATGTTCGGAAGAAATTTAATCCGTAAAGAAAATATTTACTATTTTCGAAAAAATTTAATATTTATTTTAATTCAATTCATCTTCTGTTACACAAAACAAATTACCGAATGAATTATAATTCATATATGTATAAGATATATATGTAAATAAAATTATATTATAGTAAATCAATCGAAGTCTAAAACTTAAAAATGGTAATTAAAATATACTACTTTCAGCTCGATTAATTCCTGAGCTTGAGATAACTTCCCTCTTTTTTCACTTAGGCCATAAACTAACGCATGTATGTGTGACTTGTTAAACTTTGGAAATGACTTCTGCATAAGTATGTGTGCGTGTGTGTTTTTCATTTCTTTAAAAAGCTACCTTGTAAAAGCTAAAGACAACTTACGTTTTTCACTTTTCTGATTCATAAGAAATGTTCTGCGTGTAGTAAAAAGACAGAGACAGCGAAAAAACACTTTTATTCGAAATGTTAAATGTAAAAAGTGATAATTTCTAACAAGTTTGGTAGTCATATTAGGGTGATCAATTATTCGACATTTTAAAAATCCGATTTTCGAATAGTGCGAATATTTGAATATTTAAAGCGGTTATAGTTGTGCAAATTCAGGAAAAGCCGCTGCAGGTATTACGCTGTCGTCTGACTCACGCTGAAAAAATATAAAAAATCATAAGTTTTATTGAAGATTAATTTTTCATTCATTATACAATGATTGTCAACCAACGTGTTGACTAAATGTAAAGAGGTTTAAGAAGTTAGTAGATGTAGATTGAATAAAAAAATAATTGTTGTATAAAATAACTTTGGCAAAGGCTACGTAGTTTATTTTGTTTTGTATTTGTGCAATTGTCAAACATATTTTGAGAGTTTTTCTATAAACATATGGAATTTTTTAGCTTTTCAAAAATATTATTGAAGGTCTACTGATGAGTTAGTATAATCACCAGCGAAATGTATAAATAGACTAACTTAACTTATATATATATATATAAATAATCATCATTTTTATAATGCTACAACATATGTTTTTCATACATATTTGTATACATTCATATACGTACATATATGTACATATACGTACATATCAAGTCTTTGTAGTAAATGTTTTTAGATAAGCATTTTGAAATATTTAAGGATTTTATTTTTTGGTTTTATTTTCAAGGTTAAATTTTATTGAATGAAAATATGAGATAGAGAGAAATATTGATACATGCTTAAAATAAAATTTACAACAAAAAGCGTTGTTTTTTTTGTTCAAGATAAATAAATCAGAAAAAATTCGACCGGCCGGATTTTTTTTGTTCAACATTAAAGAAATGAACATTTAAAAACATCCGACAGCCATAGCACTGAAAAAACTGGTTCGAAGCCCGGTTGGTCTGAACACCCTAACCATACTCATACTTATTTAACTGCATCTGCGTTGCTTTGCTCTAGCACACTTTCATTCGTTTTTTAAAAGTTTTGCAAAAGTTGAAAGGTGGCGAAGAAAATTTTTCCAAAAAATTTCGTTGAATTTTTAAGAAAATTTTGTTTTTATTTCAAATTTACAGAGAGCCTCCTATGTAAATGTTCAAAATAAATTTAATGTACTAACTGCAGTGTTTGCTCAAATTTGAAACTATTTTTAGTTTTGAAAAAAATTTCAGAAGTACAAAAATACGATTTTAATAAAAAATTGTTTACATTTGGGGGATTCCCAAATATGTGATATGAAGTTACATTATCATCATATTGTATGATTTTACAAAACCAGTTATTGTTTTAGTTTTTTCACTTATTTTTACCACTTTGATAAAAAATTATTTCTTTTTAGTTTCAATGCAAGTTTTCTGAAACGACAATTTGTAAACAATTTTTTTTTCTTCGACTTGTGTTCAGGCGATGTTTCTTACGTATGCAATATGTAGCAGCTGATCTAGGAAAATAGGTTATGGGTCGGACGATAGAGTGAGTAGTGTTTGTGGACATTTGACTGAAACATTCCGAATGCTAAACCGACGACGAATGGATGCGCTCTCGAGGACAATATTGTCACACGCATAAATGTCCATAAATGTTCATTATGTTCATAAATGTTGAGACTTGTATTGCATTTTCGGTTCGATATGCGCGATATAAATAGTAAAAAAAAAAAACAAAAAAAAAGCCAAGACACTTGAATGTTTCCTTAACGATTTGAAAAATGTGGCCAATCCAATGCCACACTGCCAAGAACATCAATACCTTCCGATTCCTTAATATTCGTACCATCCTTAACTACAGCGATGATGCAGCGTTATCAGTCATGTGCTTATGCGTAAGCGGCTATTAAATCGAACCGATTTGTGAAATTTCGATTCAAAGTATCATTCATAAAATCCGCCATATTAATATAATGAATAATAATAAAATTCTTATTAATGAAAATTTTTACAAACCACTGTGAATTCCAGGACAAACATCAATAGTTATTTTTTCATCTCTTTGAGAGTACACAAAGATGTGGAAGTGTATGTGCCTTTATTGTTGGTGTTTTATACAAGTTCGGTTGCAATATTACGTTAAAAACTTTACAAGTGTAATGTACGTTACTCGACATTTTAACAGGAACGCATCTGTCAAGTAAAGCATAACTACAAGTGCATGCTAGAAGAAGGACTTAAAAGTTAATCATTGTTTTTTACATCAATATCAAGAAAAAGTACATGCTTCTTTAAGTTTGTATGGATAACAGTTTGAAGATATCAGGTAAACAATTAGTAATACTTTGGCAGTTGCATAAAAATTTCTAAGAAGTTTTACTTAAGAAACTAGATGAACAAACACTATTAAAAAATGGAAATAATGAAATATTAAAATGTCACTGAAAGCTAGAAGCGGTGTATAATACAACATTCACTTTGCATGGGCATTTAAATATTCTTGATTTTTATTGAACATTTGACAAAAGATTAAATAATTTATTAAAAAACTTACACGAACTTCGAAATTCTTTAATGGAAATAAAATTCAACACCTAAACTTGCCTTTGTTATGAAGAAGTCTTTGTAGTTTTACGAATTTTTTTCTATTATCAGCTCTTTATAATTAATCATAATCTCTGCGGTATTCTATTTAATTTAAGTAGTTAATTTCACGACTTAATCCTAATTAAAAATCGCTGCTCTATGTGCAGCACAAACCCCACACTTATAAGAAATTATACGGATATACAGTGTATTGTTTTACAAATCGCAGCAGCTCACATACACTTACATACATACATCCATGCATACACTTTAGTACGAGTGTACGAGTATTCACGTGCATTTGCAGAGAGTGATTAAAATACTTTAGCAAAAGTTTTCTGCTGCAGATGGAAGTTCATAAATGAGTGAGTAACTTACGAGCATATCTTGGAAATACCTGTTTCACTGGCACATTAAATAAGTAAAGTGTGTGGGTTTTTGGGTGAATGCTAATGCCTCCATAACTGTTCTTTATCAACACATAGAACTATCGCACAATAGGAAATAAAATCGACAGCGCACAAACACACACACACACACACACACACACACACACACAAACAAAAAACTAAAGATTATGTCTGTTTTGTATTGTGTTTAATTTCGTTTTTATTTTCATGTTCGATATCATTATATCACACATAAGCGCCACAGCAATGCACACACACTCAAAGCAAAGACTATAAATCTCCAGACTATATCTACACTCTATCTTTTGATATTTGAATTTTTAAATATTTTTGTACTTCTTTATGAACAGGGAAGGTAAACATTTTTACTCCAACGTTAACTCGACACTTTAAAACTTACACATGTAAACTGTACATGTTAAAGGAATTGCTTGTGTGTATGATTTTTTCGTTCAAAACTTGTATTAATTAAACGGGCATGAGTGTCCAGCTGCTTTTGTTACAGTTTCTGTAAAAATTATTTATTTTTTAGTTTATCTCCTATGATAATTATATGGCTTTTGTATTTCATATTTATTGTTATGGCATAATTTAACTTTATTGGTAAATGCCCAGATAAAAAAAATCTGCAACTCTTCTTAAAAATCAGGTGAGCATTTAAAGTGTTGCCAAATCACATGTAACACTTATGATATATTTTTTTGTTAGAAAAGATAACACCATTAGTCTCTGCTGAAGCACACCGAAACACATTTGCCCGCACTAGACAGTGACGCACACATGTGCATGCATGTATACACACACTAACACGGGGTAGTGGAAAGTTTTATGGGAACAATGTATGTGTAATAGTTAAACTAAGTACTGGAAGTACCATTGTGAATGAGTTTTTAATATTTTTGCTTCACTTTATTCGTTAGTTTACGTGTACGTACATATGTGTTTGTGTATGTCGGCTAGGAGGGGGTGTGAGACAGTATTGTGCTCGTAGTATGTGTACATTTAGGAATAAATGTTTGGATAGATGCTGCTGTTGTTTTGTTCGGTTGTTTAGTGTGAATAGTAACATTTTGAAGGCATACATGACATGTGAGTGTAATTGGATTACTCAAGAGCTTTTAAGTGTCTAAAAGTGTTTAAACGTAAACATTGCGCTACTATGACAACAATAACAATAATATTCTAGGCACTAGCAATACTAAACAGAAAAATAGCAACAGCCTCAACCGTCTCTCTTATTCTTTAGGCTCTTGTTTTACATGCCACTTTAATGCTGTTTGATATAAAAAAATAGCAGAGTTTTCTCTAATCAAAGAAAATAAAGGTAAAAAGTTTTTCGAATTGCTTCTCATTTTCCATAATTCTAAAGGAATAAATTTTGATTATTTTTTTTTTACTTTAATAAAAAATAAGTTTAGACTTGTAGGAATTAATAGCGAAATTTTAAATGCTCTTTCCGAGGCAATGGTGACTTAGTTTTTGTAACAGTTGAAGCGATCGTGCTCATTCTTTATTGCTAAAAAAAAAGTTTGTAAGTTTTATACCCTCTTTATTCTCATACAGGGTGTCTGGTGGCAAATTTATATTTTTAAATACAACTCTTTCAAAAAGTAATAAACGGTGCGTACTTATTCGAAAAACGCTAATTCTTATTTATATTTTCCTTTCCTATAGAAAAACCTTATTAATTTCCGCCAAAAAATTAACTTTTAAATCAATTTTAACACAATTTTTCAAGGTGGCATGTCGTAATGTCTAAGTACATGATGTCCATGAGTGTCCATGGACTGTATGGCATGGACACATATGAATTATCTTAAAGCCAAAGGACACTATGCTATTATAATTATGAAGATTACGTCGCTCTTTATTGCGTCCTTACAAAATATATTCTTTTCACAAGCAATTTACTCTATAAAAATTCAATATACATAAAATTCACTAAGGACTGGCTTTGACTTCCTTCCCATGGCAGCAGAAACATAGTTTCCAAAAAAGAAATAATAAAAAAAAGTCCCCAGATTGTAGAGCGTTACTTTACTAAGAACTAAGTTCCGAGTTGCCGAAATTGACTGGGACACAAAAATTAAACTGAAAATCATATAAGTGATAGTGGTAGTAATAGCGTGTAATGAGGCTTTTATACCGAATTTATTCTTCTTGGGAACTGTTGACTTGAAAAACGATTTTTATGTTATTTATGTTAATTTATATCGCTTCCACCATAGTGAACACTTTTTATTAGAAAACTCTTTTGTTTCACAGACATGTTTTGGGCATACATGCCATTTCAAATCTCTTTACATTTTATGTTTTGTAGATGTGTGAGTAAATTGCAATTTTATTTGTTCATTTAAATTAAGTTTATGAAAATTTCCTGCCGTTTTGTTTTCATGTTTGTATGTCTATTTTTATTATTTATTTACGACTTTTTCTAATTAGTCATTAAGTGTTTATCTGAATAAGTGATATAAGATATTTGTACATACTACATATATGTACATACTTACTTGTGTATTTTATGTCTTACTTACTGGTTAAAAAAATTTCAATTTCTTATGAACTTGTATTGCTTAATAATTCCATATTTATAAGTATGAATGTGTGCTTAAGGCTGAGGGAATGATGTGTATTTACGTATTAATACATAAATGTACATACGAGTACACACACATATAATAAAAAGTGAGTAGGTGTATGTATGTTTGTAAATTGATATAAAGAAGCTAGTGTATCTATTAGCCACAACAATGATGATAACAACAATATGTTATTGTTGTGGTTATTTACATTAATGGATATTGGATGTTTATATTTCAAGTTGGCATAACCTTCTCGTTAAAATTCTTTTATGTTGTATCCTCAATCTTATAGAAAAAATAAAAGACAATAAACGAGAAGGTAAAATAGCATGAGCTCGTTATGATGATTATACTCTGGCATGTTTAGCAGAGTAAATTTTTGGCAAATAAAATTTCATTAAACAATTAAGGAAAGTGCTTCGAGTGTACGAGCCTACAGAAAACCCATAAATACCGAATATGTATACGAATGGATTGCTGCTTTTTAAAACAACTACATATATGTATGTATGAACATACATATACATATATATATGTCCATGTATCTTGACTTTTATAATTAACAAATTTAGATATGGATGTATGTATGTATGTCGTTTTACCATATTGCTTCGATATAGAATGTAAATATTAAATACACATTGCAGCAAAATATTCATATTTATTTACGAAATAAGCTAAAAACTAATCAGAAATATAATCATATTTTAAGTAGCTGATTATGCTGCCTAAATGTTGAACCGCTGTAATTGTAGTGACGTAGTTATAAAATATATTTCAGTCTCATGACACAAAATATTCACATGTAAACCTTTTGTAAAGCAAAGATATGTATAACAGCTAGATCGTATATTACAAATTTAAAAATAAACTTTTTGAATACTATATAATAGTCCAAAGATAGCATTTATCGTGGCACGCAGTTAATAGAGCAAGGCCCAAACAAATCAAAAATTCAGATGAGTCAGAAAAGGGGAGGTAGGGAAAATAAAATTTGAGTTTACTTCACTAAAATTATTTCACTTGTATTCTGATAAAGTATGCATAAATTTTATAATATTTTTATCCAAAATTTAAAAAAAAACTTATGAAATTTTTCATTTTGAAACCAAAAAAATCTCGGTTCAAAACACAGTCTGACCATAAAGTTTCTGCACTCACAGCCCCCTCCTTCATCAGTATTGATTTTTTTTTTTAAGGACAAACTCAAACTCTACGAAGCTCTTATAGCTTGTCTGTAGAAACACCCCCTGGTCTAGGTAGGAATCGAACCCGCACCACCAGATTGATGCACTATGCTACGGAGGCTCCCTACCTTTGAGAAGTAAAACGTCGGCGAGCTAAAACAATAATTAATGCTTCAATATAACACCAGAGACGCAGTAACTCTGTTTTAAAATTTTTCGCACATTTGCAGATTTTGCAAGAATCAAGTTCTCTATCATTCTATCGCTTCAACATTTCTGTCTTCTGTAGTCAATGCCTTTCCCACTAGTTCCGCTGTAATGCATTTCATATGTAGGAGACACTCGCCAAGCACTGGTGAAATAATACTAAAAATTAATATCTAAAGCGCGACTCCCTCGAATAAACCCTTAGCACTTTCTTCACTCCAACTATTTTTAATGATCTCCTTATGTACATACATACATATATGTAGTATTTGTGTAATAAGTCAGTTAAAAAGGAAATAAATTGTAAATGTAAGTGAAATGTGTAATAAATAATAAAATGTATAGCGTGTCACATGTTCAACATTAACCAATACAGCAACAATATGTTTGAGATTGATTTGTCCTGCTTGTGTTTGGGCGAGTTTGTTTTTCTCTTCATTTTTGTTGTTTTCCCTTTATAATCATTTATTTATACACTTTACGGCCTAAACGAGACCATATTGACAGGACACAACAATAACACCTCCATGCAGATATATATATATATATATATATACAGTACATACATATGTACTTCAGTAAATAACAATAATAAAACAACAACAACAACTGAAAATCTTGTAAAAATTTGTTAAAGCAAGATGGGCTGCTATCCGTGTAGGAAGTCCTCTGGTATTTTGCCATTATGGGGACACTATGAAATATTTATAAGAAAGCGACTGACTATACGTGTGCATGTGTGGCTAAGCATATAATAAACAACCAGAATAAAGTATCTGCACACAAACATCATTAATAATAAATTGAACAAAAGGTGTTTGCAACTGTATTTACTTCAGCATTTTCTTTTTATTTTCCCTCGATGTGCGGATGTGGTATTTTGTCAAGGCTTTATTTTATAACAAAATTTATCCAAAACCGAAAGAACAATGAAAACAAAAGATAAGGAAAACATAAAACAACGGCGAAGCAAGTGTTTCGTTACACCAGATAAAATATACTCATAATAAAGTTGTATAATAGATTTAACTCACTTACGAACTTTTACAGCTGTATTTAATAAACGAACCTCCGAACATTTGCAAGACTGCTGGTCATGTACGTGATGGTCTCTTGGATAGTAAACGCAATTTTGGATTTACCATTGCAAACAAACAAGTGATATTGTCTTATTATGTCACCTTATGATCCCGAATACATATTTTACAAATAGTTCAGTTACATAAAATGGAATTCTTTTTTTTTCCTGCCACTTCATTGTGTTATAGCATGCTTTTAACGTGAATAGATGTCGATTGAATGAGGAACAAGTCTTGCCGAAGGACTTTCTCAATGTTAGTTGGGCAAATGAATGTGTGGCCCAAATTATAAACGCACTTGTAACATTTTATGTCACTTGTAGACCTCTATTGTGTTTGCGTATTATATTGGGAAGACTTTTATTATTATGCCTTGTAAGATGAACATAGGCTCCTGCCATAACTTTACAATATTTGCTTTTAATACTGTTGCTGTTCCTACTTGAGTGGCTATATGGCTTAACTTATTGCCTAAAGTGCTTGTTTTATATGTTTAAACATATTATGGGCTTTGCTGCTTACATTATGCTTTACTTTCTTTTATCAAATCTTTGCCAGGAATTTTTATGATTTTTATTCTTCAGTGTTTTTGTTTTCGTGAAAGGACCACATGTGTTAACATCTTAATAAAGGGAAACTACAATGAAATAAAAAAACAAGCTATGAATGAGGGCCTGTAGTGGGCGTGTAATACGAGTGTACACATTTAAGTATGTGTATGTCATACAAAACAAGTTCATTGTGAACACACACTTGAACGAAAATAATGCATTCAATCAGAACTGAGAATAAACAATAACAACAAAACATTAAAATAATCCCATACGTTCGTGCTAGAAGTGTCCAATTAAAACACAGGTGGTATTTAATATGTGGGAATATTGTTTAAGAAGATTTATGATTTATATATTAGAAGCTCCTACAGCCACATTTATTTATATTGTTATCCATGAGAAATATGAAAACAGATTTGCAAGAAGCGGTAGCAGAGAAGAAGTAAATCGATTTTAACAAATGTCCGAATTTAGAAGCCTCAATTGAATCATCTTTCTCTCTCTCTCTCTCTCTGTGTATAATGGCAGTGGTCCTTTCACCTAGAGTTTGTGGAAATAATGGTGTCAGTCCAGTTTGTCAAAATATACTTGATATCTGATATAGTTCACAATTTTAAAAAAATTCCAACTTTTATTGGATTTATTTTGAAAGCTACGAAATGAAAAAAAAATGTTAAATAATTGATTTTTTATATATTTTTAAGATCATTGTCTCTTTCGGCGGCATGAAGTAAATCCCCAGAGCAGAAATTAACCAAGTCTCCAAATTAAAAAATGAACTAGTCCCACAAATTTGGGGACTTAGCTCATTGGTGACATGGTCCATGAAATTGTCTTTTTCATATTTAAGTTGAGAGAGCGAATGATCGTGTCTTACTGCTAAGACACTCTATGGCGCCACTGTGATGAATGGAGGACTCGAGAGTTACTGGGCCTGAATAACTTCAGCTTAACGATTAATTCGTCAACATACCACCCTAGACGTAATACCTCTGCATTACAAATTCTTAAAACATCAACGACTTGTTAAGCATTCTATCCTTTTATCTCTTCACCTCCTGTCTTATGTTATGGTGCAGACATCGCTTACATAAGAGATATCTCTTGAGCAGTAGTCCCAAAAAATTGTCTATTAAAATTGCAAAGGGAATGTGAAGGTAGTATGATCCTTGTCTGGTCTGCGGTTACTACCAGGGTCACTTCGCTAGAGTAGAATTTAAATTTAACTGCAAATTTTTTTAACACAGTAATATTGCGAACTTGGCTACATTAATTAATGATTATTTTCTAGTTAATTTTAAGTAAAAATTTATTGAAATGACAGTGAAGTCTTCATGATGCTCCTAAGACCCCATTGTAAGCACTGTGAAAGTAAATATTTGTGAAGAAAACATAAATCAAAAAAAAAGCAATTTATTGCGCAAAATAAGTCTTCAATTGTTGCTTCATTCCAGGTTTCACTTTAAACTCTCGGCGTTCATTCTTTTCTTGTTCATTTTGCATAATTTACTATGTTTTTATTCTGTACAAGATACTTTTTTTATTCATCCATTGCTAAACAGATTAAAATGAGAAATTCTTTATTTAACCTCTGCCAACTTATGAAAGAATTACAAACACATTGTACACACTGATACTTTTGCAGTGAACTCTAGTAGTACAAATAGGGATACCAATATTCGGGGTTTTAAGATCTCAAGCGCCATCCTCCTGTCTTAAGGGAATCACAGCTGAAAAATAACTTTGGGAATTTGTGAAAAATATAGTCTGATTTTCATGGAAAATCCACTATTCGAATTGGAAGGAGATATCAAAAATATGCTTGAAAACTATTAAATTTATAATTCCCTTGGGGAACTTCTTTTTTCCGAAACCCTATAATATTTTAACTTATCGTGTGTGAATGTATTCATCTTTCTTTTCTTTGTTGTATTAAAAATGTTTCTTCTTTTTTGCATACTTGAATAAAGGGAGATTGTCTTTCAATTCTTTAGAATTTTTTCTTTTCGTTTTTCTGTTCAAACATTTATAAACCAAACACTCCGTCTCCTTAAGAGGAGTTTCGATATGGTTTCTAAAAACGCTTTCTCATGTTGTGGCCATCCCTCATCATAGTACCACTAAACAATAGTTGATATCTTTTTTGTGTGTTTTGTGGCACCTAGTAACTTCGAGAACGTCTATACAGCAAGGAAATTGCAAAAGATGCATACAAATCGTCTACCAGTTGGACTTTTTTATTCCTCCCTTTCACATCTCTTGTAGTTAGCCGTTGTTACAACTCAATAGGCCAAAAGAACATTTGCCAACAAGATTATAAGCATGTAATAAAGTCAAAAGTTGAATGATGTACAAGTATAATGAAATAATATGAAAAAGAAAGAATAAATCTGAAGAAATTATAAAGTGTATTTAACATGTCTTTTTCTTAATTTTTCTGTTATGGAGGAGTGAGTGACACTGCAAAGGCGGAGAAAGATAAAAGGTAGCACCTAAAAAAAGTATTATTGTATTTAATGCATGTACGTCCATACTCGTAAACGATTAGTAACAAATACCGTCAATTATTGACAGTTGAGTAATTGATTGTTTAAATTATAGAACTTCAAAATAAATTCCGCTGTGTAATTGAAAATTATCTACGAAGAAAAGTTTTTGATAGAGCAAAAATAATGCAAACATTGAAGTGTATTGTTCAACATTTGATTAGATACGTATGTATGTGTAGCATGTGTACCTCCACTAACACAGGACGGGTAGTTTTTGTGGGAAACCATAAAATAAAAAATTGTACGCGAATATTCCTGATTGACACTCTTGAGAATTAAATTTAAAGATATCGTATCGACTGATCCGACGGTAGTGTTTTGAATAAAATTATAATTAACCGTGAGGCAGAGATGCAAACCGAGTACATTTTGTCGGCGGCGGCCGCGAGCAAAATGGGCTAATAGAATTAGCCGGCGATCAGCCGCTTGGTTCGGCGCCGCGTTTCGTACTAATCAAACGGCGGCGAGGTTTTTAGTCATTCCCAGTCGCGAGGCAAAAAAATTATCTTTAGAAAAAAAAAACACCATTCGTTTCCTACTGTTAAAGCTTCATACGATATATAGCCCACTGTTATATATCCATACATATAGTACATACATACATACTTACATATACATCTTTAAGCTTTGTACGTTTTAGTATGAGTAAATCTTAATTAAATTATGTTAATATTTCATATACTTTATTTTTCAGGATGTGATATTCCCTGATAAATATTTTTCAATTTCCAATAATGAAACCTCCATATTTCCTTTTTGTATGCCGCTTTAAATTAACTGTTACTCACTTTCCCATTTAGCATTATTTATGCAATTCAAATTGATTTATTGCATAAATTATAGTTGTTTTTTATTTTGGAATTTTAATTAGTATTTCAAAAAAAGTAAAAAAGGAAACACAAGAAAAAATAATTGCAGCAGCCACAAACTACAAAGGAGAGCAACGAAACAAGGAAAAATATATAAATTTAATTTTGTTGTTTGTATGCGAGTGACTGCATGGGTGTGTGTATTATAAAATGCATCAGCAATATCATGGTGATTTGTCAAAGGATATGAAAAATGGAAATTTTCTTTGTATTGGAAATCGATAGCCAAGAGTATGAAATTTTAAAAAGGCTTTCATTTCTCCATTCAAGTGAAGAGTTTTTATATTTAAGTGTCATTTAAAAACAGAAAAATAATAAAAAAGGGCATTTTTTAGATATTTTTCACTTGGTTATTTATGAGTAACACATTTATCCAATACTGCCCACTGTCTTTTGACAGACGTTATGTATTGATAAGTAAAACATATATACCAAATTAGGATAGTTTCGGTGCTGCCCTTCTTCAGATATACAGAAATCTATGTTGTGGTTGTATATAAGCCATCATACGAACTCCACTTCAATCGCGACCACTTTTCGACTGATGACGTTTCGGCATGGACTAAATTTCGATACTTCCTTTATTTTCATCATTCTCAGAAGAAATAAAAATCACGTAGAATAATTAGAAATATCAGTTAAATTTTATGTGATATAATGAAGATTTTAAAATTTAAGGAAATTGTGAATGTGATTGCCACTGCAGCGTCGTCTACAACCACGATGACAATGATGACATCGATAGTAACCAATAGAAAATACCACAATGTGACTGGCAATGAAAACGATATAATAACAGTTTTATGTACATGTGCATGTATGTGCACTATATATATAGGAGTTTCCATAATATTTGCTATATTATTTTTAAAAGCTGCATACCCAATTGATAGAACTACGTCTGTTTAAGAGTATTTTTATATTTCTTTCTTAGACCTGTTTAATTTTTCCTTCGCGGAGTAGAAACTATGAGCTGTTAACTAAATAAAAAGGCCTTACGTTTGCTTGTCAATTCTAATAATTCATTAGTAACTCGACTACTGCTCATAATGAATACCAGGTTTTGTGCACGTTTCGAGAATGTTGCAGGTACCTTGTAGTCATATTTTTTACGACTGAGTCGTTAACGTAGTGGTAATCAGAAGACCCCAGTTCGAATCCCCGATCGAACCAAAGATTTTTCAACTATGTCAGCGCTGTTCGCTTGCATTTCAGCAATGGGGGTGGCTATGGCACGTCTATGGATGGTAGTCTGCACGTTGACTACTAAACCAAAAACAGACGTGGGTTCAACCCCAGTTACAGACTAAAATTAAAAAAAAAATAAACATCTCGCATTTTTCTGATGTGCATTAGTGTGTCTTTGTGTGTCAGTTGTTGTCGGAAGGTTGCAGTGGCGAAGGCATAGTCACTGGTCACTGAACAATACCGGCTTCAGCTGATAGCAATCCGCAATCGCATCATAACGCCCTCCCTCATCGGTATTGTGTAGCACCGGCGAAGTAAAATATAGTTCCAGCAAAATGCTTCGTATGTGTAGGAGTCATCTCCTGACTGCTGGTCCCAGATAAAAAAAAAAAAAATAAACAAATCTAAATTACGCCGCAAAGTAGAGTTAAACTGAACGCTATATTGAACAAACAATCGATGATACACAACTATAGAGGCGTTAAGAATTGATTTACTACCTGTATTTAAAAAGAAAAGAAATATGAACTGCGAAACTGAAAGAGCTGATTTCAAGGAAAGGCTCACTTCGCTCCCTTGTGTGAATCATTCAATTGAAGTAGGTCGTTCATGAGCTACACAACTCTACTGTCGCACTGTCTTGAAGTTCAGTTTATGTACGCTGTGGTGTTTTCGTTTACTATGAGCCCTTCAAGTTTGCTTTGCAACGTATGGAAATACTCACATGTTTATGGATCGCTTGTTAAAGCAATAAACTGACAAACC
This sequence comes from Dexiosoma caninum, assembly GCA_963924685.1. Lineage (NCBI taxonomy): Eukaryota > Metazoa > Arthropoda > Insecta > Diptera > Tachinidae > Dexiosoma > Dexiosoma caninum. The sequence goes on along the minus strand of OZ004727.1, from coordinate 697,895 downwards.
AAAAATTTGCAGCCGTCATCATCACCACCATAATCCCCGCCTTCATCTAAAAGTGCGCAATAATAACGCTAAAACTCTTTCAAGTGTATAACAGCGTCTATTACTGCAAAAATGGCCCAACTGCAATTAAAACAGAACCAACAAAACAATGTTGCATGCCAAGCGAATGGTTTCAATTTGATTTTGAAAGTTCCGAAGGTACCTTGTGCTTTAATAAGTGAGTAAAACGCAGATACTCTTGCTATAAGCACATATTATGTTGATAGCGTGGTTTTGGTTTTTTTTTTTTTTTTTAGTGTAGAAATGGAAATTTTTTGCCAAGTGGTGGATAACTCGCATTGGAGGTATTTGTCGGTATTAAAAACGTGTGCGTTGTGGTTTTGCTTTTAATTTAAACTCCTTCTTTTGTCAGCTATTGTATTCAATGATTTGTAAAATATGTAAATTGTTAACAGATGAAATCATCCACTTTAGTCTATGAAAATGAGGAAAATAAACAATGGAAGGAATATTTCAAAAAGTGACCCTTAGTTTTAATTGTTTTGCTAAAAACTCAAGCCTGTTAATTTAAATTGTGGTAAGAAAGAAAAAAATATATGTGTTTTATAGATTGTTTGTTTAGTGATTTGAAAATATTTGCTTCTGCTTGGTTAGGAGAACATGGCTGATTTAAAGCCTTAAATAAATTTTGTTGATTTACTCATGTTATCGTGTTCATTTCCGTCTATCTTTACGTGCACATATACATATGTACATACATACATATGTATATGTATGTGCAAGATATTTTTTGTAGCCGGTTGAATGTTTTTGTTAACTGTGTGCTTCCTTATTGCCCGCACTCTGCTAATGGAACCTGCAACCATCGTTTGGGTTTGGTATGGTAGCACTGCCTTTCTATTTTGTTTTCATAGTAAATTTGGTGGCTGGAGTTGTTGATTGCTCTGGCTTTGCATTCAATCAATGTTCATTCGATTTGTTTTCAATAAAGTTCACATTTTCGCGTCGTGGTTTCTGGTCCACTTTCATGTGTCTTATTGCGCTGATACGACTGCCTGCACGAGAATGTGAATTCGTAGACGAATATTAAAGTTACCAATTTCCAATTGATGATATCGCTACAATGGCGTTGTTGTCAATTATTACAAAGATGTCGATGTTGATGTGTATGTTGTATTGTGTGGTATACAATGCCACTAGTTATTCTCTGCGTGGCTGCGTGCTGATTTAAAAAGTTTTACCTTAATGAAAGTGTGCTTTTATGTTCATCGTGTGTCTTCTAATATTCAATTTATGTGTTTTTGAATGTGTATTTTCTCTGGTCTTTATCATTTCTGTTGGGTTTTTCTATTAGAGCTCGTAATGGATTTCGTCTGTTTGCAGTCAATATTTGCAAAAGTGTGCATTGGTTTAATTGTGTTTAGAAGTTATAGTGGGAATTTCTATTTGATGGCATATCTTCAGCCGCTTTTACGAAATTCTTTGGTCAATTGATTGCGATTTTACTTACACACACATACAAGACTTATTTTTATACATTGTATGCATACATATGTATCGGGTGTTTCTTTTTTTTTTTAGCTGCATGAGATCTATCGACACCGAGAAGTATGGTTCGACAGCTGAGAATGTCAAACTGTATTGATATTTCTGTTCAGTAAGGTTTCGCAATTCATCATGAATCGTTTAACGCCAGAACGCTGCCCTCTTCGCTTGCAAGTTTGCTTTTTCATTAGCATCATAACGTTCATGTATCACTGTTCCTGGATGTCAGATTATTCAGTGCGCTGTGACACTCCAAAATGATTCTCGAGCTAAAGCCTTCAGAACATACTGACTGTCAAAGAGTATTTTGAGTCCTACTCTCCTGCAGTCTTTTCCCCGTAGAATATGTACTGCTTCGAGTGAAATATTGTAGATTCCTTGTTGAGAGCAAGTGATCTGTGGATTCTGGGTTGCAGTACCCCTGCACCCATATATCGTTTTCGATCCATCGATATATGTACCATTTTTAGGGTTCCGCCTTCACTCATCCCTTTTAGAGAAAATAACCTCACATCCCCTTCAAAAGCAGAGTGTATTTCAAAATGATCAGAAGTTCGGTTTATATTCATAAATCTTTCCAGGCCATTTAGAATTCTTAGGTGGCCTGTGAAGTTGCCTACTTTGAAGTCTCGATATGTATGTCCAGTGAAGAAAATTATGGATGGTATTGCTCACAATGTGTGGCATACGGCTGTGGAAACATTTTAAAGAGAGTCAATTTAAATAGTCTGCTGTAGATAATTTAATTATTTTTAATTTATTTTTAAGTTTTGCATCAATAATTTCTAATCATCAGAGAAAACATCCCAGTCAACGCATGACTTTGAGAACGGTTTATGTTGTTATTTAATAGATGAGCTTAAACAATTCTACGTGGAATATCCTTTCGCTCATATCGACAAAGCTAAGTGGTCATGAATTCGTAAGTATCTATTTTGAACATAAAAAATATATGAAATGTTGTTGTTAATCTGCCTGTTTAATATTAATATGATGCAAATATCTGTTTATAAACTGGCTTACATACATATGTGCGTCAGCTTCCTATTTGTGTGTGTGTGCATTAATGTATTTGTGAACCGTTTAATTTTAATGATTCGCTGCTGCTACGCAAAGAATATTTATTTCAATCTACTTTTTTTTGTAGTTGAGCTACTGAAATATGCTTAAGCTTCCGTTTGAAAGTCAGCAACCATTTATTTACTAGTATCGTTGTACTTTGTTTTTTATTTTCAATGACAGTTTGGGTATTTTTTCTTTTAAGTTTTCATGCCTTTGAGGCTAAAAAAGGCTAATTTTTTATCGGCATTAAATATTTTTTATTCCACTTGATATTGATTTGTAATTTAAAATGTTTTCCTCACAAGCTCGTTTAAACTTTGGAATAGCAGACTTGTTTCATGCTTGACATTTTGTTGACATAATATTTGCTGCATAGAAAAGTTTTTCTCAACTTTTCTCTTTTGCTGGTATAATATTTCGAATAAAGAAATATACATATGTACATGTGTGTATTGCCTATGAATCTGTACATATAGTTATGAACGTATGCATACATACATATGTACATTAGGCTGGTGCACAATTGTGCCCACAAGTTTTAAATCTGTTGAACTTCATTTAAAATAAAAAATATGAATGTGTTAGTCACAGTGTAAGTGTGTGTGTGTTTGTCGAAAACCTCTGTTGCATTGCTTTGGTTTACGATTGTTAACAAGAATGTAAAACATGGCATTATTTTTAAAAATAGCAACAGGGATCATCCTAACGCACATATTTAAACATATTGGATACTGCCAATATATATCCATATGAGAGTTTTTCTTTCGAAAGTAAATAATAATTTGCATATTGATTGCGAAATATGTAAATATTAATTTATAGCAGCACAAGAACAAAAACAGAAATTTTAAAGGAAATAATACGGACCTGCTTAAGGCAACATATACGGAGTGTAAATATCAAACACATTTTCAATATTTAACATCTTGTTTGCAAAAATAAGAATGTTTTGCTTATAAATTAAAAGTACTGAGAAATCACAAGATTTGTAGTGTTAATAAATTTTGCTTGTGAATGCTTTTACATCTCCATTAGTTGATTTATTTATTTATTGAAATAAATTAATTTTAATAGAAGTATATATACATACAATTATATGTAAGTATATGGACGTGTGAAGGATGTACGAATACACATACTTATGTATATTCTTGCAGGCATTAGATAAAAGACAGTTCTCGTTAAGACCGGCCAGTTGAAACGTCTTATGAAACAGATTTTTCACGCTAGAAAATTCAAACGTTTATTTTTCAATTAAATATTTGCATGTGTGTTTCAAATCTTCTTCAGGAATAGATATTTGGTTGTCAAACTTGCCTTTATCGTTTTCATTTTTCTTATGTTATATGTATATCAGTTGAAAAATTAAGTACTGACGATTATTTTCGGCGGTGCCTATTCGGAACATATCAGTTATGTGATTTCCTCGAGACAGAAAACTCCTCTCCTAGTCGTAATTTTGAAAAATATATAACCTAAGAGTCGGTTATACTCGAAAATATTATACTCGTAATTAAATGGTACAACTAAAGTATTTTTGAAATTATAATATGAAAAGGTTGTAATTTTTTTGTTTTGTATTTTGATTTAGCTCACGAGTTTTCATTATCATCACAACAATTGTTTTGTGCTTCCACATGACTTAATCATGATTACGGTAGTCTTTGCTTAGAGCAATTACGCAGTGACTTATTACACTGACTCGGAGGCAGAAAAATCCACAACAATATGCAATTTTGAAAGAATAGTAATAATAATGCCGAGAAGGTGATAACCTATGAAATGAATGAAAAGAAATCAGCAAAAATAATTTTTGTTCTTCCTTTCGTTTGTTGCTTTATAAACTTAAAATGAACAACAAAAGGAGGCGTGTTTGTGAAAGTGAAAGGAACAAACCCAAACCAAAGAGTGAAAAATGCAAAAGCTAACTAAACATTTTTTCCAATCGTAAAGTCCTTTTTGCATTATTCATTGAACTTTTGTAGGGAGTTTATGAAAGGAAGGTTTCTCTATCCCAAAAACCACAATTTATTTATTATGGGTTTTACTTTCAAAAACCTCTTATTGTGTGATGCTTTTGAGCGATACAGAGCTTTATAATTTTCATTTTCATTTCCAATTTCATTAGAAATAAATTGCAAATCTCCATTATTTCTTTTAATTTCTTATTTCGATTTGATTCTCATTTAAATTCGAATGGATGTGCGAATCTATGGATGGATGGATGTACAATACGTTGTACAGGAAGTGTTATAAATGCGTCATTTTGCTTTAATATGCAATCAACTTGTTTAGTGATGTATGCAATAATGTATTGTTTTTCAACACTGGTTCGTATTCACTCATGAATGTGCATTTTGTTTTCCTATTTATTCGTATTGATGTGTATATTCATAAAAAAATACTTGTGCTATGCCAGCAGATGCAAACACACGTGTGAAGGTTTTTTTTTTTTATTGCAAATATATTCGTTATGCGAGTAGGTCTCACATGCACACTTCTTTATGTATTATATACAGTGGCTGAGTAGTTTAATGAACTTAATATTTTTATTTAAGCTCAAGATTTAGTTTAATTGGTGGTATGAATGTATTCAGTACAAGGAATATCAAAACAAATCAAATTACAATTGCTAATCCTTCCTACGGTCATACATTATTACGAATAGACAAGGCAAAACAATTAATATGTAGTCTGTCTATAAGTCGGATTACCTGAATTGAATTGTCTTATTTATTACCTACAGCTTTTCATTGCTATACAATAATAACAATAATAGTATGTGCGAGTAATAATTTATACAATACTCTTACCATGTACATACATATGAACACATACTGGTATGCACATATGATCACTTATTGTAATTGAAATATGAATTGTTTTCTATAAAATAATTTACAGTTGTTTGTAATGTCTGTACATCATATGCACGTAATAAAAAGCCTTCATACAGTGCAAAAGTGAACCATTATTAAGACATTAAAAAAAAAACAAATTAAAAATGAACTGGAGGAGTGTTTTTATTTGCTCACTTGTGGTTTTATTGTTTTTTCTTTTCATATTTGTTGTAGCTTTAAAGAGAACCCCTTTGACAGCGAAGTTTTTGCACTTTTTTTTTTATAAATTAAAATACTTTTGTATTCAGTTACTCCGCATATGAGTATAAATAAGCATACAGTTCACTCACAGTCACTCGTTTTGTACCAACAACTCACATCTGCCATTGAAGTCTTCATGTGTGCAAACATTCAGGCACACCTACACCTACAAACATGTGAGCGCTCAAACATTAGCACGTTCATAAACTTCCTCATACATGCACGTACTCACAATGAAAAACACAAGAATATATTTGTGTGGCATTGTTTTATTGTAGCGGAAATGATAATTTTTTTTTATTCATCAGGAAATTGCAAACATTTTTTTTGCTATCGTTATTGTGTTGTCGGGTTTCAGTATGAATTTAATACGTACAAATGTATAATGTTTCTACCGTTTTAATATGAAGCGAATCTTATTTCCTTGCCTGCATAATATTTTAATTTAAGCATTGTAAGGTATTTACATGTATGCATGTTTATGTGCGTACAAGTCTTTATGGAAGTGTGAGTATTTGTTATTCTTTATGTGTCGCCATTTTTTAATTCGCGAAAATCATTCTGTGTCTGTCTAATATGTATTCCTTTGGGATTTATAGACTTGTTCTGTTCTCATATAAGCTGTTAATTTTTAAAAGTGGAATAAGTCCAGTTTATAAAAACATGTGTTAGCGGCAATTTTATTTAAGTTTGGCTACATAACATTATAGCAAATGTATGAGTCTATTACTAGTATATATAAACATAACTTATTGCAATTATTATTGATTATTACGACTTCAGTACGGATTGCGCTAGAGAAGATATTGCTTTGAATATGCTCCCAAGATAATTATGTTATTCTTCTGATGAAATGGTGAGAAGTAATGCACTGATTTTATTGAGCTTTCTTTCTCAAATTCTAATTATTGTATTGTTACTCTTATTACAATTTTTTTTTAATGTTATTCGAAGCAGAAAATCTATGCTTTATATAAATAATTTATCATACAGTTGTATAAATGAGTTGACACCTATAAAAAAGGCGTTAATATATCCACTCGGAACTGTATTGGAAGGGTTGTTATAAATGCTTATTTCCAACAACGATGCTATGACAATTCTGGGGGTTTCGACCTTATAAAGAATGCAGAACACTCTGCAACATCTCAATTTGAGCGGATGTGTAATTTTATTTAGGCGATAAATTTAACATAAGTTTGTCAAATAACTGCCTAATGTGACAGTAGTTTAAAAAATTATGGGCTTGTATTTTCTTATAATTTTTAAAAAATGTTATATTTGAAAGTGGAATAAGTACATTTGGGTACTGACAAATTTTTTTTCTGCTAAATAAATTTTATAACTTATATTTCATGTATATATTTTAAATGTAATAAAAATATCACTCAAAGAGATTAACGTTTGCCAATACTGTCAATCTCACTCAAACGCAAACCTTCAAATATCTTGAAACAAGAAAAAATGGAATTATTCCACTTTCAAATATAACAGCTCACATATTATTTTTCGTTTATAATTATTTACTTTTTCTAAATTACAAACAAGTTCGTCTGGCTTAATATTTAATTTGTTGTGAATTCGAATTGTCAATTAATTCTTTGAAATGGTAGAAAATAAGTTCGAAACAATTGTAATAAAAAATAAAACCCTTGCAAAAACGTTTAATTATTTATATGTGTAGGTGTGAAATCGAGTAAAAAAATACAACTAGATAACAATGCTAAGCAATTGCTAATTAAATCCATTAAATATATTTTGAAATCTTCTATATATATAAAAAAGAATGTGTCTATGTTTGTTTGTTTTCTTGTAGCTTACAGGAAAACAGACCTCTAGACTGATCTTCCAGAAATTTTCACAACATTTAACTGTGACTCTGGAATAAATTATAGGCTATTTTTTAACCACGCCCAATTTTATGCCCACTCTTTTAAATTATGTTACTCTTTCCACAAATTAGAAATTTTTCTTGTTCAATAATCATGTTGACTGACCAATTTTAATATATTTTTTAAAACACTGTCACTCATCAACCCCTTAAGCAACTTGAGTGATTTTCTCAACATTGGGCAGATCTGGAAATTGAGCACAAGATGGTCACTCTTTGGTCGAGCTGCTTTCACTCTTACTAAGTTAAAAATTCATTTTATGGCTGCAACTGTTTTGTCTCAACAATTAATAAATAATATATATAATGAATATGTATGAGACCCAGCGGTCTATAGCTTAGTCCATCTAATTAGTTGACTTCACAATCTATCTAATAGTGAAACAATCACTAAAATTCTTCTAGCCGTTAATGAGATAGAGTGCTTTAGGTAATTTAAATCAATTAGTGACTACTACGCTCTTCTCATCATACCCATGGGCTAATAGGTGAACCCGTCGTATAACCAATTTCCAATTCTATCCAATAGTGCAACAGTCATTAGAATTGCTCCAGCCGGTAACGAGTTAAAGCGATTTAGATGTTTTAAAGCAGCTACTGACCACTACGCACTTCTCATCCTATACAGGGGGCAATAGTATAATTATAGTGCAGTACCATACCACGTAGTCAGTGCACAGTGTTTTATATTTTTAATTGTGGATTCTTCCGACTGACTGATCAAGTCTTGCACCTTTTTGGTACGTGGACGCACTTTGGACCGAGGGTGCTTCAGTAGGGTAGTTTCAGGTAAGTTTATTATTAAATAAAAATATATGTATTCTATATATAAAAAAATCTCGTGTCACGATGTTTGTCCCGGCTAATTCCGAAACTACTGGATTGATTTTAATGAAATTTCGCACCGATATGTGACTTTGTCCAATTTATAATATAGGCTATATTTTATTGCGATTAATTACTACGATATTCGGGAAGGGCAGGTATAGGCGACAGATGCCTCTCCAAAAAATGAAACGAAACCGACTTTAATGAAATTTAAAAGAGAAATAGTCCTGCGTCTAGAAGGACACACAGACTATATTTATTTCCAAAATTAAGACCACGAGAGAAGGTAGGGGGCAATTTCCGAATCTCCGAAACTAACTAACGGATTTCAATAAAATTTAAAACATAGATTCGTCGGTGTCTAGAAAGTCACATAAAAATTGGATGACTAGGGGACATAATATAGACCTCTATGGAACCATCTAACCGAAGGAGATAAAACATGATATATGCTCATTACATAGTATTACAATAGATATATAATGTTAATTCAAGCTGTTCTGTGTTATTTTTTTTTTATTTTGCATGGTGAAACGTGCAGGTGTCCGCTATGTAAAATGGAAATTCAAATATCTATTTAATTTTTTTATTTTTAATTTATTCATTATTTCTTTAAAATTAAAATTTTAACGTAATATTTTTTTAAAGCGTGGCCAGGTCAGGTAGTATTTTTAAAAGATATGAAAATGTAATTGGAAAAATTATAGAAAAATTGTTGTTGTAAAGAGCATTTTAGCGGCTCCATATGTGGCGGTGATTTAATTGATAATTCGCATATTACGTATACGCACGAGTGTACAAACTCCATAAGTTTACGAAAACAGTACAAATAATTTGGAGCTGATAATTTTTTTTTTGTGATTGAATTTCATAAAAATTCCTATTGCAATTATATTTTAAAATTTTAGATTGATTAATGTAAAAAAACTCTGAATTACAAAATAAGAGGTATTTAAACTCCCATGCGCTTGGTAACATGTCAATATTTCTATTTATTTCTCTTATATAATAAGATTTAATTGACATAATTTGATTTTAATCAATTATAAGGACAACTGATAACTGAAAACTGAATAGGATATGAATAATTATTTAAAATGTTGATACTGACATCCAAGCGTACAAACTAAATGGATTTTAACCAATAAAAAATATATAGTTCTTGCAGTCACTGCTAAAGATCCATAAAAAATTTTCTGTAGCAAAATTTTAAATAAAATAATTATTCGGAGTAGATAATCTTTTAATGTATATTAGTATAGCCTTTTAATGTGATAATTAAAATGAAGTTAAAAGTCAATTATTCTACTAAATCGTTTAAAAGAAACTTGGAATGAAAATAAATATTATTTTTATATTTACGGAATTGTAGTTATTTCAAAAAAATATAATTTGCTGATTATAAATGTGTTATTTTAAATTATTGTAGGTATGATTCATGTCGCACGAATTGGTTATTTAATTATGAGAGAATGAGGATCTTGGTTACGTATTATTTCGAAATTAAAGTAAGATTATATTGTGTATTTGTATTTTAAAATCTTAAACAGTATTTTTTGAATTTTTTTTAAAGATGTTTTTTTTTTGTTTACTTTTCTATTTCGGAATAATTGGCTGTTTGTCAAGTGATTTTGCTTATTTAAGTTTTAAACTGTTAAGAAATATCTAAGACATTGCAAATTTTTTGTACGTTTCCGTCTGGGGAAGCTTTCCTCTGCTTAAATTCGTACATCCTTGAAATAATATCATAAAACAATTACAATTGTTATGTTAATTTTAATTTTCTATGTTTAGCTCTTAGTTACGAACGAAAATTTGTTAATTTACACAATAATTATAAAGTCTGGTGTAACTCACAAAATGCTGAGACAAATTCAAGCACCTTTCTTTCCAAATACTTATATATGAAATATATTGTACGGATATACATAGTATATTTATACCTATTTGTAGTGGTATATTCACATAACACAACAAAGATATGCATGCGTATAATTTTGATTACATTGGTATGTGTGAATTACTGAACATTTAAAATAATTATTGTAATAGAAATTTCGAATTTCACTTGAAACGTTGTCTGAAAGTAGGCAATGCTATTTTAATAGCAGATTAAAATATGCAAGAAAATTCATATTGAGTCTATCAAATCCTCTAGGCTAAAAGGAGATTTTATAAATTAAATTTAATTGTGATTCAAATTTACAATCGTTACAGCCTTAGATTTTTGGTAGAGTTTCATGAAACATTAAATATTTCTGTTAAGAATATAATATCCCTAAAGTGATTAACGATCCTTAGACATGTTGATTTGCACATAGAGAAATGCTATTTATTTTTTTTTTTTTTTTTAATTTGAAAAGGCTTTTTTTCATGTTTTTCCACAAAAACTTTACAAACCAAAGTTGTGCATTGATTTGTTTTTATCTACACTTGTCTTGTTGCTGTTGCCTACTATTGCAGTCAGACGTCATTTATCTATTGATAAGTAGTGCTTCTGGTCAATGGATTTCCTTTATTTTTTGTTTTTCAAACGTTTTTTGCTCTTTTCTGTACAAGTATTTCTGTTGTGAAGTATATTAATGGATTTTTTTTCGTGATTGAAGGGCATTAAAATTGTTGTATAGCAATTCATACACACTCATCTATTCCCACATAAACACACACCCACACACACAATACGCAGTTAATATTTCTGTGGGTGTTTTGTTTATAAACGAACTGTTCAGTACATCCACAACACAAAACTGTACGACGAAAAATGACAGACAGAATCCTGAACAGTTAAAATTGAAAAGTCAACTTAGTTGCAATGTTTTGCGCACGCTTCTCTCTGGGTGGCGATGGCACGATGGATGGTAGTCTGCACGTTGACTACAAAACCAAAAACAGACCTGGGTTCAACTCCAGTTCAGAATATATAGGGGTATATGCATGCTAATAGCCTCGTTTGGGCAGGAGAAGATAGCGTCGATTTTTTGGCCAATTTGGAGAACTCTAATTTTCTCGGAAACGGCTCTAAGGATTTTTAGCACGGTTCCTTCATTTTGAAGGGGAAAGTGTCAGCTTTCAGAATATATAAGTGTGTATGCGTGCCAAAGCCTCGTTTGGCCAGGAGAAGATAGCGTCTCTTAAAATAATTATCATTTCACCACTTTTAAATTCCCAATTTGAAACATATGATGAAAATACCCACAATGTTCCCGTAAAAATTTTCCCGGTTTTTAAATTCCTATTTTCGACGCTAACTTATCGACGCTATCTTGGCCCACGTAAAATCAAATCTTATAACCACAACACACTTTTCGATGAAAATGACCAACAAGAAAAATACAATACTGTATAATAACATAATTGCACAATGCACACGACGTTAATACGCGCTTGTGAAATGACTAACAGTTAAAACCAATTACTTACAGAAAATAACAACTCACATGGTGGTAGTTTTTTTTTTCATATTTTATCCAGTCCTGCTGAAATTACAATGTTTGTTTTTTCTTCTACATATTTGTTGGTTGTGTATTGCAGTGGTGTCTGCGTTTATGCACAGAAAAAGTTCATCCGTTGTTTGTACGAAAATCTGATGATTTAAAGTATAATACACATATAAAGTTCATTTAACATTCAGATTGATTCCTTTTTTACTTCTCTACTCTCGTATTCATTTTTCATCTTTGCTGGCGCACATTGTTATTTACGTGGGAGTACATTTATTAAACATTTCTTTTGCTTTTGTTTTTGTAACAAAAACTTGCAGCATTTCTGTTGTATATCTGTAGGCTTTGGGTTAAGTATAGCCATTTATTTAGTGTTGCCTGATATTATTTAAAGCGTTAAAAGAATGATAAAGTTCAAATGTTGCACAATTAATTGAAGGCAATTTTCCAATTAAGTTTTTCTTGTTGCTGTATTTTGCACAATTGTTTTAAATATTTGGTAATCAATACAAATAGAGTAATTAAATTTTGCTCTTTTTGTTGCTAAATCTATTTTATTAGATTTGAAGGAGGAGTATAGTGGAAATAATTAATTCCTAATGAACTATAGTTCAACAATATTATTTATATAAAAGATAGAGATGTAAGTGATGGTGGAAATCGGTAGCACTTTCTGTGTTTTTAGGCATTCAAAAAATGTATTAAGAAAAGCGTGATTTTCGAACAACAGTCCTACATTTATTTCTTTAGAATAATAACCTGGCAGTTTTTTTAACAAATCATTAGGCTGTTGCACGTATTTCACAAGTCTAATACTCACGCGCTATAACGAACCCCTCTTAAATCGAATTTTTTTTCTCTTGGCCCAGTGCTCAGGGGAAACCCCCCCACATATGCAATTCATTGCACTGGGACTAGAGAGACAGGGATAGTGTGGGGAATAAGTGGTGAAAGCGGAAAACAAAATTCCTACTTTACCGGCTGGGAATCGAATACGGGCGCTTTCAACGAACAAGTTCTCCGTTTTGCACTAATATTTCATACAAATTATTACGGTTATAGCGAACTCGGGTTATAGCTAATTTTTGTTTATCTGGGACCAGCACTCAGGAGATGACTCCTACACATGCGAAGCATTGTGCTGGAACTATAGAAAAGGGATAGTAGGAGAAACGACAGGAGGTGAAGCTTAATTAATTATTTTACAGCTCTGCTTTCGCACGGTCTTCGTTTTTTTTTACTCGTAGCAGTGCTGGAGCTTCGGTTTAGTAGCCATTTTTATTATTATTTTACTTCGCCGGTGCTACACAATACCGATGAAGGAGGGTGTTCTGATGTGATTGTGGATTGCTATCAGCTGAAGCCGGTATTGTTCAGTGACCAGTGACTATGCCTTCGACACTGAAACCTTCCGACAACAACTGACACAGAATGACACACTAATGCACATCAGAAAAATGCGAGATGTTTTTTTTTTTTATAATTTTAGTCTGAAACTGGAGTTGAACCCAGGTCTGTTTTTGGTTTTGTAGTCAACGTGCAGACTACCATCTATCGTGTCATCGCCACACTCATATCATAATTTTGTAACATTACCAGTTGTTCGCTTAGTTAAAAAATAAATAATAAATTTAATTTAAACTCACAGCAACTGAAGATATGCAAGACACAAAAATATAAAAGAAATTCCCTAAATGTACCTGAAAAAAAGTGAAACATGTATCCGAAATTGCAAAGTCTACATTGTCAACAATTTTAAAAAATTAAAGAAACTTTTAAAGAAAATTTTTTGAAAAGAAATTGTGAAGACTCCAAATAAAAAATTATTTAATCCGGTTATAACGAACCCTGTCTATAGGGAACAAATTGTTCGGTCCCGCGGAGTTCGTTATAACTGAATCCACTGTATATTCCGTTGGAAATTTATTTTGCTGCAGAAAAAAAGACGTGCTTGATGTATCGTGTAATGTGCGTCTTATCTGCCATACAGATAACGAATTTTCTCTGACGAGCATTTAGTCGAAAACTATTTGCGTTGAAAAATAATCGTAATCTCACTTTGTGAAATATTCCTACTGCTTAGATTTCAAATCATTAGTAAAGAGATAATGTCTGCGTAAATCGTATTAATTTTTTTTCTTATAAATTATGAAGCTCGCATAACGAACATTGAAAATGATATGGAGCTGGTGATTAACTGCAACATAATCGTTAATGTTCGCTGTAAGTATTTTCTTATAGCTGAGACTTACCATTGCCATACATATGTGTATGTGTATATGTACGTACGATTTTGGAATTATTATTCACATTATTTTATATATTTTTGCAAGTGAAATTTTTATTTTCTGATTTTTAATTTATACAATTTTAAAATTTGTTATTTATTATTCACATTAAATATACTATATGTGGATATATGTACTTATGTATATGTGTATGTATATGTGTATGTTTATGTATGACTTTATAACACAATCACACAATTTATTAACATAAAATTCACCAACAAAATGCTTCTATAATTTTCTAATTTTTTTTTTTTCTTTCAACATTTTGTTTTATTTTGCAATCGATTAAAATGTTCAGCTGAAGATACAAAGTGTGGCAATAAATTTCCTTGTTATATATGAAACACTTTAGAGTAATATTCACATTCACTTAAATTGTACAACTTAATAATGTCATTTGTGAAATGCCCAAATGCTTAACTACATGTTTTGAAGTTTTCATTCGATATCAACCTTAAATGGCTCTTAGCCGCTTGTTTTGTTTTAATATTTATAACTCTTAAATTTATATTTTTATTATTCATGTTACAAATGGAAAATATGTGAAAATATATGTATGTATGTACTTGTTTGTAAATATGTATGTATTTGCATTAAAATATCTATTTAGCTACACAATTATTTTACTGCCATGTATTTATGCATCTTTGGTAAATGGGTAATTATTAGTTTTATTTTTTTTATTGCATGTGATAACACTTTTCGTATGTAATAATAGTCTAATGCTAATTCGTTAAATAACTATAAAATTTTAAACTTATTTATATACTGAAAATTACACTATTCGACAGTACGCATAAAGGTTTTGTAAAAATTGAACTGAAATGTACAAGAAGATGATGTTTTCAGTTTTAAAAATATATTTTTAATTAAATGGTTAATGTAAAGTAGCGTAATCACTTGCGAATTGATTTGTTTGCATTTTTGTTTTTGCTTAAAAATTTAAATTTTTTCTTTCCGTGTACCAGATCCTCCATTAAAATGCTGTCAAATTAAATTTAAATAAATTGTTATGGAAACTATGAAATAACTCGCATTTTTCCTGATGTGCATTACTGGGTCTTTGTGTTAGTTGTTGTCGGAAGGTTACAGTAACGAAAGTACAGTCTGTGGTTACTGAATAGTTTCGACTATTCAGCTGTAACCAATCCAGAGCCACATCAGAGCGCCTTCCTTCGTCGGTCTATTGTAGCTCCAGCGAAGGAAAATAATTACTGAAAATTCAAAATTGAATAGGTCTCCTTAACATTAAGGGCAAAAGCGTATTAAAGTCGAACTTCTTCATAGTGAACTGCTTTGGAATGAAGCTCTCCATATTATGAATTGATTTCAAAACGACAGCTTTTTAATTCAAAGTTTAATGTATTTTGAATTTCCATTCAATTAATTTTTCTTTACGCCGAATTTTTATACAATGAATTTTCCTTTATGGTGAATAAATTTTGCAAGTGTAAATTTAACGCATACATATGCCTTTTTATCTCGATGTAAAGAATTATTTCAAACAGTTTTGTGCTAGTTGTATACATTTACATCTAATTAAATCCTAATGCCAAACATTACATTCAACATGAGCAGATTCAGGAAAGGAAGACGTTACCTACATTCGTATATTTGTGGAACTGAGCAGTAACGTGCCGTCTAATGCATTTAAATATCAGATTTATTTAATGAAAAGTGCAAAAATATAATTTCTCTATAATAAAGATTTTTTTTTATTATGCAGCAATATTCTGAGCACGTGCATATTCATTATAGCGAAGTTCGATTGTATTTCTTTTGAGTTCAATTTGAAAATGTATGTACATTGCAATATTCTTTTGGTTGTCAAACTTTGCATATGAAATAAATAATGTTGCTTAAACTTTTGCACAAATTCGAAAAGAGTACGAAGAGAGAGTTAGAGTTCGCTCATTTGAAGAATTTTCAATTAATTACATCTAAAGGAATTATTAAATCTTTTGCTTTCCAACCGCCTACGCATAATCACACTTTGGGCGAAAAAAAAAGCTACAAGGATTGGCGAAGAGGCAGGATCACTTATGATACACAGCATATTAAGGAATTTCTCTATATGTATTTTTTGTTGTTGTTGCATTTGTTTTCGATCGTATTAGTGAGCCAGTGTAACAAGTCAGTTTAGTGCAACTAAATACAACTGTCGAGTAGTGTAATTGTCGGTTTGTGATTATTGCTAATTATTACATGCATTTATCATATTTTTCATATTGTTTGACAACAACCCGATAATAACTTATTAAATAATTAAAGTTCAATTATCATTTTTAGGTTAATTGAATATTTTGTATACGTACAATTGGGATCACACTATAAAATATACTTTTGCTGTCGGTTTTTGATTTATATTATGCGAATGGATGCTTTGAAGGGCTTTAATAATTTCAAGAGAATTATTTACATATTTTTACTTAGAATTACAACTATGAACAGCAAAAACTTTTATTTACATAAATAAAATTATACTAGAGCATTATTTTAGTTCCAATACACGATATCGAGTAATGCATTATTTTAAATTGAGAATTATTTATCTACATTTCTTAATTCGCTAAAGTTTAATATTTTACATCTGTTTATAGAATTTGATTATGTTCGTACGAAAATGTTCTTTTAAGTTCACATGTTTGATCCGTACGTACATATTTTATATGCAGTAGTTCGTGCGGTTGTTCTTTTTTTTTAGTACATCATATACCATAATAATATGTGTGTGTGTATGTATGTGTGTGTTTTCGTAATATCAGTCAGAAGAAACCATTTAAATGTTGGTTTTCGTTTTAACACTTGGTAGTTGAAAGCGTGTCCTGTGCTTAAAGGTTTCCTTTGGGTCTTCATGCAATTAATTACGGTTTGCACAAGGATGGATAATGCACGAATTTTTGGAATAAATTCCTTGTATATTCGAAGTAAGAAATTTCCAATCGTCTCTTTTATCCTTCGTCATGCATATGTTTCTCGTTGCAGTCAGTGTATTTTGTAAACCAAATACTTCCTGATTAATTTGTGGGGTGGCAAATGGACATTGTGGAAATTAGAAATTACCTGTAGCAAAGTTTAATAATTTTATGCAACATTGTGCAAAAGGTCGCTATTTCTGAATTCTTAGAGTATCTTGTATTGAGAGTATTTATTTGTTAGGAATACATATAAGCGCAACTTAAAATCTTGTGCATTTGAGATGGCAAATTTTTTTGCTATTGTAAAAATTTCCCCCACCTATGAACCGCTTTTTTGCAGACTTATTGCTCAGAAACTTCGTATGATTTATCTTACCTCAACCTCCAAAGTTTTTTCAAGTTTTAAAATTTTCGGTATAACCTGCTCGGTTCATTATTAGTTGGGGTTTTTTAATTTCTTGCTGTTTACTTTGTTGGAGTATTGTAAAGATTTACTGCACAATGCAATGATGCAAAACCATTTGCACAAGATTGAGAATTGGACTTTTATTAATTATGTATGTACATATAAAGGGTTTGTTAGGAGTGTAAATGTCTTCAACTAATGGAAAGTAGCTCTTTAAAGGTGTATTTAGTAAAAACTCATCGTTCGTCGTTATCACTCAACTTTACGTGTCAATTATTATGAATTCCGATTGCGGAAGAGCCTTCTACGATTTCAAATAGTAGCTGGTCCTATACACACAAAAAACCACTCGCAAAACAATCACCAAAATTACTCACAAAAACATGTGGAGGAATCAAATACGACAGTCGCCACTAACAATTTTCCAATAATTGCCAAAGTGTATAAATTGACAACTTAATCGTCAAAATGACCCGCAGCAGCATCATTTCGCACAGCAAAAATATAATTATATTGGAAAAATTGTCTGGGCGATTAAAAAATAGTCGCGAAATGATCATAAATGATGATAATAAAAAGGCCAAAGAAAATATAATAAAAATTGTGAAAACGGAATAAATAGTAGAGTGATCGGCCCGGTTTTCTCACTGCTATAGCTGTTGGATTTTTCTAAATGTTAATTTCTGTAATGCCGCAGAGTGCCTCTCGAATTTACACCGATTTATTTATTTCGACCATAAAAAGGAATTCTTTTATTGTAAATTGTATGCTGCATTGATAAATATTTCTCTGATTCTCATCTTTGCGTTTAATAAAATTTAACCATGAAAATAAAATCGAAAATAAAATTTTTTTGAAAAGAAAATTTGAAAATGTTAAATTCAAAAATCTGAAGTTAAACTTTGGTAAATTTGTAACAAAGACTTGATATGTACATATGTATATCAATGTACATGTATGAAAAACATATGTATAACATTATAAAACTTTATTGTATTTTAATAATTTCTGAATTTAATTTAATTTTTTCAGAATTTTCAAAACCGTAACTGGATTTTTTTAATATTGAAATATACGAACTTGTCGAAAAGCGGGGTCTTAAAAATGTCGAATAATTGAACTCCCTAATAAATAGATGACATTATTATATCGTCTTCTATCAATAATAGTTCCTTTTCACATAATTCGAAGAATTTTCTGAATGATTCAAAATTTTAATGAGCCGAAAATGGCAAAGTTGCAGTCATAGAAGGCCAAGTCAGACTACACTAAATTTGCTGTGACTAAAGCACAATATTGAAATGGACAATTGATTCACACAAGTCGATATTATTTGATTCTAAGAATTAATACGTTGACAATGAGTATCAGAGAGAACAGACAATTTTTGCCGACAGGTAAATTTATTTTTTGACTATGAAGTTGTAAGGCTTTCTTACAATAGGCTGAACGGACAATTTATATGTAGGTGGCCATTTTTCTTTGTGAATACATTATTGTCAAATCTGACAATCCTTGGTACATTGGGTTACAGAGTAAATTATTGTAGGCATTCAAACAATTATTACATTAACAGCACGACTAGTAGATATTTGGGTACTCGAAAATCAAAGGTATTTAGCCAGAGCCAGGAACTCTTCTTTGATTTCTCGAAATGTTTTTCTTCCAGCGTTCGATTGACTTGCAAAATTTATAATTTTTTTTTTTGTTTTTAGAAAATTAATTAATTTAAATACCCTTTATACATTCAGATACATGTGTAGTATGGATGGTGAGTATGAATTCATGTAAAATTTTTTTAACATCGTATAGAAGCCATTTGCCAGTCACAGGATTTGTATGCGATTGTGTATAAAAGGAATAAAATTTCATATAAAATATGTATAAATTTCATGCAATCATGCAATTTTAAGCCACTTTGCAATGCATGTAATCAAGTCATGTTGTTGGCTTCTTTGCCGTAAAGAGGAGGTGTTGCAATATTGACTTGGCAGTTGTTCGATAATTAAGACAAATGGCAGCATGCAAGTTATTAGAGAGTATATTCGAGTGTGTTGTATGGAATTGGGCGTAGAACTTATAAAGTTTGTTATATAATTTGATGTGATTATACTGTAGAATTGTAAGAAAAACTTTGGCTAGTGAAATATTTGTCACTCGAGTTGCTGCCAGTGTTAAATTGCACTCACACTTATGCAGAGCTTTAACACAATCCAGTTGCAAATGTGACTGCATATGCCATTGCCATTGTAATTGTTCCCTTGTATGGATGGGTTTGTGCAATGAAGTGTTTGTATATTTCAATAGAGTTTCCCACTGTTGTTCTTTAACAATTTGAAGTTTATGCTTCTCTTTGGGCCAATAGTCATCCATTGATTTGTTGTCATAACAAATTCTTGACACTACTGTTGTTGTTGCAGTTACTTTCATATGCAGTTGAGCTGGTGTTTGTTTTATTACCACTATTGGTGTGTTTGTTTTAAATAAATTTGTGCCTTCCCCTTTAATTGCTGCACTCGTCTTTGTTGCAAATGTTTGGCAATTGACAGCGTTTTGTTTTGCTTTGTCCGTTGCTTGACTTACAAATTGTTGCAATAATTGGAACATTTGTTGCACAACGTACAATACAAATGAAAGTGTTATTAAACGTGGCCCAAAGCATGCACATTTATATAAAGTTGCACAGCCATTGGCGTTTAACGAGGATACATCACCTGAATTGAAAAAAGATAAAAAAGAATATTATTTTTGTGTTATTTTTTTTAATTAAAAATTTATACATGAGTTTTGTTTTGATGGAAGGAAGCGTTGTTGTCTGACCTAAAAAAAATTTAAGGCTGCAGAAAGACTCGAATAGTATGAACAATATTAAAAATATTGGAGCACATGTTAAATATATTTTGATATTGAGCGAAACTATTTGCATATTGACCATAACGAAAATTTTAATTTTTACGTTGCGGTTCAACTTGTTGTTCTGAAAACTATTTAAATTACTTTGAATAAAATAGTGCTGGATGAGACGCCTGTAATTAAAATTGAGTTGTTCTGTCTTCTATTATTTATAGGGGAATCGATTGGGAATCAGTGTTGTTAATACTTTTTAAAAATTGTTGACGCGATATCGCGGTGATATCGGTAAATGAGCTGAAAAATTGTGTTTTTTGGGGGTACCGTTTTGAAGAACCCTGTAGCTAAATGGCATTTACAGTGATACAAAAGGAGAGGTATCACGAAAATGCTACCAATTTACAATAAAATTGGTTGAAGGGATGCGGCGCAGATTGTGTTTAAATTTTGTAGTTTTACGAAAATAAATTATATGAATGTTGGAAATGTTATCACATTTTATAAATCGTATGATGCCATTAGCTGTACAATTTGAGTACAATGCTGGAATTTTGTCTATTATTATCTTAATTCCATATTCGAACTCAGGAAAAGATTTTTGTCATGTTTTGTTATTATTTCTCTTTTAATTAAATGTTTCTT
The DNA here is from genome assembly GCA_963924685.1 of Dexiosoma caninum. Lineage (NCBI taxonomy): Eukaryota > Metazoa > Arthropoda > Insecta > Diptera > Tachinidae > Dexiosoma > Dexiosoma caninum. The sequence goes on along the minus strand of OZ004727.1, from coordinate 676,921 downwards.
TTTTACGGAAAGGATATTATAAAGTAAATTTCGCATAAATTTCCAATAAAAGTAACTAATTTAAAATTGTGTTTTTTGCGATTTTGCTAATTTTTAAAATTTAAAAGTTGACATCGCTGTCGGGAATACAGTTTTTGGGGTGTCGAATGGGGCGGAACATTTTTCCAAAATTTCCAAATGAAGGGCAAATTTAAAGATTGAAATGTGTTAATCACTTTAGAAATAATTATAACGCTTTTTCTAAATGTACTCTTTCAATGTCACTTCGCATTAAAAAAAAAAAAAAAAACAAAAAAAGAAATCACGTGCAGCATTTATTAATTCCATTGCTTCTTTTCCCCTGTTCAATTTATTTTGTGCGCTTTTATTCTCACAAAACTTGTTGCTCATATTTTATAATAATCGCTGAGGTGGTAGTTGTGCACTACATATACAGTTCTACACACACACACATACAGATAAGTAAATATGATTTTACAAGTCTTTTTGTTAGTCTTAACAAATTATTTTTCATACATTTCCGTCATCCTTCCTTTTGCAAACTGGTGAAAAAAAGAAGTGACATGTTTCTATGAACATGTGTTTCCGTTAAATATGAAAAAGTTGATGAATGAAAAAATATAATTCATTTTTTTAGTGGGAAAAGCAACATGGGCGAGAAAAACTTGTAAAATTCACTTGAAAAAATAAAACAAAAATGAAATTAGTGATGCAAATCATAGAAGGGTTTATAAAGAACATATTTGGCGATGTAAATAAGACCTGTGCATGGCTTTAAATTGGAAATTCAAGAGGAAAATTGTGTTATTTAATTTAAATTTTTTTTTCAGGTATTATTATTCCTTTGAAAAATATTCAGCTGAAATTCTAGAATATGAAACTGAACTAAATTCGAGTTTTTTTTATGAGCGATTTATATTATTTTCGAAAGAAGATTCCATTTAATTGAATAGTATGTTGCATATTCAGCAATGTTATTCGCAAGTTTACAAGTATGAATAACTACAGTCACCTCTCTCAAATAGGACCATCATCAGAAACCCCTTTAAAGCCGATGTAGTTGTTGACGCTCTAAAACCTCCACATACGTTTTCTGCCTACCATTATCATTAAGCCCTCCTTAATTGTCTTACTGAACGAACACTTACCTTTTATGTGCGTCATATATGTATCTGAACGATCGATTACATTGTCCTCCTCTAAATCGAAGTAATCTTCGGAAAACTTGTGCACCACATTGGAAGTTCCTGCTTTATTTAAGCGATTTTCTTCTATGGATTTTTCACTTGATTTCCAATAGACATCGTGTATGAAAGCGGTACAGCGTATCTGTAATTAATGTTACGATTATTATTAAATTAAACTCGTAAATCTTGTGCAGCATTCGGGGCGGCCATACAAATAATAACATGTCTGGCTGTATGAAATCAATATGGTAATTTGACCACTGAAAGAATTTTAATAGCTTAACAGATCTTGCTACAACTTTTAAGCGCACACCATGGCATTCAAATGGAGATAAACTCATTAAAAATCCCATTGATATTGTTTGTTTGTTGCCAAATGCTGTGGCTGTTGTGCGGTAGCAGTAGTCAACATTTCATATGGTATACATTTCACTTTTTAATGACACTTCAATGTTGCCTTTAATGTGTTCGTGAAAGCAAATCTGAATCCAAGAACGTGGATAAATACAGAGCGTTACAAAAAAAGAAAGAGAAAGAAAGGCTCGACTGTCCTACTACGACCGTATGACTTGAAACAAATTTTGCAATGTGTATACTTTGGCTGGCAGCTTATAATTGAAAGCAAAAATATGTTTATAGTACTCGTACTTATGAAGCATGTGAGTATGAAAGACTGTGCATGGCAGCACAGCTTTCATAAGCATGCTGCATGAGCGTACGAGAGCGAACATCAAAACGACATAAACACATTGAAAAACAGGACAAAACAAAAACAAAATAATAATTAACCAAAAAAAAAAAAAAAATAGAAGAAAAAAGAAAAAGCGTGGCAGTGTACGTGGCTGGCCCCATATTAGAAATGGTAGTTTTGTGCCATTTGTATTGCCATGTTCGTTGGCATTTTATAAAATCCTCTGAAAATTATGGTTTTGTTGTTAAAATAACAAACAATTAGTGGACCTTTTTTTAATATTAAATTCTCAGCCTAATAGTTATGTACCCATTTCTTTTGCAAACCATTTAATTAGAGTTATTATTTCGTCCTTGTGTTTCTTTTTTTTCTGCATTCTCATGTTTTGCGTTTTTTTTTATGTGTCTGTGTGTGGCATAAATTATTTTTATTTTTTAATTAATTTAAAATTTTTAAAAATTATGTATAAACAGTGTTGTTTTATGTAAACAAAGTGATTTTAATTATATCGTGTCCTTGCAGAAAATGTTTAACAATTTAATTTCGCTCAATAAATTTCAACCAGTTTTTGCCAGATTTGTGCTGTGTGAATAAGGTAACTCAATTGAAACTGTTAAAGGGGTTAAATACACATATTCAAGTGCAATTATTTCGCACTTCTTTAAATAAAGGACTTTTTAGTTGAAAAGCTCAAAATATTCTGACTCGTACATGTTTGAATTTTAAACATTAAAATATTTTCAAGTTTGACATTGAACAAACATATATATTTTATATATTTAATTATATGTATATGTACAGCTTTGTGTATCAGAAAATCTGATATTAAAGTGACAAAGTTTTAGGAAGAAATATTCATTTTTTTATTTATTTTATCTTGGCCTATATTTAAATACAACTATTCGTTAAAAAAACTAATGCTATTCCAAATGAAATTGTATAAAATTAAAATCTGATTGTAATGATACCCATTTAAGGCAGCAAGAAAAACATAATGTGGGCACAAGATTTATTTTTGTCAAAGGATTTCTGAATTCAGAATATTTGTCCTTGGCTGGTATTTATTGCGAAACACTGCTTCACATCTTCGTGACATCGAGTTAACGAGATTTTCACATCTCTCTGAAGTAATGGAAAGTCAAGCAGGCTGAAAAGTTCCCCATTGTTCAATTTCATTTTTGGGTCTTTTTTAGCAACTCTCAAATGTTCAAAAGTGGAGATTGTGCAGGCCACTTCATAATGGGAGCACTTTCTTGTAGACTTGCTGGTATGCTTTGCATTGTCATCCTGTTGGAATACCCAAAGTAAAGGCATTTATTCCTCAGCGTATGGCGAGACTGTTTCAATTAAAATTTCGAAATATAAATGTCGTACATTTTATAAAAATTTTTAAATATGCGACGCCTGCTGTTACAATCTTCAAGCTCTTAAACACTTTGGTTACACGAGTTAAATATTTTTAGTTTACTGGCTGTGCTGCAGCAGTTATTTAACATATTGGAAGTGCATTCTATTCAATCTGAGCAGTTAAATCCCAACTTTGCTAGGTTTCCATATTAAAATCGCGTTTTTTTTTAATCTTGTGAGCATTTGCCTACTAAAGCCCAGCCGTCACCTCAATAAGTAGCGTATAGTTATGCTACTGTCAGTGGTAAGACATATCTAAGGCCTTCCGTTTGCTATGAGAGCTACAAGAAACCTTCATCATCTTAATTACTTTGCAACAAAATTATGTGAAAATATTTTTTTTTTTTTTTTTGTGGTTTATAGGCAAGTTAAAAGAAATGCATGAAGAGAATATAAACGCAAGTCGTTAATATCTTCTAGAGTTTGTCATTTTAATAGTTAAAGTTTGTTTCTTCCCTGCCATTTTATCAAGTCCTCCGCATGAAAGTACATTCAGTTTTCTTGGTACTTACCTTTAATTTGCCATAAGTAAAGTGCTGCGGTGTTACAACAAAATGAATGGCAGAAATAACTGTTTCTAATTCACGTGGGTCCTTATGGGGCTTAAAGTGTCGTATATGAGCAGGATTCGTCTGTAAAGAAAGAGAAAATTAATGAAAAAGGAAAGAAAGAGCTGCATTAACGGAAGAATGGCATTAAATAAATAATTATTTTAATTATAAAAGTAGTGGGAAAGTGCATAATAATATCATCTACTAGTTTTAATAAGCATGGAAAATGCAACTTTCTCTCTTAGATTTTAACTGGGGCAAATTATGTTGCTGCTTAAAGCAAAAATATACGAAAATAACACTACAAACTTTATCTAATTATTTCCAAGAAAATTTCAAAATCATCATTTGCAATCATTGTGTTTAATTTTAAAAATTCATGAAGCATTCGTATGCGCGGAAAAGAGCTAAAATAGACTAAAGAATAGATTTGAATGATTTTTCTTAATCATTTTTTTTTTTCAAATATAAAACATGAATATACAAATTCGTATAGCCACATAAAACACAATTTATATATAAGCATAGCAACTATTTAAATTTTGAATCTCTTAAAAAGTTGGTTAAAAATAGTTTGTCTTTTATTGAAAAATATACGTTCCTTGTAGGCAACAGCACGTAAATGTTATTTACTTTTGCAATGTTTACTCAACAAGACTGTGTTTGTTTTATCATCGCTGCAACAACACCGTGCAGCTTCACAACTGTACCTTAAGTTACCGAAAATATGCCATTTTAGGTAGCATTGTGACATAAATTACCCATAAAGAAAAGGCAATGGGTCCTTAAAAATGCTTAAGCATGAAAAATCTGGGATGAAAATTTTACAAAAATGATTGGAAAAAAGAAATTTTGGTTGGCATTAAAATTACTACATGCAGATGCAGATGCGTTCATTATTAAAATTGCACGTTGGAAACTTTGTCTGCACTTGGGAGCATATGTTGTAAATGTTAAGCAGGACTTGTGGTTGCAACAACAGCAAATTTCCGTAAGAGTGTTATTTAAAACATATGCTAAACCATAAAAGGCAGTAGCAACACCAGTAACAACAATGATACAAAAATAGCAGCATCATTTAAAAGTCTCTGACAGAAAGAATACAACAATAGTTTAACAACTTTTGCAAACAAAATATCTATTCTATCTAGTCCTAGTGTGTGTAGTGAGTGGCCATTTTGTGTATGAGCAGTTTCCGTGCATATAGTAGTACCGACGTGTAGAGTGTGTGTGCTTTGTAAGTGTGAATTGGAAGTGTTGTCATATTGTCTGACTTTTAATTTGCCGCGTTTATCTGTTCTTGTTGGTTTTTTTTTGTTCAATATATTTTGGCCACAGTGTGTTTCACTTATTTGCTGCTGCCGTTACTGTTTTCGGCCATTTTAATGTCATTGTAATGAACGGTCTAAGTAGAGGTATTTTAACCACATTATTGTTTTTGTTTTCACATAACCACGTGAGCATGTCTCCTTCTGTTTGTGTATATTTCATTTGCGTTAATTTGCTGGTGTTTATTTGTAAATATGTACATATATACTATGTGTGTGTGTGTGTGTATTTTGTTCTATTCTGTGCAACAAAAACTCCTTAAGTGAACATTAAATTATACTTTTGGTTCAAATGTCAGTTTGTTGCATACATTAGCGTAGCGCAGCATTGTTCCATATGGGAGTAATAGTTTAGTTACACATATTTTGTTAACTTTTCACTTGGAGGGGATTTTTATGATTGTGCAATATCGTCTTTCACTAACAAATTATATCTATAACGTAGAAGTTTGTCGGTCCCCAGCTACTACTTTATAGAGAAGTTCAACTGTAGGCGTATTATTTTGTGTGCGTATTTTACACCAGGTATTGGGGTGGGGGTACGTATATGTAACACAAAATTTTTAAATGTATTGGGTTCGTATCCGCAATGCTGTGTGTTTTGCGATTTGTGAACATTTTCATACATGCATTGAAGCACAACTTTTCCAAATGATTAATACATCTATTAAATGTTTCCAAATCTATTAAATCACGTGAAATTAATACACGCGAGATTATAATGAAAAATGCTGATTTGCATCAACAATGCTTTGATAATTTCGAGTGATTTGATTTCACGTGGATTCTGTATTCCTTGTATTCCTGTCGTCATTATCAGGCTTTTTGTTTAAAGTAGGAGACATTCAGCAGCCCCTTTTGTATGAAATGTGACTTCTACGCCAATGTTCAATGATTGTTGTTCTTGGTTTTTTTTTCTTAATCTCTTGGTCAATTCGGACAATGTTTAGTTTTTTTTTGTTAATGTTTCAGTCTATGCGGTTGCTTAATGTGTTTGTATGTGCTTTGTTGTTTGGTATGTTGTGATTTTGAGTTACCTCAAGAGCAGCCGTGTGTTTATTTGCTTCCCAAAAAAAATATGGGAAACTTCATCCTTGGTCAATTTATGCAAGTCATCCTTGCAGCTCTAATGTAATTTGTTTTAGTTCCTTTGCTGTTAGTTGTGATTTGTTTCTACTCAATTTCGTTCTTGGGATGTACTATTTGTTGTTTTTGCAAAAGTGTTTGTTTACTTTGTTTGTTTTTTACATGTTGAAACATATAGAATTCATTTGTTTATGGTTTATTTTTACGACTTCTGCGGAAATGAAATACATTTTTACAGAAGCGTCATAATTTATGGTAAATGATGTGCCAAAGTATTTTTATAGTGAACACTTTTTTTTTGGTGAAATTGTGTTAAAGTATTTCTTTTAAATAATTTGCTTTATTTCGTATTAATTTTACTTACCTCGTAACCATTAACAGTCCATGTGATATTGGCTGCCGGTCTAGAGTGCGATGAACTGCAATTTCCCCTGACTATATCACCAACTTTATAGCGCGAGCGTATACCACTAATTACGGGGTCCTTGCCGGGAACCACTGTAAACAAATAATTTCAAAATTTTTATTACGATGAATAGTTGAATTGAAATTTAATTTTTAAATCTATAATACAAGTACGTAATGAAATTGACTTGCAACTTTGCATTTTAACAGCATTAACTATAGTTTTATTCTAAATTAAATTTCTTTTGCTTTCGCATTAAAATCCATTTTATTCGTAGAAACTTTGCACCTGTATAAACAATTTTCTTTGCAATTTCAAAGTACTTTAGTTTTTTCCTGTTTTTTCTTTTTTCAATTTTATTACTTCTATTCAGTATGACCATTAATTTTTCAATAATTTTCTCTTAGAAATTTTAATTATTTTTCCGCATTTTTTCTTTCAGCTTCCTTTGCATAATGACAACTTTTGACAATTTAGCACCTTAAGAGGAGAAAAAAGCCATCAAATAAAAACTACAGTTAAATAAATTGAAAATAATAAAAAGTGTTTGGCGCGAAAAAAAAAAAATAGAAAATAGAAAAAGAATAAAAGAACTTTTGCATATTAATTGCTGTATTTGGAAAAAAATTTAATATAGTTTGGTAGTAAAATGAGAAAAATGACACTGAACTTTCTGTTCAACTTTTTTCCTTTTTTTTTTTTTGTCGTTTAGTTGTTGAAAATGATGATTTTGTAAAAATTTCAATAAATAAATTTTGTTTATCGATGAGATTTTGTGTTAAAATTAAATCTCAGCCAAAAATAAAAAAAAAAAAAATAAAATAAATTACGACAATAATAAAGTTGTTGTCAAACTTTTAAAGGTTTAATTAAGTAAAATTGAAGTGTCGCACGTTCAATGCAGGCGAAGTAGTTGCAACTGTTTTTCGTTGAAACTTTTTAATGTTTTCAATAATTTTTTTTTGTCTCGTTTTTGCACATTTTCAAGCTGAGGCTTAACGGTATTTAAATAATGTTTGTTTTTAAAAATGAATATCCAACCTTCATATGCAAGTGTCAATTTTATTTATGTTGTACAGTTTTTGCTTTTATGGAGTTTTAAATGCTTTTTGTTTATTAAATAAAATTTAAAGTGTTTAAATTATGTGCAGATATAAATTTCATTAACTTTTTGCTTTACTTAAAACTCGTTTATTAAAACAAAAGTGGTCACATTTGATATTTATTTACATGAATAGTTTGAATTTTACGAGCACAAGTTTAATTAAATAACGTGCAAATAGCAGACCGGATGGACATTATTAAAATTCTGACTGACTTTTCCTACCGTTTAGATGGCAGATAAAAAATTTCAATTATTAAGTGAAAAATATTTTCTGGCGGCAAATATCATTTTATTGCCATACGGCCTCGACGGCCAGAATAAAGTTATACAAATTTTACACATTTTTTGTCGCCGCTTTTCACCGCTAAAGTTTCAATTACACGTGACTTAACCATAACCATGTAGAACAGCTGTGCGAACTGACCTTGTGGTCAGTACTGTTTTCGATTAAACGTCAGTAACAACATTGCCATAGCCCTACCCATATCCATAGATAGCAATAGAGTTCTGCCGTAATCAGGTGACTCAACTGCTCATAGTATTTTCTCACCAATTTTGAAATAATAAACAAAGGGCAACAGCAGCTGTGTATGGCTATGGCAGTGCTAATCAATGACCGAAAATATTATTATGGACATGGCAATGGTTTCAAGTCACGTCTAATTGATCGCCAACTCGATGCATGTTGTTTTCAAATTGTCTAGTTATCAACTACTGGCTCAACATATTCACAGCCACGCATACAAGACGATTACGGTAGTCAATTGAAGTAGGAAGAAATAATGTCTCCATATCCTTCCTCTTTAACAATCACCACAGCAGTCCATAATACGTTTCATAATAGTTTTGGACTATCTGCAGTCTTGCATTAAAAAAAAAATTACATGAAGAATATCTGAAGCACGAATGACATCATGGTTGTGGTTTCACTGCTAAAATCTTCTACTTTAAATTGTTGATTTGTTAATTTGTTCTCTGCCGGCAATATCGTATTTTCTTTAGCAGCATAACCAAAACTATTTCAGTTGCACACAAATAAAATTCCACTGGTATGTTGAACAGACAGTCTGGCCGTCACCTGAAGCCATTCAGACTGGTATTCGAAAGGAGATGTTTCACAAAGTACTGTTTATAAGAATCAATGACTTTTTCGTGCTTTTATTGTACGAATTAATATTCTGAAAATCATTAAGTAAATACATTTTTTTCTTGCTTGTTTGGAGGAGTTTTATCAAACCCACTCCTCCGTTTAACATTTTGTTTGGGAAACTTTGCAGTGAATTGCACTAAAAAAAATTCAATTTTGCTTAGATGGTATATTTTTTTAAGAAGTTCTGAAAGATTTTCAGGGCGAGTTACAACAAGTATGGAATATATTAACCACGATGTGAAAGTTGTTTGCAAAAATAATTTTAAAATAATTCTAGTGTTAGCATTTTTAGAAATCCAAGTCTTAATAATTTTAGCTATATTTTTTGTATCAATTCACATTTATTTTTCGTGCCTGATTAAAAAAAAAATATATTTCTGAGAATAATTTTTCTTCTCTTTTTTCCAAATTCAAAATAGTGTCTGCCGTTGCAAATGATTGTCAATAACATGACATTAACCCAGTTTAGCATAGTAAATATTTTTAGTGAAAAAGCAAGGAGAGTTAAAAAAACAAATTCCTTTTCACTTTTCAACATTGGAATCGACAAAAACGAAAGATGTGTTGCAGAGTAAAAAAAACTTGATGGATGAAAAGAAGAATAGAAAAAAGACCACTCACACAAGCATGCTTTACTAAATAAATTGAACGTTAGGAAGGATTTGAGCTTTTTTCTCTCCAAATTTGTTATTATTGCAAAATTTTTTTCTATAAATCCACACACGTTGAGAGCAATTTTTAATGGATTTTGTTTGTTTGTTTGTTTGTTTGTTTGTTGCAGTTTCATTTAAACATTTCAGCTTTTAGTCTTAAAATGAAACGTAAAGTAACATAATCATGCCCAGCATCAATGGGTGTTGTGAATACTGAATAGAACGGGATTGGGAAATTTTTATTGAAATCAAAATTTTCGTTATTTCTTTCGAAAGTTAATTTATAAAATTGTTGGCTCAATATGATTTTGACGGATAGTTTTTTTTTGATAGATTGGACCAGCACTCAGGACATGACCTCTATACATGCAATGCATTATGCTGAAACTAGTTCCTCTGGACGAAAGGGAGAGTGAGGGAGATGACAGCACGGAAGGGATCTACACAGAGGAGGAGGAGGGAAATTTTTAGTGGTAACACCACTCGACGCAGATGAAGTGCGAAGGCATTTTCAACCCCACCTCACACGCCAACAAAAAAAAAAAATACATTCGCCACTGAAACCTGCCCTCAACAACTGCCACAAAGCTACGCAAATAAATATCAGAAAAAAATGCAAGATGTTTTTATGACGCAGTTTGAAACTGGGCTTGAACCCAGGACTTTATTGGTTTTGTAGTCAATGTTACTACAGACTATTTCAACCATCGCCACTCTGCGATTTTGTAATTTTGTTTCACGAAGGCTAAGAGAAGATTAATTAACGGTTTGCATTATAATTTAAATGATTCTCACCTACAACTTCCAGTTCTCCAGCACTAATAAGCGTGTGAAATGATGGTGCATCAGCCGATACCTCACAGCTATATTTCCCAGAAGTGGCTGCATTGGCTGCTTCTAATACCAGTTGACTTTCGTTAGAAGACGATCGCTGAAATAAATAGTGAAGAGGTTTTTTACAACTGCAATTTTTTGTTAGGATTTTATGCGAGATATCACAAATCTACATTCGCTAAAACTTGTGATTTTTTCACTTTTTCAAATGCAATAAAAGAAAAGGTCTTAAGTAAATAAATCTTTAGTACGCATTTCAGTTTTTATTTTTTTTAGGAATTGAAAACAATTTTACATCCAGATAGTTAAGAGCATTAAAAATGCATAGACACATGCTTACGCCAGCAATCTTTCGAATAAATAACACACAAATATTTTATCGTTTATTATGAAATTTCATGCAATTGTAGAGGTGGAGCCTACACAAACAAACACACACACTCACACACATACACATACATATACTTCGTTCGTGAAAAAACTGCTAAATTTGCTAAAAATTATTTTAAATATTAAAACGTGATTAAAAAAAAGACCAAAAAGTAAACTTGCGAAAAACCTCACACAATCTCGTAAATGATATTTTATAGTTTCTTCAGATTTTATTATATTTTTTGCATGTGCAAGTGTGTATGGCTGTGTGTGCTCATACGTTTACAACGTGAATTTACTGCAGGAAAATTTAATGCCTGCTTAGAATCAGGTTCGCCTTAAACTCTCACTGGCACAAACTATCAACTGCAGGTTGTTTGCCGTTCCTGTTTGAATTCCAGTTCTGTGTTTCCTATCCATCGCTTGTGCAACAATTTGCTCGCTGACAATGCAGTTCTGTGTTGGGTATTTTTCTCCTACGTTGGCGGAAACGAATTGTAGTTGTAGCAGAATTTGCAAGCAAATTTTAAATGACTTGTTTTTTTTTCCACTGTACAAGAGAAAACAAGAAAACTAACACGTATGTGTTTTATTTGAGTTATGGCTCCTTTTGGTTTAAAAGTATTATATTCAAGTCAATTTTGCTTATTTTTTCTTGCGAGCTAAACTTCTAAAGGTGTGAATATTTAGCAGGTATTTAGTTAAACTATGTATGTTTCTGCTCAAGGGGAATGCAAAAAATTAAGAGAGTACTTATGAAAGATGGCAGTTAACAGAAAATGTACGTCTTTGAAAATAAAAGAATTTCGAAGCTGTTGCAGCTGTTGAAACGAGTATCTATTAAATGAGATGATTAGAGAATTTAGAAAATCTTATTGGTTCTTAAATCCTCAAAACAAACAGGAAACAGATTTTGATTCTGAAGTTCTCTGCTTTGTGTTTGATTTAGTAATGAAGAAGCAGGCATACAAAAGATATTTTCCATAGAACCGATCAAAATATTTATGATGATTTTCATATAAAGGGTGATTTTTTTAACTGTTTCGGTTTTGAAAATTGAAAAAACAACCATAAAATGAACGTAATTTACGAAACACAGTACGACGCTTGATAATAAAATTAATTTGCTAGTCTATTTATGATAAAATGTCAACTCAACACTTTGGGCATTCCCACATGTCCCAAATCCTTTATTACAATAAAAAATTTATACTGAAAAACCAAATAGTAAAGAAATCACCCGACATATAAAAAAAATTATTTTCATGACGATTTGCTTAAGATGTTTTGCGATTTATTTCATAAACGAAATGGCATTCCATCAATTGGATGGAAATAATTAAAAAGGTAAATACATATATATTTTTTCTATTTTTTTTGATTTCTCGCCGTTAGCCGAATTTGAAATTTGAATTTGAATGAAAATTTAATAGTGTTTAAGTTCATGGTTAATTTAAGAAATTAATATGTCTATCGTCTTAAATGGGTCAGATTAATGTCATATATGTCGTTATATGTCATATATGTCATTAATGTCGTATATGGGTACGTGTTCTACTCAACTGGTGTTGGAGATTAATTGTTCTTTTTTCATTTATTCTAATCAAAATTATTTTTTTTTTAATTTTTTTTTTAAATCAAATTTTATTTAGTTAAATTAGTCGATTTCCAAACAAATTGTTCAAAATGTTTAGTGTTTTTTTTTGCTGTTTGGCACGGTTTTAAGTAAAAGTATTTTTGTCGATATGAATGTTAAAATTATATTGTCACAATAGCGAAATAAAAAAAAATATTTTAACGAAATTCGGCGAAAATATGACAAGTGGCCGGCCTGCCGCTGCATTCTAAACGTATTAATATTTTAATATTCTAATTTCTTTATTCAATGAATTTTTGTTATTTCAATTCAGTTTTAATTCATTTTTATGTCCACAGAAGGGGCATTTTTTTGAAGGGTTTGAATTTTTGCAGATATCAGAGAATATTTTATGTGTAAATTTTACAAGAAGTTTTTTTGTTTTGTTTAGTTGTTTGCTGTTGTACGTCTGTGTCTAGTTGTTATTTCTGCTGTAGGTAGTCTCTTGTTGGTTTTAGTGTGCAAAATGTAAAATAAATAAATGCATTCTTTGTATTCATTTTATATTCATTTTTCTGCTTCAAAGTTCAAATGCATCATTGTTCATTTCGCTGTGAAAGAGTTTGTGAAGCTGAATATTTGGTTTATTTTATTTGCATTTATTGTTAGTCCTTGTTGTTTCTCGCACAGATGTGATCTTTATTTGTCGTAGGTGTTGTTAGAATATTTAAAATACTTTTCATATTCTAGAAAAGATTTAAAAGCCGTAAAGTATGGCTCACCACACAAGCGATTCAATATTTAACAAAATTATACAGAGATTTTTCAATAAAACTCGACAATTTATTTGTTATTGTTTTCATTCTAATGCCTGAGAGCTAAATTTTTTATAAACACTGTTTCTCTGACCTTAGGAAAAACAATAGATTTTTAAAATTTTATTTAAAAATAAAGTCAATCTACTCATGGGAGCTACATCCTTTATATGTGGATTTTTATGGGTGGATTTTCTATAAATGAAAAGCATTGTTTCTGAAAAAATCACCCAAAGTACAATGTGGAACTGTTGGGTTTGCGTTTGCACTTTGGCTGAATTTTTGCATCAGCTGCGGGTGCTGCAACTGCCATTCAGTGAGAACATAACGAAATTATCTTGTGAAGAAATTGAGTGGACGATTTGACGAAATAAACGCAACTCCTTCGTCGGTATTTGAGCAATAAAACGTCGGCGAAGTAAAATAATAAATAAAATGGCTCCATTAGCTTAAAAATAATGCGTCAAAAAACATCAGAGACGCCGCAACTTTGCTTTATAATTTACACGCAACTGCAGAGTTGTGCAAGAATTAAGCTCTATCTTCCTACCGCTTTCACCACCTGTCTATTTCTTCCCTATCCTTCTCTCTAGTTCCAGTGCAATGCATTGCATATGTAGGGGATAGCCCCTGAGCACTGGTCCAAGATAAAAAAAAAAAAAAAAAAAAAATTATTAAATATTGTGTACTTTTGTTTATTATAGAAAAATATTCGTAAAGACAAATTGGGCTGTATCTTAATAATAACTTCACTATTTCTTTGTCAAAAACACTGGGTACGGTTATTTCTTTCAATATTGGATCATCAGATTGAGCATAATCAATACAGAAATATTTGGAATATGAATTCATCTGCATGTTCTTGATCTGAGAAAAATGTTAACTCACACATACTACAACCGTTGCTTCCTTTTAATGAAAAATAACTCGTCATTATTTTATTGGGAGTAGTATGCGACGAGCAAGCTTTTATTTCCTTCTGATTTAATGATTTTTTAAACAACGCCATTGAAAACGTTGTTTGCATTTTCATGTGCTGGTGTTATTTACTTGTGTTGCTGCTTCTGTTGTTGAAATTAATTCATTTTAGTCTGAAATATGAAATTATAAACAACCACTCTGAATATACATATATATAATGTAGTAACACATGTTTGTATTTCTCCACCCATATCTAGTACATATACATACATACGTTTTGCATATGATTGCATGTGTATATGTAAGAATGTATGCAAGTGTACTAATTAGTATGCTGACATCTACTTGGAGTAAATATTCAAACTTGCTAATTTTCTGGACATTTAAACTATAAAAAAAGAACAAAAACAAAAATCTTTTGAACATAAAGTTTGTTTTGAGTTGTTTTAAAAATTTACAAAACAAGCAAAGTTAGAGAGGATAATCTCTGGGAACTGCAAAAAGCAATACAAACAAGTGGGACAAAAGCCATACGCAAGAAACAGCATTTAAGAGTCGGAAGTGCAAATCTTTTGGAAAGAACTTTCACAAACCGAAAAAGGAAAGAGCACTTTTAAATACACAAGAAACTTTCTTTATGCACATATATTGAATAAATGGACTATCTAAAGGAATTGACATTTTAGAATTTCCAACTGCCATAACGAAGTACTAAATGAATGAAACTACTTTGGGAATATCAAGCATCCTTTTTAGCAAAGTTGAGACTTTATAGCGTTCAGCTGCGGATATTAAATTTAAAATAATTCCACAAGCACTTGATTTAAAATTAGAATTTTAAGAATTTCTGCATTCAATAATAGTAGTTTTGAAGGAAATGATAGAGGCAACTTTGTAATATTTGGCACGCTTATATACTTTTTAAATCATTCATACTTTGTAAGCAATGCAATCAAAAATTAACTTCAATTAAAGTTGCGCATTTATTTTGCTAAACTAAACTTCCAACTTGTCAACATGAAATTACAAATATAGAGAAAACTTCATTATTATTCATGGGCGGAGATCTGGTTTTAACTTTCCGAAAGTGAAAAACAAAAAAAAAAAAACACATAAAATTTCAAAGTGAGAAGTGTAAAATTATTGTGGGTTTCTTGTGCATGCTACACGGAAAATTATAAGCATTACATGACTTGATATATTAAAAGGAATTAATATCTGGACGACTTGTAATCTGAAACACAAATGCCACAACTTAAAAATCAAAGACTGGTTTAGAAATGCGGCGAGTTTGGCGTCTAGCTATGGCAGCAATTACTGTAGCAGGAAACTAATTCAATCATTGATTACTTAACAAGTTAACATTTTCAATTAAACATTTTATTGTCATTCCAAATAGTATAGTATGATAGCAAAAGGCATTTCAATCTGCACTTTCTTTCCCCACCACTACCCTCACCAGTAGGCTGGAGCTGCAAAACACAGAACGTAAAGTTTGTAGTTGAAGTGAATATACACAGATGAGTGAATATAATGTTAATGGATTTAAGAAGCAGCTGTATGTATTTTGAGTCGCCTCAGAACAATGAAAAACACATTCTCTTGGTAAAATCTTAAATGGTGTCTATTTAAAGCAAACAAAAAAAAAATAAAGAAAAAAGAAAAAAATAAATACTTAAAATGCTTTTGGTCATTGAATGTAGAAATGAATATTAAATATTGTCTATTCAGTTGCTCGCAAGTGGCAGAATGTTAAAGCGGAAATCACAAAGCACTGAGAAGGGCGCTCGCTCTTCTGTTATTTTGTAATAAAAACCACCATTGGTGCCTAAAAATATGCTAAACATTTTGAATATTTCTCCATAACCATTAATAATGTACTTTTTTTTCTTAATGTTTGAATATTATTAGCAAAAGTTTCTGCATCCAATATTTGAATTGAAATTTTCTTTGGCATTCGTACTTACATCAACTTTAACACCAGCGAATTGAAAAACTTTCATTGCTGGGTTTTCTTTGGGTGTGAAGCTGTAGAATTCTCTTCGTCCTTTATACCATTTAACGGAGTAGAGACTGTCACCTTCCAGGTCATACAAACACTTGAGTATTGCTTTTTCTCCTTTTCGGACAGCATGTGGTATTTGGACGCGTACATCGCGTAGACCCAGTGAAATATCTGGAAAATATAAAAAAAAACTCCAGTTAATACCCAAATGGTATTCAATAGAATAAATATAGTGGCAAAATTATTTAATAAAACATTATTATGTTCGTAATAAAGCATTTCATATGCATGTTTTTATTGGTCAGTCTATACTGATGTATGGCGTTGCTGGTTTGGTGGCCTGCGTTCACGAAGGGCAGCTATCGAGGAGTATTGGGAATTATCATATTTACATCTATCTTGTTGATAACGGGTGTCCAAGGCACTTTCTGTAGTGATTCACTGGCTGTCTGCTCATCTCGTGACCAAACATCACATGACAAACTGACTGATTATGTTGCAGGCAATCTGGTGCGGAAGAGTGGCAGTCCCTGGCCACCCGACGATATTATAACGGCTGGAAAAAAACTCAGAATACATGCACAGTAGGTGGCCCAGATGGAAGATTTTCCGTGACTGCTTCGAACGGCTGAGATTTCAGCGATTAATATGATATATGAAGATGATATTGGGGTATGTACCGACAGTAGGTCCGCGGTCAAATCTCTGTGGCCTGTATTTATGAATGTTCTGGTTCATGTATGCCGGCAGTCTCGAGATGAGAAGGAGAGATATTTGAATCAGCTGATAATCGCGGTACCGGCGGGACGGGGATGTACTTGGAGACGACGAGGTCAACGAGTGACGCAAAGATGGGGTCGAAATCCCACTCAAAGAGCGTTTGCCATATTCTTGTATCGATATCGGAATGCGACACGAGGAGGGCATATTTATTTTTTTCGAAACTCAACCAAACCATCGTGCCAATCAAATGCGTTCGTGAATAAGGAACGTCATAAGTTCTTCCTTATTGCCGTCCATTCAACACTACTGGACCTAAGAGGACCCAAGTTAGGTGGAATTGGCAGCTTGTTAACCTAACATAACGCGTCAGATTTGTTAGTAAAGGCCAATAAACAAATGTGCATATCTTAGCGTAAATTCGACGGCTGATTATATATTTATATTTTTAGATTTAAAATCTGCTTTCTTCAAAAATACCTTTTTCTGACCTTTCCTAATACTTTAACTTTCACTTACACATTTTCTTTGCTAATTATACTATAGTTTGGTGATTGGAAAATACAAAATATGAAACCGTACAATTGTGTTTTGCATACCCAAGTGGAAAAATTGCTTTTTTGTTGAGACATCGTTGATATTGCTGCCATAAAAATTATCGTTTTGATAACGATTTGAACAAATGCCAACAAATGAGCAAGCAAGCACGCAATATTATTAAATTGACTGTAACAAGTAATTGATTCATAAATAAATTAATAAAAATAATTTGTAACTTTAATCTTTGCAAAACTATAAACATGAATTTATGCTGCAGCGAAATATACTGACGTTGACGTATTTCAAACCAAACCACATTTAAAAACAAATATGAAAACGTTTACAACAACATTGACATTCTTAAGTAAAACAGACTGAATAATTACAAAAAGAAAGAAATAATTTTTTTTAACAAACGAACTAATCAGTCCTTCACGCAACTACAATCTTGATGACAGTGACGATTGCATGCCCAGCCGCAATTAGCATTAACATTATGTATTAACGTATCAATAGATTTACTTTTATGTATGTATGTAAATATAGAAATTAAAACAAGTCGATAGTTCAAGCTTTTCATCATCATTCACACTAAAAGAGTACAAACAGTGGTTGTTGAATGCAAAAAGTAAAAAGAAACGATAAACGAGACATCGTAAACTTGCACTGACTTACTTGCCATGGAACGAACATTAATTACACAAACCCTACATCATTGCTTTACTTTGTAGTGAATCATTTGAACAGAGAAGAGGAATTCTATTGATGGCAAATCAATTGAGCGTTCAAGCAATAAATAAATTAAAAAAAAAATAACAACAACACATTTAATTTGTACGTTTCAATGTGCAGTAGTTGTGGCAAAATTTAAAAAATAAAATCGAAATAATTACTAAAAACAAAATGAATACACATTTTATATACATGCGTTTGCCTTTGCTATTTGTACTATTTTATACGGAAAATGTGGTTGAAAAACAAAACTCATACACTGCATCGGAATATCAAATGGAAATATATTTCCAATAAAATACAATTAAAAGCAAAGCGATTTCATGTCAAATAAAGACATTTCTTTACATATGAACAGGCAATTCCTTTCTTCCCAATTACCTTTGCAAAAATATTATTTTGTATTAAATAGAGCATTTTTTTTTTGTTATTAATTTAAAATTTCGCCCCTGGAAAATTACAAGAATTCCATAAAACAGTTTAAAACCAATAACACCAAAAACGTTTTTTTTTTAAATCATAAAATAAATTAGAAATAAAAGGAGCACCACCATCAAATGCAAAATGCGTGAAGGGTACGTGTGATATTTTCCTTTAAGGTACTCGTACGCAAAGCTTTTTCTTCACAATCGTATTTAAAAAAAAAAAAACAGTAAAACCAAAAGTAAAATAACACATTCAGTAAATTCCATTTAATATTCCTTGGAGTATTTCCCAGAGGAGAATGCGTCTGTGTATGTGTATGGGTGTGTGTGTGTATTGCGGTGATATAAATATTTATATTCTCCAGGGTTAACACATTGTATTACTTCTTTGTGTGAATGGAAACGTCTGTAAACACTCATATAAATTAACAAAATGCAAAATAGGAGAAAAATGAAAAATAAAAACGAGTACATGGTATTTGAAAAACAAAAATACCCCGCAGTCTTGGTAGTTTTGACGAAACGATTTTAAATTGGAAATGCTGGTTTCCGTAGCGGCCAACTCCATGTCGATGTATCGATTATGGACCAGTTAAGAACAGCAATCTATTGTGACTGTACATACTCGTACTTCTTTGCTTAATTTATATTTTAAAATCCTCAATCAAATTGAAAAATAATACGTGTACTTGTGTTCATCGTCCATATTTCTTTAATAAATGATTTTCCAAAAAACTAATATTTTGAAATAGGACTAAATGAGTATTCTGCCACGTATATAAAAGCTACGACGCTTGATACAATCAACAAGGTAATCGCAGTAGCGCAGATGCCTTATGTTGACATTACATTGCAGTTTGTGTAAAATTTGCTCTAGGCTGCGTGTGTGTGTGTTTATTATCGCTCTCTAATCTTTACATTGATATACAACGGCGTTTAATAATTTGTAAGAACAAATTTCATTTGGCCTATTTCGACTCAAATAGTACCGGCTATGCACCCTGCCTCCCGAAAGTAGCAAATTAAGTTGACAAATTATATGTATATCTTGGCTTAAAAGCACTTGAAAAAATTCACAAATGTATTGTCGCCTGTGATGTTCTTACAAGTTTTCTGAAAAACATATATCTTTTGGAAACATGAAAAACCGGACTCATGAGCCTACAGAAACTATTTCTGTACGAGCAGTTGGGTTAATAAGAATCATACGGAAGACTTTATGTTGAGTGCCTCCGTAGTCCAGTGTATGAGCATTAAGCGAATGCTACACGATCAATGTTCAGCTTCAATATTTGTCATTGGCTGCGTTATTTTATAAAAAATAGTCACACGTAAGCGTTTTCTGATTACGTTTGCCGCGTCGAGGAATTAATATTAAAGCAACAAAAGAGCACAATGTGAGTGTAGTATGAAGTAAAAAATAAAACATGTGAATATTCGAGTATTATAGGGTGCCCCGCTCATGTGAATAGTCTGTCTGTGTGTAGCATTCCAACCTTAATTCCTTTTATAAATTGTGGGCCTCAATTCCGTCATTCAATATCGATAGAAATTCTCGTACATTTTACAAGAATCTTGTTTGAAATTTCTGTTTTAGTCGAATGCCAACCGATAGGGGCCAACCCTGGTCTATTCCACTGCAATGAGTGAGAGTCTCTGCTATTAATGCTCGTTCACCAGAGTTACAGTACAATTTTATATTTTGCATTTGCAACATGTTATAACCAAGAATAAATAATTTAATATTTCTCAACAATTTCGCAAAAAAAAAAAAAAATAGAAAAACAATTTGGAATTTTCATTTCTTTTCCTTTTGGCTTAAAAATCGTTTAGTCTTTATTTGAAATTTTTTTTGCATCAAAGTACGTTTTCAGTTAAAAAGAAAACAAAACAAAAAAAAAAAGAACACAGCGAAATGAAATCATCTCATTCCCTTTGAAGTGTGCTCGAACGTTTCGAGTATCCTACAGTCACCATTCTAACTGCATCATATAATTTTTTTATCCTTCTTTAAGAACAGCTTAACAACTTTCATCATGAGTGAATGGCTGAGTAGTGAGTGATTATATTTCAGTTCGTGTATCTGCTTGAAGAGTCACTGTTAAGTCAAAGAGTTAGTTTACAAATAGAAGGAGGAGGGGAGGTAAAAACTAAATGAACTTAAATATTGTTAACGCAATTAAAAGAAGAGAGAAAATATGAAACAACGAAACAGCGATAAATGTTTTTGTTTAAATCGTAATTTGTAAATAAATAAATTTAAGTTTCCAGAGGTGACGTTTTGATAAAACGGTCTCTGCAGCAAAATAATTCCTTTTTAAGAAGATCAATGCGCGCGGCTAAACATAATTTCCATACAAATTATAAATATCGAAAAGTCGCTTTTAAATTTGCTTATCCACTTGTGGTGTTTTAATTAAAAAACTTTAATGTGCAAGTTTCTTTTACAATTCCTCACTAAATTTATCTTTATCTTTGCACACACATGCCAATGTTTATTTTATTTGCTATACAGGGAATTTGCAGTGGACCAGCACACAGGAGTTGACCCCTACACATGCGATGCATTGTGTCGGAACTAGACGAACCGAATAGTGAGAGCCATTCAATTTTGAAGCTTTGTTTTAGTAGCCATGTTTAGTTATTAATTTACTTCGCTGGTGCTACACAATACCAACGAAGGAGTATCAGCTGAAGCGGCTACTGTTCAGTCAGTATTGACTGTGCGTTCGCCACTGAAACCTTCCGAGAACAACTGACACGAAGACACACTGATGCAAATCAGAAAGATGCGAAATATTTTTATGACACTGTCTGCAACTGGGCTAGAACCGAGGACTTTTTGGGTTTGTTGTCAAAGTGCACACTACTTGAGCCCTCGCCACCCCACCATCTCTTTCCCAGCTCATTTCGATTTGCATCTGTTTTTTATTTAAATTTTAAAATTTCCTTTTTAGCAACTTTGAAGTTCGGTTTCTTTTTATAATTTTGTACATGTGAAAACTGAAAGGAGAAAATTTAAAGCAAATTTTGATTTAAAAATTGCACGTACTCAACAGTTGTTTGTCATCTTAAAATCCCTTTCACTTGCAGTCATTCCAATCATTCCTCACAAGTTCTATTAAAAAAACTCAATAATTCCTTTTGGAAAAGCTTCGAAAGCAGAGGAAGTATTGAAAGGGTTCAATGCACCTGCCGGTAAACCGAGAGATACTTGAAATTGAAAAACACTCACACACACACACACACACACACGCACACACAGTCACTCACTCAAAGCCAGATACGTATTGAATTTGTTCGAGCGTTTACTTTTTTAATAGCTTTGTCCACTGGCCACTTGCACCTACCAATTTTATTTAATGAAATTCTTCTTGGTTATAAAACTCTTCCGGACTTTTCTACACACTTTTGTGTGTTCTTTTTTCTTCTTTTCTTTTACAACAGACGCTGGAACATCTGAGCAACTTAACATACAAGTTTGTGCGAAAATGACTGGAAGAGTATTGTTTAAAGTGCAAATGCTGGTCCACATATTTCATATTCACATCTACATACTTGTTCCACTTCATGTATGTGTGTGTGTGTGTGTGTGTGTGTGTGTGTGTAAAAGTAGTTATTTTATGGTGTTTGTGTGTGAGCGGAAGCAGGTTGCAAGATGAATGATGGTCATTGTATTTTTGATGATGGGATGGATTTTTGGGCATCATATCCCTGTCCAGATAAATTGCTACGAAACATGTGCATACTGTAGAGTTGCTCTTACAGCCTGTCGTACGAATATATGCGGGGATTTTGATGGGATTTTGTTGTAAAGTAATCGATATGATAAGAATAAATATCATCGCATATTAAAGTAAAAAGAGCACATATATATACAGGCAACAACAACATTTTTTACATTGGACATGTAGTTTTGTTGTTGTGTATTTTTACCTCTTTATTTGCTGTTGTTTGTCAAGTGCAGGAAGGAGTGAGTGTCTCTGTCCAGATAAATATTACTTTTTTTGTTCCCGTAATTCATTTCTCTGCGCCAACCTTCCCTTTCTGTCCCTTGAATTTGTGAACGTAGATTTTGGCAGATGTTCTCAGTGTCTGTATTAGCAACACCAGCAATACATTATGTCATCAATCTTGTGAGGTATATTTGTTGTGTTTTGTTTTGTTGTTTGTTTGTAAAGTGTGAAGTTTTTGTGAATCTGATTAGAAGTCTCCTTTTGTTTATCTGCTACGCTCGTTTTAAAATAAATGATTCTCTCCAGTTTGTATTCAAAATACTAAGAAATCAATTGATTTTTTTCGGGGGGAATTTTTTGTTTTAATAAAAGTGATTTCGAAATGGGGTGGTAAATTGCGACATTTCTATTCCATTTTGTTATTAAAAGAAATGATAACCGTAAAACAAACGACCATTTCAATGATTTCCTGTTTATTTGTTGCTTTTGTTCATTTGATGCTGTTGTTGGTCTATTGTGTTAACATTTACATTACAAATTTGTAGCATTTGTTTTATTTTCCGAATTTCACTTTAGTGGAAACATAAACGTGCATATGTGTTCGTAAATTGAAGTGGATATGAACGATACACGTTGTTGGATGCTGCTGTTATTTCATCTAAGAAAAACAAATGATTTGTTATTTAGCTTAAACGACATTTTCAATGGGTCTTAAATGACATATTATTATTATAAAGGTTTCGACTTGACTTTTGTGATGTGCTAAGAGTTTCTTTTATGTTCCATTTTTCCATTAAATTATACAATTTTGTTATACTCGGCAATGATGTTGTCATTGTCAACCTTTTTGATTTGTTGTGTCACTAAGCTAAGTAAATTACTAGTAAGATGTTTTACGATATGAAAAAAGTGATTTCATGGTTAGTGATTTGACTATTAAACGTCAGGAAATTGCTGTACACATAGTTTATTAAAAACAAAAATCAATCTACGAAATGTTCATTCACCAAATCAAAATCAAGATTTCTGCCAATTGTAAATAGTTGATTTTTATTAAATACATTTCATATCCAGTTCTTACTTACATTGATTATTATTAAAATAGGGGAATGTGTGTTATTTAGAATTTGAATTTGAATATTATTTTATCACACGGTGCAACACCAGATCGTGTTTGAGCTGATTTTTTTAATTCTATGTATTCACCAAAACATATATATATTCATTCATCGATGTGAAATCTCTAAAATTTAATTAACAAGAGATTTAAAAAATAATTTTGTTTTTCAAATGTTTTGAATTAAACTAATTGCAATTATGTTTTCTTTTGTTACAGGAAAGCATGCATATTCGACTGATTAATTTTGCTCGAAGGTAAGTCCAATTAGTTTTCATTAATCGACAACAATTTCTTGACATGTATATTTTTTCAAGTATCTAAACAAAGTTTCAAAACACCATCTCTATTTATCTAGTTTCTCAGTTATTTCGAAAATTATTTTATACGTACAAATTGCAAAATTTTATTGCAGTCTAAACAGAATTATCTGTCGACTTCAAAGCAAACTCTGGCTCTATTAACCGGTTTGTTTGGATTTGTATCAATATTTCAAATCCAAAAGGTAATAACGAGTTAAAAGAACAAGCTAAAATTTGAAAACGTGCATATATTTGCATATGCATATTTTGTATTTTGCCGAAAGATCCATGTTACTACATAAATCAACTTTCAAATGGTGTGTGCGTTCTCATAGAGAGAGAGAGAGAGAGAGAGTAAAACAGTGAAAATAAGTAATTTTCATTTTATTTTTTCGTTGAAAAATAAATTATTCCCAATTTAAAAGACAACATAAAAAGTGTTAATAAATTAAATGCTTTTCCAGCGATCAGTGAAATACAACGATTTGTTATAACGAACGATGGTGTCGTACAGACTACAAAAACGACAAACATACACGCATACATGCACAGCCACTGCTACACATGCAAAAGCAAATTCTAAAGAAAAACCAACCACTAAACAAACATTTATTTCAGCATGAAGTTTAAAAAAAAAATGTGAAATAAAATTTACATTTTATGTGCAACTTTTAACACCAGTAATCAATCACTTTGAATAAAACTTTAATTTCATTTCAGTACCATGATTGTTGTTGATTTTATTGTTGTTAGTTTGTTTTGCGGTATTTACACCCTTTGAGTCACCTACAAACTTCTCTGAAACAGCTTTACGAAATTGTTGGGATATGTTGAATCATGTGAATGTTAAGTGTGTCGTTCCGTAGATGTGAGTGTAGTAGACATGAAAAATATCAACTGGTAAAATTAAGTAAATAAATCAATTTTTATCTTTTTTACATTTTAATGACAACTGACAGTTTCGAAAGTCTGAAATAAATAAAATACAAAACGTGAAAAGTGAATAATGTAGAACTAAATGGGCAGGAAGGCAGTTATTCAAACGTTCGGCTTGAATAAGTCATAATGAAATTAAATAACCTTGTACTCTTCTTCACTAAACAAGGCAGATAACATGGATGTAACAGCACTTGAAATTATTTGAATAAAACGAGGAAACAGATTTGACGCCAAACGTCAATGAAACATTGAAGAGTTAATTTATATATTTTTATTCACATCAGGGTATTTATGCGATTATAAACATGAATACTAAAATATTATTTTAAAGTAATGTCAGTAATTTCAAATGCGACAGATTTAAGTAATTTTTTGTTAATTAATATCTGAGGAGGTTAATTTTCTGAAATTCTAAAACACCAAATTGTATGTGATATTTGTTAAGAAGCCAATTAAATGACAAACGGTAAGAGAACAAAACAACATGCTATTTTCGAAGGCTGCTAGACATTCACCAGCAGCGTTCTTTGTCTTTGTTCCACTGTATATGATAATTGAGATTTAAATAACTCTGCTATATTTAGATATAATTTTAAAATTCAGTATGGCGTTTTATTAGCAATTTCTGTAACTTTCTAAAGCAATGGTGTTAGACAAGCGTGGGACTGGCTTTTTGTTATTGTCAGCGACCACTGAGCCTCACATTATTTTACTCTCCTTTTTATAAATTTTTGTCACTGCTGGGCTATTGAACGCTCTGTAAGAAGTGTCAGCTTTCCTCTTTTTTTCACTGTTTTATTAATTGAAACTAAACGTTTTCTATTAGTTATAGCATTGTATTATTCTATCTATGTTTAGCTAAAGGGATTTTTGGCTTTTAGTAGTTCACGGTTGGCTACACGCACACCTTCCTTATTAATGGCAACCTTTTGGAAATTGAGTGTGATAAATGATGGGCTATAATATGTTGAGACAGAAAACGAAACGAATGACTGAATGAGCGTAGAGGAGAACTAGTGAATGGACGAGAAATTCAAACCATATGATGATGGCGATAAAGATATCGTTAGCATTTACAAAACCTAAACACAAACACAGATATACATACATACTTTCATACATACCTACATACAAACATACATATCAACGGTCGACATGCAAGTTGTAGTGGAAAATCTGAAATTTAATTTGTACAAATTGCGCTGATTACAGTGACGTTGGCAAATTTTGTATAAAGTTCTTACGAATAATTTGTAACATTTTGTTTTGTCTCTGTTTTAAAGGAAAACATTTTTAGGTTTTCATTTTAAGCAGCGTGATTTTCTATTTAAAGCATTTTCTTTTGAAATTATATACCGACGGCGGAACACTCATACGCCTCAGTGTTGGGATTGGCACACTTCATGTTTCTCGCAAATCTGGTGTGCTGAGCGTATGAGTGATAATTAATTTAAATTGATTTAAAAATTTAAAGCGAAGTAAATCGCTGCGGCATATGTATATAAAATTATAATATATAAATTATTAACAGGATTCTGTAGCGAACAAAAAAATTCTCCATTACAGAAGAAACGTTTTGTTTTGGATGAATTGTCTTTAATTCATTGAAACCTTCCATAATAATTACATGATGTGAGAGCAGCATGAAGCAAATTAAAAGGAAAAAAATATTTTTATTTACACATTAATTCTATGGGCTTTAGGTCCATTCAAAACTAAAAGCGCGAAATAATTCTGCCATATTTTATTAAAAAGAAAATAAAAATTATATCTGTTTGATTTTCTTTTTTCTTTTTGCTTTTTTTTGCTATAAAAACCACAATAGTTAATTTCCAGTGTTTTTTCTTATTGGCGGCTGTGGTCGTATACAAAGGATCATTTACGAATTCAATTATATCTCTCTTACGATTAACATAATTTAATATGTGGCTTTAAGAGGAATATGAATACGTTAATATGTACATTGAATCAAATAAAAAGAATAAAAAAGTAAAAAAATTCGAAAGGTATAAAAAATGCTTGCAGTGGCTGGTGTTGAGTAAAAATTAATTTACCAAAAATGATAAATATTTATACGTTCGTATAGACATATATGCTTCAATGAATGAATGGATATCGATGAAGTTTTGTTGGCAACAATTGAGACGTAATGAAACTTAAATTCATTTAAATTCATGTAAAAACATTAACGAGTTGAAAGACTTGCTTGATTAAAATTGAAAAAAGCAACACATTAAAAAAAAATAAATTAATAAATTAATGAAAAAGTTTATATGTAAATACACAGATTTATGATACCAACAATTTGCATGTAACTTTATGACTGCAAAATACATATTGTCTATTCATAGTTAAGATCGAATTAGTTAGATTTTAACAGATATTATTAGATTTTGTCACAGCTTTTGAACTGGGAAAGTTAGAATCATAAAAATTCGCATTCTTAGGGCTATATAATATAATTTTATATAATATAATTTTTTTTGTGGCAAATTTCAAGGAAATTTTATTCAAAACACATTTTTTCACAGTATTGTTCAGCAGAAGTAATTTAAATATTTTCACGAAATTCTATAGAGGGTCTCCTTTATTTTGACACTAATACTGTTCAACATCTATATTATCATTATAGGAAAAAATTATTTAAAATAAGTATTCTTAAGAAAAAGTTCATAAGATGAGGAAATGAAAATTCATGCATGCAGTTTGACTTTGTTTTCCGTCTAGATTAATAGGTGTATAGCGATATTTTTTACAAATGTATTTAATACACATATTTTGAATCATTTCATATTTTGAAAATATTGAAAATATCGAATTTAGTTTCTTGATACTGGATACTTTTACGTAACAATTTTAAAGTAATTTTTGGTTTTTTATTACACACAACTTAATTATAATCTCAGGTATTGTTATTCTATTCATATTCTATGGCCTCGCCTTGTAAAAATAAAATTTCTTAAATGCGTATTGGAAACGTAATAATATCCAGTACAGAAAAAAACTGCAATGCGGTTATTAATTGTCGCAATTGTTTTGGATAATGTCAGCTCTATTTGGAGGATGGAAAAGTTTTGCTAAGACCCCAAATTACTAAAAAAATTTTTCAACATTATATACCGACTGCCAAACACTCATACGCCGCAGCGCGTTAATTGTTTAACTTCCTGTTGCTCGCAAAACAGGGCGGTTGCGGTTTCATGTTTATTTTTCTTTAGCACTTCATATTCGTAGTTATTAAATCAATTACCTCCCATATAACCATAAAGGCAAACAATTTAATGCTGAAAGTAAATAAATACTGAAATTTCTCTCCCATATAATTCGTGATTATTTTTTTGTTGAACGCAAACGACAAAATCAATTAAAAGTACTTTTGTGAACGAATGTATGCTGCTTTTGTTTAATAATATTTGTTTGTTTGAGCTCCGTGGACTGTCATTAATGTCTTAATTCCATGAGGGCGCAATTCCATTAAATTTTGTTTTTATTTGTTTTGTCAATGTCCGTTAACTTTCTACGTTTATGTGTGTGCGTGCGCAGGATAATGTATATTTGTAAGTTTTTTATTTTTATTTTTGTTTTTAGTGTTTTTTTTCTGCTCTTAGCCGTTGTGCGTTGCCGTGTCACTAACTTTTATTCATGTTGTGTCATAACAAAGTAGTTTATTTCTCCTATTTTTCACACATTTTTTATTCTTTAAACGAAAAATGTTGCCGTTGTTCAGCATGAGAATAATGCAAACTTTTTTTTAAGGTTACTGCTGAAGTTGTAGCCGTTATCGCAATATAAATCGCTTGCTATTTTTAACTAAACTGATTTTATTCGTTTGACTTGTTGTTGTATTAGCATTTGAATGCATTTTGTTGTATCGTTTGAATTTTTTTCGTTACGTATTCCTATCACTTGTGGATGTAGCAAAAAACAAAAAACCTCCTGTTCGTTATTGCTGATGATATTGCTGGTTGGTTGCTGAATACATTCACATTTGTATGGGTGGGGTCGTGGGTGTATGTGTTTATGTGGATATTCAGTCACACGATAATAAATTTTAATGTTTGGCAAAACAGTTTTCAAGCAGAGATCTCTTTTTATTGTTTTGTGTATTGCTGCAATTGTTTTGTTCGCGTTGCTTGTTGTTGCTGTTGATGTGGCATTCGCTTTCGTTGCTTTAGTTTGTTGTTGTTGGTTTTTGTTTTTTGTTTTTTGATAGATGATAGAATGTATTATGAAAGTTTAATGGAATATTTATTACTGTTTTCAGAAGAGATTTCGAATAAATAAAAAATAATAAAACTAAATTAAATGATTGCTTGATGTGAGTGTATGTGCGGGTGTTTGCATTGATAAGGTCGACATTGATAGCCGTACAGGTGCAATAACATTTTGCAGTGTTGCAATTCTAATGCAGAAGCTATAAATGGAAAATGTGCACTCATTTAAAAATATTTTTTTTTTGCTAAATTAAAAGACAGAAAATGTTCAAGACCCAAACATTTTTTATGTTTAAAAATTTTGCAAATGCATTGTTGAATAAATCATTTCGGTTGGAGCGTTTCTTTAAGAATACCATCTGCGGAAGGAAAGCAACAATTGAATGTGAACAAAAAATTGTCCATATTATTCTTTTCAATAAAAGTAATTACTTGGCTCTGATTTTGTTATTCAGTATGTTTGCTTTTCGCAATAAATAATAATAATGCCAATGGTTTGCTAGAACATGATTCTCTGTGGCTCTCGAACTAAATGAAATTTCTGCAACAAGTTTCTGTCATTTTTGCTTTATCTTTTGCTGTTGTGCCTGATTTTAACCGGAAATTAAATTTTGTGTTTTCTTTTTCCTGTTCCGTTGAAAAACAAATTTTATTTATTTTACAAATTTCTATAGAAAAGTCGTATAGATACAACGATTGTTCTACTCTTTTCTACACAATTTCGCATCTTTTATTTAGTTTTTATCCTTTTTTTTTTATCAGGATGAAGTGATGCACTTTCCAATGGTTGTTGGTTTGGTATGCAATTAAATGCATACATACATATATTGTATATATTTTGGAAAAACATAAATTGGAAATAATTTTTCGTGCTGATAGAGTTACTTTTATTTTTTCGATGCAAGAACCCTGTTCCAATAATTATAATGAACGTTTGAATTGCGATAAAAATAATTTCTCTACTACATTTTGCATTCTAAATAGTGATTTTTATTTATTTTCATTTGTATACATATTGCGCTGCGGATGTCTTTACGGATGGAGTCTCATCTCAAGTCAACGTGCGATTTGGCAAAAAAGTTAAAAGTTACTTACACTTTTACAACTGAAATAAATATTATTTTTGTTTTTTATGGCGTTCACTCACATTTTTTGTTTCTTGTTTAAGAAGATATATTATTGTTTGCTGTATCTCTGCATGGGGCGTTCTCTTTGGAGTATATAGGGTGTGGCAAAAGCGGACGACGCCAGCTGGGGATATCAGAAATTTAGCAGTCTCTGTAAACAGAGCAAATCCCTGAGATCGAATAATGTAGGAATAAACCAATCAGCAAACGGTTACAAAATTTATTAGAGAAGAAACAGGTAGTTAACTTGTTGACTTTGCAAGCAGAAGTCGCCGTTTACATTCCCCAACCAGATCAAAAATATTTCAATTGCGTCTGCGCTAACCGCGCCCTTCATCCTTTGCTGCGTTATGATAATATTAGAACTCGGCAACTCCTGAGCATTTCTTGATCGTTGATTAGTATAGTCGCAGGCGTTTGCACAGACCACTAGGCCATTGACCAGTCTGCTAAAAGGGGACTAGTCGGAGAAGGAAACTGTTGTTCACTTTCTCTGTGGATGCCCAAGTCTGGCTAGGTAGAGACTGAACTTCACAGGGCTGCCTTTCTTCAACAACGTGGTGGTGTGCTCTAAGTTGGACATGACGGACTTATAGAGGTTCGTAAACGGCACAAGATGGCAGTGACGTCCTCTGGTTTCTACGGGGCTGAGGAGGCAAAACGGAATCTACGGTGCTAGTAGAGTGCACCCATCTTGACCGACTGCCTCTTAACTTAACCTAAGCTAGGCCGCAAGGAAGCGTACCCACGTAAATCTTAGATGCACTCGGCTTTCTGTATAGAATTATAATCCTTTAACTGGATTTGTTTTATATTGACGAACATTAAATATTCTACAGCAAGTACACATTTTTTCAATAAATACAGAGAATGGAAATGCCTCAAGTATTTCAGACAAAACAAAATCTAATGGAAATATTACTTCAGTACTTTTGAAATATATTGAAACTGAAAATCCAATTATGTCATGGTTATGATAAGTCTACTATATAAAAACGTGAAAAGATTTTCCTTCCACTAGAAGGGAATACAATATTTATAAAATTATATGGTTACATTGCGCAGTTAAATCTTACATTTAAATTATCTCAACGAAAAAAATCTATTTCTTGCTCTTAGCGAATCATAGTTTCAAGACTTATTATGTGTGCTTGGAAAGGATGTCGTGGTGAAATTTAAAAAAAAAGGAATAAAGAGGAAATTAGTTAAGGTAACCTTTAATATGGTGAATGCTACTGCCAACTGGTTAAGGATTATTTGACTGGTGTTTCAATAAATAACACAATAAAACACACGTAGTGTCTGTAAATGCAATACACGGATAAATGGCTTTAATTCTGTTCTCTAAAAATGTTCACAACTTAAATAGACTGCCTCAATTGACTTTTAAATTCAAGGAACATAATTATTAGTAATCTCCCTTAGGCGAGCTGTGATATCACAGAATGTGTCACATTTATTCACAGTAACATTTGCCAAATGCAAAAGATTCTCCTACTGATTATTTAATTGACAAGCTCCACTAGTCACAAATTGTTTATAAATAATTAATCAAGCATTATTGCAGCATGCGTCTTGCTTACAATTGCATTTATCAGTACAATGAATGTGGACACAATGGGGTTTAGAGGAGGACGAAAGCTCTTACTTTTGAGACAAATTTACAGTTACGTAAATGATAACATATTTTTGTCATGTTGATTTAGTCTAAAGCAAATAGATGTTTGACTACTTGAGGGCTAAACTCAAACCAATGTACGCAACAAAGTCACAATGCAGTATAATCGAGATAAGGTTGTTACAAGCCTGAAATTCTTGTTGGTCAGTCGATAGCAAGAGGAAACACACATTGTACATACTTACGTTAGTTATGTCCTTTGAATAATGTTTTACTAATTTACTAATTGGCATTATGATAGTTCAACAAAATACTGTCTCTAAATACGACATAGGAAACTTCAATTGCAAAGAAATAAAATGAACACTATGCGAATCGGTGCAGTTTGTCATAGTAATGGCTACCAGTTCACTTTCCCATGACAATTACAATTAAATTACGCAAGAAAATTATTACAACTAATTAAGAATAAAAAAAGAGGAAAATAAAAACTCAACAGCCGTCAATAAGTTTTTTTTTTTTAATTTACAGCCAATGTGGTGAATAACAAAGTAAATGGTATTTAGTAGCATGGATCCACTTTATTTTAATCTCAGAAAATATCTGTTCCATTGGGATGTTAGAAAGTAGAAGTCTAATGTACACAAACACTACTCCGTCTATCCTCCTTCTCAAAACCTCTTTTCTTAGTTCCGGTGCAATGCATTGCATATGGAGGCACGTCACCTGAGCACTGGTTCAAGAAAAATAAACTGCAACACAGCAGAAACTAAAGCACACAGTCAATCTATTTGCGACTACTGCAAATTTTATATCCGCGCAGAGGTATGGCGATGGCCGAAGTAGTCTGCACGTTGACTACAAGACCAAAAATTTCCTGTGTTCGACCCCAGTTCCAGATTATATCATAAAAACATCTCGCATTTTTCTGATGTGCATTAGTGTGTCTTTGTGTCAGTGCTGTCGGAAAGTTTCAATGGTGAATCCATAGTTCGTTTTCCAGATCTATCCAATGGTGAAAAAATCACTTAAATTCATTCAGGCATTGAAGATTTTCAGTTAAAAAAACATTTATAAATGCTCCTCCTGATAATTGAGTGCGATAAATTGCAATTTTTTTTTTTAATTGTATTACTATGGGAAGGACTTGATCGCGGGATGAACTTCAGCTCATAACCATCGATGTGTCGGAAGAACTGACAGGGATGGGACTGCACAGTCTGTTCGGGTTTCACGGTCACGGCTGCTTCCACGGTATCGAAAGGGATCGAACTGAAGGACCCAATCAATTAATATCTCTGGTGAAATTGTCTTTAGAACGTACCCTAATTTAACATAATAGAATATGAATATGTAACACTTTTTTGTTAATGCTTTTCATCTGATTCCACCCAAATAATTTAAAGAAAAATTTCATAATGCAAATTCGGTTGGATGATGATTCAGGAATTTAATGAAAAGTATATTTCGCATTTTAAAATGTTGCTTTGAATGATTTCCCGTCTCTGATCGTTATGCTCAGTGAAACATTTACAAAATATTAAAGAAACGATACAAAAGAATAACTTGTTTTTTTTAAAGAGCAGCGCATTCTTTCATTTCTTTGATAATGGCAACAATGCAAGAGATTTTGCCAACATTTACACTGCACGAATATGCACATACATTTTAACGTAAGCAACGTTAATACACATACAGCTTTATGATTGAATCACAGTAGTAAGTGTATGTGGCTGATTGTGTGTGTGTATGTGTGTGTGTGTTAATAGCTTTTGGGAGCGTGATACATGCAATCCTTTACAACAAGTATTTGTGCTCGTAAATTATAGAACATTGAGGATACGTTATTTGTTGCGTTGCTTTTGTTGTTTGTTTTGTATGGCATCGTTAAAATGGTATAAAATTTCATTATATATCAATGAGGATTGTCTCTTTTTAATTCATACATACATATTTTCATTTATTTTCATTTATTTTGTATTCTTTTCATTCACACAAACTTAACAAGAACCGAAAATATCTGTTGGTGAAAATGCGAAAGAAAACGACGGTGAGTTATTTGTTTATTTTTTTTCATTGTTTGTAATTGATTCAATAAATTCAATAATCGAAGTATAAAAGAAAAGCAATAGTAAATAGTAAAGAGATTTGCAAATAAAATGAAGGTGTTCAAAATCAATCTGCCAACCAGAGATTGTCTTGTCTTAAAAGTCCTTAAGTCAAAACATTAATTTTGAAGGACATTAATATGTGGGGTGTGCATTTAAAAATTATTAAAATAAAAATATCTTCACAATATATCACCAGTGCAAAGTAAATAGTACAAAACTGAAGACACGCTGTTGTACCTGGAAGAGACTATCAGATTTCAGAGTCTCTGGTTGTATTAACATACAGCATAATAATACGCAATATTTGTTCAAAGCCCCATAAAACACATGCATCAATTGCAATTTAACCAATTATAACTTGTTTACAGTTATTGTGGCTGCAGCAAGCAGTGATTCCTCCTAAAAAACTAAGCGAGACACACACCATGTCCTTGAATTTCATTGATGATAAAAGAATGAAATTGTACCCAGTTGCCATATAGTAAAGTGATTTTATTTGAAGTTTTCTAGCACGTACGCATCTCAATATGAAATTCAATTGCTTTGCATGAATTATTATTTGTTTTCATAAACCTAAGTATAATTCACTTGCTCACATACAATCGTAAGAACATACGCATTACACGCATCATCTCTGCTCTACATGCACATACACGCACACATACATATGTATTCAGTGAATGGATTTCCTTCACTTAACCTCGAATAGATAGAACTGCCATTGACTTACTAACAAATGTTCTTATCATCGTCATGATTGTCATTTTCATTACGTTGTGGCATACAACACCCCAGACCCAGAAGCATTCATTCATAGAATCACACTTGCATTTTCATCTTTCCAGCCATGAATAGTTTTTTACTGCCCAGAATAAAGGCCAAAACCAAAATAATTATTTTAAATACAGAGCAACTACGGTACTTCTACTACTACTACTACTGCTACATGCAACGGTGAGAGTACCAGCAGAAAAAGTGTAAATTTTACCAGCAGCAATAAAAGCAACAGTGGAAATAGACAACAACAAGTTGCATTAAGGAGTTAAATTTTATGTTTGTACATGTGTATGTGTGTATAAGTGCGAGTACCAGAGCTGCAGCAGTGTAATCAACTTTTAGTAACAAAACGTGTCAACTGCAGCTGTGTCGCATGTACACACATCACATAATAGCAGTAGTGCTCATAAAGGAATAAGTTCACACAAATACATGCACAATAGTTTAGAAATATTGAAATGGAATTCCTTCAAGAGTCAAAAGGATGGAAGAAATTCTGAAGGTCTGCTGCAAGAGCAGCAACAGCAACAGCAACAGCAGCAGCAATAGAAATAGTAAAAGCTATAACAGATGCACAACAACAACAACTACAACAACAACAACAACTATAAAGTGAGCAGTTGTATAAAACGTTCCGCACAAATAAAAACATTAAACTTTGCTGCAAGACCTAATGTTAGAAACACACATACGAGTACACATGCACACACACACGCATACTCGATTTTAATGTACATACATACTTATTTGCTACTGGTACTCAGGAACTCACCATACTGTAAATAAACATACTTATATACATATCCCTATGTATATAATAAAGGGTCTTCCAACAGGGACATCCGAATTTGGACAGTTGATAACGGCCATCTTGTTGAAGATACATCTGTCAAATTAATTGTCCTTTATTCATTCTGTTTTGCCAAATGTCGATGGACGGATATAGCATTGAACAGCATGTACAAATAATAAAACTGTTTTATCGAAATGAGTGTTCTGTTCGTTCAACGTATCGCGCGAAAAATCATCTTCAACGACCATTTTTGAATGAATCGGTACTTTAAGAAACAAAATTGTCCAATTTGGGAGATACCGATCCACTTGAGATTCAAGAGCGTTCAATGCGTTCTGGGGAAGTCACTGTTTGGTGTGGATTTTGTGTTGGCGGCGTTATGGGTCCATATTTCTTGGAGAACGACGTTAGCCAGGCCATCACTGTCTACAGCGAGCGCTATAGGTCGATGATTATCAACTTCTTTTGGCCCGAATTGGATGATCTGGACACCAACGACATTTGGTTTCAACAAGACGACGTCACACAGCTCATGCCACATTGGATATTCTGCACGAGCGATTTGAGGGTATGGTCCTGTCACGTGGGGGTGACAATTGGCCACCAAGATCGTCCAATCGTCAAATCTGACGCCATTAGACTTTCTTTGTAGAATTTTCTTAAGTCGTAGGATTATCCGAGTAAGACATAAATTACAGTGGTCCTCAAGAACAACATAACTCAGGCCATCAGTTGAATTCAGGCTGATTTATGCGCTAGAGTCATAGAAAATTTAACATTTCGGATGTGCTTCACCTGGAGAAGCCGTCCTGCACATTTGAACGATGTTATATGCCACATATAATATCATGAATAGGTCTTTATATCTCACAGTTATTTTGCTTTATTCAAATTTGGAGATAGGAAGCGCTTAATGAAAGACCCTTTGCATTTCAAAGAATCTCATATTTCCTTTCCACTTTAGTTTTCTTCATACATACGAGAATTCATTGAAATGGTACCCATACTTCTAATAAGCATAACATACACCTTCTCTAGTTACACATGCAGTTAGCAAATATACGAATGGACTTGAATACAGGTAGAGCAAAGTGCGGAATTCGGGACTGCATTATACTACGCATAAATGGTTAACAAATACCTGCACTTTTGTTCAATAATGATGATGATGATGTTTCTCATTATAAAAATTTCTTTCTTTCTCTGTGTGATTGCTTTTGTTTTTTTTTTTTTTTTACTTTTTTCTTGTTTTAGTGCGCTTGTAATTTGATCATCATTTATTTGAAGATTTATTCTTTAATGAAATTTAATATTTATGTTTGTATTATTTCTTCATTGCAGGCAAATATACAGCCAATTGTAAGCATGTGTATTTAAACTTCATGGAAGGCACGAGATATTTCTTCGATATTTTTTTCCATTTACAATGAATTACATAAGTACATACATACATACATAAATACAAATATATATTTGCTATAAGCTTGATGTGTTTAAAAGGTTTATTTAAAATGAATGTACATTTCGTTCGGAATTCCTTGGAGAAATTATGGGAAATTGTCCATAAGCTTTGACGTAGACACTATAGAGCTGAATGTTGGCAATTTTGAACAGACATCAGGTTGCCGTGGCATCACAATGATGTGAACATAAATAAATACACGTACATACATCTAATCTGGAAGCCGCAGGAAAGAAGATTGTGGCAAATATTAAGTATTATGAATTTTAAAAGCGGAATATCATTCATACTAATTTGGTATTATAGAAAAAGAAGCATTTTACGTTCATGACGATTGCATATTCCAAAGAATAGTCGTTAGTGGCATTCTACGTTCCTAATTTTAGAATTAATTATTAAAGATTTCCCGATGCTACTTTCTTTAGTTCATAAAAAATGTCGCATAGAATTTTTTGAAAAAATACAACAAATGTATTTATTTATGTTAAGAATGTACATACATATGTATGTATACCCGGCGGCGAAAAGAAGTAGGACTGCTTCCTACTGGAAGGCCTTATTTGTCAGACACAAGGCCTTAAAACGCCATTCTATACCCATACATTTTTTACCAATGATGTTCTAGCCAACCAAGCCCTTCGGCGTTTCCCTCTTCAACAGGCCTCGTATAAGGCGTTTTTCAGCATTTTCATTTTTCTGTCTATGGAATGTGATTTTTTTGGAACGGTTTATCACTGTTGTTGGTATGAACATAGTGAGTGCACAAAATGTGTGTATGTATAATAAAAAACAATCTACGTAGAAGCGAGTAGGTAGGCCTTCAATAATGCCTTCCAGAGAAGGCAAGCGAGCATGAGTACTGGATCTAAAAATAGGTTTAGAAAGGTCTTACAAAAGGCTTTATAAATGTGTGTGTATATACATATGTATGTATTTATAACAAATTAAAGACTGAATTTTATAATGTAAAATATGTACCCTTTTCAGGTTTTGACAATCGTTGCCGTCTTGTACTTCTTAGCATTCGTACAGTTTTTTATTACTTTTTTCTGGGACTATAATTAGAAAAAAAATTATAAAACAATGACAAAAGAATTTCCTACAGTCAAATATTTCTTAATTCAAATTGACGGGTATTTTTGTTTATATCACAAAGTCAAAGATAAAGCAGGTCCGTAGTCAGTAAAGTGTCGGGCAAACTGTAGATACGAAATATTTCTCAAGTAAGACACATACTATGATATCAATAAAATATTTTTCATTTAAAAGTGGTTAAAAAAATGCATGATATTTTTATGGCAACTTGTTTGCGGAACATTTTGTAGAGCGAAAACATTTGCAGCACTACGATAGGTTTCACATATAAATTTCAAATCAATTCTTCAAAAGAAAAGATAAGGGAGGGGGAAGGGGTGCTGATGGCTGAGTAGTTAGCGTGCTGACTCTGCAGCCAGAAGGGGCGGGGTCTACTCTGAGAAGGTACAGTAAAGAAATTTCATTGTGACTCGCGTTAAATAATTAAAAAATAATATGTATCCAGCAATTAATTTCAAGTTCTATTTTTAAATATTAATTGCACATGTTGCTTGATAAAAAAGATTTTATTTGCAACTTTCTACGACAAGAATTGGTTATGGCAGAAATTTATAAAAATGTTTTTTCACAAGCAAAATTTAACATTTTCTGCAATAAGATTGCAAGGAGAACTGTTTACAAATATTGTTGTTATTAAGAAATAACATAATATGGGTATTATGAAAAGCTCTCTTTGTTAAATCTACAAGGGAATCGTAGCAATCACGTATTTTCCTATAGATGACGGTACTCAAGCCATGGCTTTTTATGTTTGTAAATATTTATTAATGTTTATGCAAATTGTTAATGCTGAATGCAAATAATAAACGTTAATTACGTTTCTTTTGTTATAATTAAATAACTATTTTGTGGCTTCATTATTTCCAACAAAGTGTTTTGATTTTTTTTTATAAATTAATTATACAGTGAATTCGCGATATTGTGAACTATATTTTATCATAGCAGTTCACGCTTTTATTCATTATTCATTATTGCGAAAGTGAAAAGTTTGGAAAAAACCAGATTCTCATATTTACTAAAAGAACATAAGCAATTCACACAAGTCGAATGTTTAAATGTGCATATGTATTCCCTTCAACTAACGGATTTTTTATTAAAGTTTTTTTTTTTTATGGAAATAAATCGCTTTTGATAGGTGGTTTGTCCCGTCATCTTTTCCTTAGGATTTCTTCTTTACTTGAAGATCAAATGTTACACTAAATCAGTATAAAATAATGCAAATAATTAAATGAAAAAATTCTGAAAATTTTTTTTGACGTCTTAGAGTAGTCAAAGGGTGCCCGGTAGTCTAGTGAGTATTGCGCTAGTTTATCAATTTGGTGGTCTAACAGAGACTCCGGTCTATATCACTAAAATACGTGAAAGTTTTTGCACAACAGGTATGACAATGTGACCGTAATAAAATTGGACCCAAGTGGCCTGGGATCTTTCTTTACCTTTACATCCAGCAACCTCCCAACTTCACATGTGATTGAGCATGTGTATATAAGCAATTTTGTAACATTTTGTTTTCATTATTGACCATTAACTATAGTTTAATTGTAAGTAAACAATGACTAAATTCTAATGAAATATTCCTACGACTAAAGATTGTTTTTGTTAAAAAAAATGTTCACTCGTATTTAGCAGAACAGGCCGTGAAGTTGATTGAAGTTGTGGAAACTCAACCGAAATAATTTCGACAAATAAAAATTTATTAAATAGTTTGATTTGACGGCGCATGTATGTACTCGTAGGCAAAGATTTTAAAAAACAACCAGAACATTTTCGTTCTCATTAAACAATTTTCGTTTTGAAAACACTTTGATTATAAATTGTTCAACTCTTTTTTTTTTTTTTTTTGTTAGCGTTTGTATGCACGTTTATTGCAAATTTAGTTTGCCCCATCCTCGTCAGCAAATAATAAAAGTAAACAGCAGTTGCTCGTGTGGATGATATTTGAATTGGAAACAATTTTAAAAACTAAAATTGCACGTCAACCACATAAATAAATGTTTTCTTTTTTTTTTTTTAATTCATTTTTAAGGTTTATTTATCTTGTTGGTGTTTAAACTTGTTTATTTTTTGTTTATTTTGTAATTATATTATTTAAAGTTTATTTTTTTAATTAAAATTTTCTACTTTTTGAAGAGAAATATTTTAATATTTTTATATGTTTAAAGTTGGCTGATAAATCCAAAAAGGTATTTTAAAAGAGTTTTTTTTTCATGTCAAACTCAAGTGAAAAAACAATTTTTTTTTGTTTTTTGTGTTTTTTAAACAAATTCTATTAAAAGAAAATAAATCATCACTATTTTACTTTGATCTTATAATTTTTTATTCCTTTGTATTGTCATTTTTTTACATCAATTTGTGACAGGGGGAGTAATTTAACGTAGAATGAATAAAAAATTTATCATTTAATTCGATTCTGAATTAAAAAGTATTTTAATAATAATTTCCAGTTTTGATTTTGTTGCACAATTTTTACGATATTGAGTAGCATTATCGAGTATTTACAGGAAATATTCTATAAATGCAAATAGTTTCGAAATTAATAACGTTTTGTGTAAAAAGAAGTTCAAGGAAATTCTTAAACAATTTTTCTTTTGATAATTACTAATCAGAATAAATGTAGAGTTATTTATATTAAAATATTTAAAAGATACTTATTGCTCAAAGGTTTTTTACAAAAATCATTCTATATGTTTTAATAAATTTTAAGTTTTGATTTTCTTTAAATTGAAAGCTTGTTAGTTTTGTATTCGTTTATCAGGATTGACACAGGCTAATAGTAAAGCATATATCCAAATAACTATGCCGCTTATTGTCTTAACTGGGTAGTGAATACTAAAAAGACGTTTAGATTTCATAAAACAATTGAAACTTCATGATAATAAATTTTATCGTTAAATGAATGTGCTTTTTCAAACAATTGAGATGCTTTAGATTGACGCATATACTCTCTCTATACAACACTACAATAAATAATTTTATTTTGGGTTCATCTATTAGTAGATTCACAACCGTCTATTGACGTACGTGAACATCAGAGGCTGTCTGTGGCGATTTTTGGTTTCTATGCTGTTATGCGGCTACTTGAGTCGAGCTAACCTGGTCGACTTCCTTTTAAACTAACACAACCTAACCTAAGCTAACCAGTATCAAGCTCAAAATAAAATAAATTACGAAGTTGAATAGTTTATTAAAACAGAAACTTTCTAAATTATGTTAAGTAACGCAACACTTTTAATACACTGAAAGTATTGTGTCACATTATGAAATATTTGCCTCAGTCAATAAGTCTGCAAGTTTGTTTCCATAAATCAAATAAATTATAATGACCGCTATGGCAGTATTATAAAAATTGTTTTTTAAATTACTTACCTAAACTGAGGAATCCACAGAGCAGCGAAAAGACTGTACAAAATATATTATTAAATAAATGCATTTTTCATTTGCTCATTAATTAAATGCACATAAATTTTGCGGAAGTCTCTTTGCTTTTATTTTACGTTTCATGCATTCATATCACAACGCCGTTTTCATGGATAGTCTGAAAAAGAAGAGAATATTTTATTTTTAAAATCAATTTTGTGATACTTAGCATCTCAAGTATTCGTAAATATTATCAACGAAAACGGTCATTGAATTGATTTTGAATTTTAAGTTTTCCATACGAATGGCTAAATTGAAGTTTTTTTTCAAGCAAGAAAAAAAACTAATCGCTGCGAAAAAATAAGAAAAGTTTGTTAAAAAGTAGTTTATTTTGTGCTTTATGCCTCAATGCTGTTATTGTGATCAATATTCTTATAGAACTAATTCACATTAGAAAACACCACGCCCACAGAACGCTCAATTATTATTTATTTAATTTAGTTTATTTTAAACTTGCAAATAATTAAACATTTTTTTTTTGAATTTCTAATGTGTTCGCCAGTATTTTGTTGTCAAATGTTAGACAATGTTTTCCACTTGGATTTATTATACACGAAAGTGCGTATTCGTACTCCCACATATTTCAATTTGTTGGAATGTTACTAATGCATGTTTAAGTGCTTAAAGTGTTTATTTTATTGCCGGTATTTCTATTTGTTGAACACATGCGGTTGTTTGGTTTTCGTTCAACGTTTGCATGTGTTAGAAATTAAGAATCCCCATGGGAAAATTATACCACAAAAATGCGTGTTGGGAGATCTCCCCTACATAAGCAATGTACGTAGAGAAAATAGCTGGAAAGATCGAGTGTTGAGAAGAGACAGGCGGTGAGGTGATAAGAAGGATAAGCTGAGCTTAATTCTCACACAACTCTGCAGTTGCCAATAAATATTATTGAGTGCATACTTTTCATTTCGATACTTGGCATTTTAACAAACAGGTAGCAGATTTGCTAACGTTTTTGGACCTCTTGAATATATATAAAAAGTTGACTCTTTAATTGGTGATAACATTTTCCTAAATGTATGTGGGACTCCACTTTGAAAATTTTCTCGATTACATTTGTAGTCAGTGTGATTAACAAATTATAACGAGCAATGATGCATAATTAAATATTTTTTAATTTTTCTATTTGAAAAAAGGGTTTTACAAAAATTATATTTGTTTTTGTAAATATTTATAATTTTCATTACGCTTTGTATTGTTTTAAATCTTAATAATTTGTTGTAGATTGATTTTAGTTATAAAATTCGTAAAAATTTCTCCGTTAAATGATAATTTTTTTACACTGGTCATCGAGGCTGCACACACAAGTCTGTACAGCACTCCTTAACTGTTATTTTACTTCGTAGACTGCATCCGTAGATATTTTTTTTGTAACAAAAATCAAATGGTATCTTTAAGTAAGAATTTGTTTCATTTGCTGCTTTACTGAAACAGCTTTCATTTAGTATAAATTCAATTTCTTCTTTATGTTTCAACGTACCTTTACCTGGCAGCAAGTAATTAGAAAATTTACCTAAGGACTGAGTGTGGAAACAAGTTAAAAAAAAAATTATAACGAAAAAAAATCAGTGCGAGGCAACCGTGTTACAAAAGAATGAAAAACAAGTGCAGAAATAAAGACGAACAAACAGTTGGCAAAAGCAAATGCTATTGCTGCACCATTACGGTTACATGTCTTTATCTTTAAAAAGCATCTCTTTGCTTCAAAGTATTTAATGGATAGTAACGTTAAAAGTTACACGTTCACAAAGACCTCAACGAGAAGAAATATAGATTAAAACTACAATTTCGTTCTTCATCAGTTTACAAGTAATTTTATTTTTAC
Source organism: Dexiosoma caninum (assembly GCA_963924685.1). Taxonomy (NCBI): domain Eukaryota; kingdom Metazoa; phylum Arthropoda; class Insecta; order Diptera; family Tachinidae; genus Dexiosoma; species Dexiosoma caninum. Next base: position 633,658 of record OZ004727.1, on the reverse strand, counting down.
AGGTAAAAAATAATATTATCTGTAGGATTAAAGTTTTTAAGTCCGGATATAAAGTTTGAATTTCTGACTCCTTCGTTCACCATTTTGTTTGCATTTGGTGCTTTTGTTCGACCAAGCAACTACTGTCTGCTGGTTGGTTGGCTGCTTAAGAGCACTACTAGATGTAACATAAAATGAAATTAAATTAAAAAAAAAACAACGTAACAAGAAAAAGTTATATAAAAACAAATCGGTGTGTTAAAAAGTGCTTTACAACAGCAACAGCAACAGCAACAGCAACAGCAATAGCAAAAAACAAATTCTATTCAGCAGCGAAAAAAAAATCATCTATAAAGTTGTTGAAGTACCTCGTCGATAAAAATGAAAAGATATAAGAGCAACCAACTATGGAGATTAATTTTCATTTACTGTATTGAATTCTTTTCGATTATTGTAAAATGATTAAAATAAATTTTATTTCTATATCGATCGGAAATGCAAAATGTGAGCAAACAAATTGCGTTTTTTATTACTTTTTAAACTAAAAATTCAGTTAAATTTTATTACGCTAAAATAGTTTTTCTTAAAAAGTACACTTCTGTTGAGATATTTTTGCGAAGCTTCTGCATAAGTTGCGATATGATATTAAACAAAAACGTAGACTTGTGGTAAAAATAAACAAAATTTACTTGAAAATACACGATTTGGGATTTTCGCAGTTCTTTAAATTAATTTAATTCTTCAATCCAATTTCTTCACCGTTTCATGTAAAATCAGCTTTTCATGTAAAATCAAGGTACTTATTATGTTCAGCTCTAATAAAACTGATGTGTATCAACAATTGTTACATATAAGAACTGCGACTTTTTGAGTAGTTAAAAATCGCAAGAAATTGTTTCGAATTTATTTTCACATCGGTTATGGGTTTCGGCATTTTTTGGATTTTTATTTTTATTCCTGCAAAAATTCATAAATTTTTTTGGCAACAACTGTCTTACGGAATTATTATGGGAATTATATAACATATTTTTGTTTATATTATTTAGTTGTTTACAACTCCTTTAAATATGAAAATATAAATAAATTTAATTAACTTACAATGTATTTGGAAATGAACAGGAACTAAAACACTTCGAGCTTTAATTTTATATGAAACTACGAACTTTTCTACACTCGTATTTTAAATAAGATTTGTCGCTTTTATTATTTTAAATAATACTAGAATTTTTTTTTTATAATATTTTTCTAATATCGTTATTTTTGTTCATGTTAAATCACCACACAATTTCGTTATTGAAAAAAATGCAGGCAGTTTCCAAAGAAAATGCACGATTCACTTTCAAGTGCAATTAAAAAAATTTATTACTTTTATGTTTTATAAAAACCATAAATTTTATTGTGGTTTAAATAAATATTTTTATCGGGTTACTTCACTTGTCGTTTATTGAAATATTTCACAAGATCAGATAAGTAAATTGATTGACATTTCTTACTGCTACATATTTATTTTGCAGAAATCTTATTATATTCTGTTTTATTTATCATATTATAATAAATATTATTAGACATTCTTAGTTAATTAAAACATTCACATTCAGTAAGAGCTTCTGATGTTATTAATTTTTTTTATTTATTTATTTAACACGTTCGTTTGCTTTCGTTGCGAATGATAAACTAAAGTTTTGCTTAACATGTTTACATGGGAAAAAGGAAAATCGTGAAAAATATTTCATATTTTATACACGAACTTGTGGTAAGTTTTTAAGGTTCATACAGCTGTGATTCCTTGGATGAATATTAAATCATCGTAAATTTCTATACATCGGAAAAAAATGTTATGTATTTTGAGAGATGCCAACTTGGCTATTTTCCGGTTGGATTTAGTGCTTATAGTGTGTAGTTTTATCTTTTAGCTTGTGATGAAACTGCACGCAATACCTTGTTCAATCGTAGTCACAGAATTAAACTTTAAAGTAATAAAAAAAAATAATACTTAAAATATACAATACATACATTAGTTTTTTGTGTTTATAACAATTAAAACGAAAATCAAAATTTTTATTGGTTTTCAATGTAATAAGCGACCGCACGACATCGTGTCACATTCAGGTTAGTTTTTAAATTTTGCAATTTTTAGCCCTTTTTGTTTGCTCTGTTGACGCATTTTGAATTTGAAGAGTTGGCACCTCCGTATATTTTATACTCAAAACACATTTACTCTCCTTGTATTTTTATTCTATCGAGAGAAACGTGGTGAATATGGAGTATATGGGTTATTAGCTCGCAGACGGTAGAGTGTGAAAAATTGTTTGTAAACAAGAAAATGGGAAAACTGAAACCACCCTCTCTTGAAGCGATATGACGTACAGAATGGTACGGTAATCAACAAGTGTTTGTTAGTGTGTTTTTTAATGTATAACAGTTTTGTTCTGATAAGCATGTTAGTGGTGAATTAATAATTTCATATAAAGACATTTTTGTGGGATAATAGGGGAAGTTCGCCATTGTTTCTGTAATTTTAGGGAGAGTAGTTGCCGTGGGGTTGTTGTAATTTAATATGATTTTTCATCTAATATATCTATTTACATATATTATTATTATATTAATTTAATTTTCTTTCTTTTCTTAATCCGCAATTATGTCTACATCATGAAGTCTGTGAATATCATTAGCATGTTCTTTGAAATGGTAGCTGATGAATTTTCCAATAGCGAGTGGTATCAATATGAATTTCTTTTAATCTTGTGATAATAATTTTTTAAAATTTTTTATATATTGGCTCCAAAACAGACTATTTTTGATTCGATTCATATGAACATCAACATGAATTTTGGAAAATTTGTGAAAAATTTCGTTAAGAAAAATAATAATAATATTCCAATGATCAGCCGTCCACTTTCATCCAAGAATGAGATTGTTATTTAAAACTAAAAACTAAGTAATTTTGTGTGAGAAATAGTGAACTTGATCCAAAAACATATATACAGACTTATAAATATGTGTATATATGCATATCTATTTGAACCACATTTCTTTTACCTTGCCTTCTTTGAAGCATCGTCTAATCGCAAAAGTAAATACATATTTATATATTTTTTAGTATCCATTAATTACTTATTTTTTAATTTATTTATTCCACGCTTGTCATACTGCATAGTTGTTGTATGGTTACTCTGGTCTATATGTTTATTTCCCTCAACCTAATTTTTAAAAAGGTAAACAATATCTCATATGTATATAAGAACTCTCAAAATGTCGTTGAGAATAACAAATATACAAACAGAAAAAACCAAGTAGCCTTTGCAAAAATTACTTCATTTTGATTTATTTGATTTGACAGAATTTTTTGGAACTGTTTCGTAAAAATTAAATGTAATGCGTTTTTCAAACATTGTTTTAATAGTTTATTGGCAAATATTTTAATATACATATGCATGTGTGCACATACATACACATATAATTTATTTAATTAAAAAAAGATTTGATAATTTCTAGCAGGTTAAAAGTCCCCTGTAGCCGCTCATACGCACTGAGTGAATTAAAATTTCGTTTTGTTTGTAAATAAATACAGCCAATCGCACTCATAGACACAAACATTAATTGGAATAATTTGTGTTGCAGTACATATGCCAAGAGCATGAGAAAGCATGCCAGCTTTATTTTCCATCGTTTGACTTTAATACTCATTTAATCCGCATAAAAGCATTTCAATCTACATAAATACTACTTACCTAAATTATTTGCTCTTAAACACTTTAATTGACCATAATTGCTTTAAGGGTCTTATATAATTGACAAGGTAATAAACCGAATTTATTATTTAGTTGTAAAATGATTCTACACAATACTTTGTTCTTCTGCACTTTAGTTTTTATCTCTTTCTTCTTAATTGTTATTCCTGCCAGTTTACAATGCTCCAACAACAGGTTGGATCTATGAAGGGGTTTAAATTTTGTACATGGGAGAGAAATGTAAAAGATTCTTTCAGTATGAAAATAACTTAAAAGCAATTAGATTAAGTAACGAGCCGTAGTATTAAGGAAGCGTAATAGACGATACATGGTTTTCTAATTCCGGTAAAGTGTTTTTAATTTCTGTTAAATGTGCGATGATGTTACACCTTCTTCGTAAATATTTTTGAAATTGATTTTCCTTTTTAGATGAATCAGTAAGTTGCGATTTTTTTTCGTATAGTTGCTTTTTATCGAAAATAAAGTATTTAGTTAACCAACAAAATAGCTTCAGTTATAGGAAGGATGCTTCAAAGTAAAAAGTCATATTAACTCAGTTCCTGATTGACAAATAAATATTCAATATTCGGTTGTGGTAAAACTATTTTCTTAACAAATTCTGAAATATATTTCTTATCTTCTATTTCTTAATATTAATGGCTGATAAGTACAATACTGCCTAGCATTCCCCCGCGGACATAAGTAGTTAATTATATTTCTTTGTATATTTGAAGGGCTATATTATCGGCTTTAAAGCTTTAGTTTCATCATATAACGAAAACATTTACTTCTTAATTTTTGAGTGGGTGCCCACAATCTGTGTATTGGATTTAGATTTTTCACCTCCACTCCTTTCTTTTTGTTTGTTTGTTTGTGTTCGTCAATGTTTTTTTTTTCCCATTTGCACGATTACCACGAGGTGATTATGTGTGAATAACAGTACGTGTATTTGCAGTTCTAAACAAATATTTGAACAACAAATTGTTGTGAAAGAAAAACAGGTTAAAAAATTATTTGAGCAGAACAAATACTTTTGTGACAAACGAACATCTACATATTCTACAGATACAGAAAATAAATATAAAATACAATTATAATTGAAAATGGCATTTATGAAAAATTCTCATAGATAATGTTTTTGAAGAGTGCATTCTAATTATACGATTTAATTTGTGATTGGTCTTGCATTTGTTCTAATGAGGGGTTGTAAATTCGCATGACATTTCGCTGCAACTATGGCGTAGAAGTTCAGCCAATGACATGTTAAACAGAAACAAAAATTATAAAGAAAATTGAATTAAACACGTTTTGTTTTAATTCCACATATAAAATGTCCACAGAAAAATATTGTACACTTAATTAGCAACTCTACACACAAGCAGATTAGAAATATTTATCCAGTGATAGAGAAATAAATTTACTTGCTGCTTAAAGACTTTAAAGAAAAAACTGAAAGCTCTTTACAAATAAAATTGAGAATAACAGGAATAAGAAATAGCAAAAACCCAGAAAAATTAACAATAACATTGGGACATTAAGAAAACATATTTCTTTAGTGCAGAAAACAACGTACTGTTGAAAAGCTAAGCAGACAGGAAATAGTAAGAACTGAAATAAGGACAAATGAAATATAATAGACTTACTTGCACAATAAATCGTTAACATTAGTGTCTGCCATTTGGCTAATTTCTTTTATTTTTTTTTCATTCAAAGAGATCTTCTTACGGAGAGTATATTATACTGCCTTACAATACTTATTTCACGGTTCACTGTTATCGTTTGGGGTTAAAATTCAGCAATCAGTTCATCGCTCAAAATCGATTTCTTTTATTACAATTTAAGCGCAAAGAATCCCAATTCAATATGAGCATAAATGTGGTAATGGTTACTAAACTTTTTCTTTGTACCGCGATTGGTCAGTTTTGGAATATTCCTTGAAGAAATAAAAGAATAAATTTTTAATAAAACAGTTTATTGAAAATTAAAAGGAATATTTGCAATTCCTTGAAAAATGAAAAATAGTTTCGGCACATGCATCGCATGTGTATGGGTCATCCCCTGAGTGCCGGTCCAAGAAAAAAAATTATTAATTAATAATTAGCCAACTCACAATCTTATGCATTTGAGATGGCAAACTTTTGCAATTGTGAAAATTTCCCACCAATTGCGAACAATTTTTTTTTTGTTGGTTTAGTTTGCAACAGCAGCACTAATAGCAGACTGTTTGCTCCGTTAGATTTCTATTACCTCTACTTCCGAAGTTCTTGGAGTTTTAAAATTTTTGCTGAACCCCCGGTCTATTTTTTTTTGGGTTTTCTTTTCTACAATTTTTCACATTTTTTTTTATTTGTTATTGTTTGCAGTCACTTTGCAAATAAGTGTTGCCAGGTCTGAAAACATATTAGTTTAGGCTAAAAATTTGCTCCAAAATTTGGCAGAAGTTTATAGAATTTCTTCTTCATTTATTTCGGCAATTTAAAAAAGTTCACAAACTGAAATGAAAAATCTCTTCTGCTCTATTTTCATACAAATATATTTTGAAAGAAAGAAATTTTTAAAACTATTAAAAAAATTGTTCTACATTTTCTTAAATTGGATATTGAAATTAAATGTGAATTGGTGGGATCGATCACGTGATTGCCTGCCGTGTGTTATACTTTTCCAACTATTTCGAGTAGAACAATTTTTTCTGCACCACATTTAAAAGCTGCCTTATAACTGACACCTCCTTTATGTATCACACATTCAAATAGTTAAACGATTGGTTTTAATAAACTTATCATTAAACAGTTGCATCTGCCATCTCATCCAAAAAATATATTTCGAATTAATTTTGTTTTATTTGTCATTTACCGAAAACTATACAACTTAAAATGTTTAAATATGCCTCTCAATTATGCTACCGGATACAGGAAATCAACAAAGCGCCATGTGTATTTATTTGCAACGAACTTGTCTATTATTAAACGACAATAATGAGAATTTGCAATAACTACTCATTCATTAATGCAAAATGCATGTGCTATTGGAAGACTCTGAACAACAATTTTTATGCTTAAATGTACAGATTAAAAATTTATAAATTAACAGCGAACAGCGAACAACAAATAACAAATAATAATATCAAATATTACAACAAAAACGTTAATATTATCACTATAGTTGTCGTCGTCAAAATCATCATTAAACAGGAAGTGAAATAAATTTTGTCGATCACAGCAGTGATAAGAGTGCGTGCATATTCAATGAACTGCATTAAAGTGAAATGGAAAAGAGCTGCTACCCTTTCAGCTGGTGTAGAACTGGTGGACATTTTTAACAATTTTTCTTTTTTAAATTTTCGATAATTATGGCATCTCTCAACGCATAGTGAATCGTATATTTCCGAGCACTTGCTTATGTTGATTATCCGTGAAAGTTGAACAGTCAAAGGTTAACTTTCTTACAGCAGCTACAACGTATTACAAAACCAATATTCAATGACCGTCATTATTACTTTAGGGGTTGAAGCGATGATGGATGGTGTGATCTCTTAAAAAGACTCTAATTCATAACTAATTAGCTGGTTGTGACGCTTCTTCTGAGATTATATGATTGCAGCAATTATGTGCAAATGTTTTAGAAACATTAAAAGCTGTCGCAAGCAATACAAATGCTTACAAAAGTCCCACCGAAGCGCACTGAAGTAAGTTAATACACTCTTTATAACATTTTTCTTATGCATTCTTGTGCGTTTGTCTTCTTGGATACATAAAGTAAATGCTTCTAAGCGGCTCATCGTGAACAAAAGTCTGCTGTCACGCTGTCTTCCTTACAAAAATGGACTCAGGCCAGCACTAATTTTTGCTGGGTTCAATGCTCAATGTATTTTAATGTCTTGAAAATAATTTGGTTTTAATTTCTTTTCAGTGTAATTATTTCAGGATTTTCTAATCACTTTGATAACGTGAACTCTGGCAGACTTTTCTCGAATTCTTTTACGTAAAATTATTTTTCTTTGCTTTGCTTTTGCTTCAGTTTAAAAAAGCATGCCATAAAATCACTTCTGGCTTCAAATTAGAAAAGAGAAAAAAAAATATTATTTGGTTTGCAGTTTCTCCTTTTACGGTCTTAGGACTAAAATAACAATGTTACATCTACTTCCGAAAAGTTTTTGTAACGCATTTGTAGCGCCTTTCTTAATATGTTAGAAAATATTTACTTTCAGCAGTTGGCATTCAGGAGTGTAGATAGTGAGTAGTTATGGATGAACAGAGAGGTAAAGCGAAAACCACATTTTTAAACTTAGGAAAAAATTAATTATACTTGTATTTTTTTTCTTTTAGTTATCGGCTGCCTATCCCAATATCAGTAGGATGTATTAACAAATTGAAAACTGAAAAAGTCTTCTACATTCCTACAGATGAAATAAAATAATAGCAATTTTCGAAACACATGAAAAAGTGATAGCGACCGCCACTGCTTTACGCACGCAATATTCGAACAATTTTATTATACGAGTACCAGCAATGGTTGCATTCGACAATGAAAGTTTCCTTTTAGCAAATATTATGAGTCTTTAAATTTTAAAATTCTCAGGCATTGGAAGTACTTTCTGTGCGAAATACTAAACGACTTTGGACTGACAATAAATTTCATTTGTCAGTCCATTATTTAATTACTTAAATATTGTATCATTCCTCTGAAGACGGACACATTTCTTTTGAAATAATCGGTAAACACATTTACGTGTCTTTTTTTTGTTCTTCTGTAGAAAACCGTAAAAAAGATCTGCCTGGTAGTAAAAATAAATAAGAGAAACAACAAACTGAAATGTGGCATACAAATTAATATTCAGTAAGAGTACGCGCTAAAAACATGCACGTACGACTAAATATTTTGCATCCCAGCAGGCGAATTAAAAGAACTCAAAGTTGTTCATATTGGTCGCATGTTTGAGTGTTGGTGTTGGAATAGGTGCATAAGATTAGGCTTTTTTTTACATACAGGGTGCTCTAAATGCAGGCATCCTTTTCGTTCTTTCGATTTTCCATTTCACACCACTGGTTTAATTGTCACTGAATATATTCTTCAATGGATACTCTAGACCATTTATTTATTAAATTTGGGCCACTACTGTTTCTACAATAACTTTTTTTCTTTGTCGGAATATGGCATGATTTTTGTACATTTGCTGGACCTATAGAAATTTGTTCAAATTCCAATTCAAAATCATTCTTTCTTTTTTCTATGTGAAAATATTTTCTGTATGAATTAAGGATTCCAAGTCTGGGCTGCAGCATTAATGCCGTTGGCTTCTTTTGTTATAAAGTTTTCCACATGAATATGTACAAATACATCTATATATATAGTATGTAAATATATGTAGTTGCTAATGCAGTAGTTGCTCCTACCGACAACAATAGGTTCGCTTCTTTTCCAATTCAGTAAGAATGTACTTAATAATATTTACTGAACAAATCAATCAATATGTTTACAAATATTTGAAAAGTAATATACATATGTACTCGTAATTCGATTGATTTGATGAAAATAGCTCTTACACACACACACACACACGCGTGGAGATAATGCTCTTGTGAGCATACAATATTGTAACCATGCTTTAATTGCCTGCTCCTAATTGTTCAAACGTGCGTTTGCTTGATTATGGCTTCTTTTAATTATCATTGTTTTTGTATCAAACAATAGTTCATTAACTATTTTCGAACCAAATCAAAACAAACCCTCGCTTGCACACATACGAGTACATACGAGTATGCATAACAACGTATCTGTGTACATTAATGTTGTTGATCTGAAAATCCCTTTAATTTATTTGCTTACATCCTTGTAAATTCCTTAGAGCGAAGAGTGTGTCGCTTACCGCAGACCCATTTGCAATAAACACAATGAATCTTTAATTTTTATTTATTAAAAGCAATAATAAAATCAATATTTGCCACTGTGCCTGTGTGGCTGTGTGGGTGTGTGCCTGTTCGTATGAGAATATACAATATTTTGACTTCAAATTAAGTTGTTATTTCATGACGCATAAAATAGCTGAAGAATTGTTCGCAACCCTGATGGGGGAGAATAATCGTGAAAAGGAACTTCATTCACTTCGCTTAGATAGTTTATATTCTTTAGCGCAGCTTCTATTTATGTTTGTACATGCGAGCGTCTTTTTGTAGTTGTTTGAAATATTTGTGAAAATCCACCCTCTATTTATGGCTTGTGTTGTTTAATAACATGTGTGTTTTATAGAATACTACATACTACATACATATGTATGTCACCCTCATATGATTTCTTCTGTGACATGTGACAAGAGTGCGAGGAAATCCGTTTTCGCTTTTAGCAACGATAAAGTATTTTGCAGTGATATATTGAAGGTCAGCGGAATTTGGCTATAAGGAGAGTAACTGCTAATCTATTGTTTATATTATATTTTAAGAAAGTTGTCAGTGTGGGGGTCAATGCTGAGTGGTTTCATGGTGCAGGCTGTATTTTTAATCAGTTTTCAGATGCAAGTTTTCTCCCCTTGCAAAGAATTATAATTTCCGTTTAGTTGTGTGCATTCAAACCGTATAGATACGTAAAATTGCATGTTTCATTTGTTTTTTCAATTTATTATATTTTTTTTTGGCCATGTCACATAAAACACGCTTAAACCAATAAATGAAAAATTATTTTGTTTTATTGTTTAAGCATTAAATTGAAATTTATATTGTCAGAATCCACTGATTTCGTATATAAAAATTGCATGTGCTGTAAAAGCGAAAAAGAAACACAATAATAAAATATATCATGTATTAGGAATACGAGTGTGTATTGTGTTTGTATTATATGAATGAATAATAAATAAATTTGATTGTAAATTTTTATTTGGAAATGAAAAGTACTGTTGTTGCAATTTTGTAAAAATATCTCTATAAAAATAATTCGAGCAAACGTTTAAATTAAAATTAGTTGGGAATTTAAAATATTGCATGCCTCACAAATTTCATTTATAATTATTTTTTCAATTAAGATATGGTTGAAATAATTACAACCAGCAGTGTTATCTGCAAGTGAACTGTGTGTGTTAAATTTTCAAATCTTCTTCTCTTGGAATTAGCGTAAAAGTGAAGTATGATTTTCATATGTGATACTTTTTGAATTCTTTAACGATTTACTGTTTTGATGTTTTATTCATTTTCATCCACTCTTTATTTGAATTTGGCACGGTTTTCGCTCATCTCATGTCGGTTTTTGTTGTCCATTGTCCTTCTGTTATATATTTTCTAATAGTCAGTCCCTTTCCCCACTTGTCTTAAGAAAATTGTTTTTGAAAATTGTCGAATTACCACGAGAGAAGTTGCTGAGGATGTTGGCATATCAGTCGGTTCGTGTTGTCATGTGTTTGTCAGCCATGTTTATTCCGAAACTTCTGAATTTTTAATCAGAAGAACCGTGGCATGCGCATCACTCAGGAGCACTTGAATGACGTCAGTGGTGATGCTGATTTCGTCAGAAGGGTGATAACTGGTGACGAATCAGTTCGCAAAACTTGAACGATCTATGAAAAGACAGAGATTTGTAACGGTTGATGAAATAAAAACTATGAGAAGTGCTTTGAGGATTGGAGAAATCGCTGGCCCAAGTGCATTGTATCTACGGGGATTACTTTGAAGGGGGCAAGATAAATACTGAAGAAAAAATAAATATTCATTCATAAAAATGTAAACTAAGTAGCCTTACTTTTTGAATACACTTCGAATGTATGTTATATCTGTCTGTAAGAATTTCTATTCCATAGGCTTTATTAATTTAAATAAATAAATAAATAAAAAAAAGGAGTCAAGAGACAGACAGTCTATTAAAAATAATTTTAGGAGCTGTATTTGCATACGTCATTATCCTTTCACAATTTTGTTCATCTTTCATCGTATTTGTATAGTTGAAGGTCATGTTGTGCCATTTTTTATTTATTTTATAGCAGTATTTGGGTCAACAAGCGAAGTGTATTCAAATATGTGAAGAAAATTTCGTCTATAAATATTGCATATTGAAAGATAAAATCAACATTTATATCCTCGATAAGGGGTTGATGTTAAAAATATTGCAATATTTATTAACGCATTTCTATAATTTATCATTTAAATTTTACGGAATTAAGCAAAATTTAATGATTGCTTAAATTCCCAGCAAGAAAAAATTTAATGCATTCACTATGCATTGGTATTTTTATGACTTCTTAAGCACTTCTTTATCTGAATTCATTTCCCATCACAACTTAAATGGTGACAATATTATCACTTTGGGCACATGGCAAACGCGTTCATGTCTGTCGATTAATTCATATGAAAAACTGTGCACTTGTAATTTAATTTTTGTACTTTTCGTTGTATTCATGACGAGCTGTATTAAATGATGAGCTGTTTTTTCAATGATACCCATATCTCTACTTCCTCAACTAAGTTGAACCATTTAGCATGTAATTTTTGCTGGGTTGTGCTTTTGTAAATAAGAATGCAAATGCAAAAAAAAAATATATATATATATATATACATATATGTATATACATATATTCATTAAATACCATAAAATGTATTTAATTACACTCACGCTACTTTACGACAAATGATTAGTTACGAAAAGAGAATAAGAACGGAAAGCTACAACAACCAGAATATAAAAGAAGGAAGCATTGGCACAATGCAAAGGCAATACACCGTCATACTTTTTTTTTTTTTTTGGACCAGCACTCAGGAGATGCCCCCTATACATGCGGTGCATTCTGCTGGAACTAGAGGAAAAGCATAGTAGGAGAAATAATAGCAGTTTTATAGCAGTGTTGTAGCGCTTTCGATGTCAAAGAGACATATTAAATTTTGAAGCTTCGTTTTTGGTAGCATTTTTAGTAATTATTTTACTTCGCCGGTGCTACACAATACCGAGGAAGGAGGGCAATTAAATTTTCTTATGTCATTTTTTTTTTGTTGTCTTGAATCAGCTCAGGGAATGTCCTGTATACACGCAATCACGCAATGCATTGGGGATAGTTAAGATAGTTTTCAGTAGCCTTCAGTATTTCTCGGATCTAAATTCGCAACATATATTTTCTTAAAAATACTTCACTGAAATATGTGAACAAGGCCAGTTAATGACTGTAGCGTGCTAAATGATCGCCTAGTCCCGCAAGTTCTTTTAAAATCAATTTTCACAATTACTAACGAGGCAAAAGTTTGCATATTCAAGTTAATTGATCAATGTTTTGTTTTTGTTTTTTTTTCTTACATATAAAAATAACGGTTTTCATTAATTATTTAACTGAAATGTTTAAAGAGGTTTAATGAACCGTTGTAATTAAATTCAAATATTTGTTTTTTGATGGCAAATTATATGTTTTGAAATGAACAATGGAATAAAAAGCATGAACTGTGATATAAATAGGCGGCAGCATGTTAGCGAATTCGTGTTAAATATCCTAGAGCTTAATGCTTGTAAAGAAAAAAAGAGTTTTTGTTAATAAATGAATCCTTTTTTATATTTTTCTATTAATGAATTTTAATTGCAGCTGCTTAATTTTAATGTTTTAAAACATATTTTTTAATATTTTTTTTTCAATATAAAATTTTCATGTTGTGCCTGCGCTGACTGACATGTGTATTCATCACAAAAGCAATTACACGGTCACTGATTAAAATATTTTTATACTCATTTAAAACTTTTACTAACAAAATTGAAAACAAACACGTATATAATTACACATTTGGATTATAACTAATACGAGAAAAAACAAAAACTGAAATAAGGGAGTATTAAATATTTTAAATTCTATCAAAATTGGAAAGATGGAAATCGAATGTCGGTGATATTAAATTCCGGTCGCTGAGATTATGATCACGTTGACTGGTTGCAATTTAGTGAAATTGTCTTAATCCCAAAAGTTAATAAAATAATTTTTCGCTTTTATTTGGCAACGACAATTTTGTATAGCGGTCAACGGTTAACAACTTAAACTTACAATTATGTGCGATTCGTAGTCAAAAACAATACCCCTGCAGAAAGGCTGATGAAGACTGGTAAACACGCCTCTTTAAAACAACTCTCTCACAGTAGTCATGACAAATTGGATGACAAATTGTGAGAAAGGGTTAGAGTGGCATGGTTGATATTCAATAATGAAAATTTGGTATTCGACTCAAAGAAAAATCCCCATGATAGAAATTTGAAAGTTCTGACGTGCTGACGCTCCAGTTGCACTTCACTTCTAGAATTCTTCAACTTATACACAGAAAGTTTAACTACGGTGGCAGAAAAATGCCTGCGTTATTGACATGAATAAGTTATATAGTGAAGTAAAATTCAAGAGAAATTTTGACATTAAAATTGAGGATACCATTAATTTTGCTCTCATTTGTGTGTATTACTTTTCTTGTTTCTTAATATTAGCAGTCTGAAAACAATTCAAGTAGCACTTCCCTGCTAAATGTTGCTTGTTTTTTCTTTTCTATGCCAATATCAGATTTCATAGGCCTACTTACGTAGTTGCTCGTGTATAAAATACACAAAAGAAAAATTATAAACTTTACATGAACATGGAATTTTATGTTTTTTCCAATTACTATAAAAAAAAATTCTTTTAATTTAACAACTAAAAGCTCTCAATATGACATATCACTCCACGTAGTCCACGGAATATAAAACATGGTTGTGCAAATTCATCAGCAAAATTAATTGTTTTTCAAAACACTGTAACTCATCAACCCCGTCGCATAGCTATTTTCCAAATTTATCCAATAGTGAAGCAAAAATTAAAATCGATCCATCAGTTAAGACGTTATGGCGTTTTGAAATGCGTCAATGTGACTTAATTTTTAAGCATCTGAAAATTGGGCAAAAGATGGGCATCCGGGCCAAGCTGGGCAGTGCTCTTACGGCCACATAGACGTGCAGAAGGGTCATTCATCGAAGGTGGAAATTGCTCCGCAAGGGAACTGGCTTAATCATTGATGCGGTGGGGCAGTCTATATTTTGTTATGGTGTATTGGTTTGCTGGGATGCACTCGGAAAGCTCTTTCGACAGATGGCGATCCTGAATATGGTGGACTTTGTGCTCAGACAATTGCCTTTTATTCTGTAATCAAGTTGAATACTGCTTGCCGGTGCAAATAAAATGTAAAAAACAATAGTAAAAAATAATCTTGTGTACTTTGAACATAAATTATATTTCAATTAGGATTTTGTACATAGCGGATAGCAATTAGAATGGCAATTAGAAAATACAATATCACAGCAATGCACCATTTGTCATGCATACAGAGCGCACACTTAATCAGGTATTAAGTTGAAGGTCAATTATAAAGAGACTTGTTACATATGCGTGAGTAGATTAGATGGAGGCCATCATCAGGTGGTACACGAATAGTTAACGGAATCCAGAATTCTCTGGCATGATTGTAATAGTTCCTCGACTGGACTAATATTAGTACTAGGACTAAGAGCCTTTATGCCACAGAATATATTGCAAGCTGAGGTGCTGTAGCTCTTGGCAGGTAATACAATAGGCCTCTCTTTGGTCGCAGTATCCTTTAATTCCCGTGGTTTCTAATTCATTCATTCATGTGCATATGTATATATAAAAGTGTGTACACTAATACTAATTTAAAGAAAAAACTGCTTAAGTAGATTTAAATGCTTGACGTTTGTTTGAAAGATAAATTATGAATACTAAAGTTTGGCAATCTTTTCCGAAATTGTATTTTTTTGTACAGAAGAAGTGCAGGTTTTCGTGATGTGCCAAATGATGATTATTAGAGGTTTGGGAAGGACCATGGTTGCAGCACATATTTTAATATCATTTAACTTTCAACTTGATATTTATTTTATGAATTGTAAAATCCGCTATATTTTATGTGTTGGTTTCTGCATTTTGGCACTAGTTCCGCTAGGATTTGTAAATACTCCATGATCAACACGGTTGGATTGAAAACATCTGTAAATCATTTCATACATTCATTTTTCTTCCAACATTTTCCTATTACGACTTCAGGAAATTGTACTCCCCTGGACAATGTTCATGAAACCATAAAAGTTATTTTTTAAGAAAACATTCCATTCCCTGTATTGCTATTTGTGTAGATGTAGACTTAGTCCATTATTTGCTCTTTGATCTCTTTTAATTTCTTTGATTGGCTTAACATTCTTTTGTTTAGCTTTCACATTTGAAATCCATGTCAGTTTTAAGACTTTCAACGTTTTTATACTTCTCATAAACAATTTTTAAATTGTCAAAAACTTCATTGTATTTTTGGATTTTAATTTTATTAATTTTTCACTTGGACCTTTTAGATTAATTTGTTTCCCTGTGGTCAGCCACTGCTAAAGATTTATCTTGTCAAATACTGAAATTTCTCTCTGATACCGTTTGTTTTGTAGTGCTCGTAGTTTTAACAAAATAAAAAATAAAAGGAATTTTTCTTTACACTCACTCAGTTATTGCCAAAATAAATGCGTTTTTTTTTTAAATTTAACAAATGTGAGTTTCACATCATTCGCAAACATTTTATTTCATTTTGTATCTTTTCGTGGCAAATATTCTGGGGAAATTAATTAAAAATAAACATTAGATTTTTGGTATTTGTCATTTTGGAGAAATTGCCAGACAAAGGAATCATTTCATTAGGAATGGAACAGGAGCTATAGAATTAAACAGACAATAAAAAAAAACACAATTTTCAAATGTCCTTTATTCCTGAAAAAATAAAGCTGAAGAATAGAAGCACTAAATTAAATAACAGAAACACTTGGAAACTAAAAAATTAAAATAAAACCGACACGAGCACCCACAATAGGCCCAAAATTAAATGTAGCTTAAGAGAAAAATACGACAAATAAAAAAAAAAAACAATTCGCAGGAATGGACAGAATTCTACATTTCATTTCTAAATAGTTGAAAATAAAATTGTTTTCTTCTTTCTTTGTCTTTATATTCAAAATACAGTTTCCCTGTTTCTTTTTACATATTGTTATATTAACTAAGCAAGAAGCCAAAAGAACTTTGTTGCTGTTGCGACGAAAAAAGTTCACTTAATTGGTCGTTTAACTCCTGCTACTCAAGTTCTTGTATGGTTTTGTGTTTTTGTTTTAAAGGAATTGGAAAATGTAGAGGCATTTACTCAGCAGACGACTCAGAACGAATTTTAAATTCTACAAAGTCGGAAAACTTTGCGAGCAAATTATTTTCTCTTTACTTTTACGTCGATAGTTTGGTATTTATTTTCGGAAAATTTGTATCGCATGTCAAGGTTTCGGAATGAAAGAATGAAAGCGGTCAGTGAAAAAATACTTTCTATTTAATTTCATTGAATTGAAATCGTTTGCTAATAAAATAGTTCAGCATTATGATACCACAACGGCTCATTTACTTCAATAACATCATAATCCAAAAGATACACTTTTTGTGTTAATAATGCAGAATAATTCTTCAGATCGGCCTTTATCTTGTGTAAAAAATTCATGCAGAACTCACCTCGTGACAGAAGAATATTTTTTCTTATTTCCCCATTAAGAGGCATCTAAATTGAAAACTTTAAGTACATTTTTTAACAAAACTAGTTTTTCTGAATTATGACGTTGTTGAAGAAAATGTGCGATATATTTTCGTATTTCGTACTGTTACAAAATGTTATGGTGATCAAAGCATTCTTTTTTTTCTTTTAAGATGATAATAGAATGAAATATGTCAGTTTATTCCACAGGGTATAAAATAAAATAAGTGTCTATAAAAGCTTTGCTTTTTTATAGCCAGAGTTTTTTTTTTTTTCATAGAACTTTGTTTTATTGTCAATATGCACGTTGTTTATTTAAGGGATTTATATTTTTATATTTCCTTTTCCTGTGTTGATAATAAAACTTTTGAGAAAAAAAAAAAAAAAAAGAAAAAAAGTCACTTTTACATTGAAGAATATGAAAGCGTATTAAGATATAATTTAGGCAAGTTTTTATTTTTTTAGCATTTTTTCATCACCCCAACGGGAAAAATTTATATAAATTGCGCAGCCAGTCCCACTTGAAAAACTAAAAACCATTTGCAGATTATTTAATTGCTAAGATAAAAAAATAAATAAAAGAAAATTAGAATCTCTTAAAGACTGCACAACATGCCAGCAAGTGTAAATCTTAGCATTCGTGTGAGCACTTCCTCTCCTCACAATAGTTTTGTTATCATCCACAAAGTCAAAATCAACACGCCTCACTGAACCCCTTCTATACTTCATTTACTTACCAATTAATTCTGAATATATAAAATTCAAATTTGCAATGTGTGTACAAATGCTTAACGACAATCTCCCAGGTTCTATAAGTTCGAGTAATTCCTTAGTCGGTGTATTTTGTTAGTACCAAATAGTGGTATTATGTAACTAGAATACTCATTTACTGCATCTGTAAAGTCAAACAGAGACGGATAAGCTTCTACAAGCACATACAAATTTTCAAAAGAACACACACAGTAATCGATTGTGTGGAGTTCCGGGCCACTGCCATAGCGATAGATGACACAGTAAAGGATTAGCAACTGACAAATAGTGGACTTATCTCGATGTGTAAAACTGGTGGATATCAATTCTATTCTGGCAATTGAAGAAGATGAATTCGTAATTAATAATAAAATCTGAGACGCATAGAAAAACAAACGAAATGTATTTGAATTCTTTAACACACGAGTTTTTTAAAGTTAAGATTCTTGTTTTATCTGTTGCTACTGCTCAATTGTATTGTAGTTTACATAAGGCCAATACTAAATAACCCTTGTGTAAAGAAGGTGCATTAATTTAATTATATAGACAAATAGTTGCAATAACTGAAGTTCAATATAATCGTGAAACATGCAACTAAAACTTATCGCACATACAATCATTTCGTGCAAATAATATGTCATACGTAAACATGAGTGCGCTCACAGTCATGCGAGCATGATGCCACATACAGTGGAGCTTAATACATGGCACAGGCATTCAATCAATCAATTAGAACTTGACAAAGAAATCGAATAACTGGTCTGCAGTGATTTTTTAATTTTCTCTTTTAGCCCAGAGAGAATATATTTTCGCCAAGAAAAAATGCTTCCGATGTTCATCAACCTTCAATAATCTGTAAATCTCTGCCTTATTTTGCCAACAGCTGTAACTGACTGCAATCCAGCATATTTTATAACTGCATATTCCAACAAATGTTCACACTTGCACATTCATACGAGTAAATTTAAGTGGTATTTTAATTTGTATAATCAGCTATTCCGTGTGTTTTAATGTTAAATGCAGTACATCATCAATGCTAATAAACTAAAACAACATTTTATTGATTGTATTTAGTTAAGCAACAATTATTTCGGCGGTCACGTTAGCGGGATGGTGGTAACCAAATACGCAAAATTCACAAAATGATAACAGAAGGCGCAGCAATTTCTATGTGAATGATAACGTAACTAAGTATTCAGAAGTGGACTTTGAATAGAAATAATTGCATGTTATAGATTGAGTTTTGTTTGAAATTTTTGTAGTCTGGGCTTCTGAGTTGTCTAATTTTGCAAAGAATTTCAATTAACTAATGCCAAAAGAAAAATTGTATAACAGAAGCTTTTTCCGGCCCTTAATTTTTCTTTTGCACTAGTAGTGGTTCTAAAAATTATTATTTTGACTGCGCACGTTAAGAGAAAATTTCTTGTATGTTCATTACTTACGGCAGGCAGTCTGATTGATACTTCTACTTATGAACATAGATTTTCAAAAGACAATTCGTGGTGGGAATTGGCAAGTTTCTGCTGTAATTATGAATGCTGAATGATTTAATGATGAATGAAGAAATAGAAATTAGTCTTGCCTACATTTTGAGTGGAGACTCAATTTGACTGTTTGATTGCAAACGGCTTTTAATGAGACAAAGGTCGGCTATTTAAGAATTAGTACAAGAATGATATAATGGCAGACGGTTTTGTTAGATTTAAAGAGTTATTATACCGAACAAATTAGTTTTAAACAGAAACTAGAGTCATTTGGGGTTAAATTAAACTTTTTCATGTTCATTAAAAGAAAATTACATGTTGTGTGAAATTTTAAAAATAAAAATTATAATGTACGAGTACATAATTGTTTCGGGAAATCAACTAATGAAACGATATTATACACGCACACAAGCATTGCTGCCACGGTTCATAGTCTAAATAGTTAGCGTGTTGGCTCTGCAACCAGAAGAACACGGGTTCGACTCCTAGTCCGGGCAACATTCAATATTTTTTCAGATTTTTCTGTGCTACAGCACTCTCCTTTGTCAATAAAACGTCGGCTAATAAAATAATAAAAGAAATGGCTGCCCTTAGCTTAGAAGTATGAGTTAAAATTGATATCAAGGACGCCGTAATTTTGCTGCAGAGTAGTGCAAGAATTAAGTTTCATCTTTCTACCACTTTCAGTACTTCTCTATTCTCCACACGATCCCTCTCTCTGTCTAGTTCTTATGCAAGGCATTGCATATTCACGGGATATCCGTTTAGCACGCCCCCCAAGAAAGAAAAAACGAAACCGGTGCTGTAACAACTTTTTCCGTGGCGTTTGCTGAAATATTTAGCACGTTGCCTACAAAATAATATGTCCTAGGTGCGAGCCGAATATCCGTTTAAGTTATAAAAACACTTCGCATTTCCTGATATGCATTAGCGAAATGTTTCAGTGGCGAGGGCACAGTCACTGGTTACTGCAGGGTACCGGCTTCAGCTAAGACTAATCGATGAGTAATATCAGAGAACCCTCCTACGTCGGCATTTTGTAGATTCATCGAGGAAGTGAGATAATTAAAAAAATGGCTACCAAACGCTGTTTAAAAATTTAAATGCGTCTCTTTGACACCAGAGACGTTGCTATAAAAATAAAAAGCATGCAAAAGTAGAGAAGTAGAAATAATAAAACTTTCCTTTATTTTTCTCTTCTTCTGCTCTCATCACTATCACTATCGCTTTCCTGTAGAGCGTAGCACATAGTATTAGTCATTAATCATTGAGTGTTACTTCTCTCTCTCTATATATATAAAAAAAACGGGGCGTAAAATAATTTGATCTTTGGAAAATTGGAAAATGTGTATTTTCTCCTGGCTTCAATGCCATTGAGATATTTTAATTTAATTGTTGCCATTTTATGAATTACATGTTGCTGATTTAAAACAATTTATACCATTTAAAGAGAAATCATATTTATAAACTAATTTTTGTTAAAACAAATGCGAACATTTTTCAATGAAAATTTTATAATTTGTTGCCACACAATAACAGTAATAATTGGGGTTATTGGGGAATTGTTGAACCCATTGTTTTTATTGGCTAAAGAGAAAAAAACCTGTTACTTTTATTGAATTCATTTGCAATTGCATTTGAGCTTTTAATTTGTTTCTGTTTTGTTTTGGCCACATTTGGCAACCAAAATAACTAAGCAATGGAATAATAACATAAAAATTAAAATTAAATTTATATGAATTAATAATAAAGACCAAACCGAAAATTGGTTTCTAAA
Source organism: Dexiosoma caninum (assembly GCA_963924685.1). Lineage (NCBI taxonomy): Eukaryota > Metazoa > Arthropoda > Insecta > Diptera > Tachinidae > Dexiosoma > Dexiosoma caninum. The sequence continues at coordinate 612,420 of OZ004727.1, read as the reverse complement.
ATTCACGCCATGAAATTATTAACTAATTTAAAAGATGTTGTCACATTCGGAAAATTGTCGTTATTAAAATACATTGTGACTAGAAGTTCTTCAATTTCTATAATTTCATGAACATAAAACCACGTATTGAGTAGTAGAGCAGCAATCATGGAATAAATAAATATTCAATACTCCTTTATTTAAAATTATTAAAGTAACTCATTCAGAGGAGGATTGCTCACAAATACGACTGCACTTGTGACATCAGATATTAAACCACGTTAACGTTTGTTATAATTGCGAACATACCGTGACAGCCACACATTTCAATACTCCAGAATAGAGACGTAACAACAAACCGCAATGTAAATGAACATGAACGGCAACAATACAATTAGTCGCACCTACAAAAAATATTTGCACAAGGCCCTAATGCGAGATTTTGTTTAAAAATATTTGTGTGTATGACAACGTACATGTTTTAAATAACTTTTGCAGGTACTTGTCTATTTACCCGCTTATCTGAGTAGGAAAGACAACATAAAATTGTGTAAATTATTTTATGAAGTGTTTGTTGAAAGTAAAAGTTTAAATAGCTTGCTTATCGACATATACATACACACATCGAAAGCACATAATAAACACATTGATGTGCACACACACACACACACACTCTTCAGGCTGACTTGGTGTGTTGTTTTAAAAATTTGTAAAACAACAAACACTGCTGCTCTTGTTAAGTAATCATTTCGCATATGTGAGTTGTTGAAAAAATAAACTGTTACTGATGTAAAAACTCAGGTACATTCATTCTTAGCAACATACCCATATACAACACCTTAAATGCCAAAGGTAGACAGACTTGAAATGTCATAGAAAATATGTATGTATATGTATATAAATATATTTTTTTCATTATGTTTTATTATTCACAAACAAGTCATAGACAAGAGCCGTTTTTTTCAACACTTCAGCATACATTTTTTAGCTGCCTATTAACATTTTGTTGTACTTAAGAAAAGCCTTTTATGAGTCAAAATGTTGTCTTTAACATTCACAGTGTTAGCAAGTTAAATAATGGCAATGAAAAGTGCTTAACAGAACATTAGCAATAAATGTTTGAACGAAAAATGAACAAAATAAATATGCTTTACTAGAGACATGTACTCCTGTGAATGTGCACCCACACATACACATGTATATTTATTTGTTCATACTTTTTGTGACATATTTGTCTCACACAAGAAGAAAACTTTTCACAATTCCTCCCATATTTCTAATATTTTCTTTATTATTCCATTTTCTATGACTGGAGTTCTATATAAATATTTATGATTTTACAATATTTTGCTTTATGCGAGTATTCAACCCAGGCAACCAGTGATGGAAACAAGAGTGTTGTGCATATATGAAACCACCAATGACTTTAAATAGTTTGATATTAAATGGTGAAATGATATTTGTCACATTTTTTCTTTAAATACATGCATACGTACATTGAATTTCAATACGCATAGGAATGCGAGCATCAAAACGAAACGGATGAGCAATATTTCACTACCAAATATTACGTATACGCTCTCAAAACTCATCATCTACGAGTATGTATGTATAGCAAGAAATTGAAGAATGGGATAGATTGTTAAATAATTTCCTTAAAAAATTATTATAAAATTTAAATTGCCACTAGAAGCAAGGAAAATTATACGAGTGATGCGAACAAAAATTACATTCCCAATGAAAAATATTAGAGGACACTCCTTTTTATTATCTTGGACAAGCGCTCAGGGAATGGTCCCTACACATGTGATGCATTCTTATACAATTTTTGAACTACATACCTCGCAACTATTAATAAATATATATTTCCGACTTCTCAGAAAGTTATTAAGCACAACATACAGATAATTAATACGTAACTGCTTTTATTCTACAAAATTCGTTTGTTTATGTTTGCTTGTTTATAAATGTAGTTGTGTGTATAAATGAAATGAAAACATAATTTTTAATTTTTTTTTAATCGTATAAAAATTCAATTGCATTTCGATAAAATCAAAGAAATTAGAATTTCTGTAGAATTGGGGCTTATCATATTTGATCGTTTATTTAGTTTCCACTTTCTTATAAACAGTTTATAAATAAACAAAGTAATCTAATTCACTCTGTGCCGAATTTGAGCAATCCTGTATATTAATATTTGAGAATTTTAATTCCTTTTAAGAGTATTTATGCACGGCTGTGAATTCATTATGATACATGCATATGTATGTTCATTTGTATTTTGAATAATTGTCGCGTAGTAATAATTATAAAATAGCTGAAAAAATCAATACTTAAATATTTAAATATTTGACTTAAAAAGAGACATTTCCTTGCGAAAACTGTCATAATCCTCATATTGTTATTGTTCTCTCAAGATGAATAGTCACTAGAAATTATCTTTGAAAGTAAGCAGAATTTTCATAAATGCTTCATTTCCTCATGCTTTTGCATAAAAAAAAACTGAACTGATATCTGAGATTTGTTAACGGCTGTTCTAACAATTGTTGTGGTATAAAAAAATTATTTAGAACATATTTACTTCATTGACAACTATTTTGTATGACAAACGCGTAACTTTAGATACTTTTTGTCTGCCCGATTAAAAACACAAGTGAGAAATTAAATATGTTCAGGTTTGTCCACTAATTGAAATATCATTGTTTCTGTAATAATTTTTTTCTAGCCTTATTTGTCGTTTTTGTTTGTCTATTAATATTTTATCAATTTGTTTGCATGAACTTTTCTTTTTTCGTTTAATTTTATTTTAATTAAATTGAAATGCTTTAAATAAAGAGCACATTTTATTTTTGAAAACAAATCCATTTTATTGTATTTGTTTTATAATCAATACTTTTAAATGGATTTTCAGATTTCATGTACATTGTAGCAATTGAAAAATCATGAGTTTTTTTAATTACTTTTTTTTTCATATTTGGATAAAAACGTACAAAGAGAAAAAAAAAGTAAAAAACGTTTTATAAAAATTAAAATATTTGTGGAAAATAATTCTATAGATTAAGAGTTTAAATGATCATTAAAGTTCAGATACGACCTAAAAAAATTCAAAAGTCAAATAAAACAAATCGAAAAGATGTCATTGCGCAATAAACAAAAAAATAAAAATCATATGGTATTATTCGCTCAAAAGTAGAAGTGCACAAAAGTTGACAATATTGTCAAACAATATTGAACAGAGTGATATTTAATTATTTCTGCTTGAAAAATATCTGTCGATTTTGTGAAAGTGGCACCGAAAACTCTGAACATGTTCCTTGTGCTTGTACTGCCCTCGGCAGACAGAGGTTTCTCCATTTGAGTGGTATTGTTGTGCCTCCACAAAAGTTGTGCAACACCAGACCCCAAATGGTGGTTAGATTCCTTAGGAGCCTTACGATGACGGTCTAATGTGATTGGCTTTGTACAATAGATCTTCATGGTAGCGGTGCTTTCCAGCCCTAATTATAATAACAATTATTATTTCTGTCTATTCGTGTAATTATAAAGTTATAGTTGCTGTTTGTGCGCAAAATAAATATGAAAAGCTCTGCAATCTTGTGTCGGATACATTTACATTTACTGACATGTTTATTTCTCAAAAAACGCGCAATTGCAGAGCACCACCTTTTTCCCATTAGTACCAGTGCAATGCTGTGTATGTATGTAGGACATGCCAGGAGCACTGGTCCAGCGAAAAAGAAAGAGCTTTGTTGCTCTTAATTTAATTATAGAATTGTTGGAATTTTTCTGCAAAATAATTTGTGAATGACCCTCGTTGTCATGTTGTACAATAACATTTTTATATTTTTAGTGTTTTTTAAATGCTTTCATCCCACTATTACATACTGTTTGTTGTTATTGTTATTGTTGTGTTTATTATACTGCCGCAGTGTAATACTCTTGTACCATTGAGTCAAGAAATTAAACTATTACCATAGTTTTGTGGTTTAGCTTTTGTGTTTAATTTAATTTAATCACATAAGAAAAGTCAATTACCAGCAGCCGTCCATACTGTGCAAAATGCAATAAAATGGCAGCAAATAAAATTGAAGAAGCAGCAGTGGCAGAAACAACTGCAATTAAAGATGCAAAGCTATCAAATGGAGTAAATAAAAAGGAAAATTGCTGTAAACGTTGTAAATGAGCTTAAATCACAAAGCATCATAAGCTGCTAACAAAGCAGCCATACAAGCATAAATAACAAAAATAACAACAACATAAATACAACACAAGTTATACATTTTTCTTGGCATACAGTTTTGTTTTGCAGCATGGGCGAAACATATATGAAAATTGGATTTGAACTTCCTATTGTGTCTGTGTCTGCATGTACGTATGTATGTTGCCTTATCGCTATAACTTGTATGGATTGCATAACGATTCACTGCATTTTTATTTGATAGGAGTAGAACTAATATTTTCTTTTATGCAATTTTTGCTTAACAAATTAAACACAAATTTATTTGAATTCTATTTTAAACAAATGAATGCACTATAAATAAATAACAAATGAATTTTTGAGCATAATGAAAGAAAAAGCAGATAAACCCACAAGTTTTCTAGAGATCTCATTCAACGAAACGAAATATTTATGAAGCATAGCAAGGCATTTGAAAATAACACGATACGATGACATTTGATTAAATTTTAAGAGAATTTCACACTTCTTCTCTCACAGACATGCATCAGTAGCAGTTAGTAACTCAAGTCCACTCAGTTGGCCCGTTCACACTCTGCCACCAGAACATCATCGATCATCGGTTTAATGCCAAGTCAGACCAAAAAATTCTCTGGATTATTTCAGCGGTCTAATCAGTAGGAAATAGGATTATTCCTTAACACGTGGATACTAACAATCAATAATAATGATAAATATTAAAAAAAAAATGCTTTTCTATATGAATGTGTGCACATAGAACAATCGTATGTATCAACGCATTTTAGATGATTTTTCAAACACTAAAATTTAACTACTGCTATTAATAGGGGTTTGTCTTGGTAGTTTTCTAAGAAATTGTTGCATCTGCCGTAAATTACCAACACTTTCATTGTATTGGCCATAAATTTAAAAACCAAATTCAAAATAAATAAACAACAAGTGTTGCCTCACGACCACAAATTCCTGTACAATTGAAATGTTCATGTGTTTTCAATGAAACGGACAGGGAAGATTTTACAAAAGAAAAAAAATAAATAAAAAACGCAAACAATGAAAAACATACACCAACAAGAAACCATTTATGGTTAAACTCAAATAAACAACACAATTTACGAAAAACAAAAAGAAAATAGCATTCCAGCTAAGGAAAGTGGGTATGAAAAAACTGTAGAAAACAATAACAATAAGCTTTGAAACCATAATAAAAATGTCATATAAAGAACAGAAAGATTTATGGGAGGAATAGAGTAGTGAATGCAACTAAAAATAGTGAAATTTTTATACAGAAGTTTTACTAAAAGCAACCATCTTTAATATTAATCACAGTTTGAAATCTTAGACTGGATACCTTCCCCATGACTTTTGTTGCATGTACTTATTTTTATTTGTTAATCTGGAGTGCGGTAAGCAATGGGTTATTCAAGTGGGTTTAGCAAGTAATAAAACTTACTGAACAGTGACGGCTTCAGCTGTATTCAATCCACAGGCACATCAGAACGCCCTCCTTCGTCGGTATTGTGTAGCACCAGCGAAGTGAAATAATTACTAAAAATGGCTAGTAAAAATTAAACTTAAAAATTTAATACGTCTCCTTGACATCAGAGACGCTACAACACTGCTGTAAAAAAAATAAATAACGTGCAAAAAGCAGTGTTGTTAGATAGTGAAACTTCACCTCCTATCATTTCTCCTACAATCCCTTTCCTATAGTGCCACCAGCACAATGCATCGCATGTCTAGGTGTCATCTCCTGAGTGCTGGTCCAAGATAAAAAAAAGAAAGTAATACAACTTATTCAAATTTAGCCTCAAACAAATACAAAAATTCTAGTGCAGTTTTAGAAAGTTTAAAATATAAAATATGCGCCCAATATTTGGCCCCACTTTTAAATTAAACTTGATAATTTTCTGTGGCTTGTTTATGTTTTCTGTTTCACTTGTCGAAATAGTTGGCAGGAAAGAAAAATGCTTGCAAAATATTCCTGTCACTTACCATCGCTTTTCAATTTAATTTTTCTCGTAAAGGTGTCTGCATGCGGTTTAAAGAATATCCGAAGAGGCCTTTCATGAGGCCTTACTAATAAACACTCAAATCAGTAAAAGTATATTGTAAATAAGATCGTCCCCTTCTTCCCAGATCATTTAATGCAGAACCTTATTTATGTTGTGCCAGAAAGCTCATGGTCTTAACACAATAGAGAAACAGTTTGCTAAAAATAACTTCCAGTTCTTGAAATGTCAAGAATAACTAAAATTAATAATTTTTTAATTGTAACGCTAAAATTTTGTCTTTCTAATTATTTGAAAAAATAAATAAAAAGCCAAACTAGTTGATGCTTTTTAAATCTGCAGTGAACTTTTTAAAACTCAATTCCCTTAAATATTAATGGGATCCTTTCGTAGCCAGAGCCGGCAAAAATCCAAAAGAGACCTACACAACTGTCTCGTAATTTTAAAACTTGATTGACCATGTTATGAGGCGCTTCATACTGACAATTTTCTTTCCAAGTTTTAAAAGATTTTTAATTTTTTTGCTAACAACTCATATTGCTGTTGAAGTTTGTGTTTTTTTTAATCACTTTGTCATCATTTTGAGGTTTTGTGTGGATGTATGAGTGGGTTGCATGTGGTATTTTGCCATCAGGAAAATATTCAAGTGTTCATGCGTATGACTTCTAGTTTGTAAAATCAGGACAATTCTACGTGAAGACATGATGACTCCTTTTCCCTTTTGCATGACAAAACCTACAACTTATTTTGAATACATTTTTATGTGTAAGTGGAAACGTGTTTGACGCCTTTTAGCTTTTGTTTTTATTTGTGCCTGCCCTTAAAAGCTTTTGTTTTCGTTTTTAGGTGTCAGTGTTGTTTGTTTGCATTTTCCGTAATGCAATTGGATACGAAAAGTTCTTTGTCCTACAGACACCTGCATGCATTGTTTGAATATAAATTCAACTGCAGACCAACGATCAAATAACTAGTAATGACTGTTGCACATTTTGGAAAGCTGTTTAAGAAGGCGAAGACCTGTAATTTGGGTTTAAAGTATCCATGCAAAAAATATTGTTTAGAAAAAATGTTTAAAATAATCGTTAAAACATTCAAATTACATCATCTTTATTTGCTAACGCAAGCTACAAAAACAAATAAAATCTAAAAGTTTTTTTGTATAAAATTTAAATTACCAAAACGCTTTAACATTTCAAATGAATGAGTGTAGATAACTCGTTTTCAATAAACTTAATAAATTTACAATAAATTATATTTATTTGCCACCTGTAGATCAATAAATACGAAAAAATATTTGATATTGACAACAAGTGTGTAAAAATGTCGCACATATTCACGTCGAGCTCATTCATTGTATTTGAAGTGCAAATTAAAAACAAATTTTTTTTCGCAGTGATATCCTCTTGACATTTACACATATACAGACCGAACAACAGCATTTCTGTGCTGTTAATTTAGATTTCGGATTGCTAGTGAATCTGTCATTTGCTATTAAATGTTATAAAAATCGCATAGTATTTAATAATGAAAATAATTCTAATGTTTATTTAATTGCAAATGAAAGAGAAGTAAATTTAGGTAACATGTTCTGCAAATAAATCACTTAATACACGATTCCCTAAATAAGAGCGTCATATTAACTATTGTTTCTTTTTGTGTTATGAAATTAATAAGTCGCATAAAAAAGCACTCCTTAAAAGTCCCTTGACGTGAGAAAAACATTCTTTCGTTTTTTTATTTTTATTTTGTGACTAGAAATCACTAGAAAAGGAAAACAAGACATAAAGTTTTTTAAATTGTTATAAAACAAAGCTGCCTCTAAATAAAACAGTATCCACAACAACGACGTAAGAAAAATTAAAACATGGGAAATCCCCAAAGATTAACACCAAACAATTTGAGCGAAAAGCACATAAAAATCTGTAAGACGAAGAAAATGAGAATAGAAAACTCTGCTGTACCGTTGGATATCCAAAAAACAAATAAGAAAAAAAGAAATTAATTAACAAAGTGAGTTAATTTATTGTGAATAAGACTTGATTAAAAATCTTACGTGGCATTAATTTCGAGTGTGTGATGCCGTCTTTAAAATAGCAAATTTGTAACGAAAATAACACCAATAAATATGAAAATTCCATTCACTAACAAATTTCAAATGTGCATTTTGATTTGCAATATTTATTTACACATACATACATACATATACCAGCGGTATTGTGTGCAACTCGTGTGAAACGAACATGAGATAAATCATAAAATGTTTTTTATCCACCCGTAAGGTTTATGTACTCGCAGTACATACAAATGTACATAAAGGAGCAGATAAACAGAGCCATATACAGATAATTACACACACACGCACACACATATACACACCTTCATACACACACGTCCTTTATTGGCGATGGTTATTGGCGCCGTCATGGTAGTGTCATTGCCTTAACAATGAATTTGTTTTTATTTGTGTCTGCATCAAAAAAAGACAGATATTTGGCGTCACTTTTTCGGCGTCTGCTGCCAAACTAACAACTTTTTCTTATATTTTTTTTTGCATTTATAAAAATTTTGAGTACCAACTTTAATGAGAATTTTGCGAATATTGTGGAATTACAATTGGAAACTTTTACTATTTAACATCTCTTTTTTTACTATTGTGTAGTAAAATTCTACATTATTATCTGATGGAAAAACAAAAGTTATCCACAAAACATGCGCTTAAAAATCAATAGTTCCTACAACGGATAAATTGGGAATATGTCAAATATTGTATGATAAAACTAAACATTCATATTTTATTTTATTTATTTTATTTATATTCAAATGTATCAGCAAATAACCCCCAGCTCGAACAGTTGGAAATTGTGGTAATAAAATAAAATAAAATAAAATAATTCTCATATCAAACGTTTTCAGTTGAGTTATTTAAAATTTTTGTAATTTTTAAAATACTTCTTTTTAGTTTTAAATAATTTGAGCAGTGTGCATTGCTCGTTATCTGTGGAATTCATCTCCATATTAAAGCGTTGAAGCTCATGAGTAGACCTTAAGAAATTTTAAAAAGTCAAAAAGTAAATTTTACAAAATTTCTACTAAAGAACGTCCCTACTTTTAATAATGACCAAAGGATATTGCTGGTATTTTGTAAAAAAAAACACAGAAATCTTATATATAATAATGACATGTTTATCAATATCAATTTTAAAAAATAAAAATTTTAACTGGGCGTTCCCATACCCATACAAAGTAAATATTTTGGGAACCGTTGAAGTGAAAGTTTCTGAATATGGTCCAAAACACTTGGTAGTTAAAACAAATCAACAGTCAAAAATTAGGCAGGATTATACATATGGACGTGCTACCTTCCACACAAACTAAATATTAATTTCATTATATCTTGAGAATGTTTAAAGTTAATGTTTCTGTATTTGGTCTTAGTAATTTAATGGTCACTGCAAATCATCCGTCAGAAAGTGGGCGAAATTCGGCAAGAGTTTGTCCCTTATACGCACATATTAAATATGTGTAGCGAAGCATGCAGGGTTTTTGCTAGTACTTAATAATTGTCGATCTGTTGCGAAAAGTTAAAATTTCGATTAAATTTTAAAAACTTTCATTTCTTAACAGTTTTAAGTATTGACGCATTATATTAATTTTTATGAGTTGAAAAATTTACAGTAAAACTAAAAAAAATTTTTCTTGAAGAATTTTTGAATTGATGTTGAATAGTTGTTACGTGCGGGTTAATTGCTGCGAAGTGCACTAATTTAATGTAGTTTAAATAATAAATTGGTGAATTGAAAATTTTGCCTTTTTTTTCATTTTTACTATTTTCAAACTCAAGGATTTAAATCAAATGAATAAAAAATTATAAAACCGCAATCAAAAGCATCCTCAGATACACTTCAGTAATAAAAGAAATATTTTTTCTTATAGAAACACCTACGTTCACATGAATTTCATATTCATACGACTGCATACACAACAAATGAAATTCATATAATGAAATGACAAATTCACATAAGAAATAAACGTGAGACAAACAATAAAAATGAAGATCACACCACCTGTGGTACTCGTATCATGTCGTACAAACATTTGCCACAGCTTTTTTTATTTAAGCAGAAAGGAAGTAATAAAAGAAAACGGAACGGGTTATTCTTCGTTACGAATGATGAACGACAGGAAATATAAAACGTTTTAATTTAATAACGATGTTCAAATCATAAATTATTTTTGATTGAAGCAAAAGAAATAATATTCGCACTGTCTACTCTACTACTGTCTCTGATTCAAAACAGCTGGATTTCTGTTAGAACTTTTATCCATTTACATTTAGTTATATATGTATGTATGTATGTATGCATATGGCCGTATTCATATACTAACTCAACATTACAACCTCTGCCAAGAAGTTACCGGAGGGGACCCGATAAAATTTATTTTTTATTTATCCGTCTTTTTACTTTGTAATTCCAACTGCTGTCTATAATATACTCGTTATTTTCTACATTAGTTACTCCAAACATTGAAACAAACATTTCGTTCACACAAAAATTAAGAAAAATAAGCCCAGTTTTGTGAAATTTTTTCTCATTTTAATAACTACTGGCGTAAATGACCCCAGTGTTAATTTTAGACTTTTGAAGTGTTTATTATTAATTGAAGCTTCAGCTCTTCTTTATAATGAATTGAAAGTGAACACCTCACAGATTAATTTGTTCACGATATCCCGACTGTAACTAAGTTTATATACTCGTATGTGTTGCAATACCTCATAATATTTATGTAGAAATTTAAGTAATTTTAAGTAAGCTAGTTCCAGGCCAATGCATTGCATGTGTACGCGCCATTCCGTATCTCCTGGTCCAAGATAAAAAAAAACTTGAGAATAGTAAATAATATCTGTCTATAAGATATTAACGAAGGGAGCCTAAATTATAATGAAAAATCAAACACAATATGGCGGATGCCCCAAAATGTTGGGCGACTAATTTTTCCCCACTTGCATGATATGGGCATCACATGATTGGAATTTTTGAAAAGAAAACTAAAAATAAAGTGGAATGGGCACTTTTAAGAGAAACTGCGTTCTCAAAAAGACACCTTTTTCATATTTTGGAAAAGCGACTGATATTATAACAGTAAAGGTATCGAAATTTTATTACCATAACAATATCTACACAAAAGTGGGTAAGATTAGGTAGTTAGAATGGTGTAGCGGGGCGCACCGTCTTAATCTGGTAATAGATAAATTTAAAAGCATGTTTTCCTTCTCTAATTTATAAAATTTACTTCAGAACTTTAATATGTTTCCTTTCCCGAAAGTTTAATAACCAATTTTCCATACAAAATTCAATTGCAAAGACTTTTGTAAAGCAAAAAGATTTGTTGTGAATGTGAAATAGAATTTTGTGTGGAAATTAGTATTATGAATCTCCTGTAAATCGAAAACCCTTTCAAGAAACCTCTTAATTTCTAAATAAGTTTCCAATAGAGTTTTGAAACATTATTTTGCGAGTTGTTATTTTCTTATAAAAAATTTTTTTTTTCAATTTTGTTGCCTGGTGTAGTTTGACTGAAACTAATTTACTTCTCCCAGTTGATGGCTCATTTCTTGTTAACACTTACATAAGTAATAACTATGTTGTATTAAGCTAAAAAAAATCCCTCTGTTTATGTTGGCTTTTTTGCAGCCACCAATATTTTAAGCTCATTTACAAATCAATCATCTTAGAGGAAACTGACTGTTGACCTTCTGCAACTCAATGTGATGTGTATCAATTTCTTTCGCTTTTCATTTCGTAGCCGTTGCTGTTCTTTGGATTAATTTCTTGTTTGTATGAAATGGTGAAATATATATTTAGGACTTTTGCAAGAGTGGAATACAAGATTTTCCGGTTTTACAAAATGTTTTCACAAACAGCCTAAATAGAGAAAATAAATAACACTTAAGTACTGACACTAGACGACCCTTTTCGCAAAGGGGAAAAAATTCAGAAGAAAATAATGAAATAGAAATAGAAAATAATTTCCTTAAAGCATTAGAGATGTAAACACATTATTTGTACAGTCGAGTAACTCATAATAGCAACTTTCAGGGCAACAGGAATATTAGTCTCACATTATTCGCACCAAGCTACAGGACTTTAAACCCCTCGGCTACAGAATAATGCACTGACATTATGCAATGGTGCGCAGTATCTCGGAGTTATGCTGGAGTCCAAACTATCATGGACACACTATTGTGCGACATAGGATCCAGAAGGCCATGGTGTCTTACTACACCAGCTGCGTACTAGTTCTTCAGAGGCTCAGAATGCTGTACTGAACTTGACTCTCATAAATTTTGTACGTTAGCGCCATATTTGCTAATAAGGATGCAATTTTGGCAGCAGCTGGACATTGGAGATCACTTACTAGATGAGTGAGTGGTATCTCCGAAACAGTATCTCGTGATTCTAATAATAACGGGTAGCCACGTGAGCCAACTAACCATCCATTCGGATTTTTTTAATGATTAAATAAAATTATTTTAGAATGTAATAAAATTTCACTTAAAAATTCATTTCTTTGATATGAGTTAAACAAATGGGAAAGACTGCTATATATTGGAACATATTTGTAAGAAAATATTCTTTGAAATTTCTTTAGCAAACTTGAGCTGTTTTCTCGAATCTTTTAAACTTTTAAAAACGTGTTAAAAAAGAGAATAGTTACAATTATTACTCAAATAGATATGGGAATGAAAAGGCAAATTTATTTCCTCCTACATGCACACACACACACACACACACATATCCACATTTACACAGTATTTGCATTAGTGTAGGTATAAATCTTGTAAAGCTGGTTTCATGTGTGCATGTTTATGAAATTTGAAGATTTGTGTGTTGAGACGACCCATTTCCTTTTGTCTGTTAAATCTTAAGTTTTTTGTGCTCAATTGATAAACTTTCATCATCTGTTATGGTTTCTATTGATGCCATTTTAACCAAAAGTTAGAGGTTATTTTTTTATTGAATGACTTTATACAAAATAATATTTATGTTATGGCTTTTTAAAAGTGCTCGTAAATTAAATTGACCTTTAAGAATTGCATAGTAGATGAGTAATTAAATTAAACCAACTAAGAATGAAGGAATTTAAAGACTGGATGGGTCAAATGGTTCTATTAAATAATTTCAAATGAATTCTCTCATGGGTGAAACATTTCATTTTGATTTATTTACGTGACATTCAGGCGGAAATCTGCCAGAATTATAACCTTCTTGTCCTGGAATTCCTAAAAGTTGCGAAAATATTCTGTTTATATTTATTGTTTGTTGTGTGGTTAAGCTGGTCTAGATGTACATTTCGTTGGTGATAATGTCAACTCATCAGTAGACCTTCAACCAGATTTTGAAAAATCTAAGAAATCGCAAATCTTTATACAAAAATTCCAAAAAATTCTTGATAATTAATTTTTCTTCTTGAATAATAAAAATTATATTCCAACAGCACCAAAATTTATTAAGACTAAAGAATTTTTGAAATCTATTTCATAAAAAAGTGGATATTTTCATCGTCAGTCACCAAACGGAATTTATAGATTTTATTTTTAAATGTTGATATTGTAAAAACAAACATTCAGCTTGATTACCAGTAACAAGAAACATATTTTACAAAGTGTGGTTAGTTTTATCTGTTTGCATACTCGGTAATTCTCAAATACTTTTCTAAAATTTTTATATGAACTTAAAGTTCCTTTGATGAGTTGACATTATAAATACATATGCAAATACATACATATATGTAGGTTGAAATACAAGTCAAGAACAAGTAATATTTTCAAATTGTTTTAAAATACTTGAGAATATTTTCAAGTCAATGCCAACGTTTAATACTAAAGGAAAGTAGATTTGCAATTAAATTTAATTACTTTCCCCTTCATATGCGCAATTCCGTACCAGTGGAGCAGTACATCATTATTATTTTGCATTACCTAATAGCAAATTTATTTAAACTTTAATAGAACATTGTCGATGTGCATGACATTGGAATTAACTTAAATGATAAATAAGTCGACAATTTGTTAATCGTGCTTCAAATGTTGCCAAGTTTCTGGCATTTCTAATGCCATCATTGTAAATGAATAAGTTAATCAAAATCAAAATAGACACATTTATTGTTACGAAATTTTCATTATGTCTTCTCCTCGGTAAATGAAGGAAAATGTGTTTTAATATAGACATTGATTTCAAATATTTTTCCATCACAAATACATATAAAGACGAAATACAATTCCTCTTATAGGATCAATTACTGCCATTGTTCGTTCGTTCACTTCATTACAAGTCTGACTATCAAGTCACATAAAAATGCAAAATTTTACATTGTAGTGATGTAAACAATTCTAGAATGTCATGCTACTTAAGAGAAAACAACAAGCGGTTGTCATTAAATATTGATGATTTCCAATAACATACGACTGCTACAATATGTTGAAGTATTTAAAAAATTGCAGTCTTTTGCACACCAACATCGCTCGTTTTATTTTTTGTTCCACTTCTTTTTTTTTTGTTTTTTTTTAATTTGTATGTTTCGTATAATTGCTGGGTATTCGTTCTTCGGTTCAACTTTATTTTTGTCTCTTATTGCTCCATTTTGTGCAGTGCCATCAAATATTCACCCAACATGCAACTTCATGTTGGACTTGAATACACAGATTTATTCGTGAATTAACTTTCCTTAATCATGATCATGCATGCCAATAATGTTAAAGAAATTGATCACGGTTATTTGTTCAATCACGCTAAAATAATTTTATGCATTTTCATTTGCCTTGAATGTCAGAAGCTTTCCAATCACAAAATCATTTTCTAAATACGTCCCACTTACACGAAAAAAAGTTATGAAGTTCACATTGCGATCACACTTGATTGAGGTAGTGATTCACGCAAATCACATGACTAGCTTGCGTCTCTATTTGCGAAGTATGCACACATTAAGTTTAATATCTGTACATTGTCGTATTGTTTTTAGATGCTGTTGTACTCGTGTTCGATTCGTGCATAAAATAAAAATCCAATATCCCAGCACAACTGACATTCATGATGCTTTGTCATGTGGGGAATTTGATTTTTATCTAAAAGCAAAATAAATAAAGTGAATAGACAACAAGCAAAATGATGAGCAACACTTACACACACGCACGTACGTACGTATAAACATGCATACCTATTCTATTCAAATGTCATAGATACACATTAATGCATACAAATTTTCCACATCATACAAAATATTGGAAATTTTCATCATGATTTGTTTAAAGTGAGGATTTTATGTTCGAATTCTTCTTTATTTTTGTATTTAGAAAAAATTCATTTTCTATGGCAGTTACACTTAGTGCCGATGAATAAAAAATTGCAAATAAATGAGGAAGTGAATAGATTATCGAGGAATGTTGTTGTGCTTTTATTACTCTTGATAAGACCGAATGAAGAAAAATGACTTTATAAACTTATGCCTCAATGGAAATGAGTAGAAACAAAAACTTGTTAAAAAAAAAGTCACTTAAATACACAAAAAGGAAAAAGAACGAACGATGGGTAAAAGACATGATGAGCGAAAAATTAAGTGCTTGAAGAAATTCATTGAAATGGTTTATTAAAAAACTCGTCGTTAAATGGTTATTAATTTAGTGGCTTAATTTCGAAATACAGAAGTGCTGTGAGGAACATACAATACTAAACAAATCTAGTAGCAAAAGTAATACACTTAAATGTGAAGGCTTCTGTCGATACGACATTTCTTCTACAATCCCTCGAGCTATTTTCTTATATTGAAATTGCAAAAATTATTTTACATTTGAAAAGCCTGTGTTGCGCATCTACTTAAACATGCTTAGTGACACGAATTTGTATTTATGAATATTATTCGATGATGTGAAAATAAATTGTGAAATCGTTTTGCAGTTTGAAGAATGATGCATGAAGGAAAGTATTTCAATATTGTTTTCATGTGATTTATCAGTTTGTTATTGTTGTTTTATTTATAAAGTTATTTATTTCTGATTTCTTGTACAGAATCCACCGTGCATTACGCATTATTGCAATTGCTACCCATTCCAAAACGTAATAGCTTTTCAAAAAAAATTTAAATCGCGATTTCAATTATTCTGCTTATTAATAATCTATAAACTATAAAATAGTCTAATATTCTTCTGTAGGCTGACAAAGTCAGTTCACATTTACGTGAACTATATTTTAATTGTCACATAGTAAACAAAGTGGATGCCTGAGGTCATGGAATTTTACTTGAATGCAAATTAAATTTTATTCAACCGGTGTGATCGCAAATAAAGCTCTTGCCGGATTAGGATGTATAAAACATTAGGCTACAAAATTTCCAGGCCCGTATATGCATATAGTTGCATATACCCATTCTGGAATATGGCTCAAATATTGGGACCCGGTCTAAAAAAATTTTTTGTTTTTAAATTTTCTGTAATTTTACTTTCTACTAAAATCTCACTTAAAATAAAACTTACAAATTAAATCAACAACCAATCCAAATTAGCTGGTTACTATTTGTGTGATGTAGCAAAACCTAAAAATTCATAGAAAAGCGCTCTTTACAAAGCGTCTTGTAAAGTTTCCTTTACGATTAAAATACTGAGAAATTTTCTTATATCGACTTATGATCTTTTGTCAAAAGTCCACAGATATACATGCATATATTCTTTCTTAATGACTAAATAGAACTGCTGCACCTTTAAGAAAAACTTTGAAATACCTAATGAAAAAATCGCCATATTTTCCGTAAACTTTTTCCCAGAGGTCGTTAAATATGCTCAGATGGTTAAATTGACTCTCTATCATTTTTAGTTTGCATCAAGTCTATTACAGCTCTGATTTTCTTATCAACATATCTGCGGTCGAATACTTCACTATACGGCAAGACATTTAGAAAACCATCCGCTACCATGAAACCGACCGGGCTAGTAGGCGCGAATAAATAGAAAAACATAAATTGTGCAAGAGATATAGAAAAGAGACAGCAATGGCACTTAAGATTTCTCCTGTGTAACAAATCATATCACTTTGTGAAGAAACCTGTGAGTGTGTTATTTCGATTTCTGTTGCATGCCTGCCTCAAAGTAAAAGCAGAAACAAGTTTCCTTAAAGGAAACGTTGCGTGTCTTTATGCATAAATTGTTTGCTATTTTCGAGTAGATTCTTGTCTTTTACAAACAACTATTTGTACTTTGATTAGGGCTTATGAGTACGCGCAAGAGTATCTATCAATCTGAAAAAGCAAAATTACATACACTTATATGTACACACATGTATGTATGCATGTACGCACACTACACACAGTTACACTTATTTGATTGGTTTTTTTGTTTTTGTTTGTGTTTGTTTACTTGACTGTCATCTCATGAGGTAAAAAGAAAATTTTTTGCAATACAATGTTCTGTACATATGGGCATGCATATGTATATGAACATATATTTGTACATATAATAACTTTATGCTTTAACTTACACATCCATAGAAGCCCTGCCCATTCGTGTACTAAATAACACGAGTAAATTGTACGTGTTTGTGTTTAAAGAATTTACTTGTTGTTAAAACGTGCGTAAAATTTTAATTAAAAAGTTTTTCTTTCTCTAGTTTCTATAGAATTTCTCTTCTTCATTTTTTTTGCTGTTGTTGTTATGTTTTCATTATTTTTTTTGTTCTTGTTTTTGTTTTCATTTTTATTTTTATTTTATTTATTTAAAAGATACAAATTATTTGTATTTGTCTATCTCTTCCACATACGAGTGTGTTGTAATATTTGTGTGTGTATGAATGGCTTTGCGTATGTGTGATATAAAATTACAAGTGGTCTTGTGTAGGACTTGAAGTCATATTTTAGTTAACTTTAACTGAGGCCAGGTAACATCACCACGAAGATATTATTGGCAAAGTACTTGAAGTCTTTGCTACTCGTACTTATTGAAAATAAAACTTAATAGTTTGAAGAATGTTTCTTAATATCATTTTTTTTTTCTCGTTTCATGTCATATGTTTGTATGTTCTTAAATACATATTTTTTTTTACAAAGAATTTTTATTATTTTCTAATTACTTTATATGAAATAAGTTCGATAAATGTGATAAAGTAAAAGTTTTTTAATTGTTTGCAGATCTCAAGTAGATGATGCTGAAATTAATAACAAAATTAACTTTTGTTATAAATCAAATAAAAATAATATAAAAATATCTAATTATTTACAAGATAGTTGATTCTTTTATTTTAATTAAAATGAAAACAAATGACAAAGAGGCAAAGTTTCTTCGTCAGCTGAAAAACCCAGATTAATTTCACATTCATTGCACAAATTCCAGGATTTCAATAGTTACAATTTTTAAAACATTTAAATGGATCCAAATATAAGTTTCCGAAAAGAAAATTTGTCGAGCTCTTTTTTCAGAGATCAGCATATATTCGGGTCAGAATTTAATTGAACAAAGTCTCTAAAGGTGGAAAAAGTACATAATTTCGTATCCAAGTATTGTGTGAAAAAAAATTACAAGGAATTTAAGAAGCTAGAAAGAAAAACAACCTTCAGCCGGAAAGAGGTGACATAATGAAATGCAGATTGTGGCGAATAGTACTTCAGGGGAGAATTTAGTTCTACTAAAAAACCAATTTAGCCATTTTCTCATAGTTAAATATAGAAATAAAATTAAAAAATTAAAGGAAAACTAAAACATAACAATAAATAATAAACAGTTGAATATTGTTCTGGATGCTAACGTCATGTAACTTTATAATGTCATCACCAGAGTATGCATTCTTTTTTCAATCACTTCAACCATAATTATAATTCACACTTTTTCTGATTCAAAACCCTCATAAAAAACTACACACGAACTGCTTATTGTTTTTGCGTATACAGCACAAGCAAATGAGCGATAATAATTATTTTCTTTTTTTCCCTCAATTGAAGAAGTGACTGCGAAAATTATTACTGCACGAGTGCTGTATTAATATGTGAGACGCATAACTTGCAGATAATAATTTGTCATGGTTGTAGTTTTCGGAATAATTAATTAATTTAAGATATGAAGAAAGTCGTACAAATCTAAAATGAAAGATTTTTTTAGTATCTAAGAAAAAGCAAATAAAAGGAGGTATTTGTTAGCAAAAATATTTTATTATGATTTCAAATGATTTTAGGTGAAGAGTTTTTATTTTTAATTATTATTTTCCCTTGAATGTTAAAACTTCTCGAGGAAATTTCATCATTTAAAGCGAATGTGCAAAAATTGCCAGCTGAGATTTGATTTCAAAACACATTCGTTTAAATTCTCTATAGTTTCCACCTCAATAATGAAGACTTTTACAATTTTGAAAGGAGTTTGAATATTTTGTGGATCATAAAGAATATTAAAGCTCATAGAATTAAGCAAAAACTAATTCGGCTCTATTTCTTTTGTCAGCTACTTCAGTTTTCCTTGTTATCATGATGTACGAGATGTATTTAGTTTACAAATGACAAATATTTTTCTCTTACAATTTCTGCGAATTTTTTTCGCACTACTCATTTTCATAATATATGATTGTAATGCAGTCACAAATATTACAACTCAAAGTCTGCTGCGGTATTACTTTTTTAGTTTACGGAAGTGGGAATTAATTACAATCGTAACAACTGACATTACAAGCACATTGTACGAAAGATCGTAGTATTTTTTTTATGTACATCTGCGTCTTCTCAACGTAGACATCTTTCAAATGAACTTAAAAATACACAAGTATTTTTTTACGATCCACCAAAAGAGAGTAACCTAATATTCTTAAGAATTTGCAAGTTTTTTATACAGCTACTGAGAAATGCATACATGCATACGCACACTCATCAATACATATATACATGAATAAATTTTTAGTTTTTTTTTGTTGGTTTTTTTCCTGCACTTTTTGCACGTTTATGTACAAACATGCATGTGCATGCTTGGATCTCAATTAATAAAAAGATTCGACTTCCTGGAATGTGGAACAATACTTCATTTCCAAAAGTAATCGTAATATTTGCGGTAAAGCAATAAAAAGAAGAAAAATAACGACAGCAACATAGACAAATTTATTGGGCCAATTACACTTGGAATTTGGAACATTTTCGTAAGAGAATATTTCTGTTTACTGTTTTGTATATTTTCCGAGCAACAAATCAATCAGGATTTTTTTTTGTTTTTAATTGCCGCCTGCCTTTATTCAGTGAAAAAGAAAAAAAAATAATTTTTAAACACAAAATTTAGACTACAAATATCTGCATTCCATATTGAAAACAAATAAAATATTAAAAACTCTTTAGTGTTCGGCTTATGCGATTAATACGGTAATAATAACCAGACCAAAAAAGCAAACTATGTCGTCTACCGAACAAACGAAATTTATTAAAAGTGAAGAAACATTAAATTGATATTCTTTCACTGTGATAAATTTTAATCCCTAATGCCTCGTTTTTAATATTTCAAAGTGTATTTGGGACACGTTCTTCATTTTCAAACATAAAACAAACACAACTTGACCACTTTTAACACTTTGGCTTTCGGTGCTCAAGCGTTCATGTTAAAAAAGTTGAAAAGTTGAATTTTTTCTCACACTTTTCATGCGGTTGTTATGATTTTAAATGGAACTTAAAACCATGAATGAACGATACGTGCTTATAAGTTTTCGTAGTTGGCGTATGATTAGATAGATAGACATTAAAAGGCTTCAAATAAAAATTCCTGCAGAAAACTGTTGAATATTTTGAATTAGTGTCTGTATGTGTGTATCTTCAGGTTTTATTTAAAGTTATACAAATTAAATATGAATACATATATACTTTACACTTTATAAAAGAACAGTGTGTGCATGCTTATGCATGCGTTTCAATTTTCAAACAAACTTAAAATTCGAATTCAACTGCTGCTGTCTGTTCTCAGGTTCTTAAGAACAAAATCGTTTCTTGGTTTGGTTTCTTGATTTTTTTTCTTTCTTCTGTTGCCTGAAGTTCATCTTACAAACTGATTTTAAATTGTAGTAGGAGCGTAACAGCACACAGGCTACAGCAACTACTCATCATTTATTTTGCTCACGTACAACATGCATTTGAAAAGCAAACAATCATGAATATCAACTTTGCCATGCAATCTGCATTAGAATTTACAAAGAAGAATGCAATTTTGGCATACAGCCGTTAAGGTAGTGCAGTTATGGCTTCTAATACCCCTAAAACTGTTATTTAACTTTAAAATTGTAAATTTCTGCTGCAAAAATCCAAATGCTGCTATAAATTCTAAAAAGTTCAATTCTTTTTCAATTTCAATTTGAAAACTTTAAACACTCGTATATTTTTATATACGAACATACATGAACTTGGTCTATTTCAATATATAAAACATGCATTCCTTAGCCTGCTGTAGAAAAGTATAAAAATCATGAAGCATGAAGAAATACATCAATAACACTAACACGTATGTAGGATATATGTATATATATATATATATATATGGATTTAACATGTGTATATTTAATATATGAATAAACCATGTATATATGAAAGCGATTGAGCTGGTATGTTACTTTGCAGTACAGTGTACACTCATGTCGAATTGCTTAGACTCATATTCACTGTGGCTTCTCACAATTAAAGAAAAAAATTTCTTTTTTGATACTTAACAAAGATAATTTTCAATGGATTTATTTATTCTACAGTACAATTTTTTGTACGACGTAGAGCAGCACTTCTTCTCTGACACTTTAAAAGAGCATTCAGAGTCACTCGGTCTGTTAATATTGAACAAAAATTAGATCTTTATGTACTCTTCTGATTACTCGAAGATATGTATATCAGGAGTTCTGAATGCCAAATTATATAACTAAATTTCTGTTTCAAATGTAAATTATCTCTAAATGAAGGACGGTAAAATCTGAATGACATCATGTTGTACTTATTGTTAAAATCTGCAACCAATTTAATTTCCACGGTTTTTATACAATTTTAAATTTTTCTTTTAATAACATCAAGAAATTTTGGTAAAAAAAAAGTATATTTGGGTTATACGCTCCACAAATAAAGCTACATATACGTAGCAGTGATGTTACGCATATTCGTATTCGCATTCGCCAAATTCGAGTAATTATTTTGCGACAAATTCCCAAAAACTGAAACAGAAATATTAGTTTAGATCGTGAAGCCTTCTTCTGTCTATCCCTTGACCAAAGGTAACACCATGTAGTAGGCAATCTTTGCTTGAGTGTTAGTTCTCTTAAAAAAATATATAAAAAAATTAACCAAATTATTCTATATATAAATAATTTTAATAATTTTTATTAAAAAGAAACTAGTCTTTTAATAAGATTGGAAAAACAAACAAAATATTATTCAGAAGTAGAAATGAAATGCTGCTGGAAGCCTTTCTTCAAATTTTCCCTCTCTCGGAACAGATGGTGTCACTCAATATTTGTAAAAAAAAGCTCGTAGTTTTTAAGCTGAGAAAAGTTCAACAGTGCCATTCAGGTGCGACGTTGATTGTCTCAAATTCGCCCATCGCAATAACATTCCTATTGAGGCAAAGAGTAGATTTTTCTTCAACAAAATTAACAATATCGGCGCTATATTTTCAAATTGAATATTCGTTGTCGGCAATATTCGTAAATTGGTATTCGTAACATCATTGCTGTATAAAGGAAATATTATGAGTAAAATTCAGGTGTGAAAAAATTAGTTCAATGACCAAAAAAGTTTCAAATGTTTTGCTGTTCGGAATCGCAGATAATTATTCAGCGCTGCACAAAATGGAAGTCACTATTGATAAGTCATTTTTAAATGCAGTGGTTCTAAAAAATATTTCATTGCCGCTAATTTGCTCAGCATTTTTTGTTATGCTATCAAATTCATGTAAATTTCAAATAGCCGTAATTAGTGAAATATTTGTGTTTTGCAAAAAAAAAAAAGAGACCAGTAGACTGGTATGGGAAATAGCAAAACTGATGTGGTACTAATCAATTGAACAGGAGTGATTGTCAGCAAAAATACCGGATCAGTTTACTTTAGTGTGTACGAGTATGTGTCCACATCATTTGAAAAATGCAGAAATTTAAAACGCATTGGCGTGTAAAAAAATCAAAATTGCTAACAAAACGAAAAAAGAAATATCTTAATTTGCAGCAAGAAGTGATGAGAAGAGTTTACATAGACATCGAATTTTTATTTACATAAATATTAAAATCATTAAATTTAATGAACAGGCATTTTTCGAATCCATTCTACAGTCGCTAAGGGCCCCACAGATAATTTTTTAATTTCCATATTCTTGCGATATTCTTCCCTTTCGAAAAGCTTGAAAATAATTATTGTAAATGAATATATTTAAATATGTAATATTTAGTAATCAGGTTTAGAGAATGTACAGTCATTATCGTTGGTTTATAAAACAATTTGCATTTCGCAATTTGTGTTATGGACTATTCAAATGTTCTCATTAATTACGTGTTATGTAGAGCTCAATGGAATGCATTTTCCGATGACTTGTCATGTTTGTGTTATTGAAACTAAAATAAAGTTTAGAAAGATAATTTTTAACTTAAATCTTTGGAAAATAAATTTTCTAAGAAATGCCAAAAATTTACATACTCGCATTGTTACGATTTTAACTACTAGTTTTTACTTATTTTACTGCCAGCCCCTAAAAAGTGCACAAATTAACTTCTAATGTGAATAATTAAGACAACAGCGTCATGCTCACTACTCCTCCTTTTGAGAACAACAAAAATAAACTTTTCTTTAACTCTTGTTGGATATTAATATCTTTTTTTTTAGGAAGAAAACCAAGGAAAATGTGCAAAAGAACAATGCCAAACATGATATTTAACGTTCAAGAATTTTCCACCCCTTTTTACCGCAACAAACGAAAAATCCGCATTAACATAAAAAAAAAAAAAACTTAAAAAAACCAAGACAACGGTAACGTTACTGAAACAGAAATGTGTAAATCGGACCAGCAAACGCAGTACGACATAAAAGAAAGGCTGCCAAATGAAAGCAAAATGCTGCAAAAATCCCTACATTGTCGGGCATTGCAACGAATTTGCAATTTTGTTTCAAAATTCTTCATTGAATTTGTATTAAATCAAGACCATATTAAAAATAAGAATGTTTTACGAAAAGAATTCCGAATTATTTTGCCCGACGATTGGAGAATAACTGCCGTATTCATAAAAATTTCTTTGATTTATAGAATGGAAATTTTTTGTATGAAAATTTGTCTAATAAACCTTTAGTAAATAGAAAAAATTTTTTATGAATATGACAGTGATTTTTTTTGATTAGAAAACAAAAAAATTTTATAATTTATGGGAACTGAAAACGTTGCTCTTACGAAGCGTTAAATCATTTTTGTTAAAATATTTGAATTGTTTGATGGGGTAAAAAACCTTTAAAAAATTCAAAGCCTCAACAGCAACCCAATATTGGCGCATTTTGTGTGAATCAATCATGCAACAGCAGAATGGAATGTTAATTTCATTGCCGCAATACACAATATTACTTTTATTCACACGAATATCATTGGGAAAATTCGGGATATCTGCATTAAGAAAGAAAAACAGCACCACTTGGCATCTCCAAATGAAACAACCTTGCTGCCTTTAACGTAATTGAGTCATAGAGTTTTAATGGCTAATAATACTCGTACAACTACTGACATGGTTTTTGTTTTTGTGCATTTAAAAGTAAAACAACAAGCGAAACCTATAACAACTGCTGTGCTAAATAGTTGTGTAACATTTAATGTCAGTCTTGAGCTTGGCGTAGGTATTGGCAGTTCAGGTGGAGCGGCATTGGCTGCAGTATTTTATTGCTTATGAACAGTGTTCTTTTTTACTGATTATTTTTTACTCCAAGTGCTTGGCTTGGCTTGAGAGCCAAGACTCAACTAGAGGGTAGAAATAAAGGATAAAGGTTAATTATGTGAACATATCATATGTAATTTACACTTTTGACGGCTTCCTATGCAAAGGTGTAATTATTCCAGCTGCACAGTTTTAACTACTTGCCACAGACCAAAATTAAATAACAACAAAGGGGGCTAGAAAAAGTTTGCCTTATTGTTATAGACACGTTATTATTGCCATTATTTGTGGCATAATAGAAAAACAGATTAAATGGTAACATTAAATAGATTACGGCATTCAGTGCTGTTTTAGCAATCATGTTGTTTTTCAGTTGGCATCTGAAATATCCTAAAAGTTTTAGTCAAGTTAATAAATACGAGTGTTAAACTTTTGTTTTTAATTTTTCTCAGAAAATAATTTAAAATTGTTTAATTTATTCACTCATGTTCGTTATACGAACTGGCGAAACACTTCGTTCTTTGGCCACTCGTGTTAAAGAGACTGGGACTGGCCGGGTGCGGAATACCTGATCTGCTGAGAATATATCCCAAGATGTCGAACATTAACCAGACAACGTGTAATGCAATTGGGCATTAGCTGGCGGTCGCTACGCAGAATTTTGGTAAAAGATTTGAATATGTTTCCTTGCAAAGTGCAAAAAAATGATAGCAAAAGAACATCGGGCGAATATGTTTGCCCCACCTTGTACATTTCATCTGGTGCAAAACCAAAATCCTCTGTAGAACTTCAAAAATAATAAATCTTTGAATTGAAAAATAGTTGAAAAATTGTTTACGATTTTTTTTCACACGGAAAAAGTTTTCAAAAGCGATTTGATCTTTGTGAAAAACCCATACAGCATGAATGCGTTCCAACAATTGAGACGTTTGCGCTTTAAAAATGAAATTTAAAACATTTCTTCACAAACATGTCAGTTAGAAACAAACGCGAGGCCTCACCATTACGACATTTGAGGTTGTCTGAGACAAACATTGAGATTTTGTTTTGCTCTAACTTTGTTTTATTTATTTATTTTTTTGTGTGAAAGGGTCTGTGTGAGCATGACTACACAAATTTGAATACAAATTAGTAAGTTTACAGCATGCTAAACAAATGTTTGAAACATTTTAAACAAACGTAGATACTCGTGTTGTTGTCGCAAGTAGACATTCTTATGTACGAGTTCCACACAAGGCAATGGCAGAGAATAACTATCTCTGTGCCGGCGCTAAGTGCTAAGTTTGACAGATTTTTACTTTACATTTTTTTCCAGCTGGTAAACAAATATGTGTACAGTGCTTGCAAGAGTAATTTTTTGCCCATCAATTGCTACTTGGATTACTTTATTGAAACTCGTTGCTCTGCTAAATACCTCTGCAGGCTGTAGTTGCCTGCTGAATTCCCCACAATGTCAGCTCAATAGTGTTTGGCACATTGTTGCTGCAACTACAATGCAATGAATTGAACGTTGTCTACATCTTTGTTTGCTCTGCCGTTTCGCAGTGAATATTTTCTTAAGTTTTAGTCTTTCAAGTATAAATACCATTAGCTCGGGCTATTAAAGCTACAACAATGTTCTCGTGCTAAACTACACACATACATACACACACATACACATATTTTAGCAGGAACAGTAACAACCTGCCACATTGCTTTCTACGAATTTGAAAATTTGTTTGTTGTTTTTATAATTGTGTCAACATGTTGCAGCATTGGCATTGGATTTTACAACGGAAGTCGGTATCTGTTCGTCTGCCAGTCTGTCAAACTATTCCCTGTTGTGAGAAAGTTGTAAAATAGTTATTTACACAGAACAATTTTAAGCAATAAAATATACATACGTGTGTCAAGTGTCTAATCAGTGGCAGTTGGATTGAAAGTGTGGCTTCTTCAAAAATTTTATTCAATTGAAGACTAATAAAGTAAATTTTATTTAACTTTATTAAAATCACTGCTGATGTTTTTTTTTGCTGACAGTTATCTGCGCATAGTTTCTCCGGGGTAACAAGAAGATATTAGAGGTTCGGAAAATGTTGAGTTGTTTTAAATTTAAATTTCTTGTTTTTCTTGATTGTTTGTTCTCTACCGCTCGCCAATAATTTAAATAATTCAAGAAAATAATTTAAATAAACGTACAAAAGTATGTTTTAAACATGCAAGTATTTTTAATAAAAAATTTAGCAGAATTTGCCCACTTTTGAAACCGTTTTTTATAGTTTCTTTTTTGCAGTTAATGTTCGTATTTTTAAAATTTAACTGTGTGTTAGTTTTTCAATATTTATTGGGGTTGTGACATGTTGTGTTTTAATTGGCACAAGTTATGCCTCAATTAGTTGATGCCTTTAAGCCACCATTAAGAATGCTTTAAGTTTTTAATTAAACATCTCAAAAATTAACAATTTACCAATTCTTCTGTGTTTTATGTTTGTTTTTTTTTACTTTTCCTACGTACTCTTGTATCATTCATTTAGTTTTGTTTTTCAAATCAACTCAAGTGATTGTTTTTTAATTGTTTACATCAAAAAGTTCACTTGTTTACTTGTGTGCATTTGCTTTCAGTTCGTATAGTTTGTTTCCTACACACACGCATAGAAATATAAACATACACATACAGCCACACAAGTATGCATTTTGTGAAATTTTCTAAAAAAAAAAGGAAATAAAAAAGCGGAAATGACAGCCTGTTGAAAACTCAAACTCAAATTCAAATTCAAATTTCTATTTCATTTTCTATCACCACAACTACACTTACCAAACGTAATACTATAACAACTAGTTCATTATACAAATACAAGCAAATATACACGCTTGTATTGCGAAATTAAAAAAAAAAAACAACAAAATTGTTCAATGAGGATATACCCTGCAGGAAATGTCAATAGTGAAACAGTACTGCTTCGCTACTGACATTGTCACCAGTACTCTTTTACATTGTTCTGCGCTATAGACATTTAAAACGTGCTTGTAATTGAGAATTCACCAGTACTATAAGTACTACAGTTGGGGACATATGTAGACATAGAAACCAGATATTCACTAGTACTATTTAATATTTAAAACTCCCTCGGAAAACATTTTCTGAGTTTCACGAGCGCAGAATATATTTTCTTTTGAAGTAGAAGACAAATCTTCGAAAGACTGTAAGTTTTAAATGACATTAAAATTTATTTCATCAATACGACTATTATTATTTTTATACAAAATTTATTAATTTTTCACAAGTCTTTATTTTCAACAAAACGTAACAATAAACAAAAAACTAAAAAGAAGAAACATAGTTTTTCAACTGTCAAGAATTTCTCTACCTACAAAAGGCAAAGCAAAAAATGTAGACGGTTTGTCGACAATGTCACCAATTTATGCGACAAAAGTGGTGACTGGGAGATAATTCACCACAGGCTTTCTACAGGGTATGTACGAGTATGTTTCTGTGTATGTATGTATGTATGTATGTATGTATGTATGCGTATGTGTGTGTGTGTGTGCGTTCATGTTAACTAAAGTTTATATTTTCTACATAAAGTAATGAATAAAGTTAGTAGCAAATATTGCTAATGTTAGCAATTAAAATATGTCAAAAGCCATTCTCAAGAAATACTTGTTGTAGTTGTAGTTGCTGTTGAAATTTGATGTTGGTTTTTATCGAATGCATGTTTGCTTCTTTCTGCTTCAAATAGTTCCTGAGAGTATTGTTTTTAGAAAATTATTTACTAAAATAACTTTCAATTGAATTTTAAGACTTTTTGCAAAATGTCAGAAAACGTACACTTTTTTCCCACAAACATTTCTTATTTCAAATGGGAATAACAATTTTCTCTTTTTGCGAACTCGTCATTGAATATAAAAAAAAAGTTGAAGATTTTCGAAAAGAAATTAAAATTAATGAAGAGAAAATGAAAATTTAATTTCTCTAAAATACGGAAAGCAATAACGATTGAGTTTAATTTGTTTGAATTGAAAAATCCGTTGTGAACTTTACCCGTACTCGCATAAGAAATCAAATGGCTTAGCAGTCACAAAATTGAAGGTATTTAAAATGCATATAGAGATCAAGTATGTACATCAGATAGGAAATGATATTCAATTAATATAAAGTCACTCGAATATTGCATTTGTGGACCTGGCCCCCATTTGCTTATATACAACTTTGAATGCAAATGCCTTCAATGATACAAATTTTTTCCAATGCCAAAGTTTCTCCCTTAATAGATTATATTATACGTCAATTTTAATTAACCCGTGTCTTTTTACCATTTGAATGTGCAATTTTCTTACTTCAGTTAAATATACATTTTATATCCTGAATTATAACAGCAAGATGAACGTGTTCACACATACTTGTCTTTGTTTTGGCGCTTTTATAAAGACAACAGTAACCGTAACTCTGTAATTTTTACAAATCCAACTCAATTAAATTTTTTTCGCCACCCACATTCACGCATAATAAAATGCTACTTCCAAAAATTCAATTTGTTTCAAGACTGTTTTCACTCAAAGTATTTAATAAAGACAAAATTCTTCAAATCATACGAGCACATTTTTGAAAACTTTTGTTTATTTTTTTATTCACCACATAATTTTCTTCCTCAAGCCTGACATTTTATTTATTTCATTCTTATCGCTTTATAGCAAATATCTTAATAATATTTTTGTTTAATATTAAAAAGGAATACACATGCATAAATCGATTATTTGTAACTGACATGTGAAAATAGAGATTTTGAAAATACCAAACATTTAGCAAACAAAAGGGAAAACACATACTATACTGCCTAAGTATCCTGTTTAATGCAAACCATGTGCCAAATAATGTAAAAAGGAAAGCAAAAAAAAAAGGTAAAAACAATTTATTTATAACATCGAAAATATTGACGACATCGCACCCCTCAAACTCCTCACACTCAAAGAACAGCCATGGATCATCACCAGTGACAATCATTAAATATTCTATACCTACACAAAAAAAAACCGGTGTGTAATTTTACATGATTTGCCCTCATGTCGCATGTAAATTTATTTATTATTGTGTACGCCTTCTCAATCTTTACAATTCTGCTATTGGAAGTTTCTTAAATGAGTGTTGCAAGGTGGGATTATGTTTTTATTTTTTTTTTTTTTATATTTAATCATTTTATCAATTCAGCAATTTTTCTTTCATTTCACTTTATTTAATAATACCTTTTTGTGCTGTTGCCGAAATTTATTTGAAACATTTTGAAAAATACAAAAGTGCCTCTGACGTTTTCGTACATTCGCAATGAATAGGACTTACTAACGTGCTCTTATTGTGTTACATTAGATACGCCTCAACATAAATCCCCAACAACCTTTCACACACGCGAGATACTTTGTGAAAATGTGTAGAATATGAAAATGACATGTGTGTAACTTAACAAATATTTGCACATTTATTGACAGATTATTTTGAAAGCGGCACAGGCAGCAATATTTTTTGCAAACAAAAGTCAATTCACTTCACAGAGAAAAAAAATGATTGAATTCATTGCCATTAAACTAAAATGAAATGTTTTACATAAACTGATTTACAACAAATTATTAATAATTTTTTTAAATTTGCAATTCTTGCATTCTTATGGTGTGTGGCGCACATAATATGTTTCAGTAATTTAATGCAGCTTTTCGTTTCGGCTTAAAATTGTCAGCAGAAACTTTTGGCAACAATGACCAGACATTTTTCTCCCTAATATTTTCAATAAATCGGGTGTGTTCTTAAGCCCGATATTACTTTGTATTGTAAAAAAAGAAAACAAGAATCAAGTCCCATCATCGACCATTTTCACCCCTTGTCTATCATCTACACTATTCCTCTTGTCACTCTAGTTCCAGTGCAATGCCATTGCATACATACCATACATGTAGCGATGATTAAATTAAACCCTTGAGGATTTTATATCCTCAGGAAAATGTTCAATTCAAGAATTCAAAGATTTATTTATTTCAAAAAAATGTAATATTAAGTTTAAAAGATTTCACAAAGAAATGTAAGATTAAGTTTAAAAGATTTCACAAAGAAATGTAAGATTAAGTTTAAAAGATTTCACAAATGCTCGGAACCATGTCCGTCCGACCTTGCACACTTCACAACTTGATTCCTCACAACTTCCGAAAGAATAATCTTTTTTCTTCCACTTATTTTCAATCAACCTTCTTTTCCTTTTTCTTCTGTCTCTTGTCCGTAAGTGTTGTACAACTCAGTAGGTACTGTCCTGTGTTGTATAACCTAGTACGTACTGTTCTGCCCTCTATTCTACCCTCTCATCCCACATTCGGCCATCCGACTCATCATCCGTCCCGGAGGAGTTACTGCAGTCGTCATCAACTTCAGAATAACACCATAGCTTCATATGATCATTACTAGTGACGGTTAAATTTGGTCCATCAAACGAAGCAGCTTTTCGAACATTGTATCGGCCGTTCCTTTTAACTTTTGTAACTTCATAAGGACCAAGGTATTCATTTGATAGCTTTTTACCGGCAACAAACTGTGTTCTTTTGATTGCTACTAAGTCGCCTTCTTTGTAGTCTACATTCTTCTTTCTTTTTCGGTCGAAGTTTTTCTTGTATTCATCTTGTATCTTCTGTATTTGCTGCTTACTTTCATGTCTCATTTGTTGTCGTTTATCCTCCAATTCAGCCTCAAGTTCGTTTCTAAGGATTTCAATTATATTTGTGCAGCTCTCATTTTTCATTCTTACGCCAAATATAAGTTCAAACGGTGATCGATTTGTAGATCTATGCAAGGTACTATTCAAAGCTCTCTGTACGCTATTCACTTCTTTGTACCACATTTCAGGTTTTTCTGCAGAAAGTTTTGATAATACGGATATTATTACTCTGTTTACACGTTCAACTTGACCGTTTCCTCTCGGCACACCGGTTGTAGTTACGATATGTTCTATGTTTTTAGATTTACACAATTCTTCAAAAGTTTTCGAAGTGAACGCAGACCCTCGATCACTGATTATGCGTTGTGGATCACCGAACACTGAACACCAATTCTCCAGTTTATTAATAACTTCTTCAACGCCAGTCGTTTTTGTAGGGTATATCCAAACAAATTTACTAAACCCATCTACTATGGCAAAAATGTATTTATACCTCTTAGAAGTTGCATCCATGGGACCCAAGTGATCCACATGGATTGTACATAGTGGCAAATCACCCTTATCTATACACTCTAGAAATCCCTCCAGTTTCCCTTGCTTTTTATTAAACAGAATGCATTTGGTACAGTTTTGTATAACCCTCTTAACTTTACTCTCCATGTGTGGAATGAAATATTGCTGTTTTACTTGATGGATAGTTTTGGCAACACTGAAATGCCCCAACTCATGTGCCTTATTTATTATTTCCTTTTCCATGTTACGGGGAACAACAAAAACATCTTGCCCCTCCACTGATTTACATAATACTCCTCCAAGTAATTTATAATTGTCATATGGACGAATTTTCAATACTTCAATAATAGTTTTTATGCTTTCATCACTACTTTGCGCTTTCCGGAGGCGACATTTTAACTCTGATTCTAAGCTAACGACATTCACTGCATTTCTGCTGAGTGCATCTACATGTTTCATGCGTTCTCCTTTTCGATGTTTTAGACTATAATCAAAGTCTTGCATATACATTACGTATCTTGAAATTGAGTGTGTTAGTTCACTTTTGTCGTACGTTTGTTTAAACGCTAAACAATCTGTTACTAAATCAAATTTTATACCCAATAAATAATGCCGCAACTTTTTCATAGCTAAAAACGCTGCTTTGATTTCTAAATTATAGCTGTGTAATCTTGATTCAGATTCAGACGTTTTTTTACTATAATAATAAACGGGATACCATTTTTCCTCAAATTGTTGTACAAGTATGGCCCCAAAACCAAACTTTGATGCATCTGTATGCAACTCTGTTCTTGCTTCTCTCGAAAATATTTTCAATACTGGTTGACATATCAGCAAATTTTTTAGTTTATATATAGATTTTTTAGCTTCATCATTTATTAGAAATTTTACATCTTTTTTAAGCAGGTTTGTCAAAGGTCTAGCAATTATTGAATAGTTTGCTATGAACTTTCTAAAAAATCCAGTAAGACCGAGAAAGGATTGTATTCCCCTAATATTACGTGGTTCTGGAAAATTTTTTATTGCTTTCAGTTTTTCTTCACTTGGAGTCACTTTACCTTCTTCTATAATAATTCCTAAAAACTCAACTTTTCTTTGTAAAAACTTACATTTCTTCCAGTTTATTTCCAAATTATTTTCGGCAGCAACAGAAAAAACTTTTTGCAAGTAATTCAAACCTGTATTTTCATCAGCAGAATAGACGATGATATCGTCCATATAAATTTGCATTATGTTATCATTCACTAAGTTGGCGAAAATTGCATTTATAAAACGTATGAACACAGCTGGTGAGTTGCAGAAACCAAATGGTGCATAGTTGAACTCAAATATTCCTTGTTTTGTTACAAATGCTGTATACTTTTTGCTCTCCTCTTTAACTGGAACATGTAGAAAGGCATTTTTAATGTCCAGCACACTGAATACTGACGCACCCGATAAACAGTCAACTAACTCTTCCATATTTGGAACAGGAAATCGATCCTTGAAACAAACTTTATTTATACGCCTGTAATCTATACACATCCTTTTCGAACCGTCTTTTTTATCAGCCAAGACCACTCGGCTACAATAATTGGATACAGATTTACGAATAATACCTTGCTTTAGCCATGTTTCTACTTGCTCTTCCACTATTTTCTGTTCTGGTGGTGGCAAACGACTTGGCGATGAATAAATTGGATCTTCTTTTTCTAGCACGATTTTCATTTTAATGCTATTTGTTACAGCCCGAACCGGCGAATAATTGTTTTTCATTTTTTCGATTTGTCTTTTGTAGGCGGTTGGTGCCACAACACTGGATTCTTCGTTAACACTTATGTTCATTACTTTTTCAATTTCTTTTTCGACATTGGTTTTAATTAACGAGTGAAATTTATAACCTTTTTCATCCGAAGAATATCGAAATTTTTTTAAGATATCAAACCCGATAACAAAGTCATGACCAATGGCATTGTCTGGAACAACAACCAGATTATGTTTTAAATATATTTCATCAAACTTGGAATTCACCCTTATAATGCCAATTGGTATTGTCACTGCACCACCGAAACCGACTATTTCCCGCTTATAATTCTCAATTCCTTTTCCAAAGTCCTTAATAAAAATACTTTCCTTTATTAATGAAATGTCCGCGCCACTGTCTATT
The DNA here is from genome assembly GCA_963924685.1 of Dexiosoma caninum. NCBI lineage: Eukaryota > Metazoa > Arthropoda > Insecta > Diptera > Tachinidae > Dexiosoma > Dexiosoma caninum. The sequence continues at coordinate 578,035 of OZ004727.1, read as the reverse complement.
AAACAATCAAATTCTTTGCCGTTTATTATTACTTTCTTTAGACTAGTATTTTTCATTGTACAATTCACTTGGTTAGTTGTTGTGTTTTTGCAATCTTTCGCTATGTGGCCAGTTTTGCTACACTTAAAACATTTTGGTCCTTCCAAAGGACAAGCACTACGTTTATGATTTTTTGATCCGCAATTGAAACAATATACGGTTTTTGTTTTTGTCTTCAAAGTTCTTTATCCACATTTTAATGGGCATACCACTATCGCCTTCAAACACTGGAATTGCTCCGTCAACAGCCACTTGATCAAAACCTACTTGAACATTTTCTTTTTGTGACATTGTTCTGGGTTCTTTTTCTATTTTGTTTACAAAAATGCATTCACTGTATTTTCCGTGTATTAGTTTTTGTTCTATTAAATTTGTCTCTACTTGATTGTTTAAGCACTTTGTTTTTATTTCTATATTTTCCATTGCGGTTTCGTGTTCACTTTTATCTTCAACATTTTGTTTGTTTTGATCACTATTTCCTCGGAGTTTCAATTCTTTTATTTTTGAACGCGTTTTTATTCTCTCTTCATCGTCTCTTTTTTTAGACATATTCTTTAAAGTTTGCACAAAATTTTAACATTTTCTATTTTTTATCTTATTGACTTACATTCGTGGAAAGGGTTTTTAACTCTCTTTTTCGGATAATTTTTTTTTCGAGTTGTATTTAAACTCTGAATGTTTCAATATCAAACGTTTCAATTTTCTTCTTTTAGTTATACATATATTTTATACACAATACTTAGTACATAAATGCAGTTTTATATTAAATACCGTTAGGTAAATTCCTTATCAACTTTTAGTTCTCAAAAACGTTATATACATAAATTGTATACACTTCTTTTTTCTTCTTTCAAACTTTTGCCTATTAGCGAAATCTGGCCTTCGGACGAGCCCCCAAATGTAGCGATGATTAAATTAAACCCTTGAGGATTTTATATCCTCAGGAAAATGTTCAATTCAAGAATTCAAAGATTTATTTATTTCAAAAAAATGTAATATTAAGTTTAAAAGATTTCACAAAGAAATGTAAGATTAAGTTTAAAAGATTTCACAAAGAAATGTAAGATTAAGTTTAAAAGATTTCACAAATGCTCGGAACCATGTCCGTCCGACCTTGCACACTTCACAACTTGATTCCTCACAACTTCCGAAAGAATAATCTTTTTTCTTCCACTTATTTTCAATCAACCTTCTTTTCCTTTTTCTTCTGTCTCTTGTCCGTAAGTGTTGTACAACTCAGTAGGTACTGTCCTGTGTTGTATAACCTAGTACGTACTGTTCTGCCCTCTATTCTACCCTCTCATCCCACATACATATGATGACTGGTCGAATAAAATAATTCATAAAGATTTGCCAGGGTACGCTGATCGTATGTGTGAAAAAGTGAGAGCTGTATGACAATTAACCCTTTTGCAAGTTCTATACGCCTTGGAAAACACCCTTTAGTATTACTTAGATTAGAAATATAGTTTTTTTTTAGTATGAAAAAACTTAAGCTTATAATTCAGACATCATTTGTAAGCAGTTTTTGCTTTAAACCAGCAATATATCCTGAAAATAAGTTGCTGTTGTCAATTTTTTAAATCCGTCAATACAAATCTTTGCTTATCTGTAAATGTGCCTTCTCCGAGCTGTTCTCTGCTATGATTGGTATTTGTAAACGAAAATAGTTTTATAATATACTAGCTGACCCGGTCACACGTTGCTGTGATTGTTATAATAGCTTTAAAAAATATTACGTTAAAATTTAAATTTTGAAGAAAAAATTAATGAATGAAAAAAATAGACATTTGATTTTCCATTTTACATAGCGGACCTCCTGCACGTATCACTGTGCAAAAAAAAAAATAATAACCCAAACCAGCTTGTATTCACATTATATATGCATTTATTGTAATACTATATGATCAAAATTTCCTGCTTCTACCCGTGCCTTAGGTCATGTTTTATATCCATCGGTTATATGGTTTCAGAGACGCCTATATTACGTCCCGTCGTGATCCAATTTTTTAAAGAAATTATATTTCTGGCGCAGACTACGTTTTAAATTTCATTAACATTAGTTAGTTAGTTTCGGACCCCTACCCCCCGTGGTCTTATTCTCGTTTCATTGTTCGGAGATGCATCTGTGACCCCTACCCACCCTTTCCGAATATCGTGGTCATTAATCACATTAAAATAAAGCCTCTATTTTAAGTCGGACTATGTAGCGTTATCTTTGCGAAATTTCATTGAAATCAATCCAGTAGTTTCGGAATTATCCCGAACTAACTTCGTGACACGAGATTAGAATACACATGCATATATACTTATTTAACAATAAACTTACCTGAAACTACCCTACTGAGGCACGCTCGGGCCAAAGTGCGTCCACGTACCAAAAAGGTGCAAGACGTGATCAGGGAGCCATATGAATTCACAATTAAAACCGAAAAACATGGCAACACCCTTCACTGCACACTGACTACATGGTATGGTACTGCACTATATTTATACTATTGCCCCCCCTGTATAGGATGAGAAGTGCGTAGCAGTCCATAGGTACTTTTAAACACCTAAACCGCTATAATTCGTTAACAAGTGGAGCGATTTTAATGATTGTTGCACTATTGGATAGAGTTGGAAATTGGCTACGGGTTCACATGTCGATTCAATGCTATGATGAGAAGTGCGTAGAAGTCCCTAACTAGTTGAAAATACCTAAACCGCTCTAACTTTTTAACGGCTAGAGGAATTTTAAAGATTTTTTCACTATTTGAAGGATTCTGAAGTTGTTTGTCGACCCCTGGGTTTCATACATATTCATCTTATTTATTAATTGTTAAGACAAAACTGTTTGAGCCGTAATATAAATCTTTAACTTAGTAAAGCTAAAAGCAGCTCGGTCAAAGGCTGACTTGATCTTGTGCTCGATATCCAGTTCTATCCAATGATGAAAAAATCGCTCGAATTGCTGCAGGGGTTGATGAGTTACAGTGTTTTAAAAGAATATATCAAAATTGTTCGATGACTGACCATAATTAATGAACCAGAAAAATTGCATTATTTTTGTGAAATACCATACCAATACCAACTTCACAGAAGGTGTCCTTTTCATACGAATATTGTATACAGCAAGGAGTTATTGAATATAAGTAACACGAAATATCTTATAAATTCGACGCCTATTTGAGGGCCTTGTGAAAATCTATTATTTTGAATGTATCGATCTAAAAAGAGATTATGCTGAAAACTACAACAATTATTTCGTTTATTCAAATAGTCATGGAGTTATCCAACAGTCCTCGTATTATCCAAAACCTTGAAAATTATCGAACTCAGGAACGGTAAGACCAAATTCAGAAATTAATTTTTCCAAACTATTTAAAATTACTTGATCTGCCTCATTAGTTTTTTTTCATTTTCATAGAAAATTTTGAAAGTTATGAAGCGTTATTTTTAAAATTTATGGAAAAATTACGAAAAATTATAATGTAAGGTATCTAAATGAGCAAAGTTATTGCCAAAACTTCTATTTTTTGCACACAAAAATAAAGCTTAGATATTGTTTGTTTGTTATGTGAACAATAAAACTGAAGAAAATCATGGTTTTTGCCAAACTTATGACAAAAATACAAATAACGGCAGAAAAAGCTGCAAAAATTCGACTTGTGCGACCTTTAAACATTATCTGAAAAAATCTCAAAAATACTTGACCCCATAAGCTTTCAAATTATGCTTGAGCCCAAAAAAAAATTGTATACTTGGGCCACACTAACGTACATATGAATGCATGTAAAATTAGAGGTTGTTCAACATCATCTGCCATGTTGCATGCAAACCTCAACTTTGAGGGACAGTAACTAAAAAACAACGCATCAATTCTGGATAATATTTAATATATGATTTCATAGAAGAAGAAAAAATAAATAAATAAAATTTCGTACATCGACTTCAACCAGTTTTGGGCAGGTTCGCGATCCTGTGAAAAATCGCCGTAGGACTGGTCCAAGGAAAACAATTACGTGGCAATTAGTGAAGCAAATAATTTCAGAATTTCTTATTTTCTTAAACAGGAAATACTTAGTTGAAGATATGCAACGGAGTTAAATAAAACCAAATATATATTTTTGTTATATAAAAAAAATTTAATTTGTATGTATAACTTTGCGCTTTACTTTTGTATAATAGAAAATACATTTTAATAATAAAATTAAACTAAATAGCTTGTGCTTTCAAAGGAAAATACTCACTTAAATGCGTAAATAGTCTGTCTAACACAAGTCCTTTTTCAATTTGAGCTCCTTTTTCCTAAATTGTTGTATGTACTTCTGGTCTTTATAAGTAAATGATCAATTGCTCAACATTTACGTTGTCATTTTAGTTGGTAAACCTTCCATACATTTAACACGTTTGCTTTTTTCGCAATAGTTTATCTAACAAAATAATAATACAAAAAAAATATACGTACACACACACACACATATATATATATATACTTATACATATGTATATTACATATTTCCTTATCTAAAAGTGGCACTGTGTTTAACTGAATATCTTATAAATAAATCAGGTTTATATAAAAATTTTTTTTATATTTTTTTTTTTTTTTGGTTTCTTGTTGAATGGCTGGTGAAGTTTATTTCATTTAGTATGCAGGACATCACTTTGAGGTTCCTTTTTGGAAAATTAAACGCTTAAGTAACACGTTTGGATGCGAAATCAATAAGATTTCATGATAAATTAAGAAATAATTTTTTTAAATGCCAGCACGCATAGAGCAGGCTTACTTGGGTGAGACTTAAGGAACGGCCAGTTAACTGAAGCGTCGCCGCTGAATTGGAGCCTGAAGACCATGCGGATATTTCAGCATCATTTGAGGGTATAAAATTGTAAATGAAATCTATTTTATATAATAAAGAACAATCATTATTAAGTGAGTTTAATTTACATTCATCTCAGTGTTTGTACGGTTCTACCTTGAATTTGTGTCAAATAGTTGTTTTTCTTTCGTAGCATTTCTCCATCCTGCAGGGCATACTGATCGTAATCACGATCTGTTGGAATCATATTAATAGTGTTTGTAGTAAAATATTTATGATGGTATTCGATATCGAGTACAGCTTTTTCCGAAGACTTGTAATAAATATCACCAATTTGTGCTATGCAACGAATCTGTTAAAGAAAAATGTTACATTGAAATTAAGAGTGCGACAATTGTTTATGAAATTGTTACTTTTAGTTTGCCATTTTGAAAATGATAATCGTTGAGCACAAAATGCAGGCCTATAATTGAAGTTTGCATTTCATTACGTGTGTCCCTGTGAATTTTATAGTGTCGCACATGTGATGGCTGGACCTAAAATTTAAACATTCCAATCATGTATTCTAGATTTATTAGGATTTATTTATGATAATTATTTTATATACAGATGTATGCGGTTCGTTCACTTGAAACTTTAAATGAAGCGTTTCCTTTAAACGACAACTCATACTCAGCTACACACCGACACTTTACGAAAAATATCGAAATATACAGCGTGCAGCAAAAAGCAAAATTTGTCACATAAATCTTGTTTCTATACACACATCCACGCAATCTACAAACTTGAAGTTGAGATTTTACTAACGATACATCATTGGCGGTTATGCAAATAAATATGCAGGCCTTGCGGGATGGTTGCACTTGAAGCACCATCTATGCAGACTAATATCACACCATAAAATCATACAAATACGAACATTAAATACTCACCTCTTCATTATTCACTGTCCATGTAAGATTTGCTGCTGGCTTTGAGTGTCGCGACGTACAATTGCCGCGTAATATATCACCGATATGGTAACGTGGTCGTATGCCAATTATAAGTGGCGGATTGTGTGGAAGTTCTGAAACGAAGATGAAACCACATGCATACATTAATACACACCCACACTCACACATACGTCTGTACAAACAAGCAAGTTAACATTAGATAATGAGCGGCGAGATAACTAATGAGCCGGTACGTACAGATTTTTAAATCAGGAAGGCATATAAGAAATATTCTGTTTAAATTCACTCACCTACGACATCGAGTTCGGCTGCAGCTATTAATGTGTGAAACGAGGGAGCATCCGCTGATACTTCGCAGGAATATTTTGCCGCAGTTGAAGGAGATGCTGATTCCAAAACTAATTGAGTTTCGTTGGATGATGAGCGCTATTCGTAAATAAAATATTTAAAAAATAAATATGTTACTAAAATTTGTTTGAAAAATGTTTCAAAACTTACATCCACTTTAGCACCTGATATTTGGAAAACTTTTATGGCGGGATGCTCGTTTGGGGTATAACTGTAAAACTCTCTTCGTCCTTTATACCACTTCACGGAGTATAAAGTGTCATCTTCGATGTCATAGTGACATTTTAATATAACTCTTTGGCCTCGGCGCACTGCATGTGGTACTTTTACGCGAACGTCACGCAACGCTAGAGATTCTAGACATGTGGCAATTTAGAAAAGGGAAAGTGTTACAGATAAATATGATATATATATGTGTGTGTATGCGATATGTTTAATCAAAGATTCAAAACTTGGAAGTTACTCACGGACGAACCCTGCAAATATTGTTTGCGGACAAATATCATTACAAACTTGATAGTGAATTGAATTAATTTTATAGAATTTTTATCGTTCAGAATGCCTCCACTGAGTTTATCGCTTTTTTAAATCAATTAAAATGCCTTTGAAATGTTATTCATTTCATTGCACTCCTTTTCCTATTTGTTTTATTTATTGTTGGTTTATATTTTTTACCTGCAGTTTTGCATTACGAGTGACATAAGAAAATGTGCACTGCATGTGATTAAAATACTACGATGTTTCTTAATGTGGCCTAATTTTTATCGCAATTTCTTCGTGTTTTCATAAAATAAATTTCTATTATTTATTCAGCATATTAACGAAATTTTAGCAGCCTTTCATCACTGTGGCACAGCGTCGTAGCCTGCAATATTCATAATGCATATTCTTTGTGTGTGTGTGTGTGTGCGTGTCGTGTGTATGTGTTTAACCTACGCTCCAAATGAATGTTATTTGGTGCTTTTGCCCTTCATTGTATATGTCCTTTACTCCCTCTATTGTGTTTCTTATTTTGGTGGTGACACATTCTTGTCACAAAAAAGATTATTTATCTGCCTCACTGTCTATCCATCAGTCTATCTACTCGTTGTCTGTCACTCTTCATTCGTACATAGAAGACTAACTAACCCCCTTTTCAGATTATTTTGCATGCATTCGTTCAATTCATATGAACAATTCATACAACAACAACTAGTAGCATTTTTCATTCATCCTCGACAGTAAAGTTGTTATGAGACTGCGAGGAGTATTCCTTGTTGGTTTTGATAATTCAGTTGCATTTAATTTTGTGGCAATAAAATGCGATTTTATGTTGCGCCTTCTTAATGTCTGTTTTGTTGAAGTTTCTTTTAATCTTTTTTTTTTCCTTCCTTTGTATACTTTATGTATGCATGTACATATGTGTGTATGTAGATACATGTGTATTTATTTCGTACGTATTGTTGTTCATTTTTTGAGTCGACTGTGTCCTGTGTGTTATCGTCAAGTGCATTAACTGTCTCTTGGCACAACACATGCCGAGCAGAACTATAAATGGATTAAAACTTATTATATGAAGTATGAAACACAATGCAATAATAGAAGTGACAGTAGTTATTAAGGTACAACCTGGAGCGCAACTATAATCTCGTTAACTGGAATATACTGTATATGTAATAGATTTTAATTATAATTATTGCAAAGTTTTGTACGAAAGTGAAAAAGCAAAATACTTTGCAACTGTGTGAAGTACCCGTAAGTTGATTATAGGGTTGTCAATTATTCGTGCTTGGTATTTGTTCGACTAATTCGAACGAGAAAAGAATAAAAAATTTTATTAGAATAATCTAAAAAGTTGGTAAAAAAAACGACACGTACATATGCATTATTCATAACCAAAAACTACAAAACAATCTATTACCCATGAAAAAACATTTTTAATAACAAACTTCAAAATATTATTGCAAACAAAAAGAAATTCATGTACAAAAATAATGAAGTTTTAAAATCAAGAAGAATCATTTCTAAACTAGAACTAAGTTTGCTTATTTTTGTCTTGTTTGAATGTGTCTTTCGACATTAAGCATTTTAAATAAAATATTTAAATTAGCCAACAAAAAAAATAATTAAACTTATTGCGAATTTAAAATTATTTTTTCTTGATTTTAAAACCTTTTTATTGTGTGTATGTGTAATTTGATTGATTTCTTTATTTAATAGCTTCAAAAGGTATAAGATGTAAAATATTTTTTACATTAATTAATTATGGAAACTGTTCGAATGTTCGATTATTCGACACAAATTATTCGAATAATTCTTTATTATTATTTATTGAAGAATGTTTGTTCGTTCGAATAAAAATAAAAAGAATTGCCATAAGAATAGTTGATTGGTCAGAATTTGATTGGAGTATTTGAATATGTGTTCGCTTATTCCAAATAATAATCCTATTGGTACTACCGGCTTTATTTTATTTTAGAGTAAAAAGAAAAAAAAACACTCTTTTAAGTTCTTTATTCGGCGAAGGTGGCTTTTCACTTTCTTGTGTGTAAAATAGAATATAATAAAATACTGGAACTGTTTGCATTCCTAGTGACATGAGCGAAAGAAACAAAAAAGTGTTCCAGTTAATGTAATAAATTTTAAATAAATTATAAAACGCTTCGAGCTTCTTGCTTCTTGCATGGTTTCTGAAATAAAACAAATAATCAAAATGAAACCAGTAAAAAATTAAGAAAAGTATAAAAGAAGTACTGTGGCCCAAATGTATACCAATAATGTAATTGAATCGATCCAAAAGAAAATAAAAGTGACACTTTAATCAATCAACTTTATGATTGTACCAATATTAATTTATGTTTGTTGTTTGGTTTGTGACTTGTGTAAAATAAAGAAATAAATAAATAAAAATAATTATATACTGTACTATTTTAGTTCTTAAAATATTTTTTTTTTTACAATGAAGAAATAATATTTGTAATATGAACACAAGGATGTGTAATTAGTGTCCTCGTTTGAAATGTCAGAACACTGTGCTTATTCATGTTGCTTTTCGAATTCCTCACAGTCTCGTCTATATTAAATTGGATTGGAAACTAAGAATGCTTCTTCCAGGACCTTAGTTCTATATATAGTAGTTTTTTCACTGATTGATTTTTAACGAGGGTCATTAGAGTTACGTTAAGCGAAAATACACTTAAATCAGTAGGTAGCTTTAGCTCTGCTTTCGGAATAATTTTACTTATTTGTCTATAGAATATACTTTCGTTTTAAGAAAGTGAGGTCCAATTAAATTATGTTTTCATTTCAAATTTAACTTAAATGAACAAATTTTAAGTAAAAAAGTTCATTTCCCCCCCGCCCCCAAACGTTGTTTTAGTTTTATATTTTTTAAAAATTATGATTTTCAATTGACATCATCCTCGCCAATGACACATGCAAAAAACCAATAAACGAGAGACATTGTCTTTGGCGAAATCATAAAAACACAAAAATAGGAAGTTAATGTTGATGGACTAACACACACACACATACAAAAATTTACCCAGAAAGTACATCGCAATCACAAGGGTGGACTTTGATTAAACTAAATCTTGTAAGCGGACGAATTTGTGTGTGTGTGTGTGTTTGCGAGGGTATGTATGAGTCATTTACAATTTTGTTGAATTTAAATGGTACAGAAATCATGTGATACGTAAATATTGATTGAAAATGTTATTAATAAAAATGTTTCTACGAATATATGTGCGTGAATCACTTGCTTTTACACACATGTGTGCGTAACGCTAATTTATTTATGCTGTACAAATGTGTGTGTATAGGAGTGGTTGCCAACTATCGTTTCTTTATTTAAATAATTTTCGTAGTTGTTTCTGTATTATTTCCTTTTACGGGGTGGATTAAATTGTGTGCCAAAATCTTTTAAAATGTTTGACTTAATTTGGTAAGATGACGTCATCAGAATGTTATGGAATATACGCATATATATGTATGTATGTATGTAACTACATATGTATGTACATTCCACAATTTGTTTATAACATTATAGATATGTTGGCAGGGTTTCTTTCTACAGCAAAAATTTTCAGCACAAACTGAAATTTCTGTGGTAAATACTGAAGCATTAAGATTATTTATTTGCTCTGTACGGGTATATATGATTTTCACCGGTGCAGTGGATTTACTCAAAGACTGAAAAACTAAATTAGGAAAAAATACATTTATAATTGCTTATGAATTGTTTGTTATGTGCATTAGCGTGCCTTTGTGTCAATTGTTTTCGAAACATTTCTCTGGCGAAGACATAGTCACTGGTCAGCTGATACCAATCTGCAGGCACATCAGAGCCCCCCCCCCTTCACCATGTGCCATCTCTATCAGTATCCCTTTCCTATAGAAGGTACCACCTATTAGTAAGCAGTCATTGTCTGGGTGCTACTTGTCTTGCAAAAAAAAAGAAAATATATTAAAAGCAAAAAATCGATCAGAAGGTCGAAGGTATTTAAATAGGAAATCTTGCGAGTAATAAACTATGCCCACCAAATAGTCAAACTAATTTTAATTAAGTATATTTATTTGCCGTTGCTTCGTAATTCCACTGTTGTGGAATTGCTGTGATTTATAATTGGTTTTCAGGTGGTGTTCGTTTGAGATCATCGTATGGAGAAATAAAACAAAATATGAATTCAAATAATTCTTTATTTTTCACATCGGCACTGAAGCTCTCAAGCACACCTAAACCCATTGCTAAGTACTGCTAAATCCAGTAAAACCCAGAAGATGTTTTTTTTTTAAATAATAAAATATTGGCCACTGCACTATCCTTTTCACTAAGAAAGCGCACGGTGACAAAAACATGCTGTTAAAAGCAAAATACCCATATACACGCGTTCATCATTAAGGGCGCATCCACTCGTGGTCGATTGGGCGGCAAATCGCACCACGCATTACAGGGAGAACTCATTTTTCGGCCGAACATCGCGTATGTGGAACACACTCCCTGCTGAGGTCTTTCCTGTCGCTTTTGACGTGGGAAAATTCAAATCAAATGTCCGTGAACACTACTCCCTCTATCCTCCTTCCCATAACATAATTTCTTAGTTCCAGCACAATGCATCCCATGTGTAGGGGACATCCCCTGAGTGCTGGTTCAAGATAAGTAAAAAAAAATATCCATATATATGCTGTAACAAATCGATGCAAAAATTACAGACCTTTTCAGTTCTGAAACAATAACTGCCCGCAAATGCCACTGCAGCGTTCAGCAGAAAATATGATTTGGATATTTTATTTTAATAACTGCATTCAATCCAGCAACAACAAATACCTGAAATAAATATAAAACTAAAAATCAAAAAAAAGTAAACAATTAAACGCTGGCAATTAAATATAAATCAAATACTACTCAGACACAATTAAAAACAAACGAACAAACAAATAAACCTACAAACAGACAATCAATTACATCACTGTGTTTTGAAGTTCACACGACAACAAACACACATTACCACTCACGTCCATACCCACTACCTGGACAAATACCAGCACTACCAGTAATCAAATGGTGGACACATTGTTATTTAAAAAGGCACGTGAACTAAAGGACACACATGCGCACACAAAAAGTGTTAACTGCGCTCGAAGGTACCAACAGTACGAAACAAATTAAAATTACCATGTCAGAAACATTAAGGAAATACACATAACAGGAAACCGTGGCAAATAAAGCAATTATCTGCCATGACGGAACTATTGTAATATTAAATTAAACACTCTCTAACAATAACTATTTCATTACACACGAGTGTATGTGACTACACATTAACACTAATACATTGTTTCATTATTACAATGCCATTGAATTATAAATTAACACACGCAGAAATGTAAACAGAAAATCAAGGACTAGAAGTTTACCCGATTGTTGGGAAAGGAAAAAAAAAGAATTAAAATATTTACATGTTGCCCGTTAGTTTGTGTGTTTGCAGTGGGAATTATGGCGGGTATCTGTTATTTGAATATTTGCTTACTTTTCATTGTCAGTAATTCAACTAAAAATAGCCATACACAATTGTGAGGCAACCAAGTCACTCAAATCAGTTATTGGTAGTGGGCATGGCGAGGGCCGAATATAAATTTGTTACACTCCTTTCTTCATTGAATAAAAGTCGTTTTTGCGATTTTCTTTAAGGCTTTGCGATCTAACAACGAATTATGACTCTTCAATCATTTTCATATCTCGTAAATCTATCCTGGTCAAACTTATACCAGAGACTGACTATAAGCAGTGAACGGATTGGCACACTTATGTGCGGCACAACTGCTGCGCACTCACTCACTCACTCACCTGGTGGGTGGTATGGATTGGCACATTCCTGTATACTAAAAGTATACAAATAGTTCATTAAAATTTTTAAAAATTGTTGTGCTTCCTTTCGAAGAGCAGGTAGTGACAGTAACATGGGCAATCGGATTCTTTTCGTTCAAAACTTATTCAACAAAAACAATATATAAAAAAATTAAGATGATTTCTTCCCAAATAATTTAAGAAGAAATAAAATATGACCGCCTTTTTATTACTAACATTAGTAAACATACATATGTATGTGTGTTATTGTTGTGCAAGTGAAACTATATCAACTCGCAGCGAATTATAATGACATTAAATTTTAGAAAATTCTATTGCGTATATAGAATATGTGTATGTATGGATGTGTGAAACGAAAGCTTATCTTTAGTTATTATGTGTTCACTGTTTATTAAATTTATTTAAAAGATTTTTTAAAGAAGAGTAACACTGAGCAAAGATTGCGTATGGCTTGGTGGTACCTCTTGTAGGAAATGGATACTGAGAGGGACGAGAGGTGGCGAAGGGATACACAGAGGAAATCTTCATTATCTGTACAACTCTGATTTTGCACATTTTTTGTTTATATCAGCGTATCAGTGCCTCTGATGTCAAGAGGATCTATTAAATTAAAAAAGCTGTGTTTTTCTAGCCATTTTTATTATAATAATAAAACTTATTGTAATAATAATTATATTTCACCGATATTTGTGCTACATAATACCGACGAAGCAGGGCGCTCTAATGTTACTTGCGGATTAGTGTCAGCTAAAGCCGGTGTTGGTCACCGATCGTAGACTGTGCTTTCGGTAACAATTGACACAAAAGCACACTACTGCACATCAGAAAAAATGCAAAATGTTTTTATGACTTAGTCTGAAAAAGGGACCGAATCCAGGACCCTTTAGTTCTCGGCAGCACTTTAATGCTTCACAATTAACGTTTTTTCAGTAGTTGGTGATGAAATGAGCGGATATAGCCGAAGTAGGGTATTTCAGTTTGAAGAGAAGTAACAATCAGGCAATTGATATTCTCACTGACAGTAGTGAAACTATGTGTTACCTTCTAAATTACAAAGTGTGAGTGTGGTGAACAGACAGTTGAGGTAGTGATGAAGCAATTCATACATCTGTTTTGTGCTTCGTACGGGCGGGCATTGTTTAAGCCAAAGGAGATCCATTTTTTTTACTTCATTTCGCCAAACGTTTCTTGTTGTAACATTTGCGTGAGGAGGGGAGGGTGGCTATATTGTCTAATAATATCTTCTTGCAAGAGCGAAATTTACAACTTTTCTTGCTTTCACATTTTGCATCTTGCACGCTTCGCTGAGCACCGCTAATGAACATTTTTTAATTTCCTGTGGTATTGAAAATATTTAGTATAGTCATAAATATAATATATGTATATTTATCATATTATCATATTATCATTTATATATTAACAAGTACGATTTTATATGATAGTTGTTCGTGTCTATAAACATGTAACCTGCCATATTATTATTTCTTTATAATATGCGTGAGGACACACACATATGTATGCACATACATACATACGTTTCATATATCCGTTTATCTATTATATATCGCAAAGTGCTGCTGTCGTAAATTAAGTCTATTTATCTTTCGAGAAAATTAAATATGGCTTAAATTTTTATCGGTACAATTCGTAGTTTTAAATTAATTTATTTCCAAGAAGCAATTTTCGTAAGTTAGATGCTCGTAAACTGCCAACTGTATAATTTTACTGTTGCTTTACAATATTTTTTTTTTACTTGTGTATTTAATTTCCTTGCATTTCCTTAAAACACTGTATGTTGTCTTACTGGCCTTATCCCTAATATTTCCTTATTTTTTGTTTCTTTTATTTTACTTTCAGGCCTGTTTATTTTTTTTCGCATCGAAATCGAGACTTCTTGTTTTGGAAGCTGTAATTTCGAGTTCCATCAGTTCGCTATTCGTTTCATCTGTATAAAAAATGCTTTTAAAATCGTTTTAATTTCCATTTCACTCATTGTTCTTGCATTCGACTGTTCTTTATTTATTCTACTTTTAACTTAATGTGTTTACTTCTCCCCGTCTTTTAAGATTTTTCTTGAAACATTTTTCCTAAAGAACACTTAAAGATGAACTCGTGTAGAATATGTATATGTGTGTGTTGGCGTGTGTGCTAGCACAAAAAGAACTGTAGCATGTCAAAGCGGAAGTCAGACTTAACTCGTGATTGTAGTATTGCGTCTTGAGAAGACAATATTTTCACAATTCTAAACCAAGTAAACAATATCATTTTCACTACGTTGTTTTCTTAGATGTGCTAAACGAAGAACAACAAGTCTTCCACACACAAATTGTTATGAAACGACATTGAACAAAAATATGCTTTTGAGGGTATTAAAGGATTTTTGGAATGTAACCATTTATTCCATATTGAAATTTTGCACCAAGAAAAATTATTTTGTGGATGTTGTATCGAACATCGAATGATATTTTTCCGTTGCATTAATACGATACATTTGGAGGTGCTGTGCTGCATTCTAGTTGAAGATTGCTTGGAAAGCAATACAGCAGCAAAGTTTGCCTTTCGAATTTGAATTCCCTTAACTTAACTGATTCATTGATATTGACAATGTTCAAAATAAATCGAAGTACTTCCATTTCAGCCATATAAGTTTTTATTAATGAAATCGAAAGTTGGTAGCAGAGAGCAACAAAAATTACACTGTTGCTTAATTAAATGTTGTAACGTTTAAAGACAGTTTCTTTTCTCAGGAAGCTCTCAATGTGAATAGTATAGATGCAAAGTTATTATTGTATCTACTTACCTTTTGTGAATATTGCTATTATTATAGTCCATATTAACTGCGATGCACAATATCCAGCATACATTGTTCGTATATTTCGTATATAATATCCTGCAATTGCAAAAACGACTGAATTAATTTGTAAAATTGAAGTTTAATAATAACACAGCACACAGGACCTATTAGGAAAAAAGTTTGTACATAGTACAAGTGGAGATGTACCCTGTAGAAATGCTGGGACAAAGTGTCTCCATGTCAACAGTTGACTACATAGCACCAACGTCAGTAGTAGATTTGCAATGACCTGCTCATGTTAAATATCGATAGTAAATAATATTGCTTGGAATATAACAAGTAACTAGTACTGATGACCAACTCAGTAGCAAATCAGTACAGTTTTGCTATTGTCATTTCCTACAGAGTATGTAAACTGGGGAAAGTGAATACGAATATGTACATACGCACTTACAAATTGTGACATACTTTTGCGTTCTAATTAAAATTTTTCAAACGTTTGTATGACACAAACATGTTCTATATGAATACAAAAATCTTCTAAGTACTCGTACTTTAGTGGCTTTTTACATGCTGTTACTCTTTAGCTAAATTTGCATAGAGCCAATACAGGAATTTTATATCTTTAAATTTACTTCGTTATAGTTTTGCATTTATCCTTAACAGTCACACTCACTGAAATAGGTCTGTTAAGAAATCTAACAGCTTAACTGTCATATTCATAAAGATTTTATTTTGAATTATTAAAGGTTTAATAAATAAACAAAATTCCATAGAAAATTGTATTTGCAAAAATCGTTTTGTGAGCAGTTTTGCAGTTCTGCGGAAAGTTTTTCGATTAAGCCTCTAACAATTTTTAGATTTATATCAATTGACTGCTTCTGTAAATGTAGTGTTTCATTTATATTGACTCAACAAACATATCGAAGACAAATAGTTTTGTTAGTCATTTCAATTACTTTTTGTGCCTCATTTTCTGAGTGTATAATTCCATAAATTTTAACAATAAATCAGTATACATGTCCAAAAAGAGTAAAGGATTTATTATTTATATGTTTAATATGCATAAACCAGGTAAGCAAGAAAATATTGTAACCAGGATCAGAGATAAAAATATTATTTATCACTATTTATACTTCCATAGTACAAAAGAACAGCACAGTCGATTCATATAAAAGTATTGTAAAGATACAAGTATTTATTAAAATGTTGGCAATGTTTGTATAAAATACTTTTAGTTTTGTTCCAATTTCTTGGATTTCTCTGTGAGTTTTATGCATGAATGCACGTATTTTTCCATTTCCCACATTTTCTCATTCTATGATATTATTAGCCAATTCTTTCTCACTATCCATACTTCTGTTAGCTGTTATTAGATTGATGCTTGTCCTAGCACTTGCATTTGTAAGATGTTTGTTTATCTTGTTGTGCAATTTTTGAATTATGATAATACAGAAATTGATGTCCGATAAAGTAAAAATATTTATTTACATTCTCATGTGTATCCTATTACTTGAAATTTCTGAATCTAGATTGTGTTTTCATTTGCGATGGCCATGTAAAATAATACCTAGTAAAGCTTTGATTACATTATGCATATATTAATGAATGTCTTCAGTTACAAAATGTAACAATTATTCATAAAAAAAAACTGTTTTTTCTTTTGCAAAACATTCTATTTCTCATGCTTTAACTGTGCGTATATTATCGTATATTATGCACAGTAGTATGCCTACCCATATGCAAGTTTGTGGGAATGTTAATGTTGATAATCAAAATGTATTAGAATTAATTAAAATTTTGCATTGCATTAATTTTTGCACAATATTCATGTTATTTTAACTCTAAAGCATCAGGAATTTATTTTACAATTTTATTTTGCAGTTTCCTTCATTTTCAGAATTTTGTAATCCTGTTAAATATGCTCTGCGCTATGGTTATAAAGATGCATACTATAATTAAAATTTCTCAACTGAAGCTTTATTTTTTTTTTCTGTTTGTTGAGAAACGTATAGGAATAGTTGAACGTAAAAATGCTTTCCTTATCAAGATTCCATTAATCCCATTATAGCACGAAGTGCAATGTCGCTCGCATGCACAAACATGAACAATGCCACAACAATGAAAGAAAACACACGTTTCGGTTAAATATCAGTGTATGAAAATTATTATTTTAATATTAAAACAGCTACAAAATTTGTAAAATATTCCATAAAAAAGTTTTGTGACATCGAAGTTTAGACAAGGAATACTAAAAATATGAAGGTTTTCCCGCCACGCTAGAGTGTATTATGTTGGCCTCTCACTGAATCACATTCTAAACAGCAGGCCACCGACTACAACCTGTCAATAATAGAATACATGGGGGTTCTGGCAAACTTATGTTAATTTAAATTTTTTTGGAGTGTTGCCAATTTAAAAAGCGACATAAATTTCACCATATAAATATTTTATTTTGTTCATGCGAAAACATCACCACAAATGTAAAAGATTGTAAAAATATTAATAATCGAGAAATTTGGAACACATAAACTGATTTGTTTCAAGTTATTAAATTTTTATAAATGTAAAATATTTTTTAACGTGGCTATATTGAAAATATATTTCTACAAGAAACATTTACCAATTTTCAACTGGTTATAGTGTATTCACAATGATTAAGTAGCCGACTAAAAGGCACCGAAAGTAGCCAATTACATTTGTAGTCTCTGTAGATCGTAGCCTGATGATTTCAATATGTTTTATGCTTGAGGATTCTATGTTCGATTCCTGGGAGATGCACTATTTCACAACAATAATAAATAAATGAAAAAAAAAAATTTTTATTTTATGAACTCGAAGTCCAAGCAGTGAAATACTTGAAAACAAAAGCAAATAAATTAAGAAACATTTTCGTTTGTGAAAGCACACCATTCCAAATTTTGCCATCATCTATAAATATTTCTGTTAACCACCCTCAGCAGTTAAAAAATCGAAAGAATTTTTGACTATAAAAAAACATTAAGAACTACTAAGAGCCACAAAATTTGTTTGTTTAAATTATGCGTGAATGAAAAAGTTACAAATAAGAAATACAATACGAATACAACTGTTACACAAATTCACAGCAGAGAAAACACAAATAAAATTAAACAAATCACAGAAGTATTTTTTATGGTAAAAAGAATAGGAATAAAATGGGCATCTGACTGACAACTTCTCCTTTGGCTTAAATTAAGCTACAAAAGAATTATAAAATTTTTAATAAAAATATTCAAAAAAACATTCAAACTCTTACTTGCATTTTGTGCCATATTACCAATATATATTTACTGATATTTTCATAAATTTTCGGCACATTATTATTCTTACCTTAATTAAACAATCTTTCTTATGAAAGCAGCATTTACACTTTTTTTTGTATAAAAAAAAAACAAAAAATATTTCCACATAAACAATTTAAACGAATTTCTTTCTCAAGCCAGATTTATACTGGAAAACTCGTAGAGTTGCGATTGTAAAATTTGAGAATTATGCTACCGGCACGTAACCACATTATTAAACATTTAAAGAACCATAGAAAAGATACAAGACATTTGCTGTTTAACAAAACAAATATGAAATACAAAAACAATTTGGGTCAAACATTTGGCGAAAAATAAAAGAACTTTATTATTGATGAGGTATAGAGAATAAATATTTTCAGTTTTCTTTTTATTGTTAAAAAGGTGCAGAACTCTTTAAATGCAATTTTGTACGACTAAGACCCGGCTATTTATGGTGGCGAATAAATACAACCTGCAACAATAATCTTAAAATTAGAACTGATTTTGTAAATCACTAACATAACGAAAATATGTGTGTAAAGCAAAAAAATAAATACGTGCAGTGGTGAGATTATTTTAAATAGAAATTTCTCAATTGAACGAAGTTGTGATGAGACACAATGAGAGTAGTGATACCTTTACTTCTCCTTTTCATTTTATTCTCCGACTCTCTGAGTATATTTTAACGGTATTTTTTGTAACAATGAGAGAGCGTTTATTTCTCTTCTTGCCCTCTATATATATATTTATTTTTCGTCAACTATGTTTCAATATTTTTATCCACACGTGCTCTTTGTTATTGTTTTAATCAACAGGTTTATAACATATGAAAATGGTTGATATTTGAAGTTTATTATTGCCACATTTTATTATTTTAAGAATGCAAAAAAAAAACGTGAACATGAATTTGTTGCAGAGAATTTAATAATGCTTTTGCACGCTCGTATGTCAGTGGGTAGTGAATAGACAAGTAATCAGAGGATTGCTGATTTCATTTTGGTGGTTGCATCTTACGCCAACAATCACAGTTTTTCGTTAAATAATGGCAATGGTTTATCCAAAAAATTATATATTTTTTTATAAAAAAATTTCCCTAATCGTAATCATTATCATTATGCCAAATTTATCGTATTTTAAATAATTTGCTACAAACATATCTTGCACGCTATAAAAAAATACAAACATACATTGTCTTAAGCTTTCCGCGCCAATATCATTTATTTCTAAAATTATCAGGCAGCAATGTAAACTGTTATACAATTGTTGATTTGCGTGAAGATGGTGTAGTCCCCGTCCATAGAGTTGTACATTTGCTGCGAAACATTTGAATTTGTAGGCGAAGAGCCAAGAGACATGGAAAATAGTACATTGTCTCATGTATAAGAAACTTTTCAAACAACGAAAAGAAGAAATAATAAATAAGTAATGCATAAAACCTACAAAACTGCGAAGCAAAAACTTCACAGTGTGGACACGAATGCAGTTTCAAGAGAGAATCTATTAAAGTTTCACAGTATGGACGGCGACTTGCGACGCGCTGTTTCACCATGGTTGCGAATTGTACATATTTGATTTCGTTAATTTGGCGAATAAATCTGTCGATAAAAGGCGCTAATTACACTTCGCCTGCAGCATGTGAAAATGTTAATTATTTATTTTCGTAAATGTATCGCACATAATTTATGCACGTATTTTAATTAGAAAGTAGAATAATCTTTCTAGTCTGCTGCCTGTTAGAGAAATCAAATGTCTAATTTTCATAAAATGCATACAAGTACAAACACATTCAATTAATAGTTTCAAGGACAAAAGCATGGTGCAATTATCAGGTGGCACCACACAACAACAACCGTCCCATGACACGTCAGTAATCAACTTTCCAAAATCGTAAAATAATTAAAAAACTTACCAAATGAAGTTAAGAGCAACCCACTTTATTATTTGTAATATTCCTATTCTCAGGCTAACATTTACCACTTTCTTTATTCATAAAATAAAAATCACCCCTGAAAACTGTAGTGCAAAGAATTTAATAAATAAAAATACTGCAGATCTCGCACGATATGGTTCGGCCTCTTAAAAACATGCAAAATGAAAAGAACATTTTAAATTTAGTTTTGTTTTGAATGTTATTAAGCGACCGAGCGATATCGTTTGAGATCGCGGCCGTGGCAGTTTTTATATTTAAAATTAACGAAAACCTGCATGCATGCTACGGAAATATTCGTTAGTCGCCGTCCAGACTTGCAATTTTTAACATTTTGGCCCTGAAAATGCATTAGTGTTCACATTAAGAAATTTTAGTTTTGCAATTGTTATATTTATTAAGTTTTTTTTTTCACCTAGAGTATCAATAAATCTACTTCAAACTTCAACTACTATAGTGAGAATTGACAGTATTGCTAAAAAAAAACTAATTACTTTTACAAAATTTGTTTGTTCGATTTAATTTCGCAAATTTTCTTTCAAAAACGAAAAGTTTTTTTTTCTATTTCACAAATAATATGAAATATTGGATAAAGAAAAATAATAAATAGTTTCCATTATGAATATTCTTTGCGTAACTTTGGCATATTATACGGAAATGTAAAATATTTTCCCAAGTTATTTTTGAAAATAAAAAACTTCAAAATTTACAAAATATATTTTTGCATAAGTACACAAAATAATAATAAAAAAAACTTTAAGGGATAAATTATTTATTGAATTTTCGAAAGCAATTTAAATGCAATTGGTATCCGAATATTAAATCAAAAAATTACAACCATCGAAGCATATTCATAAATTTGGATTCGTCGTTATATATAGAATTTCATGCGGAAGAGAGTTAATGACATGTTCCACGTTTAGTTGAATAGTGTCGCAATTAATATTTTGTCAATAAGTTGGAATTTTTTCTTGTTTCAAATCTCGAAACGGTTTAAAATGCTTGTTCATTTCTCAAACGACTTATTTAGACAAATCTTTATTAACTGCCATTATTATTGAACAATAAATCAATCGCTTTTACATTTGCACTTCACGTTCTTAATAATTGTAGAAATAAGAAAAATTGTTATTTGCTCTGACATTTCGTTATGCAAAAATATTTCCAACTAAATATGTTTACGTTGAACATCTTATTTAATATCAACTTGTATAACTCAAATTGCTCGAATCCCATTCTACCGGCTTCCGTTTAACACTTATTGCCACTTTACGTGACATAAACTTGCCATCCTACTCGTACATTCGAACGCATTATATTTGCTTGGTTTAATATTAAATAAAGTGAATGAAAAAATAAAAGGTAAAATGAAATAACATATTGATGTTTATCCTTGTGTTGATAACACAAATTGATTTGATTTGACAAGGTTTTTTTTACCGCTCGAAATTTTCGTCGTTTGTGTCATGTAGTTGTTGGGCCCAAGAGAAAAATATGAAAGGATGGAATACATGAATGTACGTTCCTTAAACGCGTGATGTCATTTAAATTGTATCTACATACATACATACACACATTCAATAAATAAAGAAATTTAAAAAAGGTGTTACCTCTAAGTATTTCATGCTTATTTTTCCTTAAACAACATAAAAATGTATGTAAATGAAAGTATGTTGATTTATGTGTTGTGCCGCACAGTGAGCGATGGCGGATTTTATTGCTTACTTGATATACTTGTGCAAAATATATTTATTTCATTTTACAGAACTTTTCGTATTTGTCCTAATTTCTAATTTCTTGAGTTCTCTGCTCGGTAAAAAGTGTTTTTTTTTTTATTTTATAAATTTTTAAATTTGTGTTGGCTGCATAGAAAACTTATAAAATAATCGTCTTAAATATTTTATGAAAATATTAGCCAAAGAAGCAATAAAAATTATTATTATTATTATTAATTATCATTACAAGTAAAAAAAATACAAAAGTTTTATAGATACATATTTTGAGTTATTAGGGACAGCGCATAGTTTTTGAGCAAAAGCTTCCCATCTTAACTCGAAACATCGTCATTTCAGGCCAAGTGCTTCTGACAATCTTTGACAGTTTTTAATAAATTTTTTTGAAACGTTGACCACAAAACCAAAGGTCTTGCGTTCGAGTCCAGTTTCGGACTAAGCCATGAAAACATTTCTCATTTTTTCTGATGTTCATCAGTGTGGGTGTGTATCGGTTGTTGTCGGAATGGCGAAAGCACAGTCTATGCTCTCTGAACAGCAGCGGCTGCAGCTTATACTAATCCGCAAGTAACATCAGAACGCCCTCTTTCGTTGTTATTGTGTAGCACCAGTGAATTAAAATAATTGCTAAATAGCCAGCAAATACAGTTTCAAAAATTAAATTCATCTCCGTGACACCAGAGACGCTGCACCACTGCCATAAAAAAGGGACAAAAACAGAGTTGTAAAATAGTGCACCTAACTCTATCTATCCCTTCACCCAACACCTGTCATCTCTATCACTATTCATTTTCAAGCAACGCATGTATAGGGGTCATCCCCTCAGCGCTGTTTCAAGAAAAAAAAAGAAGAAAAATTTGGCCAACAAACAACAAAAAAAATTTTTTTCGGTGATCGTTTATTTTACGTTTAACTCTACTCTACCGAAAACTTTAACAGATTTTAAAATATTTTTAACTGTCTAATAATAGCTGCGCAAAACCACTGTGCACATTGATTGAACAAACATTCTTTGTTATAAATTGTCAGTTGATTTCTTGTGTGCTCATCCAACACATACCAACACACTTTTGCACCAGGTATGAGTTTAAAATCGAGTGAATAAGTACTTGAAAGGAGCCAGCAAAAAATCAACAACAAGACAAAATGTTAAGGGTTAATAAAAAAAAAATACATAAAATAAAAACATAAATGGATAAGAAGTTAAGATGATGATTTCTGAGGGGCGAAGAGAGGGTGGAATAGAAGTAAAACCAAACACGACTATGACAATACGAAGAAGAAGAAGAAGGTCTGTCTATCTTAACATAATAAACGTAAAAGGCGCTGGCATTCCAGCTAAAGTTAATGTACAAGTTTATTGAATTATATTATTTTATTAGAACATTTTTTTTACATTTGTCAGCGCTGGCGACATGAAATTGTGGTAAATTAAGTTTTGCACGAAGCTAAAATTGGTTCGAATTTCATTTAAGCAGTTTCCTCATTCGCCCTTTTTCTTCCTTAAATGGCAACGCAATAAAAAGATTTGATTTGCTTACGTGCCGGTATTAAAAATAAACGTTTTAAATATTTCAAAATTTACTCATCAATAAAATTTATATTAAATCTGCTGCTATGCTTACAAATATTTGTAGTGAATCGAGATCTCATCACAGCAATAAAACCTTTATTTGTATAATTTTAGCAATGTAATTTAGTTTTATGCAAATCGAAACTTCCTTCATTTATCATTGTCTTCACACAAGGAAAACAAGATAAAAAGTTTGGGGGAACTGAAAATTGTTATATTCAATTCATTTTGCATTCGTACATGTATACATACATACTTTTTTATGCTAATTTTATAATTTCTGCAAATAATTCTGATAATGCTCATTTCAAGTGCAACTATTTATAACTCAAGCTATTTGTAATCTTGATGACATTATTGGCTCGATTCTATAGTCATTAAATTAAGTTTTTTCTTTGTATCCTTGCCTTGCAGCAACTAATACAAACAAACACTCACATATCCTTATGACGCCATGCAAACTGTAATTCATAAATATCGTACTTATGTATGTGTTTATTAAAGCACATCAACACACGTATGCTATACAAACATTATTTGTATAATCCCAGCTAGCATTGGCTGTTTGTTAGACGATTGTGTTTAATATGCAACTAAAACAATCTTCTGACGATGAAAGAAATGGCTACCAAACACAGCTTCAAATTGTGAATACCTCTCCTTGACACCAGTGACACTGACTGCAACGCTGCCAAAAATAAAACAACGTGCAAAAAGCAGAGTTGCAAAAATAATAAAGCTTTCGTCCTCCACCTGTCATCTCTATCACTATTCGTTTCGTTTGCATACACTCTTCTCAGAAAAAATAAAAAACATGATCTTAAGATTTGTAAGCCGCTGCTACGCTTTTTCATATACGTATTTATTTTATTTTGGGCTGCTCCACTTGCATTTACTGGTCTACACTGGTTAGTTGTGACCGGGACACAGTTTTATAGTTTTAAAATTAAATTTTTTAAAGAAAATTTTTATTTTTGCAATTATTAAAAATTAAATACTGAATTAAAAAAATGAAGAGGTTTTAATGCTTGTTTCAGTTTTTAAAATAGATTTTTACGTGAAGGTGTCGATGGTCGAAGTAGTTTGCACGTTGACTACAAAACGAAAAACTTTCTTGAGTTCAACCCCAGTTTTAGACTCATAAAAAAAAAAACATCTCGCATTTTTTCTGATGTGTTCTGTTGTTGTCGGAAGTTTTCAGTGGCGAAGGCATAGTCACTGGTCACTGAACAGTGACGGCTTCAGCTGTATACAATCTACATGACCTTAACATAAATAAGTCTCCTGGCCCGGATGGAATTCCGGCACTGGTCTTGAAGCAGTGCTCTTCGACGTTATCGCGTCCTCTGGCAATCCTTATCAGCACCCTATATCATGCAGGCGAATATCCGTCGTGCTGAAAAGTTGCAAATGTTACGCCGATCCCCAAGAAGGGAGAGGCAAGCAACCCTGAAAATTATCGTTCAATCGCAATATGCTCTACCATTTCTAAAGTAATGGAGAGTATGCTAAATTTCCATCTTATGAAATATCTGGAGTCCCAAAAAAAAAAATATCAAAACTCCAAAAGAGTTGTTATAGACGGGATCTCATCTACCGAGTTCAAGATCAATTAAGGGGTACCACAAGGCTCCATTCTTTCTCCTACCCTATTCTTTATTTTTCCTAAAGACCTCCTATGTCATACTTCCAACCCTATCCATTCTTTCGCAGATGACAGCAGTATCTGCCATTCATATTCATTGGATCGTAGGCTGACATCAACTATGATCGCGGCGACGCGGCAGAATATGAATGATTCGCTAATAGGTGACCTCACGAGAATATTGGAATGGGGTCACGCGAACAGGGTCGATTTTAATTCCCAAAAGACCCAATGCTGCATGCTAACCGACCGCCGTATTCACGATCACGCTGCCTCATCTGTAAAAATGGGTGGCATAAACATTGAGGAATCATAAGCTCTTGATGTTCTTGGCATGAAAATTCAGTGTGATGTCCGAAGGACTGAGCACATTTTTCAGGTCTCAAAGGAAGCATTCAAGTGCCTAGGCTTTTTAAGGCGGTGTAAGACATACTTCACCCCATCTGATCTCCTCACTATTTATACCGCCTACATCCGACCGAAAATGGAATACAACTCTCATGTATGGGCCGGTGCTTCAAAGACTATTTTGAAGTTACTCGACCGTGTACAGGAAAGGGTGAAGAAACTCACAGGAGACAGTAGGGTAGCCAACTCTATTGACTCTCTTGAGCATCGTCGCAACGTGGGGTGCGTTTCGTTGTTCTATCGATACTATAATGGGAGGTGTTCTAATGAAATCAGGGAACTTGTTCCCGAAACCCGGTCATTCGCGCGCACGACGCGATCATGATTAAGAGCGCATCCATTTGTGGTCGATTTGACGGCGACTCGCACTACGCATTACAGGGAAAATTCGTTTTTTGGCCGAACGGCACGTATGTGGAATAGACTACCCGCAGAGGTGTTTCCTGTCACTTTTAGCTTGGGAAAACTTAAATCAAATGTCCATAAACACTCCATCTATCCTCCTTCCCATAACCTAATTTCCTAGTCAGCACAATGCATCGCATGTGTAGGGGTCATCCCCTGAGTGCCGGTCCAAGACAGAAAAAAAAAAATATGTGTTTTAATTAATAATTAAATACATGTACAGTCGAACTTCTCTATAGCAAACTTCTCTATAACGAAATTTTCTCTATAACAAATAAAATTCGTGAACACAACATTTTTGTGAGTATTTTCATACATTTTGATCTCCCTATAACGAACTTCCCTATAGCGAAGTTCTCTCTGTAACGTACAATTTTTTAAAACCTAAATAGAATTTTTCACACTAAATAATCTCTCTCTTGCGAAGTTTTTAGCAATCGATTTTTTGCATCAATTTAGTCACATATGTATGTATTAATAAAAAAAAAAATTAATGTGTTCATGTAAAAACAATTTTTTTTGTCTTAATAAATATATTAAATAAATGTAGTCAAAATTTTCTGCAGTTTCTCTATAACGAATTTTCTCTATAACGTAGAAAATTTACGGTCCCCAACTGCTACGTTATATAGAAATTCGACTGTATTTATCTATAGTAAAGTTTAATGTTGAAACTATTTGCTCGAATTTCAATGCTCTAGAAATTTGACAACATTAATTTAATTAACCCCGTATTAATAAACCTTGGGTTCAATTAAACGTGACTTACAATTTTGCCATAGCCATAACATATGTGTATGTATTTATAAATAACTCTGTTTTATGGTTTTTAAAATCTTAGAATTTTTATAAACTGCAAACTTTTTTAACGGTTTGTAAAGTATGATATTCAACGGCTTCAACGGCATGTGTTTCACCAAATAAAATATTTAAATTGCTTTTTAGTCCGTATTTAAAGAATTTTACGTTGGAAGCATCTCAATTATCTTATAATCTCCTCTTCTATTAGAATGTGAGCACGTAAGTATGTTTGTATGTTAGAAGTACCTACATACATAAGTACATACATACACATGTTGATGCAAATTCTTGTTCATGGTATTCTCATTAACCATTTTCCTAAACAACAAGTCGTAAGTGTGCATAGATGTCCGTTCGCAGGGAGCTCCTAAAGCTATAAAGTTCCTTTTTTTTTGGATGTCTGTTCTTATTTATTAACACCCCCCTCATACCACAAAAGCAATGTTCCACCGTATGCAAGAGCATGTAGTACATACATACAATGTATGTACATACGTATAGTACATACAGATGCATGGAGTTGTTTATAAGATGGCGTATGCAAATGTTTAGTGATATATGTATGTATGTACACTAGCTGGGTCACATAATAATTGAAGTTAATTTTCTTTAAATCGATTTATAAGCATCACGAGAGCAACGTTGCCTTAAATAATACTAAGAGAGTTGGAATATTAAATTTACATAATAGAATATGTTTAGCCTTAAAGAAACAAACTTTCTTTCTTTCTACATTATTTACTGAAGACTAAGCTATACTTCTACGCAAAGTTATACATGCTACTTCTATATGTATACTTATGTACGTACATATGTTTTCATAATAATATGTACTTACATATATATAAATGTATTGATATACATTATGTACATCTTTCGATTGTTTAGTATTTTTGAAAATATGTACCGTTAATCAACTCGTTGTCAATATATTTGCTTATTTATATGCCTCTCTGAAGAATATCTCTCAATGAACAGACACGTTTTAAGACTTTTTCGCACAAAAATTAAATTTTGTGTTTTTTAAGAATTTCAGTGATTGCTTGCATTTTCTAACTCTCACAACATTCGGTCACTCCTGCTGAAAAAATACGACGCTCATAATTTAGGAATGTTCATTAAATTTTAATTAACGTGATTCAATATTAAATTTACTTAAATTACTTAATAATTTTCAATTCTTCTCCGTTTTTTAAAGCGTTAACTTTACGTGCTATTCGTAATTATTACTTTTGCAAAATTTTTTCGGAAGAAGTATTTTCGTTAAAAATTCACTTTCCTCGAACTAATATTATTTTATATGACTGACCAACTGACATGAAGTTAATTTTATAATCAAACATCTATGTGAATTGTTACAAAGTGAAAATATTCAAGTATTTCGACTTGGTTTTCAAATCGCGTGTTCCCCTTCTTTCTCTTTGTTTTACTTAATTTTTCTTTGTAATAATAATCGTGTTTCTATATTTCGTATCGCGTTTTAAATATTTGTTATTTCGTTTTTATTCTTGAATTAAATCCGAGGTAAGGATATTTTTTCCGCAATAAATACTATAATAATTCCATTTTCTAAATTAAAAGCAGATAAGATAGAGGGTGTAAAAAAAATTTATTGAATAAAAGTCGTAGTGTGAATTTAAGTCTTAAGTCTGCAAAGAAATTATAAAGAATTTCCAATAAAATCGCTGCATTAAATTGTCTGTTGTGTTTTGGCTTCAAATTAAAGAAATTAAATAAAGAGTGTTAATACAACATTGGTAGAAACAGCTTTAGAGCTTTAAGTAGCAAGCAATTATTTTCAAACTGTTTTAACAGAGCAGTGGCTTTAAAGTTTTAAATTAGCTCGAAGAAGAATACAATTTTATATTGTACGAAAATAAAAGAAAACACTCTGAACGGTCATTGAACTTGAAAGCCGTTACTTTAAATAATTCAGACTCTCGGAGATATTTTTATTAAATTTTTAACACAGAAATCGGAGCAAAAACATTTTTTTTATTTTGTGCGCCCTCAGTTGGATCTTGAGTATTTTTAATACTGTTTTCCTTTAATTCTTTTGACAAATGAATTTTTGTTCCTTTAAAACACATTTTTCAATAATATTAAGTGTGAATTTGACTACAAGGCAGTTATAGTATTTTTTTGTAAATAAAAATCCAATTGAAGTATTTATATTAATATTTACAAATGCACTAGTTATAAATTAATTTTGCTTAATGTTTCATCAAACTATTTTCGATAGAAAACATTTTTTGAAGTGATTGCAAATGATAAAGTTAGCAAAACAAAATTTGGTGTAATTGTTCTTTTTTTCATTTCCTGTGTTGAGTTTTCTCAAAACTTGCTTCTATAAGGACTTTTGATATATTTAGCTACAATAATGTTACTACACATGTTTCTTTTAGTTATCCACATTTAAAACACATTTCTAACTGTGAAATAACATTGTAACAACATTAAGCTTCACGGAGTAAGCACAGCAAAAAAAAAGCTATTTCAGTATCAATCTAATACACAAACCACAACCACACAATGATTTCTTGCATCAATAAGCTTGTGTATCCTTCGGCGGCTATAGTGGCGGCAGCTTCGGCCGCAGCAACATTAGCCTCATCGAGTGGAGCACCAAGCGAGACTCAAAGTGAAATATCCTCGGCAGACAGCGATTGGAGTGACATAAGGGTGATAGCAATGAAATTGGGTATTTCTGATCCCGACGACTTGCATACTGAACGGTTTAAAATAGACCGCCAAAAGTTGGAGCACATGTTAAAAGGTAAAAATTAGATTTAATAAAATAAATGAAAAAGTCAAAAATATTTTGTGGTACTTCTGGACTTTTGATAATTTAAGGTGAGAGTTCCATTGAAGGCATGAATGGAGCAGAGTATTTCTTTGAAAGCGTAAGTTAACTAAAACATTTAAAATAAATTGCGAATAATTTTGTAAATGCCGCTGTTACAGATTATGAAGACCACGCAAACATATATCAGCTGGCCCTGTAGACTGAAAGTGGGCGCAAAGAGCAAGAAAGGTATGCCAAATTATCCAGGCCGAATAAGCCAAAAAATGAATTATTATTTGTTGTTTAATAGATCCCCATGTTCGCATAGTGGGCAAGGTTGATGAAGTCGCAAAGGCAAAGGAACGAATTTTAGCTAATCTGGACTCGAGAGTGAGACATACTACAATCTGGATAAATTTTTAAAAACTAAAATAATTAAATTTTAGGGAACTCGTGTTATAATGAAAATGGATGTCTCTTATACTGATCACTCATTCATCATTGGACGAGGTGGGAACAACATAAAACGTATTATGGAAGATACTGCAACGCATATACATTTTCCCGATTCGAATCGTTCGAATCCAACGGAAAAATCCAATCAAGTTTCGCTATGTGGCTCGTTGGAAGGTGTAGAAAAAGCCAGAGCCTTGGTTCGTTTATCTACACCCCTATTGATATCATTTGAGTTGCCTGTAATGGCACCAGGTGGTCCGCAGCCAGATAAGGATACTCCATATGTAGCATTAGTAGAGCAGAAGTATTGTGTGCAGGTAATATGACGAATTAAAATTGCAATTTTTAATTCATTCTCTTATTTCATTACTGCATTGCGAAATATACAGATCATATTTTCTTCTCGGCCAAAACTGCACTCTTCTTTGGTTTTGGTAAAGGGTTCCGAAAAAGAAGCCTCGCAGGTTCAGGAAGCTACACAAAGTTTAATAAATTTTTCTTGTGAAAATGTAGCAGTTTGTATCGTTGAATATATTTTGTATTTGTTTGAATAGAACACTACTATTTCTTTTTTTTTAGAATCAAATTTTGGTGAATATGCAACTGGAAATATCTCCACAACATCACGAAATTGTTAAAGGAAAAAATAATAAGAATTTACTGAGTATTATGGAACGCACAAATACAAAGGTTAATTACTTCTCGTATATTGTGCTGCATTAATTGGAATAAAGTTTTCTTATATTACTCAGATAATATTCCCTGATTTATCGGACTTGAATGTTAAACCTTTAAAAAAATCTCAAGTGACCATAACTGGGACTATAGAAGAAGTCTATAAAGCGCGACAGCAGTTACTGGTAATTCTGATGTGTCCACTAAAACTTATTCGTACATATATACATATATATATATTAATTTAAATGCCCACGCAAATTTCAGGGTAATCTACCAATTGCTTTAATTTTCGACTTTCCCGACAATCAAAACGATGCCTCTGAAATAATGAGCCTTAGCACTAAATATGGCGTTTACGTAACATTACGTCAAAAGCAAAGACAAAGCTCTTTGGCCATTGTTATAAAGGGTGTGGAAAAGTTTATTGGTAAATATGAAAAGCTCGTTTCAATTAACATGTACAGGTCATTAATAATTAACACACATATATATGCAAGTATGTGTGGAAAATTGTGTTGTTAAAGAAGCTTTTTAAGTTTTACATAAAATTAAAAAAAATAAAAAAATATTAAGGATACGCTGAGACATAGATCTGAAAGGGCATGTTTGTTTTTTAATAGAGAAGATTATACTTTGCTAACAAAATATTGGGGGGTTTTTTTGTGTGCAGTAAAATATGCGGTTTTTGTCTTTTAATTACATGGAGAAATTATATCGTAGTTTATTCTCATTTTCACGTATTTTTTACGTATAAAGTAAAGATACACACCTACTCACTCACAAAAAGTAAAAAGTCATAAATTGTGTATCTCCTCGTTAGATAAAGTTTATGAAGCCCGCCATGAGATTCTACGTTTGTCAACACCGATAATAAAACCGAAAATACCGGAGACATATTTAATGCCAATAGACGCAGATCTGAATTTTGCATACCGCAAATCACTGACAGCTTTATTAGCTGGTTATGCTGAGAGTCCCAAAACACCAACTGCAATATCATCTGGACACATGCAAATATCGCCATACGACAACAATAATAATAATAATTTGTTGCTGGAGCAAAACAAAAATAATATCATTAACAATTCAAATAATAATAACAATAATAACAATAACACAAATAATCAAAACTTTAATCAATTGCAACGGCAACAATTTAATGCCTTATATCCTGGCACTCCGAAAAGCGCTTGTTCTCCACAGCAAAATTACATGCCGATTCACAACAACGGTTTTGTTAGGCAGCAGCACCAAACATCTCAACTGAATTCCAACAGCAATTATATGCAGTTATTGCAACAGCAACATCTGCATAATATGCAGCCGCTGCAGGTTCAACACCAAGCACAACCTATTGCACTTTTATCTCAACAACAGCAACAAACTTTATCGCAAACCCGCAATATTTCACCAAGGAATAGTTGCAGCAGTAATACCAGCGGATATCAGAGTTTCAGCAGTAGTACAACCTCTTTGGAACAGGCTTATCCTCCTTTCACCACAAATAATACTGCAACCATGTTATCCAATAATAGGCCATCCCACTTTTCACCAGATTCTAATTACGGTAGTGAAGGGGGCAGCAATCGCTTCGGCAGACGATCGAGCGATGGTGTTTTGTTGGGATTGAATGCATCTGGAACAGTTGGTTCCTTAATACCTGGAAACGCTGAAAGTTACCGTAACTTAAATTATGACGTAAAGGTTCACCATTACTTATGTCTTGTGTCAAATATATTTTAAACTGAATGTATTTAATTAATTGCAGAACAATCGTACTTATGATTTTGATATGAAGCGCGCCATGGGCTTTAAGGCAATGGATCGGCCCCCTCTAGCTGGCGAATTGCGTACTCCTACGCCCAATTGGATGGGTATGGGCCTTAGTCGTACTTCACCAACTCCAGTTGAAATGGTCGATGAATTGGTACCTTGGCAACGAGGGCTGCTTGGAGCAAGTATTCTACCCTCCCCTTATAGTTTGGGTGCAACAACTGGTATTGTTGATTCGACACCCAGCAATCGTCGTTTACAGTTCACTCATTTTAAGGACATACATACCTTATTAACTTCATTAAATTTGGAGCATTATATAAGTAAATTCTGCGGCCAAATTGTGGCACTCCATTCGATTCGAAATTTAAAAAAGAATTTCTATTGAAAAAATGTATTGACATTTCGTTCGATATCGAGTGCTGTAATTTCGGCCCTGTTAGTTATTATTTATAAAAATATTATTTATATTCGTACGTTTTATCTTTAAAGAAGTTTTCGTTCTAAACGAAATCGATTTGGAAATGTTTTCTACTCTCACTGAAGAGAACTTAGTCGAGTTGGGCATTACTGCATTCGGAGCTCGTAAAAAAATCCTTACGGCAATTCTAACTCTGCAAGCCAATGATGTGGCAATGACAACAGCACCTTCCGTATCCTCGAATATATCGTCACCACGATTTTCGGGATCCGCTGCACCAGGTGCTGAGCGTCGTATTTTAAATCAGTGGTGAAACGTCATTGTAAAATCCTTTTTAAAAGTGTCAAGCTGAACTTTGACCTTTTTTTTTTTTTTTTTCTTTATTAATTTTTTATAGATTTTAAGTTTTTTTCTACTGCATGTCAAAAATGAATTAACTTATGTATTTATAAGCAACGAATTATGTAATTGAACCCTCTATTTTCATAGAGAATTTTCAAAAGAGAGAATTTTTTAAAACTCTTTCAAATCTCTTAAGGAAAAGAATAACGACTGAGCAACTGAAGAGTAGTGATGTAATGTAATTAATAAATTTAATTAACTATTTAATTTTTATTGAGAAAACCTTTAACATGACTTATACTCGTATTTGTACACAAATTCCTTTAACAGCTACAGTTGAATATCCTACACATACACACACACACACACACACACACACACATCCACGATTTTTTTTTACTCAAAACAAGATATTATAAAAAGTCTTTAACACAGCTGAAAGTCCAATTATTTATATTAACTTTTTATACTTTCTTAAATAATTATTTATTAACATAATGTTTTTATATATATACTTATTATGAAGAACACTGAAATGCATGAACTATTCCATTCTACTAAAACAAAAATATATAAAATAAAAGTTATTAAGTTGTAGCTATTTTCTTAATTGAAAAAAAAAAAAAAAAATAATAATAAAAATAAAAAATTTATTGAACTTCATACCATATGTATTTATATTTGAAAATCTTTCAATCAATCTTCTTTTCATAAAAGTAAAACATTTCACTGTATCTGAAATATGCACACATTTCTATCAGCTGTAGTTGTCGCCTTGAAAATAATTAGATAACCGCCTACATCGTGACGCATGCCGGAAACAATGTTTGTAGTCGCGTAATTGTGTAGTCTGTTGTTGTCAATGTGTTTATTGCTTACGAATTGCAAAATGTATGTAGGTGTGCGTGAGTCCGACAGGTCGTACAACATGTGCATGGAAAAACATTCAGCAGTCGTATACGAACTTCATGTCAATCTGCTTGAACGTTTATAGGGCGCCCAACACAAAATTTATTGGTTTAAAAATATATTTTTTTGGAAAAACATTCTTTTACAAATATTCCGAAATAATTCGAGTGCATTTGTGATACAGAATTTTTTCAAATAATTCTTTTAAAATTTCTGAGACAAATCTTATAGATCAACGGTGGCCAGCTAAACTAACTTCGGGAGCCACATTTACGAATTCATATTTTAAAGAGACATTTTTTTATCTTGTACCAGTGCTCAGGGGAAATTTCCTACATATGCAATGTATTGCACTGGAACTACAACTTTGCAGTTGCGTGTTAATTGTAATTATAAAGCGGCGTCTTTGCTGGACTATTTTGAAGTTAATGAGCACCATTTTATTTATTATTTGGTTTTGAAAACAATAATTATAAAATTATTAATTATAAAAATTTAAACAAAACAAAAATAATTTTTTTTTATAGGATTATTAAATATTGTGCATAAGAGATACTCCAATTGACTTCAAGAGCTGCGTTTTGGCCACCTCTGTTTTAGATATTTTCTTAAGCACAGAAAAATTTCTTTAAAGAGTATTTGCTTAAAAATTTACACGAATAGTACCATTTATTTCGAAATTTATTTATAAATATAAACGGAAAAAGTTCGCATTCCATAAAGCTTTCTAGAGAATAATTAAGACACTTTCCATTTTCAGTATGAAGCTTATTGAATATTAAATGAGCATGAGCTTTTACTACGAACAATTTATATTTATGTAAATTTACAGACAAAATTTACAGTAAAAAATGACAGTCGTTACAAGCTTAAAACTCAAGAGATTCCTTTCAAAAGTTGTTGTACGTTTTTATACGTATTTATTGAAATTATTTCTCTTTATTACTTGGCTAATTAGTTTTATATAATTTAATTTAAAAAAATTTACTTACCCACTATATATACATTTCTTCCCTAGTGCAAATCACGGTAGTCGATATCGATATCGAATAATTATGCAGTTTTTCGACTGTATTTATTTCTAATAAAAAAAAAAAAAACTGTAAGAAAAAAAATTACAAACGCGTACATTCTGCCACTCTGAAATGCATATGCGAACAAAATTTACATTTCATATTTTATTTATAAATTTGTGTTATTGAAAATAAAATTGTTTTTTTCATTTTTAAATTGTGAACAGTGTCACCATTTTTAAATTAACTCCATTAAATGCATTGTTTTATTATTTTTTATTTTATTCTCATTAAATATATTATCTTTATTTTTATTTACTTGCAAAATTATGTTTAGTATTAATTTCTTTAATTTAGTACTGGTTTTAATTTATAATAAATTTTAACTCTGTTATTTTTTACTCCCAAAGAAGATATGACTATTTTTAATTTATTCCTTTATTTTTCTATTTTATTTTTTTTTTTTTTACAATGCAATACATTATACTGTAATTATATTCAATACTTACTATTTTTTAAATAATATTTTTTATGATTTTATTAATATTTAAATATTTTCATTTTATTGATTATTTATATTTCAATTATTTCTTTCCTTTTATTGTGTTTTATTTATGTAAATTTTCTCTGCAAGTTTTTGTTCTTTTTTTTTCAATTTAAAGTATGTTTATTTAGTTGACGCTCCTTTACCCTTAATTTACATAAATATTATTGCAACTTATTTAATATTCATTTGTTTTTCTTTACTTGTTTTATTTCTTTTTTTATGTCTAGTTTTATTTACAATTATTCAATCAATCAAACAACCAATCTATCATTACGAAACTCATAAATGTATGTACATACGACAACTAATTAAATACAGTTTTTATGTTATAACATTTACATAACTACATACATATGTTTGCGTTTGTTTAAATAAAATAAATAAAGTGGTATTTAAATTAAAGACAAAATAATAATTAAAAATGGGGTCACTTTCATATTAAATAATAAACTGGGCATTGTTGTTTTGACAGTCACTAACAGCATTTTGTGGAGCTACTTTTTAAAAATGTATTAATTTTTTATTTTTATTATAATTAATATTAATTTGTATATTTTAATAGTACAGACGATTATTATCTCTTTCTAGCCATCGTGTCTTTTCCATCTTTAAATGAGTCTTTCCTTTGCAATTAAACCCAAATAATTCAAATTGTTGGGTAAGTATGCTTGCATAACTGAATGCACATACATACATATGTGTACTCGTATATGTATACATATACATGTTTTTAATTTTACTTAATTTTGTTTTCTATTTACATAACTTAAGGAAGACAATTGGCACAACACTTTTGCTAAAGACTAACTACCGTATTGATGAAAATATTTTTGTTTTATAAAAGGTTTTTGGTTTTCAGTACTGCATATCCTCCACGTCAAATTTGGATGATAAACAGGCCGGTTCCGACTATGTGACCTTCAAGAGGCCATTTGCATTTCTAATCGTTTATTGTTGTCCGTGGTCCTTATATGTACTTATTAGTTTGAATATATTTCCCGCCTGTCCTTTTTAATTATTAAATTCTTTTGGTCCTTCGAATTTTTTCGTTGTTTTTAAAATACCGCTCACTAGGCTACCGGGTCACCTTATAATAAATACTTTTATGTTTTCTACACATCCATACATTTTTGTTACTTCATTCACATTCTGTCAAAAAAAAAATGTTTTTCTTGCTTCTTGAATTTTGCACAATTTTATTAAATCAGGTTGGATAGAAGAACTTTTTCAAGTACCAAACAGACAATTGTTTGACCCAGGACATCTCTAAAGTAAGCTGCATATCCTTAAGCAGAACAATTATTTGTTTGCTGCTATTTTACAAATTCCCGCTCCTGGTACCAGAAACCAGAAATTTTTATTGTAATCAGCGAAGGAGTGCAGCCGCGGTAGTAGTGAGTACTGCGCTTGTCTACCCGTCTGCGGATTTTACCTACGCTTGCTAGCAAATACTCTGGGCTATTTCTCTAGAAGCAGTGATAGTCGTTGTTGCTATGTTTGCAAGACGCGTTGCTACACAATTGCAGGTCTGCATGCAACATATAATAATTTAATAAACAGTGAATGAAATAGATTTACTTGGTAAACCTTTTATAAAGCAAAAGATATTTTTATGAATAGGCAATAAATAAAAAACATTTAATTACATTGCTAAAATAGACTTCATTTACACACATTGAAAAACTTTAATTAATTTGTTTAATTATTTCTTCGTACAATAATACAATTCCTTAATGGTGTTTTAATTATTATTGTTTTTTTTTTATATCTATATCCTTTGTAAAATTACAAATACATAATTCTCTATACTCAAATACTTATACGATTGATTTTCGTATCAAATTTAAACGCAATATTATTTTAATACCGCTGAAAGAAATAAGAAAAATTGCACTTAATTTTTTTGATTGATGCCCTAAACAATTTATTTAAGGCCGTGTGGACTTGTGTCAAGGTAAAAATTCTTTTGATCGATGAATTGTTGTGGTTGATATAAAAAAGGCTTTAACTTGTTGTTATGACATGCTTCCAATAAATATTATACCCTGTGCATCGGCAAGGGGTAGATTGCTTAAAAAATTTGCAACCTGAATATCATTAAACCTATTATAAAAAATTCAACTTAACGTATTTTTTCCAAGATTAACTTTACGACAAAATTAGTACGAAAATGTACGACAACTGAAAAAAAAATATTGCATTTATACGAGTATGTGTATGCGTATATTTTGACTTTATTTCTTCTAATTTAAGGAACTAGTTACCGTTTATATGGATACTTTTTAAAATTAACCAATTGAACATTGTGTTTACTTTTTATTTGGCCTAAAAGTTGGAATTCAATTTGATATATTTTTCGTAATCGCATTTTAATTGCTGTCAAAAATAATTTAACGGTAATTACTTTCCTCAAAATATAAATGTTTTTATTGTGTTATCGAATACAGTGTGCTGGGGATAACGTCAACTAATTAAAACCGCATGTGTTGACGTTCTTTGAGCAATGAAACGTCTGCAAAGTAAAATAATAAATAAAATTGCTGCCTTTAGAATAGAAAAGTCATGCGTCAAAATTAACATCAGAGATGGTGCAAGTTTGCGTTATAATTAACACGCAACTGCAGAGTTCTGAAGAATTAAGTTCCGTTTGCCTACCACTTTCACCACCTGTCTAATCTCTACACTATCTCTCTCCATCTAGTTCCATGGGACCATGCACCCTGATAAAAAAAATGTCTCTTTAAAATATTCATCCTAAATGTGGCTCTCGAAGTTAGTTTAGCTGAGGTTTGTCTCAGAAATTTCAAAAGAATTACTATAAAAAATTCTGTGTCACAAATACACTCGAATTATGGAATAATTTCAAAAGGATTTTCTACAAAAATATATTTTTAAACCAATAAGGTTTGTGTTGAGCGCCCTATAAACGTTCAAGCAGATTGACATGAAATTCGTGTAGGCGTGCTGGATGTTTCCCCATACACATGCTGTATGTATTGGATTTTCCCTGAGCACTGGTCCAAGATAGAAAATAAAATGTTGATTTATTTATAGATGACATTTTATAGCTTTGTCATTTGACGTTATAGATATATATATATATATGTATGTATATATACAATGTTATTGAAAAAGGGATGTTGGGATGTTGAGCTGACGTTATCCCAAAAACACTGTATACAAAAACCTGTTTCAAAATGAAATGTAAGATATTTACATATTTACAAGAGTGCATGTAATGTAAATTAAGAAAATGTCGTGATTCGGCAGTAAGTAATTTTCCTGGCAGTAGGTAATTTTCCTGGCAGTAGTTATTTCCGAGAATAAAAACATATCCTCTGCAGATATACAAATCCATGTGTATATTATATTTAATTTAAAGTGCCCTTTTAAATTCTTTTCTATGTAAAAGGTTGCATCAATATGTTTTTCAATATGCCATAAACAACTTGAAAAATATTTCAATAAGAGATTTTAAATGTTTTGCGTGACTTAAAAAAATAAAACCAATGATTGTGGCATGTTAAAAAAATTATGCGAACAATTACTCCTTTTTCGTTATTTTTTATATGTATGGTTTTTTTTCATACGGTAAATGCATAATGATTTTGTTTAAGTTTGAAGTTAAGTCTTAGTTACCTAAATTTATTTATTTTGGAAATTTATTCTTTTTGCCACTACTGCTTCTGTATTTTTTTTTTGTTCGTAACAATTAATATAAATTAAACTTTTAAAGATTTTTTTGTGTTGGATTTTCTTCCATATAAAGAAATTAACATTTAACACTTAAATTCTAGACATACAACACAATTTTTCTGTGAAAAATTTTATTTATTTTTCCTTTCTCTCTCTCTAACTCGCTCGTCATAATTTTCTTTTTGACACATTGTGGACTGCTGTATGTAGTTGTTGTTGTTATTCGATTTATTACAACAACATCAATCTAGGGAATTAATTTGGAAAAATTTGCAATTTTTTCTTGTCAAATTATATACATTTTATATTTATCTATATACATACATATACTACGATATATAGTATGCAAGTGCACATGTATGAATATGAAATGCAGAAGAAGAAAAAGTTGAAAGAAATTATTCTATTTCTTACCAACGTTTGTTAAAGATTGAAGACGAGACTAGTGAAAAGGCAAAAAAAAAAAGGAAAAATATAAAAATGTATCATTCATCATCATTTTAACATCAGCATTGATGCAATAACAATTCACCAATAAACGCCATTAAATAGTTATTCCTGGAAAACATTTGTGATGGTGATGAGTTTGTTTCTGCTGTTGCCAACGAGGAATGCACAGATGTGTGTAATAACTTTGACTCTAAAACTAATGCTCTCAATGATGTGGATGTGATGGGGGCGAAAGCACTTGGTGTTTTATAAAGTGAATTTGAAGTAGTAAGAGCAACAGCAACAGCTACAACAATACTATTTGCAGCAGTCGCACTGAAAGTCATCAATAATGTTTGATCCTTTGACGTATACTTGGCGTTATTACTTTTCAACGTATCTACAGCGCATAATGGAAAACTATCATGTGCATACGTTTTTATATGACACAGAGTACTTGGAAATGATGCTGATGATGATGGTGATGATGGTGATAATGATGATGATGATAATTCTGATAATGGCGTTGTCGAAGAAGACGGTGATGAAGAGTTAAAAATTAAAGATGCTGAGATGCTAGACTTATGTGGCAATAGACCAAGGGCGATTGTTTGTAAGAATCGATGTTGGCAATCATTGGCTTCACAAAAAATAGTTTCATTTTTTGAATTCTTGCTTATTGTATTAATATTAGTATCATTTGGAAATACTTCTTCGTTGATGACATTTTCATTTGCTGCTGAACAATGTTGCTTGTGTCGATGTTCTTGCCCTTCTTGTCGCTCACATATTGTCTGACGAACATTATCGTTGGCATCGTGAAAAGAATTTTCATTTATTTTCTGCTGTTCTGTTGCTTTTATTGTTAAAAAATCTTCTTTCTTCCCGTTCACCATTTGCCTAAACAATTCAGTGCAATTAAATGTCATAATCTGGTCATGTGTCACTATGTTTCTTAAACTTCTTGTAATAAATTTTTGATGGTGTCCTTTTAAAAATGTTAATAGCAATATTGATAGGGTGGGCAGTACTATTGTTAAATCCACAATTGATATCACTTGCAGTATGTTGTAACACATGGTTTTCATTTCAATAAGATGATGTGGAGGCAAATTATTTGTTAACTTATTGTCAGGTGTGTTTGCTAACGCATTTAGTGTTGTGTAAGTTTCGATTGTTGATACCAATAGTTTGAAGTTCTTCAAAACTTTTTGTTTAAAAAGTCTATCCACAAAAAACTCAGCAGTTGGTGACCCTGAAGATTTCGGAGCTGCAATGATAATGAAGATTTTTTAAATAAAATTAAACATCAACACGTAGTATATACTGCGTGTAAGAATGTTAATTGCGATATCTACCTGAAAAATATGTCAAATACGATTCGTTATGTTCATATCCCTCATTTTCACCGTGCGCAACGTAACCATGATCAGTTGGATATGACTGGCCAGAAGCCATTATGCGAGGGCGATCTTCTTCGATAATACTTTCAATTTCTTCTTTGAAAATGTCAAAAATACTGGCTGTGCATTTAAGCTAAAAATACAACGCATAAGAAATTTAATGAAATGAAAATATTTTTTATTCGATTTTTACTAGTTAATTTTTCTAAACCATTCTACAAGTACAACAAGTACATATATACAAATACATACAAATAATTGTAATGTTTATCTAAACTTCAAATGTTTGAATGTCATCGCACTGCTTGTCAAAATCAATCGTAATAAGTTTTAATTTGCCTGCTTAACTCTATGTTGTTTGAAAATTGTACATATGTATGTTTATATCGCACTTGTTCCTCTAAAGGGTGGCAACTTTTTTTTATCTTTCGATATAATAATATATCGTCATATGATTTCAATAAAAATTTTTGCAACATTTAACCCGCCTGCAATTAGAAATATCGTTCTTATCAACACAATTCGGAAATTCCTAAGAACTTTTCAAAGCAACTTACGCCTTTTGTGAATTCATATGATGAAATATAAAAAAGAAAAACGGTTGTTTGGCAAACTTACCCGCATTTGCGCTTTAATAAAGTGTTGGGTGGTTACCATAAAATGGACGGCACTCATTACGGATTCCAAATTAGTTTCTTCATATTTTTCAATCTGATAAGTTTTGATGTGATGAGGTGGCACCTAAAAATCCAAAATAAAACAAAACAAAATACTGTCACTTAAGTAAGTTCATAGCAATCTTTCAGTTTGACATTTTGAGTTTTTTAAGAATTCCAAGCACTTTATCTTCGTAGGAGTGGAATGTCTTGCATGTGTGCAGAATTAAATAAATGTTTGTGTCTGACCAAAATTGTTACACTTAATGGAGTCCATATATTTACAGGACTTTCTTGTGTAGTGATTTTTTCAAAACTGAAAGTCTACATACTTTCACAAATCTGTTATAGTATGAGTAAAAAGTAATGATGTTGAATAATTTCAGCATAGTTTCAAGGCAGCAGAAAACTCAAGAAAACAGCATTTTTATAATTTATTTTTCGCTAGAGACAAGGGAAATAAGAAGTTTATTTCAAAATGACTTGGATTATTTTTCTTGAATTTTGTGAAGAATCCTTTTAAGATTTTTATGTTTTTTTTTTGGAATTTATAAGGTTCACAATGCATTTCAAAAGAAATTAGTTTAATGATATTTAATTTTTATTTTGAATTATTATTTAAATATTTATTTATGCAACATTAAATCAATTCATGAAATAAAACAACAACAAAACTTAATAAATTAACTCATTAACTCAAAAAATTTAACTCATCCTATAGAATTACGTATTGAAAACTAGTTTAAAATTTGTTCATCTAAATATTTAAGTTCCGATACTGGAAAAAATTATCTGATATCTTTTCTCTTTGATATCATTTGAAAATTGAATTAGAAACAGTCTTTATATGCATTTAATTTCTTTTTTTTTCAACTAAACAATTTTTTTTTATAATAGAAACGTCTACTTATTGAACAACAATTAAATTTATTTATCGTTGTTAACATGTTCATGTTTTCAACATTCACAATGTATTTAGCTACTGACAGTTTTTAGCAAAATATTTGTAATAGCTGTTGTAAATAAAACCAATAGCAATTTCAAATATCTAACAATTTATTAATTTAAACTCTGGCCTAAATAGATTATTAAAAAAATGCTAATCATTTGCTGCTCATGATTCGCATACAAGAAAAATCCAAATTTTTCTGTTTTTCCCAAAAAATACCATTGAAAATAGTATAGAAATTATTAAAAAAAAAATAAAAATTAAAAAACCATAAAAATTAAAAAATTAATAGTTCCAATCGCAAAAACTAATTCTTATATTGTAAAAACTGCATTTGTGGAATTCACAACAATGTGTATCGTGCATATCGTATTAAATACACTTTTTGCTTTTATTTTGCAAACATCTAGTGTATTGATACAATCAATGTATTTTGTATCTTAAACGTGAAAAAACAAATAAAATATAAAAAACATATATGTGACAGCGCATAGAGAAAGGGACCTAAGGGTAAAAAAAAGCAAATTTCACTTTTTTTTTTTTTTTTTTTTGATGTGGACAACATTTGAGCATCGAATGAGACCGATCCCATGCCCCAAAAGTGTTCCCTCCCAGAGATATGCGCGTTTTATGAAAGTGAAGTACACCAAAGATACACGCATTTAAATCTTTAAAATGGCTCTCCTGAACAAAACCGGTTTTTACCCTTAGGGCCCTTTCTATTTTGCGCGTCAGATATATTCTATTTTATTTGATTTTTTTTTTATTTATTTTATTATTTAATTATTAAGCTCTAGATCGCGCTTCTTT
The DNA here is from genome assembly GCA_963924685.1 of Dexiosoma caninum. NCBI lineage: Eukaryota > Metazoa > Arthropoda > Insecta > Diptera > Tachinidae > Dexiosoma > Dexiosoma caninum. The sequence goes on along the minus strand of OZ004727.1, from coordinate 534,086 downwards.
TATAATTGTATTTTTTGTATTCATTTTCGATATTTCGATATTTAAAATATTTTCAATATACAAAAAATTTTGTTTTTATTTAAATAAAAATAAAATATAAAAAAGCTTCTTTTTCTTTTAACAACTCTGGAAAAACTAAACTAACAGATATTTCGTGTCATTTAAAATAGAAAATGCTTTTCTTTAGGAACCAAAAATTATTTATTGCAAAAGTTTAAATTTCTATATTTTGAAACAAAAAAAAAACAAAAAAAAAAACAAAAAAAAATTAGAATTTTTTCAACTCGCAGCTTATTATATGCAGTCAACGTTATGAAGCGGTATCGATATCATGTTCTTTTTTGCTTTTTTCCACTTCTAGAAATGTTTTTGGTAAATTCTTGCTGCCAGCTTACCGATGTCCCTTCGTTCGTTCCGTTCATATATTTGTATTGAAAAGAGAAAGAAAAAACCAAGAAATTTCAATACAAATGTACACACGGAACGAACGAGGGCGTATCGGCAAACCGGTAGTTTGTATAATTTTATAACGAGAAATGCAAATATACAAAAATAAATTCTTATACATTTTTTTATATTTATTTCTTATTTCATTATTTACCTGAATGCCCATTTATATTTTTCGTTAATAATTTTTTTAATTATTCGGTCACCAATTGGAAAATATGTTTATTTTAATATTTTTCATCTCACTAAATGTCATTTACAGTACTTTGATAGCTCGGAACAAAAGTGTATCAGTGTATTTCACAATTATATGAAAATTACCAACAACAAGTTTATACTTTTTTATTTTATACAACGGTTATAATTTTACAACGAGCTTGTGACTTTGACAATTATAAAAAATTAAATATTCTTTGCCTTAGAAAATCCTTTTGCAAAAGGAAACGGTTCGAATTTCAAAGTGCCGTAAATAGTTGAGAATAGTGACGAATTTATGAATTCAAGTATTAAATAAATGAAAAAGAAGTTAAAAGAAATATTAAAAGTCAAAACTGAAAGGCTTCCACTCGTTGTATGTTTTCATAAATAAATAATTCAGCTGAATGATAAACTTAAAAAAACTACCGAAAGCTCATAAATTGAATTCCATTGCAATTGGAAATGAATACTTGTTCTTTAATCCTGCTGCCCTTCTGCCCCAATAAATATATGAATATATGAACGCCAAAAATATAAGAAATAAGAAATTGCTTGAGAGAAAATATGGGGCAGTGAAAACAATACAAATGACTGCTGCAAAAATTTCGCGGTAATATTAATTTCAGTGTCTTTGTTTATTCTTGAAAAAAAATTATAAATAATTGTGTTGATTGCTGAGCTGGAGAAAAAAAAAACGTCAGACCTATAAACAATGAGAATGAACACTAAGCTGCTCTAATTAATTTTCTACTTTAATTGGTTAAAAATTTGCCCTGATTTCGATTCAAATGTTAAGGCTACATTGTGATTTATTTTTTATAATTTTATGTCAAAGCATGGCATTTACATTCGTCTTCATATGTGGGTGTGTATGCGTATTCCTACTTTCTTTTTAAATTTACAAAAAAAAAAAAAAACTTCTTACTATAATGGCTTTTCATGTCATTTATAATCATAAAATCTTTTAAATCTCAGGCACTTAAACATTTTATACTGACTCATCCAAAGTCATAAATATTGCTTTTTCTGTATTTTTACATTGTAAACTACTTATGCTCAGATATTCATACATCCATACATACATGAGTGTGTCAGATCTCAGGTCCTGTCGTTGGTGTGTTTTTTAAACAAACCATGAAATATGAATTCAATTTATAAATATTTATTATTATACTCTACAAAATGAGAGAAAGGACTTTTATATACACAGTGTATAAAGAGCGAGATAGAGCGTGAGAGGGAGGTGGAGGAGTGAAGAAAACAGACCGAGTGTGCAGAGCAATAGGGGAGAGGGATGAACTTGGGACTTATTCCTACTTATCCATTGAAAGGGGAACAAGGAAAAACCTACTGGAACAGAGCGTTTATTCAGGCGGAAATACAAATTTATTCAATAAAGGAAAACAAGACTGAGCAAAAAATACTGAAGCAAGTTTCAAGTGACGTACCTACATATTTGCATAAAGAAATATAATGGACAGTATGTTTATCCGATTTCTATTTTATTTTGCCAAAATTTTCTAGTCTTTATCTCAAGTCCAGTTAGAAACGTTTTGACGACAAAAATCGTTCTGCACATGTTCGGATAACGATAATTTTTCTTCGAAAGATAATTTAAATACTATTTCCGAGTAGATGTACGTGTATGTATGTATGTATGTATGGCTTTTTTAACATTTGCATTATGATTTTTATTGTTGCTGTTTTTGTCGCTATTGTATCTTCTCTGGAAAAGAAACTTAAAGAATTCTCTTGTCTGTGGCGTCTGAATTTGTTTTTCAGTTGTTGTGCTTTTTCTAATGTTTTAACAAAAGAAAAGATTTACAGTTGAACGATTAAGTAGAGCACGAAGAAGTCACTCTTTGATTTTGTCATCTGTAAATAGGAGGACTACACAAATGGTGGAAAATAATGTAATTGTGGGTTTCAAGTTAAACTCGTTTAAAGAAGCAGGCATGAATCAGAGTTGGGAAATAATCACGTGTTCAGCGGGAATAAAAAACTTGATTGAGACTACAATTTTTTCATTATTTTTATTTTTGTTATTTTCTTCTGAAACTTTTAATTTATTCTGCCACAGTATCCCACTTAAAAATAACATAACATCGCATTGGTTTTAGGCCCTGCATGGGGGTCCTCTTCGGAGGATATCGGGTATAGCAGTCCCGCAGGTCCTCAGCTAAGAGTATCACATTATAGTGATACCTGAAAAACTCATAATTAAACAGAAAAGTTGGAGGTTTTGTACTGGTTTCATTATTAGTGTTGGAGTCGTAGTGGCTGTTGTTATCAAAGAATAGTTTTTGATTCCAAACGGGACATATGAGAATGAGATAAATGTGTACGAATCCTGTGAAGATCTGCAGATATTATGGATACCTGGACATCAAAGTGACAATACCTGTGACGAACTATGGGTCAGTTCAGTTCCTGAACTACTTGCTGGATCTTTATGAGGATTATGTTACTTTCGCAGATTTTTCTGCAGACATCATAAGTTTCATTGATAGTGACTTGAAAATTTTTCTCCCACGATCCCATCACTAGCATTAGTGAAATGTATTAAAAAAAATCACTAAACAAGCAACATGATTGCTTTACTTCACTTGCTACTGAATGACTTGACTATGAATGGTTGCGTTGATGATAAGAAAAGTAGTGGAATTTGATGGTCTTTTCAGAGTGATTTTTTTTAGTATTTTTTTTTAAGTCTATGATGAAAAAGTACTTGTCAGAGGCAACTAATGTTGAAAAATTTATTTATAAAACAATAAAAGTGTTGTTAACAAGAAAGCACAAGAGTATTAAAAATGTATAAAATGTTTTAATGATTTTATATTGTCAGCAATAACTTGTGGGTGGTTAAATTCAATGAAGTATTGTAAAACATTTAATAAATCAAACAATACAACTCCTTCGATTCATGCAATATGAGCTGAACTGATAAAATTAAATTATCGTCAGGATATTTTTTATTCTTAAAAATACTTTTCGATTTGGTTCAACTCTAGAACACATTTCTAGCACATCTAGTGGCATGTGTATACGTATGACAAGCCTTTACGAACCACACACAGCATAAAAAGATAAGCAATTGTCCTTCATACTTACCACTACGCTGTTAATAGTCCACGTTAAATTAGCAGCTGGTTTAGAGTATTTAATTGAGCAATTGCCATCCACCAAATCACCGATACGATAACGTGGCTGTATGCCCGTCACTGTAGCCTGTTCCTCGGGCAATTCTTTATCGAAATGAATATAAAATGAGACATAGAAAGGAAACAAGAAGTAGTAAAATTGAAATTATTAACGGATTGGTTAAAATGAAGTATGAATATGCTGCAAAAACTTCTGTTGTAGAAGAGTTAATTAATTTACAAATTTAGTGAGATTGAATCTAATTTTATCGAAAATAAAATCACGTGCAACTAATTTTGAATGCATTTTGGGTTTTGTGTCGTTTTTAATTGGTGTGCATGTGGCTGAGTGGATATTAAAGTGGTATTGAATTTGCACAAAAGAGCAACTGTAACGTCTAACCAAAATGAGCAGCAGTAAATGTTTCACAGGATTTCACTGCGGTTATTGAAAAAAACAAAAAGAAAATAAAAAGTGAATTGGCTGAAACAAAAAATGTGAAAGGAATACCACAAAAATTCATTTGTATAATTAATTTGTTTTTTCCCCTGCACTTTCATAGTTGCATATTTCATCTTAGTTTTTATTCAGACCACTCACATTTTTGTTTAACACATTTTTAAAATTCTCTGTGGGTTCCTGGTTCTCTCAGACACACACACACACAATTGCAAAGGTCTACATACATATAATAATATCATTATACTCACCTACAACTTCCATTTCACCGGACACCATTGCTGTTTGGAATGAGGGCGCTTCCACAGATATTTCGCAAGTGAATTTGCCTGATATATTCAGAGGTACAGCTAATAGAACGACATGACTTTGATTGGAGAGATTACGCTGAAAATTGCCAAGCAACAAGAAAATATAGATTCGTTTTAATAATGCAAAAAAAAGCGAAAGAAATTTTGTGAAGATTTTTATTTCTTTTTCTACAGCCGGCTCAAGGAATACAAGTGGTTGGAGCAGGAGAAGGTGCACAAATTATGCACATAAATTAATTTTTTCCGTTCCTCTTGTAAATTGGGGTTTTTTTCAATAACGCTTTGAGTTATAATTTTCAGCAGAATGCAAATTGCAAGTCATGGAAATTAGTATGCTGATAGTTTTTCCATCCTCTAGCTGTGGTTTTCCATTATACGAATATTTATGGAGGAAAAACTGATGAATACCATATTTGATTTGTGTTTCTTTTTTTCTCTTCGTCGAATCATCTTATTTTTTTATTTTTCTAATTAAAAGAGTTTTCGAAGTTAAAATTTAGCGGATATGTCTTTGAAATATTTAGATTCTTCTTTTGAAACGTGTTTAAAAACTATTCATCTCAACCTTAATAATTAATTGAATTGAATGGAATTGAATTGGTGAAAAGCGATAATCAGTGTACGTGAATTTGATTTTTTTTCCGTTTGCATTTAACGTTGGGGGAATATAAACAGAACGTACTGGCGCAAAATGCGCAAATTATGGTAACATATCGTCAGCTCATTATTGGTTTGGTGCATACGCCAAAAATTCGGAATGGAGAAAAACGACACGAGGTTTGCGCAAAATGTCGCCGGCAGAATAATTTTATATTTTCACTGCTGCTGCCTGCATATGTTGCAAAGAAAATATAAACTTTTTGTAAAGTTTCAATAATGTTATTGCAATGTTATAGAAGAGGAAAAAGGTTGCTTTGTGCAGCCAATATAATTTTTTTTTCAAAAGTTTTATTTTTGTGCCGCAGTTGCGTAACTGCTGCCATGTATTGAGTAAATATCTACTCTCGATTTGGAAGTTTTTTAAGCTGAGCCGAATTTGAGTTCCATGTTTTTATTATCGGCAAATTGGCAGTGACACGCCCCTAGCCCGTTTTCCACTAGCTTTTGAAAATTTTCATACATTTGTTTACCGTTAAGAGAAAAAAAAAATGTTAAAAGTGGAAAACACCAAACCAATAATGAGCTGACGATATGTGTGTATGTCTGTACATGTTCAGTTTAAAATTCAATCTCTTTGGTAATTGACACAATTTAAATTTTAGAGTGACTAAAGTCTCAAAATGTATTAAATTATTATTAAAAATAAATCAGATTTGATAGCATTCTTCTGTTAAGTTAATTAATTCCCACTTTGAAAATAAAACATAATTATTCTCTTTAACTGATGATCAGCATTCAGTTTTATTCAGCTGCAGCCAAATGAGATTAAATTCATATTGGCATTGGAAGTATTGCTCGTTAAAACATGTATAAAATAAAAATTTAATATGTGTGGAAAAAAGAATTCATTAAAAAAAAATGGATTATTAACAACGATTGTATCTGCTGGTTTGCTTGCTGCAATACCTGCATGTCGACACGACTAAAATACTCGTGTTATTGAATTGTAAATTTAAATTAAAATAAAAGGAGCTGCTAATGATTATTATATCATTATTGTTTGTTATATATTTTATTTGTTTGTACGAGCAACTTTCGCTGCAATTTATGAGTGAGAAATAACAAAAAAAAAAAAAACCAAAAATTAAATACACACATACACAGACATATTTTTTTATAACTACATTGTTTATGAAATGTAATCTATCGGTAATACGGTATTATTCAATATACTGTTAATGAGTTTTGATGGTGTAGTTGTTGCTGTTGTCATGTTCGTTAAGCAAGAGTTGCTTTAATTGCATGCAATTTTCCTTTAATGTTTAAAGTGATTTTATTTATGTTTGTTTGTTGTACTTTCACAATTCTATAGTGATATTCGTGCTCATTTAAATCGCAGAAAAGGACGAGTTTTTTTATGAATTATTTTGGTATATTTTCGTATTTTTTACTTCCGTTGGATTTAATTCTTCTCTCCATGATAAAAACAAAAACTTTTTTACACCGGGTTTGAAATAATGCGAAGTTGTGCGTATTTGCTACTGCTTGCCATATACCCATGTAATGTAAATGTACCGGCACATAAAAAATATCAAAGAAAAAAAAAACAAAAACAAAAAATCGAAACGAGGAAACCTACCTCCACATTTAGACCACTTTGGCTAGGAAAAACTTTCATTGCCGGATTTTCCTTTGGTGTATAACGATAAAATTCCCGTCGTCCTTTGTACCATTTCACTGAATATAAAGTATCATTTTCCATATCGTAATTGCATGTTAGCATTGCATTACTGCCACGTTTTACAGCTTGTGGTATCGTCACTGAAACATCCTTGAGTGCTACAATGAAATCTGCAAGAGAAATAAAGAAAAAAAGACAAAATATGAATTAAATGGAAAGAGAGAAGAAGAAGAAGAACAAGTAAAAGTTTCCATAAAAGAGTTATAATGGCTGTTGAAATTGTTGTTGTGGTTGTTATTTGTTTAACATTAAAACACAAAAGTATCAGAGTAAAAACTAACGAAAGACAAACAGGAAATATTGTTTAAAAACTTGTATCTTTAAATGTAAATGTAAATGTATTTTTTTTTTGGTGTATATTTGCTTAATGTGTGCTAGGAATATGCATTTGTATACATATCGCTACTTAAAGCGCTCTAAGCCCCATGAATTTTTCCAGAAATGTGCAGAACAACGACTCACTACTCCAATTGAAGTGAGTCGTGTTCAATAATTTTAACGATAATATTATTTTTTTTGATACGTATTTATAAAACAAACGAAAATTCATTTGGAAACTAAAATTGCACGCAGAATGCATCTGCGGAAAAATGCATTTCAATGTTTTCTTTACTTAGTGGCTGAGAAATGGCCCAGTAGTGAGCGAATTTTATGATCATGGTTTTTTTTTAATGAAGCGAACTATAATGAACTAAACACCGTTTTAATAAATCTTGTATGCAAATGAAAAAGTGTTACCCTTCATTATAGTCGCACTGTCGATTACAACTCTTTGTCGTTCATATGGCGATATGCAGTCTCGGATACATCATTGAATATAAAATTGATATTAAAATATATGTTTTAACTGTAAGCAGGATATGTAGATTATTTTCCTCTGCCCATTTTGGATGAGTGCGAATTATATGTGTTACGAAATATTAAAAACTTTTGCTGTTTTTGTAAGCAAAGTATCACATTGAAACATATTAAAATATGTTTTTATTATTAAGGACAGAGGAGAAAGACAAATGTTTTTTTTCGTTTTCTTGCACACCAACAGCAATAAATAGCAACTAAAAAACAGAAATATATTTCTTTGTTCACTATTGATTTTTTCTCATCATCATCATTTTTAAAAATATTTAATTATTGAGTATTTTTTCCTTTCAAGTCCTTTTATAATTATTTTCAGGGAATTATTTTCTCTATCGGCATGTTTGAATTGCAATTCCAAACATGCTGTAGCACAATCGGTGTTTTGTGTATTTAATAGAAATGCACTTCATTATCCTCACAAACATGAATCCTTTTCAGCGTACACATATTAAAGTTAATTTGAACGACTTTGTAAACTCTGTGTGCATTTGTTTTATCAAGTTATTACCCTCATGTCCATTTTACATAAGCATATGTTGATATAATTGTATACACTTTGCTATTGAGTCTCTTAACTACGGCTCCATTAGTAGTGAGCATTTCTGTTCTTGTCATATTTTTTGCGGTCCTGTATTGTGTCATGTCTACAGCATGTATTTACATGCAATCTGCTTTTTTACGAAGCAAAAATACGTTTTAGAATATCTTCTCTATATTGTGTATATATTATAATAATTTTTTTATGCTGTTAACAAATCATAAAGTTTCCGTTTCCGTTAAATACACACGTATTGCTATGAATAGAATAATGTAGCTTATACTAGAATTTATGCTTTGAGTGACGATAGAAGGATAGATAGAGGACTATTTAGAATTTAACAAATAGACATACATAAATATATGTTTACACCAAAGCCGCTCTTTACAGCAAATACATATATAGAGTCCTCAGAAAATCATTTAGAGCGAAAAGGAAAGTTCTTATTTAGTTTATTCAATACAATTAATGCACTTTAATATGCTTTAATCACTCAAGAGTATAGCACAATTGAAGTCATCAATTATAATGAATGTTATTTCAAATCTGAATTTAAAGGCAACAGCGTACACGATGAAAGCGTGTTAAATGGGGAATGAGTGTGCACATAATAATAATAACACCACTACATTTGAATATGCTTGTGTGAATGATACGTATTGTATGTTGTACTAACACACACACACACACAACAACATACATATGAGTGTGTTGGATTGAAAATGGTAAAAGCTCTGACACAGTGTTTAGTGGCATGTGCATATGGTGCTGCTAATATTTTGTTTAATGTGTTCTGTTGCCTGTTGTTACTGCAGCTTGCCGCTGCTTTTGCATAGACTTTAAATATTTTATGCAATACAACTACCAGTTGCATGACTTTGGAATTGAAAACAGTTTATATTTTAATATTTTTCTTTATTTATTTTTCTATAAGGCAATAATCTGCACCATTGTCTTAGTTCTTTAAGATGAAATGTGACTTAGTGTAGGAATTGCCATACCAAGGAAACTTGATATGGCACTCGTAAGGACTTCACCTCTGCCATACTGAAAATGGCGCAGAATTAGGATTTTATGAAGGGTTTTATCTCTGTCTCTATGAAAGTTAAAGAGGAAATTTTTTTTTTGGTTTGCGTTCAATCGGATTGGAATTGAAATTTATAAATACTCGTATATTGAAAGGTTCTAAAATTTTTATTCAATAACTATTTCTGCAACATACTGCCATCAAAGGAGTATAAATAGTGAAACAGAAAGTTTTCATTTATTCCAATTCATTTGAAAAATTTTAGTTTTCTCTTACTTTCATCCGTATTTTATTTATAATTTGTAATTCTAAACATTTATCAACAACTAATTAAAAAGACACATTAAACTAAAACTTTTCTTTTGGCTAGAATAACAAATTTTCTTTCATTACATTTTGTTACAGCCATATAAAACTTTGTTTTTGTCCTTAAAGCAAGACTGTTGTTATCTTCTGCTGATGCTGGTGCTGGTACTGCTGCTGCTGTTGATGTTGTGTTTTTGTTATTATTATTAAAACAAAGTATCATGTGTATGTATGCGCATACATGCATGTGTATGGGAATACAACAAAGGGGAAAACGGAAGAGTAATGTTGTGTTTGTATTTATAGTTTTCGTTAGTTGTATGTATGCCGGAGTGCCTTTTGTGTTTCTTCTTTTTTTTTCAATTTTGTAATGGTTTATTTGGTCCGTTGGTGATGACAGTTTTTGTATGTTTAAAGCAAAGTTAAGAATGAGAAAAATCCAAGTGACATAAGAAATAAGTTCTATGGATGCCATAAGATATTTAAAAATATTTTGTAATTTATACACACGAAGAGCTTAAAATTACTTTAATTACTTTCAAATTACTTACTGTTAATCGATGTTTAAATTTTTCGTATTTGTATTCAATAAATTATTTGTTAAACACATATAGAAGCTACTATTGAACCCCTTTTATTGTTTGAGAGCTGATTTTGGGAAATGCGATGTGGTAATTTAGAATGCAATTTAGATAAAGTTTATCAGGGTATTATGTACGAGTATGTGGCATTTTTTTGCTGCACGAAAAATATTGTTTTACCCGTGGTTGTCCTTTTTCAAATAAAGTGCTTTTTAAATCTCTTTTTCCTTTTTGACCAGCATTTGTCTCTAGGTTTTGAATTTTTATCTTGTTGGCAAAATAAATGTAAAATAGTCTCCCTCCCTAGTTAAAGTTGTAACCACTGGCTATCATTTGCAGTTAACCTTCACCTGTACATATCAATTTATAACTTTTTTCTTGTTGGTTTCTGTCCAAACTTTGCAGTTATTTATTATTGGTTATCAGTTCTACTTCTTTCTGGTTGGTGTTGTTAGTTTTGCAAGTGAAAAATACCAAAAGTGCTAGTTTCAGCTTCAGCTGTAACAACTTTTTAAAAATGTAAACTACCAAATGTGTATGTATATCTATTTAAATACATTTGTAAGTTTTAAAAGATTCTGCTTAATTTTTTTCTTAATACTGAAACACTTGAATATTTTCAACATTTTATACAAATGGTTCTTTGGCTTTAGTTTAGTGGAAAATAATGATATAAATAAAAATAATATTTTGAAAAGAGAATGAAATGTGCTTTGCTCTCTTTTGTATTTATTGCCGATTTGAAAATTAAAAAAAATATCACTCATAAAAAATCTGGAGAAATTTCATAATTTCAACCGGAAATATTTGGATAAGGATAGTGTAAGCGCCAGCGATGCTTATAACTCAAATAACGAAGAAGGGCGCTGTTAGCACAGACACAATTAAAAAAATTTCGATCGATCGGATTCGAACCGCTGTCTCCTGTTTGCGCAGTCATCACGCTAACTAACTAACTAGAAGTTTTAGGTTCAATATTCAAAATAGAACAACATAAAAACAAACAAGTCTTCTGTATAACGTTTATTTTTACATTTTCGAAGTAATATGACGCAAAGCACGCATTCAATAATATGTAGAATGTCTTCTGTATATAAGCTTGTATTTTAATTTGTTTGCACTACAATTTGTAATATTCTAAACCTCCTTAATGAAGATATTTACAAATCAGTTATAATGATTGGAGTCATAAATACCAGAGTGAAATTTTAAACGTACATATTCTTACTTACATACATATACATGTGCATATGTATGTTGATATGAATATATGTATGTATGTGGGCATGTATGCGAACACAATATTCAGTTCATTTTTATCAGAAAATTTTCACTTTATAATATGTTCACAATAATGAAAATAAAATGAAAACTTTGTTAAACTATAACTTTTTGTGAGACAAAACCTTTGACCAATACACCAATGACATGTTTATAAACAGACAGAAACAAGAAATAAAAAATAAACTTTTAGCTTAAAAAAATACAAATATCAGTAGCCAGCCAAAGCCACTTCCAAATGGAAACAACAACATCAGCATACTAATAACAACAAAAACAACCACATGGCGCCATATGTATCAAGCACAACAAATAAGTTTGTAACTCTTAACAAAAATAAACTGAAAATCAAATATTCACATAATAACCATACAAACAAACACAAACACTTATTCGTACACAAATATCGTCATACCTAGCAAACATTTTATTAACGCAATTCTGAAATAAAAATTTTACATAAGAGTTCACAACCGATTTCTGTTTCCATTTCCTATGACTGCTTTCTGTAACGTATGTGTGCGAGAAAATTTCGAATCGAAAAAATAATTGTCGTTCTGTGAAACAAAAGTTCATTTTATTTTTTATACGAATTACCCTGTGAAACCATTAAAATTGTTTTATTTTTCTCGATTGGCAAGCTTCTTACACGATACAGAAACGATCCACTCGATTTCGTTGTAGGCCATCAATAGAAATTAAACATTTTTCAATATGGATTAATACATATGAATTATATTGTATTCATACGCTCCCATTGCATTCAGCACCTAAATGTATGCAACATTTGTGTGGGAAAATACTGTAAGAAGGACTTGTAAAAAATATGCTTGCATGGACATATGCTGACATCCCCACCTAACAAGTGCACACACACACACATCCCAACACATGTTTTTGTATGAGAATTTAATAAAAGCAAAAAAAGTGAACATGATTTCATAAAAATATAGCAACTCATGAGTAACAACGTGTGTATGTCGGAATGTGTTATTTCAGTATATAATTTGATACCATTTTATGTGAAATTGTAAAGATGTAGTTGTGAGTTGGAGTTAAGTTGTTTTTATATGCACGTTGAGCATGGAGAATATAAATACGGTTTCAAATAGAATATTGTTGCATAAATGTATGCTGGAATGCCAGAATAATGCTGCACATCTACCCCGATAACAGTTTCAGGCAGCCATTATGATTTACTTTTTCATAATTCGATTCTGTAACACGAGTTCTGATGCACTGGCCTAGTCGGAGCGTATCTCTAGCGCGATGACGAATTAGTAGAGAGAAAGCGATTCTAAAAATAATGTGTGATAAATTATTTTCAACTCTTCCGAGAGGATTTCTATCTTTAGAAGAGATATCTCCGCAAACCACAAAGTAAGAAACTGAAGCAAACTAGATTTATTAGTTGCATATGCAAAGCACTGCATTGGAACTACAAAAATGGGTTTTTTAATGTAATAAAATAAAAAAAAAATCACCTGATTAGTTGAACTGACCGTATTAATTAATAGACCTTGGGAGTATGTATTTAGGTAAAAACTATATCTGAGCTGCAGCAGTTTAAACCGTCTTGCAGTCATTTCGAAATTGATTTATGTATACAATTTTTTTAATATTTTAGGAAAAGTATGTAATACGAAAGAAAATGTTCCGTGGGTAATTGTTCATCTGTAGTTGTGCAGATAATTTAAAATAAAGTTCCAATATTTTCGTGCTATTTTTTTTTTTATTATTTTATCTCACTGACATAAACGTACAACATGTAATAAACAGTTTGTTTATTTAAATTTTTGTTATAGCCTTTTGTATTCTTGGCAAATTTTATTTCTTGTTTTTCTTTTTTTGTTTTTTAAATAAAAATTTCATTGTTATTGGTCAAAAAGGAATGTTTTTTTTTTTGCTAATGGGCGAACAGGATTAATTAAGATAGACTGTCATTTATAAGGTGTGTTTATTCGGATTTAAATTAAAATATCTTCAAAAAAGAACACTTTACAACTTTTTCTGTGCAACAAATATAAAATATTTGTATTTTGGAAAAATGTCAAAAGAGAAAAATAATATTGTCGTACATAAAACGTGATTTTAATATCCGCTATTGCTTTTTATAACTGGACACTGGTCAACACAGTTGGTACACAGTAACACGAGTATATACCTTGTTACGAATTTCTTTTAACATAAATAGTTATCAGCATATTCATTTTGTGATTTAAATTACAAGTACAATGAGTGCATGAAGAATTTAAATATATAATTTTCAGAAATATTAACGTGCAATCTTTTCGATTCTTTTTATTTAATTTTGACGCCAAGAAAGTGGAATATTTCCACTAATTTTTCTATTTTGAATATGCCAATTAATCATCACAATTTTATTTGATGGACATTATTTAATAATTAAGTAGACATTGCTATTGCTAAGTTAACCAAATAAATTTTAGATTTAAGAATTCCTGACTTTGTTTGCCTTTATTTATGGCGTATGTATTGCTTGATTAGTTTTGACTGCAGTCCTTTTAAAGCGGATTTATTGCTTGTAATTATGTACAAGAGGTTGAATAGTGAAAGATATAGTTATCTTCTTCATTAATGGTGTTGTAATTAAGACATTTTAGAAAGTCTAAGTTCAACTAATTTTGACACTGGAGAGTATACAGAATTTTATTGAAAACAACTTGCAACATCATTATCAACATGAATGTAAATTTATTTCCACATAAATTTAAAATGCCACCCTTTTGTCTATGCAATGTTAAATTAATGAGTATATAAATATTATTTCAACTCAAGACATATTTTAAAATAAATTGAAAATCAAATACCCATTTCAGTTATTTGTCAATCAAAATAAATGGTTTTCGTATTATTACACCCCTATTTTCGTTTCTTTTCATAAACCTTTCCATGTCAGATTGATGATAGTTCGTCGTGACCTCCATTAAGGGCCCCAACACGTTTTTCTATTTTAACAACGTAAGAAATATCACTTTACTATAAAAATAATAACGATTTGCATACGTAAGACATGAATGAAGGAAACACCATTATCAACAATCGTATGAATTGTTTGAAGAGCAAACGAAATGCTGGTATGTAACAACTGGCTGCGATAAACAATTGTCATACAGGGGAGGAATATATAAAAAGTTTTTTTTTTTTTTTTTTTTTTTTTTGGCAAAGAACAACTTGACACCGCAGCTAAAGGTGAAGTTGGAAAATATTATTTTCACATTTTAACGTTGACACATGCACTCATCAGTAAAGGAATGTCACGTGTTGATGAGGTGGTTTTGGTAACATTAAACGCTTTTCTGCTGATGCTACTGGCACAATCATCCATTCTAATGTGTGGGGGTCTGAGCATAAACAAATATGAAATTGTAAGTAGAGTTATCGTCACAGCAGAGAAAATTATAAAACGGAAATAATCAAACATACATTTTATATGGCGATATGCTCAAACTTATCGTAAATTTTAACTTTTGTATGAATGTATGCACATGCACATATCGTCGCAAAAAATGTAACATTTGAAAAATTCAAATTTGACTTATTAGTTTTGATCTGTTAAGTCGAGATAAGTCAGCTCGCAATATTTGCAGACATAAATTTGTTGATTGTTTTTTAATTATATAGAAAAAATTTTGTGATAACTGTCAATATATTTTTTAATTAAACAAGTTTTTTTGCTTCTCCTGCAAAATTTTCAAAATGCTCGATAGGGCTTCTTGCATTTTCTCTGACGATATGTGATAGTTTGTTACGAAACAAACGTAAATAGTGGCACCAGCAGCAGCATCACTTGCAGTTAAATTTTAAAACGGCATAAGTAACCATTTAAAGTAAAATGTATTTGAAATGGAAGTGAGCGAAAGCGATAGCTGTGTGCACTGCTTAGGGGAAAAAAGGGAATTACAAGGAAAGATACTTCAATTGTTGAGTCGAAGTGTGCAGCAGACGTGCAGTATTTTGGAAATAGAATTTATAGAATTTGTTTTTTTCTCAGTAGTATAAATAAGTGCCGTCATAGTTTTAGAATAAGGAAGACACTTTTTAGAAACACTCTCCGCAAAAGAAGAAATTGCTACACCAGATCAGCTTAAAACTAAAATCGATGTCTTCTGTTTAAATTTTCAAGTTTTTTTTTTACAATCATGGAACAAAACACAAATTATACCACGTATTTTCATTTCGTCGCAAAATTTGAATCTGCCATTATTCTTGCAGGCGTACTGTACTCCTTAGAAAAAGCGAACTGTCGAGATAATGCTTGATGATAAAAATATAAAAGTATGTGGTAAAACAACGTGTTTCCACAGCATATCTGAGCGGATGCATGTTATTACTTTGTCTATAGCATTTAAAAACGAATAAAAGTTTGATGTAATAAAATGTCATTTTGATAATGCCTCTAACCTACACACTCGCCCAACAAACCCATAGAAGCAGAGTAATCTGTGTTGGCTACAATCCCTGCCATGCATTATTATATTCGCATTGCTAGTGATGAAAGATTTTGTATTAAAAAATGTTTTTTTTTTGTGTTTTCTCATCATCGCCAGCACTGCATCATGTTGCAGTTGAATTTCGTTATGCCACTGTAAAAAAGTTGTTCCACACTTAATTAAAATTTTGCTCACTAGACCATTACATTGTGTGGTGGCAACCCTGATGGCTGCATGAATACAAATGAAAATGCATGTGCTAAATAAAAAATAAAAATAATAAAATGGAAGAAATAAAAACGATATGAGGGAGAAGCGAAACAATTTAATTTCCCAATACAAAAGCAACAAAAAACCTCCGGTCGGTAGTTTGGTTTGAAATGGGAAAAGAAATAAGAACATCACAAAAAAAACAACGAAATTAAAAGATAATTTTATAGAAATATTTGTCCATGTCACAGACATCAACTTCTACCGAAGAGTGTACAGCAGGGAACTTCTTTCAACTGCATGTGGGAGAGAAGAGAATAAATAGTTACAATAATATTCCGTTTTTAAAGAATTTGGGGCCAAACTACAGCGATCTCTGAAAATTTATAGGAATTTCATTCAATATCGAATGCCGCGATTTGGTCACAAGCATAGTTTCGGCAGAAATTAATGGAAATAAAATTGTCTGACATTTATGTGATTGATATTTTACTTGTTTCACTAGAAATTTTAATCTAAATTACAAACTTATTTAGGGTAACAGCTGTCATTTTTTATATCTGGTAAAATGTATCTGCATTAAAAAGAGCAGGGGCCACATTACGGTAGTCGACTCGATTTGAAGCAAATTATTATTAAACTGTATTGGAATTTCACTCAATATGTCATTCGGCCCCAGATATAACAAAAATTAAAAATTTAAAATTTTATTTATATTTCTTTTACAGAAGAACTTTGCTGTTGCGAATAAAATAGACAAAATTTGCAATTACTTTAAAATTTTAAATTGTAAAAATGTATAAAAGGAAAAGAAATCATACGTTATCAACTGAAAGTCCATTTGCAATCTTCTTCCAATAAAGTCAACTCTCGTGTTGTTGTTTTTGTATGCATTAATTATACCTTTCAGAAATATACACACACATATGTACATACATATTTCTGAAAGATGCATATCAGAGTTATCAAATTTTGACGTTATTGTTGTGTTTTTTGCTTATTCCAAGAAATAGTCAATTTTATATTTCTAGAAGATAATTTACAACATTTGAATTATATTTTGTTGTCATAAATCTTTTGTTTTTAACATATCAAGCCGACAATGGTCCTGCAAATTCCTATACAAACAACAAATAATTATATCTATTGTGTCTTTAAAGCCAATCATACATACATTCTACATACATACATACATTTATTTATGTAAATGTGTATGTGTATATAAAATGATATATGCTTATACCTGGAAAATGTATGACAAAACATATTGCTTGATCATTTGATAAATGATGATTATTCTATTACAAACAGCAAACAATTTATACTCGCACAAACGTGCACACATACATATATACATATATATATATATATACATACATACACACATATAAACACGTGCAGCCATGAATTCACACAAATGGAACTTTGAGGTATGTCCATGTATTCACAACCATGTAATCAGAAATTGTTATCGAAATTTTTGAGAAACTCAACGACACCTAAGCCTGCCTGTACACGTTTTAACCAACTGAATATTTATACACCACAATTACAAATATTTTTTTTTATAATCCATCATATATCTCCACAATTTATATGGCGCATCTTGTTAAATTGAATACCAGCTATTCCTTTACGTTCACCAGACCGTACGGAACCCGTAAAAACAGAATTAAGTGTAACCATGCGTAGAATGGTGTGTTCGCAAATGTAAATAACAATCACAAGAATAACAATAATAATTATACAGCAATAAATATTTCAACAACACAATAACACCATCCAGTATAATTTACAAAATTTCGAGCAAAAATATTTCAGCAAACAAAGTATTTTTCTTGTGCTCTATTGTTTCTGAAATTCCATTGTGTTTAACAAACAGTAGTGTAGCATGCAATAGCAAAGTAGAATTTAAAAGGACAAATTAATTAAGGAAATTAAAAATTTTGGTTTATTTCTGCTCTTAATCTGCTCTCTACTGTGGCACTATTGCACACATCCATACGTACTTACATACGAATGCATATTTTCACGAATAGTACAATGAAACATTTCTATACTGCTGTATGTGTGAGTTGCTCATGCATTAGTATTTTGACGATGCATACGAGTAATTTGTGAATGTGTGTGCTTATGTAAAAATGTTTCATAACCCTTGAAATACAATTGAGAAATGCATAATCAGCATGTTTTTGTCACATTTCGTTCAGTTGATAAGTCTATTAAAGTCTAGTGTTGTGATTCTTCCGTTTTATTTTTCTTTTTTTCAACATCTCCAGCGTACAAAACAATTTTATATGCGATTCGTGTAAAAAAAATTTATATGAAGTGATTTCCATGGAAGTGTGGCGTTATCCTGCGGGGAGGGTCCGGCACCTAACCTAACCTATGTCGTCCTTAACTTGAACAGAAATCTCTGCAAAAGTTATTCACTTATTTCATTCGTATTTCTCATTTTATACTAATATGATACTGCTAGTCGATGAAATATTTCTTAATTAAAAACATTGGAATTTTTTCTGAAAAATTTTTTGCAATTTTTCTGGTTTTAGGTGTTGCTTAAAAAAGCTGTAATTTAAAAATTGCATTTACACAATTTTTGAATTATTTGTTAGGATTTAACCGCATACGGAAATAAATCATAAATTGCTTAAACACGCATGCATACATAGTGACGATACTGCCAACGATGAAGTTGTTCAAGCTACAAAACCTGACACACACAACATACAGCAAATAAAGGTAATATTGCAATACAACTGAAGATCTTAACCAATGCAATAATATTGTAGTTTATTAAATCATGCCCTTCACACTTGCAGTCACAAATTATGACATACTCGTACTGTATCGTACCCGAAGCTGAAATGGATTTGCAGTTCCCAGACCCCTAAAAATATATCCAGGTGTATTACAACAAATTTTCAAAAGTTAAATCATTTCACATTTTTCAAATCGTACCGTTTTTGTTTCAGTTTTCATACGTTTTCATAAATACGAATAAATTTAAAACACTGTTTTTATTTTTAATAAATATGAAAAGTAAACAAAAAGGGGAAAATATATAGAAATAATTGCAGGTATTTTGAAAATAAATCAAAGAACTTGCTTCAATTTCAATTCTATTCTTAAAAAGCTGTCAAACATTAATTCCTGGTGATGGTTCAATAGTTGCAGTTCGAATAGAAACTAGGAAAAAATTGCAACACTTTGCTTTTTTAGTTTTAAATTTTTTTTAATTGATTTTGAGAACTGAAAAAAACATATGAAAATCGCTATTGAAACTGGTTTTGTATATTTTTTTATGACAGAACTTAAGAAACAACAAGATTTGTTTACTATTGAAAATATTTTTTCAATGTTTCTTTTATGTGAGTGTTCTCAAATTAACAATTCTACCATGCTATTTTGAAAAGAATTTAAAACGAAAAATTTCTGCGTTTTACTTTTTCAGGAGAAGACAAAAAAGTTTTCGTACGAATTTGTTTATAATTCGCAGTATGTTTTTTAATTCGCGTTCAAGGTCCATCAAATCGCAAAATGGCATAGACTTTTCCACTACCTCAAGATATATTGTGCTTTTTGAGTTAAGTACAAAGAAGCATTATTTTGGCTGCTAATTCACTTTTATTATTAATTTATATTTTGCACAAAATTACCAAGGCACTTGTTCATTTCATATGGCGATATGTGTACATACGTACACACGTATACATATGCATATTATCCTTATCTAGTGGTGCATGAACTTGTGTATGCATTTTATAAATGCAGTAATTTTGCTGATTGAATTTTGTGTAGTTTGGAACTATTGAAGTTATTGTTGCTGTTATTTTCTGTGCAGTAGTATTCAATACTACCCGTATTGAGTTTTGTGGTTACAATGTTTTGGAATAAATTTATGGTTTTTCATTTCTGTTGCTACTCAAGGCAACAAGAGGCCATCAGCACTACCAGCTTCATAATAAATAAAACTATATTTCTTTACACACACAAGCACAGCAAAAATGCTGATGCGGTATTATAATTAAATAAATAATATCAAGTTACGCACAAGTACACATCCTCACACATACACACATACACGTACATACGAGTACACATACTTAAATAGCACAGATAGATTAGAAGGAGTTACTTGGCATTATTTGGTACAGGGACTTTTGCTTTGTGTCATAACTAAGAAAGCAACATTAATTACATTGACAATCTACTAATTTTATTAATGTTTTATTGGTTCCTTTTGCTCTTAATGCCATGTTATTGAACGATTTTGTTATCGGTTGTTCATTGACAATTTATTTGAAACCGACATCAAACTAATTTCACTTGGGGTTTACAAAACTATTTCTACACTGAAAAGAAATAATGAAATCTGGTATTCGAAAAAGCAATAAATAAGATTTATTTAAAATGACTACAAGTTTTTAATTAATTGCAGTCTTGTCCAAGATAAGCATATATGAAAGTTAAAATTAATTAATTTAGGATACAATCGCAAGTTATACATCCAATAAGAAGCCTGGTATGTAGTAAAAACCAAATATCTAAAGGGTAGTCAAATGAGAAAGAACTAGCCGACGTGGAACAAACGTAGAGGTGGCATGACTGTGGTTTCAAAATGTGTAAAAGTAATCAATAAAACTAAATAGTGTCTATGGACTTCCTGTTATAACAAACGAAGTCTCAGGAAGCATAACTAAATCCAATGGGCTTGCGAGTAATTTATTTCGTACGGCTCTTGTACGCCAGAGCCACGTAAATATACAGTGGCACGTTCTGGTCCTTGGGACCAAATACTTTTTTTTTCGCTACTTATATTCCAGTTCCTTTTCTTCTTACTTTCAAAAACTTCTTTTACAGTGGATTGAAGTGAAAAGAGAGTGAAATTGACTGTTATTTTTTCAGTTTTCTAAACTCTACAAGAAATATGGCTTCAAATTCATAAATATAAATAATAAAACTGTAATGGGTGCAAAATTGGATGGAACAATTTTTTACATCGTTCCAATATATTTGGACTGCACCAGTTAGAATTATTATGTTCAAGAGTTCGTGGAATTTTTATGAGATTTTTTTGACTTTTTTCTTTTCTTTTTAAATCCTTCTATGAACATTAAAAATTTGTAAACAACAAAGAATTATACAAATACAACGGTACTCTGTCAATCGGGCTTACAACAATTATGTTCAGCCTAATATAGATGAATATTGTACATTAATTTATTTGGAATTATGAACTTATGTATGTATATAAAAATAATTAAATTTATTAATAAATAATAATAATAATAATAATAATAATGTGGCAGTACCAACTGTCAAAGGTTAATAATATTGTAGCAAGAAATTTAATTCTAAATTATTTTAACCTAAATCCATATACATATATTAATTATTTGATTTATTTATATTTATTTCAGTATCAATATGTGAGCAAACAATCTGCAGCAACACTTTTTCGAACGCTTGAAGTCATATAAACAGGTAAGTCTCCCAAATATATCTGTACGTATGAAATATGAATGTATGTGCGGAGCGTCAGAATTGTTTTACCAATGTCAATTTTGAATGCCACTAAAGCGGTAACATTTTAATCTCCGATCATGAAGATTTTGCAAATGATATCAAGTCGATCTATTTGTGAAACATCATATGATGCAACATTAAACAATACCTATTGTTGTTGTAATTCATTCCACTCGAAATACACATTCACTATTTTTATACGTAAAATGTCAGATTTCCGACGAGCTTAAGATGAAGTTGTTAGGCCATTTTGGAATTCCTAAGTTTTTGCCAATCTGAATTAAAGAAAAACTTTTTCCAAGACAATTTGAGGGCGCTGAACACGAATATAAAATTAATTAATTTTTATTAATGCGCGTTTTGGCGATATTCGCGAAAAATACTTTTAATATATATAAATAAATATTTTAACAATCTATTTTTTTTAGCTTTAAGGTTTTTTCTCTTTTTATTTATTCTCTCTTTTTATTTATTATTTTTATATTTATTTTCGATATTTCGTTAACCTTCGGTTAACATCTTCAGGAAGTTTTTTAGAAAAAATAAAGAGAAAAAGCTTTAAAGCTTAAAAAAATAGATTGTTAAAATAATAAAAAAGGTTAAATAAAAAAAAAGTATAAATAAATATACTAAATATACTTTTATTGACGAAAATTCCCAGATTCTTTCAGCGGATAAAAATGTCCTCAAAAAAAGTTTAAGAAAACTTATTTTTATATGTTCTGTCAAAAATGATCATTTTAAAATACCCTTTAAGATGACAAAAATACTTAATGTATTTAATCAAAAATTATTGAAAAACTGTTCCATATTAATTAAACAAATTAAAATAATTTCATAAAATTACAGCAACTTGCATTCCTGGCCGGTATCTTATTTGTTTTTTTATATAGTTTAGGTGGATGCAATATTTAGGATGTATTCGAAATCTATCTGACGACTATTTTCTCTTCATACGCCAATGCTACACCCAAATGGGTGTATGTATGTATATTAAGGTGGGTCAAATTGTATGGATGAAAAAAGAGCTGAAAAGTCATATAGAAAAAATAGGTCTAAAACCAAATCCTATTCGGCGCAAATCCATACAAAGATTTGAATCTTCACTAATAAATTAGTTTGCATATACAAATAATATACAAATTCATAACTGCAAATTGTTTACAAAACTTAATTTAAATGTATATTACAACCATAGAGTCGAAAGCCTCAGATGCTAGTACTCTTTTTTTTTGTTATTAGTTATTATAATTCAATTATAATTGTTAATATTATTTGAACAATCTATTTTTTTAAGCTTTAAGGTTTTTAAGGTTTAACCTTCGGTTAACATCTTCAGGAAATTTTTATTTTTAAATTTTTTTTCCTTTTTGAAGTTTATATAAAAATTTTTCTAACATAACATGTCTCATAAAAATTGTGAAAAGAATATGATATCGAGAATATATATAAAAATAATAAATATAAAAAGAAAAACCTTAAAGCTTAAAAAAAATAGATTGTTCAAATAATAAAAAAGGTTAAAAAAAGTATTAAGAAAAATTATTAATATTAAATAAATAAAATAAATAAATAAAAAAATTCTCATTGTACTCAGAAAATCACTTTTTTCAAGAATATTGTATTTTCTGAAAGATTTGGTAGTGTTTTTTTTTTAATACAGCTATACAGTTTATAGAATAATGGGAGCAGAAAATCTTTACATCGATTTGCACAGGATATTATTTGATGAACGATGATGGTTTCTTGCGAAATTTTTCTTAGAATTTGGCATTTTTGCTATACGATTTTTGACGAAAAAAAATTTACACACCCTCATGTATACATATGTACATTCATACATACATATGTTATGTTTTATATATCCATGTTATTGTGGATGAGAATAACTTTGAATGACCTTTCTAGTCGCTCTATTTGGCATTGGTGAATCTATATGTCCAACTCCAATTCACATTCTCGTTAATGGTATGTCTGTTCTAGTTCCAATAATAATAATAATAGGAGTTAATGTTTCGTAATAACGTTTCTAATTTATCGTCATCTCTATAATTTCAAAGAAATGAAATATAACCTCACAACGAATTAGATGCTTTGAACTGTCAAAGCGCTTAATTAAAAGTTATGCAATATATGTACGTATGTATCCCAGCAAAAAGTACTGCATCGCAGTAAGTAGATTTATAAGGGAATATTGAAGTAGCATTCGTTTGCAAACCTGCTTACGTATGGCTTAATATTTGTTCGCAATGTACCCTCTATGGTGCATATACTTTCGAATGGTTTTTCCAGCGCAGGGAATATGTCGTGAATAGGAAGACATTCATAGAATTTCGTTCCGTCGGTTCATTGTATTCGTTGGCACTTTGTAAAATTGGTCATTGTATTATTGCCTAACGCGAGTGCTTTCTAGTATGCACTAAAGTAAGGGCATGCAGTGAATACTAAAATTTTTTTTTCTTTTTTGCATTGTTGCTCTTGTTAAGGCAGTACGTATCTATGTGCTCACATTCATAAGGTAGAAAATGTAAATACTGCTTCGAAAATTTTAATTATTTTTTTTGCTGGGTATGTTTTTAAAATATTCAATAAAATTCCAGAAATGCTTGTAGGAATTATTTAGACTTTTATTTAATTTTTTTCGTTTTTTTGCTGTTAATTTTTGGCAGTATAAAAATTCATTTCCAGGAATTGTCAGTGAATGCAAACTTCTATTGAATTGCCAAGATGTGTCTCCATTTTATATCTTAAAGTATGCTGATGTAATGGAAGTTCAAAAGTGAAGGAAAGAAAATAAAAAAAGCACAAATGATAATAAAATCTGTGTTAGCTGTTTTGTATTCAATACATTTTTTTTATCGAGAATATTGTTTTTGTATTATTTCATTAAAAAACTCAAAACAATAGTAAAATTATTTGAAGCATTGTAGCACGTCTTGAAGAATTGATGCGATAGAAAATTAACTTCAAGTCGCAAACAAATTGGGGGAAACGAAAATTTTTAAATAAACGAAATAAATGAATGTTTATAAAATAAACAATAAAATGCTGTCACTATGTAACAAATTAGGAATTTGTGTGATCAAACGAAATTAGACTGCGCTATGTACAGCAACAACATTATAAACATTATTAAAAGAAAAAGGAAAATACTTGAGTAAATAGAAGTTGTGTATGTTTGCGTGCGTGTGTGTGTGTGTGTGTGTGTGTGTGTGTGGGTGTATAGGGTGAGTTCCTAATGTGTAGGAAAGGGAAATAAAAAACAAATTTATTGTGTTCTATTAATCAGCCAAAGTCCAAGCACGTTAGCATTCGCTGCCAGGGCATATACATAAATAAATCGATGGAACATTTACAATAATTTAAAAAATATATCATAACTTTTCATTAAATTTCATTGTTTTATTTTATTATCTGAACAAAACTCGAGAGGTTTGCCTGCAGCTCTTTACAGAAAATATACACTATAACCCGCACAACTATTAAGATTTTCTATTTTGCAGGTAGTTTTGAAGCCTTCGAAAAATGTCCCTGTAGGCTACTAATAACCGTATAAATAAAAAGTAAGAATACATAGCGGATATTTATTTCATTCTGAATATTAATTTTTAAGAAACACTACAAATTCCTGAAAGTATTTTTGAAAGAAGTTGGGAATATTTCTGGGACATTAAAGTTGCGGAAAGTGTTGAGATTGAAACAAAAATTTCAAATTTGCTTTCGTTTTTTCCTCTCTAGCTTTTTTTCATTATCATTTTTTATGGCAGTTTTTAGGTTTTCCTGTTTTTTCTTAATTTGCCTTTTACTCACTTTGCGTATAAATAGTGTAAAAATATATTTTTTTAATAATTAATGAGCACTGAGTGCTACTAGCAGAGTAACTGATATGTATCACTACAAGACGTGAACGCTTTTACACTGCAGGTATCATAATGTGACCATAATAAATGAGACCCTAGTGGGCTGTGACCTTTCTTTACCTTTAAATACAGCTACCTGCCGACCGAATGAGCAATAATAATTTAGAAAGTTATTATGAAATCCAAATTAGGCTAAGGTTCGTAACATGAGACAACATTCCAAGGGAAGAAAGAAAAAGCCAACGTGAATCAATACCAACCTACACAGGCCGAACACAAACTTGACTTAAGGAAAATTACAAGAAGAAAGAACAATTCACATGAGATAAAAGCAATGCGTAACATAATTTTACTGATGGTAAATTTCAATTTTACAAATTAAGTGTTCAACAGTTGTGTATGTTGGAATCAAAAAATTCTCGTATTCAAATTTACTTGTAAGTGGTGAGATGTAAAAAATATATTAAGAGCACTGATGACGGATGTTTGACGACTTCCACAAAAGTGTTCCGCTCGGCCTTTCTAGGTTAGTATTATTTTTCTTGTTGACGTTATTTATTTCTTGTTCCCTTGCAATGCGGTCTCATATACAATTTCTTCTGACTAAAATCAGTATGAGAACCTTAGACCAATTTGGATTTAATACTAAGCAAAATATTGTTCGAAGTAAATAATATTTAAAAACATTTTTTCGATTTGTATTAACGCATTTTCAACATTTTCTAATAACTTATGATGTTGCACTACCTGCCTACAGTTATTTTCATTTTTTCTTTTAATCTGTGATTTGTAAGCAAATGTTGTTTGGCACTTGTTTGGGCATACACACATACATATACATGCATACATACGTACACATTGAGAAGATTTCGCAAACAATAAATAAGTTTTTAATACCTTTTTATTTTTATATTTTGCTGTTTATTTATTTAGAATATTATTGTAAATATTTGTCTTATTTTTCTAACGAGTCAGAAAATATTTCCAGCTCAATGAAGCTTAAACGAAGATTGTCAGTTAAAAAGAAGTAACGAAGAAATAAAAGAAACATATTTTTTTTCGTTTTATTTTCTTCCATGAAGAACATACGTTCAAATTTAACTGTTCCTAATGCAACATCAAAATATCTGAAAGTTTACCGCACGTACTACATAGTGCATTCATATTCTAAAATAATGCAAAAATATACTTTGAAAACTAAATGAATATTTAAGACTGTCAGGTCGAGAAAATCAATAAACGAGTGACGAAGAAAGTGATGAGAGTATAGAGGAACCTGCAGGACGAATACAACATTTTGTATTATATGCAAAAGAAAAACGAAAACTTTAAAGGGACTTAAATTGCTATAACCGGTAGTTGTTGCGCACCAGTGATACTCTCGGCTGGATACCATTTTGCAAGCAGCGAATAAAGATGAATAATGCTTTCTTTCCCGACCTCCGAATCCATCTGACTTCCAATCCAATCACAAGATGACAAATCTAAAACTACTGTTTAAAGTTAGAAAAAATATTCTTCTTAAAAAAAGCACCCGATATTTCCGAAACTTCCGCTGCTATTCTTCACAACCCCATCTCTTTAAACTAAACAATCCATTATTTTCCCTTTAGCTGATTTACGAGTATTATTCAATGTTATGGACTACTATAATGTTAACAATAAAATTCGATTTTTTACAGTTCATTTTTAAAAATATCCGTATCTGTTTTCTGGTTTTGTATCCATTTGTATTTTTATTATTATTTTTTATTGGACAACAAATTTTTCAAATTATATAACTAAACATATTTTTAACAAACACACGTACATACACACACATACGAGTATCAAACATTGACTACCATTATCAGTTCGCTTTTTTTTTTATTCATTTGTCATGTGAACACAAACGAATTTAGTTTTTGGCATGTTCAGTTAGAAATGTTTTTTGTGCATTTGTAAGTTGAAATAAACCCTACGGAGGAAAAGTGTTCAAAAGCCCCCGCATGTAAAATATTCTGTAATTCTATATCATTTTTTCTTTTTTTTTTCTACATATATATAAATAGAAACGACACTCAGGCAATGATGGCCTACTCTATAGGAAAGGGGTAGTGATAGAGTATCGCAGCGCCTCTGATATCAAGGAGAAGAATTAAATTTTTGAAGCTGTATTTGTTAGCCCTTTTATTAATTATTTTACTTTGCTTATGATACTGAACAATGGCGACGAAGGAGGCCGCTCTTATTATCAGCTGAAGCCGGTACTGTTCTATGGCTTCGCCACTAAAACATACCGACTACAATGGATACAAAGGCACATCAGAAAAATACGATGTGTTCTTATGACTTTACCGGATACTGGAATCTAACCCAGGACTTTAGGTTTTTTTAACTCCTTGTAATGCCTTGTTTTCAATGGCAAAAGCCAACTATCTGAGCCTGATTATTATACAAAATTTTTATACCAGCTGATATCGAATTAAAAAAGATTTCGCTTGCAATAGAAGCGTGTCGAGGGTTAACGCTGTCTTTAGATACATTAAAGTGTATTTGACTTTTGCACATCGGCAATAGGTAATCTATAATATTTTCCCCTCCACTTTTTGGAAAATAAATACAAAAATAGGAAAATAATAGCATCATCCATAACTAAAATGAAACGACTGTGTGAATGTATGCGCAAGAGCTGTCATGTCTGTGTCTCCGAGTATTAACTTCTGCTTGTTTCCATGCATGTGTGTGTGTGTGTGCACGTGTGCACTAGTATTGGTTAGTTATTGTTCAATAGCTGTTAAATTGGAATATGTCCAATTCTAAAAGAAAATAAAAATATTAAAAAGAAAAAACAAATATACTGAAAATAAAAATGTTTTGTGTCGTCCAGTTTATCTTAACATACAATAAATATTCACAACAATAACTGAAAATGAGGCACACAAAAGATTGGAAAATATTGTGAACAAATGCATTTATGAACTATAAATATGCCAAAACGTAAAAAAGATGAACACATATAAATATGTATTCAATATTGAAATATTCATTTGCAATTAAATGTGGAATTTAGACTTTCTCAAATACCAGTTCATCTGAGAAGAATCTTAAAATGTTGATAACATTTCGTTTGTGAAGAAACAGATCAATAGGAGTGCAGTTTATTCGAGGGGTAACCCGTGTTGCATTTTGTACGATACCACTCTCGTTCCATTCTTTTGTTTATTGAGCGCACTTGATCAACAAGAGGGTATTAACTCAAAATTTTAAAATTTTCAGTAGAGCGCTAAAACTGATTGTCTGTACATTTTAAGTGGATTTGAGAAACGAAAGTCATCATGACATTTTGAGATGAAAGAGTGAGTGAAATTTCAACGCCAGATAGATATTAATTAATGTTGTTATTTGATTGATTGTTGCAAAAAGTGCAAAATTTCAAAATTTCGAGTTAATATCCTCTTGCTGATCAAGTGCGATATGTATATTTAAATTTTCCATGAACTTTAACTGCTGGTTAAATTACGCAATTTAATTTATATTTATTAGAAGAAAATCGATTTATATATTTAACAACAATTGCCCGTATTTCTTGCAGTGAATATTTTTATTTTATTAATTACACTGCGAAAGTGTTTGTAGTTCAAAACATCTGCTATGAAATTGCTATTTCCGGCAAAGCGTTATTATTCCAGTAAAAATAAATTGCATTATTAAATTTAACATCTGATGACAATAGTCTCTATGAAACGAACAAAAAAAAAGCGTAATTTGCATATAAAATGGGAATGTATCAGTTCTTAATACTTATTAAAAATTTTTGATTAAAATCCATAATTTATTTCAAATACAAAGCGTTTTTATAACTAATGCGTTTCATAAAAAATTTAAATTAATTTCAATTACTGTAATCGCAACTTATTTAATATGTTGTTAAAGCAATTGTGTATGATTACGAATGCGGGTACATGTAAAATTCTGTAAGCTCACAATGAATTCCGATCTGGTGGAGTATATGATGTGAAAATAATTTTTAATATTCAGCATGAAGCATACTCGTAACATGCAACAAATTCCCTCCTATAGGATGGATGTGCTTTCTGCAATATGCGTGCCGTTTTAATTGAGTTTTTTTCTTTCAAATTCTGTTCTTACGATTTATGATTTTTATTCTTTTACTATACACACACTTGCATAATCTTTACATATGTACATGTATGGCGGTGAATGTGTATATATGAACCCGTGGAAACATTCCAGCCACATCGACCAACAATATTTTTTTGCTGCGTAGTTTTGTTTGATTCAGAGTTTTACATTTTCTTCACAGTGGAATTATTATTTTACAAATTTCGGGCCTGTTTTATTCAAAAATAAGAACGTATTTATTTCAGACCATCAATTGTACAAAAACCCAAAATAAGTGTTTTTTATTTATTTTATTATTAGCCCTGAAGTTTACTAATGATTAGAAAACTTCTCATGTGTGCCAAAACTGTTCACTGGGGGTGCTGATGGCGAGTAGTCAGCGTGTTGGCTCTGCAACCAGAAAGACCCAGGTTCGAATCCCAGCCGGGTCAAATCAGAAAAAAAAATTTCTGAGTTTTCTGTGCTACAGCACCCTCCTTCGTCGGTATTTGAGCAATAAAACGTCGGCGAAGTAAAATAATAAATAAAATGGCTCCATTAGCTTAAAAATAATGCGTCAAAAAACATCAGAGACGCCGCAACTTTGCTTTATAATTTACACGCAACTGCAGAGTTGTGCAAGAATTAAGCTCTATCTTCCTACCACTTTCACCACCTGTCTATTTCTTCCCTATCCTTCTCTCTAGTTCCAGTGCAATGCATTGCATATGTAGGGGATAGCCCCTGAGCAATGGTCCAAGATAAAAAAAAAAAAAAAAAAAAAAAAAGTCGCAAACGGCAGACTGTTCACTAAATATGTATCGCTGCATCTAGCACGCGGTACTGGCCGGCGATGGGTAACACCTGCGGCCTAGACAAGTACATCACTCTTTTTTTCTATATGTTTATGTGTGCACACCGTAGACATGCTGATCAAAGTGCACTAAAAAATTCAGAAACCACGTATTAAAAACTCATGCATATTCCACGCAAATCAACAGTTTTTTTAGAACCCATTTTGCAGGCGTGTTGATGTTAGTTAGTGGTCTGCGTACGGTTTTAATGCATGCAATTCAATTGGGAGTGACTCCATCTATGTTTTTGTGTTTTTGTGTTTTTCCCTTGTTACGTTTGTGGTTGTGTTGCATGTCATGTGTTTATATGCAATTTTCTATTTTCTTATTTCTCCCCGCAATATATGCAACAGAAAATTTTCTCTGTGAGAACATGATGTTACCACACATACTCGTATACACGTACTTGTATATTTGTCTGTCATTACTAACCACTAGTTACTGTTTCTTTTGTTCCTTATTTTGCTTTTATTCTTGTTTATTTTCTATTGTTTGGTTCCTTTTTTTTGCATATACATGAGATGCCATCATACTGAAGGAAAACATTGCATAAGACAACACTTTAGAACACAACAACAAAATGCAATATTCGCATGTCGATGTAAATGAAAAGTCAAAAAGCGTAAAATGTATTAACAATATGTAAAGAAAACCTATTGCACTGCATTAACATCTAAAGAAAATCTACAACGCTGCGCAAATTGGTGAGCACGGTTACGGGAATCGCCTCAATGTCAGACTTGAAATAGTATTTCAGCAATTTTGAGGGTTTTTAATTACAGAAGATGGAAATAATTTATAGCACCATGTTATTTTAACTCTGAATGGACTGTTACTCGAATCAACGAAGCTCTTTTACTCTTTGTCGTATAGGTTTTTAATATGTAGTCCTATTACTCTTACTCTGGCAACAACGTTAGTTTTAAGTTTTTTGTTTTAAAAATTAAAAAAAAAAATTAAAATTCGTATAGAGAAAAAATTTTCTTAAATATTTTTAATTTTTTTTCTATTTTTTAAAGAATTTCTTTTGTTAATTTTTCACCTTAAAAACCAATCAATTGATTCGAAGAAGAATAATTTTAATATACTGAAATTAATATTAACCATCCAGTGTGAAGGAGGAATGCATTTTCCAAAATAAAGAATTGTTGTGATAATTTTTCCGAAAAATTTTAAACAAAATTATTTAGAAAGCCAATTTTCGAAACCATTAATTTTTTTTAATACGAAATTTTCTGATATGCGAATAATTCTTGTCCAGAAGTTTATTATTCTTCGCAGAGGATTTCTTCGGGAGTCCTGTCTCACTATTAACTCCTTTTTTCTTTTTTTTAATGGAATTTTTTTTTGTAATCATTTCAAGTCTATATACATACACAACCTTGGATTTATTTTTGGTTTTTTTTAACGGCCATAATTAACCTTTTTAAAAGAATATGCCCAAAAATTATCCTTTCCTTTCCTTTTAATTTTTCCTCTTTAATTAGCGTTATTTAATTTATTTTTTTGATAATTATGATTTTTAACATTCTTCTTTATGACAGGATAAATCAACGAGAACACCTTGATTTGGTGTGGGTATGAGTGACTCATGCGTTAAATTTTTTTTTGTTATTTTTGAATCGAACTTTAATGAAATAATTTCCATTTTATTTTTTATACTAATTTGTCCTTTTTGTTTATTTTATAATAAAATCAATTGCTTTTATTACACATTTGCTTGCTACGGAGTGGCAAAGGGAGGGCAACAGCTGCTGCATATTGAAGAAATTTCCGTTGGCAATAACAGTTATTAATTCAATATTTTTATACTTTTACACTTGAATGTTTGATCTCGGTAGTCTTTTGTATTTTCATCATTCTCAGCTTTAGGATAAAATTGTGCAGAAAGTAATAAAAATATTTTGCATTTAAGGATTTTTTTTTTAATTGAATTTGAAAAATGTAGGCAAAGAATTTATTAAAAGTATAACGGAAGTGCTATTTTTGATTTAATTTGAATAATTCTTTTGTACCGAATTATAAACAATAACATTTTTAATAATATCTAGAGTTATTGGCCATAAATCTAATATTTAGTTTTATGTTTTGTGCGTTAAACTTACCAGGCAGCCAGCATAATATCGCTAATATTGGAATGAGGCTGTACGCCAATACGTATTGTGGACATTTTTTTCTTCTAGAGTTTCCTCGGCCAATATCTTCTGCATTACGTTTCGCTTGATAAATATTCGGTTGTTGTTGTTTTTGTTGTATTTGAGGTGAAGCAGAGGTTGTCGTGGAAGTCATATTGAAATTGTCGATACTGTACAGTCAAAAAGAAAAGAAAAACCAAAACGAAGACGAAGACGAAAAACAACAAGCAATGAAAGAAACCGTTTGAAAATGAAAGAAATAAAAAATAAGAAAAATAAAAATAAAAAACGGAAGTGGCAGCAGTTGTTAAGGGGTATTTACAACTGCAAATGTTTGTTGGGTTTAGGTAGCTGGCTTCCTTTTAAATCTTTTTAATAGTCTGGCTAGTGTGTTCTCTTGTTAGTATGTCTTTATTTTTCTTGCAATTTATTTATTTTTATTTTTACAATTTCCGTTTCCGTTTAAAGACTTTTAGAAATAAATTTGTATGCTCTTTTTTTTTTGTCTTTTTTATGGCTTTTTATGTAGATTTATTTAAAACAAGTTGTCAATTCAATTGTCCGTCTGCATGAATTTAAAAAAGTATTCTTGTCCTGTCTCTATATATTCTTCTAGAAATCACTGCTTGATTTATTTTTTTGAAGTATTCGAAATATTAGACAGGTCTACTGGTAGTTGCATGTATTGATGAGGCCTGAAAAGAAGCGAAATAAGAAAATTAATGTTTTAAAATTAAATACGCTTTCAGTCAGTATGACATTATTTTTTTTTTAACATTAAAAGCGTACGTTTTTTTTATTTCTTTTGTAGTGATCGTCTTAATGTTTAATTATATTTCTCACATTTTTTTTAGTGTTTAAATAGATGTCAATTTCGTGTCAGTTTGTGTGTGTTGTCATTAAAACTTTTTTTGTCTTTATTGTCGGTTTTTAATTGTTCTAAGCTTTTTTTTATTTAAATCTATTATTTTGTAGTGTTTATTTGTCAAAGTCTTTTATGTTTCAGGTTTGCTTTTTTTTTTGTTTTGTTTGTCTCATTTTGTACATTATTTCCATTTGTTTGTGTTTTCAATTGTACGTGTGTTTGTGTGATTTCAATCTTTTGTTGTTATGTTTTATTTAACAATAGTATTAATTTTTTTTTTTTCTTTGCTTGTTATTGTTGTTGTTGTTGTTGTTTTGTTGAATCTACTTTCAATGGTTTTTTTGCTGTTGCATTTTTAATTACTTTAATGAAAGTTTTAATTGCATAATAGTATGAGCACACTCACTCTCACAGCACACTGTACTAACACAAATTCCAAATCCGTAATGAGTTTTACTGTCATGGCTTGTATGCTTTCCTTTTTGTATTTTCCTTTCTTTGCTGCTGTCGTATTGTTTGTATGTGAATGAGTTTGTGTGCGTATTTATATTGTGTTCAAAGTTAATGAATTTGTGCATGTGCGAGTATTCATTTGTAAATGTTGTTGTATTTGTTATGGTTGGTTTACTATTTTTGTTGTTGTTAATGCACATCTATTCGACGTTTTATTTAGTCAAAGTATCATTTTATTACAGTTGTTAACTATTTCACTAAAAACTAAAAAAAGAAAAAAAATACAAACACTATACGCAATAAATATATGTATGTATAGATTTGTTTGTGTGTGTGTATGTGCACTTAAGAGTACTCTCAAAGTGTGATAAATTCTTTGTAGTTAAATTGTTATTACATATATTTTCGCACTGCAATGCAAATCTACAAAATTGTTAATAAAACTTTTTTTTTCTATACATAATTGCAAAAGGTGACCTGAATGAAGGTAAGGCTTTCATATACGAGTATGGATACTCGTACATTATTTTATTTAGGAAGAAAGCACTAATAAAGAATTTATAATATTCTAAAATCAGTATATAATTTACATCAGAAAGGCACTTCTATGGCGAATAAGAAGTGAAATTTTTGTGACCACGAAATTTTCATTTCGATCAAAAGGAAAATTGGTATCGTCAAATTCATATTGAATTTTCTTGCAGTTATCAGTTCTCAGTGAAGAAGATTTTAAAAACATAAAAATATATTTAAAATCAAACCAATTTAGTTTAATAAAGAAATAAGTATTTCTTTAAGTGTTAAGTTGTGTTTTGAAATAATCCAGGGCCAGTGAATCGTCACCCATATTTGAACAATAAAAGTACCTGAATGCAAGAATTAACAAAAATGTGAAAATTAAAGAATTTTTTTTTAGTTAGTTCGTTTTTTAGTAACTATCACATGTAATTTTGACTGCCTGTATGTTATCGATCACTAGCCTATTAAAATTTAAAAAATTTTAATTAATCACAGAAAGAATTTAATATTTATGGAGGGTTTTTAGACTAAATAAAAGCTTTAATAGAAATATATCCATACAAAAGTCATTTCTCAAACCTTTCATGAATGTAAGTCAATATTTAAAATATTTATCACACATGTTTTGTAGAATTTTTGTATTAATTTAAATTGAAAAGAATTTATAGATCATTAACAATTTTCTGATGATGTTAACCGATGGTTGACGAAATATTGAAATAATAAGATACAAGCTTTATAAAAAATCATAAAATAAACAAAATATAAGTTGAGTGGTACAAAAATTTAAATAAAATATTTAGACTTAGAACTACGATGTAGTAGCAGTTCAACTTAATCTGGAACAGAACTCCAAAACTCGACCGCCATGTCTCTATTTACCTTGACAAAATACTGGGCTTGCATTTTATTTATTATTATTAAAAACAAAAATTTATTTATAAAAATTTGTAACTAAGAGACGATTTTGCTTTACATTTTGTAAGCAATTTCCTAGCAGAAGTCACTTGAATAAATCAAAGTAAACAAATTTTTTGGGAAAATATCATTCACTGTTACGCGAATTTTATTTTGCATTCATGGGAAATGATTCACAATTGCAATTTTGGGAAAAAGGAATATATTTCGAGGGGAAATTATTCACGATAATTGTGAATATATAATTCCAAGAAGTATAGTCTGAGTTTACACAGGCGAACATTTGGAACGAACACATCTGGAATTGTCTTTTGTTTTTTCATTCGCGTTCAGACAGACCAAAATGTAGCCAAATAAAATGTGAACAAAGCGTATCGCCGAGTATCGAACACAAAAACGATGCTTCCTTCCCCATCCGTAATATGCTGCCAAACTAAATGTTTCCCTTCCAATTGTTGGCCCGCCTAAACCCAGGCAGAAGTTTTTGTACTGAACTATAAAACAGAAAGCAAAAAAAAAGAAACACTTCTAAGGTTGAATTCTGTTAAAGAGCTCTAGCTACGCTGCCATCGGCTCAAAAAAAATTCAAGTTTAATTCTTTATTACTTGGGAGAAATGACAAGTACGGTTTTCAGCTTTGCTAAAGGATATTAACATTGCTGCATCTATTTTTGACATGTTAAATTCTTTCTTTTCCTTCAAAATAATTTGTTACTTCAGGAATATGCAACGTAAAATTTTATTTGAAATAATCAACGACCATCCTTGAAAATGTTGAAAAATAAAGACGAAGCGTTGGTTTTTCTTTGACCTGCATTGTGCCTTCGCCACTAAAATCTTCCATCAACAACTAACACAAAGACACCCCAATGAACGTCAGAAAATATGCGAGATGTTTCTACGATTTAGTGTGAAACTGGGTTCGAACCCAGGAAATTTTTAATTTCGTAGTCAACGAGCAGACTACTTTAGCCATCGCCAGCCTCCACCCCTCAAATAAGAAAATGCTTTATTTATTAATTTCTCAATTTTAAAATCAGATCGTATGGAAATTCCAAGTATTTTTAATTAGAAACTTTACAAATGTACATTTTTGTATGGCCATTAGTGAACATCCTTGCACATATCTGCAATAAAAAATTTTTACATATCATTAACTGTTCTTCCGTGTTTGATGCACAAACATCTTCGACTCTTTTTAATTCGTTCATTCATTTGGTGTTAAATGTATCTGTAAAATTGCTTTCTAAAGATTGAAATGATGCGATAAAAAGTACAGCAAAAGGCATTGTGTTACTTTGCAATTTTCACATTTTTGTTTGCTGACATACAACAGTTTGTTTAGTGGCAGGCTGGCACCGAGAGCATAAATACGAGTTTAAAGCGAAATGAAGTGAAACAGGGAGAAAATAAAATCATTCCGTAAACCACAAATGACTCTAAAAATAATAATAAAAAATAATAACAACAACTGTAGCAACAAATTCACTTTAAAATGTACGACACACACACACACACACACACACATACACACGTTCATACAAACGTTCATACAAACATACAGATAAATGCCGGAACTGTGAAACGTTAAATAGCCAACCAGCAATTCTACATAAAAAAAATGTGGATAAGAGATCTGTGTATAGAAGTTGAAAACAACTAAAAAAAGATGAGAAATATTTGAGAAATTAAAAAAAAATAACAAATAAAAAAATAAAAACGTAATGTAGCAATCAATGAACCACAATTGTATCTGTGGCTGAATGTCTATAAGCCCGGAGTGAAAAAGTACAAAATGAAATAAATATTTACTATCGTTAGCTATTTATCTTTATGTGGATGTACTTGTATATGAATAATGGATAATAAACCCAAATACAGCCAACAAAAATAAGTACGAGCTTTCCAAAACTAAATAGATGGGGAATAGAAATGGCAGAGGAAATTGTTAAGATTTTCTTTCCATAAGTATGTGCGAGTAAATGAATGTACGTATGTACGTACAAAAAAAAGTATCATAATAATGCGCAAACGAGACAATGGCTGTTGAAAATCGCAGGGTAGCTAAAATATTACAATACCTTTCAAGGAGCAACACAATTGCTATTTCAACGATTTTGAATAGAAAAAAAATACTTCTTGGAGCACATAAATTACACATTTGAGTTTTTTAAGTCTACCAAATCGTCCCTATACACATCTATATCATTGTAATAACATTGACTTTATATAATTCATCTTTTGATAACTCAAATCTTACAAAGAAAATAGTCTATGACAATGAAATTAAGTTCTTCTGGCGTAAATTTAAGATACAAGATATTGAAAGTTGCAAATATATGAGTTGTTTGGTGGAAAATGTTTTATAGTTGATTGAATACAAAAGAGAACAGTAATTAATAGACAAATCGTAGTGAATTGGTGAACTTTTAGATCTTGTAGCTTGATTTGTTGTTATCGTACTAAAGCTACAAGGTCCTTATTTGTCTCGGACCAGCACTCAGGAGATGACCCCTACACATGCGATGCGTTGTGCTGGAACTGGAGGAAAGGGAGGGATAGCAGGAGATATGAACAGGAAGTGAACCTTCACAATCTTACAACACTGCTTTTTGCACGTTATTCGTTTTTAAAGCAGTGTTGTAGCGCCTCTGATGTCAAGGACACGAACTTTTGAACCTTCGTTTTAGTAGCCATTTTAAGTAATTTTTTACTTCGCCGCTGCTACACAATACCGACGAAGAAGGGCGTTCTGATGTGCTTTTGGATTGGTTACAGCTAAAGCCGTTACTGTTCAGTGACCAGTGACTATGCCTTCGCCACTGAAACCTTCCGGCAACAACTACCACAACATGACGAGGAGTGAGTGAGTGAGTTCACCAACTCTGTTAACTTCGCTCAGGCATTTGGAAAAAGCAGTGTTGGGTGATTCGGTAGCAAGGGAACGTTTCCCAAAATTGATATCCATTCGAATTCATGTTAATAATTATAAAACGATTTTATAGAAGAGCAAGTTTTTTTATGTTTTACGAACTTTCACGTGAACAAAGTCACGGCTAAAAATCAGTTGTTATAAATTTGTGTTTGTGGCTTAAACAATTATTAGTTGTTCATCTCATTTATATTTTGGTGAATTGTATTTATAATTCCGCCCCGGAAAGACATTCAATTTAATTTGTATTAAAAGAACGTGCAAACAATTCAGGTTATAAGGTGAATATTTTTGTAACACAGTCAAGCGCTTTAAGTGATAAGATCAAAGGCTGAGTATTTGTTAAGGAAATAAAATCAAGAAATAAATTTAAAATTGGCGTTGGCTGATTTTGAACTGCAGTAATAAAATATTCGAAAAACTTTTTTGTCTCTTTGTTTGTTTTTTGTTCAGCTTTAATTTTATTTTTATGGATTATTAAACTTTTTCTTCTATATAAATTTTTGCTTTTCCTTTTGTCAGTCTCTGCTGCTGCTTAGACTACTTTTGGCAACTACTACTTTTCTTAATTGCATTTGTATGCGCTCATTAACTTAAATTTGTCTACATTTAAAAGGAGGTTAATATTTTTGTTGTCATACATACACATAAGTATGTATGTACGTATGTATGTGTGTCTTATTCTTTCCGTACTGCTGGATGTTGCTACTTTTTTATTTATTCGCTTTTCTTTTTTAAGACTAGTATTAGTGGACTTGATGTATATTTAAGCGCATCCTATACTGTTAACCCATCAAACAATTTTTTGCTAATACTCTTTTTGAAATGCCGTGTTCATTATTTTCACTTTGAAAATGATATTGGTATGTTAAGGGTATTAAATAGTTAATGAATAACTTTGTTTTAATATATATTTTTTGAGATATTCGTAATAGACCATCTACTGGAAAGTGATTGGACTGTAGCAATTGAAAAGCAAAATTATTTTTATTTTAGTTCCCGTAAATTGTTTTTAAGTTTTTTAGTGTTTAGTTTCATATCATCGGTATCAATAGTTCCACAATCTATTTTCCATTTTATACTTTAGATAACTACGTGGAACAATTACTTCGGCTTGATCTAATCATTTTTTGCAGTTGCCGTAGCAACTATCGCACTAACACCAGCACATTTACTTACACTCGCACAGAGTCATTGTTAATGCCAAACTTGGCAACTTATTGTTCTCCAAAGATACGTTGTTTGTCGTTTTTGTTGCTGCGCTCTTTTTATTTTTTTTCGTTAGAAGCTTTTAAGCGCCAACAAACTTTTTGCAAGTGTAAATTTCTCTCAGCTAAAGGATTATTTTGCTTGCCTGCAGTGTAATACACTTAATGCCATACAATCGTATATCCAGAAAGCCTTCGCTTGTATTCATTGGTAAGTGCTTTGTGTATGGCGTTAGTTAAGGCGTTTTTGTTACTGTTGCATTGTTTTTGATTTCTCAGTACTGTTTTGTTTCTATACGATGACGCTGATGATGCTGTACGATTTTTTCCAAATTCCCATGTGCGTTAAGTTGGCAAAAGACTAAAAATGGGTGTACACAAATAAACTGCATACAGGGAAGCCAAACATTTGTATGCACATTCGCAGATTTATTGCGTTATTGTCTGCCTATGACATTCTGATGTATGTCTGTGGAAGTGAACTAGCTCTATGCATATGTAGTCTTACAAACGAGTGATACTTTGGGCTCTTACAAAGTGTAATTAAATGCGGATTAATGCTTTTGGAAGAATGTAATGAAGAAACAATAGTAAGACTAAAAGTCTTTGAATTCGGATAAAATACACAGCCAGGATTCTAATGGTGGCAAAGAAGGAACTACGACAAGTGCAACACTTAAGTGAAACAAATTAAGACTAGGAAAAAATACATATTAAGAGGACATTTAGTAGATACACTTTCATAAAGAAGTAAATGAAAGGCGAAGAGGGAAACTTTTTTGTTATCCAAACACATTTCAATGTATTTGAAGACTTTCAAGAAATAAAAATTTTATTAGAATATTTAATATGAATGAAATTTAAACGTACATTTTCAGCCGACAAGCAAAATCTCTTTAATATACATGAGGATACGCTTGACAATAAATTTTGCAAAATATTTCGAGTTTTCTTTGTTATGATAAACTTAAAAATAAATGTATATTTAACATTTTCAAATATATTTTATGATGCGTACACAATTGTAAAAATAGTTCATGTATTAGGTACTTTTAAAAAGCTCTTAAAAATATATTTTAGATTTAACAACTTAAAAATATAATCTTGAACTATTCATAAAAATTCCATGAGAGCATATCAACTTCAAGGCACACTTACACAGCCACATTAATAATACCGCAGAATTTTAAATATTTTGAGGCGTAAAATATACCCGCAAGAAAGTGTATCTGTGTGTTTGGTAGTGAAGCGAAGTGGAGTTAGACACAACATTAAATATTATAAATTGTTTTGAAATATCTGGCTCATAAAAAAAGGAACAATAAATAAATAAATAAATAAATAATAATGAAGAAGAACCAAACCAAAACAAACACATACCAAAAGAGGCTTAAGGCCTATAAATCCAAGTTGCAGTGGAACACAAATTCACATGTGAAGTAAATAAATTTTGCAAGATTTTAACTAAAAAGAAAACATTCATTGAACCTGAGAGGAACAGAAGGATCACAACAAGAGGATTAAAAGTAGTTTTTATATTCTCAACAAGCACATGCATACACATATCTATGTATGTATAGGTTTATCCATACATGTATGTACGCCTGTGTGGATGTGTATGTAGGCCTGTGTGTTGCATGTATTTATCTAGAAGTAAGTTTTGGCCACTGCTTATGGTTGGCAAAACGTATACAACAAGCATGGATAATGTGTTTAAGTACCGATTAAGGGCCTAAATAGCAATTGATTAAGGTTTCTGATGAAAGAAAGGGATTTTGTGAAAATGAAAAATTGAGTTGTCATATACTTCTTCTATGGCCAAATTGAAAGTAAATTCTTTTGTTATAAATATTATTAATTCTCTACCTCTTTTGATCCCTTCGCTTCTGTTTAATTTATTACAAAAAGTTCAGTTGATTACCAGAGTTTATGTGTTTCAATAAATATCTGCTGAAGCATTCGTCAATACATATCGTTCGTGTCATGTAGAAAGTCCCTAACTCGATTTTTTTGCCAAATTTATTTTTTAGTTATTTCCATTCATTTCACTTAAATACATCAAAACTAATGGTTTATATACTGATAACTGCATTGTAATAATAAAAGTTTCTATCGTGTTTTTCCTTCTCCTACAAAGTTCGTTAGAAAGAAAGAAGGCCCTTCTTACACGAGACCAACGATATATTCTTGTGAAAATAGTCACAAAAAAAAAAATAAAAAGGCCATATACCTGTTGTTACGCTACGAATCTCGCTGCTTTTTCACAGTTTCCTTATTCTATAATTTTGGTTATTTTTCGTATGCATTAAACGAACAGATCCGTAAAAGTTGCAGAAAATTGAGAAAAATCAATTTTTTTTTCCAAATATTGCTTCCCACTATTTTATTATATGCTCTGGCTGGGCTCCTGGTAGTGAATGGAGAATATTTTACTAAACCATGACTAAAAGCTGCACACAAAAAATATCTTATTTCAATGAACTTTCTAAATTGAATTTTTTATTTGTAATTAAAGTTATTTTCAATATGTTTGTATTTGAAATGATTTATTTCTACGACTTCCTTGGCTGTCAGAAGTTTTCAAAACTCTACTCCATGCAGTTTTTCTCATTATTTTTCGTAAGAAATAAGTGCTGAAAATTATTGTAGACTAATAAAACTCCACAAATATATAAAGTTGCGCTGTCTATGCAAATACACTGTTTCTTGTTTGTATAAATTTTATTATAACATTTTACGACTGAGCTTACTTTGTTGCGTTTCCCCTCAAGATTTAATCGATTCTAAAATAAATGTGTGATGGTGTTATTTGAGTACTATTTCTTCTGCTTACTGTCATTTGTTCTTACTAGTCAATATTAGATGAGTTATTTATTTTTAGATTTAGTATGAGTATTATATTTTTAGTAATTGTATAGAATATTGAAATTTAAAATTCCACTTCTTCTCCTGTTGTATGGATCCAATAAGAATTGTTTGTTTTCTTGATATTTTCTAAAATTGGCGAGTGCTTCAAGATGTTTGCGTGCAAAATTTGTTTTCAATGTTGCTCCTTTTTCCCTGTTAAAACCTGCTAAAATATCCGAAAAAAATGCATTTAAAACAAAATTTTATTAGTGGAGTGAATAACAGCAGGTTGTTAAATGTGTATGGGACATTATTTTATAATCTACTATCTGCCCCGGACAAGCGCTGCTGTGACTGTTGTATCAGCTTCAAATATATTACGTTAAAATTTGAATTTTACAGAAAGAAGAATTTGATATTACATTTTACTTAGCCGACCCCTGCACGTTTCACTGTGCAAAATAAAAAAGAAAACAAAACAGCTTGAAATCACATTTTTTTCTTCTACCCGCGCCTTAAATCATGTTTTATCTCCATCGGTTAGATGGTTTCAAAGAGGCATATATCACCCCCTACGACCTCTCGTGGAAGTATTTAAAAAAAATATATGACTTATCTATCTTATCTAAATTTTATTAAAATCGCATAGTTAATTTCCTATATAAATGATAATTGCCTCCTCTATCTTCTAGTTGTCCTATTGAAAAATATATGTATATATTTAGCCTATGTGGCTTAGTAGACGGATACCTATCTATATTTTAAATTTCATTAACATATCGACCGTTTGGTGCAATACCGTAGTAATTGAAAAAATCGTGAACTGAGAAAAATGCATTTGAAGTTTTGAGCCATCTTTTTGATAGTATTTTCGTTTACTAAAGTTATTTTCTTACAAGGCATGTTTTTTAATGTTTTCTGTTTGTAAATTTCTTGTCATAAAGGAAATATTTCATATACATATGTATGTATATGCTAGTACATAGATTGTGTAATAACAAAATGCTTATAAAGAATAGAGTGGCAATTTGCGTGAACAACGAAAGCGTATGATCAATATTAATTTAAAACGAAACTATTTGATATCGCGTATACGATATCGCGTATACGCAGCTTGTTCGTCTTATTTACAGCGTTCTTGTTTTGCGTTTATTCTTCTCTGTGGCAAAGGCATTTGTTCCATGAATGTGAATTTACTTCAAATTAAATTTTAATTATTTTGCTCGACTATTTCGGTTACATAATGGTTTATTATCTGTATGTCTGTTTTATTGAGTTCGCAATAAAAAAAGAATTAATTAATGCCTTGTTGCCTTTGTTTTTTATTTTTTTTTTATTTTTATTGTCATTCGCTATTTGCCAACATCATCGTCCTCAGTTAAACAATGAATAAGTGAAAATAAAAGGATATTTCCAAAACATTGAAACAACGAAAACAATAAAAACAAATTCTACAAAATAATGTTGCTAACGATTGACAGACATTTATTATTTCAGTTAAATCAAGCAGTTGTAAATTTAAATAAAAATTAATTTGTTTATTTATGTGTACATTTTATTGTTTTATTGTTTTATTTATTTAATCTTCATTCCCTTTTAATGGTCATAATGTGAGCGTATAACAATGCAAATATTTTGAAACAATACGAATATGGTACCAATTAATTCAAATAACTTTTCGAGGCGAAACATTTTTTTGTATAAGTTTTCACTGAACTAAAAAAATAAGTGTTTCCTCCTCCCTTCCACTCTATGCTACATCCTTCTTCACTTAAACCTTGCGACAACAAGTGACACAAAGACACGCTACTGTACATCGGAAACAATTTTTTCAACGTGCAGGCTACTTGAGTCAGCGCCACCCTCATGTCAATATACATATTTGACATAATTTTTTACAAATTAAATATGTATAAACACATTTACTTTCAAAATATCTGTTGATTTTCAGGTGGACTAAACTACTCGTACATTATTGACTCATTTACACATCAATAACGATTCACAATACTTTTTATTGTCTTTCATGTACGTATGTAGCAAAGAAACACATTGTGCTTAAAATCATTAAAAAATAAATAATACTCAGTTAGAAAAAAACAGACACACACATGTACATGGTGCTTTTTTTCTCTTGACAATATTCTAAAACTAAAACTGCACACAGTATGTGAGTAATAATAATTCAGCTTTAAAAGCGATTTCTTTAAACGCAATGAAAAGCAAATAACA
Source organism: Dexiosoma caninum (assembly GCA_963924685.1). NCBI lineage: Eukaryota > Metazoa > Arthropoda > Insecta > Diptera > Tachinidae > Dexiosoma > Dexiosoma caninum. The sequence goes on along the minus strand of OZ004727.1, from coordinate 489,478 downwards.
TTTTATTTAAAATATGGATGCACAAAAGTACATGTGTTTAAATAAAACAACTTCAAATGTTAAAAGCTTCTGTACTTATAACAACAGCAACTGCATCATCATGACTTTAAAGCATTTTGTGAAAAAAAAGATGAAATAAAAATAAAATAACAATATAAAGTTACTTACACGTTTGTAGTAGAAACACAAATACTATTTTAAGTTTTAAACTCAAAGTGTATAACTCTCATACACTCGCTTGCACATACGAAAACTCTGCTGCCATTTAAAAATTGTTTGTATGTTGTAACTATTACAGCTACGAATACATTCATTTGTGCCGAAATGGAAAAGCATGTTGAGGAATAACAACAACAACAACAACAACTACAAGTTAATTCTATAGCAAATTGTTAGTAGTTTACTATTGGGATTATTCTCCAACACACACACTAACTTATATTTACACTTTAGTGCAACATACATATAACTACAGCAGAAGCATTATATACATTTTACAAGTAATGGTGTCAGGTACATAAGTATGTATGGACATATCTGTGAATGTGTGTATGTAGCAAATTTTCTTCTTTTTTTTACAAATATTGCAGCTAAAGATACAGTGAATGTAAAAAACAACATTGGGGAAGATATTACGTTATTGCTAATGGCAATTGCATTGACTGGAACTGCGTTATACATATTGAAAATAATGTTAGCCACAAGTGCGTCATATCGCTACAAGTTTCTAACAGAACTCAGGATCAGAAATCTTTGCGCGAATTCACTGCGATAACTAGTAACGCTAGACGCGAGAACAAGATCCGCTAACTATTCATGATCAAAGATAAATAATCACAAAAAGCTTTTCCATTATTCATTCAGAAAACACTAAACAACATGGAATTAACGCCGAATTCTCAAACGGCTGCAGCATTTTTAGCTCCAACTGTAGGAAATTCACATGTTATTCTCGTTTTAAAATATAATGCGTTTTTGTTTGTGGGTTACTTTTAAGAATTCCAACATTAAAAGGAATAAACATAAGAAAAATGATTATGAACAAGTACCAGCAGCCAGAGTGTGGTATCATTTTGAAATTGAAAAAAATCTATTGTATATAAAAATAAAAGTGCTAGAATGGTTGCTGCAGCTGGGTTATAATATATGAATTTATTTTTTAAATACACATGCATACACACGTATGCATAAATGCACTCACTCACACGAACAAATGATTTTATGCATCTTTCCTTAAGAGCTGGCGTTTTTTCTGAAGCATGTTCAGTGAGTAGAATATATCACAATATTTTATTTTATTTCATTTCATTTTTTCTTCTTGCAATTTATTTGTTTTGGCTGCATTTGTATTATTCCTGTATTGCTGTTTGTTATTTACTCTACATCAGGTGCATTGAAAGTTCAAAGTGCATTGAATTCTGGAAGTTTTTATTTCAAGCAGAAAAAGTTAAGTATACGAATAATTAAACATTTTTTTTTAAACAATACAATTTTGAAAGGAATAGTTATTATCCTCTTTACTGCTGCATACAATGCAAATCTACTAAATATCTGATCTTGTAAGATGCATAATACACATTCTATTTCGTAGGTAGTAGTAGGAGGGTCATAACAATTCGACAACAGGGCGGCTTTCGGCACACTGTTAATATATTTTTAATCTACATATTTTTGAATTAGACGATTTCGAGAGTACTCTGTTAACTGCATAATATATTTCATCATGTGAATTCTTCTGGAATTCTGTTGTTTCTAATTGTAGGCGTGTAACAATTTTTCAGTAGATTTAGAATTTTTTGCAAATTTTTTCAAATCACATAAATGGTCATGTGATTTCGTATAGACTGTGTGTAACTTTCAATTAGTTGTACAACATTTCAAGGGGCACGGTTAATGGATATACTTTATTATATTTATATTATTGGCTCTTATCTCGTATACATATGTATGTACACACATAATATTGTATGGAAATCAAAATACAGTGTGGTATTGCAAACAAACCCCCTAAAAGCAATTCAATAATATCACCCTTAAGATTGTTTTTTAAGACCTTCAGCTTTAAGAATTAAGAAACTTTTCCATGTACGAATCAGAAATTATAAAGATAATGGAATAATGCTGAAAGACTTTAATTAACAGTGACTTAAGAACAGCAAATATAGACATCAATAATATCGAGAAGTCAGCAAAAGTAACAGCAAATTGTAATTTCCCTAAAAGGGATTAAAAAAAGACATCCCAGAATAGTATTAAATATAAAAGTTTTAAGGCTACATTTTTACCACAAGCACTGCGAATTAGTAAATCATTTTAAACATAAATTTAGTTGTATGGGGTAAACATATTCACAATATACAAACGAGCACAAGTTTCAATGAAATGTTAAAAAATTGTTGGCGTCAAATATGCAAATTGAGTTTTTCTTCAAGTGCTTTCGAAAAAAAGTGTTTCATAAAGTTAGGCAAAAGCGACAGTAACTCCATCTTTCCTCTGGTCACGTCTGTTTTCGTGTCTAGTGCATTGCGAACAATTTTGTAACGGCCATCTTTCGATGATGGTAGTTTTCATATTAGAAATTGGTTTTTATTATCAACTTGTGGACTCGGTCCGCACTATCGAATAATTTAAATTTTGTGTGTTCTTTATAACTAGATTATTATATTTGCAAAGCAAAATTTTAATAAATATTGTACTGTTTAAAGTATTTGTGGGAAAAGGGAAACCACCCTGCTGACCGTTCATGGCTTTAACATTTACATAATTTCTTTTAATAACATGTAGAGCAATAGAAAGTAAACTAAAAATCGTCTTAATTATCATACAGAAGCACAACATCACAGAAACACTTCTCATGGTCTACAAAAGATATACCCGCAAAAAATAGTGATTGCGTGGAAGCATTTTTCTGCCTTTTATACATACTTATGTATACAAATATAATAGATATAGTAGTAGTGATGGTATTTTAATTTTTTGGCTTTCTAGTCCAGGATGTTTCTTGTTTGATACAACAAACAAACATAAAAATCGGTTAGATAGTTTTGGAGAGACATATGTATATTACGCTCTCTTCTGGTCTTATTTAAAAAAAAGTATTAACTTTTTAAACTCAAATATATTCATGTTTCATCAAAATTGGTTAGATAGTTGGGGGACGTTATTGTGAATTTGTATGAATTTTTTTCCTTCACAATATTATGAATTGCATTCGATGCTCGATAGCCAGCGAAGATCAAATATCGAAAGAACTTATAAAAGGGGCCTATGTGACTTTTTAGACTCAGATATATCCATGTTTTCAATTTCATCAAAATTGGATAGACAGTTTTGGTTTGTCATATATACAGGTAACATAAACCGTATTAGAAAAAATAAAAATTTATATTTTACTAAAAATATGAATACTCTGAAGTTTTTAAGGGATTTAGTAAAGTGTCGTATAGTCGCATGTTGTAAAATAAAAACATAAAAATATGACTGCTGAGAAAAATACTTTATAATTCAATCAGCTGCTGAAAAATAAGTACACGTTTCTTGTCAAAATGCCTAAAATAAGCGCAGCAGGAGAAATGAAAGCAAGTTGTGCGAAAAGTGTATTTTCTTTGCAGCTGATTAGTTACAGTAGAACATTAGACATACAGTAAAAAGTATTGTAACTTTATGATGTTTTTTTGTCCGTTTCGAAACCAACTATTGTGGGAATAATATCACATTACGATACCTAGTACATCCCACAAATGTAATTTAACCATTTAAGTGAACATAAACCGAGTCCTTGTACTCCTTTGGGCACAAACCATCGTTGAAATTTCATTTCAGAGAATTCATAGAAAGGAGTTTTCCTAATTTCTAGCGAACACTATGATTTTTGATACTTTTTTTCCAGTTTGGTTTGTTATTCTGCTACACACAGTCCTAAAATATTTGATTTATACATTTATATTATATTTTCATTCAATTGTGTGCATGTGTTGGTGTTCATATATTTACCGTTGGGACAACAAATCATAAAGTTTATGATTTGTGGGCCGTAGCTGTACTTGAGAAATAAAGTTTCTTTCTTTTTGGCTTGTATGTTTTTATTGCGAATTGATGTTAAATTTTCTTGTGATTTTTGTTTTTGTTGATTTTCTTACTGACGACCTTTTGCTTTGTATGTCCGTTTTTGTTGATGAAGATGCTGACTTTAACATCATGTTGCTGTGGTTGGCTTTTGTTTGGCAATGTTTGGCAATTGTAACACATTTATTAACATTTTCTTCAACAAATTTCATTTGTTGTTATTATTTTTAAACACGACATTTTATTTACTTTTCTATGAACGTTTTCTTATATCGGTAATAATATATGTAAATTTTGGAATGTAGAAATTCGTATATGAAATTTGAAATTGTATGCAGATGCATACATAAAATTATTCTTTTTACTTTTTTTTTTAAATCTTCAAAATATTTCAAGGTATTTTTCTTTATTTTTAAAATTTTTTTTCATGTTAATCTTTTGTTATAATTTTTTTATTCCGAATTTAATCCGTTTTTAGCTTAACGTCCACTCGTTTTGGCATTATCATTATAACTGAAAATTGTATTCACTTCGTTTTTCGTTTTTTTCTTCTTTCAATTACTAAAACGAGCCTCACTTCAGATGCTGCTTCCTCAGATACAGTTTTTCGATTGTTGCCTTTCCAAAGGCAGAGAAAAAAACCACAAAAATGATTTCTAAGTTTTTAGTACAGTGGCATTTTACTCCCAAATTGTAAATAATGATTTGCCTCAGTTTTAAAGAAACAAATATTTAACAAAATATTACAGAAATGGAGCGCATACTCATTTTAACCGCAAAGTATACAAAATTGTGTTCTAAAGAGAGCGGTTGTTGAGAATTGCATTACAAGAGAAATGAAATGGGACACAATGGTAATGAAAATTGTTCGAGTGTTAATATTTTTATAAGATTTTCCTTTTAACATTTCCCATGCATGTATGGAAATAAATTCTGAAAAGCGTTATAGCATTCATGTTGTGTCCAGTATGGCAACCGGATAGAGTATGCAGTACTAATTTTCTTTCATTAGTTCCCTTCAACTTATTTGCTGTAATACGAGTAACGTTTGATTCAGTATAATTTTCTTAAAAATGCAAAGAATATTTTTATTTGCTTTTGAACACACTATATTTTCAATGTTCTTTCTTTTAATACGAAAACTCTCAAATATCTCATAGATACTAATTCAAGTAATTTGATTTAAATAAGTTAACGTTTCACAGCAGGAAGATATATTTTTAATTTTCGAATATCACGGAAGGAATTTTCAATTGATATTAAAAATTTGGTTCAACATTTTCAATTAACTTCAACTTATTATAGTTCGGTAAAATGTTGTAAATTTCGTGAAGCCCCTGATGACGTTCGCCATACCTTTGTTGGTTTATGTTTAATTTTATTGACAATTCTTATACTTCTTCCTATTCATTTAACGCGGCATGAATAAATCTGATACCTAATGTTTTTAAAATAAAGAACGTCCACATTATCACGATTTGTGAAAATGGTTTTAGAGATAATTTGTTTTATTTTACTAAATGTGATATCGAACTGTCCCGGAGGTTTAATTAGTGTACTTGAATGAGTGTAGAAGATATTAATTGCTTAAAAGTATTATTTTCTGCGCAAAATCATTTTAAAAGAATTAATTTTGCCAATAAATGTGTTACATTTTTCACTAAATCGCCTTAAACTCTTGTAGCCTTTAATAGATATTTTTTTTCGTCTTTCTTTTTTGTTAATTTGCGCTGCGCATTGTTGACGTTAAAAGTACCAAAGTGTAAAATAAAATTACAATTAAAAACAATCCTTTTATTATTCCCTTATCACATGAAAATTACAATAGCAAAGACAACAACAACAACAACATGAACAATAATAATAACACAAACAGAAAATATGATTGGTTGTATTTTAAGTAGCGCTTCATTCATTCATGCCTGATTTTCAGTCACCATGAATATAGAATCGGTCAGCAGAAATTGACACCAAAATAAAAAATATTTAAGTAACTGCAAAAAGAACAAAACAAAAGCAAAAAGATTTGGAAAGACAAAAAAGTATCGCTTGTGCTGTTGGCATAATTTGTGGCAATGTTTTATTAGTCCACTGGGAAGCATTACATTTTTAAATGATTTATATATTCGTGGTTAAATTGAGAACCGAAATGAAGGATGCCAACAATAAAAAAAAAGAAGAACGAAGATATTTAAAAAGAGAAAGGGTTTTCAATAGGGACAAGTCCCAAATAGAACAAAAAATAGGAAGAAGATTATTAATTTATATTTTACGCTCGTATCCAAATAAAATTTATTTTTAACTCAAATCACGTTAAAAAGATATGATCTTTTTAATTTTTCTATATTGCCGAATTTTATTTTTGTTAAACTTTTCCAAAAACTTTTGTTAATAAAGTGTTTTGCATATAAGAAATGTACTCGTGACTGCTACCAACGATATGAAAATAATAAATATTTCATTCCGAAATGTGTTCATCCAGCCAGCAAAATACTCCCACGTTGTCTCACTCAGACGATTCTGAAATTATTCTTAGAGACTTTGCATTCTTCGAATTCGATTCCTTCGATTTCTGTCATATTTTAATTTTGCGCCGAGCGTTAATTATAAAAACTAATAATAATTGACTGAAATTGAAGCTTTAAATTTTTGGAGAATTTCTGAAATAAATTATATTGATTTTTTGTTACGGTTTTACTGCACTGCCAACGATCTCGCACGATATCGTTCTGCCGCTTAACAATAATAAAATTTTTATTTTTGTTTTGAATGGAACTAAACTACCGAACGATATCGAGTAACACCGTGTGCCAGACACTTAATGTCCACCGATCTTTTAACTTTTAGAACGCACGTACGGGGCGTTTTTGTGTAAAAGTAAAATAACTTAAGTCGCCTTATTAAACTGTATTAAGTTATTTAGTAAATATTAAAATTTACATTGACGCATTTGATTTGCTTAGTGGATAATTTTATGTGCATAAATTTTCTTCTTTGTTTTATGTGATAAACGCGTGGTGAACAAGGAAAGAATTGCCGCCATGTGACGAATGTGAAATTTATGCCAAAAATGCAGATGAGTTAATATTCTGCAGTCAAATATTCATAACTTATATTTAGTTCTTTAGCAACCGAAATGATTTAATTATTGCTATTGTGCTCGATTTTAATTGAGTTGTTAGTTCATAAAGGGATACGGTTTTTATCGCAACATTAAAACATTTCATCGAACAAAGGAATGAGGTTTTTCTTTGTTTGCTAATGCGATTAATTTTACCTATTCAAGGTTTAGAAAATATATGCAGTGCATTTGCTTCTACATTTGTAATTCTCTTAGGGACTGTGTATTCTCTCAGCGTTAAGGCGGTTTTTAGCAGTTCTTGTAAAGCGACGCCAATATCATCCGTTCGGTATTCTAAGCCTCACAGATAACAGTGTGTAGTTGCTAAAGACACCAGCACAGATTGTGCCTTCATTTTGTTCAATATACGATGTTGTGCAAGTAATTTTGCTATTCCTTGAAGATAATGATGATGATGATGTATTTATGTCTTGTGCTTTTGTGAATGTTGGCTTAATTGAATTGTATTAATCCAATAGCATTATCTGAGAAGAAACAGTCAGGAATACAATCTGCAAGCAAGTCTTTTATTTGCTTGCTTGTCCTTCAAATTATAATCAAATACGATACAATATTTCTTTTCGGTTTCAGCGCTGCATTATCTTGACAGAAAGCAGAAAATTGAGAAAATTCAAATTCTGTGCTTGGATTTTGTTGAGTGATGGTTCTTATTTTAATGAGATTAAGTCTTTTTTAGTTCAGCTAATAAAATCACGACTTTAGATTTCGCTATTCAGTTTATTTGACTTTGCTTTTGTTAATGAGTTATTAACCCATCAAATGTTTGTTATAAGTGTTGTGTGACTAGCAAGTACAGATAACCTAAATATTTAGGTTCGATATAAAATCTGCTTTAATTCAAAAATGCTTGAAATATTTAGTATAACGAAGTACAACTCATAAGCAAATTATTAAGCATTCTATTTGAATGATTGTTCTGGAATTGTCTTCATAAAGCAAGATTATTTGACGTGATGTTTGTGGCTGAAGCCTTCAGGATTAATCCTTTTTTATATTTTTTCTTGATAATTTCATGTCTGTTGTTGCCCTTCACATCTCCATACACATGCATTTATTCTTTTATTTGGAATTTTAATCGCCTTTATTCACATATCCAATAACATCAATTTGCAATCAATGTTGTTTTCCTATGTGATGTGCTTTTCACCACAAAAGTGATTCTTTTTTTGTACGATGACAAAACAATAGCAGCAGGGTAAAATCAAAAAACCGAAAAGGATAGAGGAAATACTAGGAGAACTGTGTTTACAGCTTGTATTTGTTTTTGGATATACGTTTAATGCTGTTCGCATTTATTGGAATTCAGACATGTAACTCACACTCAGATGTGCACCTCATAAAACAATTAACAATTTGTTTGTTTCAGTTTTACATGGCACAAAAGATTTTCTGCCTACTTTCGTAATCCTTAAAGTACAAATTTGCATTTAACCGAATGCAATCAGTTGCGCATATTCATCTGTGGAGGAGCACATTTTCGTTCATACAAAAATTATACCCAACATTCTGAGTGACATATGCGTTTATAATTTTGCAAGTGTATGTCGTGCGTCGTAACAAATATGATTTTGTGGTACAACCAATGGATAGAATGATGTGCTTTGTGCCAATATCTATTGAAAATACTATTGAAAAATTCAAACTTTGTATTGTTTTTTTTCTACAATAAGTTGATCTTGCCTCACTCTTTGAATCAGTTGCTAAAGTTGAGTCTCAGCACTCAAAATGAATGGCAACAAATTAAAGTGAATGTAATGAGGAAATTCAATTAATGAATGAAAGAGACGCAATTTTAAGTTTTTGTGGAAATTATTATTTATATTTGATTCAGGCTGTTCACACCTCAAATCAAAAATACATATATTCTTTTTTATTTAATGTTTTCTTGTACCGGCAGTGAGGGGATGAACCCTACACATGCGATTCATAGTGCTGGAACTAGAAAGTAAGTTTTTATGAGGGATGGTAGAGGGTAGAGTAGTATTTATGAAAATTCGATTTGAATTTTCTGAAGTCAAAAAACTTCTGCAGGGAGTTTGTTCCACATACGCGCTGTTCGGCAAAAAAACAACCAAGTTTCTCTGTAATGCGTAGTGCGATTCGCTGCTAAATCGACCATAAATGGAAGCGCTCTTAATCGAACATCACAATGAATTTTTCATACCACTCATAATTACAGATGAGGCATGTGTCGATGTGTTAGCATGCTACATTTGGTCTTTTGAGCATTAAAATCAATCATGTTTACGTGACCCCACTCCGATATTTTTGTGAGGTCACTATTTAGCGAACCATTCATATTTTTCCTGATCAGCACGATCCCAGTCGCTGTCGGCCTACGATTTAATGAATATGCCTGAAAAATGCTGCTGTCATCTGCAAAAGAGTGGACAGGGTTGCAAGTTTGACATAGAAGTTCATGAAGAAAGATAAAATATAGGGTAGGAGAAATAATGGAGTCTTGCGGTACTCCTGAATTAATCTGGAACTCGTTAGAAGAGATTCCGTCTATAACAACTCTTATAGAGCGATCCCAGAGAAAGCTCCTTATAATTCAAAAGAAGATATCGCCGACATCAAAAGCAATCAGTTTAGACAAAAGTGACCCATGCTACACTCTGTCAAATACTTTAGAAATATCTAGAGCCCGCGCCTTACTTTCGCCGAAATAGTGAAGGGGTAGGCACCATTTTTCAGAAACGAAGGCCAAGAAGTCACTCGTAGAGCACGCTGCACTGAAGCCTTACCTTACTGCCGGAATTCCATCCGTCCCAAAAGACTTGCTTATGTTGAGGTCCACTAAAACCCTTTTAACTGCTCCAGCTTGAAAACATAACTATGGCCACACTCTCGAAGGGACAGTGGCTGGTTGCTTTCCCGCAAGTGAGAATTACTTGGAAACATTTCAACCAGGAGGGAAAATGTTATTCATTTAAACACATTCATACGTATTCATACTTTCAAGTGCACTGGCATATACATTTAGCGTTCATTTGTGTGTGCCCATACACCGACATCTATTCATACGGATGGCTAAATTATGAAACTTCAAAATATACCAGTTCGAAATATGAAAATTAATTCTAAATCACCTTTGCAATACTGACAATGCCGGCAGCTACACCAATAAATGCAACAACAGTAGTAATGTAAAGGCAAATTCAATAGCCATCAGCAATACCATCAGCAACAAATACCCCACTGGCACCATTATCTGTACACAAAACTGAAATTTTACCATCATCGGTAGCCACTAACAAAATCTTAGTGTTTTTAATGAGTGAATGGGCGAGCGAATAAACAATTGACCGAATGCACAGACACACTCCCACTCACACACACACACACACACCCATTGGAAATCATCAAATTAAAATCTCATCACTTTGCACAGGGTTTATTTATAGTATTTTACATCTGCATATGCATGTACGCGTGTATGTAGGCATGGCTACATGTGGGGTTTAAAATATACAGATTTTTAAATAAGCAGGCCACTTTTTGGTACTTTATTTGGTCAGTGGGCGACGGGACCTTTCGAAATGTTTGGGCGAAGCAACCACAGGCAACAGAAACAAAATGCTAAATTGTATATGGGACCACAGCTTGCTCTACAGCCAATTTTTACCAAATAAAAAAAAGTTTTGTATTGAATAGTGTATAAATTATTTGCATATGTCAGCAGACATACTCGTGTATGCGTACATATGGACATTTATTAATAATAAGTTGAAATTATATTGGGTGCTTCTTTTTTCGCTGGAATCATTTTTATGGCACAATAAGTTTATAATGCAGTGCATTCTAATTTATTGTGCAAAGTGGAAGCTGATTTATTTCTCATATTAAACTGGGCGTTTTAGCAGAGACTGCGAAGTATATTGTCTGCTGAAAACAAACACCCGATGCATTGAAATATTGAACCACCAGCTGCTATAAAGAAATAAATATATTCTGCATATAAAATAAAAGAAAAGTTTCTTGTCGTATTCGAATTATAACCAAAAACATATCTTATCAACATTATCGCATACGGAATATTCGAAATGCTCCTGCTATTCTCTGGTTGTATTTTGCAAATAATAAATACTTGTTTATTACCACATTATGAACGAGTTTTAATATGTTGGAAATAACTAAATAATCATTTTATTCATCTTAAATTTTAAATTCATATAATGAAAATGTTAGCAGAAATTTATGATAATGGTTTTGCTTTCGTTCTCTGGACTTAATGGCGCTACACAAATTTGATAATTTATTATGCAGAGAACAGACGAAATTGAAAACATTTTCTGCAGTATTTCATAACAAAAAAATGTCCCTATGAGTTCCATCGCCGTGCTTTCAGTATTGACTTTTACAATCACATGTTAATTTCATTTTCAAAGGCCGGCTAACGAAAAGTCCTAAAACACCAAATACCAACAACAGAAAATTATGAGAGGTGGTGTATTTGCGTGTGTATTTATTGAAAACAAATGTGCAGAGCAGCACTCATCAGTACATTAATTTTTACATGTGCCTGTGTAAGTAGAAATGAGAGCAGCGAAACAGGACTAGACGTTGTCATTATTAAGGACGAATATATTGCTGAATAAGTAGCTGTTCTATCTATCAAAATCAAAACGATAAAGAGGAGGATTTCTCAATGCTCCCACTAATAAAGCTGGTTCGGTTTCTTTATATACTGCATTAATAAACGACAAACAGAGGAGCATAATGGATTAAGGTGGTCGTGGTGCATTCATTATCATGAGTTCTCTTAATTCATTGTAACATACTATAGTCTTCTTACGTTCTGCGATTCCAGATCAATCCATCTGATGACAATTTCTTTTAAATATGCAACTCCTTTGATTTTGAAACATATCGTGTGGTTCATAAGATATTTAGTTTTTTTCTTGAACCAGAGCTCAATGGAACTACATGGAAAGAATAGTGTAGGGGAGGGATATGTGGTGCAGTGGCAGAAGGAATGGAGATATATTTTCCAAACAATTCTGCACTTGCACGGTTTTGTGAATTTGTAGAGCAGAGTTCGTGCGTCTCAGGTGTCATGTTGACGCACGAGTCATTTTATTAATTATATTACTTCGCAGACGTTTGGTGGCTCTAAAAACCGACAGAGAAAGGCGCTGTGGATGCAGACACAATAGACAAATTTGAACATCAGACTTCTGGTCGCAGAGTCAACATGCTAACTATTCACCCAGAAGCACACCTACTCTATTCCTAAAATATGCAAGTTACTAAAAGTGATTGCAGCTTTAGATATTTCTATAGTATTTGAAAAAGTTATTCTCTTAGAAAATTTTAGTATGGACGCCAGCATTGGAAAATATTAAAAAAAAAAATTATTTATTGAGTAGTTAACTTTGGCTTTATTAAGTTTCATATTTAATCTCTTGACATGTTATAATTGCAGGTAATAATAAAGAGAATAAAAAGCTAATGGGCTAAAAAAAAGTATCGTAGACAATGTATTTATAGAATTTACAAACTGTTTATGACAGCAAACAGTAATTAAAATAATTGTGCATAAATTACAGATTAACAAATCGCAACAATCAAAAATCTATTTAAATACGCCAGCAACAAAAACAAACAAAGCGCCAGCAACAATTCAATACAGATATACATATGTAGATGTATGTATGGTGTATGTACATAAGTATATATATATATATATATATATATACACGTTTCACTCACATATACTGCGTACGATAGTAATTTATGTGACTGTGAAAAAAAAATAAATATTTTAATATTGAAAATGTATTCATGCATGCACATGAATGAGCAGGACACATAAACAATTGACAAAAGCAATTAACACAGTCTAAGTAACGAGAAAGGGAATATGAAAATGTTTTATGAAACAAGACCAGTAAAGCTACTTGTCATAAACATATTTACGAAAACGCTTTTAATTCTAAACAAAAACGCAAACAAAACAAACCAGCCGTTGAATGGAATAGCAAAAACAAAAACAAAAACAACAACAACGACAACGACAAGAACAATAGTATCACGATAACTAAAAAAATATTTATAGTTCTATGCAAATTATAATGGCGAGTGTTGACAAAATATTCAGAAATAAAATACAATAACAGTGGAGAAAATATTAATAACAAAATAATAAAACAAGAATAATCATTTGTGGATTTCACAGTGCGAGTGCGTCTTTCATGGCAACTAAAGGATTTCAGTACTGAACTGCTGTAAGTTGGTTCTAAGTATGAAATGCCTGCATTTAAGTTGCCACCAAAAAAAATTTCTCATAAAAAAACAACAACAGAAATTACAAATAAAAATACATTTTTAAATTTTGCCATTTTTATCATTATTGTTGTTATTGTTTTTCTATTATAAAAAAAAAAAATACTGATATTAAAATTAGAAATCATAACAACGGAAATGGAAACAAAAATTATCTAAGTATGTACATACATACATACATACAAAAAATTTATACAAAATACGAGCAAAAAATAAAACCAACACAGATACAGAACGTGTTGGGTTGCGGGAAGCTGACGTAAATATTTGGAGCACGTTTAGTGTTGTTTTGCAAAATTTATTAAAATAATACCAATCAACACAGCTAAATTCATCTAATTTTTTAAAGCAGAATTTGAATAATTTTTAATTTCATATATTAGTGTAAATATATGTATGTTCGTATACAGTGTGGGCAAAAAGTCGCCATGGCGTTTGCAAATCTAATAACTTTTTCGTTTATATTTCTTATTACGACTATTTTTTCCTTAGCGCCGGTTCAAGCAAAAAAAAAGAGGAATCAACTTTTGTATGTATAGTTGAGGAACTTCAAGCTTATTTCCCATGGTAGCTTGGCGTATCGTCCAGGACACAATGTCCACGGATAAAGAGAATATTTCCATATGTTATTATAATTAAGGACATTACTTCGCCGTTACATCCACAAAGATTTCTTATATAGCCAGCCTTTAGCATAGCCTAGGAACTTTTTTCGCAATTGAATTTCTCATAACGGAGTCATCGCCAAAAAAATTTTTTCATAGCCGGCCTTCGTGCATAGGCAACCCTCATTATAGTTAGCAAAGCCGTTGATGAAAATATCTTAGAAGAAAAAATCCTTCAACCTCTTCGAAGGTGTGCTGTGCAAGAAATCTGTAGTAGCAGCGCCGTTTCGGGAAATATCATGGTGGCGAAAATCTTTAAGATCGATCGACCATCATATTCACATGCATGGCGAGAATTATTGAAAAGTTGTATATATCTTCTTTGACAATGGATCAATTATTTCATTTAATTGTATTACAGAGGACATATTTATTTAGTCGAAACAATTTCGTAACAAAATATCCGTATTTATTTGTAAATTTCTTTTTGTGTGTTCGTAATAATCCTTTCCCAAAATTCATTTTGTCTTTCACTGTTCCCCACTGAATATGTGCATTCATTGTATGACACGTTGTAATGTTGTGATATTTTTTATATTCAAGCAATCAACCATAAACATTTATCAATGAAGTTATGGAGTAGCAAGCATTTACTTCTTCAACTTTTCAAGTACATCAACAACATAAACAACAATGTAAGAACATGTTTTTTGCTCACACAAATCTACATACGGGTTCATACATACACATACTCGTACATATATACTGCAATACATGCATGTGGGGAATGATTCTAATATAAGACGTACCAACATATCATTTGATTATGATAAAATGTTACTTTGCATATATTAAATGGACTTAAGTTGCCTTAAAACAAATAAAGTTTTTTTTCTTCTCCTTAATTTTTTTTCTTGCCCATTGCAATTTTGTTGTAAAGTACTTTATAAAAAAGCAAAAACAAAAAAAAACTAATGAAAAACTAACAAATTTAAAACAACACTTACACATGCATTCATGTACATTACACAGAGTCGTTGTTTCGTGAATGTCTGTTTGAATATTATCGTTGTGATACATGAGCCTTTAGCAGGCAAACAAGAACTAGATGTTCACCACTGACATTAACATACCCACATAAATACATATGTACATATGTATACTAACATACACAGGCTGTACATATGAAACACACATTCGCACACACACACATGTATATTTAATACAACCAATAACATTATGTAGCTGTTGGCATAGCCCAGCAAACCCACGATATGAAACTGAGACCGATATCTCATCAATATAAAAATTAACACAATTTTTCCAATCACTGCAGTAGACAGAGGGAATTCAAATTTACGATTATTATTGGTAAATTATTTTAAATGTGTTTTATTTGCAAAAGAGATTGATTTCAAATCATCATCGAGTCAGCGAGAGACATGCGCCTTTGCTGGGTTAATATTTAATATATGTAAGTGAGTACGTGCAGCCGGATTACAGATTGCTGAGTTGTGCTTTTTACATGAACACGAAACATGACATGATGAACAACTCAGTATGCCAGTTCTTACTCATGTGTTTATGAAAAAGCAAAAAATTACAAAATAACAATAATAATAAAAGAGCATTTTGAAATATTGAATGCCAAGGAATAGAAAATGTGTGTGTGTGCTCGCCCAACTCAGACTGCAAAGTATTTTTATAATGATGGTGCCTAAAGTAAGCCTTAATTTTTCGTAACAACTTCGACAGAAAAATTGGCATTTTGCGAACTGCAACTTTGCTTTTCTGAGAGCATTTGCTGCTGTCAAGAACAAGATTTCATATCGATCTATGAACTATTTTTTAGTTTTTGTTTTACTAATTCCGACTTTGATTAAGATTTCTGAATATACGTCATATATTTTTCAAACTCAAACTACATTAAAAATCATCCTAATTATTTGTTTAATTATAATTAATCTCTAGATTGGAATTGGTATTATTGTAATTACCTAAAGGAATATGGTTGACAATGTTTATGAGCCCCTGTATATTTCCTCGATTTTAGTTTGAAAATCTTTCTTAGAGTTTCCTTCTTCTAAAAATAAGCATTTTTTACACAACTTCAATAATTTTTTTTTAAATTTGAAAAAATTTTACCGTCAAGCTTACACTGCTACGAAATTTTTTAGAATCGAAAAATTGTGCGTGAACATAATGTGAAAAAAAGAATGTCACACCAAATAGTGGTGTTCCCAAAATTTTCCCCTCGCAATAAGAAGTAAAAAAGTTATGACAATACTGGGCATCGCACACATTGTTAAATAACGTTTCCATACACATAAACACGTAAACAAGTGTAAATGGGTACGTGTGCTGTGCAAAAAATTAAACTAGTGGGTCCAAGTTTAATTTGAACTGATGCTTTTATTAAACTTTCAATATGGTTCTTGTTATGCTCCCTCCATCACTTGTTTGACTTCTCGTCATCACATAAGTTTGTTGTTATTGTAATTTAAGCACAAACATAAACATGTTGTATGTGCTATAGGTTCTTAATGTTGCTGTACGAAATAGATTTTTCTATATGTGTTTAAGCTTATTGTGGCTAGAACAAGGAAAGCAAACTTGTATTTGATTTGGTTTTGTTTTATTTTGTTTTCTTCTCCTTCTTCTTCTTCTTCTTCTATGGAATAAGAAGGCAATTCCGAACTCAATAGCCTTCTATAATTAACTGCTTAAAGATACTCTCAAGAGCTTCATAAATCAATTTGTTATTAGATTTCTAATCTGGTGTAAAATGAAATAAAAGTCTCATAAACATTTAATTCCTTTACGATTGTATTCGCATAACGCTCGCGTTCTTGTTTTGAAAAAAAAAAACGGAAAGAAAGTGTGTACGTATGTTTTTCTGTGCTTGCTATTTCACCAACAACTTTTCCTCTATTAACAACTTTGGTATGTTTTTTGCTGTTGTTGGAAAATGTTAAATGAAAATAGTTGCACCCTTAGTGATGGTAATAAATTTTAAACTTGACTTTTATATAAAACGCGTTTTTTACTTTTTCACTTGCAGATTTGTAAAAATAACAAAGTTTTTGTTTCATGTCCTTGGAGTATTTGAAATGGCACCAGTAATAACAAAGAAACAACACCAACAAACATTGATGCCATTATGTAGGAATAGCTGCGGAGCAAAGTTCAAATTGTAGCAAATTTTTTAGCTTTATTTTTATTTTTATTTCTTTTTTGCATTTGTTTGAGAAAAATTTCATTATTTCTTTTTTGTTCCAGCAGTACTTTCTTTTTTCTCATAAATAACACATTGAAAAAAGTGAAAATAATTGCTGTTCTTTTGGTATGGTGTAGATAGTTTGTTTTAGTTTCATTGAGGTCTGAAAATTGTTATTCTTTTCTTTTGACACAAATCAATTTATTTTTTTTTCCAAGAAATGGGCTTTCATAGTTTTACACAGAATTATATCAATAAAACGAAAAGAAGTGGAAAGTTTAGGGAATTTTTTTTTGGTTGTAATTTTCAAATGTGTTTTTGTATTTTGCTCGCATTGAAATGTGAAAAATGTAATTTAAAAATATTATATAAACTTTTCTCTTATGTTGCGGTAATTCTACTACAACTTTATGATTCTCTATTTCCAATAATTTGCAAAGAAAGCAAAAATGTTTGATTTTTGTCTTCATTTAACTTGAACAGTGTAGTACTTATTTTGCAAGGAACATGTTACAAAGTTTTAATTAAATATCTGCATAACAATTTTAAATTTAATAGGAAATTATTGCCACAAAAAAAGTGTATGTATTTTTGTTCAAATTTAATAAGTAAAATTCCGTAGTAATTGAACTAAGCCCTAAATATTTTATTAAAATAATTAAATGCAAAATGTAAATAGAATTTCGTTCGTCCTTAAACAAACTTCTATGAAAATGCTGCAATCGCTGGTAGGACTTTGATCTGGATTCAAAGATTTTTAACAAAGTTTATGTATATAAATACAGGCTGGCCCAAAATGACCGAACGGGTTTCGAGTTCAAAGAGCCATTCTGTTCCTCGCAGTGGGCGCTGTGGCTCCATCATGTTGGACCCATACTAGCGGATGGTTTTCCACGGCTGGCCTTAAAAAATTCTTCCAACATTGTCTGATATGTAACACCAGTAATGGAAAGGGCGACACCGTGTTCATTTTCAAAAAATACGAGCCAATTATCCTTTCCGACGAAACACCGCACCAAACGGTACACTTAAGTGAGTAGAATTCTTGCTCTTGAACTGCTCTTGGATTTTCCATACCCCTTTTCACGTATTAAGGAACTCATTCAGTTGTAAATGGGCTTCGTCGGTCAAAATTAAATTATGAAAAAAATCATTATTTTCTTCTGAAATAAAGTTCAACGATTTTGGCACGTTGTTCAACTGCGTATTGTTCCACTTTAAATTCCACAAGCCTTCTATACAAAATACTGCAAACAAACAAAAAAAACACTTATAACAAAAAAAGTCATAGGGAATTCCAACACCATTGCTACTTTTGACAACCCTGTATATCTGATGGCTTAATGTCCTCAAACACAAATGTGTTTAGTTTCCTTTGTAATTAAATGTATGTCGAATTTATTAAAAATCAATCATCCCTTGCATTTGATAAAAACAGGTCATATGATCATATGACTGCAACAGAAAAAATGCAATTTCTTGGCAGTGGCCATGCAACCAAGTGAAAATTAAACACTGAATGCATAACTTTAATATGTGGCCAACAGAAGTCTTTTCTACGTTTCAAGTGCTTAAATTTGAATAAACTTTTAATTTTACATATTTCTATAGTCTTTTATCTTCTGCTCATTACTGTTGAAGACATTTCAATTGTCTAAGAGTGGTTCATTGTGCTTGATTGTAGCAAAGGTTGCAACATGAACCTTTTCATACCCGTATATTATAGATTGAAATTGGAATAAACCTGAAGCTTATAAATTAATTAAAATTCAATAACAGTTTTAATCTTGCTTGATTGCCTCAATGTTGTCCTTCCGCCACTTCATACAAACATCATGTTTTACTGTGAGTCTCAATGCAAATCACTGTATACACAGAGTAAGTATTGGTAAATAAAGGAAAATTACATCTTTTTACAGTAAATATTTTATTTTTTCTTTTGCAATATTCGCCCTTCTTACAACTACAAACAATAACGCTACAGCTTCAACAGTACGACTCTTTTTAAGATCCCCAATAAGGACTACTGCATATAAAAAGGACAGTAAGAGAAATAAATAAAAAGTACTGCTATATTATCTGTGGAAAACAATGTCAACACAGCCACAGTTATTTACTTTAATTGTTTTACATTTTAATTTCATATTTTATACTCTTTGTGTGTTTTCCTTCGCATGGCCAAATGTTTTCGCTGAACCCAATGAAAGTTAACCAAAGCTTGGCATGTAGGCTTGGCCATTCTGTTCTGTAATAGCGACTACGATTGTTTTAAAACGTTCATACTTGTGGTTGAAAGCGGAAGAGGGTCAGCTATTATAAGAAAATATTTGTACAATTTTTTTTATTTGCAAACAAAAATTTTGTTTATTTAAAAAATAAAAAATCACGTGCCACATGCCCTGGAGACTTGATGGTATTTAATTTGGGTTCTGTTTTTTCATTTGCTAACTCGGAGTCGTACCTTTTCTTTTTTCTTTTTTCTTTATTTTACGTCTACAAACTAAACAAAAACTCCAATGAGCTATACAAAATGAAATGCAGTTTTAAATAAGTTGTATTTTTATAATTGTAGTTTTTAAAATGTGGAGGTTTTAATATTATTAGTCGTTGCTGGTCATTGTTGCCATTTTACAAAATCGAAAGTGCATTGGAAAATAAAATGCTAAAAAAGAAATTTTGCAGGCGAACTTGGCGCTAATAACTTCTAAATAAATGCTGATATTTAATGAATCAGTGATTACTTGTCATATAGTTCAAGTAGTTATCTAAATAATAATATAATAATATCTTTTAGTTTTAATTTTCTTTTGACTACGAGATTTTTTCTTAGACTTGTGCTCAGAGAATGCCCCCTACGTATGGAATGTGTTGTACAGGAAGTAGTTTATGGGTAGGAAAATATAGGGAGTAGTTAGTGTTTGTGGTTGTCAACATCGGGAAAACCTCTGTAGGGAGTTTCTTCCACATTCGAATAGTTCGACTATTTTGTATTCGAACTCTATTAAGAAAGCTTTTTTTTATCTATTTTTTTAAAAAGTAAATTAAAAACAAAAGCAATTAACGGAAATTAATAAACTTCCGACTTTAGAACTTGTGTTTCATTTATGCCCAACCGGATGTTCATTGTTATGCAAGATGCAAGCAGACGTAGTACAGAAGAGTACATAAATATGCATAAACATGCAGCAAAATTTAAATGAATAAAATGCAAACATACATAACAAAACTTTAATAATATTGTGTTTAGTTTT
This sequence comes from Dexiosoma caninum, assembly GCA_963924685.1. Lineage (NCBI taxonomy): Eukaryota > Metazoa > Arthropoda > Insecta > Diptera > Tachinidae > Dexiosoma > Dexiosoma caninum. The sequence goes on along the minus strand of OZ004727.1, from coordinate 468,910 downwards.
ATCAGTTCTTTATTAAAAAAATATTGCGTTTAAAGAGTGGCGAGTAGGGTATTCAATTATTCGACATTTTTAAGAAACCGTTTTTCGAACAGTTCGAATATTTTAATATTAAAAAAACCGTTTACTGTTTAGCAAATTCAGAAAAACCCCGTTGACTGGTGTTTTTATTTAAAAAATGTTGCAAATATTACGCAGCTTTTAAATGATTTTAATAATGACAAGTTTTCATAATTCATATGTTATATAAAAAATGTTGTAACCATGAAAGTAAAAATTAAATAAAAATTATTTAATGTTTACATGTCATTATAATCCAAAAAAAGTTATTAATGCAGAATAATTCTTCATATCGACGTTTATCTTGTATGAAAAATTCATGCAGAACTCACTTCAGAACTCACCTCGTGACTGAAGAATATTTTTTTATTTGCCCATTAAGAGGCATGTAAATTGAAAACTAAAAAAGCACGTTTTTTACAAAACTAGTTTTTTCTGAATTATGACGTTGTTGAAATAAATGTGCAATTTATTTATTTAATACACATTCATATACATATGTATGTATGTACGAGTATGTATATATCAAGCCTTTGTTGTAAATGTCACAAAGTTCAGCTTTAAAATTTTTGAGTTAACCATTTTGCATTTTTTCTATAAAGATTTAATTTTTTTTCTTATTTTATTTTCAAGATTAGATTTAACAAATACAATGGTGATAAAGAGGGGAATATTAATCCATGGTTAATATAAAATTTACAATGAAAAAGTTTGTTTTTCTTTGGTCGAACAAGTGGGAAAAAATTTTAAATGAAAAAATCGGACTATTCGTCATTCGAGAAATTAACATTTATAAAAACCGACAATAATAGCACTGGAAAAACTGGTTCGAAGCCCGGTTGTAAAACCGGCCTGATCACCCTAGTTAGGAGTAAAAATTCTACATGTTTGTATGTCACATCTTCTTTAATTTTATATGAAGTCTACAGCGAAATGTTCTTCAAAGAGCAATAAAGCAGCACACAAAACAAAAAAAATAAAATTCTAAGAGGAACTTAAAGTACCTACAAACCATTTTGAAATTGAAAAAAGTGATGAAATAAATTGATCCTCTGAGACGGAGATGCAAGAAATTGGATCATCATTTGCTAACAAATAGTGAAAAAGAAATAAAATTTTCATTTTTTAAAGCACCATCATTAAATAAATATTTGTGTTAAAAAACTTTTGTCTATACAGTTATTAACATACGAACGTGGATATAAACATACAACTAACTACAGTTTGAACTTTACATATTGACTGACAATCTGTAACGTAAAATATTTACAAACACGCAAACACACGGCAAATATGAGCCCATGGAAGCTTCAAAGGTATGATTTGTGCCCTACACTGTTCAGTTTAGTATAAGACTTTATTTGCTTATTATGGGTTTCATAAATTGATTAGAATTAATTTCATTGCCAGTTTATGTTACAACATTTAGAAAGTCGAGCGGGCATTTTAGACTCTCTACTCTTTATCCCGAAAATATTTATAATGTGTTGAAATTTGGATCCAAAACTTCAATATTGTAATCTTGTGAGAAGTAGACAATTATGATATTCATTGCATATCATATATTTCCTGAGGGCTAATTGTTTTGCTTGCCTGCATTCTTTAATCGATAAACATTAAATCCCAGCAAAAAATTAATTTCCAAGGAAGTGAAGAATTTCTTAATACTGTAATCCGGAAGCAGTGCAAGTGTGAAACATTTGCAATGAATTTTATATAATCTTGTGCTAGCGGGATTTAGTCGATTTAATTCAATGCTTTAATTCTTCTCTGAAATACATAGATTGTTAATCTTTTCTCTCAGAATTCATTAATATGGAAATTCATAAGCAGTGCAAAATAATCACATTTGAATCTTTTAGAAGCTACGAATATGTCACTTTTTAAGAATGACTTCCGTTTTTCTTTTTCGTGGAATAATATGAATATGTGTGTTCGATCGCTTCTTCTTCAGTTCACTAACCCTCTAAGAGACTTCTCGATCAACTACTTCCCAATTCCGCTACTCATTGAGTTTCATATCGTTACAAGTCCATGGTGCAGCTAAATACATCCGTTCGTAAAACAATATGTTGAAGGAACGCAAATTGAAAAATAAATATAAATTGTACGAGTATATGGGAATTGGAAAAGTATAAAAATTGACAAATAGGCAGACAAATATGCAATAATATTAAATTTAATGATGTGCACATAATAAAGTGTCAAATATCAACAATATGATGACGATAATGATGATTATAAATTTATAAAGTAAAAAAAAAGAAAAACAAACGAACATGGATGCAAACAAGCTACAGCAACGTCTGATGCTGATGATGATGATGGTACCAACTTCCACTGTTAACTTCTACTGTTCGTTATGATGACAATTGCGACCGAATGATTGCCTGTATAATCATGAGATGTATTGGCACACCATAACATTTTATATTTGTTTATTACAATGCAAATGTACGAGACTATTACACATACATACACACGTACACACTTGTATATGTTTGTTGTAAAAAAAATTCTCCTCAATTTCGAACATTTTACAGCGTCTGTATGTGCATGCCTGTGTGTGTGTGTGTGTGTGCCGACAATAAAATAATTTCAACAAAAGGGAAACAATTGTAAATGTCATACAATATTTAAGTGTGATGTAGAAGTACGAGCCGAAACTCTGTTACACACATTCATATCTACACCTCTACATATACACATGCATATGTATGTATGTATGTATGTATGTATGGCTGTGCATATGTAAGCGAATAAATTTTTAACAATAAATTGTATTCGCAAATTGTGTCAAATATTTGTTATGAATCTGCTTGTATTTCTGTACTGAATTACTGAGTTTGTGTTTTCGATAAGAAATCTGAATATGTACATAAAATTTTTTTCCTCTTAGACGTTTGACATGAATAATTTTCGATGTTAAATAGAATAAAATTTTTATGCCTAAATAAGTTAACAAGTAATAAACAAATAATTTGAATTTTTTTTTTATTGTCGAGTTTGGTAAGGAATTATTTTTTTTTTCTTTTTAAAAATGTCATGGCGTTTTTTATTTTAAATTTTCTTTCCATTACCATGCTGACACGTTGATAAAAGAAAGCAGACCCTAAAATTTAAGTACCGCTGCACAAAACCATTTACACCCAAACATTGTCGTTACCATAGTGCAGCACTCTGAAATAGCAGCACTGTCTTCTTGCTCACACCGATAAACAGCATCAACCAGAAACAATAACCAGACAGAAAATAGCTCGTTGTAGTTGTTGATTGTAATGCAGTAGGTCGTAAAGTATTTAGTTTTTGCTGTAATTCTCTTTTACAGTTTCTTGATTATTTTGGTGTGTTTTTTACTTATTGGGACTGCAAGTTAAAAAATTACTTTTATTTTTTTCCTCACAGCTTATGTGAAAGATTTTCCAGTAGCAGACTTGGAAACTTTCGCACTTAAACTATAATTGCTTGCCAATTGTTAGAATTTCAAGTTACAATTTGGTCCAATTTAAAGGATAATAATAATATTATTTTTCCTTTTAAAACTCCATATAAAAGCCCTTTAAAATATTCTCATGATATAATGAAGATAAAGAAGAAGAATAATTCACTATTTAATTTCTTTCCAAAAACATACAAGTTTCCCTAATTCCCCGATACAAGTGCAGCGTGACTTACGGTGTGTTTCCATTTCACATTTGAAGACTTGCTTTTGTTAATAGTCCAGATGTTATAAAATATATTTGGGGTGCATGTGATCAATTTGTTTAACCAATTTTGAAATTTGCATCAGTTACAGGGTTACATATTTTTTACATTTTTTTGCATTTTACACACGCAATAAAACGAATCTCCCTCGAACTGTATTAAAAAAACGTTTTCCGTTTTAAGTTTTAAATTGTGACTATCAAGTACATGTGTATTTTATTTTCCTTAAAACAGGCAATTAACATTTCACTTTATATTTTTGTGACAGTTTTCGTGCCTGAAATCTGAAAACGTAAACAGAACTTTGCACAATACTACAGTTTGCTTTTATTGCAAAAATTCCATTTTTTACAGAAAAACAAATTGAGATATTCTTACGCTCAATGACAATATAAAGCAGGGCATACAGTTGAAAGAATTTAGCAAACAAAAGTTTCCACTTCCAATAGACACAGAATTGAAACCATAGAAATCGTTTCACAGTAGATGAATAAAAAAAAATTAAAAATTAAGATTGCATTTTATTGCAAGCTTGACATAGATTTTGAACATTAAAAGGCAATTCTGAAAATATTTGCTTGGATATGGTTTAAGTTTCCATTTAAAAGTTTTAATGTTTAGTCTGGTTTTTCCAACTTCTTTTATATTATTGAAATAAGAAATTGAGTTTTCTTTTACATATAAATAATTATCAAATGTATTCGTAACTCTAGGAAACACCTTTTCATTTTACATGAAAAATGCAAGACGTCGGTCCCACTGTGCATTACTACTCACATGTCGATATCAACTAATGGGTGCATAACACCTCGTTTGCATTTTTGAGTATTTTAGCATACTGTGCCTTTTCTCTCCTGCAGCAACTGACTCACTACTCCTTCCGATGGAAAAGAAAAACATAATAGAAAATAGAAACTAATCGTATTCTGGCAAAAGTGAACAAGCAGCATATTTCTCAAATGATTAGCACGAATGTTAAACGGCATCTGTTTGATTGCACACACTCTGCGGTTATTAGAATGTCAAACTCATGAACAACTCAATTGACAACCGATTTGTAAGTACCATAAAATGAAGCCACTTTTGTTTTAACTTGTTTCAGTTTCTTCAATATTTGATTACTATTTTTTTTATTTCGAAAATAGTAAGAAATTAATTATCTTTCAAATTTCACTGTTGACTGACTATAATTTGCAGACTGGTTGTTAACGCGGACAAGACAGAGCTGGTTCTCTTCACCAGGAGGTATAAGCCGGAGAGCTTTGGGTTTCCTAGGCTTGCTGGGGTGGATTTAAGAGTAGTTGGGGAGGCGAAGGACCAGGGTGTTTAACTGAATAGCAAGCTATCCTGGGTGAGGAACAGTCGGTAGAGGCTAAGGAGATGAAGGTGCAGAAGGTGGGTATCATGGCTGCCATGAGGAGCGCACCTAAAGCGGCTGCGGACCTCAACCTCCACTTGCTGCCCATAGAGGTATTCCTGTTGGATAGGATGGCAAGGAACGTGAATAGGCTTATGATGCATAAACTATTTGAGGGGTGGGCGGTATTTACTGATGGATCGAAAACGGAGGTGGACACGAGTTCTAGTGTCTACGTGAAGGGAACTGATATAAGGAGATCGTTTGGCCTTTCGGACAAGTGTAGTATTTTCAAATAGATATTTTGGCGATATTGAGGGCCACGGAGATGGTGGCTCAAGATGTCACTGTCACTGTCACGAGAAGGTGGTAAGAAGGTGGATATAAGAGGCTTCATTATAAGGATAGGCTGATTGTAAGACGGGTGATATTGTGTGGAGGCGAGATATGTCATCCTCTTATTCTTCTTCCACTCTACTCTTTTCTATTCCTTCTACTCTATCTTATTTACTCTTTCTTATATCTTCGATGGTATTGACCATCAGTCTGGGAGTGGAGGTGTCCTAGTGATACTGGCGCACCACCCTTCTTGAAGTAAAATTATTATTTTATTGTATTTTCAAAAGGACCTGCGCCATACACTCGTATACATATTTGTATCGGAAATAAATTTAATATTGGCATTGATATTAAAGCCGATTATTCTGTAACTATGTACATATACGAATATATACATGTATGCACATACAAATACGAGTACATTTATTGAGAAGGCGAGGTATCCTAGCAAAATTAGCATTGAATTATATTCACATTAAACATGAATTTAAGTCTATTCAAATTGTCGAGTTCTCCCTGCTGTTGCTTAACAACAACTATTCCCAAATTGTATTGATCCTTTCTATTGTTATTGCTGATTAATCAGTTCTATTTATGTCGTGCATATGTATGTGTGTATATTTTTTATATTATATTTCTCGAGTATAATTACTTTAAGGACTGGGATGAATTTTTTAAATAAATTCCATAATCTGCTTATTTTAATACTTAAAAAAAAAATTGTAAAATATTTAATATCCGTCATTTGCCATTTGATTGTTGTCCAACTAGCAAAATGCTTTTAATAATGGTTTTGTATAAGATTTTTCTGTCACAATATCAAATACTCTTTGAAGTAGTGGTAGACAGAGAAGTAAAGCAAATATTAGAATTCATGGTGATTCGCAATGGAAATGATATCAGGCCAAATATATACAACACAAGCATCAGCAACTCCTATTAATAAGGCACATTCATGGCAACTAGAAAATATTAGCAATAGTAGCATTTGGTTTGAATTTGTACACAAACAGACATGGACTGTATTGTAAATGACGTTTGCGGTTTAGTTTGTGACACTGACAGCAAAAAAAAAATGCATTTAAATGAAAATTTTACTTTACACAAACGATCATGTGTACCTGCATTTTGATTTATATCAGATTCCATTATTTAATGATTTCCACGAAGTTTGTTAAATAAAACCAGTTCAGTTCAATAGATGTACAGGAATTAAGTTACTCAGATATTTGCAGTCTTAATTACCAACAATTTCTAAAAAAAAAACATCAACTTATTTAGTTACGAGTACATATGAGTACAACTTAATTAAAGTTAAGTTATCCTGAACCAATTTATATTTATTGCTCTGTGCTAAAGCACATGAAATTCAACAATATTATTAATTCTGGACTTGCGACTAGTTTTCGCCGTTGATACTAATTTCATGTATGTGTACCCTCATTACAAATAGCAACTTGATCAACTTGTAATTTATAAAATTTGAATACATGTATGGAGAGGAAATAAGTATCCCAATAATTAAATAAAGAACTCTTGTGTCTGTGGCCAAGTCATTAAATATCGAAATAAAATAGAAACACACACATGCAAACTTGCATACGTAGTAATACAGGGCATTCAGCGGCGAAAAGAAGTAGTAAGTAGGCCTTCTATAAGGCCTTATTTGTCAGACCCAGGGTCTTATTATCCATACTCATACATTTTTTACAGCCACGGGCTATTGCGTTCCCTTCTTCAACAGGCCTGGTAGAAGTCTTTCTTCAACAGCATTTTGATTTAAAATTTTTTTATTTCTTATTTTGTCTTTGGAATTTGATTTTTTTTTTTTGTAAAGTTTTATCAGTTTTGTTGCTACATAAGAAGTACGGGCGGAATATGTATGTATGTACATATACATATACGTAATAAAAAAACGTAGAGGGGGAGTAGGTAGGCCTTTCATAAGGCCGTCCCGAGAAGGAAAGCGAGCATGAGTAATGGATCTAAAAAAATGCCTGGGAAGGTCTTACAGAAGGTCTTATAAATGAAGTCCTCCAAAAGTTTGCCGCTGGAGTAATATTATCTTGCAACACCTGTCAAATTATGGCATGTCATTTGCAAATAAAAATGAAAAAATAATTTTCTTTAAAATTATTTGAAGAGCTTATTATTATTTATTAAATAAAAGTTTTCTATTTAAAATATTACAATTTTACATGAACTTTCTTTGAAAAGTTCTTTATTCTGGTGTTTTTTCTTTCATTTTGGTATTTTTAAATTTCGAATTAACGCTGTATCTCTATTCCTTTAATAATTCAATTATAACAATCTAAGAAAGTATATTTCTTTGAGATATATTTTTTTAAAAGTAAAAAACTATATACGCAACCACGCACACAAGCACACATCTTCATATATACAAACAATAACTTGTGAAAACTAATCATAAATGGGATTCAAGGAATATCTTTTGTTACTTATTTTATACTTCATGGTTTCTCTTCATTCCTATTTTGCGAAATTTGGGAATGTCTTTTATATTTTGGGATCGTTAAGTAAATTGCAAACATATTTCAGTAGTCAGCAGGATACAAAACATAATTTACAAACACAAATCGGATTAGAATTAGACAGCTGGATGGAGAAAATATGATGGAAATAAAATTTTGTATTACCCTCTTTATATTCCTCTTTATTTTGTTTTGTTTTTTCTTTTCATGTTACAATTTTGTTGCGCGAAGCGAAAAGTAGACTTTTTTAAATTCGATATCAAAGAGAAGAAATTAGGCAACTTGCAGGCAACCATAATGACTGAATAGTTAAGAAAATTGCGCATCTATGAAAGAAATTTTCAAATTTCCGCAAGCGGTTTTATTAAAAAAAAAGTGAATTGCAAAACTTGAAATGCAAAAACGTTGAAAGAATTAATGTTGAGCAACAGGCAGTCACAAACCCGAACTGCATATGAATTTTATAAGTGCATCTCGTGCACAAGAATGTGCTTACGTTCTCAAAACATTTGCCTTATAATTGAAATGGCCTTTTTGACATTTCCACCCTAGATTTTTCTCTTTTTTACATCTGAGTATTTTGGGAGATGGGTATTTAACCAATCTTGGAATTCGTCTCTATTGGAGAGCAGGGGCGCTACGCTTCGTAAAAGTCTGTCTGTCATTATTCTTTTTATGACACGCTTCTAATTAGATTTTCTTATTATAGTGACACATATGAAATGTTCTCATTTATTCTTGTTCGTTGTTGGAAAATTAATTTCTGTTTGAGTTTTGTCATATGCAAATACATATGCACTTGACATACATACATATGTATGTGCATACTGTCGTACATACTTATACCATAACTTGATTACACATACATGCATTGACCTACTACATATACACCTGTGTGTCTATTTGAATCACTACTGACAAATGTTTTGAAATTATATACAGGGAAAAATTCAAATAAAAATGAAGGTGAATTTAATAATAAATAAGAGTGTTGATAAATAATATAATTTATTGAATTTATTTCATTTTAATTAAAAATTGTCAATGGTACAAACTATATATACAATATTTATGCACTTATTCATATACAAAGACCTGTCCGAAGAGCATTTAGTCATCCAAAATTTCAAACGGACGTCAAATCTCTTGCAAATAATTGTATAAACTAAATAACAACATTGAATAAATTGATCACCATTTATGAGTTCTAAAAACTACAATTTTAATATTTCACTTTTACAAATAATGAAATTTAAATGTATGTGAATGTTAAACAAAATTAATTAGTCTACAAAATTTTAAATGCCGTATTTATAAAAATATTTTTCTATTTAGAAGAGGTTTATTGGACAAAATTCCATCAATATATTCTATAAATCCAAAAAATTTTTACAAATACGGCAGTCACCAAACTGTCACTCTGTTCGTTTGCAATATAAAACAAAATCCATACCTCATACAAGAGTAGACAGTACAAACTGATTAAGTAATTTCTTAGCTTATGCCAGTATATAGATAGATGGGAATATATAATGTAACCCCATACACAAGAGTACATATATTTTTTACAAAATATATTAAGAGTGTTCTTATTTAAAATTACGCATTACGCCTTAATTTACGACGGTGAGTAGTATTGTCAAAATAAGTCAACGCATTAAGAAACGTGTTATCTTGTCACTTCAAAATCAGCAGCGTAAGCTGCAAAATCCCAGCTGTTGTGCACTTCGTTCGCAATTTATTAAAGTCTTCTTCATCAGAATATTTTGAATTACTTTTTGTGTATATTTATTTGCTTACAATGAATGTACATACAAGTGCATGGTGGTGTTCAAGGGCTAAAATGGTTTTATAATAATTTATGCGTTTGCTATGTCAACAATACCAGAAGGAGAAAAGTACACAATATATGGATGAAAGTAAAAAAATTAACGCAACACATTGAGCGACACAAGCAGCCAACTGCACATGCATGAAATAATAAAAATCACCAACTCAAGTGAATTTGCTTTTCTACTCTCTACAGAATGCCAACGCAAGTAGCGAGAAGTATATATTTTGGCATCACTAATACTGCTCCTTTTATTGTATTCACGTTGAATGGAGTTCAAACTAAAGCGAGCACCTGAATGACAATATTTATTCAAGTAAAGCCGGTAGGCATTATACCGAATTTCGTATAAAAATATCCAAAAATATTACAAAATGGAGACAAACGTAAAGAAACAATTGGAAGCGACAAAAACTTTTAAACTGAAAATTAAAAACAATATAAACTTTTGCTCGTACAGGACATGTTAAACGGATGCGTGATAAGTGTTTTTTTATGTGTTTATGTCCTCATCACCATCAGCGTCAACACGCAGTAACAGCGACAACAGCATCATCATCGTCATCAAAATTATCGTTAACGTCAACAACATGTCAGTGTAAAATGAAAAAAAAAGAATTTGTGCGAGTAGTCACTCAAATAGAAAATGCGTAGACAAATTTCCGTTTGATATGGTTTATTCTTGCTGTTGATATTGTTGTTGTTGTTGTTGTTGTTGTTGTTGTTGGTGGTGGTGTAGTTGTAGTTATTGTGTTTTAATACTTTTTTTAATGCTGACATTAAAAGGAAATGTCATTTGTCGAGTGTAATAACGTGCTGAGTACTTGGAAAATTAATTTTCATTAAAAATGGATGCAAATTTCGCACAACTTTTAATAGTTTTTTTTATTGGGACTCATGAATTTCAGTTGCTGTCACAGCATCATCATCCTAAGCGAGTTTTAAAGGTAAAGTTAATTTTAAGTAAAACACTTTAAAACATTTCTAAACGAAGATAATTTCCATAAGTATTTGTTTTTTTACATTAAAAAATTTTCTTAAGTGAATATTTTTCACCAATAAATTTTTTTATTATTGCCGTAATGCATGCTATAGGGAAACAGAAAGTTGCTGAGTAGAAACTCTAAAGTTCAAAATGCGAAAAAATTTTTAAAAGTCCCTGTAATATTTAGCTTTAATACAACATAATCCTAAAGCAAGTATTGAAAGCAACTCACTCTTCTACTTTTTAAAAAAAATCTTATTTCCGATTATATTTTAAAATTTTTAGTTTTTAAATATGTATGTATGTATGTGTGAATATATTCAAATTATAAACAATTTTTATATTATGGAAACTATTTAAACAAACACCTAACCAACTCACATATCATAAAATATTCAGAAATCATCCTCAACATCACCCTCGCATTCCAACAACTGTATATGAAAACTGCTCTTATTTACTAACACGTTTATTTTCATATTTGTTCTTACATGTGTGCGCACATATACAGTAAGTAGATGCTACAACAGCTTCTAAAATTTAAAAAAAAAATTACTTCTCCACAATTTAGCTACTCCACATGTACACCCACATGTACATGAAATTGTAAAATATTCTAAATAAACGACAAAAAAAAAATATGGGGAACCAGTAAAGAAGGAAGCAGTCAGCCATTAGAAGCTACTGAAATTCTGAACCTAAAAATAAAAGAAACTATCGAGGGATTTTCGACAATTTATTTACAAACTCAAGCGTATAGTTATCTAAAACTGTTTATGCAAAATAATGTAACATTATATTTTTATCGCAAATGCCATGGAGCTGCGAGACTTACAAAGTTCAAAAAAATACAACAACAAACAAAGTGTAAAAAAGTAATACTCATACATTAATATATGCTTCAGCAGCGGAGGAATTTTTCGTTTTAATAGGGTGACTGTTGCAATACACACACAAACACACACACCCACATTTCGAAACTGTACCGACCTGTTTCATGTTTCACATCTCCAGTAAATGTGTACGTACGTCTTTTAAGCTTTTGTTTATTTTGTTAGCATAGTTTTTGACTCCAGTTTGTTATTTATATAAAAGAAAAAACGCTGTTGCACAATTAAAAAATGTTTATTGTTGCGAGAAATATTCATGAATTTTTGTGGTTGCTACAAAGCTTTTTGCTTTATGAAAAGTTATATCAACATTAAAGATGACGCGAAAATTTCTTCTTGAGTTCTCTATTTGAGCAAATATGATTCGCTAGAATGATATTTGACTTAGAGAAAAACATTAAAAACATTTATTATTTACAATTATTAATTATTATTATTTAATTTTGTTGTATGCGCTCAATAGCCTACATGTACATTACGTTGATGGTAATTCAAATCATCTGCAGACCTCCAACAGAATTCCTGAAAAAGCTAAGAAATCTCACATGTTAATTTCTGTGATCAATTTAGCCGCGAATTTACATAAACACCAATTCATCTATCCCCAATCCCATAACGTAATTTCCTAGTTGCAGCATTGCATGTGTGTAGGGGTCATTATTATTAGAGAGATTATTATTTCTTCGGAGGAAGCGAAATGATTGATGGGATACGACGTTTTGTTTTATTGTGTATATCCGATATTGAGGTGATAATTTAGTTGATCTTTTAGCTGTATTAGTAAAGTACTACAAATACATTTTAAGGAAGCAAATTCAATAAATAAAAGTAATATTACGCAATATTCACATCCCGAACGAAAGAATGCATTCGGTATACAATTTTTTTAAACAAATTTGCTACATTTGTAGTGGTAAATTTTTTGCTTAAAACTGTTGTAATCAACTTCAATATCCTCATTACATGATTTTTTTTACTCCTCATATTTCTAAATAATTCGTTTAATTATATTCACTTAAATGTCTATTTATCTTGCGCGCTCACATGTTTGCAACGCCTTAAAAAAATTGTATTAAAGTTAAAAATAATATAAAAAGGCGAATATCAAATTTACACCATAATTACACTTTTTGAAATATGCTGGGTGTGATTTTGTGGAAATAATGCCTGCTTTTATTATTTGTGCAAGTGCCACAACTGAATAAAATTTCAGCAACAAATTAAAAAAAAAACGAAAAATTTACTGAGGTTTCAGCTAAAGAGGCCAGGATTATTTGGTGGGAGGGCAATCATAGTTGTTTCAATAATGGGTGGCAATAATGCTGCCACTGTGCCACCGAATTCGAAACAGAACCAAGTCGGATTCTGATTCTGATGCTGCTGGCAGAGTCGTCTGTTGTTATATGCTAATAGAGTGAAGTACAATTCACTACTATACGACAACATACAACAACTTTTATGAAATGTTAAAAAAACATAGAAAAAATATTCACACACACTCACTCGTACATATGTATGTATGTTACACAGAGTATTAAAATTGGTACGGCTGCTGTACGAGCAGCGTATTTAAAATTTGTATATCAGTTTTTTAAAAATTTTTTCCATTTCCCTTTTCTGTGAAACTTTTATTATTATTGTATTTTGTATTTTGCTGTTTTTTTGTTTTTTTGTTTTTTTGTTTGCAGTTGTAAGGTTTCGTGATAATTTGTAAATTATTACGAGTGTTGGCAATTTATGCACAAACAACATCCAGCATCATTGTATTATAAACTTATTATGCTAAAGGATTATCTGGTTTTGTTGTTAACAATAAAACCAGTTAAAAACAAAATGGGTTACTGGGGAGATGGCTACGCTATGATACTGGGAGAAGTTAATAAAGTGTATGGGTTCTGTTAAATAAAAAATAATTAGTAAGAAAATATAATGAAAGTTAAAAAAAGGTCCCTGTTTTAATGCACGAATTTCAACAAATAATAATAATAAAAAGTAAATGTTCTTTAAGATTAGGGACGAAATGTGTATGTGTGTGCGTGTCGTGCAGTTATACGTATTATTTTGATGTAAATTTCCATTTTTTTATTACTGATACGCACCGTGAGCCTGACTGCATGATGAAAAGTAGAAATCTGTTTACTTTGTATTAATAAACATTCAATAAATATTCAACCAAGATACATTTTTTTAATATCTCACAAAAATTGTGTGTCACGCACTATAGTGACAGCTCCAAGAAGCGACACTCACTGTCAGGCTGTTTTGGTGCGGTTATCAGCCACGTCTCATATTCACAACCGCACAAGGTGAAGCCGTTACTATTCAGTGGCCAAGGCATAGTCACTTCCGACAACAACTGACACAAAGACACACAAATGCACAGCGGAAAATTGCGAGATGTTTTTATGAGTCTGAAACTGGGGTTGAACCCAGGAAAAACTTTTCGTTTTGTAATCAACGTGCAGACTACTTCAGCCATCGTCACAATTTGGTCACATTTTTGTAAGCAATGTATTGCTTTCGACTGCTTTTAGTGCTTCTAAATGTCGATATTTATCTACTGTGTACTTGAATACTTCAAAGAAGTAGGCGTCTTAATCGTCCTGTTTTACTGAAATTTCAACATGCCATAAAGTAAAATGTCATATTTTTAATATTTTATAATGCGCATATTATCTTCTTAGGAATTAAAAAATTAAAAACAATATTCCTGTGTGTCAAATGTGCCATAAATTCGCAGCAAATGTGCACCGTCCTTTTCAGGAACAAGAAAAAAATTTGAAAATCAGGTCTTTTATGCGCTTCGGACAGTAAAAGTTGAATGTGTACGTATATATTATTGAAATTTTATTGTATGCAGATCTATACATGTTTGCATTCCCACATCAAAAATTTAAGCTCTTTCAATCATGTTGTTATTTGTTTCGATTTCGTTTTTGTTTTTAGTTTATCTCGTTGTGATTTTTGTCTACACAATGATGACAGCAATCACCTCAGTAGTTGCTGTAGTGGTTACACAATTACATACTTATTTACTTATATTGTTTACATTGTCATACCATTATACATACACATTGTAAAAGTATGCATGTTACTGCGCAATGTTGTATTCAAATAAACCATACGATTGCCTGACAAACAATGTAATCAATTGAGCGCTTTTAACAGCCACAATTTTTTCATTTTACATGCAAACATTTTTAACATAATTCCACCTTTTGTAAAATATTTGCAAAATAAGTTAGCAATTATCACATGTAATTTTTGACTGCCTCTATGTTTTCTATCATTAGCCCTTTTGAATTGATTGCATATGTAAAAATGACGTTCGAATTCATAAGCACTATCTAGCAATAAGTTAATAAAGATTTCAGAGATATTGGTTTGTGAATACTCGAAGTTAGAAAACAAATACCCGGGTGGTGTCTGGTGAAATAATTTAATTTTTCTAGGAAAATAACTTTCATTTGGAGGACAATATTTTACTTTTGTTATTAAAATTCATTATTTTTACTTCGAAAGCAAACAGATAAACAAACAAGATGCAGAAAGATGCTGAACAAATTCAGTCTTTAGATGCATTTTCTAATAAAATATGAATCAGTAACACAACAACAACAACAACGCGTCAGGCAGAATAGTGTTTGCATTTTGAGCCAGTCTAATGCACATGTACGCAAATTTTAACAAATTGAAGTGATAGCCCTCATGAAAATGTAGCTGAATATATTTGGCAAAATATTTTACAAGTATATTTCTGTATGAAAACAAGTATTATTTTTAAATGTGTTTGTTTCGTGAGTTTTAAAAGCAAAACAAAAAAAGAATATGAATGAAAATAAGAAACAAAATTGCATGCCTATATTGGTCTCGTCCATAATAGACTGACTGCCAGTGCAATATCGAGAATTGTAACAACAATTTATATATTGTGCATTGTTGAACCTCAATTTACCAATTTTTTTATGTCCAACCAAAAGAAAAAAGAATATTGTAAACATTGTAATTCGTCTGAAACTGCTGTGACTGCTACATGAAAATTCCACAAATTGGTAAAACTCATGAATGGTCAGAAACAAGAAAGAAAATATGAAAAAAAAGATTTTAACATAAAGAACTTCGGGTATGTTGAAAACATAACAATGATGCAGAATAAAATACAAATGTCAGTTAACATACCCAGCAGCAAAGAAAGCACTGTTTTGAAAATAACATACGCAAAAAGACAAGATTTAAAGCGAAATCTAACAATGCAGAGCACTGTGTTACACAAGCAAATATCTGTGTAGTGATTTTTTATAGCAATTTTTTTTCCTTTGATAAATACCGTTTTCCGTATTTTTAGGGCCGCATAAACCGTTAAGTTAACTCAGGCGAATATCAACCGACTTTAAGTTTTTCAATGAACAGGCCGAACAGAATCAATGGGAGGAGTGTGGTTAGTTTCAAAAATATATTCTCTTCCCTCCCATATATTTCTACCTGATTTTTTATCATTTGTAATTCACAAGTTTACTAAATTGTATTGCCAAATATCATTATACTTCTCAACTATCGAAGCTCTTGATATGATTTCGATTATGTATAGGTGCATTGCACTTTATTGTTTTCTTTTAATGTGCCGTGGAAAGACTCTAGCGGAACAATGAAGTAGAAGCGGTTGCGATTTTAGTGGGAAAGAAAATCAGGAATCTGTTAGCCATTCTATTGTCATACTAATTATAAATGAAAGAGATCAATTGGTAGAGAAAATATTACTTCATTTTAAAATATTTTGTTTGCAATTAAACAACTTTGTTTATTTCAGTGACATTTTACGAAGCTGAACATACCACGTGTCAATCGTATGTATCTTCACGACATCGAAATCATTTCATAGCGAACCTTATGCAACTTGCAATTGGAATTAATGTTTTTGCTGGGATGCCAGTAACCACAAGCAGACAAACTTTTACCTTTGACCGTTTACAATGAATCTGTTTACAAGTGGACGTACACACAGCCATCAAGTTTATGTAAAAATAAATATTTTCTGGTTCCCTTTCTACTGTTGTTATTATTGGAGAATTCGTTACCGTACCAAGGAGTATTAGTTATAACAACATGATATTTCACCCACATGTATTGCTGACGATATTAAATTTTCGAATGATATAAATTTATTTACTTCAATGTGCTACGAGTAGTTTTCTTTACCGCAATGGAAATGGCATTAAATTAGCAAATATAAAATAACACAACTTTAATTTTTTCTAAATGTGTATACCATTCTTGTTTTTCTTTTTTTTGTTTAATTAAAATTTTTAAAATGTTACTTTGATTCTTTCGTTTGAAACTTGTACATGAGAAAAACAAGAATGGAAGCATTGAGCAAATGTTGCTCTTTTCCTCTGAAAAGCTTATCTCTCCGGTATTGTGTCAAACGCATGTAAAACTATTTTAATAAATAGTTCTTCTGTGTGAGCAATGCATTAAATAGTTGTTGGTTTAGCGAGGGATGGAAACGTCTATACAATTGTACTTTGTGGGAGTTCGAATGCACATGCAATTAAATCATGTTTCTCCATAAAAATTGTAAAATAAAATAGAAGATAAATATATGCAGTTCCAAGACAGCAAAATACTGTACAGCACTGCACTACAGTGTTGCCGCATCAAAGCAAAGTTTTTTTAGGCTTTGTAAAAATAAACTTTGCCCTTTGTTTGACATTTTGATACAATTAATTACTTTCAAGATGGCAATCAGCATAACAAAAAAACATTTTTTTTTTTTGGAAAATTTCTTAAATTTATTGTGAATGTATCATCCAATTAAACGATGTGGAGTTTTGCTTATTGTATGCACATGGGTTACTCTTTTGGTACATTTTGGGGCAGCTGACATTGTAATAATCGACACAGTTGCATTTTGCAACACGACACTTTGTATAGTTGCTTTTTGGCGTTTTGAAATGAAATAATACGTATATTTCAAGATGATTTACATCTGCTGATAACCACACACACTGTGTACAGAAGCGCGAAGAAGGGTGACGATGAAGGTGTAGCAGCTTTCGAAAATATTATATTGTTCCGTTGTGCTTGTGTCGGGGTAATTTACGACTGTCTTTGGTTTAATTTGTGCTTTAGTAATTATCGCATATAATTTGGCTGCTTGGAATTTCGTGTACCTTAGCCTAATTAAAAAATAAAAAAAATATTAATTATTATACGATTCTTATTTAAAAATTGTGCTTTTTCTAAGTGAGTAATACTTATCAGTGGGTTTTTACTAATTTCTGGTCACAAATTTAAGATTCTTATGTTCAAAATTCATCGAATCAATCGAGAATTAAACGTTGAATATCGAATACAAAATGAAGTATTAAAAAAAAATAAACACAACAATCCATGATTTTACTTTTTACACATACATACTTCTTTCTATTTTTATATTTTCCTTCTTATCTACATTAAGTTGTCCATTGGCCAGCATACATAATGCATTTAGAATCAAAAGAAAAATAGTACTACAAGGACATGCTTTCCTCCGCAATAATCAATTTTATTGAGATTGTGTTTTTTTTTTAATACTTTATGAGAACATCATAAGTTATGTAACTTATGTATACTTTCTATATAATTTTTCCTTTTTTTTGGGAAAAAGCACAATTAAAGATATTGCCTAAAAAAATTCTTTTAAAATATTTATTGGTTTTCTTTAAGTTTGAAATTTCGGTATGCAAATGCTTTTCTCACTAAAGTTCTCTCTAGAAATTTTAGTATTTATTCCAAATATTTCTTTTGTTAATTTCGAAAACGTACTATTCCATTAAGTCTTTAGTTAATTATGCAATTTGTGTGATACAAGACAACACATAACATAACGAATATAATATTTAATAAGCTCTATAGTAAATGTTACAAGTGCTCTTTCAGTTAACAAAATGACAAAGATGCGATGAAAACTACAGACCAAAAGGCAGTCACTCTTTTGAACAGTTTATTTCAAATAAAAAAATATTTATAATTAAAAATTGATATCTCTAGTTTCCATGCCTGATTTAACTTATAAATTTGTTTTATAACATTGTACTGTTGTGCATCGAAAACAGTTGCAGTGAAATCGTAAAATATGTACACAACCCTTTTACAGGTAAAAGTCTCAGAGTTTAAGCTTATGCATTCGTTATTTGGTTTTGGAGCTCATTTAACATTTTATTTCTAAAGCCACATGTATTTTTCACCTGTTAACTAGTTACAACATTCAACTTTGTTTATTTTTCATAAACCTACAATATTAGTCATTAGATGCCATTACCTTAATGAATCTATTTCATCTGGGGATGTTATACAAACATACACATGCATTTGTAAATGATTTTTTACAAGGATGCACACTATTTGAGTAGATTTTTAATTATCATAATAACCTTAGTTGCTGTGAGAATATTCTTAAGAAGCATTGTGACTGTGTAAGAAAGTGCATTTGGCATTTTTTTCTTCTTCGGAAACACAATCAGATAACCATATGAATGTACGTATGTATAAATATAAGAGTATTTACAATGTTGAGAGTAGCGCAGCACTGTGCTGTCAATTTTGATTTAGTTGGTTAAACGTTAATTAATCGTGACTTTAATTTGGCCGCTTCATATTCGCTAGTTGAGGAAGCTGCCAAAAAGAAGACAAAAGAAAGCAGTTGTCCTGCTGAATCCAAATGAAGGTCCACTGCGAAGAGGTGTAAAAAGCTGGTAAAACACTCACTGTGCAGGAAACTTATGTGAAGCTTATACAGTTCAGTATAGAGACGTAGGCAATGTATTGGTGTTTCTGCATTCTCTGGTCGTTGCAACGGAGACTCATCCTCGCAGCTGTGCACAACTTCTTAACAACCCTCCTATCAATAGCAACAACCTTCGTGATTGTACCTTCACGTGATGACTGCCTTCGTTTTAGTAATAGTTATAATATTGGGTCATAGGATTGCACAATGCTCATATTTTAGCATAATGCTCACATTTTAGTTTAATTGGGATATAACAATATAGCAATGTGATTGCATTTTCACTTAATGTTCAGTATTCTTAGTTAATAAAAATGTTAATACAAATGGGTAGTCATAATAAAAAGAAGTAAGTGGTTGTCTTTATGCAAGAAGAGAAGGCAGAACTGGGCACTATATAAAGGCTCGATGAACAGATTCAGGAACCACGTCAGGTATGCGAAATATCCCAGCAGAAAATTATCGACATTTATAAGTAGTATAAGCTGTCGAAAGTAATACATTGCATATTTAAGAACAAATGCTGCCAAAATACACTAAAGTAAGTGAATACACTGTTCATACCAGTAGTAATGCTTAAAATAAGCATTCTTGTGCGTTTTTCTTTTTGGATAAATGAAGCAGCTCATCGCCAACAGAAATAATTCATTTTGTTGACCCCTTTACAAATATATTTCCATGGCAGCACTATCTTTTGCTAAGATGGGTCTTGGAAGAACTTCTGCAGTAAGATTGAGGGAGCCTGGAAGATCAGTAGACTGCGCAAAATGTTAAATGTTAAAACATCCGTAGTTAGGTAAGTGAATTTGGAGGGTGGCAACTAGTTGAACTACTAATAATGGGGAAATTTGAAACGATTTATTGCGATTTGAATGTGAATTAATTTCATCAATCCAAGTCTTGCAGTAAAATTAATCGATGGCTTAATTATTTTTGCAATTTAATATATGGAAAAGCACTTGAAATAATGGCAAAATTATAAACAATTACAAACTTGATTTCATTCATTTTGCATTTTTAATACAAAAAAAAATTTCTTTCAATTTATTTTTGTCAAATCGCAAGATTACAAAGTAATTCCAATAAGCTCTTCTACCACAACTGCACTCACACAAATTTATATTCACTCTATGTGACTGAATTCAATTGGAATTTGACTTAAATATGTATTTTTGTATGTGGATATCTTCATCAGGAGGTATGAGGTATAAAATTATTTACATTTGTTGATTGCAACAGAACAATATGAAACGAATGAGGCAGGCAATATGTACCTCCTAAGAGGTGTGCTTTTGTCTTTATTTAAAGTTGTTCTTGCCAACAATTCTTCTCAGACGAGTAATAAGGCATTAGTCGAGAACGTGTGCACGTATGTCTTATAAATCGTAATAGATTTAAATATTATATAATAAATTTCGCTTAAATTCACATCAATTTCTTTGAAAATATTATATCTGAAGCGAGTAATATAAAAGAGGATTTACTGAAATAGAATGCGTTATGTGAAGTGTATTATACAGAAATAACATTTCATTTAAAATATGAATGATGGCAAAACATATGCAGACACACACACAAATACACTCTTCAGCGGATGGCTGATAGACAACTTCCCCTCTTCTCGTTTGCAACAAACTGTATTTTCTCATTTTTTTTTCTTAATCTTATTTATGGCAATTTGCACTCAAAATTTGTACCGCTCGGCATGTGGCTTGATCCCTCAAAAAAAAAAAACATATTTTTATGATATTTTTTAAAAACTAGTGTGCAAGATTGTCTGCCTCGACTAGGATTAGTAAATGTCTCTTTTGAGCCATTACCCAAACGCCTTTGAGTTGATCCATTTGTTTTATTTTTAATATGTATAAATCGTCTATACACACATCCAGCACGATTTATATAAATTCTCGTTGGTACTTTCTTTTGGCCGCAATAACAATTTAGAAGAAAAAAATAACAGAATTCAATGCAAAAAACTTTTAAGTAACAATACGTTTTCTTTACAATATATGTATGTAATTCCAGCAATGATGAAAGTATTTCTAAAGGGTGGTTAAATTTCAAGGGCCGATGTTGATTTTGAATAAAACACAAACTATTTAGGAAATTATTGTAATTTTATTTTATTATGATATATTGGTATTACTCAATTATGTATGGAACAAAATATCGGCCAAATGGGCGCCGCGACCACGGCGGCACACCTCCATCCGATGGTCCAAATTTTCGATGACGCTGAGGCATAATTGAGTTTCTATGCCATTAATGTGCCGAATTATCTCATCCTTTAGGTCTTGAATTGTTGCTGGTTTATCGACGTACACCTTTTCTTTCAAATAACCCCAAAGAAAAAAGTCCAACGGTGTCAAATCACATGATCTTGGCGGCCAATTGACATCGCCATTACGTGAGATAACACGGCCATTGAATTTGTTGCGCAAAAGAGCCATTGTTTCGTTAGCTGTGTGGCAAGTGGCACCGTCCTGCTGAAACCACATATCGTCCACATCCATATCTTCCAATTCGGGCCATAAAAAGTTCGTTATCATCTCACGATAGCGAACACCATTCACAGTAACTGCCTGACCGACCTCATTTTGGAACAAATACGGCCCGATGATGCCGCCAGCCCATAAACCGCACCAAACAGTCACTCTTTGTGGGTGCATTGGTTTTTCGACAATCACTCTTGGATTCTCATTCGCCCAAATGCGGCAATTCTGTTTATTGACGAATCCACTGAGGTGAAAATGTGCCTCAGCACTGAAGATGATTTTCTTCGAAAATTGATCATCCACTGTTGCCATTTCTTGCCACCATTCTGCCCATTCACGACGTTTGGAATTCAAATTGAGTAAGTCTGAAATAGAGAAATGTCAAATAAAATTCGGAAAAAAGCTTGGCGTTTAGGTGTGGTTCACATTCAACATCGGCCCTTACAATTTAACCACCCGATATTTATGTTGCGAATAATGAAGAAAAAAATCTCTAATAGCACAATAAAGCAAAAGATGTGATGACACTCAATATGCTGATGACGATGTTAAACGTTCCATGTGCATGAGCAGGGACGGGCAAATAGTGTATTAAAATAAATGTTTAACATATACATACAAATATAAGTAGGCATGCACATGTGCAAATTTATGGAATGGAATGTTAATTCGTTAAAAAATTACACAGAAGAAGAACACTACACTGTGCGACAAGAATGAGTGGAATGTAACAGCAGCGCGTTTCAAGGCAACATTATCACTTTGAAAACGTTATCAAGTCCAAAAAATTTATGTAAGTTCTTCATATATTCCTTATAAAATATACAAGTAAAAATGTTCAGAATACTCACTCGTTCCTTCGCTACCTGTAATTCTAAATTCCATTTATAGACCACTTTCATTTGTGAGATTTTTTTTTCTTCCATTGGTTTTAAAAGCTGGTCCCAAATTACTGCATTCGATTCGAATCAAGGTTTCAAACAAAATTCTATAGAAATATCATTCGATTTGGAGCAAATTTTTAGCCAAATGAAACTAAGATGTACAAATACATATGTATATGAAACTGTGGACCATTCCATTTGAGTAGATTCTACTGTACTGTACCACTCGTTACATTTTTATGTGCTCTTGTTTGTAGATACAATTTCACTCATAGTACCACTTTGTGTGTAATTTTAGTTCAAGCAAAAAGTAGGAATAATTGAAGGCCAAATAAAGTAAGCAAAAGTACATTTAAGTTGACAAAGTTGTACGATTTAAACAAGAAAAGAATTATGAAGAAAATTACTATTTATCTTCTGATCAACCTTAAAATTTTTTTCCCCATTTCACTATTTATTCCTTTCATCCTCATTGAAATACGACTACAAACGCAAAACGTGTTCTTGCTTGAAAATGTAGATAAAACCATTTGTGTAGTCTTACAAATAAAAGAGAGAAAAAGGAAAAAGGAAATTGTTTAACTCGGTATTAAGTGGTAGTAAATACTGTAGCTGGTAGTTGCTTACAGTCAATGTTGCTACTGCTTCAGCTGATATTCACAGTGATTTTCATAGAAATGGTCTCGCTGGCGCTTGATGAGAATGTATTTAGCAACATATATTACATTGAAAAATCGTGGATATTAAGATGCTTTTAAGACTTCAACTTTATTTATTCAAATACGCACACTGGCATTGAGTGCAATCGTTCAACTAAAATAATTCTCGTCAAACAGGTTTCCTAATATAATGGAAATATACAAAAATACAAAAAATGCTCTAAAACTGTAAAAGTTGTTTTGTTTTGGGCGAGCATTTTTCTATTTCATTTTCATTTTTCGGAAAAAATTTTGAAAATTTTTCCCTTTCATGACATCATCATCTTCTACTGTTGAGGTACCATTTTTATTTTAACGACTATTTAATAATTGAAAATCACATAAATCGTTTTTTTAACAATACATCTTCTTGGTCTTAGCCTGTCTGCCAGAGTCTAAGCAGGAATCGAAACCGCCGCCTGTAGATTGAGAGACTACGGCTCTTGCGCTGGGCCACGGAGGCACTTCATAAATTTTTCTTGTCAAAATTCATGTGCACGACCCCACTATGCACAAATGACATACTGCTTTCATTATATGCAGACGAATTTAAAAAAAAAGTATTCTTCAGAACTAAATAAAGTCATATTTATAAATTTGTATTCCAAAGCACTTTTGCAAGCTGAACATTTTAAGTTGATTTTACTTTCTTCGTCAACTTAATATTAATATTAATTATTTTATTAGAAAATTTATAAAAACGCTTTTGTCATTGCAAGTAGCTTCTTCTTCGAATGCAAACATAATCGTATTTAAGAAATACATTTGACTTCACTAGCATTTATGTGTGATTTAACAAAACAGAAATTCAAATAGTGCATCTCATGAATACATTCAATAATTTTTTTCTACATATTTGTATCCCGGTTGCATGCATATTCAGATCAGAATCACAAACACAAATACAGAAGCAAATCCTTGCTGTTGGCAAACAAAAAAATTCGTCTGTAATGAGAATAATAAGTACTTTTTGAATATTATAACGTTGAGAAAAGAAATGAAAATATGAAAGGAAATCAAATATTAAGAAAAATGTAATCGCAATGTTGAATTACACATTTCACATATGGAAGTTCAGTGTGCTCGAAACAACTAAATTTTGATTCTATAAATTTAAGCCGTATTTGCATTAATGCTTTAGTGTATTGTATGAGTTTTTAAAAATATAAATTTAATGGGACCAATGTCAAAATTTTTCGATACTTAAAACATTGAAATTCATTTCAATTCCAAGTTCATATGACTAAAATTGCGAAATATATGAAGTGGAGGAATATTTTCGAAACTACACACAAATACACACATTTTGTTAATGTTATATGAAACCGAGGAAAGGTAATTTTTCTCAATTTATAATTTCTTAAATTTTGGCAATGATTTAAGCGCTTTTTATACGCTTAATTATTTATATTTGAACTAATTAAGTAATATAATTTCCATTATTAAATCAACTAATTATTATATCAACGGCATACAAATAACGCAAATATATTTCTATTGACAAAGTTTTTACCAAACCATTCGCCATTCACTTTAATCTTTTAGCGATTATTTGTTCAAGTGGTTTGCATTAATTAATTGTGATTCAATCTGTTGTTTTCGTTTATTGAATCTATCGAAAATTTGTTAACATGAAATGGCAATATGAAAAATTAAATGTATATTGTATACAAAATGAAAATCAAATATTATTAAAAAAAATGGCATTATTTAAATGCTTAGTATTCAGCTTTCGAATCTTCACAAAACAAAAAATAAAAATAAATATAAATACGTGGTGTTATTATCTGCAAATAAATATATTCATTAAGTACCGCAGAAATACAAACTTTGGTGTCAGCATGGTTATTCACATTCATGGCAAATACTGCAACAATAGTCAGCCGGTCATGAAGAAATATATAAAGAACGCTTAAATGAATTTGATGTAAGTTTGAATGAATTTAAAAGCTTCAGTAACTCTATGGCACAGCTTTGCAATTCAGTTGTATACACTGGTCTCCGCAATGTATGAGCACTATTAAGCGGTAAATAAATTAGCAATTCGTTGCATATCAGAGCAAGAAATCCAGCCATAAATAGTTATTCTCGAGAAACTTAATTGAAAGACCAAATTATGCTTTATGCTCCAAGCTTTAATTTGAAGATGACGTCAAGAAGTTATTTTTAATCTTAGAATTACAAGAACAACGAGTATAGTACTGAATAAACTTATGTAAATAGCAGCAGGTTCCTGCTTCTTTCTTCGAGCTTTAATTTATGTATCAATTTAAACATTCGCTTCGATAGTAGACTCTAAATAACCATACCTAATGTTTAGTTCTATCTTAAAAAAATAAAAAATTAAATAAAACAAAAAATCCGATATGTGCGTAGTACCTTCACGAATAATAAAACAGTAAAATGAATGAATAAAAAATATTTTTCTAAACGGATGGACTAATAAAATAAATATAAAAGGACTAGAAGTTCTTTATGATTTGAATTAGCATAACCGTCTGGATGGCTTTTGCGAAGCAATAATTCTGAAAAGAAAGATTTTTTGTTAATTATGTGCAGTTGCGTAATACACAGAAAAAAAACTTCAACACGCCAAGAAGGAGAGCAAACGTTACATATTACATGTACAGTATGTACATGTGAATGTATAAGGAATTCGAAATAAGAACAGAAATGAAATTACCCAAAGCGGAAAGAAGAAATAATTCACTTTTGTGAATTGTGTAGGAAAAACGTAGCACACGGCACTTACATTTCTATACGCACATTTGTAACATTCGTATATGCAAACATACAAATGCTACCAGCATCTAAAAATAACAAATTGACAAATGACAACCGGAAAAAAATAAATAAGTTATTTGTGACACAAACATATATTTACACACATACTGCCATATACCGCAAAGGCATTTAGCAGTCACTGTGTGTACCTTTGCTTTAGCTTATGCAGTCACATAAACATACTCGGCTTAACAATGGACTTTGTAATCGCAACCGCATATAAAATTTCAATCACGTTTTTTATTAACGTTAAATTCATTACAATATAATTCTTAGTGGCATTTAATTTTTTTCATCATAAACATACGAATGAATTTATGCGTGCAAAGCAGCAAAAAGGTATATTTTTAATCTCTTCAACCGAACTGTTATTCGTATTTCTCTTGCAGATTTCTAATTCAATTTCCTTATATTTCCAAATTTCATTTTAGTCTGGATAATAAAGTGTCAAATGTTAACAAGCAGTAGCTGGAATGCAAAATGATTTTATATTTCATCCAGAAATACGCCGCTAACTAAATTTTATTGCAGCTATTACAACATTTTTATTTATTTATTTATTTATTTTTACTTTTATGGGCATTTGAGTATTTTGCCGTTCGTCTTTTGCTTGATTTTATTTATTAACATGGTTATTCACTTAAGATGTTGTCATCTTTTCTTAATGTTAAAAAACAATTTATCGCAATTTTTTGTTACCACCAGCATAAAATGGTAAAATCATTGATGGTTTGAAACAAAAGCACCCCCGGCCAAGGAATAAGTTTCTTTGCAAAGTTTTGCTTACGATTTTAGAAATTCACTTGTGATGGAAATCATAATTTTTTTTATTATTTTTGGGACTTCAGAGTAATTAAAGAATATTATTAATAACGGATAAATTTTGCGGTTAGAGGTTTTTTTTATAAATGTGATTGACGACAAAGTTCTCAAAATACTCCAATATTGAATTATTAAAATACGAAAACAAAAAATACAATTCGATACAAACAAAAGAAATAGATTTTAGCACTGATGTCATATCATTTACACATTCCACAATATTTCGGTCATATTATATTGATACACATTTAGAAAACTCTTTACAAAAAAACGTCAAAACAATTCGTGAAAACTTTTCAAAAGTTTACAAAATTTTGGCGTTTTTGTTTTTTGCTAAAACAAAGTTTATTGAAATAAAATAATTCAAGTGAAATAAGAATGTTACAAGAACAGCAAAGACTGCCATCGAAACTAATGTGTTTCCAAAATCAGGTGCCAAGCAATCGCTATAAAAATTAACAGTAAAAGTTATCAGTTTGTTTCAATTACATTTGCAGCGATTTTCTACCACTATTTTCCCATGTTCTAGAATTAACGATATGAAAAGCTGGACATGTTTGGATAAACAATTTGGAAAACATGTTTTGTTTTCCTCAACTTTTTGCAATTTCATGCAAAATTTACTCACACAGATTGTGTGTGTGGCCATTCGTTAGTATAGGTGATCGGTTGTGTGCGTATTGGTATGTTTGTATTATGTATACATGGTGCATTAGCTGCAACCACAGTGATGACAGCGTAACGTAAACAACCGACATGTGTTTTGATGACCATGTTTTACATTTATGTCATACGAGAAACGCACACACACACACACACACACACACATTATCAAATTCTAAACACATACGCACACAAAGTTTGTATAAGTTTTCCTAAAATTTACGAATTTTTTGTTATTTTTGGTATCATATGTACCACAACAATAGTGTTTTGATTGTTCCTGTGTGCTATCGGAAGCAGTAGTTTTACTAGGACTACAATGATTTTGAAAAATTTTAACTCTTTAAGCAAAATACAACACAGGAATAGAAATAGAGTTCAAATTTATATATCTATAAGCTGCTGACTGTGAAATGCTAACTTTAAATTGAACGAACACATTGAATTATTAGAAAAGGATTATAAAACAAATTATATATAAGTGCAACACCAGCTCTTTTACAAGCATTTGCACTTGCTGGTCGATTTCAGAGTTGAAATAACATTTTCTGTTTAATTAATAAATAAAATGGACCAGAATCGGAAAAAAGCTAGAAGTCCCACACTAATATGGAGAGTGTAATTTATGAAATACCCCGAATATCTTTACAGCTAGAACCACAACGATATCTTATGCTACGTTTACACCCACGATACGTAAATTTTATATTTCAGTTGTCAATGTCGACGTCGACACCAGATTTTGACTCTGTTACGTCGATATGCTGTGAGCAGTTCAACATTTCCAATGTAAGTTAATTAAGCATTGAAGTGAAAACTTTTGAAAATTTTGTTGTGGACTTCTACAACTGGAATAAGCGTGATATTGTTTAATAAACGAAACACCAGCAAATATGACAATGTTTTTTGTTTATTGAATTCAATAATAAGAAATTAATTAATTTATTTAAAAAATTATATTAATTATGACCATTCATCACATTTCATTTGGTGCTAAAGACAAAATCGTCAGTATCTCTTTAACCAAATTTTTGAAAAAAAAGATTATGAAATTTCATATACGAGTATTTATATAAGAACTCCCAAAAAACTTTCAGAATTATGAAACATACAAACAAAACAAACAAAATAGCTTCTTTAAAAATTTTCTTTACACAACAAACATTTTATTGTTCGATTTAAATCTATTTAATTTTCTAACCCTTTTTACAATTAGTCAATCTTTGGTTGACAATGTTTATACATAAAAGGCAAAATAAAAAATCAAGTTTTTTAATGCAATTATTTAAATATATTTACATATATAAATAGAATGTGAGTCAAAATTAATTACTTCTTACCCTTCTGGTGTAGAGATACCGCAGAAAACATTGGGACCACTTGCGCAACTCCAATCAAGTCTAACATATTTTCTTCGTTTGATTTTCTTCACATTTCATTAAAAATAACCTTTACGTTATCTTGAATTTAGTTTGTTTTTCCACAACACGCTTTCTTCTCGGATTTCTTATTTTAACGTTATTTAGAATATCGAAAAAATGACGTGCAACATCATGATGAGTCACACCCGAAAGAAAAGTTACTTGTGCAAGTCCAAAGCTTTGGCTCTCGTAAAACTGTTTGGGAAGTGGGTTTTATATTTTGTAATTTATTGATAAATTTGTCCTTGTGTCCAAACATGCTATTTATTTTGTATGTGCATATTGAGGCTGCAAATTGTATATCTGTGCGTATGGTTATGCAAATAAAATTTTTTATTCTTTGTAATATTTCCTTTCAGCAAACAATTTTGATAGTTTTAGTGGAAAACATTGTCAGTATAATAATAGCCAGTCGTGAATATAATTTTGTGTGCATGTACTATTTAATGGCTTCATAAATATTACAGTGTGTGAACTTGTTCAAATTAAATATCGCACGCTAAAAGTATTATATTAAAATAAAATATATTTTCCCAGCAAAAATTTTTCATTTCTATTTGGAATTAGAAATTTCATGGACTATTTGAATAGAAATTTATTTTCTCTAAAGTGCAGCCCACAATCTAGTTTTTTGAAAGCACAAATGTGAACATATCCAAACTTCGGAATAAAATAAATTTGCAGAAGCTTCCAAAGCATACAGAATGATATATTTTCTTATAAATTTTTAAACTATGGAATGTTAAGCCTGCGCAATATCGACTTTATCAGTCAGTTCCACATTTCTATACAAATAACAAGGAAAATAAAAATTAAATAATTAGTTAATAGCATTTCCTAATTTATATTCTAATTTTAAGTGGTTTTTTGATAAACTTTTTACATGTGAATTATTTTATTGTAATAATTTTTGCTGGGATGAGTGCCGCGTTTAGTTTCGAAACTCATAACGACTGTCAATGGCTATTCTTCCAGCAAATTATTGCTCATTCATTAAAATGCAATTTATGAAAATACTCTAAAAGTTTAGATAAATTAAAAATATATTCGAGCGTATGCATATATTTAAATGTCGCTAAATTTATGTTATAAATTTATGCATTTATTAATAGTTGAATTGTTTATTTATTTCAAAACGAAATAAATTTCCAAAGCTGTATTTGTTACGACATAAAATGCTAATAAAAACATTAATGTCAATTTCATAATTGTAATTAGCCAATAAATTATTAATTTATTGACAAATATTGACAAAATAGCAAATTTGGCTTCCTTGTCAACAGAAAGGATACACAAATAACCCCATCTCCCAGAATCGTATAACATTTCATTTATAATTTATTTTCGTTAATCTGTTGAACACAATTTAATTAATTTCATTTAAAATCAATTTTGACAAATTATGAAATCAAAAAATCAAATTCCGCCAGATTAACTGAACTTTGTATTCTGTCCTGGCCTACTTGGACATATATTTTACGAACAGGCAACATATAATTTAAGTCAAACATATGAAACGCAGTGCTGTGAGTTAATCATATTTTATTATATCATTTTTATATTTTTGGAACAAACTTTAACCTGATTTGTATTTAATAATAACCAAACAAAGACAAAATAATTTTTTTTAAATACAAAAATATAAACGAATAGATTTTGATTTTCATTTGCTTGGCATTGTATGTCTCTGAATAGCAAGAGTTTCTAAGATATGAGGTATCGGAAAGCTGTCAAAACCATTCGAAATTTATTTCAAATACAGAGCCTACAATATCTTTAACAAAGGTACGAATACATATACAAAGATGAAAGCAACTTGAAACCGTCATCTTACCTGCATGTATTGTTCAATACTTAACACAGTGTTAGGGCTCCAAATCTCAAAAACGTCACGAGAACAAAATATTATAAACCTGTTGTATAATTCATATCAAAAGCAAATAGCATCCAGTTAAATATGAAGTGGTACACGCACTCCAACAACAAAAGCCACATGAAACTACTTTTTAAAAATAGAGACATTACGGAACTTAAAAATAATCAACTACGCTGAAAGAATTTACTAACACATTGTTGAAAGATCAACTTAAAGGTGTCTATTGATTTTGAGTTAATTCTAGTGAACTTTTATTGTTTGCATATCTCAACTGTTTGATACACTTAAGTTCTTTTTGTTTTTGTAAAGTGTAATGAAGGTGTCAGGATCATATTAAAATTCTTGCTTTCTTTTAATTTCTAAAAATTTTAACATGTTTAAAACTTTATGGCATTTGAACAGAATAATTAGCATCCTTTCACAACACTTCCTGGCACAAATTATACACAAAGTAATAAATATAATATTAAAACTTTTTCCGGAAACTAAATTTATTGTGTGTTGAAAATCTTTAATATTTACGTGAAATTTAGAAAATAAAAATTTAAATCTTATAAAGTTAACAGTTTCAAATAAGCACATTAATCCTACAGGCTTCATTTTTAGTATGCATGTTATTACAATTATTTTATCAATTAATATTTTGGCAATATTTACACTCAATTTTAAATAAATTTACAAAATACATATAATATATTTTGTGTACAGACTGCTTCATTGCATTTGGTAGTAAAAAATCTACGCTAAACAAACACTCAAATTAATTTAATGAATTCAATTTTTTAACTACTTATTTTCAACTGTCTATTTAAAATAATCTCTCTGTAAATATTTACGTTTGTGTACACTGAAATAACTTTCGTAATTATGTCATAATAACAATCAAATATTACCCTGAAAAGCCAAAGCTTAACATAAAGAGCTACAGATAATAACAAAAAGATAACTATTTGAAATTTTCATTAATTATTTGCAAACAATATTTTAATCTTATGATTAACTCATGAATTATGAATGTCATAGTGATATCCATCCAAAGTACAACTTCATTATGAACGCTGCAGTTCCATGAAGAGCCACAACAAATCGTGTTCATTTTGGGCTGGGTCGTACTTTAATAAATTAAATTTACGGCATCAGGAATATCGAGTGGAAATTGTTCGAAGAAACATATTTAACAAATGCAATTTTGCAGTGAATTCAAAAGCAGTGCAAGAAGCGTAGCAACTTACTTATCAGCATTTTCTTTTAACAATATTAAAGTAACAACAATCTCTTTCTTTTGTAAAAAACTTTATTCCAGTTTATGCTCGTGTGTGCGTGCGAGATTATTTAATTTTTAAAAGTTCTTATCTTTTGAAATCTTGACAAATCTTTTAGTTGGTAAGTACGTGCGTCATTTAATTAAGTTTTAAAAAACGTGTTCTTTAATTTACACCTACAGCCAAAGTTAATTTGCTCGCACACACTGAAATTTTAATACGAATGCGTATTTTTATTTAAAAAAAGAACAACAAATTTATCGCTGGAGATGAATTAAACAGACAAGTCCTTTTATTATTACAAGCTTGAGAGAGGAAATAATAAAAGTTTATATAAATTAATATCAATCAGTTTTATATTAACGAAAAACGATACAACTTAAGCAATACATTAAGTAAAAATATTAACTATATTAGTGCATGTGTGACTGCGTGCTGCAATTCTCTTAGATTTTTCATTAGGAAGATTGCTTATGTTTGTATATATTTATGGAGGATTTATTTAAGGAATTTCAGCTTGAAGTACAACATATATTTTTCTTAACTCGATCCCAGCACATATTGAATGCACTACATCACGTACTTATTACGAAAACTGTTTCAGCCATCTGGCTCAATATTAGGAGAAATTGAATTGTTTGTTGGCTAAAAGTAACATAAACTTTTATTTGAATGGCACTTCATGAGTGTAGATACAGTCACACTTGTATATTTTCGAAATATTAAACTATTCTCACATATAAAACTAACTATAAATTTATGACAATAATATTTCTTTACACTTCTAAGGCAGCGAAGTATTAAAAATTACTGGAGTTTTTACTTCTTGATATAAAGCAGCAATAACACATTGAATATACACAAATTTAAGAGAGGCAATCATTTCCAATAAGATTTTAGTGAGAGTAGGCAAAAAATTTCAGTGTAGTTTTAGTGAAAAAGATAATAAAATAAACTAATTGGGTATATATGAAGTAAATTATGACCTTTACTAAAAACATAAAAACAACAAAGCTGGCAACCTTTGTTAATAGAATGGAGACAGTAACGATTATTCTCGTATGCATTTTCCAAAGCTCTGACGGGTTAAATAGATGATATTAATGACTTTACAATATTGTGATAAATTAACTGTGAACTTGAACACGATAAAAATTTCATTAATATAAACTAAAAATATTTAAAAAAAATTTACTGCTCTTTTTATCTTTGGAATTTAACAGGCAGACAGGCAAATATCTGTTGGAGAGAGGACGAATATGATAAGCACAAGTATAACTCTCTGTACCGGATATATATTTCCTGTGTACTGTCTATTTTTCAGCCTTTTGCATCTTGTTGCTTCAGATTACTTCTGTGGGTCAAATATTTTTAGTACTAATTGTGCGCACAGTATTAATGTTTTAATATTTTTCACTTATTTTATTCTCACTTCAAATATTTTGTCTCCGTTCAATTTCTTAGGTATAAATTTGAATTATTAACTGAAACGCGCAAAAGAGATTAAAAAGTAGCACAGGGTACAGTACAGATGCAAAAGGGAAAATTGTGTCACAATTTGCATCACTGGTACGTATGTATTATATCAGGATAATGCTCATTATGAAACTGGGCATAAGAAATTGTGTTCATGAAATTTCGCCACTTCTTTCGCAGAACATTTTTTAAAGATTTCAAATTCTATTCAAACAAAATCAATTTCAAAAAATTCCGTTAAAATCGAAAATAGAATTTGCTTCGTATTTCTTCAACCATATCATGACCAAGTACAGTGTATCTTTGCATTTAATTTCTCTATGTTATGAAACTATTTTACTGAACTCAGGTGTGTAACTCGCACCACAGTAATAACTTTAGCTTTTTTCTTTAAGAATCCATTTTAATACTTCACTTCTTCTGATATAATTTTTGTTTTGAATACACCTACAACAAACTATTCATCTTTTTGTAATAATTTTATAGTAATTTGCACATATGTGCTTCTGCACGTGTATGTACACACGAATATATATGCATGTATGGCTGCATGTACAAAGCAAAATATTGCTTTAAGTAATGCAGGCATGCACACATATGCTAACATTTGCACAAATTGGTGTATATGGAAATGTATGTTTCGTGTTAAGATTTTACGACAATTTTGAAGTGATAGTTTAAGGACATGAAATACAAGATGCCATAATGTACAAGTAGGAGTATAAAAGACAGCAAAGTCCAAACCGAAGTTGAATATTACACAACACTGATGCCTCTTCTGAAACTACTACTGGTGATACTGATACTTCAAACATAAACTAAATACTTCCAATATGACTATTTCTGGAACTGTTACGAATAGTTTGGGCAAGTTCTCATTTTAGCAACATGCATTTGTAAAGCAGTACTGTACTGTAATGCGCAATAAACACACACATGTGTAGGTTCCTTAATTATTTCTAATCCTTCGTTTTAATTAACGACCAATTATTTTTTTTTATAAACAAAATACAAATTTCACATAATCGCACATTTAAATGTGAATGTGATATCGTAGAGGTGCAGCCAAAGGTGTTCCTGCAGATACATATATACAAGTCATCACCAACTTGATCTTAATAATTTGATTATTGACATTTCAGCATTGATTTGTATTTATTTATTTTTTTTTTATTCCATCAAAGTTCCTTCCTTGTTTAATTTTAAATAATTTTGCAAAGATTGAATTCCTTTATGTACGTTTCAAAGCAAAGCTATATTATCCTTTGGTCTGACTTTAAAACCTGTTTGTGTGTGGTAAATTGAAACCCGCATTGTCCTAATTTTATTTCAAAGGGAATGAGTTTTCAAAGCGGCCTCCATTAATGACTGACAAACACTCAAACTAAATGCCTTGACCCATTTGTAAGTTGCATAAAATTTCATGTAAATAAAAGAGTTGAAAAAGAACTTTGCTATTCAGCATTATTGCGTTAAAAGTAAATGACAAAAAATATTTTCGTATACCAAAATAATGGTAAGCATTACTTCTATTAAATTACATAATTGAATAGAAAGAAAACAGGAAGAACAAAAAGGGGAACCATACAAGTGAAGCATATCAGTTTATAAATCTAGAGAATTCTTATAATTGAAATGTAGTTGAAAGTCGTTGAACATTATTGTTACTTAATTCTAATCGACCTTGCAATTGTGGCTTTATTTTATTTCTTTTAATTTTCATAGCTTTCTTGGTTTAAAGCAAGCGCATTATAATTTTTGTTTAAACTATGCCGCCAATAAATTGATTTGTTTTTTCCAAATGCCGTTCAAATAACGCATAAACATTAATTAACGTCCAATGTACCGCCAATTAGTAGAAATTCTTTTACAATTTGTTTTGAAACTTGGTAACTATTCAAAAAATTGAATAACTACCGATATCATTTAGCTAGAAACATTCCCTTGAGAAGGAATGAAAACTTGAAGACAGATGAGTTCAAAAAATTTAATTAAATATAAAATTTCTAATAGCTAAATTCTTTAGTTAACAATCCCAAATGTAACTACATCTGTCAGCTTTATAAGACTATTTACATTTAAAAACATGAAGTTTAATATGGAAACATAATGTCGTCGCAATACTCAAGTATATAAAAGTTCACAGTGAATTCATATGGGTGCTTTCCCTACCTGTACACACTTCTCTACTTTTACTCTATTTCTAACAAATAATTAAATTTTACATTATACATCTACATCTGAAATAAATGAATATAATTAAGCAGTAATAGAATATTTGAACAACAAAAACTTCATGGTGGGATACATACTCTTGATATAATCGTCCTATTCCAATGCCCTACCGCTACAGTAACAGAATAGTGCTGCACAAAGAGTAAAGTTCGGTGATCTGCATCTGCATCTGAGTTGATTGGTAAAAGAGGGTTCAACAAATTTGAACACATGCTTCAATATACAGTTATTAAAACGTTCACTAAAAGTACTTTTAGTATCTATCCTCTTTTGTTTTATTATCACTTTAGTGCTAAAAATTTTTCCTTCAAGTCACTGTAGCCTAGATTTATGCTTCTAATATTTTTTTAAGTATTTAAAACGATTTATTTGGCTGTTTGTAGCTGAGGTAAATATTTTAAAACCATGTCTCATAGACAGTTTGTTGAGTCAGCCGTTTGAACGTTCTTAAAATTGCTTCTGTTGGTAAAACGCTGCTGTGTATGTGTCTGTTTTTATGGTCCGCTTCCTTGAGCTGCATTTCAAGTGAATGCTGAAGTAAATGATGTTATCGTTTAGTTATACATATAAAGCTTGATAACATAAAAGTTAATGGAAAGCTTATCACCAAAATGTACAAAATTGTATACAAACTATGTTTTGTGCATTAATTTGTAGCAGAAAGAAAATATATTTGTTTGTTTTATGAAAAGTTTACTTCATATATTGTCTTAATTTCGAAAATTTTAATTTGGCATTTAAATTTTTTGTTTATTATAAACTTTGTGAAATTGTGATTAGAATTGAAAAGCTTGATGGAACATTTTCAAGGACATGAATGCATTAAACTGTTTCGCACAAATTAAATTCAGAATTTATGTGCTGGTGAAAAGCAAAGACTTCCACTGAAACGACTCTTCATTTTAATAGATTTTGTTTTTTATCTCTTGTTTTCTTTTTGTACAAGACAATCTCATCTGCGATGCTGAAAGATAATAAAATTTTTATTACGGCTGAACTCATTTGAAGTTATGTCACTTGAGAATTATTATCTTTTTTCACTACTACTACTGTTGCACTTGATAGGAATATTATTAGCACTGGCGATGTTGCAAGTGTTTTATTGTTCAGTGACACTGTGTCTAAAACTGGTCTGATTGATTGTTCTATGCGAGTGCACAATAATTTTTAACAGCGCAGGATATAATTTCACATAAAAAAAATAATATTAAAATGGGAGGATCCAAATGTTATTTTTTTACTGAAATAAATATTAAATATTTAATTATTATGCTGGCAAAGTACTTACAAGTGCAGGCATTCACTTTCTGTCACGTTGAATTAAGTTAATACTCTTGTTATTTCTGGTTTCCACACTAGTAAACTCATCAGAAGTTGTTGCTACCAGCACCAAAAAATAAAAATTTATAAAAAAAAAACTGAAGCCTTGAGAGTGAACATGAATGCATACAGTGAAAAACTTTAGTTTCAAATAGAATGTGCACGCTTTCTTTGTACAAGAATAAGAATAATGAGAAACTTTTAAGAAATTTATATGAAGAACGAATTCTGTACGAATTACATTCAACAAACAATTAACAGCAACATTTAACACAAGCTTTCTCAATATTTTGCACTCTTCCAACGCGATGACAAGCGCACGCAAAAAAAAGGTAAATAAATTTTTTTGATCAAAAAAAAAATCAAGTGTAAAAAATTGTTGTTCTTTTCTTTCCAGTATTTCTGATGTAACAGTTGCCTTTTAAATACTCCACTTTATTAAACTGGTATAAACGACAGTGGTTATCAAATTTTCAAATTATTTGAAAAGTTGAAGTGCATTGTTAAAAGTGTATCATCGTATTTGCCACTTCTTTGTTAAAGAATTTATAATTTTAAAAATGCATTTAATTGCCTCTTTTACATCTACTCTTTGTAATTTTCAACATGGACATCCATCTTCAAGTTACGAGTGCCTTTATATGTGTGTATGTGTTAGTGTATGTGTGTATGCATGCATGCATGCATGTGTCTGTGTGTAGGTCTTTGGTTTCACTTGTATTTTTGTTTTCAAGCGACACTTGATGACCCTTCAACGCAGAACTGCCTGCTGCTTGCAAATGTAGTTTTTCAACTCTTTAGTTGCTGCTGTTGAGTAAAACGATGCACAATGGGTACCATCATATTGTTTTCAAATTAATTATTTTTGTGTGAAAAGCGAAACTGGAATTTAAATTCAGCAGTTTCATTTTACTAAAGTATCACAACTGCCCCGAAATATATAAAAATATTCACATCGTGCCCATAGTGCGTTGGAAGAAATAACATTCTAAATGTTGCTAAGTATAGGCATAGTTAGCATTTTTCTTTTATTTCTGCATGATTCTAGTTTTTCCTTCAGCCTTTTTTTTTTTGCCGAAGTTGGTGTTAGTTTTGTTGTCCTTTGTAATAATATGCATAATGCACATTTTGGTTCTTTAAGGGCGAATACTGACAAAAGTTTCCATTTTATTTTTTGCATAAACATTGTCTCTGCGTCAACATAATGTCAGCTAATGGGTTTTAAGTGTTTTTGACAACAATTGTAATTTCTTGTTTCCTTGTGGTGGTATCACCACCAACTACACCAAGTAAATACGAAGTAAAAAACTGGTCATTAGGAAAGTTTTTATTTCCCACATTCTTTACAAAGCAACTGAATTCATATTTCAAGATTTTTACACAAATACAAAAAGCAGGCAAGCTTAAACATTTTAGAATTAAAACGAAAGTTAATTATATACGATAATAAATTTAATTGATTTGATATAATAAACTTTGTCAAAACACTTTTCAACTATTTAGGCTAAAAGATGGCAAATGAACAATTTAATAGCAACTACCATTTTGATACGTACTTAATTAAAACAGGATGGATATACAAGTTTGAAGGTTTCGTTTTAATGCAGGTCGGCAAGTGTTTTCACATTTATTTTCAGTGTCTGGCATTATACACACTTCTTATCATTTACAAAGTTTGATTTCGCGAACGTATTGGTAAATAAACGGTTGTTGTTTTTGTTGTTTGATATATTTTTAAACACTGGGATCCAATCGAATAATTTAGTCATTTCTGCATGATTTGAAAATGCATTGTAACCTGAATAGCAGCGTTATGAAAATCATTTGTAGTCGTAAATTGTTTTGACATTATTTACGTATGACATTCCACCAAAAAGAGAACTTCCAAAGCAATGAAGAACACGCTAATATTATGATTCGAAAGTGGTGCAAATATAGATCACTTGCGATTACTTCTACATAGGCCTGGCCTTGCGTGATGTTCGTTTTTTTTAGCTCCCATTCAGTGAATAGGAATCAGTGTATGTAAAAAAAAATTTACTGCTGAAGTTTCCCTTAGTGATTGGCGTTGCTTTGTGGAGGTATGAAAATAGTAAATTGAGTTCTATTAGTTTTTAAATTCATTTTAGGTCTAGTTCAGAGACCCATAACGCTTACTTTCAAGTTTTCGATTTAAGCTAAAGCTTCAGCCCTTTGTTAAAATATATGCATTGTTAATCTTTTCTTCCTTGAGCATTAGAATTTATAAATACTAAACAGTGTAAAATATGCACATGTATTCCTTTACTAGATATGAATATGCCATTCTCTAGGAATGATTTTGATTTTGTATTCAATTAATGACATTAATTGACTATCAAAGCGAAATTAATATTTTCATTTGTTATTATTATTATTATTATTTTGTAGCCTTCAATGGGACATTCTATGCCAACCATATGCAATTCGAACATCAACTTCAGTTTAATATTTATTATGTTACGGCTTACTAATGAAAAATATATATTTAAAATGCTTTGCAAAAATAATATATTTACTTAATGATGTTGTGTATATATTTGACCACTTACACAATTTAATAAAATAGTTTTTTTTTATCTATTTTTAAATGCAAACAACAAGTTAATTAATATTAAAATTGCAATGAAACCCAGCAAATAGTTGTTTTTTATTTATTATTTTATAGAAATTACAAGTTTTATTTTGAACAAGGAAAATTAATTCATCAGCTTGGTTTAGGTTTCTGGAAGATCCACACTGGATTAATTGATATACATAAATATTAAAATTGTTCAGTTTCAATTGCCAACGTTTATTGGGACTTCTGAGGCAGGAACAAAACAGGAAATTTTTCGTTTTCGTTATTGTGCATACAAATTCATTTTGTTTACACACGATTTTACGAGCACATAGCAAACCACACAGGTACTTGCATACATTTATATACACGTAGACACATACATTCATGCATACACACGCTGCAGCACTCAATATGTTGTTTATTGCTCCTGATGATAAGCACATAAAATTTTATGAGCAAACAACTAAATCCGTAATAATTTTGTAATTTGTGCAACACAATATGTAAATTGCTACGTTGTTGCTAAAAAAGGCTTATGAATAGTTTAGTTCCCGTGCTCAATATGCTCGCTTATCACCACCTTCTCCGTTATTTGTAATTTGTACACCACTGGTATTCCTGTTTCGGCCCATTTATGGAAATGCTTATTTGAGATTAACACACCTGTGTGTAAACGAGTTTGTGTAAAATAATGAATGTTTCCTCTTAAAATATAATCTGAGCTGCCTCGTAGGTTACTGCTCTCGTTAGTAATATTAATTTCCAGTTACGCGTTTAGCATTTCGGTATTTGGTGTTTTACTGTTGATATTTGACATACTGCGGGCATTATAATTCCAAAAATTAAGTGCCAAATATAGTATTATTATTCCACATTACCTAGAAATTATTGATTTTAAAAATGCATATAAAATGCATGTTGATATGCTGAAGCAAGCAACAGTTGTCCATACTGGAATTGGTGAGTTATGAAATATGTATGCATATCTTTTGGCAAATTATTTAAAATGGAACTTTGAAATACGTCAATAATTTTTAAACTAAAACCAAAATACAGTATAATAGTTTAAGGTTTAAAACTAGTTAATAAGGCTGAGGGACGAAATAAGATTCAGGAATCTGACTGTTTTAAACAAAATGCAAAAAGAAAAAGAAAAAGAATTTATGCTGCCAGAAATAAAACCTCCAAGAGTCTGTAGAAGAATATGTATTGACGATTTATTTTTGTTGCGATTATAAGTTGACCTATTGATTGGGATTGATTGTTAAAATAACTAGGTTAGGTTAGAATTGGTAGGTCGGTCGGCGGAGAAAATATTAAAGAATGTAGTCCACTTGGGTTCATTTCATGTAGGCACTCACCGACACTTCCTGAATTTTCAATAAGGAGTCGATTTGGGCTATTTTCGTGAAGTGTGTAAACGTCAACGGAACGGAACAAAAAGTGTCGCATAGAACACTTGTCGAATACTGTAAATTTGCTTTGGATGAGTTAAACTTAGATGGAAGTTTCAGGGGTGGCGTGCAAAGTTCACCGATTCCCACATTTTTTTTAATAATAAAAAAAAATAACCCAAAACAGTTATTCCCCCGTTTATACTATAAAATCTGTTAAAAACTATGTGAATAGAGTAAGATAATTGAAAAAGTGGACGTGGTTGAAAAAGTAGCATATAATTCATTCAACACTTCCAGTTTAATGTTGGTAAAATTTCAGTAAGATCGGTCCAAAGATCTGGTCCCCTATAAGGTACAAAAAAACAAAGAAACACACAATCCATTTTATATATGTATACGAGTATATACTTAGATAATAAATAAGGGTAACATAAAAGTGTTATTATTAACAATAACAATAAAATTTTTTACAATTACCTTCTAACACAACTCGAAAAACAAAGTGAATGAATAAGAATAATCCTGCTGTTGTGCGATATAAAATTATCATATGAAAACCATATACGATCATTGAATAGTGCCAGTCATAATGTGCTCCAATATGCCACAATGCGTTTATGTTATTATTATTTGAAAATGCTTCTGCTCTACACAGGTATTCCAAATGTATAATGGCACCTGTACTAACTTTTCCGCACATAAAAACATATACAAGTGCACTTCTACTAAAGAAAAGAATGTTTTTTTTTTGTTTAAGTTATGAAAATGTTCAACATGAAGTTTCAAGGGAAACGGAAATATGATGGAAGTAAGCTCTTCATGCTTTTCAGACACATTAACATTTTTAATGTAAAATTTCAGTTATGATGTGCACAGAAATATTAAAGTGTGCACTCGAATAATGCAGACAGTGCGAACCTTGGTCCGATTTTAATATTTTGTGTATCAGAAAAATTTCCACAGTTAATTCCTAGTTTTGTTATTTGGATAATTGTTGATATTTGGAGAATTGTGTCAGCTTTTACTAATTTTTTGCTCATATGCATTTTTATCTGTGAATGGTTATTTTTATTCACATTTTCTCTTTTGTTCGTATTTTATTGCCATGATTACAAACAAGAAATTACTAAGCAAAAAAAAATTAAAAGAGCGTTTGGCGTAAAAATGTGAATGTATGAATCAATATGTTTTAAAATGTATCGCGTTTTTTTTTTCGTGTAGGGAGGAAAAATGCCTTACGCATCTCAGATGCTGTCGTCACAGACCTGGTATTTATATATATTATTGATTTAATAAAAAAAAATAATATTTTCTTTAAACTAACACTAAGGAAGAAATCCACACATCAAGAGCTTTCGATAGTTTTAAACCTGTGTAACATGGAAATAGTGAAATCAACTCTGAACGGAATGCATGCGTCCTCTGAGCACTGGTGAAAAAAATTTCTTTTTTTTTCAATAATCGTATGAGAATGACAACTGTTAAGCAAGAAGAGTTCTGACGATCACTTATTTAATATATTTCACAGCAAAATTAAATGTGAAACCATGTGCAGATGTTCAAATTCTATTTCATCTCCCTAGCAATTATAATATTTCTGCGTCCATTTTAATCAATTCGCCTTAGTGGCTGATAAATCAAGTTAACAAAACATATGCCGCAGTGTATGTAACATTTTGGATTGATTTTATGACCAACAATTTACTTTACTTATTTGGTAAAAAAGGAAATCCAATGAAATTTTTTATTTCATCAATTAATTATTTTGCGGATTTATTTATCTTTTAGTCAAATTTTAGACAACAAATCAGTTTAAACCTTGAAACAATTATACACTTGAGTATAGAACAACAACAATAAAATAAAAAAACAGATGCTATCAATTACATTGATTAATTGTCTGGCATTAAATCAATGCGTAAACGCTTTTACTTCTAATATCTCCTCGGTAACCAAGTGCAAAAAAACATCGAAATTTAAGCGCTTCCTTCTTTCGCATTTTTATGAGAAGAGTTTGTGTGTGTGTGTGTGTGTGTGTGTATATATGCGTGAGAAACCAGCACATATGGTTTCTTAATTATAATAATGGCTCTTCAATGGCTTTCCTCTAAATCTATATAAATTTGTATGTTTCAAGCACTAGCAGAGTGCGTGTTACACATTTTGAAGCATAGAAATGCAAGTTAACACAGCTTTTGTAAGTGTGTTGGTACACAAAATATTGCTACCAAAGTAGACTATTTATAAAGAAAGCAGTGAAAGATTTTATTTGTTGCTGCTCTTGCTGTTAATTCCCTCTCTATTTTCGTTATTTATTCGCAACGAAGTATTAAGAATGTGGTCGGAAGAAACAAAAACGAAACATTTTGTAATTAATTCATGGATTAATTTTACCAAGGGGATTAATTCGCCAACAGCATTGAAAATTAAGAATAAAAATACATATTACTCGTATGTTTAAATACGAATAAATGTTTCCAAATCTGTGTGTGCGTGTGTGTGTGTGTGTGCGAGTGTGCGAGTGTGTGTATTAATTGTTATAAAAGCAAAAATGATGGAGTTTCATATGTGGCAGTTGTTTGTATTTAAACAGAATTCCTTACAGCACAATATTTGTTCTTCATTTCATTTACTTTATAATAAATTTATCCTTTCATGAGACTTCCTTTGTTTAGAGCGTTGTACAGTGTAACCTCGATAATTAGGAGGGACATAGTTTCCCCCTTCGTCTGAAGTGCAGTTAAAAAAATTTTATAAACTCAATTTATAGTTATTATTTCTTTTAATTTCCAAAATAATTCAGATCGGAACAAAAACCAAATAAGTTTTCTTAAGAATTTATTTATACACATTTAATTATTTGACGGACCACAAGTAAAAACTTCTACTAAAAGTCATTAGAAATATTTATTGCGTGAAATGAAAACTTATTTTTAATATTGGATACACATATGTATCTCTATGCAAATTTTCTGCTCTATTTTCAAGTTCTTTTCAAAATAAAATTTCCTCTTACTGGATAGTCCGGACTAGCGAGTGTCCAGATTAGAGTGGTCGT
This sequence comes from Dexiosoma caninum, assembly GCA_963924685.1. Lineage (NCBI taxonomy): Eukaryota > Metazoa > Arthropoda > Insecta > Diptera > Tachinidae > Dexiosoma > Dexiosoma caninum. Next base: position 424,517 of record OZ004727.1, on the reverse strand, counting down.
ACTGTACTTGTGGAAAACAAAAGAAAGAAAAAATTATGATTAAGTGCCAAGTTTTATATTGTCGAGGAGTGGTAAACGCCGCTTTGATATACACATTTGGTTATTTTTATTTTATTACTTCTTATAGATGGGCCCAGATTAGACGCATTAAAGTTGAATCTTCTGAAAGAGATTATATGCTTTAAAAATACATTTTGAAAAGTCTAACCATACAGAATATGCATAAAAAAAATAACAATAAAATATTATCATTAAACCGCAGCCAAGAAATAAAAGAAGCATTCAAATTTGCAATATAAGCGAATTATTTGAATTTAAAGAGAGTCTTATCGAGTTAAAATAAACATTTTAGATGTCTCATTTTATACACATTTTACACATTCATAATAAGCGATAATTAATACCAGCAAAATAAATACAATTTATATCAAACCTATTGTGTCTTCCATTTGTAACATCAATTTGTTAACTTCAATAGGTGAAGCAACGGTATCGAGACTTGCCAACGGCTACCAGTCTCTTTGCGACCATAAAAGTCTAATATAAAGTTATTATATCATTTATTTGTCTAATAAAAATCGAAATTAACTTGCATGTTTACATCAACGGACCAGCACACACACACACACACACACACACTCACCCACCCACAGACATACCCTTCACTCCATGAGCACACATTTGCCAGTATAAAATGTATTAATTCAGCAGTTTTATTTGTCCTTTGTTTTAATTGATTTGTGACAATTAATTATATTTATCCAGATTGATTGCTGTGTTTTGTTACAGCATGTTTAAACTAGATTAGGGGACAATACGAAAGCAATATTTGCTCTAGTCTTACTTACTGTATGCCATGTGTGTACGTACAGATTACACTCGCATATACTTGCCAGTGCTTGCTAGTGCTAAATGGTTTATTTGTATGTCACATCCACATGGAAGTCTCGACGAATGTTTCTCCTTTTGCTTTATTACAACAAATTTAATGAAAAAGTGTTAACGGCGTGTCAACGCTGTTATTTGTACTGTTGTCATTATTATTGTAGGTTTTGTTTAAACGCCAATCTTTATCAGCACTCAAACCAATAATTTAATAAAGTATTACGAAAACCAATAAAAAAAAATATTAAAAAAAAACAAATAAATAAATAAAAACACAGTGAAGTTCTGGCAATAACTGTGCATATGCAAATTTATTAAATTGAACTCACACATCAGCATGTATTTGGGAATGATTGAAACTTCTACCATGACAGAGATGATGATGTTGCTGTTGTCTCTAGCACTGATGAGATGTACAAGTCGAAATGGTTGTTTTAAACTCCAATAGGATGTATGACTGGCATTCCATGCTTAAATTGTTTGTATTTTTTGATAGTCTCCATTTCAATATTTTGCTCAAAATTATTAATTATTATTGTGTAGAATTAAAATGAATCGTGAAACGAGAATTTTCGGTGATACCCAATGAGAATAATATAATTTTAAGTAGGTGTAAAATAAATAGTTTCTATAATACAAAACTAAATTTTTGTGCAAAAACAAAATACTGAAAATGTACCAGGAAGGCAGAATGTCCGTAAAAATCTGCAAGAAAATTTTGTTGTATTATTCGCTAAAAGAATTGCAGTGCAAATATCACCTCCTACATCTTTCAAGTATGAGAAAAAAATATTTTCTTTGCCCACCTTCATATTCGCCTGGTACATGGAAAATTGAATCACACTCTTTTTCTGGGACCAGTGCGCTCGAGATGTCTCCTACGTTTGCAATGCATGCACCGGAACTAAGGAAAGTGATTGAGATAGAGGTGACAGGTGGAGGAAAGCTTTATTATTTTTTCAACTCTGCTTTTGCATGTCATTGTTTTTTATAGCAGTGTTGCAGTAGACGCACTCATATTTTGAAGCTGTATTTGCGATTTTATTAATTATTTTACTTCGCCGATTATGCTGCACAACACTATATACAGCCGATTTTATTTAAATCTATGGATATACAGGAAGCCATCAGTATAGAAAAACATTAAAGGAGTAGTATTTAATGAATAGTATAAAAAAAAAATATGATTATATTTTGTGAAGGGCCCGGAGGTCTATTGAGGTGTGCGATAGTCAAACAGTCTGAAACGCTGAAGTCACTACATCGAGTAAAAATTTTGATTACTGAACTCTAACTGGGAAATAACTATAGAGAATGCAAATATTTACTGCATTTCATTTTAACATTTTCAGAAACTCAAAGTTATTTTCGCTTTTAAAAATACGAATCCTAAAATCTTAATTCTGCATATTTTTAGTACATTCAACTGTGTAAATTTATCAGCAAACGTCGTTCTTTTTATAACTTATAATTCATATTATTCGTATTTGTTATACAAAATGAATAGTCTGGGTTTTTTTAATCAACGTCTGTATGTGAATTACACATCTTTTGTATGAAGGAATACAATAAAAAATTTATTTCTTTGTTAAACATTTTCCAACAAAAGAACAAGTTGAATATTCGGATCTTAGACAAATTCATGCTTGTAGTACATAAACGATTTGCTAAATGTCTGCAATCAATGCAAACATTTCTCATCGTACAAAAGAGTGCAAAGAAAAAATTGGAATTCCAACTAAAAGCCAATCATTGGGAGAAATGAAAAAATTACTCAGAAATTGACTGCGAAGTTCTTATTTTTATCATTTTTAAGTCTTGACACTAAACGACAACGAATGTGTAAGTTTCTGCACTTTAATAGTTGTCACTAAATGTCAAAGCAAAACAGCATACAATAGGAGCTGGAGCAATGGAAGACAAATAATAAATTGTGTTCTCATTCTTCGCACTTTCAAATGCAAAACCCTTAGAGAAATTTTTACTTTTCTTTTATTATTTTATTACATTGTAAATGTCAATCTGAAAGAATATTTTTCTAATGCCGCTCCGCCAGCAGCCCGCATTAGCTTATCGGAAAATGTCACTGCCACGTAAAACTGCTTTCGATTTCAAATTCGATAACTGGTTAAATACGATTTATTAAAATACGGACCCAAACACACATGGTAAAACGACACGAATTCGAAAAAAAATAAATATAAAACAAACCTTATGGTGTCGATAGATCTCCAGTTGTCATCTGCTGCAGACGGATATCGTCACTAAATTTCAAGAAAACAGGGCATTTTGAAAATTTGTTCAGAGCAAAAAAAATACACGATTTGTTAAGAATATTTGAAAATCGTTTGAAACGTGTGGACATGCACATTTCATACAATATTTTTTCCATGTGTATAATTGGGGATAAGCAATCAAATCGAGAGATATTCACATTGTTAGTTCACAATTTTGAGTTCCCATTATAATCAGTGTTACAAAAGTGACTTTAAATGTGCACAAGATGCCATAAGAGCGAATATATTCCAGCTTTTGTCTCATACTATTCTACACACTCTTCCGTAGCAGATACTATCCTCTGTGTTTATGGATAACAATTGGATGAATAGAATTGCAAGTTGCAAATAAATAGTATAACGCCAAGCAGAAGATTTATCAATGGGAAGAAGTAAAGGAATCATTATACTGAATGTTAAACGATATTAATTTCGATGACAATGATAGAAGATAAAGATTTGCGATTGAATTCTTTAGTTTGCAAGTTTATATTTTGTTTACGTACGTTTTTATAATTTATGTCACATTGAAATGATTTTTATTTGTTGCGAATGGGAAATTCTGCTTCGCACCACACGCTCTTGTGTATTTTTTTGCAATAAAATTTACCTTAAACTATGAAACGTTGAGATATTGTGCGATTTTAGTGACTAGCAGCACATTAAGGATGAGAGGCTTTTATTGCAGGTTTAATAATGAAAATCATATCAGGACACAGCTTTCGTTGCTGTGTCTGCGAATAATACAAGTGACTGTATGGAAATGCGCCAATTCGCACTCAAATTTTTAAGCTGTAGTTTTGAATAATACACGAGCATGTGCTGCAGTGCACATTTTTATTGTTGCTATTGTTATTAGTATGCACGTAGCTACAAGTCAAACGGAAACGGAAACAATCGCTATAAAATGTAATACCAGCATGGCAGCATGTTTCCTGCTTGTTGCACATGATGTAATGCTACTCAAATAAAAAAAAAGGAAATAAGAGGACATTTTTACACACACAAATATACATATCAAATCTTTTACGTCCCTCCTTAAAAAAGAATGACATTGTAATTTTGTTAAATCGTTTCCCTTGGAATATTTATGTGTGTGATACCGTAAAAAAATTCTCTTAACTTCTTCACTTGTTGGCTTTTGCCAAGTGGTTTTTTTTTTTGCTTTTTCATAACAGGACGTTTATTAATGTGTGTGTTTTTCGGCTGATTTTTTAACATTTTGGCTTCATTTTGTTAATTTTTTTTTTATCCTCTTCTTTTTCTGATGTCACTAAATAATTTCCAATTTGTTCCTTTTATGCATTTTATTTTTGGTAAATTTTCACAGAGAATGTGAGTCAGTTGCACGTTACATTTATCTCTTCGTGCCTTTCGTAACAGTTATAATTTGAGTAAAACTCCACTTCAACTTCAACTTTAATTTTAAATTTAAATTTTTTGATCTTCGTTTTTACACATCATGCGGTACCTGCATGATCTGTATTGAATTTTCTCTTTCGCAGTACAGTAGACACTAATGCAGCTTTTATATTTCCATTTATTAATACTTTCGTTGATGTTTCTAACTTCTGTATTGTATTATTCTAATGTAAGTTATTTGTACGGGGCTGTGTATTAAATTATGCAGACATTTCAAAAACACTTTAGTGAGTCAGTCCAACCTCTTGGCATTCCATTTTCACTCCAGTTATGAGCTGCATCCACCTTGGAGATGAGATAAATTTTTATTGTTGTCTTAACAAAGTCTATGGCACAAATTGCTCTGCAGTTGAAGTGGTACAAGTAGATTAGCATATAAAACTATACAATTGTTGTGGTGAAATATTCCTAATATTATCTTGGCATCAGTTCTTTTTTATGTTATAGCTATTGTCGTTGAAGTTCAGAAAGAGTAACATTTACGTCTAGTGAGGCAATTTACTAACACAAACATACGTACAGTAGATACATACGTACATATATACGAATGTTTGTGCACGAATCGTACAGTGCAGCAGCCATTACTTTTTTTAACATCAACTTGTATCAACCACTTGCATTTTTTGTTATGTTATTGCTGTTGTTGTTGATATATGATACGAAGCTTGTTGCACGCTGCCGGAAACAGGAAACCAAAAATTGCTCTATTTTGTGTTTAAGGCAGCAGTAGTTGTTATACTTATTTCTTGTCTGCTTTCTCATTGAGTTTGTTGTTCTTTCTTTTATTTAATATTATTTCTATTCTTTTTATAGCAATAGTAGGTTATAGTTGCACTTTTATGCATTTGTGTGTGTATATGCGCGTGTGTGTGTGTGTGTGTGTGTGTATTACTCTGCTTCATTTGTATGCGTTTGTGTATGGCTGCATTATTTGTTTTGTTCTTTTTCCAAAGATAATGTCAGTTATTTTTCGAAATTAAATTGTCAGTAACACTGCATATTACCATTTTTATGGTATGTTGCTTTCTTTTATTTGTTTTCAAGTTCCAAGAATTCTGAAAAGGAAAAAGAAAAAGGAAAACTTTTCAGTGTGGATTTAAATTGAAGACATTAAAGACGTAAAATGTTGTTTTCTATAAATTTATTTAGCGCGATTTATGAAATCATGTCTGATGTTTGGTTAGCACTACACAATACGATTTATACAGGCAATTGAAGAAATACGCTAAAAATGTTATGAAATTCTTTAGCCTTCAGAAATATTTTCAAATATTGTTTATTTTTCAGTATTATTGTTATGCATATTGGATTTTCTGTAAAGTAAATTCTCCTCTCCTCAAATAGCGATTTAAAAGCCACTCAAGATTCTTTTGTCTACTCTGAGGAGTCACACTCAACATAATGTCCACATTAAAGGAATATATGGAGACGGTCTTATTCCAAACAAACAGCATCAATAAAGCAAATGCCACAAAAAATGAAGATAAAGAAAATCTGTAATAAATAGACAGTTTTCTACATGTGGAGTTAAATTATCATATTGATATTTAATGGTTTGCTTCTTGTACAAAAGAAATGAAAAAGTTACAAAAAATGATTTTTATTAAGATGATGATGATAAAAATGTTGTGCTGGATGCGTGTTAAGTGCTAATCAGAGTGACCACCTCGATATATTTCCGGCCATTTTCTAAACTTTTTTGAACACGTTTCTTTATATTTTTGTTTTTCGTGTTTCGGTTTTTCTCATCTCTCTCCTTTAGAATTATTACGTTTTCTATTATTTTCAAAGATCAGTTCTTTAAGCATTTCTTGAAGCAGACTTTTGCCACAATCTGGTCATACTGTTAACTATTTACGTGATGTGAAAGATTTATTAGATGTTAATATAGTTCGAGAATGGAAAACCAAAATGGAGAGTGGGGATATATCTATACAAAAGAGACAAAGAATATGTGTGTTATATGTTTCTTTGTTTGTATAATTTATGCATTGTGGCAGGGAGTTATTGTTCTTTTATTTACTTATTTTCTATATGTAGTTCCTTTCAAAAAATCTCTGCCCGAAGATAAGAATGAATAAGTGAATTTATTCGGATTTGGCTAATAAATTACATACAAATATTAAATGATTGGTAAAAGTAATTCGATTAAATAAACCTGGTGAATAAATTTTATTTAGATGAGGAAAGCTTTTTCATCATTCATTTTTAAATCCACTAATAATTCGTTAAATACAATTCGAGGGTGGCGATGACTATAGAACGAAAGGTGTTGGGTTCGAGCCCTGTATCCGACTAAGTCAAAAAAAAAACCTGTGATAGTTGTTGTCGGAAGGTCTCAGTGGCGAAGGCATATTCACCTTTCATTGCTGTCTTCAGCTGATATCAATTCGCGGGCACATTATCGTGCTCTCCTTTGTCCGTATTGTGTACCATCATAGTAAAAGTAAAATAATTTTAAAAAAAATAGCTAAGAAACAGAGCTTCAGTATTGAATACGTCTCCTTGACTTACGAGGCTCTATATCACCGCTATAATCAAAAAACCTGCTAAAGCAGAGTTGTAAAAATAATGAAGCTTTCCTCTGTCTATTTGTTCACCCCTCTACATCTCTATCGCTATCTTATTTTCCTATAGAATGGAACACCTAGTAGTAGGCAATCATTGCCTGAGTGTTACTTCTCTATAGATATACAAATAAAGAAAGATAGTACGTGAAAGGTTTTCCTAATCGACCGATTGTATTTTGTTGCCTTTAAAAATTCTGTATAATAATTTTTTATTTTATGTGCCGAGACATGATAACATTTTCTTCTAATTTATAGCTGATGAAATTTATTGTTATTGTGTTTCTGAATCCTTTTTCAATTGGAACAATGAAATATTTCAGATTCTTAATGCATTAATTATTCTGTATGAGTCATGCTTTAAATGTAATTTTAATTCTCTTGAGACTTCTTCTTGCCAACTGCTTCGCTTGTCAGTTTCACGTGTGCGGATGTAACGCAAGTAGTATCCCTGTAGCGGAGCTAGAGCTGTTGCCTCTAAGCCTTTTGGATTGTTCCCGTTATTGAGAAGTCGTATCGTCGACCGATAATCTATTATGTTGAATTGTGAGCCTCTTGCGCGACCACGCAGTCTATCTCCAAACTTGCCCTCCAGTCGTTGGACGATGATGTGGGGCTTGCAGATATTGCGCCCCTGCTGAAGATTTCTCTTCGGGTAGATTTCCTGATCTAATATTTTTCGCTGGACATTATTGCGAAAAGTGCAAAATTAAATTACAACACAAATTTGACTATAAATTATTATAAAATCATAAATATTTAAGATTTATTAGACAAGAAATGTATTTACTAAAAAGCACTCAAGTTCTGCAGTTGCTACAGTTCGAGAAATTAAATAATTCTTAATAAAAATTACTTGCATTTGTTTTTCATGTTGCCATTTTTCAGTTTTTCAATTTATTTTTCATGAAGAAATATTGTAGATAATTTTCATAAAGTAAATATATATGAAATTGCCCATAGACATAAAGATATTTACTTTGAAAATATTATATATTAAATTTTTGTTAAGTTGATTTACAGCATTTAAAGCAACTTAAGACTTTAAGACACAAAGAAAAAAGGATGTGAACATTTTTTTGTTCGCCAACTTGTACATTGCAAAGTATCCTTTCGGCTCTCTATTAACTTGTGATTTATTTTGTGTTTTATATTTTATAATAATAATGTTTCAACACAGTGTATTGTTATCTGCTGTGCAGAGCTTCTTTATGGCCATTATTTTTAAAGCTCAGCGCTACGCTTGGAAACAATGAAGCTGCTTTGGCAATTTCACATTGAGTTTGTGTCTGTATTTATGGCAGAAGAACCACCTGTTGTTTCATGTAATTATTTTTAACGTTTTTCCTCTTTTTTTTTAATATATAAATATTTTTTCGCTGGCTTCTTTTGAAAAAGTAGTCTTCTTTGTACCCCATACAGGTGTATTATAGTCGTACATTAAAAATATAAAAAAAAATGTTGTGATAAATGGTTCTCGCTAAATGGTTGATGGGGGCTTTTATTACACACTTTCTTTTCGGCAGAGCTTATTCCGAACTTTTTAATTAATTATATGTACTGTATGTAGCTTTCTCTTTTTATGAGCGTGTTATCTTCCTAAATAGAAACAAAAAGTTGGAAATCGATAATGATTTCAGTTTTAAAATGTTTAAGTTCTCTTCAAAACCATGAAGTTCTTAGTGGACAAAATATGTGGAGGTGTTTAACATTTATTCAGAATCTTTAGACGCACTTCCATGAAGTAGGAAAAATTTCAGTTTGATCTTGGCAACACGAATTTATTCATAAGAAGTGCGCATATGGAACTGAATAATTTTATATCCATTAAGAAGTGAACAAAACTGACTTGAAAGTATTTCCAGTTTCGCCCAGTAATATTTTAAAGAATTTCATTTGATTTGTGCCTTTAACAAAATTTATTATTCCCATTCACTTAAAAGGGACGGATATTAACAAGAGGTATTAACGCTTAAAACTACTTATTACAGTTCTAAGAATATAAAAGACCATTAAATTAATAAAATTTGAATATAAAACTTCAACACTTGTTTTTAGTTTAAAGAAAAATCTCAAGAAATTAAATTTTCTTGTAATGTTTGTTTTTGTCACTGTTGTTTGTGTGAAACAATTTGTTAAATTGATTAGAAATATTTGTTCCCTCTCCAACGATAACAGATTTTTTCTCTTTCTATAAAAATTCTAATTTATGTGCTTAATTAAACTACCCATAGGAAAATTATAACCTTTAAAGGAAAAGAGAAAGAATAATAAAAAAAATAACAAAGACTTTCGCAGAACTGGTAGCTGAGAAAAATATGTAGCAAATTTGTTTTCCATTGGTAGAGATGAGAAAGAAGAAACATAAAAAATTATCCAAGGAAATGGGGAAAATGTATAAAATAAATGGTCACAACAGGACATTCCAAAGATTATTTGCTACTGTTTGATTTGTTATACTACTTTATCCAATTTCCTCAAGAGCCACATCTACGAATTATTGTTTTCATTGTTTTTTTTTTCATTAGTTCAGTTTTCTCTGCTTGTTCTACTGGGGCAGTATTGTTTTCTATTTATAGAAATTGTAGAAATTGTAGAGTAAAATATTTGAATTTTGCAAATGTTTACTTCTAGTTGAAACGAAGTCGGAAACCAATTAGTTTTGAAGTGATTTACAGCGAAAGAAATGAAAAAACGAGCCCCCACATATGAAACAAATTTGTGAAAAATAAATCAGATGGAATAGTGTAGGGTATCAGCAATTCAGAAAACAAAAAGAAAACTATAAATTGTACGCTAAAGAATACCAGTGAATGCAAAACAAGTTATTCAAATCATCACATTTTTAATGATATGCTGAGAGAAGTGAGTCTGGAGAAGACTTACATATTTATTGGTCTCAAATTAAATAAAATAAAATTTTGTTTCAAGTAAATAATCCGAATTGTTTTATGATTTCTGTTGCAATATAATTTGTTTTATTGGCGTAGTTCGATTAAAATGTGTCATATTGAAAAATTTAATTATACATTTTCCTCTAGATAAATGCCTATAATTTGTAGTTCTTTTGAGAGTAACAGCGACACAAATAAGATGCGTACCGGCAATTGTGCAGAGAGAGAATAGGCAGTTGCTGAAGCCACATACAGTGGGGAGCTGGTGGCGTAACTGAAGCAGCTGTATACTTTGGAAAATAAAATAAAAAATGAGAATTTCATTCAATAAGTTAGTAACAGTAATGGCGGAGGGGCAATGTACGCCGTAGCCATGTTGAGAATATTTTTATTCGTATTCGCAAAATTCAAACAAAAAACAGAGAGTGTAATCAAATACATAAAATGAAACAAAAATATAAATTTTTAGTAAATTTTAGTAAGAAAAAGCATTTCTCCTACTAAAGTGAACGTATCAAAGAAAATACATTTCACAAATTGAATTAATATGGAAAAGTCTCAATGGTTCATACCATGTTGTTCTAATAATCAAATCTATAGCAGATGAATTCTGAACTGCAGAAGTAGACGTTTTGAAGCCTTTTCTCCTGCAACCCTGTTACGATGCCGTGTGTAAATAAGACCCGCACAACTAAACAACACACTCGTTGGTGTCTGGTTATAGTAGAAGGTGGTATTTCTCTTCGTTGACGTCATTTGTCACAAGTTTTTCCGTCAAATATTCCGCAATATTTCGAATTAAATCATGAAATCTAAGCTGACCAATGTTCAGCATTGGCATTCAGGTGCAAAGTTGATAATCTCAAATGCAGCCACGGAGAGAATTTTTCCAATTAAATTTTAAATATCGAGTGGCGCTAAATTTCAGATTGAAAATAATCGAATGTGAAGAACATTATTTCAGATATTCGTATTCACATTCGTTGTCGCGCCAACCGGCGATCAGCTGTTCTGAATTCCGCTTTAACTTTCTTAACGTAGGGAAATGTACGCGATATATTCAAAATCAGATCAGTGTATCAAAATTAATACACATTGTTTATAAAATAAGCAAAAGAACAGTGTCTATGTTTTTTTTTCTATTTAATTTATGTTAATGTTTTTTCTTTATTTTTTTATTTAAAAAATGTTATTTCATTGTAGTCGCAAGCAGCAAAAAACCAAAGTTGAACAATTACATCAATTGTGATAAATAAATTATTTTGTGTAAATATTTTTGTAAGCAAAGTGAACTTTTACGCATTGGTTGTACCTGCACCGCCCGTTGCCGCGTGCCGAGTACATTGGCCCTCCACTATAACATTAAGAGGAATATAACCAAACGTATCTTTTAATAAACTTGTAGAAACTTGAAATAATAAAGCCAAATTAAAGATGAAAATAATGCCAGTTCTATTGAAGATTTGATAAGAAATCGAAACCATGAAAAAACACTTTGAACATAAAAGAACACAACAAACACACTCTCATCCACTTATTCTTGCCACAATCGCACACTCAAGAAAACGAACAAATTAGAACATGGCATCAAGATAAGAACTCAATGAATTAATTCGTATTAAATATTTTGTATGTGCGTGTGCATGTGCCTGTGTTAATAAGAAAACTGAGACGACGGCCACAGACATTGTTAAAACAACAAAATATAAAGTATTAAGGATATTCATTAATTATATAAAAGCAGTAAAATCTAGCAAGCAATACATGTTTGAAACTCATACAGACGCATACACGCGCAAGCACAACAATTAGAAACACATTACAATTGAAAAAGTTTAGGTAAAAAGAAACGCAGATTAAGTACATTCGCTTTTATTTTTGGTAATCCTAATCGTAGCCGCAATTGATTACAACGTGTGTGAACAGAAAATACAAAAAATTAACGTTTTAAAACAATCGATTGCAATATTTGGTAGAGCCTAAGAAAAGGTCTGAATCCCACTTAAGTTGTTACAAGAAAATTTCAACGTACTTTAACGTTATAACCCAAAAAATTAAATCGACCATCACTTGCATAAGTAAATCTACTCATGCATACTTATAATGCAGACAATCTCTATATCTTGGGCAATTGCTAAAAAAAAAAACATTGCATGAAACTGTGTTCATGAAATTGCATCATAAATTCCTCTTCACCATGCAGATGGTCTGCGGTGTATCAAAGCATACCCGAGTTCGCAGTGCATGTCAACGACAGAGAGTTAGAGCTACATTAATATAAAAAAAATACACTTGATCCACAATTGCAAAACTCGCGTGAAGGATAGTCAGTGTCAAAGGTGTAACAAAGAGCTCTTTAACAATTTTAATCCTTAAACCACTGTTCCAATAGTTTGTTTTGCGAGAATCTTGCTAAAATCGAAAGCATAATTCTAGACGACAGTCGAACAGTTAAGAAAGCGAATGCTTTCGTATGTCGCAGGCGATTAAACCGGTCTGCGAATATTTAAATTTTGTTCGGAACTACCTCCCTTATATTTCCTACTCTGGGCACTCGAAAGGCATTTGATAATCTATCCAGACCTGGAAGATGATATCTCTGTCGATAAAGGCGTCAATGCTTTGGCTAATGAAGTTAATGATCAAAAATGACTTTTGTCACGTCAGTCAGAGAAATATATTTTAGAAATTTCATATTCACGCTATAAATGGTGAATGAATAGGTTTCAGCGGAAGATGGTGCATGGCGATTTTGTAAGCGAATAAATATTCTGATGCAAATTATTTTAAAATTAAAAACACTAAAAACTTGATAAAGCAATTGCATTTGTTGCAACACAAATAATCAATTACAACATTGAATCATTCAATTTGCATGAATGATTTTTCCCTTTAAATGATGCTGCACATGTGTATGTGTTTAGAACAGAAACTAAAACACGACATCAAGCCAAACACATGAATGTATGTGTCAACAAGAAAGAAGTTGAATTTAAACCAAAAATCAACTTTGGCAGAATTCCTCAAACTTCGTGCAACACGTTCATCCATTTATAAGTTTCTGAGCTGCCAAGTGTAACAATATTACGACCACGAGCAACGCAACAAGACTGGATTTTTGTTCAAAATACAAGCATAAATAAATCTTTCTTGCCTACACTAGCAAATGGAAGAATGAAATGTTGGCTGTTAATCCATGTCAGCAACTGTACAACATTCTGTTTTCCTACTCGACCATTTTCATTCCTGTAACTTTTCTGTGTGCGAGACTCTGCAACAACAACAATCTAATTAGTATTCTGTTGACACTTTAATCGTGATTACGCCGGAAAACGTACGCGCCAACATGCTGCCAGCCAATTTCATTCCTCTCCCACTTTGCATCTCTCAAATGTTTTTTTAGGAAAGCTTTAGCCGACATATCGTCAAAGTACCCAGTCGCTGTAGTATGTTTGTGTATTTATGTTCTTTTATAAACGGCAGCATACAAGGATATCCGGTAGAAATCATGGGAGGGAATTAAACAACAACAATATGATACTCTAATAAACTATTTATGGTCTGCAGTAGCACAGCGCAGACAGCCGTTCGCTTAAATTTTTTAAAGCGCAGAATTCATTCAGGCAAAATCCTAAAGCACTGTTGAACCGGTTCTAAAGAAGAGGTTGGCATTTCGTGTATATTGTTTGCGCACATGAAATTATTTACCGCCATTGTCATATTAATGAGAAAAGTATTCGCTAAATTAAACACCTTAATTGAAAAGTGAATTCGAAAACGTTGCCATGAAACTAAATTTAATTTGTGCTGGAAAGCACTCGTCCATATTCTTACCAAGCATTTCCTCTAAAACAGATTTGGTTTTATTACCAACTTCGGCATGTGTATATTAACGACCATAAAGTGACGAGAAAATAACTGATTACTTATATGTGAAACAGGAGGCAGTAGCAATAAAATGACCTGTCAAATGTCACATGTGAAATTAAAAATGATACAAAAATTGGAAAGTATTAATATTTTTTACGTCTTAAAAATTGTTCCCATCTGCATAAATTTATATTCTTTTTATCGCTTTGCTATCTGCTCAAGTGAGAAATGCAAAATCATTTCATTTTAGGTTTCAAAATAAACACGCATATAACAGAAACATTAATCAACAGTTGTCAAATTGCATATCTCTTGTCTGCTTTCATGCAAGTTAAACTTTTTTGGCCTGCCGGTGCTGTCTGCCTGTTTGTCGGCGCTGTCTAAATGTCCTTAATTTCTTGGTCTCCTTGCTTGTCATGACAACTTCAAATCGTAGTTGAATTGTGTTTAAATTTCAAAATTGTATCCTTGTTAAATAAACATCATCATTTCTTATTCCTACATAAGCAACTACACTGCTCTTTATTGTTGCTTAGACATGCTCGTACTAGTCGGTTTATCATTTGATTTTCGTTTTGGACGACTGTCCGAAAACCAGTATCTCATTCTACCTTCTAAGTTGCCATTGATGAAACGATTTTTATTTTTTATTAGCATGTCAGCTTTGTTTGTTTGGTTGTACTTTGTTTTCCATTTTCAAATTAAGCTGGTGCTTTAAGCGGAAATTACCAATCAGTATCAGTGAAAATTAATAGGGAAAATTTTGTGACAATTTTACTCACATCAATTTCATTTGTAGGTAACGTAACCATTTATCCTGTTCTCATATTTCGTGAAGAAGTTTATACAAGTCATGATGAAATTTAAATATAATTAATTAAATTTATTGATCAAGATATAGAAAGTAACAGTCTTTGGAGTGTAAAAACGTGAAGTAAAAAGTGCATTTTAAAAATCAATCAATCGTTTTGCAGAAGAATGCACCCCATTGCGTATATTGAGCACGCAAAGTGTCAACTGCAACTTAAAATTACTGAGAATACAGACTTCGCAGAGGAAAGATCTATACGAGTTCATATGTATTGAAAGAGCCAAAAATCTTCAATTAAATTTAATATATTCACAAATTTATTTTATTAACTTTTTAGGAATATTCCAATGGCACATCTTATGCTCGTACCGATATTACTTACATGTGTAATTTTTACAGTCTGGTTTCATTCCAATTTCCGGAAATCTAGTTTTGTCATACTTCGACGTTTTGAAGTACTTTGACTCCCAGTTTTTGCTATGATATTAATGTAGATATGTGTGTATTGGTGTGTGTGTGTGTTTACGTAAACATGCCATAATTTAAGAATGAGTCTACCGCGTTCGAAAGTTTTCATCTCACTTAAATTAACTATCATAAGTTAAAGAACCGAATTCGATTCATTCATTCCACAGATATCGCTGAGGATAATTTTCGAAAAAAAGAATCCGTTTTTCCTGACAACTCCAATGAAAAATTGCAGGAGAAGTCGAAAAAAAAGAGCCCGCACAAAAAATTTAAAAAGTTGAAATCACAAAATATTATTAGACGATGAAAGGATGCAATAGGAAATGATTCGTTAAGGTGTTTGTGGTGATAGTTCTTTATGCAATAGCTTCTGCAATATTAAATTAATTAATTTAATTATGATGACAGAGTCAGTCACTCAAAAAACAATGTACGATGCTTTGCGGTAGCCATGGTTGTTGGCATACTATCTGTAATTGTGACAGGAAATATTTTTGTGACAACTGGCTTTTATGCTTCATCATACAAAATGTCGACTTAATATTTTCCTGTTTCCATGTGCAATCGTCTAGTTTAATATTTCATAAATTTTCTTGTTTGTGCATGGCATTGCGGTTTCATAGTGACCGTTTTGTCGGGGTTGTTGTTTTGTTTTGTTTTTATTTGTGCTCCGTGAGCAACAATGAATGCATTGGTCACAGCAACTAAATGAAATGCCATCAGCATTAGCTTACACAACTGCAATGCTTTTTAAGTAGATTTTGCATTGCTTTTGCATTGGCAGCATCAGATACAAATCTACTAATAACGGTCGAATGTGAATGACTTGTATATGATAAAAAAAATCTAATAACTGCAATGCCTTGAAGTATGTTTTCAGTCAATGGGGCAATACTACGAGTACTTAAAAAAAGTATTTATTAAATTTAAAATTTTTAAATGAATCAAAATGTATTTTTGTGTACATTATGATGATTTCTTGAGTTACGTTTTGCTTTAAAAAATTGTGAAAATATAATTAAAATTAAATTTCATTCTTAAAAACAAATCCAAAATATAATTGGTTTTAGGTTTTCCATACTCTCTGCTCTTACTCTCTGCATTCATGTTAAAATAAACTAACTTATAACGCATCCTTAATAATAATTAAATCAAGTTAAGCATTTAATACCGAACGACTTAAAGTGTTCGCTTTCTTTCTATTACGTGTGCATACGGCAGCAGCATAACCCAAAAAACATTTTGTTGGCGATTAAATTTCAACCATTTGTTGCCTTCGCATCTAAATGTCCACAAATAATTCTTGCACAAAATTATTCGCACACAATGGAAGATTTTATGCTCTAAAATCACATTAAAGATTTATCAGATCCGATATTTTTCAATGCCAAAGGTTAACTTGGCATATAAGAGCATATGTACACAGCACAGACACACACATATATATATATATATATATACAGGGTGGCGCAGAATGAGCTATATGGTTTGAATTCTTTATAACTTTTTTAATTATTATTTTTTCTTTGTTTATTTTTTTCAACATTTTGTGAAGAAGACTTGGGGAATTAATTATGAATCATTACACTATCGAACACAGCACATACTGCAGATGCCTCAATAGCTTTGTTAAGGGACATATTCGGCGAACGCATTATTTCGCGCACAAGCGATTTCAACTGGCCTTCACGTTCGCCAAATTTAACAGCTCCTGACAGTTTTCTTTGGGGATATTTGAAAGAAAGAGTGTACGTTAACAAACCAAGAACCATACTCTAACTAAAAACCAACATTCGAAATGAAATCATGGCCATTACACCCGAAATTTTGCGAAAAGTTATGGAAAATGTGCTAAAAAGAGCACGTATGTGCGAAGCAGAAAATTGACATCACTTACATTATATGATTTTTCAAAGCTAATTGCAAAAAATTCCCCAATAATATACTGTATTTAAAAACAAAAAAATTATAATAATCGCATAAATAAAAAAGTTATAAACCATTTAAACCATATAGCTCATTCTGCGTCACCCTGTATATAAATGTATTAGGATTTGCCATGCACACACACTTTCATTTCATTCCTCATAACTAAGACAATCCTCGTGAAGCTCTTCTATATCAACATCCAGTAGCCAAGTTTCAGTTTCACATGATTACTGAGATTGTATGCACAAGCATCTGATACTCATATTCAGTTGTGAGGAAATTTATGTCAAGAGGTATGTTTCTACTTTAATCAGTTCTTCTGCTTACGGCGTACTACAATGTGACTTTAACTATATTTATATTAATTTGATTCCTATTGTTATTAAACTCGTACTTTCAGTATATACATATATATATATGGCATAATTTCATGCAACATGCAAACATCCTGTTTAAATAATAATATGGTTTTAATCTTTGTAATTTTGTTCTCTGAAACACAAGTCGTAATATATGTGGTATTAAGCATTATATTATTACATGCTTTTAACAATTATGACAAATTAATTAACATACATATAATTACTGAATTATTTTTATTGTTTTCTTGCTTACCATTATCGTACAAAGAGTATTTCAATAATTATTACCCCCATTAAAGCCATGTCGAATTATTTGAAAAACTATTAAAGATTTGGTTATTTTAATTTAATTTCTGTGCAACAAATTCTTATTTTATCCATTATAAAGAATTGACTTTGTTTCAACGCTGATCTATTGTATTCTATACATTCCACTTGGAACAACGTTCCACAATTGTATTTTAATTATTTTTTTAATCTAAATTTATTTTCATTATTTTGTCCATCTAAATCAGGTCAACTTGAAAAACATTCAAGCATTACAACGCTATAAAATAAACACTGCAATAGAATCTAGAAATTTCAAAATAATAAATAAAACGCTGCTTCTGAAAGCTCTGTTTACACGATGTCTATTGCACACTCTATGAATCTTATTGAGGAAAGCCGCTTTGTCGAACTACTAAATATCTATTAAAACCTTTAAGTATTCATTTAGGTACTTAACTCAAAGTGGGGAATATTCTGCGTCTTATGTAAGAAAAAAATCCAGACCGTATTCTTTACGATATAAAAAAAAATTGCCGAATTTACTTCATACACGCTAATTTATTTTAATTGAATCCATCTACAAGCTTGTGAAGCAATTCAATCTCACACTATGCTTCTGAAATCACAGGGACAGAAAAACTCTCATTCGACACAGTGAAAACATGTCGTGTAATCGCACGCGTACATTTATACAAGCCAGCAAGCAAATGCGCATAAAACTATGCACAATACATAAATACATATCATTTACGCATTTTGTGGTCTGATAATAGTTCTGAATTAAATTTTTTTCTTTTTTAATTTTACTCTTTTTGTGGTCATGTGCATAAATGGATATTTACAACCAGTACTGTTACTATAAATGAATACAAAACAACCGCAAAATAATATCAAGTGAATAAAAAAAAAACAATAACAACAATAACAGCAACAGTACAAACAAACACACAAGAGGAATCTCTATAAATACAAGGAGCAGTCATTGTTCGAGCAATGGCAATCAAAATGGCAGTTATAAATGCAGTAGCAGCAGCAGCAGCATATAATTGTCGTAAAAAATTCCAAATCACACATACATGCACAATTGCATATTTTCCAATTGCATACATGTGCTCACTGGCATTTATACATACACACACATTCTAATCTAGTTCATTTGTAATGAGAAAGAAATGTTTAAAAAGATAAAATTTCCCATTCCAAATGAAAAAGAAAAATAAAAAATACAACGAATAACAACTTTTATACAAAACCAAAAAACAAATGTTATGGTCATTTTCCGTGATCACTGATTTGTTCGAAATGTCATTGATTGTTTCGAAAAAATATAAAATAAATAAATAGTAACGATAATAATAATAAATTTTGTAAATTATAGTGAATTTATTTGAATTTTATGAGATTCATTTCTGCA
Organism: Dexiosoma caninum; assembly: GCA_963924685.1. Lineage (NCBI taxonomy): Eukaryota > Metazoa > Arthropoda > Insecta > Diptera > Tachinidae > Dexiosoma > Dexiosoma caninum. Next base: position 405,349 of record OZ004727.1, on the reverse strand, counting down.
AATTTGAAATCACTAAATTTTATTTTGTATCAATTTATCAATATTATGTCAGGATAATATTTTAAAAACATGAAGAGCAACCAAAGTGAACATATGCCTTCAACTGAGTAATACAGCAACGAAATTTCATTTAAAAAAAAAATTATATTTATAAAATTACCCAACTACAATCTTCGAATTGAAGCATTTCACTTTGAAATTTGTTATATAAGGCTTGTTAAGGTAAGCGTTTACACGAATGTAATTATAAAATTATAATTGGTTGTGGAGTTTCCATAGAAATTATTGTGTTTCATTTAAAATTTTTATTTAAGAGTAAAATTAACTTCAAAATACTTTTTGGCATTGTTAGCGAAATCTTTGTCAGTCAGTGCACACCAAATCACATCAATTGTTTGAATGACATTTTTATTGACAGGCATTCCTTTTTATGAAATGACATACATTCCGAATACTGTTTTTGTATTTATGCACAAATATACAACATAAACGAATTGAAAAAAATATACTCGTATATTCTAATACTTATTGAATTTTTCCTTTTTTTCTCTTTTCCTTTTCAGTATTTTTTATGAGCTTCTTCTCGAAAATCAAAGGTGTTGGCTTCTTGTGCTATCTCTTTGCTTAATAAGGAATACAACGCTAATGTTGGAATAATTCGAGCAGGATACCTGGAGGAGAATTTCTATTTGTACGTGATGTAGAAGTTGTCATAGTAAAATTTCTGTACGGGAATAAATGAAACAGAGTGAATAAAATTATAAGGTAATAAAATTTTTGCTTTTTTATTGAATGAATTTTTTTCTTTGTTATTTCCTTATAAATGTTGTTGGCATAGTGTACTTTTGTGACAGCAATATTTGAATATTTGTCATGGTAATGGCAGCAATACATGTCTGGTTATTGTGAAACTTTGAAGAGGGTGTTTGAAGTTAAACGTACTCAAAAAAGCTTTAAAAATGCCATCAAATTTCAGCATTACAATGAGATTTCATTCGAAATATTTATGTATATGAGTAAGAAGAAGTGTCAAGATTTACGAATTAAAAAAAAATATATTATATGAAATTATGCAGCAAGAGAAGCAATTTAAAATAATACTACCTAACTTCCAATCACAAATTGTAAATAGCTAATTTTATTTACATGCCATTGTTTTATACTGAGTTTTTCCACAGTGCAGTTTTTGCCCCATCTTTATTAAATTATAAACTAAAATTAGCTCGCAATATAAATCTCATAGTAATAAAGAGCAATATTAATATGCCTTAGGTAAATCAATAAGAAGATTGACAACGTAGAGCAAATGTTCCACATGAAGCTAATGTTCTTGTACTCATCTCCATATCTGAATTGTATACTGCAGCATTGTAATTAGATTACGACCATTATTGTGTGGCGTTATTAAGTGTTAACTAGTTGAAAATTAATTATAATTGAAAAGGGATTTCTAACGCCCAAAAGACATTAACAATCACATACTGAATAGTAAAACAGCAGAAGAACGTATGAGCGATATTTAAATGATTTTAAAAATATCAATCATACGTTACCATGCACTTGAGAAGGGAAAGAATCTTTCACTATAGACTGCTTCAATAAGAAATTAAATTAATTAATTAGAGAATATCATAGTAAGAGGTCTTCTATATCGTTGTTGCAGGGAAAATTAATTACAATAAATTATGAAATTAAACATCCATTAAAGCGACTCCAGCAAATATTTTTAAACTATTAAAAAAAAAAATTCAGCAAACTTTGGGTCAAAGAATATACCAATACGAATAGCTTTCTGTTTTCAAATTAAATATGTAAAATGAAAATCTGGAAAATAATTCCAAATAAAATTTGCTATGCCACGCATACTTTAATAAACAAAATAACGGATAAGTCCCCCTCCACACTTGTTACTGGTATTTTAGGTGAGAAAGGGCGGAATAATTCCAAAATTATAATTTCATACCGTGGACACTAATGCAATTTACAAGCAAAATTTTAAAAAAATTGCAAGTCTGAAAAAAGACTTATTTACAATGTTTTCCTTTGTTGTTTTTGGTGTGGGAAACTCTGTTGAATATAATTTTCAGAAAAGTTTTAACATTTCCGAAATAATACTTATTACTGTCTACAGAATAGTGATTTCTTCAAACTTTGTGTGAGTTTTATGTGTGCCTTATTTACTGAAATATTAAAATGAATCGGAAAAATTTATGTTTTTGACTTGTAAAAAGTGCTGGACCCGGTAGCCATACGGATGCTTTAAGTCCCAATATATTGCAACGTGAAATAGGTGAAAATTATAATTATTGAATTATAAATTAGTTATAATATCAAATAGTTCAATTATTAATAGAAAATTTATTCTTCATGCCTTTTTAAAATAGTTTATTTGCTCAAAATCTATAATCATTTGAGTTCTTCCTTTGCATTTTAAACAAATTTGTTACTCGAATACCTTCTCATCACATTCTTCTACAATTAAGCAAGGCAAATTTAACTGTTTTTATTACTGAAATAACCAACATGCTCCACGCCGTATCATTTAAGACATTATGTATCCTCTTTTTTATTAATTGACCGGCATCAAAACACAAGTTCAGTATTGACAACTTGTCATCAGTAAAACTTGTCAACATCTTTTTAATATGCTTCCATTATAATTTTTAGAAAACCATATTTAATTAGGTGCACGATATCTCGACAAACCGAAATTACTGGAAAAGTGGATCGTACAAAGACCCACTAGATGATTTTGTACCAAATAAAAAAATACTAACAATAATAATAAAATAATGTGGCAAAAATGTCTGCTATCACTTGTATCTATTGCAGATATTTCAACATAAAATTTCTTTAAAATTAGTTTGCTTCAGAAATTTCGCAACACAAGTTTTGCAAGATTCGTATCTTTTTGATAGTTTTCAGCGGGAATTGCGCCGATGACAATCACATTACTATTCTACTGGAGTTCATAAAGTATTCGGGGCCCTTAATTGTTACATGTAACTGATATGTAAACAAATTAGTAAAAAAAATGTGTTGTGAAAAAGTCACCAGTCCTCCATCTCTCCCTTTTCCTCTACCACTATCTGCATTAAAAGTTTCATGTGCTCACACGCATACACACACACACGCACACATATCCATACACAATACGAAGGGACATAATGTTCTGAGCATCAATCTACTTTTCTGTATTTGCCAGCAACAAGAAAAAAAGAAGGGAAATAAAATTATAATGAAAGAGGTTTTTTTTCGAAAGTACAAGTGAATTAATATATGAGCAAATAATGAATGCAACTAGAACTTTTGCAACAAAATAGAAAAAAGTATTTTGGTTTTCATAGTTTTTCAGCATTTTTCGGTTTGCCATTTTTGTAGCCATTCTTGTTGGTGCTGCACAAATGAATGAATGAATATTGTTGCAAAATATTTATGTGTTTGTGACATAGTTACGAACGCTTGCTGCAACATAAGGCAGCTATGAATATTTGTACGGTTGTAAATTGGATGTTGCAAACACACAAATAATTTATGATGTTGTAAATTGTAAAATGTTGACATCATACACTTTTTATTTACAAACACACAAACGGAGATTTTTCAAACAAACTATAAAGTATAATAAGAACAGTTGACTGAATGGGTGGTGTTTCACTGTATTCTTCTTCTAACTCGCACCGCATTCCGCCTGTTAGACAGTGGATTTATTTGAATTCGTAAAATAATAAAAAACAAAATTGGAACAAAGATGTGAAGGGTGGTTTTTTAGCCGTTTCGGTTTGAGAATGAAAAAAAAAACACAAAAAATTTGTAAAGTGACCAAAATTTTTATTTGGGTGCCCTCCATTTACTTTTCAAGGATTATTTCATGTAAACGTATGTAATCCATTCGTGAGCTCCAATTCTGGCATACTTTTTCCAGTATTTCGTCTGAAAAATCAGCTGTAATTTCAGCCTCCAGGGCTGTACTTGTGATTGGCTCATCCCCGTAGACAAGAGACTGCATTTCATATTAAATTAAATCAAAAGATTAATTGCTCACCAAACTCACGTCTCTGTAGGGTCATGGTATCGCGTGTTCTCTGGCATATGGTGCAATAGAACTACTGATTATTAAATTCAAAAGTAATTATGAAAATTCAAATTTCTATTAAATTCTAAAGAAAATTCTAGACCAATGATTTCTCTAACAATTTATTTCCAATGCAACATTTGTTTTCGTGAGCAGGTGAAATTCATTATGAAATTAAATAAATATATTGAGAAATATTTTCCGTTTTAGAAACAATAATACCGAGAATGTTAATATTTTTTTTAAAGATTTAAAATATTTTAAAATATAAAACTTTTGCGTCACTGTCTGAATTTAAGTGGTAGCGCTGTTCGGTTGGGTTTAACACATATTATTCCCCTTTTTTACCAGTAGCAATTTGTACATGAATAGTATTTATTTCTTGCTAAAACACACACTCTGCATTAACAAATAACAGCACTCTGAAAAAGTACATTCAAACATGCAATACAATTTTATAATTATAATTTTACATAAACAAATATGTACATACAGAGATTTCGAGCATGTGTGAATACATCTTTTGTAAATATGTTGCTTGTTTTTTTTTACACAATCAGGCAATGTGCAACTCAAATTGTGCATCATGTGAAAGTATTTCTGTGCGGTTATACCAAATATGAGAAAAATTATGGAAATGTAGAAGTGTTTGAGTTTGGGTGAGTGCATGATGTTTATTATCACGTAAAAGTAATTATACACGAAATTTTCATCAAGACGAACTCGTTTTCATTCACTCACTCAGTCGAAATAATAAAAAATTTAATAATATTAACAAAGGACCACAATTCATGAAACAGGAAAGACACAGCTATTACATCACTTTTATGAATGCATGCATGGAACAGGATGAATGAAGCAGGCGGCGAGTAAATGCTTTTAGCAAATTTTATGCAAACGATTCGTTGTACGCAATAAAAACAACCAAATAAGTTCATATTCTTGTGATTATTAAACTTTTGTAAAATTATCAACAATTTGAATTTTTAATTATTTGAATTAATCGCATCAGTAGGCATGTCAGAGCCTGCAACAACAAGATTCAGAAGTCAAAGTGCGTCAGTATTTTGTTAAAAGAAATGTGCCTACTACGTTGACCATATCCTGTTTTAATTTCCAGATGAAATTAGTCATTGTTTATTTTCACATAAAGTGTTAAATTACAAATAATAACAAATGTAAAATGTCAGCTTTTCAATTTAAAGCAAAATTCATTTGCTTTTATTTAAGTCACATCTACAATATAGTTAAAGTCAGTTAATCCCTCTTAATATTTTATGTCCTGTTGGTATTTGCTCGTTTAGTTATTTAGTGGGTTCGGTAAAGATACTATACGATGGCTTACAAACTTAATTTGTATATTAATGGAGATGTTTAAATGAAAAAGCACAACTACCGTATGAAGATATGTGACAGTATTAAAAGTTAATTTTAAATGCGTGTAATGACTAGAAATTTGCATTAATAAGCAATTAAAATGATAATACATCTATTAAATACTTAAGTATAATCGAATCAGAATTTATTGATTATTATTTCAAAAGGAAAATTGTAGCAATGAATTTTCCGAACGCTTTTTCACCAATAGTTGCTTTATGGAATTCACGCATTAATAATTTAGTTGAAAATTAATATATTGCTAGTTAATTATAAGTTTTATATGGAATATTTAAAAAAAAATATGCATATGTATATCTAAATTACTTGCTTAACAAATATAGATCAAAATAAGGGAAAATAAACAAATGTCTGAATTTTATTTTATTTCTACAAACATCACAACAGCTCACTATCAGTATTTTTCATATGAAATTTCAAAACTGGCCTACAAATGATAAATTTATTTGATAGTAAATTTTTGGGGTGGGCACTTTGTTCCCCAATTTGAAAATTGGTCCACCAACCACGAAGTTATGTTCGTTGAAAACTATGCAGAAGGAGTAACAAAATTAAAAAAGGGGGCGTGGCTAAAAAAGTAGCCTATAATTCGTTCGAGAGTCGCAGTTAAATGTTGTGAAAATTTGAGGATTTGAGAGATATAAATTTGCAATATTTTTAGCGCGAGAAAACCCAAATTAAACTTGTCTATTGAATTGTTCACATTTAGTTGAAATTAATTATTTTCTACCATCAAATCTACGAGTACTAGTGGAGCAGAAAATGTGTCACGTTGCATCACGTGTGCAAATTGCATTACTCTTTCAAATATCCATATAAATTTTATTGTACGCTTTATTTAATTTACAGTTTAAGATACGAGTATTTTAATTATATACGAAAGCGAACCGCAAAAGTGATCGCTTACTTAGATATTCCGCCCGCAGATGCACAACTCATATTTCGACATCGTTTCTTTGGGATCAGCACATCAGCGCCGTATATGTAATATTTTTGATGTGGAACACATCATACATACGACAAGGTGATCCAAGTAAAAGTTTTCTTCTCCAACAACACAAAATTATTGCTAATTAAACTTAAACCAATTTTCTACAGAATTTAACTAATTTTCCCTACTTAAACAAATAGAAAAAGGCATTCAGCCACATGTACATTTGCTCGTATACGCAGTACATCTACAACCCACACAAATACAAAAATGCCTACGAGTTTTCGTTTCGTTAGGATCACACACACAGCCATTAACACATACAAACATTTAACCTAACACGTCTTCACATATGTCTAATGTCAGCTGCATTGTTGTAATAAAGTTTCTCTAAAAAACCAAGAACAATGTCTACAAACATGTGAAAGAATAACGAAGCTAAAGAGTAGCAAAAGTATTTCTCTTTGAATTGCAAAGAAAAAAAATTCATTAAAGATTGTCGAAAAGTTTGTCCTTTGACACTTTTTGGAAGAGCTCACGTTTCTTTCACGTTTATTTGCGTTTAGTGTTTACTACATCCACGTCTATAAAATACACACCTTATGCTATTGAATACTATATATTTTTTTCTTTTCTTCATGTTAAACCCAATATCAGCGTAACTACAAATGACGAATTTAAAATTTTCATCGGAATTTGGAAGCCTACCAAATGTTTGCTGTTTATCCATAACTAAGTTGAATGACTTTTTCTCTTGTAGTAGTTGCAGCTAAAAGGGCTAGAGGCAGCGTGTCAGGAAGTCGTACTGAACGTATCTGCTTTGATGTTTCTTGTTTCTTGCTTTTTTTTTGCTGCAGAATCAGTCAGTACCAACATGCTGAAAAAGAATACAAATAAAACATTACAAGAGTATGTTAACTAGCATCGTGGTGTCTTAACTTAAACGTTATGACTTTTTCACTCTGTACACGTAAGTACACATGTATGCATATGATATTCATATGTATGTATATTTATGTGTATGTTAGTTTGTATGTGTTTATACATTTAGGAATATGTTTCTAGCCCTGCCTTTCATATACATATAGAATTTTCTATTCTTTTTTTTCTATTTGAAAGTTTTTCTATTCATTATTAGCTTCTCATGGGGTTGCTAAAGAGGAAATCAACTTTTAAATGTCTTTTTCTTTCGGTTCTTTCTTCTCATGGTTTTAACATATGTTTTGTATGTGTATATGTGTGTGTACGTGTCTGTATTTGTTTTCTTACAACTTTTTGTTGCTATTACTAGGTATGCGGTTGTAGAGTTCTTTTTTTTCAGCATGTGTGTTGGTTGCTGCGTTCAGTTGTTGTTCAGTTTTGTCTCTTATCATTTTATATTTACTGTCATTAATTTTCGACAAAACGTTTTTCTGTGGGTTTTTCTTGATGTTTGGTTTCTACTTTGTTTATTTGTCAGATTTTTTCTTTAATTTTACTTATTTATATTTCAGTGGTTAAAACTTTGTTAAACAACCCTGTTAATTTTAATTATTTAAGTTTATTAATTTTCTTCGTGGATTTTAAATACACCATTGAAAACTCAAACAGCCTACAGCTTACTTTTCGATATAAAATTTTAAAATTCGAATCGTTAAAGAAAATTTTGTAATTGTAATATGGCATTGCAGTTGCTATTTTAAAAGCTCAAACTTTATTATAATTAAGAATTTTGAGGCTGCAGTTTAATACTTTTACTTCAGGCATTGTACAGCCGATGAAGGCGTGTACTGTACCGCTAACTACTCAGCCATAGGCATCATTACTGGGTGGGTACAAACATTAATAAATAGTCAATTCGGTCGATGAGGAGCTCCGTGCAAATGTTCTTATTATTAGAAACTGACCCAATATGTAAAATTTGTGCTTAATCGTGAAATTAGTGAATTTGTTGCAGCAACAATTGTACAAGAGTTATACTCCACACTAATCCAGTATCGAAATTCAATGTTCTTATGTTGTGTAATTGTAATTTGTAATGCCAAAGATTATTTATTATAAATTAATACACAGACACAAATATTTTTTTCTCTCAATATATTTTTGCTTCACTTAGATTTAATGAATTTCTTCCATATTTACACCTTCTGGTAGAGCAACATACTTTCGTTTTTATTATTGATCCACATAAACTTGTAATTTCTTTTACATATATACTTATGAATGTCTGTTAAGGGTTTTTTCTGGTGATTGATGAATATGTCAAAAACTTATGACATTAATAGTTATAAATTACTGTCTCTAAATACTAAAAGCTCTGTCATAAACTTGCTGCTAATTCTCTTACAATTTGTATCTGCCTTTACTGCTGCGGATTCTATTTATAGACAATAATAATATACTTGCATGTGTATGTGTTTGAATTAGTGTGTATGTGCTGTGTTACTAATGAAGCCAAAATTTCGTTTTAATCATAAACATACGCACAATAATTAATGGATTTAATTTAAGCGTATCAATTTGTTTGAGATATTTCAAGTAAGAACTTCTAACAAAACTGATGCTTTGCAATTAAAACGAATTAAAGTTTAAAGTTGATATTGTGAAGAAAAGCAGAAAACTTGCAATAACCAAACGATTAAAGTATTTTAATTTTTTCAACGATCGCAATTTTTTCCTCTCCTTTAATCTATTCGAATTCACACCTATTCACGCTGTCATTTATTCTGTTAATCAGTTGTTTTTAAGTTAAATCCTTCTTTCAACGCCTTTTTTCAACTTTAGTTTTCCTCTTTCAATTGATTTCTTTATTTATTCCGTTGAATTCGTTTACTTTTTCCTTTACCTTTGGCAGACTTTGCAAATAGTCGTAGTTACCTGAGTAATCTGTTTTATTTTATTTGTAATGAAATCATTGCAATTTACCATCTCAATCAATTCTAAGTAATTTGTTTCAATTTTCTCTCTGTATGTCAGTCTTCGTATTTAATTGAATGTTTTTACAACTGGTAGTAAAATTTTATTTAATTGTTTTGAATAAAACCACAAGTAAAAAGAAAAGAAAATTAGATAATTACAAAATTATTGCTTATCTTAGTTAAACGATTTGCACACTTTCTGCTTATTCCGGAAAGTAATCAGATGTTGTTTGGGTATTGTGGCTTAAAGACAAAAATTAAAATTTTTCTTTTAGAAATTCTCTGTCAAATACATATCTTTAGTGTCTCCATTAAGATCGCGCATATTTGTTAATAAATCAATTTGTTCACCACCTAAAACACAAATCAACAATATAAATCGACTTTCGTAAGTATTTTCATTATGGCCAATATTAATTTCAATTCATTAATTGGTTATTCTTATTAACTATGGCAATTTGTTTTCGCTCCAGCAAGGCGTTAAAAGTTTCATGATGCTACTTTTGTCCAAATTATTATTTCAGGTACAAATATTAAGCGTGTTTAATGTCCTCGCATTAGGTAATGGTGGTGCGTAATTGTTAGAGAGTGTGAAGGAAGTGAAGGAGAAAACTTTTATTGTTTCAGTTATTTTAAGCATCACCTAAAAGTAATGACTACGACTTTATTAAAACACTTAACAATCACACATACACAGCAACGAAAATTGTCACACCATTTAAATTACCAGCTGCTGTCTCTACGAGAATGTATGGAAGAGTGTATGCCACAATGTTCATATAAAATATTTTAACAAATTAGGCGTGCTTTTAAATTAAGGCTCCCCAAATTAGAGTCTTCCATTAAAAAGAATATGAAAAGTGAAAAAAATAATTGTTAAAAATAAGTAGAAAATGTAAAATCCGTAACATCGGATGGAAAAATTCATCATCGTCTCTTCTCTTCGGTGCAAGGCATTGCATACGCAATAGATATCCCTTGAACACTGCTCAAAAAAAAACTACCAAGGATTTTAGTTTAGCAGCTCTGTTCGTGATTGGGAATTTCCTTCTCGCGGAAAATAATTTTCACAGGAGAAAAATCCTCGCACCACAAATTTTGCTTGAATGGAAAAATTTGCCATTAAATTTGTCCTGCTTTCGTGATTTTTAAATAAATTTATTGTTTTTGAAAAACTTGCGGACTTTGAAGGAAATTCTAGTTGTTTCGAAAGCATTTACCTTCCATTAAAGTTAAAAAGTTGGGATTTTACTTTATTTGTTATCTCGATGCAAAAGAACAAAAAAAAATTATATTTTTCTTTATTTAAATTTTTTTTTATGTCAACTTCTTTCTGTCAGAGAAATTCTTTGGGAAATTTTATTCATAAATTTGCGTTCTTTTTGAAGAAGTATAAATTCTCGTTATTATTCGAATATTCGATCGACTAATGTTCACTGTAAAAAGTAACTACCATAAAATGTCACTTATTTATTTAATCGAAAATTTCAATTCATTTCAATTGCTTTATAAATTCATCAATGACTTTCATGTTTAAAAATCAAACCAATACAAATTTTTTATCCATGTCGGTTGAATTTTTTAATACAACAACTTACTAATTGAACCCACAATTTTCGCTGTTGGTTGAACTTTAAAAATAAAATAATTCAATCGCAGTGTTCATAATTAATTTCAGATTTCAGTTTCTTCTTGGATATTTAAAAAAACAAAATATTTGCGTTTCTCCTTTTATTAAAATACGAACAAATCAAATCAATAATATTCGTGATTTATTTGTAAAATAAAAAAAAAAATGCAAAAATTTTTGATTTTGATTCTCGTTCTGTTCTTTTATTTTGCAGTCCATGACAATTCTTTACAGCCACATGACTTTAATAGACGAAAGAATTTCGTGAAGTAAGACTAATATTTCATCTGAATTTCCAAACATTTCGGTGAACTTATTTGATTCTTTTTCGTATCGGGCTAGATCCATAAGAATAAACAGACAAAGTACGTAAATAAGCAATGCATTTATAATTTTTTAACAAACTCCTTCAGGAAATTGTTTGGTAATAAAAACAACATAAAATTTTTAATTCTTTTTCGATGACCGGCGGAAAGTTTGAGCAATCGATCATATAAAAAATACGTTTGTAATCAACCTGATTTTTTTTAATTAAATATAATAGTAAATTATATTTCACAAAGTCCTAGCACATAAAATATTATGACAAACACATGTGGATATCACTTCCAAAGATCTTCGTAGCCTAAATATAGTACATACATCTTACAAGAGTGCATGTGAGAGACATGCTTATGCCCCAATCTTACAAATTATTGTTGAAAAACCATCTACTGTCATTGAGTTATACAACAGAAAATACAGCATTGCTGAGTAATCTAGATAATATTAAAGAACATCGTAAAACTATCTCCACACAATCCCCTAAAATACCGTAATGGGGAAATTCTATTAACTTCAATATTCTATAAATTATTTCTACTTTTCCTCGACATACATACATACGTACATACGTACGCTGCTTACGCACTTAACCTTTCTCAAAAAATTATAATAAAATAAATTTTTAAGTCCAATAAATAATACAAACACACTTTACCAGATAAAATGATGATACTCACTTTCAGTTTAATGTGGAATAAAAGGACGAAAATGTATGTAAAAAAATTTTTTTAAATATACCAAGGCTTTTTGTGGACGGAAGAAGGAAGGAGTACCAATAAATACACATTCTCTGTCTAGATGCAAATGTATGTATGGCTTCAGTATACGGATTACTAGTCAAACAAAAAAGAAATTCTTCTGTGGTGTAGAAAAGAAATACAACGAGTGTGTGAATACATGCATGTATTTGACATTATCAGCATGTGTTGGTGGTGCGCATTTAAGTACACTTGGTGGCTTGAATAGAAGGGAATGGAAGCAGTCAGACATACAGACAGATATTGTTTGGTTTTATTGGTGATAATGGCTGTTTGTTTGGCTAGAGGTAGTTATTGTTTGTAACACTTATTCGTGCAATGATTGTGCTAATAAAATTTATAAAAAATAAAAATAAAGACAAGACCTCTCAAATTCCAAAGGATTTTCTTCTAAGTAAATTTAATTCTTTCAGTTCATGCGCTTTTTGTAGCAAAAGTTTCTCTTTCACTTTCACGTTCACTTTCTATTTTAACGTCATAATCAATTTACGTTGAATTTATTTTAATTTTCACATTTTAAACATCTGAAGCATTCAGAACGTTGCGTTTAGCTCACTTTGTTTTTTCTTTGAGTTACTTATTTATTTTTCCCACATATACGATGACTTTTGCACTTTGAAACGAAAGCTAATTAAATATAGAAAATGTTATGCTTGTAATATTTTCGCTACGTCCTTTGTAACAAATATTATTATTCGATTACAATTTTTTAAAAATTTGTGTTTATATCAATTATCGTGGATACTTGCACATGCATGTTTCAATCGCTTTTTCCTCTTCATTGATAGAATTAGAAAATGCAAACCTTCTATAATTGAATTCTGCCATTGCACAAATGTATTTTAATACATGGTCGCAATAAAAACTCTGCAGAAACACTCGTATAAATCTGTCACGCATGTATAAATGTGTTTAAATGTACCAAGCTTTTTGAATACGAACGAGTATGTTTTAATGGCTTTTATAGCATCTATTTATATAATTGTTTCTTCAACATACATATATTCGGATGCCGATACGTATTGATAAATAAAACAGACATTTCGATATCGGCAAATGAAATTAAAGAAACATTTTTAATTGCTCTCGCTGTAAATTGCGTAATTGAACTGTCGTTGTATGAGCGTGTTTGTACCATATATGTATCCTGAATATTATATATGATTTAGTTAGTTTTTATTGGTTACGTAAAATAAATGAATCTGCAAAAGTATGCTACAATTTTGTAATCTACTGAATACGTATGAGTAATGAATGTTCAAATGTTACTCATACGTGCTATTATGCCATACACTGCTAAAGGTATGCTACAGTTTTGTAGTCTGTAATAAACCAAAAAATACTGGAGTCTAGGGATGTCCAGCGGGATTCGGTTTCATAAATCCGGCATTTCACATACCGGGGTGTTCCGGATTTTATCGGATATAGCATTCAACACACGTGCAAATAATAAAATTGTATCAAAAGAATGTTCTGTTCGTTCAACATATGGCAGGCATATGGCTTCGCCATAATCGTCATGCCGATTTCGCAATGTGGGGTACAAATTTGAGTCTACTGGTTCAGTAAACGATTTATCAACACTCGTACGTCAACGAAATGCAAGATCTGCCGAAATCATCGCCGCTGTCCGTGAGAGTGTGCTGGAGAATCTAAGGCAGTAGATTTCGCGTTGCTCACAAGATCTCCTTTCGCAGACCACAACTTGGCGAATTTTTCGTCTTGTGGTCGAGAGCAAAAATTTTTTAATACTTTACAAAATGAAGTAATTTAGAATTAGATTTTAGTAACTAAATATACAAGGATGACCTTTAACAACATTAAAGAAAATCTTGCTTTTTGCTTCTTTAAATTTTTGTGTAGAATGTAAACAGATCTATATTTAGTTTAAATAGAAAAGAAGTCGAACTGCGCGTTAATCACGATTTACATATCGATGATATAGAAATAAATATCATCTTAATATCTTTACTAATTAAACACCGACTAACTAATACATTCAAAGAACAATAGTTATCGTTCAAAATATAGCCGACATTTTATATTCTCTGCATGGCAATACGCAGCGTTACATTCATTTTACCATCTTAGAACAGTTGCTGCTATCGTGAAAAAGATCGAGAACTATCAATGAACTATATGATAGTTTCTGCTGCATTGGTTTCGACTTTGGTTATGAATTAATTAGTTGTTCTTTAAAGCAACAATCTTTTGCAAAGAAAATGTTTAGTTCATGCAGGCATTAACAAATTTATGTATCCTCGTAAATTTTCCATTTATAAGGTTGTGTGCATACATTTTCATGCAAAACTTGGTGTGACATTGTTATTTTATGTCATGCTAAGAAAAATCACTTTTAAGAAATTCAGTAAAAAAAATTTACCACTTTGAAGCAAATCAAAGCAATTGTCAAGCCACATATTAACAGGAAATGTAATTTAATTTTTTATGAAAATTTCATTACTCGTAAAACGTGACCAGAATGTTAGTAAAAGCAAAATCAATGGGGAAAAAATTGATTTTCTTCTCTTAGCAACTCATAAAAACTCCATACGGAGGCCAACATGAAAAAATTTACATAATTTCTGATGGGAATTAATAATGACATTCAGAAAAGAAAGTAACACTGAAATATTTTGCTTAAAGAGAATATTCTGGCGCCTAAAGGTGACACAATTGTTGGAATCTAAAAAATGTTTCATTCATTGTCATAGCAAGATCTCTTCGCAACTATGAACTTGAAATTACTCATCAGTTTAGGTTACGTTTTTAGAAACTTTCCTCATCCTCTTTCGTTTTATGATTTTTATATTGATTTATTACTTTAGTCTTCTATTTTCATTTCCCGCAGAACTCATCACAACAAAAGGCATTTTTTAGTAAAACAATAATTTTATAATAAAACTTTTACATTCCATTACATGTCAGCACTTTTTGTTTCTGCCGCAAACGACATGATGTTTACAAGGATAAATTGTAGTTGAAAACAACTTTTACTTCATTCGAATTGAGATTCAATTTTATGATTTACTATTTTCTATGAGTTCTAATTTCAACAATTACAAAAAAATTTAATTGTACAATTTCGATTTTATACTTTGAATTCAGTTTATTGATTTTAATGTGAGACTTTCAGCAGCAATGTGAAGTTGACAAGCAAAATGAAAAACAAATTGATAAATTGTTCCTTAAAAATATCACCAGCCAGCCGTCCATTATGTTATTTCTTCTAATTTAATTTTTTTTACACTCAATGTAGCAGCCGTTAAACTTTTGGTTTGAGAAATAAAAATAAAGGAATAAATATTAGGAAAAGTTTTCCTCTCAATATTTTGCAATAAGACAAGTAAAGTTTGTAATGCGAAGTCAATATTTTTTTTGTTTTTTTTTTTAATTTTGCCAAAAAGTTTTTTTGATACAGAAAGTAAGAAAAAAAGTTTTATTAAAAATAAAACAAAAACTGTTTAACGCGATATTTTCTATTACAAAATTTAAGGAAATGAAAATTATTACTAGAAGAAAACGATTGATTTCCTCTATCCTTTTGAAGGCATGGTACTTGTTTGTAATTTTGAGTAAAGTTTTAATTTAATAGAGGCTTAAATCTGTTATAGGAATTCCATTTTTAGAGCAAAAGTACTCGCACATGACCTGTAATATTGTAGCACATCGAAAAAGACTCACTCATCATGTAACCTCTCAGGGAAATTTAGTTACAAATAACACTGATTTTCCTGATGCTGTTTTATTTTATTACAAATGAAAATACGACTGACGACAGCATGTCAGATTGTTAAGAAACTCTGAAAAAGATTTAGTGTTCATCTTCACTCGTCTTTGTGTTTGTGCGAGTGAATGATTCTTTCGAAAACTTTCTTCTTTGCATTTCCATTAACTTTCTACTAATAAATTGAAGGTTTGATAATGCACTATTTTGCGAATGCACTCGCTCATGTAACACTAAAAATATATTTTTAACTTCGAATTGATTTTCTTGTAGACCATCAGTCCGATGATTTTCAAATACGAGAATATTATTTTAACTTTTTAAGTTTTCATTTTAACTTGAGAAACTGCTAAGGAGAGCTAGAAAATAATCAATAACACTGTCCAATAACACTAAAAAGAGATTTATGACAACATTCGTAAACATGTTTTTGATGTTCTAAATTTCATATTACAATTTGCTATTCTACTCTCAATATCGAACTTAAAACTGTAACTAATTTTTATTAAAATAGAAATGCAAACAAGAACAAGAAAACAAGCAATTAAACAGTGTTTAGTTCAAGGCAAAGGTTTCGCACAAAACGTGTCATTCGTAGATCTTGTGGTAAAATTTAACATTTTAAGCTTTTCCTTGATATCTCACATAAAATTCGCAACAAAGTAAATTTATTTAACCACTAAATTCTTTCAAACACAAGAGGAGCATCAGGTCATAATTTATAACAAGAAATAACAGTAGTGCAGATAAAAAAGCACTTGAGGTGTAAAAGATTTAAAGGAAACGTGAAAAAAAAACGAAACCACATACTAAAACAAATGAAGGCAAAGGCGAAACACGGCACAGATAGAAAATGAAAATGCATACCAATCTTTAAGTTTAGAAAAACAAAAAAGAAACAAAGATCATGTTCGGTCGCAGCGACTGAGATTTACCTTCCCTCAAACAATTTGTGCGTTCGGCAAATTCAAATTTAATTTGAGAAATGACTACTACTCTACTTCCAAGTTGAGGTTGTGCGTATCATTGGCCCCATGTAGAAAGGCCGTAACTAACATAATTATAACTTTACAGTAGAAGGAAAAACATAATAGAAACTGTTATTATTGCAATGCAGTAATCAAAAAATAATTAACTGGAAACATGTTATTTTTTCATTAAGTTTTCGCGATAAATAAATGGAAATCGCTAAAAATATAAATTTTTTCAAGTTACGGTGTTTCCACATTTGCCCTCATGTACATATATACAATAATACGTCTATCAAAATTTAGTTTTTCATATGAAAATATTCCAATGTCTGTGTGTTGCACATCCCTTGTATAAACTGAGTATATTTTCATAGTTTTCTTAGTGCTTTCAAAAATCATTGCTTATACGATGACCATTGTAGAAGATTTATTAACAAAAAATGACAAAAGCGGGCTGTGCACAAAAAGGTGGATACTGAACAATAATGTTCGTGCAACAAACTGAAACTGAAATGCCAAACTGTAAGCCCTTGAAACCGAAAAGAGATAACAGAAGAATACAACACTCGTAGCACTAACAAGTACTTACTACACTCTACACTAAAATTGCAATGTAGTTGCCACCAAAACACAAAGATAGCAGGCAGACACATGCACATTTTTATTTGCTTTTCATGAGAAAAAGTGCTGCAACATTTTTTTTAATCTCCAGTTTAATATGCTGTGTACTTTTCTCTGCAATGACTTTATCCAACAACAACTGAAATTACTTGCCAGCCAGCGAACCTAAGGGAAGAAGGGAAATCAAAACATAAATAAGGTGCAAATAGATCTTGTGCTGCCACATGACCGTACCAAAAAAAAAAAAGTGGGCTGCGTTGAACTTGCCTCAAATACACTCATACATAAGTCCCTCATTTTACACAGCAGATACATGCCTGTAAAAATTAAATATAAATCTCACATGAAAAAAGAAAATAGTTGCTTATTTTTTAATACAATTAATTTCCAACTGAATTATAAGAAACTTCTATTGGAGAATCTTATTAGAGCAAAAGCATCATGCAAAAGCTCCTCCGTACTGAAGGGGGTTAAGTGTACTGGGAAACACATCTGCATTTTCTGTGTCAAAATATCTTTAGAACTTTCACAGGTAAGAGCGATTTAAAAACACAATTCAACAAATGTATGTATGTGCACAGGTGGTACTTGGCATACCTCTCCGTATGTGTTCATACTAGTGGCGGTCAAATATTGTGTGGTATTTGGTGGCGTGTTTAAAACCAAATATCATACATTTAACCGACGGAGCAAACACACACACCAACTGATTTCAGAGGACAAGTGAAAAAGTCATACGCAGATTTTGTACATCTTCCACTATACAAACATACATATGTTTTTTGTTGGCCACTTTGTTTCCTAAACATTCTCACATTTACAGCCAACACTTGCAAATATAGTGAGAGACATATATTTCCGTGCTGAAATAATTTTGGAATTTTAGCCAACAAAAGAGCGTTTTTTGCTTCTTGCACACATGCATGCAGTGTTTGTATAAGAGGAAACAGGTTCTCCATTTTATTTCCACAATCAGCAATAGCAAAACTTCAATGTGCATAATTAAATGACTAATTTATACATGCATTATTCCAAGCAAGGAAAAAAATCGTGTCTTGAAGTTTTAATTTCCAGCACTGGAATTAAAGGAGGGCATTCACATATTTCCTTAAATTAGTAATCCAATATTTTTCTCATAAAATGTGATAAATAAGCTATTCCACTCAATAATAATTAATTAATTGCTTTTGTTTTATATATCTAAAAAACAAACAAAAAACTTCTTATTAAGAGTCGACAGACTACACTTTGCTTTAGGTTTTTCTTCTGCTGGTTCAATGCACAAGTTGTGTGTTGTTCCACATACGACTGTACGGCAGGCAAAATTATGCTGCTTGTTGGATTCTATTTATTGCTTTGATACAAACTGCTCAAATTTCACTCCTAACAACATCTACATATCCTTATGAAAAAAAAAACCTAAGAAAATCTCATTCAAAAGTTTCCACAAATGCAAGTGCGAATATTTGTTTTCTTCATAAATTTTTATCTCACCAAGCCATAAAAATATGACACAGAAACCATAACAGCAAATTCATAGTTTGAAAAACTGGCTTATCAAACATTTGGGAGCTTCTAGCGATTTGTCAATCTCATAAAATGTTGAAAGACAAAGTTGTCATTTCAATTGGAATGATTTGCAATGAAAATATTGATTGTATTACAAAGAAACTTTTGCACAGGTATGGAAATTAATTAATATCCTCTGGCTGAACTCATACCTACCTGGCTGGAGTTAATTATAAGCAGCAGTATTATAATCGAAAATATTGCCTGACGTTGTAAGAAATTCTATTAATTTTTCAATAAAATCAATAAGTTCAGAAAGACGTAGAAACTGTGAATAATGACCGGTGGTATCAACTATACTTTCCTAATTGTCATTTCCTCATGTAGTGAAAATTGTCAATTTGTCAATTCATTGCAAGCAAACATTCTCCACTGGATTGAGAAAATGTGTTGCTGAAAGCAACAACAAAAATCTTAATGTCTTCGTCATAATCTGTTGTAACGTTCTTACGGTTTGCTACTTCTTCATAATACTGATTGATCTCGGGGGAAATTTAAGTAAAGTATGAAATTCCATCCATTTTCTCTTTTTACTTTTCACTATCGGTATTTTTTTTTCTTTCCTTTATTTCTCTTCCTTTTGCATAATTTTTTGTTTAACCATTTTTCAGCATCACACATTAGAAGCAATAGAAAAAACCACAGAGGAAAAAATGTAACTTGTTTTTGTATATAAGAATAACACTCGAAACCCCAATTCACACAAACATTGCCACATTTAACAAACTCTCACACACAGCGCTACATAAATAAAATTAACTTAATGTCACTTACACTTTAGTGTTTTGTGTCTGCTTAATTTGGTCAGATTATTGGGAATATCCAATGGGACTTAAGATAAGAGACCAAAGACGCACACACTCATATCCGTACATTCTCATCCGCACACACATACATGCGACTAACTTTATACGAGGAGGGTAAAAAAAAGAAACTTGCAAAGAAAATATGGAAATTTAAAAAATATCCCATGAAAAAGAAACTTTGGTAAAAGTCTACTTCACATAAACATTTTGTAATGCAGTCATAAAGCTTTGAAATTAACCATACTCGCCGCAATAAAAATATATTTGTATACAAATTAGTTAATGCAACTTGTGACACTTTAAAGAACGAGCCGGTCTCCCTATCTTTCGCTAACTTTTAATCAAGTAAATCAAGTCTATGAAATTTAAAGCATTTCCATATGGCTGTCATATTAGCCCTCATCGTCTTTATTATCGCCAGCATTTTAATGTTTTATTCAGTGTCTGCATATCATTGTTAGTAGTTTGAATTTCATACAATCACCTTCATATTCCTGTTCACTTGCAAAATTCACGAACTATTTGCTCACTTAAAGGAAATTAAAGCAGCAAAAGTATAATCACACACATGGCTTGTGATAATGTGGCTTTAAGACATTTTCCTTGGATTCCTGTTGTACGAGTATTTGTGTCTTAATTAGGTCTCCGTTCAGGCATAATTTATTGATGGCCAGTGCTCGCTTCAAATTCTCTGCATCGTTTTGGTTTATTTAATAAGCAAATGCGTGCGTACAAATATGGATTTGGACTATATGAACACATATGCACTTTGGATTCATTTAACAATTGCCAAATCGTTTTATTTAATTGAAATTTTTGTCAGGAAGAAGTTTGATGAAAAGCAAATGGGAAGCAAAACAATAAAAACAAGATCCAGTCGCTGGATCAAACAGTATCTCCCTGATTTCAGCGAAGCAAAAATACTCGCATAATATTGACAGCCATCCACATTCATTTGTATTCCTAAAAAAGATAAAATAACAACTTTATCAACACATAAACTGATGCTGCTTGGTCTGGCACCCTTTCAGACATACAAATTTCTAAATTCCACTCGTTGTTATTAAAACAAACATCAAGGTGTGCAATTAGGCAGGTTTATTAATTGTGCTACAACAGTAAATAAACTCATCTTACACTCGAAAAGCATCCAGTTGTTAGTTTTGTAAATTTACACGTGCCAAAGAATGTAGGACGATCAACACAACATACAAATCTTTAACACTTCCTCTCATTCCATATGACTTTTTCACTTCCCTTCCCTCTTCGCTCATTCCACAATTGCGTTTGAAATTCTTAATTAAGCTGTGATTCTCTAATATTATTCTTCGTTGTTGGTGATGTTTTTTTCTTTGATTTTTGTTGTTCTTGTTGTTGTTTCGCTTTACCTACTGTTGCTGCTGTAGGGATGTATGTATGTATATTTACACAAGGAGTAGTAATGCTGTTGTACTCATTACAAATGTTCGTTGAACAAGAAGTAATTAGCATAATATTTAACAATAACATACATACACATACAAATGCACGGCTCACTACAGCGCTCCTTCAATTCAATTCAGCATAATTTTTAAGCTTCAACTATAAAAGTTTGAATGCCGTTGTTGCTCCGGCTGGTGTTTTGAATCGCAAGCGGATTGTACAAACGCGTTTATTTGTGCGAAAGTGACTACGTTGAGCGTTTACGAATGAAACCTACTACACACTCAACTAATTTGTATTCTTCACAGCAAACAAACAACATAAAAACATAATCATCATCTTTAATAAATAAAATAAATTAAATACTAGAGGTGTAAGTAGAAAGAAATCAAATCCAAACAAATAAATGCGAAATTATGTTAAATTATGCAGTGATTGCATGAATTAGCAGGAGCACAATCAGTAAAATGTATGATGAAAAAACAATATTTTTGATTTACAATTTCAATAAATTATTCGTATTCGAATTAATTAATGTTCCAAAATACACGAATGTCATATTAATTTATTATTATTGAGGTGCTAAGTAATAAATATGATTATTTCGAACGTAAATAAAGAATGTGTTTAGAATATTTAATTAGGCACGGCCACTACAAGAGCAATAACAGACATGCAGTTCAAAATATTTTGTAAGCTGTCACTACAATTTCAAAATATTCTTCCAATTTAAAAGTATTCTTTACTTTAACTGCAGAAGATTATCCATTTTTCGGTTTCGAAAGTAAAGTTAAATAAAACGCCACAAAGCTATGACATCGATAGAACTTTTATTTCAATACAGTGCTTCTACCCTGCCATTATGTACGAAATAAAATGTTACGAGGGCTGTTTGATAATTCCGTGCCTTTTTTTATTTCGCTTGCAGTAACTTTAAATGCAACACTGCGTAAGCTGCGTCAATTAGTTTCAGTTTGGCAGTCATTCAAAGCAGACAACGTCGTGAATTTTAATAAAAATGGAAAACGTGAATTTCTTGTATTGATGTGAATAGTTAAGTAGTAGTTTCTGTGTGTGAACGTGCACCAAAGAAGGCCAAGGTGGATCTGTCAGCGAACGAGATCATGGCCACTGTTATTTGGGTTGCACGCGGTGTCATTCATATAGATTACTTAAGAGAAGGGTAGAACAATCAGCGGTCAATATTATTCAGATAAATTAAAAATCACCACCTTTTGCGAAAAAGGGTGCTGTTCCATTAAGACAATGCGCGAATGCACATGTGTAGTCAGTATGGCAAAAATTCATACATTGGTTTACGAACTGCTACGCCATCTAACATATCCCCCAGCGACTATTTTGTTTTTCTAAAACTGAGGAAATAACTCGGTTGCTCGAATGAACACAGATCACAACCGAAACAAACGCCTATGTCGAGAGCCTTGAGAAAACCTATTATTTTGAAGGAGTAAAAAAGGCTGGACTAAATATATTGGTCTAAAAAGAGATTATGTTGAAAACTGAAACGATTATTTGCCGCCAAAAAATGTATATTCATATAGTCTCGGAGTTCTCAAGTAGCTTTCGTAGTTAAATGACCCCCTCTAGATTAGTTGCAGCAGTCGATACTTTTAAGGTAGTTCTCGACCACTTTTTCCCACATATGGGGCAATATTTTGGTGATATTTTGAGTAATGTTGGTTTTCGAGTGCTCCAACGTTAGGGGATTGTACGCGTAGACACGGTCTTACGGCGTAAAATCGCATGATCTTGGTGGCCACACAGAAAAAATTATAATTAAAGTTTGCTCAGAAATTTTGTTTTTCTTAATTAATAATTTAATTAAATCCACGTTTAATTTAATTGATTTTGGTGTTCTCTCAAGAAAATGCACTCAAAATGGTAAATTTTTTTTTTTAATTAATCTGCGTTTTTCGTGATAAGTTGAAATCTAATTATTAATTTTAATTGAATCTTCGTATTTTTTAATTGAACACTGATTTTACCTTTTTTTGTGCAATTGACATCGCCAAAACCTGAAATGACGTATTTTAAAAACTTCTCATACAATATCAAATCAAATCAAAATCGGTCATGTTTTATGGCTCGTGGCACGGTCTTGTTGTCATGCAGTTCATAATCTTCATATGAAACACTTTCACTGACAGACGCCATATTTTCGGAAGGGCGCACAGTGCGATGTCTTGAAATAACTAAATGTTTAACCCGATATTCATGTTCATAGTGCGCACTAATAAAGTCAAATGAATCAAAGTGATTGAGTAAAATCATCATCCTTTACATTAGATGTATGAGTATATAAACTCGTTACTAAACAATCTGTTGACTTTAAGTCATACAAAGTTGGTAGTTGCACTTAAATAATGCACGTGACTCCAGTTCTTTATGCAAAGTTCATTCAGCCATGGACGACATATTTTCTGAATTTATTCCAACTGAATTTCTTAACCAAATTTTGAATTTCTAATAATACAATTTCTATAATAAACTACAAGAATACAGCACACGATATTTAAGCGAACCAAGGCTCGGAAATTCCAAAACTAATTCACTAATTTCCGGTAAAAAATAATCATAAGAAAGAAATGATTTTTATAAATCATAAAATTAATATTTTTTTCGATTTTGATTATAAAATATTGAAAGTCTTTGTGATTGGGGCGGATCCCTTAATGGTTTCTTTCCCCCTTTAACTTTAGCGACTGCCAAAAAGGAAGTTTAAGAAAATTTACATTTCTCCAACAAGTATTTAACATGTTCTTTTACCAGCCTTCGCCAGAGCAAAGACAAATAAAAGTTAGTTGAAAATATTTAAGAATAGAAGCAATCTACTACACCACTACACTTGCATAGTGACAAAAACGAAATGGTTTAAAAGCAACTTGAAACTATGACATGGAGTGCGCGTATTTGATGACCCTTTACTTAACACTTATCTAGACAAGACAGTGTGAATATATTTTCCTATTTGCAACAATTGTTGCAAAAATATATAACAGACCTGGCGCAAGGGATGGGGAGAAATGCTCACCGCCGAATTCATAGATATCATCTTTGTATGGGTACGTGTGCATGTGACTGCATGTTGGAACTGAGTAACAATTGTTTGTTGGCAACGACAGTTATGCAAAAATTACTATTTCAATTTCGTTAAACTTTCAAGTTAAGTTTATAACCCAGTAAAGCGGTTTTGAAATAAGATGCTGCCGCTCATTTTGCAAATTTCCTGCCTTTTATTTATTTTATTATTTTCTTTCTTTCGGTGGAAGACGGCCACAAAAGTTTAAAGTTTATAATTTTTTATACAACTCTCTATAAATTTCTAACTAAGGCTGGATAAAACTATTTCATTTGTTTGGGCGAATGCGTGTTTTTTCTATGTTATACGTACATAGATAAACGTACACTTTCATACAAACATGTTTCTATGAGCAGAACTTCAAGTATGAAATGTGTTGTAAATGGGTTTTAAGTGTTCCTGACAACGATTTCAAGTACGGATATGGCTGTACGAATTTAGCGTTTTATTGGGACATTTTCGGTCTCTTTTTTTTTAAATTTGCTCTGTTTTTGTACCACTAGAATCTGCTGCAACATGAAATTTTGAAACTCTAAGCTGTTATAGTCATTAGTAGTTACTTTTTCTACTCTTTTGGTTTTGTCTGGATTCTTTTATTTTTTTTTTTTAATTTGTTATTTTTACGAAAATAGTTGTGGCAAAAGGTTTTGAACAAAAATAACTGTGCAGTTAATGAAACAAAAAAAATCTTCAGAGTGTATTTGATGCAGTTTACACAGCAATTAAAAGTTTTTTTCTTCTTTTTTTTGAAGAAATATAGAACTCAAATATTCATTTCTCTTATTACGTTCTTATTTTCAAATTAAGTTTCAATAAAGTTCTATATTTCTACCTCATGTTGATTATTTAAAAAGCCATAATACTTTAAACCACATGCGGTGCAATTATTGTGTTATCCTTCCACCGTTTTATTCAATAGTGCCTCCATTTAGCCATAAATGTATGTGGCAACTTTTTAATAGAATAAATTCACTAACAGCCACATATTAAAATGTTATTATAACTGTGGCAGATTTCCGTTCTTCCAACATTTTTATGTTTATGTTTATTATTGTATTTATGATGTGAATATGTGTGTGCATATACTGTTTGGATGTGGCAGTGTATGTATGCAACTCTCCATGTTTAACAGTTTAAATACAACGAGCGAACGAAGTAGTATGAGTAGTTAAGAAGTAAATGCGCGTTTATACGACATAGGCATGCATGTGTGCATGTCGCTTCCAGTACTTTAAGTTTGATTATATTGATGCACATCATGTGTAAACAGTGAAACAATTGGCTCTTTCAAAACCTCATTGTAGCGGAGAACTTGCTTGGTTTTTATTTCACTTCGAGTTAACTGCAACACAACACAACATGCTTGAAGTAGATTCGTATTATTGCAGATTTTAAATAAAGAAAATATAAAAGAAATGTTTTTGCATTATTGAAGTATTAAGTTCCGATTGCAAGTGGCCAATTAATTTCATAATTTCAACTTTAAATAATTAAATTAAATTAAATTAAAAGTTTCTGAGAGATTACTTTTGCTTGCTTTCCAAATGAACTTTAAGTGTGTTATTTGTCACGAAGAAAGCAATTCGTATCTCATAAATGCATTAATTCACATGACATCTACACGATTGTGCTTCTTTCAATTTACTGCATCAACCTGTTACATCTTACTCATAATTTGATTTGTAATTCCAAAAATAAGAATCGGTTTGTCACTAACGGAATTTCGAATAGGAAGAAAATTGGTTAAGACATATCATCGTCAATTGAGCAGATGGTCTCATAGTCACATCAAAGCGAATAAATGAAACAAAGTGAATTTTATATAATTTTTGCAGCATCATGCATTTAATTTTTAAGTGAATGCAAGTAGCTTAAAAATAAAAATTTTTATTTCCACTTGCTTTTCATATTTGTTTTGCCAAATCGTAATTTATTATTTTTATTTACATTCTCGTTTATGTACGTTTTAATGCAAATATAGTATGTGCACTCATATATACTCGTACATACATATATTATTTATACTTTTTTAGACGCATTCATAAGCTTGCGTTTGTTATCCATGTTTGTTTGGGAAAGAAACAAAGTAATACGACTAGATGACACAAATGAATAATAAAAGCATGGCACATTATTATGAATAAAAATTCGTGTTGAAATCTGTTGCAAAAGATTTCTGTAATTAACATTGCTCACATCCATATCCATGTTATAATTAAAATTATATTTAATTATACTAATACTCATATACGGCACACCTTTACAAATATTTAAGCCGTTTCTTTTCTCTCCTTTTGCTTTTTAGAATAATAATTTGTTTACATCCGCTTTTATTTGCTCATACAAAAGGGTTTTGTGTTACCGGAGGCAAATGTTCGTATTCACTTGTTTTTAGCTTATTGTACCAATTGAGTTTGAAGTCAACACTCAGGTGTCATTTATTTGTTAGAAAATAATGAAACATAAATTTTAATAATTTTTTTTTATTTTTTTATAATTTATACATCATATACCCTCTCATAAGTCGGTATGTCTTGTTCAATGCTCCACGTAGAAAGTCTTATAAAACTAAATGCTGCAAAAACAGACTTCTGGCTTCTCTTCAGTTGTCGAATAAATCTTTCTTTCGCCTTTTACTAAAGATTTCCGTGGATAGAAGCACTCTAATGAATTTTTAAACTCAATTTTTTGTAACGTCTGGCTTCCCATTTCTGCAGTTGGTCTAAAAAATTTTTGAGGGTGGCGATGGCCGAAGTAGTCTGCACGTTGACTAAAAAACGAAAAATTTTTCTGATTTCAACTCCAGTTTCAGACTCACCGGCACCGACGAAGTAAAATAATTACTAAAAATGGCTGTTTGGCAAAAATCGCGTAAAAATTTTAATTTTATAAAAACAGACTTTAATTCTTAATCGTAAAAAAATCCTTTGCAAATTAGTGAACAAAAAATTTTACTTTCAAACATGAAAAATAAAATGAAATTGAAAAAGAATCGTGAAATCTTCCAAAGGCCAGCTGGGAAATAATATATAATTTATGAAATGCATCCATATGTTCACATTTAATATATTCTTAATATTTTTATCATGCAATAACTCCAACATTCATAACATAACATTAATGTGTACGACTCGTATATATGGATCATGTGTATGTAGTTTAATGCAGTTTTATAATAATGCGACAACTGCCATTTTAAATTATTAGCTTCGAAATAAAATTCTACAATATGTTGACAGTTTATTTAATTAGTTTAATAACACACTCTCGTCGGCAGCAGTAGCTGCATCTTGCATCCACATAAATATAGAGATTGCGACGTGTACAGCATCATATAATTTTTTTAATTTATTTTCTTTATATGTAGACATATGTATGTGTGTATGGCTGTAGTTGGCTCTGGTTAGAAATTTATAAAATCTTCTTCTTATTAAAAATAACACATTAGGAATTATGAAATAAAAAATTTACAAATTACAAATGTATCATGAAGGAAGCCAATAAAAAAAAGTACAAATAAAAATACCTTTTTAATTATATGTGGATTTCATGAGCAGACAATTTTTACATAAAAACGAGAAAAGTGCAAAAAAAAATAATTGTGAGAGATTGTCTGTTTCTTTCATTTTCATAACACAAGTAAGTAGTATAAAGAGTGTGGTCTCACTCTATCTCTCATGAAGATACTAATGGTAAAAAAATCTAGATAACTATCCAAAAAATAAAATTATTTTCTACATCAAATTTGTATAGAAATTGTTTTTGTACCGCGAAAAAAACGCGTCAGCCTTCTAACTAGGAGAGATAGAATCATAAAATTTCAAAGTCTTATATAGTTCATTAGTTTTAAATAAAAAAAATTGTTGAGGAGACTTTCAAGGATATGAAAGGATTATTTTTTCAAAGGGCATTTTTTCATATTTTTGGTCAGACAACGTAAAGCAAATATTTTTATAAAGTTTTAAAGAGTCTTCCCTTCATTTTGATACCAATATTGCACAACAACTGTTTTGTCTTAATGTGAAAAAAAAGATTTAAAATATCCATCCTTAAGAAATGCGCAGTCCTTTAAAAAGGACAAAAGATGAGAAAATGAAAAACCCAGTATGCAGTTTGATTTAGTTTGGCTAGATAAATTGCTTCTGCAGTGTAATTTCACAGGGTTCACATCCCACATACCATAAAAATGTGTACATGGACTCATACTTATATCCGAAGACACTTGTCATACCCAGTTAGGGGTTTTAATAATTTATCGTAAAAGTTTCCAGAAATCACGGCCTTTTCTTTGGTTTTATTTTAGAAGGTATTCCTATTTTCAAAACTTTTCAATATTGTCCCCACATGTCCCTGTGTAGATGGCAATGCACTACACGTTAGTGTTTCTTTCTTATTATTTCGGGAGTTTAAAGTGAAAAGGCTCTACATCCATCCCAATTCACTTGTCTGTAAAATTTATAATTCGCTGAGGAACGCAGAATGCTGTTTTCCTTCTCAGGCAGTGCTAAAGAAAAACATAAAAATTTATTGTTTTTTTTTTTAATTTTCTGCACTGTCGGCAATAATTGTAGAATAATACCGATAAATGTAGAATAAAAAGTACATATATAATCCATAAATTAGTCAATATTTTATGCCTTAAAATAATTTTTTTTATTTAGCAATGAGATCACCTAGAAATCTTTCTTTAATAATTCCACTAAAGCAAAACTTTTATCATTTTCATCGGATTTCCTGCTTCTCTTCACATTTTTCTTTACACTATTCTTAAGGAAATTTTAAAAAGAAGAACATGAATACAAGAATAAATGAGGTGTCGCTCAACAAACGTATCCTGCAGTATATCTGCAGGTAAACGAAAAAGAAATCTTTGAAAAAGAAATTAAACATGTTTTTTTTCTTCCATTCCTTCTTCTCTGGACTTGCTAAAGGAAAAAGTTTTTTTTTAGCAAAATAGAACAGAACATTCATTTGTAACTTTATTGGTGTAGAGCATAAAAACGGACTTTAAATTTCCACTGAATTTTATTTTATTGTTTTTTTTTTCTTCTAGTCTCTAACTTAATCTGTTCATTGAGCTGGAATCATAGACATTATATGTTACGAGTGCACACATTTACACATTTGTATCAACTTACTCAGGTAGCATATAAACAGGCATGTAATATGCACAAATAAACTTTTTTTCCTTCATATTAGCAGTAGAACAAACACACACACACACACACGCTCGCACGTAGTATCACTTCGTTTATGTACATACGAACGTTTACGTTTGATGACATTTTCATTCAAAGCAACATAAATTTTACAAATGATTGACTCAGCAAACTAACCATGTGATAGACGATGCATTTTACTGGGGCTAAGATCATTTAACATTTGCCATTTCATACGTACGAGTACATAAATATACATTCTCTGCCACACATACAACAGAATTTTTAGATGTGATAACGGACACTTGAACAGACTTTTAAAACGGTAAACAAAATATTACGAATGCCTATCAGGAGGCCTAATTGTTGTCTCTTGTTTCTCACGATATTCCATGTAAAAATCTAAAATAAATTTACAAGAGAATAGAAAAAATTAAAAAAAAAACATTCTTTCTTGCTCATCCGGTGTTTCAGAGAATGGCGGAAATTTTTTCGTGTTAAAGGATAATTGACCCATATTTTTTTGAAAATAAACACGCCGTTTCCATTGCTGCTGTTAGATATCGGAATATGTTAGAACATTTTTTAAGTTCAGCCATGAAAACCATTGGAAAGTATGGTTCCAACAGGATGGAGCCACAACGCACACTGCGAGGGACATAATGGTTCTTTGAACTGAAACCCCTTCGGTCATTTCGGGCCGCCTTGTATTTCCTTTCCCTGTCGAACGAACTGTGTAGGGTTGGTTGATTGGTTCGGGTGGTATCCCACATAGCGGCTTTTTGATACCACGAGAACTCGCGAAACCCAAAAAGTTCCAAAAAGTTTGCAGTTTCCAGCGTTACTTGTCTGAACCTGCACCGTGCGGGGCAACGAACTTTACATTCTCGCTTCGCTTTATACCATAAATATGAATAAATTCTGCTTCAAGGTTTTAATGTTATGGCAGTATCCCCAACATCATATTCGCATAGATAAAGTGGCTAAAAAACCAAGCAGAGCCTCGAAGAAGGCCTTAAATTATAAAGGCCGTTTAAATTCCTCCACTGCACTACTTTTCCAATGTATGAGTGAGTGATTTCTATCGTTTAGCTATAACATGGGACGAGTGTACCAAAACTAACAAGCTAATCGACACACCCAATTGGAGGTTAACAGTAGTTACTGAAAATCCAATACAAACATTTTGCGACCTCAGGAGTTTCACATTTAATGATGTTTAACATTCGTTTCTGTTTCATCAAAAGGCACTGCTGTATTTGATACTACAAAAGTTGCTAGTAATTGAGTGCACAAAGTTCTTTTGCAGATCACAGATTTAGTTTTAAAAAAAGACTAATTCTAACTGAATTGCAATAACCTTCATTTGTAATTCCTTCTACTATATTCCAATTTAAGACTCTTTCACATTTCTAATATTAAACTTTAATAAACTAACAGAAAATGATGAGGCAAGTTTATTTCTTACGCTTTTCATTTCTTTTCTATTTTAATGAAAGAAACTCCTTTTTGGCTGTAAAACGAAATTAAATTTTTATTCTTATTTGATAACTTTACCACCAATTCTATTCGTTCTTTCTTTTTTTACTTCGACGTTATTTATACAAACGCAAATATAAACAGCCATAAAAAAGAAAAAGCGACAAAAGTAAAAAATAAAAGAACAATAAACAGGAAAATAAATAAAATGAACGCAATAATGTTGCACAAGCTATTTTTGAAAAGCCAATTTTACAACTGCATTTACACCCGTCTGCATACAAATTTCATTTTCAGATTTCCAATCAGAAGCTTTAAGTAATTAATTGATTTGATTAAAAAAATATATGTGTACATCGTTCTTTCTCAACATTATTTTACATTTATTAGAGGAACGCAAGAAACTTTGAGGAAACGAAGTAAATGGAGAGTGCAATACTTTCGTACTTTCAATTAAAATATTTGTCAAAAAAACGTTATTCTCTTTTACATTATACAGTGGGGTAATTATAAACAATTTCAACACTCAAGCTTGAGATACGATTTTTTTTAAAAAAAATTATGATTTAATAAAATATAGTTTTGTTCCGACTACGAGTATTACAACGCTGGTTTATGAATTGAATATGTTTCGGTTTTGCATGTTAAAGTTTTAAAACTCTGCTGCAAGTAGAAACAGCTACAACGAGTGCAATTTTGTTTTAGTCCTTTTTTCACATTATAAACGAGAATAGAAGGAACGTGAGAAAGTGGAAGTGAAGGCAGTCAGTGTGGCATGACATTCAATTATACAATTTTTTGCTTCGCACAATTTTATGCCAACAATTTTTTACGCTCGTAGTCAATATTACCAACGACAACAGCAACAACCATACCACAAAGTGTTGCAAATTATACGTGTATATAAAAACATGTATGAATATAAGTTCGTATGCCTGTTTACTTTCAAAGAATAGTAAATAAATTGTATTTACTTTATGAAATTATAATAATATTTATAAGGAGAAAATAAAGAGGGAAAAGAAACACAACATCGAAATTAAATTTACTTAACTAACAGCAATAGAAGAGAATAAAAAAAAAATATTCACTCCTCTAACCACTTTCAAAGGCTGCAAAATTATTGAAGATTTGTTTGTGCAATAAAGTTATGAAATCAAATAAATAAATGCAAATAACAAGCAGAAAACTGTAATAAAAAACCGGAAATGAATTGATATGATTTGCAAATATAAAACAAAATTATAGTATAATTGTTTCCATCACAAGGAAGTGTTAAATAATGGACCAAAATGAAGCCAAAAATATTAAGAATGAGCAGAGAAATAAAAATAGAAATTACTTCAAATTTTTAGCATATTGCTGTACAGCTATGAAATCGTTGAAAAATTAATTTTTTCTCATTATCCTTGCAGGTTGAAAATAAATTAGAATTAGCCGTGATATTTATATTTGCAGTAACGCATCTCACGACTTTGTCAATACCAGAAACGCCAAAGTATTTTTTATTAGCAAGTATTTTATATTGGGATGTTTATTCTTGCTATCAATTAGAAGAGACTATGAAGTAACTTCAGCAATAAAATCTCGCAGCCAGCAATATTGCAAATACCATAAAATGGTGTCTGATTTCTTTTTGCATACTACACGTACTCTACTGTTTCCAACATATACAAATAAAAGCTTAAATAAATACGAACGAAAATTAATAACGTATAAACTGTTGACAAGCCACATAATGACTTTCATTATATGCCAGCCGTATATTTATTATACAGGTAATTAATTTTTTTCGAAATATAGTTTTTCATTCTCCTATCCGAAACCCCCAGCCAGAGAAAACAATCAACAAAATTTAACACACACCAGCACTACTCGTTTCAGAGAACTAAAAATGCAGCATACATCAAGGGGCAACAAATCAGTTGAGCCGAAAGTTTAATCAAAAGCATAAAACTATATCTGTAGTGAAACAGAAATCTGAAAAAATTTACTAAATTAGAGAAAGCAACATCATAAATGAGCGAATTTTACAAGTGAACATATTTTGTATAGAAAAACATTTTGCTATTTTTGTACACAGTCCTGTTTGATGACATAAACACAAATTATAATTAAAACATTCACATAATAAAAATTGAAAAATCGCATTTGCGTCGAACACCAGCCCGCTAAAATAAAAGTGAAACTGTAGATTTCCCTTGCTTTTATTCCCATTGTTTTATTTGTTTAATATATTATAAGTGTTTAAATAGAATGAAGTGTTATTAAGAGTTATTAAAAAAAACATTTTAATTTAAAATACATTTTTCATATTAATATAAAATTGGTTTTTAAAAAGTCTTAAATGAAATTTATTTTTTAAATGCTCATAATACGACGACCATAATTAAATGTGGCCGTAACTACTGCGTTTGACAGTTATTCAACATTTTACTGCAGACTAATTGATTTTTTATTCATGGAAGTTATTTTTTGGTTTTTTTTTTAATTGAAATTTTTGGACAACATTTTAAATACGTCATTTTAGTTGTTTTGGACAGAGTTTGGTTTTGCAGTAAAAAATATTGTTCAAATGAATGGTGAATTACTTCATAGTGTTAGGTTAAAAGGCTGTCAACCAAGATGGGTGGAACCAAGTAGTTCCGTAGGTGCCGTTGTGTTGCCTTAACCGCGTAGAAACTAGAGCACGTACCTCAATACGTCTGGTAAGTCCAACAGAGACTACAGTCCCAAGTCGTAAAAGAAAGGTACTTCAAAGAAACTCAGCCCAGACATAACCAGCTGTAGGCATTCACAGGTAAAGGGCAAAGTGGTCTCCTTCTCAGCAGCGTTCCCACAGTCCCTACAGCAGGCATTGGACGAAATGCCCGTCCTCTCTGCATGCGTGCTAATGGCCCAATGGCCCGTGCAAACGGATGTGAGTCTCTCCTGAGCGTTCGCCTCAAAAACTCTCTACTTCACCCTTTGCAGCAACAAAAGGAACCATATATCATAAAAAGCAGTAGCAGATTGGGCGCTCCGGGTTCTGCATGCCCTTCCACCTCCTGCCATGACACCAGCAAAGTTACGTAATCGGCAAGAGCCATCACTTTCACCCCACACTGTTTATGTTCGATCACAACCGAGTCCATGACAACTAACCACAGTAGGGGAGATATTACAACCCCTTGAGCCTGGTAATGCTAGTCTTCACCGAACTGGTCCTTGATCACCGTTTCGTTCCCATATTTTGATTCATACCACATACGTAGACCTGTCGCCAGTCATTGTATTTCCAGACCAGAACCACGGAAATTTAAATTTCTTAAAAACGCAATTAACTTTCTATACAAGAGTGATATACTTGATATTTCAAAATATCAAGTGTGAAAATTTTATAAATTAAAAATTGTATTCCAATTCACTTTGATATAGATCTCCTTTTAATTAAATTGACATTTATCACAGCATATAAACAAACAATAGTAAAATATCTGCAAATATGCCACTTGAAAGAAAGAGACGAAAAATTTTATTAAAACAGCAGCCAAAAAGAAATTAAATTAAAAAAATTTCTCTACTTATATACATAATAATATTGAAATAACCCTTTTCAAAACTGAAAATAAAAATAAAATCATCCTCAGAGTGACAATAAAGCAACACAATATGCATAAAGAGGCAAAACAACCGCAACAACATAAAAATCAAGTTAAAACCAATTGTGCACAAAAGCGAAAAATTAAAAAAGCAAAAAGGAAAAAAATAAGAAAATAAGGCAAATTGAATCCGTTTAATGTAATGAAGTTACCCTTCGAATACAACTAAAATTTAAACAAGAGGAAAATATTGTTGAAGCAAAAAAGGAAAACAAGCAAATGAGACAAAAAAAACTGAATCAATTATCAACTTCTTCCATTCACTTTGTTTTGTCAACTGCCAACGAAATTAAAAACAATAAACATATTTAAAAGAGTAAAAAAAAACACGACATACAATTGAAAAGAATTTTAACTTTGGCAATTTGAAAAAGAAAACTAATTGGTTTTAAATTAAAATTAAGCTTGAAGTACAGTCAAGCACAGGAGCCCCGAGCAAACCATTGGCCGCCAAAAAATAAATGTACGAAATCAATTTCATATGTGCTCATATACAGTATGCATATTTATATGTACAAAATGGCATCTAATCTTTACATACGCCATCAAAATAATTAAAAGTCCAAATGAAGATATCAATCGGTTGCAAATAAGTAATGCTACAGAGCTACATTTGTTTTGCTCGCTACTGTAAATGCACACAAATATTATAATTAAAAAGGGATCACACACGTACACAAACGCTCAAATCCACATATAATCTATACATGCCCAGCGGCGAAAAGAAGTAGTCAGCAGACCTTCTGGAAGGCCTTATTACCCGATTCCATAATCATACATTTTTTACACGTGATGTCCTAGTCAGCCAAGGCCTTCTGCGTTACCTTCTTAGGCAGGCGTAGCAGTAGGCCTTCTTCAAGAGCATTTCTATTTAACATTTTTGTATTTGTTGTTTTGTCTTTGGAATGTGATTTTTTTTTTGTTACCGTTTATCAGTTTTCTTTATTATTTAAAATTAAAATAAATAAAATAAAACTAAACCACCATGTAACCAACATAGATAAGTAATCGTATTTAAATTTGACTCACGTTGAACAAATGAAGAAATAGTTACATAGTTACAAACGTAGTACGTGCACAAAAAGTACATACATATGTGTGTATGTATGCAAGCACATAATAAAAAACAACATACGTAGAAGGGAGTGTTGGAAATATAATTTGAGCATTAACACTTTGCTTATTCAACATGTATATTCACATAGTTGGCTTTGAAATATTTTTTATGTTGTGTCACTTTGTAGAAAAATTTTATATATAGTTTAAAAGAATTTGTCATCAATAAAAGTCATACATGTACATTGTGTTTTGTACATTGCTTTTTATATAAGAACTTTGTGGAATTACTAGAAAGGGTTTGCATCACCACAACTACATTTCAATAGGTTATGGGCCCAGACATACGATTTGGAAGTTGTTGAATTTTTATTGCAAGATTTAAAAAGAAAAAATGGCATCGTCGTCATTATATCAGATAGAAAAGCTAGATGAAAGGAATTACGAAACATGGAGTATTCATATGAGAAGTATCCTTATTCATTCTGGTTTTTGGAAGTATGCAAGTGGCGAAGAAGAAGCAGATTCAACCTGGAGTCGTGATAAAATTTTGGAGTGGAAGAGTAATGATGAAAAAACGCTCGCAACAATTTTATTAAGTGTTAAGTCTAACCAGTTGAACCATATTAAAAACATTAACAAATCTAAAGATGCCTGGATTAAACTTAAGGAAGTTTACAAGCCGAGTGGTCCGATGCAAAAGGTTAGCTTATATAAAAAGATGTTAAGTTTGAACATGAAAGACAGCAAAGATATGGCCGAATATTTAAACAGTTTTTGTGTTAGGAATGCTAAAGGTTAAACTTCTTGAAGAGTATGAACGTCGAAATCAACAAAACAAATCATCTACGATTGAACAAGCTTTTGGTGCAGCCAAAAGAGAAACAGGTTACAAGAAAGGTAATAATAATTTGAATGTTAAAAAGGGAAATTGCTTCATATGTGGTAAGAAAGGGCATTATGCAAATAGGTGTAACGAAAAACGTAATAAAGAAAAAACTTACTCTTTGATTGCAATGGCGAATTCTGAAAAAAGAGATACACAAACATCGACATGGTACATTGATAGCGGTGCTACAAGTCACATGTGTGCAAATCGAAATTTATTTTGTAAATTAGACAGATGCAGTGATAATATAATGTTGGCAAATAGAAAATCAATTGCTGCTGAAGGAATAGGAACAGTCAATCTGTTTATAAATAATAATAAAATTGTACTAAAAGATGTTTTATATTCCTCAGATCTGAATGGAAATTTTTTATCTGTCAATAAGGTCGTACAGTATGGTGGCAAAATCAAATTTAATAATAAGGGTGCAATATTTACTGATGCTTACGGTGAAATAGTTTTAAAAGCCCGTAAAGAAGAAAATTTGTTCCAATTTAAAATAAAAATACCGAACGAGAAATTATGTGTTTTACAATCCATTAATGAAACTTGGCATCGTCGATATGGACATTTGAACTATGAAAGCCTGTTTGAGTTGTCGAAGAAAAATATGGTGAATGGTATAAATTTGACGCAGAAACATCAAGATCCGTGCGAAATATGTATGGTTAGCAAAATTCATGCTATAAAATTCCCGAAGAAATCTGAAAGTAAATCTGGTGAGTTGTTAGATTTAATACACTCGGATGTTTGTGGTCCTATGAAAATAGATTCAGTTGGAGGTTCAAAGTATTTCCTCACATTCATAGATGACAAGTCAAGAAAAGTTTTTGTTTATTTTTTAAAATACAAAAGCGAGGTATTTGAAAAATTTAAAAATTTCAAAGAATTAGTAGAACGTCATACAAATCGTAAAATAAAATGTATTCGTAGTGATAATGGAGGAGAATATATTAATAAAGATTTTAATAATTATTTGGAGCAATGCGGAATTCAACGTCAGTTAACGGTACCTTATACGCCGCAACAGAATGGGGTAGCGGAAAGGTTTAATAGAACAATAGTAGAAATGGCTCGTTGTATGTTAGTCGATGCTGGTTTAAAACAAGATTTATGGGCTGAAGCTGTAGCAACAGCAGTTTATTTACGTAATAGATCTCCATCAAAAAGTCTCGATGGAAAAACGCCTTATGAAATATGGACGGGTCGTAAGCCATGTGTAAATCATTTTAAAATTTTTGGTACAAATGCAGTAGTTTTGAATAAAAGAAGAGGAAAATTTGAATCAAAAGGTGCAAATATGATGATGGTTGGTTATTCTAGAGTATCAAAAGCATATCGCTTATATGATAAGAAAACACGAGAAGTTATTGAAAGACGCAATGTTTTATTTAATGAATATAAATTACCCTGTAAAGAAATTAATGATAACATTCAAAATTTTATGGATTTCGAAGCGATTGTAAATAAGAAAGATGTCGATGAACAATTTGAGACAAATAATACCTCAAATCAAGAAGATTTAGAGTATAGCATTGTAAGATCAGTAAATAGCGATATTTCACTTGATGAGGTTGTAGAAACAAATGAAAAAGGTAAACGTGGGCCAGGTAGACCTAAAATTTTTAGTAATGGTAGGCCAGGTCGTCCAAGAAAAATATATCAACAACTGAATAATGCAGTGAAGGAGCAAGTTCCAAAAACTTTAGAAGAGGCATTATCCAGTCGTGAAAGTGAAAAATGGAGAGAAGCTATGAAAAAAGAAATGTCTTTGTTGGAACAAAAAGAGACATGGTCATTAGTTGATTTACCAGCAGGTCATAAAACTATTAAAAGTAAGTGGGTATACACTTTAAAGAAAAATAGTGAAGGTGAAATTGAAAGGTTTAAGGCAAGGTTGGTCGCCAAAGGCTGTAGTCAAAAATACGGCATAAATTACGAAGAAATTTTTTCCCCTGTTATAAGATACGAAACGATAAGAATGATTTTGGCATTAGCAGTTGAGCACAAAATGCATTTGCACCAAATAGATGTAACTTCAGCATACCTGAATGGAGATTTATATGATGAAATTTACATGCAACAGCCTCAAGGTTTTGAAAACAAAAGGTATCCAAATAAAGTGTTACGTCTGCACAAATCTCTTTATGGTCTTAAGCAATCCGGGAGAGCATGGAATTTTAAATTAAATGAAGTTTTATGTAAGATGGGATTTGAAAGTTGCAAAAATGAACCGTGTTTATATAAAAAAATACAAGACAAAGAATTGATTGTAGTCGCAGTTTACGTCGACGATATAATAGTTGGATGTAAAAATAAAGCAGAAATATTAAAATTCAAGTCTCAAATTAGTAAGAAATTTGAAGTATCAGATAAAGGTTTATTGGAACATTTTTTGGGGATGAAAGTTGAACGTAACGGTGAAACTGGAGATATAAATATCTGTCAGGAAAATTATATTAAAGATTTGTTACAACAATACAATATGGAAAATTGTAAAACATCATCAGTTCCACTAGAACCAAATTTTCAAACAAAATGCAATGAAAAATGTGAAGAGGTTGATAGCACATTATATCAATCACTTATTGGCTCTTTATTATATTTATCTTTAACGACAAGGCCAGATATATTATATTCTGTAAATAAATTAGCACAAAGAAATACTAATCCACATGTAGAACATTTTAAAGCGGCAAAACAAGTTCTTAGATATTTGAAAGGAACTCAAAATCTTAAATTAAAATTTTGCAAAAGTAATCAAGAGTTAATCGGTTATGCTGATGCAGACTGGGGTGGATGTAAAACTGACAGAAAGTCACATAATGGATACATATTTTATCTTGGAAATTGTGCAATATCTTGGGAGTCGAAAAAACAATCCACAACAGCATTAAGCAGTACAGAAGCTGAATATATGTCTATATCAAATGCAGCAAAGGAAGCAGTATACTTAAGAAGATTACTACAAGAACTTGGTTTCATAAATGAAGAAAGTATTAAATTGAACGTCGATAATCAAGGAGCTTTAAAATTAGCAACAAATCCAGTATTTCATAATCGCAGCAAACATATAGATATAAAGTATCATCACATTAGAGAAGTAGTAAATAATAAGGAAATCTATTTGGAATACTGTCCTACGGAAGATATGATTGCGGATATATTTACTAAAAATTTGTCTAAATTAAAACATAATAAATTTGTTACTTTGTTAAATTTAAAAACATAAAATCAGTTTGTAAAATATATATGTTGAGGAGGAGTGTTGGAAATATAATTTGAGCATTAACACTTTGCTTATTCAACATGTATATTCACATAGTTGGCTTTGAAATATTTTTTATGTTGTGTCACTTTGTAGAAAAATTTTATATATAGTTTAAAAGAATTTGTCATCAATAAAAGTCATACATGTACATTGTGTTTTGTACATTGCTTTTTATATAAGAACTTTGTGGAATTACTAGAAAGGGTTTGCATCACCACAACTACATTTCAATAGGGAGTAGGTAGGCCTTTCATATGGCCTTAGAGCGTAAGTACTGGATCTAAGAAAAGGTCTAGGAAGGCCTTATTAATGAAGGCCTCTAAAAGTTTGCCGCTGGGCATGTTTGTGCTCAAGATTATATATTTATGTATATGTGAATAGATAATTATATTTTGCCTCTGCAAACCACAGTAAAAAATTAAAAGAAATTTTTTCCGATATTCAATTGTTTGTGCAAAATGTAATGAAATAATTTGAAAATAAATTTCATGTTTGGGGAGGCCTACTTATTAATCTTTCAAATTTTTTTTGGGTGTCATAAAGAATAATTCGAATAAATATTGCAGAAGATTTGAAGGAAACTATCGAATTCATTTCATTTAATGTTACATTTTTACAAAATTAATAAACTTTCTTATGATTGAGGAATTTATTGCCACTATATGTTCGGGCATTCTCGTACACCTTAGAATTTCTATAATTTATGCAGTACAGCAGTGTTATCAAATTAAAACTGGAAAAAACTTTATCGTTTGGCAGCCCAAAAATGTGTTTATAGCAAAAAGTTCCAAACAACTTTGGTCTGTTAATTATTATTCAATTAAACCTCGACCAGTTTGATCTTAAGCGTTAACATTTTTTCTGTTTATTTATTTTTTTGTTTATTTATTTTTTTGTTTAATTTCTTCATTTGCTTATGCCT
The DNA here is from genome assembly GCA_963924685.1 of Dexiosoma caninum. NCBI lineage: Eukaryota > Metazoa > Arthropoda > Insecta > Diptera > Tachinidae > Dexiosoma > Dexiosoma caninum. Next base: position 364,703 of record OZ004727.1, on the reverse strand, counting down.
CTTATGAGAGGAAATATGTTTTCTCAGCTTGTAAAAATTTTGCTACCCACTCCGCTTGGTACTCGTCAAACACTTTACCTACTTATTTTTAGTTTTATTATTTCTCTGCGTATGTTTGTGTGTGTGCAGGTGTTTAATATCGCAATTATTTATTTCTTGCTTTTTTACAATAAACACTTAGTATTGTGGCATGTTTTATGTGGTTTTCGAAGTTGTTGTTTATTAAAAAAATAATAATAATACTTCAGTAGCAGAACTAAAACCTCACTTCACTCGCATTCATTTAAGTATTCAAATTGAAATTTAAAAAAAAAACGAAAAAACATGAAAGAAATAACCACAGATTGTTGTGGCTTGTCTTCTTGGTGTGTGTGTGTGTGTGTGTGCGTGTACATATATATATGTATAAGTGTGAATCTGTATGCGTAACTTCTGCATTAAAATGTTTTTTATTTAATTGTTTACAAATAATTCATTCCTTTTTGTTTTGATGAAATTTTAATAAATTTTTGTTTGATTATTTGTGCTCAGTTTATTTGCAAAACATCGAAATAACTTTTAGAACTACAATTTTCAAACTTAAATTAAAAATAATTAACTATTTCCTTCCTCTTTCGAGATTGCGAACAAGGTATATACATACATACTCGTACACTTGTCCATATACATACATACATAAACGTATATTTAATTAATTATGCTTGGAAGATTTGAAAACTAATATTGAAATTAAAATAGTTTTCCCTTGGGAAACAAAATGTTAAACTCTTGGACCCCTCGCAAATAAACTGTACTAATGCTTATTAATTAATTTATCAAGTATGTGCTGACCCTCGCATGACTGTCAAAGCACATGTGAGCTGCAAATCGCCAAATTTTATTTTACATGTTCTCAATGTCACTCGTTTTGATATTTTCAGAATTTTTAAGAATTTTCAAAATTGTAATAATTTTATGTGGCATCATTATAGCAACAACAGCCGACTACTTACTTCGAAGATCATTTAGATCAGCTGTGGAAACACAAAATTATTAAACCAAAAATATATTCATTATTAATTTAACTTCTCCATCAATTGATTACGTTTTTAAAGAATGGTTTGTCCACTTGACCACTTTGGTTCACTTCAATATACTCTTGTGAAATCGAATCACCGACAGTCTTGCGATTGGGATTTGAAGAACACGTCTATTGCGAGTCAATGGTGCAAATATTATTTGATATTCGAGTGTTACAACATACGTGATAAGCGTATTATTACTTTAGTTGCATTATTTGTATATGTGAGAAGAGTCTCATTTAGCGGAACCAAATTGCAGACTTGGACTTCAATCAAACAAGGGAGACCTGGAGCTGCAGTAATTGTTTAATTGCCAGCTTTATGCAATTTTCTGTGTGCAACGTCATCTTAACAAATCAACATGCAACTGTTAATTAAAAAACGAAAATAAACACTTTTTAAATCATTCTGTAGTCAACAAAAATTGTTGGTCTACACACGCCTATGCACACACACACACACACACACACGCACCCTTAACCAATTTTCTTGAACTTTCAGAAGCAAATAGTTCAATTTGTGTTTTAGTTTACGAGAAACACATTACAAATACATAAGGTATACATGCATACAATTACTCATGAAATATCTGTAGTTTGTAACTGGGAGCAGAATATAGAAAAAATTAGGAGGTTGTAAAAGAAGAATTTAAAAACAGATATTCGTAATGAATGTCAATCAAGTTCTTTGAATTGAGTAAAAGTGTGAAAATGTATGAACTCTATATGAGCAATCAGTGAAAACCACCATCCATCAGATACAAAATGTGCACTTATATGTCAATATGTTTAACCATCTGACAATATAGACATTCGTACAGCATGGAATTACTATCAGCAAATCAACTAGTGTCGATGGAACTTTTTTGTACATGTTTTTTGCGGAAAAAAAGTCAAGAAACCACTGAAAATTTGTTTCAATACAAGCTGCGAGTGTGAATTTCAAAAAATCGAATTCAACATTATTTTCTCTGTTTTTAGTTTTATACACCCATACATAGGCACACACACACACACACACTGAAGTCGTGCACATATTATTTATATTTTATACATCATGTTGGTCAGGAATAAATTACGAAATATTCATCCTTTTTACGCACCTTCTAGTTGTATTATTTCGTTAGAACTAACACAGAAAATATCCTTTTGATGCAGCACCAACTGCTAATAATATTTCAAATAGGAATGAATATTTTATTTGTATTCAGGTGGAATATACAAGTGTTTTGATCACAGTATAACTGAATATAGCAGATGCCTTCTTTTTCCAAAATGTTTGCATTTGTAATATCGCTGATATATAAATTGCATATGTAATTACAACTGTGCGCAACGTTTCTTTAATTGACTTTCAAGTTCATGTAGCGAAACATGGTTTATAAAATTAAATTTTTTTTTATTGTTTTTGTTTTCCTTTGTCTTTTGCGGTGCTCAGTTTTTGAACACAATGCCAATTACATTTAACTTTATTGTTTTTATAAAATTAATTTATTTAACTGGTTTTATTGAGTAAAGATTTGTTTTGGTATTTAAATGCTTCTCTTCCTTGATATGTGGAAGTGTTACCTTGCATATTATTGTTGAGCGCTGAACAGCACAATTAAAGTTTTTGTATTTATTTCAAAGTAATAAATTTTTTGTGAAATATATTACTAACAATATAATTTTATACACAGCAAGATTTAATTAATTCCTACAGAAACATTAAAACATGAGAGCTTTTCTTACCTTTAAAATGTCTCCCCTTCAATAAAAAAAAGAAGTTTAATTATTCCTGTGTATATGCACGCCATTTATTTACTTTTGTATACAAATTAGAACGTTTTCACAAGTTTATTGTAAAAAAATTATTGTAAAAAAAATCGAACAGAAATTCGTTTCAGTTGAAATTATTTAAACAGCATTTTCTTAAAAATATTTATTATACAAGTAAATCTTATATGTATGTATGTGTATATTTACAAAAATACAACGCAAAATGACAGTGCAGGTGGTACCCGTAAATAATTGTTGAACACCAAAACAGAACCATCTGTCTAACTATGCTCGAGCTGATTTTTTATATTGTAGCGGTCAATACTTTAATGACTACAATGTACATCAGCTTTAAAGCACATGTTAAGATCTGGTTCTAAGGCAGTGGTTTTTTTTTCTATAAAAAAGAAGATCAATATTGTAATGTACCCGTTACGCATTCAAGTATGACTCGCAGTACAAATCACTCAATTTACGTCCATAGATTTATATGCGAAACTACAACTATTATTGAAAATTCTGCGCTCGTATTTATTTTATTTCTCAAACTTTGCTAATTAAATTAATTAACACTGCATTCGCCTGAATATTGTGTTTAATCAATTGGCATTTATTTTCATCCGTTGTTACTTAATTACTTCCTAAATTTATTTTAATTTATTAAACGCATGTAATTTCTGTTTATTTTTTACGTCTTTTGCCCGAAAAATTGTCGAAAAATTTACGAATATTAATTATAAGTATGTATGTACGTGAGTACAGTCGTAAGAAACAAAACAAAAGAGCACATACACAGCCACAGGTGCATTCGTAATACACAATTGGAAAAACGAGTTATTCATGCATGCTGGGGCAACTTGTTTGTAAGTTCATGTGTACGTGAGTGGAGAAAAGTGTGGGTGTGTGTGAGGGTGTGTGTTTTTGTATTTACGTTTTATAGTTACATATGTATGTATGTCCTTATAATACTTAAACTATATACGCGTACTTATCTTATGAAAAAAATTGTTTTTATTGCATTGCCTGTTTGTGCATGTGTATGTGCTTCAGCTTGATCTCTCCAAGCGTTCTCGTTCCTTCTTATTTACTTATTATACATTAATTTAATAATATTATTTGTAATAATTGTTTAAATTAACTTATCACCGTATTACGTGTCCCATATCCTGGATATTATTAATTGCAATTTTATCTGTGTTCATAGCAATTATTGCATGTCTTTGGCGTTCTAAGGAGCATGATAATTTCTTGCCGTTTTTATTTGAAATATACGGTGATTGTCTTAATGATGGTATTGCTTTTATTTTCATTGTCTTTGTTGTCGGTGGTGTGATTTTAGCAGCAGTACCATTATTGTGATTGCAATCAAAATAATCTTCATTCTTGTTGTTGTGATTGTTATTGTTGGAGAAACTCGTGTAGAATTGCCGCAATTGTAACTGATGCTGGCTTTGCTGAAGATGATGGCGGCTTTGTCGTTGTCCCGTCAATATACGGCTTGTTTTACGACTTTGTGCGAAGCGTGTCACATATTGTTGCTGCTGTTGAAATTCTCTTACAGGGTTTGACATATTTTTGTAAAATATTCCAAAGAGTAAGCTACTTATCGCTGGTAGTAGAATGTACATTAATCTTTTAATACGATTAAGATTTAATAAATTCGATTGGGCAGAAGAATCTGAAATGATTTGAAATAAAAGGAACGCACTATATTTCTCGCTGCATAACAAATTAAATTCAAAATAAAGTACTGTTTAAGCATGCATCGTTATCTGTAATATGAAAAAAAAAACAACGACAAATGTATCTACGCTCATGGAATTTAACTTATAAGTTGTTAAAAAGTTTGCCATGTTTTCCATGCATAAAAGCGTTTCGTCAGTTTTGGATTATAAAAAAAACTCAAGTCTCTTAAAATGACAGCTTAAAGGATTATTAAACTAACTTTTATAATGCGTCAAATATATGTCGTTTTCATCATCAAACTCATCTTTATGATCGTATGGGTAGGTCTCCGGTGATCTGCCAGAAGCCAATATTCTTGGCTTATCTTCCTCTATGTACTTCTCAGTTTCAGCATGATAAATACGATAAATTCTCGCTGAGCATTTCAACTGTAATTTTACAATTATAATTCTTAAGCATTTTAATTCACTTTTCTTCTACGAAATGTTTACCTTCAGCCTTCCTCTCAGAAAATGCTGTAAAGTAACTACAAAATTTATTTCTAATACCGAAGACTCCAATTGTTCATCGATATGCTTTTGTATTTCAAATACTCGCAAATAGTTTGGAGGAACCTGAAATTCGAAAGCAAAAAACAAAACTTCATATATAAAATGTTAAATGCAAAAAATATTATCATATCAGAAGTGAATTATACCAACAGTTGTTATGTCCTTTTTTTTAATTTTTCTAAATTAATTAATTAATTTCGTTTTTCCATTTTCTTCAAATACAACTTTTTCCAAAATTTCTTTTTAATCTATTTGTTTCTACCTCAGTCTCATTAAATTATTCATACATGAATTTTACTAACACATTGGATTTGTAATAATTACGGTAATAAAATACTGTGGAGCAAGTGGAATGCATAATGTTCAGGGTAATAGAACCCTTCCTAAGCATGACTATCGCTTAGAAATATGTATGTATATTCGCATGTGTAAGATAAGAATAACATTAATTGCAGAAATAATTTTATTACTTTCAAAAATTGAGAGATTTTCGAATTTCAAATGAATTAATTTGGCTTTATTATTCCTGCAGCCGATTTCGTTATCAAATACCGTTCTTTAAAATAATTTAATTCTTTTCAGTTCTGTTTTAAACGCGACTAAAATAAGCATATGTATTGAACTGTGTGAACTATATGAAATATTTGCCATTATGTCTGTCAGCTAAAATGAATTTTTAGTTGAAGGGAACAAGAACGAATTATACTTGCAGGAGGGTAAAGGAGGGAGACCAATAAAAATAGAATTCAAGTTGAACGAATACATGTTGCAAAACTTGAATTCTTTTTTTATGTTTCTTCTTCGTAATGGCCAACTAGAAAAAAATATGGTTAAAAAATATCAATAACCGTCTATTATGCATTTCAATATTTTGCACAATTTCCATTTTAAGTGCAGCATAAATCAAATCTAAACCAAACTAATGAATTTCTTTTTCAATGTTATTTTTTGAATTTCTCCTCTTGAACTTCTGACATACACTCGCACGGGATGTCATTTACACAGATGTGTCCAACATTGAACTGAGGGGGGTCATTCATTTTAAAAAGCCATGTAGATATGTTTGGATGTATGTATACACTGCATGGTATACTTGTTCATATTGTTGTTGGTGGTACTGTTTTTGTTGTTGTATTGGCATACCAACTAACTGTCAAATGCACGAACCAAACTTACATTGTTTCATAAAAAGTTTAAAGAAAAATACTATGGAAGAAAATAGAAATCAGAAACTAACAATTTCTAAAGTCCGTCGTATCGAAGCAAAGAAAATACATTCAAACGCATAAACTTTTTCATTTGCGAACTGTTTGTGCAAGTATTAGTCTGCATACACACACACATACATACATACATAAATGAAAAATATTAAGCGGTGGCCAACAGAAGAAACTGGGTAAAAAATATTGCTAATGAATGCTATTGCACACAACTTATTTGTGGGTTTTTTATGTAAAATTTTTTTATGATCTCATTTCTTTCACATTTTGTTTTCTTGAACTGAGTGCGTGTGCGTGTGAGTGTGAGTGTGAGTGTGAGTGTGAGTGTGAGTGTGAGTGTGAGGGTATACATGAACATACATAAATGGGTCTGAGTTGTTCAGAGGCTTCTCACATGGATATTTGAAAATTCAATTTTAATGTCAATGTGTCTGTTACTTGTTCTTAAATCAGTTTTTTCTTCGAATTTTCTTTTTGTAATGCAAAGCATTTTAGATATTGTTGCTGCAAAAAATCAAATAAATTTATTAAAGCGGCTTTGAATAAAAATAACCAAAGGCCAAAATTATATTGAATATTAAATGTAGGGAAAAAAATTTTATAGAAATTTTGAAGAAGTGAATTAAAAATTTAATTTTTTTTTTTCGTTTGATCAGACTCGGTTCGGGAACAACTGTAGCGAATAATTTAATAATACCTACCTGGATGTCATTTATCCACCATGTTAGATTTGCTGCCGGTTTTGAATAATCTGATGAACAATTACCATTTATAACATCACCTAATCGGTAGCGTGAATGAACTCCAGTTATGATTGGCCGTTGAATAGGAAGTTCTGGAGATACAAAAATTCAATTTCAAGAAATATTATATATTAAAACTTCTTTTGTCATATCAATTTTTTCTATTTTTCATTTTTAATTTAAAATCTTTAAAAAATATACAACTTCTTACCGGTTACATCCATGTCGCCCCACATTATCACTGTGTGAAATGACGGAGCATCGGCCGATACCTCACAGGCGTAACGTCCTGATATCGTAGTGGATACATTGCGGAGAAATACATGGCTGGCGTTTGATTGATTGATCTGCAAATATGTGAAACAATTTGAAAAAGCATTTACTCAACGTTACCAGGTACTAATTTCTAGTGGTGCATATTTTCGACTACAAACATTCGGGTGCGTATTTGTGTGATATTTCATTTGCGATTGTTCTATGAATGTTCTCATGTACGTTCGCTTTGAAACGTAAAACAGTTCTTCTGTTGATATTGTATTGCAACAACAACAACAGCATTAAATGCATTTACAATTGCATTTTTATTTAATTTTTTCCTGTAATTTTTTATACAACTTCCTCGTCTGGGCACTGTTGCATATTTACTTGCACGTAATTACGGGTTCACATTTATTTGATATTTGGACTGCAAGAGCAGTTCATATGAAAAATAAGTGGAAAAATATCTAGTATCATCATGTTGTATGAGCTGTACACTTTATATACGAATAATATGTGTACAAATACTTCTTCTTTTATTTCATTCTACCAACCGCATAACAATTTAAAGTATTTATTTTATGTAAAATACTTTTCGAATGCATGTTATTTGGCACGTCTTGTTTGGTCGTTGTCCGGTACATATTCAATTCCACAATAAATATACGATATGAACTGCTGTATTAAAATATGGATTTTTCTCAAATCTGTCCACAAATACACAACTACTTAAAAAAATCATTAAACAGATTTGTAGACATGATTTTTTAAAGTCTAACAATTTGTAAGATTTGCAACAGCTTTTTAATGCCGGTGATAGACCATAAAACCACAATAAAACAGAAAAAAAATATTTCCTTTTATAAATTTTGTTTCAAAAAATTATTTACGTGCACATTTGTATGTAATTATATTTATCAGAAGAATTGCAAAGTTTTGAAAACCACAAAATTATTAGAAAATTAACAAAAGGGGAAACTCCTTTAAACGGCGCCATTTATTATTTAATTTTTTTTTTCTTATAAATCTTTTTTAAAGGTGAAAAACAAATTTGTTAAGCTTTAATGTACTGCATTCAAATTATGTGTGGACATATAGAAATTACGTGCGGCTCAAGAAAATCCTTGCATAAGTAATTGTCGTTTTCACTTTGCTCATTTTATTAATCGTGATTATCACAGCAATTCATCGAAGTCTGCGTCTGTTCCCCCATTTGGATTTAACATCCTTATTTGCGACAAAAAATCAATTCACACCATTTTTGTTTTATCTGCTCGTCCTTATTCGAACCAGAAAAGTATCACTAACATTACCAATCCTGGTCATTTTTTAAATAATTTAAACATCATGTTGGAAGCCCTTCTGTTTATTTTAATGGCATTTTATTATCTTTCTTGTTTCTGCTGCTACTGCTGCTGTTTATATTCAGTAGGGTATCCAAACGATTACACCTGAATGGCGTAAACGGTGAAATTCGGTTCGCTTATATTTACATTTTTTAGTCTCTGTTATTCGATGAAGCAAAATTTAACTCATTTTTTAGTATTTGTATCATTAAAATGCTGTGTATGATTTTACATTTAACAATTGAGTTTCTTTAGAGACGAACTTTTAAGAATTTAAAATTATCAAAACTAGAATTTAATGCCAAAATATTTTACGTTTTAATAGAAGTATATAAATTTTGATCTGGAATAGTCTAATGACACTCGTTTTTGCGCCCAATAGCACGTATGTGGAATAAAACATTCGCAGAGATCACTTTTGACGGTGCGAATATTAAAATCGAATTTCCATAAACACTACTCCCTCTATGCGGTTCCCAAAACCATATTTCGTCATTCCACCACAATACATTGCATGTGTAGGAGTCATCCCTGAGTTAAAGAGGGGGAAGTTGCCGCAAATTCTCCGCCCCAATAATTGATTGTCAAATAACTTTTTCATTTGTGGACCAATTTTCAAAATTATTTTTTTATGGAAAAATTCCGCTAACGAGGTTTTTAAATTGAGTGCAAAGCCAAAGTACCCACCAAAAATTGGCCGTTAATTTGGAGGGGGGTTGGTGAACTATAAACATAATTGACTTGTAAAACACCTAATGTCAGATGCTTTGTCAGTTCAAAATAGAACACGCTCTAATTGAAAACATTTACACTGTAAAACCAGGCTGTCTTTTAAAGAAGCAAATTGCTTTTGCTTTAACACACCATGATGCAGTAGAAAATTTGAAATGTACACTTTAAAATAGAAAAGCGTCTGAAAGCAGCTTAAGGCGAATACATGAAATATTTCGTGTTTCGAATATTTAATAACTCTATGGCTGTATACCATATCCTGATGAAAGGATATCTTCTGCGAAGTTCTCCTGGCTTGCTATTTCACAAAAAACATGCAATTATCTTGTTCAATAGTCATGGCCTGTCATCAAACAATTTTTATATATTTTTTAAAACTCTGTCACTCATCAACCCCTGAAGCAATTTGAGTGACTTTTTCACATCATTGGATAGACCTGAATATCGAGCACGAGATAGTCAGCCTTTGGTCGAGCTGCTTTCAGCCTTACTAAGTTGAAATGTAATTTTGTGCCTGAAACCCTTCTGTCTCAACAATTATTATATAGTATTGTTGTGCCCATTGGCAGCAAGAGGTCCCATCGTATAGCCATATTAACAATCTATCTAATAGTGAATTAATCTCTAAAAGCCTTCTAGCCGTTAACGTAATTTAAATTAATTAGTGACTAGTACGCCCTTCTCATCGAACATAAGGGTCCATATGTTAACCCATCGTAAAACCAATTTCCAAATCTATCCATTAGTGCAAAAATCATTCAAATCGCTCCAAAGATGCCACTCCGAAACTTTACAGCCATCTATATAAAAATGAAACGAAACCAACTAACCGATATTATTAGCTAGGCCCGATTCTATAAAGGCGCGTAGCCTACATGTTTTTTTCAAAAACGAGATCACATTCAATATTTCATTAAAATAAAATTTTTAACGTATTATTTTTTAAAGCTGTTATAATGCGTGGCCGGGTCAGCTAGTCAATTAAATTAAAAAAAAAATTAACGAACTACATACTCTTCTTACAAAGTACCTTAAATATTCCGTATATTAACAATTAATAAGAGGATTTCATCAAGTAAAGTTATTTTTTTTTATTTAAAGAAGAAATTATTTTTGAGACCTGAACATTCTGCCAGACAATTCAAGCAAACGGTTAATTTATTATTTTGTGACAAATGAAGTAACCCTATTAATTGAATCCCCTAATATTCATACATTGAGTATTTTTTATTTTTACTTACATCGACATTTAAACCATTTGTTGATGGAAATATTTTCCACGCTGGATTTTCTTTCGGTGTATAACGATAAAATTCGCGTCGTCCTCTATACCATTTTACAGTATACAGTGTGTCATTTTCAATGTCGTAATTACAGATTAAGATCGCATTATCGCCTCGTTTAGCAGCCAACGGTATGGTCACACTGACATTACGTAACGCAACTATGAAACCTGAAAAGAGAGAATCAGAAAAATTAACTACTGCAATAACTAAAGGATTGTCTATTGACAGCTTGAATACTAGAAAATAGTAGTAAAGTTGATACCAAAAATTCAACGTAAAGAACTTCACTAAGAAACTCCTTGCTGAATAAGGTTTGACATAATCAAATATACATACATATGTATGTATATTTTTTAAAACTTTAACTACCGAAACCATGAATTTTTCTTTACTTATAAAAAATCCAAGAAATATTTATGAATACGACTCTAAAAAATTCGTCCTCAATAGAACTGATTAAGTGCAAAAAAGTAAATAAAATCTCTTTAATTAATTTAATTTCTTTATATGTGTCTTCGTTTTGTATTTGAAATACTCTGAGTGTTAACCACATGTTCACTTACAGGTCTCTTGCAAAATAATATTTTTATTCTTCATATTTTAAACTGGAAAAAATACAACAGCTTTGCAAAGTCATTCTCATAATAAACGAGAAATAAACAAAACATTTTAAATAAGAAATTGAACAGAAGATAAAATGATATAATGTATATGACAAGGAAAAAAATATGGCGTGAATCTTCTGAAATTCGCAAGATGGAAAGTGTAACCCTGAAACGGAAAAAATTTAAATTTTTATAGAAACTTTTTTTTTGTCAACACTTAACGCTCGCCCAAAGGATTGCGAACAAAAGTGACAAATTTTTTTTGTTTAACGTTTTTTTCCCGGTCAGTCTTTATGTTCTGTTTCACATTGTACGAGAAGTATGAACAAAAAATTAAAATTATTCACACTGAAGTGTGATTTCCTGTGACACAAGTGTCTGACTTATAAATTTGCATAACCTCAGGCGTGCCACAAAAATATATTTAAAAAAATTGTATGATTGTGGTAGTATAGGAAAATATTACGAATATATTTAAACATGCTGAACAAAATTGTCCACTAAAAATTTAAAGGCCCGGAAAAAAATTCAACAATATTTGTGGCATATTTAACTTTGAAGAAAGACGTGCACATACGAGTATTTCATTTATAACTTTTATTTAGTTTAGTTTGTATGGAAATTAGTGTCATTATCATTTTATAACCCAAACATGATTTTTGTTAATACGACGGCAGTACTGTTTACAATGGAATTATTTACACTGTAATGCGGGATATCAATCAAAATGGATCACTAATGAACTGTAGAAAAAAATTCTGCCCCAAAAACTTTTGTTCTGACATTTTCCGCTACCCACATTTTTTGATTTTAATTGAACCGTACCAGCACGAATAAAAAGTTAGTCACACACACACACAATATTTAAATATGGATTGAATGATATTTATGTGTAAATTTCATGCAACTGTCATAAATTATTGTTGGTGTTGACTTTTTTTTATTACCCTTAGATGGTTATAGTTGTTTTAGCTAAAATTTTTATTGCTTTTTTCATTAATTTTATAATTTGAAGGACTAGAATTAAAGTATAAAAGTGGTTTCAAGTTTACTGCTCATAATATTACATTTTTATCGCAGTACCTACTTGAAAACTTTATTAGTTCAGATGCTTTTTCTGTTTGTTTTTCTGGTAAAATAGAAACGAAAAGTTTGAGCTGATTCCTGATCTAAATTGTCACGCCAAAATTAATGGCAATCGCGGCTGGTGACTAAACAAAATTAGTAAACTGCCACAAGGGAACTTTAAAAATAGCTCTGCTACTAACACATCTATAGAAAGCAATTATGAGCGTAAAACCACGAAACATGAAATGCCAATTAATTTCGTATTTTTCAGTTTTTGTTCCACTGTGTGCATGTGTATCTTTTTTTCATTATTTGTTTTCATACATTTTTTAGTTGCAAAACAACCGACACTTCTTTTAACTTTTAATTTTATAAAAATTTTATTTTTAAATAAATTTACTGTTTCATAAAAATGATTGTCCCTTATCTTTATTTTCTTTAAATTTCTTTTTTGAGTTCGTTCTGTTTAACATTCCATTTATTTAAATTATCAGGCATAAAATACAACTTTAAAAGTTTAATTTGGTTTACTTTTTCTTTATAATCAACCAATAACAGTGATCGAAAACCATTGGCACCCACAAAATTCCAGAAATTCAACCACATTTATAATTTTATGATTTACGCTACTTTAATTATTATTTGAACTGCCTTCAGATCACTGCTATGTGAGAGTAGTTTTTGTTCATTAGACGTATTTGGAAATGCTACTTTCCAGGTACAGCAAATGCAAGATCCAACTATTAGAAATTAACCTCGTGTAAACATGTTTTGAAATCAGTCATGCACAACAAGTGATGTCATACCGCTGACGTGCGTAGAAACGTCTTCTCTTTTCTCTCACATTCGCTCTATAAATATTTACATAAGTATGTATGTTTGTTAAACCGACTGCTTAAATCAGGTTTTTGTAATTTTTTTCTTTTACTGTTATTGTTATTGTTGTGTAGGTATAAACAAATGTATGCACATACTGACATACACATTTAATTAACATACACATAAACAAATGATACTCGAAAATTGTTACTGTCTGCTTTTGGGGCACTTTCGCACAATGAATTTTGTTGTTGGAGCTTATTGACTTAAAAAAAGTAGCGCTCACCTGTGCACAAAAACATTCGTTTTTTTATAGCTCTTCTATCAAACTTTTGAAAGTATTTCTCCTACACTTTAATTTGAGCGCCTAGTGCTTCAACAAATTTTATAAAAAGTTTAAAAAATTTTAAATTTTTCGTTAACAAAGAAACAATTTTTTTAAATATTTATTTATTCATTCGTTGAATCACTGTTGTTTTAAATTGAAAATTTGCTACGCAAATGAATCATTAGCTTTTTGTATGAATAAATATATAAACGAGCGAATTTTTGAACAATTTTATAGTGCACTATTTCACTCACCCACCCTCAGTCGTTACTTAGGAAAAATACGAGATTAACCGAGGTTAATAATCTGTTAATTTTAATAAATTAATTTTAACTCATGCAATTTATTTTTTTTTACTTTTTTTGTCGATAAAATAAATAATAAGAAAAGAAACATATCAATTTTGGACTAAATCAGGATAAAAATACAGTGCACTCGGGATATAGTGAACACTTTGTACTTCGAATTACTGACCATAATGAACTCGTTATTTTTTACATTAGTTACTCTAAACAGTGAACTACACAAATCTCTATAAAGTGAACATATCTTTTACACAAAACTTAACAAAAACACGCAAAGTTTTTTGGCATTTTTTTGTTTTATTTTAGTAACTACGGACTTAGCTGATTTCACTGTGATCTTTGGACTTTTTAAGTATTTATTAGCTTAAACTGCAGCTTTTGCGTGAAAGTGTACTTCCCGTTCCTGTTTCACTACTGAGAAGGGAAATATTTGAAGAGGCAATTCAATGGACTGAAAACAATACGAATGATTTTGAAAACATTTTAGTTCTACTTAAGTTTTTGATAATTAATGCAAAAAATTTTAAAGATTTTTTGTATCACAGTAATTATTAGATACCTGATCAATTTATATATGTACATATGTATGTATTTGTGTCTATACTGCAAAACCATTTAACGCACGAACATCTCGATATTGACTTCTTGGTTGATTATGCTTCATACCAGAGTTTTCTTAAACTCTGTATAATGTAATTCTCGATATAGTGAGCATGTCTGTGCATTAATTAATTTACTATATCACTGCTTAAACAAATCGCCTAATTTAAACTTTTTTGAAACTGATTTGGGTAAAATGTTTAGAAAACCTCAGAAATAATCTTTTCACTTTGATAGAGCATTGCGTAAATAGAAAGTAGTATGTATGTATATACCAGAGATGACGTTCGTATATATGTATCTTAAAATCGTATGCCTTTTTGTGTTATAGTGGTGGATCTTTACCAGATTTATTTATTTTCTATCCCTTTCAGTTGTACAAGCTCAATGATCTCTCACTCTATTCATACTTTTTAATAAGAAAGTTATAAGGAAAATACAAAAATATTCCAAAGGTAGCGTTTTTCGGGGGTCAGTGAACTTACACAAATCGTTAACAAAAATATTAATGAATAAAAACACAGTATTTGAATTATATGTGCGCTGGATAAAATTATTACGAAACGTGCTGTGCACCTGGTACCAGCATTATTCGTGTGATTTTTGTTTTGTGTACACCGAATGATCGCTCTATATCGGTTAGTGAGTGGTGAGTGAGTGAATGAGTACTGCAAGTTGAAAAAGAAAAAGCTTTAATAAGTCCGGCATACAAAACTAAGTTCGCTTCCCTAAGTATACTGTCAAACAAATAATTACGCGGAGAAACCTTTATTTTGATGTTTTTTATGATTGACAATACGATCAATAACATAATTTCAAACTGCACTAGGCTACCAGAAAATTTAAAGTCAAGACTTTCTACTCATGACAATGTGGCAACGATCAAGTCAATGAACTTTTACACAAGTTCGTTGGCTTTTTGGTGAAAAAAGTTGATTGCCCTTAAAATGGAACACAAAATTTTGTATTCATTCACTTCAAACCTTGAACACGGTTGAAAATGAAATCTTAGGCAACTTTAGCGTATCAAGTGAGCAGAAAATTTCACATGAAGATGTAAATCGAATCACATTCATTGTTAGCTTTGTGCTGGGAAAAAATGTATTGCAATGCTGGTTTAATATGTGTGTCATGGTTATTGACAGTTATGTATGGGACACCCGTTAAGGGTTTATTTATTAAATTGGGCTTAAATGGCTGTTTATACACACACTTGCCTTTAGCTTTTGTTAAGAAATGATGAATGATGATCACTTTCGCTTTTCCGCATTTTGTAGGAAGTCTCATGGACTTTTTTATCCATCGTAGCAGGCGAGCATACAATTTGGGAAGTAAAATATACGTATATTTTTTAAAAGAATAATACTCACGCACAAATATATTTTAACCAAAAATTGTGAGTATACAGTTGTAGGTTTGCTTGTGCGGTGAGCAAAAGTGAAAGAGCTGGTTTTTATGATCTCGTTTTATAGGTCAATGAACTGTTGGATAAAGTTTTAAGAAAACTGAATTTAAAAAGTTCATCGCTCTAATTTCAGTAAATATTTTTTTTCTTTTCTCTTTTTTGTTATAAATATGGTTGTGCAATATACTATACGTGTGAAATATTACATGCATACATACATACTACATACATGAGTGTCATCCATGTGCGCACGGGCGTATCTGTTCGGTTGTCTTTATTTAAAATTTATTTTGCAGACCTTGTTGTAAGAATATTATTAAAAGCATATTTGCAACAAATGTACGTACTTAAAAAACTTAGTGCATTGCATTATTGCAAATCATTTCGAAAAGTATTTCATCGCCAAGTAAATAATTTTCCATGACTTCTCTGATAGTAGTGCCGTAGAAATTATATGCCTTATCAATTTCTATTATTTCTATGCACATACATACATACATAGTATGTATATTTATTTAATTCAGTAAACTTTTTTGAAGATGATAAAGTTATGAACTTTTTATACGTCGCATTCATATCAAGAAAAACAAGAAAGAGAAACAGCACAACATCAAATCGTCAATCTTCTGCAATTTAGGTGCTTATTTAACACCAAGACTGCCATAAGTCAAAAATATTTCACAATTCTTCTTGCAATTGTTATCATTGCATAACAATTAGGAGTTTTGTAACAATAACTTTAAATTTATCTTGCAATCAGGAAAATTATTCCCACAACATTATTGCTACATATTCAACTGTCGATCATTGTAAAATGAGGAACATCAGCAACACTCACGCGACTGAACTCACCGGACACTTTTTGTGAGCACAAATTTTACCACAAATGAGATTTAGTTAAAGTTAATAATGAAAAAAAGTAAACAAACTGAAAATGTGTAGTGTATGTACATATGTTAGCAAATAACCTTATAAATTGGGTCTCACCTACGTCTGGTCTTGCATTGCTGGAAACCTGTTGAATCTTGTCAATGAAATCTAAATATGACATAAATAATAAACAACAGTGATTTCTTTCTATTCGAAATAAATTTGAAGATTGGATGAGAAGAAGGAAGATTTCATTACGACTCATTCTGTACGAACGCATAATGTAATATAATACATATGTATGTATGTATGAATGTACACAGGAAAAAATTTAACTTTTTTTTAATTAATAACTTTAATTCGTATAATATATTTTTTCAATTAAAATTTCAATTAGTTGTCGGGCTCTACATACTTATATCTACATAAATAAATAAATAATTTTTTTGGTATGCAACAAATATTTTTTTTTTTTTTTAATTAACAAATTTATAATTTTATTAAAAAAAAAAAATTTTATTTTCCTGAAGATGCTAACCAAGGGTTAGCGAAATATCGAGAAAATAAGTAAATTAAAAACCTTTTTTATAAAAAATACCTACAATGCCAAGTTATATTATTACATATTTAATAAAATATTAATTATTGTTATCAAAAATTCAATTGAAAATTAATTGAATTAAGTCAAGCAATTTAATTGTTTATATTAATTTTTTTACAGGTGAAAATCTAATAAGTTTTTTAATTGATATTAAAAAAATTTTTATTTAATATTTAGTTTTATTTTCTCTGTGTACATAAGTATGTTTGAAATAAATCTGGATGCGATAAATTTTTCTAGAGTTCATATTTTCTAGATGGCGTTTCTGGTTGAATTAATAATATTTCTGCCAAATTTTAATTAATATTTTACATGTTATTCATCAAGAAAAGCTTAAATAGTGCACAGTTTTGTATGTGCAAGTATTACTCTACAGAAAAAAACAAGCTCTTAGCAACAAGTCACGTACTAATAAATTTGAAATAAATGTCAATTTAAATTTTATATTAAATAAACAACACTGTGTACTTTGAACAGTCTTCTTGCAATAAAGGGGATCAGCGATCAGTTTTTTTTTTAACAAAAAGTAAAGCTAACAGGTTTGCACAATTATTGTGTTTTTAAAACACCAATTTGATCGAATATAATGTAACTATAATTCAAATCAACATATGTATATTTTAACTTTCATTGTTAAAAGCTTATAAGTGTTGAATTAAATATGCACACATACCTTTTGAACGTAATTACACTCATAAAATTATGAAATTAATAAAGTGAAAATTTGAAATTGAAATTTGTCAAAATAAGAGCGTCAAAAAGAATATTCGAATCCGCAAAAATGTTTCGTTATTACACATATGTACTTAGGTATTGAGAAATCACTCGTTTTTAAATCGTCACGGTTTACAGAACAGGGGCGATTTTTTGTATTAAAACACAAACAAACAAAATTTTATTAAAGCGGAAAATACATAAAAACTACTGAAATTGTATTGTTACAAGTTTGAAAGCACTTCAAAGCGTCATCGTTAACATAAACGCAATATAGAAATTACAACTTGGAGTCAGGAAAGCAAAGGTGTGGTGGCGTGTTTACAGAGAAAAATTTACTTATCCTTTAACTTAGGTCGGATTTTTTTTTCGTGAAAATTTTTAAAGCCTTTTACTCAAGTAGACTTCATCGGTGTTTCAATATCATTTGCATAAAGAATAGAAGACTTTATAATAGAATATAATATTTCTAATAGAAGACCTCATACCACAAGACTTTGTGAATACTAATTTTAGTTGTCGGTGTAATTCGTTCTTCTTACTCTTATTTTCAAGTCACTTCAGTTTATTAAACAACATTGGCAATAACCATAATTGAAGCAAGAACAGCAGCCATTGGCGTTGGCATACAGAATGTTCAAAAACATTGATCGTTAAACTATTCTATATACTTATATATTTATATATACATATATGTATACATACATATGTATATATTTTTTAACATTAAATAAGAACACTTAAACAAAAATTGCCTTCTCTCGAAAAATCATTTGTCATTTTGGCATTATATTTTTAGTAAAGCTACCGACTGACATGACGAAAAACGGAAAATGGAAAACAAATTTCAATATTATATTTTCTTCATCAATATAAAACAAACAAAATTTGATTTTAGTTAATTCATTTAATACTGCTGGTACGAAAATGATTTTTGCTTCAGATCTATGCCAATTGTTAATTCAAGAAACTAGAAAAGACTGTTCTATTTCAGCCAGGTTTGCAGAACTGTTTAGCAAGATGCTTTTGAAATACGTAGCTAATTTTATTTTTATTTTTTATTATCATTAAAGCAAAAATGTTTCTTTTTTTTTTCAATTCACAAATTATTAAAAAAAGCCTTGAATTGTGGTTACTATACGCGTAGTTCAAAAAATATCATATCAATATAAACTTATTTCCGTCTTATCATTTGTGTTCATATACAATATATGTATGTACATACATACGTTTGTAGGTATATAAGTATGTATGTATGTATGTACATACATGTGAAAAACACAATGAATTCAAGGTTAATTCAATCATTCATATGTTAAGTATAAAAATGAAACAAATCGTACGTCGTGTCGCGTACGTACTGCTATCTGTCTCCTACCCCTACTCCTCCCCTACACAGCAATCACAGTTTGCTAAAAACTTAAAGACTCTTCATGAAACAGAAAAGTACATTTTATATTAAAGCCTTTCGATAATTGCATGTGTTTTCAATCCACTACGTAAAATACCCATAAACCACTCTCATGCCAAACAACCTTAAAACCTTTAATATCTTGAGAGGCAGCCAACCTACTGGCATCCGAAAACCAACAATGTACCATTAACAATAAAAAACGTTAAAAATCCCACAAACAAAGGGACACGTGAGATCTTTAAGGTCACCAAAATTGTAAATTTCACAAAAAATTGTACGGACACTGTTGCTGAGCTGCACTCAGTTCAACTTTTTATGTCTGTCCGCCCATTCGTCTGTTCGGTAAATACTCTTGAGTATTACATTTTAAATGAATTTATTGCAGTTTTAATTCAGCCCATTAAAATTTTAAATAATACACAGAAAATTATACATATTCGTACATTCAAAAACAATAAAAATATCACTCTGTTTTATTTATGAATTTAATGAAGGTTCATTAAAGCATTTTATTATGTACGTACATATATACATACATACATATATCCAAGTATACAATATTTGTACCAACAACGCACATACATATATGCACATACATATGTATAAACTTTCGCGCAAATCAGAGCGTAACAGGACACTGATATTGGCTGCGTGCAGTTTCAACATTCATGCCAGACTTTTCAAATTATTTGCTTGTGTGCTTGCTGCCTACGGAGCCAACAACAACGCAAATGTTATATCTTGTATATTCGGTAGCTAAATAAAATGCACTTCTTGTATAAATACACATAAACATTAGGGGCGCTCCAAAAAAACCGTGATGTAATCATTGCAGCAAAAAAAAATTAAAATGTAACAGAAAGAGAGCACAAAGCAAACGTTGCTTAATTAAAGTGTTCGTACACGTACAAAAAGACGCATTAGAAATCATATTTTGCGAGGCAAGTAGTCTCAACAACAAGTCATTATTTTTAATCAATTAAGATCACAAAAGTGCTTCTCATTCTTAGTTTCTTTCTTTTTAAATTAAACAAAAACTTAAGTCTGAATGTACAATTTCCTGTTGTAGTCCAGCTAGAGCCACCTAAACAGACTTGAGCTTATACTCGTATTAGTTATTTATTTCATCTTTTCTGGTAATCCGTCAAATGATTTATTTTCGATTTTTGTTATAGTGATTTCATGTGTGAAAAAATGTTTTATTCAGTGAAATCGACCCTGACTTACTTACTTATTCTTCTCGCCTTCCAGTTTGAAAATTGTAGGAAACTGAATTTTATTTTGTAACAGGGCAGCAGACACAGCACATAAAATTTCAAAATTATAATAATTTACTGTTTCGCATTTAAGAAACAAACTCTAATACAGCAGATATCTTTCCTCTTCGCAACGAGTGCTCCTATTAAAAGTTTTTTACACTTTTATTTTATTGTATGTTGATGTATAAAATTTCCGTTAAGACGACTGCACTACTGTGGAATTTATTTTGTGAGAACAAATTTATGCTTAAAGCAAAAAAACATATAAAATCCTTCACTTTCTAATGCATAACATTAAAAATGCTGCAAATTAAAAAGGTACAATTGAAATTTGTTTCTTATTGAGTGTGGAATTAAATTTGTGTCGGCTTTATGCGATTGTCTTTTTACAGTCCTGGTATTTAACTTTTCTATTTATTTATTTGTCCAATTCGACATTCTTTACGTTACGCATTTTAATTTTCCACCTTCAAACATTTTTCCTTTGATCCTCTAAATGTGTTTTTCTTTCTTTTTTCTTTGTTCTAGCTCTTGTTATATTAATTTAGAAAATGTTGCGGAAATGAAATTGTTAAAATATTTACCCAATTGATTGACATTTCTATTAACTTTATTTTGCTTTATGTTCTCAGCCATAATCCCCTGTATTTCACCTTCTTTTCCAGGAAATGTGTTACAGAAAGCAACAGCAAAAAAACAAGCAAACATTCATGCCGCACAAGTATTCTTGATAACGTGTTACAACACAAAATACATGTGTGTATATGCAGCTTTTAGTTAAAAGTCTAAAAAACAAATTGAAAAACGGCAACTTCAACAAATTACAGGCATTGATTGTTCGTTATCAAAGAAAGTTAATAAACTGTTGTTTTGTTTATAAAAACAATAAAAAAGAATTTATTCGGCTTGAGTGACTTGCGACTAGTGTGTTGAATTCTTTTTACTTGCAAAGCATTCGCTATTACGGTCAATAGGTATAAAAATTGTAAAATATAAATTTTTTGGAAATTAATTCAAATTAGGCAAAAGAAATCCTTTTTCGATAAATAAAATTTTCAAAAATTATCATAAAATATTTTTCACAATTCAATAAGCAAACACAGCAGTCAAGTAACCAGAGTTGAAATTCAACTCTGAATTTAAATAAAAAAAATAAATTAATTTTGCCAATATTTTGTAAATGCATTTGGTGTTTTGGGTTTCAGCACTTCTGCGCTCTTTTTGATTGCTCTGTTAACGTTTAATTTGACTTTGAAGAGTCGGCATCTTATTTTGTTAAGTATGAAAATTATGTGGCAGTGAATATTGGCTTTGAAATATGCTGGCATATGGTACCGTACTACCAAAAGCTAAAATTGCAACTGGAACACTGTTGGCCCAGAACAACATTAAGCTGAGTCACTAAATATTGTTTTCTTATTGTCGTGCATGTATTTTTCAACTAAAATACGATACTTTAAATTTTATTTTTTAATTAATTTAAAAAAGAAATAGTCATGAAATCGGCATTATGAGGAAAATAGTTTGATACCATTAAAGATGGGGCATAGTTAGAGACACGCTTTCAAGAGCTCCGTGAACATTTACGTACTCCAATAGTTGCCATTCAATTATTATTAAAATTATATTGGGGAATTTTACAAAAAGGAGTTTGAGAGATTCACAAATTTTTTGTAAACGGTCTTATTGGTGCACAGTTTTGGAATTGTGGATAACTGAAGGCTTCTGAATTTCAATACAGAAAATTATGCCCATGGAACAAGTACAATTTATCACTTGAGCGAATAAACATGACACGAAAATATCTAAATATGTCTGCGCTACAAATGTATATACATATACATATACATACACAACGAGCCTTTGGTGCAATACCGTAGTAATTCAAAAAATCGTGAACTGAGAAAAATGCATTTGAAGTTTTGAGCCATCTTTTTGATAGTATTTTCGTTTACTAAAGTTATTTTTTTACAAGTTTTTAAATAAAGAGACATGTTTTGTAATGTTTTCTGTTTGTAAATTTCTTGTCATAAAGGAAATATTTCATTATTGCAAATAAATATTGTTGGAAATAGCTGGAGGCAATAAAGACATTTGTAGCTGTAGAATCTGCACAGTTAGAGATAGAACCATAATATTTTTTCCTTTAGATATATATTTCCCCAAAGATCTTTCATGCATACCCAGCTCAAAAATTCAAATTTTGAGTTACTACGGTATTGCACCAAAGGCTCGATATGTATTTATAAAGCAGATATGTATATAGTACAATGAGCAAGTCATGAATGATACACACAAGATTAAGTACACAGATATGTGCTGGAAGCTTTAAACCCTGCTGTATGTAATTTAACTGTAAGCGCAAAGCGCAAAATCGACCTTGAGGTGCACAGTCATTCCCAATAAGACTTCATCCATTTACAAACAGATTCTAAATAAACAATTGCGTTTCATTTTTTACATCTCACGTGTACAATGATAAAGAATGAAAATGCTAATTTTCTTTAGCAATGAAACGAAAATACTCGTAACCACATCGAAAGATAGTGTGGTCCAGAATATTCGCCATTATCATATTGGAGCTCTAATTATGTGTTAAACAATTCGGGATGTCTGTGTTGTTCTAGCATGCGAAAAATAAAATTGAATAAATGTTTAAGAATTCATATTTAAATTGTGGGCATCCACAATATTTCCGTTCGTAGTGGCGAAAATACAACACAATCATGAAGTGTTTTGCTAAAAATAATAAACAAACTCGGCATGATAATTTATGTTAATTTCTTTATGTCCTGCCGAAAACCCAAATTAGAAATAGTGAAAAACAAGGAAAATTCTGTATGAACATCTGAAGTGTATTTTTGTTAATCATTGTTTCCGTAAATTCTTCCAGTATCTTGGAAATGTTGTTAGGTTGGCTGTAGCTGAATAACATTTCCAATTAATTATCATGGTTAAATTTTTTCAAAGGATGTGTGCATACCAGCGTACAGTCCCCCTTACAGTTTCGTCTCCTCTGGTGCTTGTTGAATTCAAAGTCAGAGTTTATGTTGAAAAGTCTGATTTTCATTGAAATATGTGCTTCATTAAGCAACAATTTTCAAATTTAATACTGGTGTAAATTGCTGACATAGACATAAGACTACGCTCTGCTAATTTATGAAAGTCCCAGTGCCTTTACACTAATGGAAGACAATGAGAAATTATGTAGCAGAGAATGATGATGCGATGGTTTTCAGCTGGTTGAATATAAATTATAAAACGTTATAAATTTTATACAATTTGACAAGTTTTATGGCAACAGAAAACAGAAAAAGGGAACAAAAATTTAAGTAAATAATTCAAATTTAAAATGAATGATATAATGAACAATAAATAATTAAACAATATGCAGGGAGTAGCGTCTTTAGAGGGAGGGAGCACATTAAATCACAAAACTCCAGCCCAATAAAAACCAATTTAATTTTGATGTAGCGAATAATTTTTCAAAACTACGATTACTTATTGTCGATTCAAATACATATTGCACTAGAAATTTTTGGAAATTTTTTAAACTTCATTGGAAGTCTTCAGGCGAGAATGAGCAAACATTCATGAACTAATAAAAGTTTAATTATTTTTTAAACAAAAATTTTCTTAAAAACACCATCATGAGCAATTCATTTTGAAACTACTTTTCTGCTAAAACACTAACAACAAGTTTCATTCTATCAAACTTGGCTTTGGGAAGATAAATACATTCAAGTTGAAAATGGAATTTCTTGGTAAATTTTCCTCAAAGAATTTCCACTCAACAGATAAGCATTTGCAACTAACTGCTATAAGAATTTTCCTTTCCTCTTCCTCTCGCCTCAATAAAATGGTTTTTATTTATGAATGCACATACAAACTATCCAGAGATGGCACTGTGATAAACTTTCGACTCACAATCATACTCACGCAAAATAATTTGTTACAACATCGTTTCGAATACATATATTTTCAAAACTTTTCCAACCAAAGTAGACGTGTCTTATGGCAAATATTATTTTATTTTGAAATAAAAAAAAACAATCGAATATGACATTTTAGCAGAGAATTCAAATGTTCTCTAACCGTTCATATTTAAAGACAAAAAGATCGTTCTAGATGTTTCTG
This sequence comes from Dexiosoma caninum, assembly GCA_963924685.1. Taxonomy (NCBI): domain Eukaryota; kingdom Metazoa; phylum Arthropoda; class Insecta; order Diptera; family Tachinidae; genus Dexiosoma; species Dexiosoma caninum. The sequence goes on along the minus strand of OZ004727.1, from coordinate 339,938 downwards.
TTTCTTCGAATAAATGTACAATGTGGGCCAAAAGTAATCACCCGATGTTTTTTGCTGTAATTTTTTTTTTTAAACAAATTTTGGTACTGCTTATGATATGGGCTAAGTGACCACCGGCAGAGTTGATGACAATACATGCAGATCCAAAGGTTTTTATTAAATAAAATTACAGCAAAAACACATCGGGTGATTACTTATGCCCCGGGTGATTACTTTGGGCCCACCGTGTATGAGAGTCGTTTATGTATGCGTAGATTTACGTTATTCGTTGCTATTCGGATGTGATAAAATGCAAACAAAATTTTATTTCTTTTATGGGTATTCATATTTAAGAATTTATAAACAAAACTTTTTTCTCATTTATATTGGCTACGGTGACCAAAGTTAAATATTTCCTACGATAATGGTTAGAAATAAGCTTTATTTGAACTCATCATTTTAAATGGTTAAATATAACATTTTCGTCAGTCTCTTGTAACCGTTACGTCCCTGTATCACTTGCAGTCAAAGTCTGAAAGATTTGCTTTTGAAGGAGAGGAAATGAGGAAAAATTATTCAAATAATTAGTGAATTTGAAACGATGTTCGTGATTGTTAACGTGAACAAAGAAATGAACAAGTTGTTCACGTTGCATCTCCAGCATGTAGACTTCTTGCACACTGAACATATCGCATCCTTGTTCTGGCATGAAGTTGAGATGAAAATTGCAACAAGAGAAAAGTGTTGTTTGTAATAATGCAGAAATTAATAAAAATTTCTTTTACTTTTTCCCCTTTGCTGTTTGACTGTTTATGGCAATACTTCTAATGCAACAAATGCAACGAGCGTTGCAGCATTACGAGAGTGGCAGACTACAGTCATGTACGATTTGCTGCTGTTGCTGTTACTGCGGAGACCTGATGCAGTCATGTGGAAATCAATTAATCTTTTTTAAGATTTTCGCTTCTACGAGAAACAAGAAAAAGTCTTTCGCTAGTATTTTAAAAAATTTAATTTTCTGTCTTCCTGTTTACATGCCTACTTGGCATTGCACAAAATGAGTTCTGTTTTTTTTCTTATTATTTTTTTTTTGTTTTTGTTTCTCCTTGTTTGGTTTATGAAATGCTGTTTCCGTTTGATGTTTTTTTATCTTTGTTTCTTTCATCAAACAAGTTAAAGATTTGATTAAATTGCCTTTCATTCAACTGCGAAGTTTTGTTAAATTAAATGTAAATATTTTGAAAAACAAAATTTCAATACAAAAAATACTACAAATTATTTTATACACAAAAACACAATGAGAAAAATATGTCAATTATGAAAAAGTTACACTCTGAAATAAACCTTTCAATGTTCCCTCTGCGGATTAACATTATTTTTATAAAAACTGTTTTTGACAATTTGTAGAGCAGAGTTGCTGTGTTCAGCTGTTATGCTGTTGCATTCTAAAGCTATAGAAGAGCCATTTCAATTATTATTAATTATTTCATATTATGATAGTAAGCAGTAATTTTTACAAAGTGTCATACCACAGCCCTGGTAATTTCGTATGCGATGAGAAGCGCGTAGTAGTCATAAATTATTTGAGATAGTCCATGCTTAATTTTAATTAATCCTTCAATTATATTCGATTTCTATGGACTTTTTTTTATTGATTTTTATTTAATTGTTTCTATATTTAAATTCTTGCATATTTCGTAATCCCCAAAGATTTTTCCAGCTCTTATGTCCGAGTAGGATTCAGTTCGTGGATTTTTTCCTTTTTGTGATTTTTATGGTTTTTGCGTTATGAATTTGTGAGCATAAAAATCATCGATTTCTCATTATTATTTGAAATAAATATAAATTTTTTGAAGCAAAAAAAAAAGAAAAGATGGCGGGAGTGGTTTCGGAAATAGTTTGATTTAAAATAAACAATAATACATATAAAAAGAGAATGATTATTGTGAAACTTTAAACCTAAAAATTTTAAACTTTTTAAACATGTCTATTTAAAAAAAAATAATTTTTTGTTCCGTAAATTGTTTAAAGCTAAATCGTCAAAAAGATCAAATAATACTAAAATCGGTATGACTTGTTCTAAAGAGGAAAGCTAATTTTTTATCAGTATTCGAATCAAGTTAAAAAAAAATGCATTCCAAATGTGATTTATTAAAAATACAATTAATATCTACGATATGTTTGTTGATCGCAATATTTTTCTACACTAAATAATATGTGAAAAAAAGCTAAATTTAAAAAAATTAAATTTCTGCTATCGTAACATTCCCACGAATAAAAACGATTAAAAAATAAAATGACAGCAGTTATAATCACAATTGGAATATTTTTGGTCTGATCTGGAATTGAAAGAGGCCTCTTCTGTGGGGTGAGTCTGTAATTCGAAACACATTGATTTTCGATAACATTTTCTTTCAATTCGAAGATTCCCAAACCGCTCATCCTCAGTAGAGGCAGTAGAAAGACATACTGTTTGTCCTACCACATTTTTCGCTGGAATCATACTGCATTTTGTGGGTTTATATTTGCCATGTGGATGATCTGCATAAGGCAGGTTGTATATTTTGTCAAGTATTTACATTGTAGAAACGCTGAGCTCGAATTCGAGACGTACCTTGAAAAATTGTTACAAACAATCTCAATATTAATTTGTTAAATTAAAATTAATAGAATATTTCTAAATTTAGATTAGTTATTTGCGTGTAGTTTTAAAATCGAATAAAAGGCTCGGTAAGGGAAAAGGAGAAATACAAAAAGTTCATAGTAACACGCATCAGCTCCACATGTATAATTGTATGTATGTGGTAGTAATAAATCAATATTAGCTATTTTAAATTGGCTGGTAGAACTTTCGCATACAAAAATAAACTCATACATTCACACACACAAACATTATTATGCTCGTGTACGAGTATTATCGCAATATTTTACTGATTGGAAAATTGACTCCATTCGAATCGATTCTGTTAAGGTAGTACGTACGTAAGTAGTCTGTAATGTTTGCTGAATTTAGCTTTTTTCTCTTTGCCTCCCATTTTTCTTCTTCAAGCCAAACAAAGAACGAAAGTGCAAAACCTGCTTTCAAAATGTTTACACCATTTTTCTACTCGTATATAAATACAATACATATAGACATACACGGAGAATAGTATTTGCTTTGCCTGTTACAAGGGTAAAATTCATGGGAATTTCGAACACCATTAAAATGCACACGAAGGCTTACCATATGAAGTCCTAATATAACAATTTACAATGTTAAAAAAAAGCATTTAAAAAAACAAACTGAATTTTGAAGAAAAATCGCTGACGATGCAGCCTCAGACGTTAAGGGAAATAAACTGTATATCAAGGTCTTATACATTTTGTATGCTTGTAAGTACTGCAGAGCAATTGTTAAAATATGTAGCGTATAAAGTTTTCCAAAGGATTCTGAAGGGAGTAGTTCAGTTCACTACCAGTCTTGTTTTATTAAGCACATGCACACGCTTCTTTTGCCCATACACTCGTATGTATAGTCGTCTAATATACTTGCTTTCCTTAACATTTAAGTTGAGTTTGGGAATCCAGAAAATACATGCATCGTACTTTGTTATTTACGCTCCAGCATGTGTCGTATTGTTACTTGGCTCGGAATGTAAAGACGTATTTTTTCACAAACAAATGCAGTACACTACATAAGAAAAGGAGGAAACACCATGAAAATTCTATTAAAATAACATTTGTCGTTATCTTGAAATTGAAAATAGTCTTTTATATTTCTTGTTCTCAAAAAAAAAAATATATAAAAAAAATGTTTGAAATGCATTTTCCCATTGGGAGGTTAAAAGTCACTTAATAGCTAATGGAATCTATTTTTTTATTGAAAAATATTTGACAATACAATAGAGAATTAAATAATTATGTTTTAAATTACAAAAAAAAGACTTGCGGGCAAAAACATTAAACATACATTGGGGAAAATGGAGATGGCTTTCCCCCTCAACTGTTGCTTGGATGAAATTCTTCTTTAAATTATTGTAAACTAATTTAAAAATATCGATTATAAAAAATTTTTTTACATTTTTGTTAATGACGGAAATTTTACAATTCTCCAACCTGCATGCAACAATAAAAACTCTGCAGACTTGGGAATTGTTATTAATTGCTTGGATCAAAAGAAGTCAGAAAGCTCTCGAGAACCTTCAATAATGGCGGCACTTGGAAAATCAAATGTTGAATAATGAAATTCTGCTTTTATTGTCGCATTTTCTTTAAGTCTGTATCGCAGGACTGGTGTCATGTTGAAATCTGCTTCTTATAACATGCTTTGGGAGTATAGATTTTTTTTTAGCGACTAAACTTTGAATTGACTCAAAGAAAAGCATCTACGAAATTAAGCAATCGGTCAGTATTTTTTAAATCTCCACTAAATTAATTTCTATGTGAGTAATTACTAGACAATTTGGATTTTTGCGTTCATAAAGCATATGATTTAATAGCCTGTTTCACAAATGGGAATCAAAATTTCTCTTTTTCAAGGTCCATGTACATATTTTCTCACATCACGGAAATATATTTTATTTTGGTATATTTTTATTAGGAATATTTCTAACGCCATTCAGCAATATTACGCAAAAAGGCTTCACCATAGAAAATTATATCTTGAAAGTCAGAGGCTGCAGTCTTCATTGTAAAGTGATTAGCTTGTTTTAAAAAGAAAAAGGTATTGATGTACAAACATGTTACTGACTAAATATTGATTTCAATTAAATCGCATACACGGCAAGTTGTTTACGAGTTAAAAATGTAAGAAAATGTTGGAAAAAATATTCGTACATAGAAAATTATTCAGTAAACTTCCTAAATGCCAGTGCAGCATATCAAAATACCAATTAAGAATTCAGTAAGTAGTTCAAAAGAAAATTTGTAAAAGTTTCCCAACTTGTGATGTGAGTAAAAACTTTCTCTTCCTTTCTACAATCGTTTAATTATTTTTGTTGGGGTAAAGTTAGAAATTATCAAATTTGATTAGATGCTAAACTTTATTATCACTCAATAAAAGATTATGATTATAAATGTTGTAGTAAATTTCCCGAAAATTTAAAACTTAAAATTACAAGCTGTGGAAAAGTTTCAATGTCACTCTATGAAGTACTCATGTCTGAAAACAACTCATTGACTTTTATGATAGCTGCCTTTAATCGCACAGTGTTATGTGTATTTATAAGGAGTTGATGTTGTCGCTTTCATTGTAAGTGGAACCTTTACTCATCCCGCTGTTATTTCTTTATTTTATAAATTTCAAGAGGCACAGCATGCCACACAAAATTGTTAAAAGAAGAATATGCAATCAGATTTTTATCTTTAACAACAATTTTAACAATTAATTAAAACAAATACACATTCACACTGGACAATAGACATGAAAAAAAGTTCAAATTGAAAAAAAAAAACATGCAAAAAAATCAATCAACAGTTGAATAGCCATTTAAAAAGAAACAAAAGCTGCATCGTACTTTATTATGCTGTTGCATGTCCTTTTATGTTTTTCACGTATGTCTTCCTGTGTGTGTTTGTGCATTGATTTCCACTCGTATAGTATTTTTTGTTGCATGAGAATTGAGAGGGCAACGATTGTAATCGGTGTGTGAATTATTGCCTTATTACAGGTGAAATTTACAAATTGTCTGTTGTTAAAATGATACAACATAAACAACAACAGCAACGTATGTAACAACTTACATGGGGTAATTTATGCCAATAAGTTATTTTAAACTCGTGCTTAGATGCAGACTAAAGTTATTTATTTTTATTTTAAAAACCAATTCGAATAAAATATATATTATTTTCATAACTGAAAAAATACAAGTTTTGATACAATAATGCCGAATAAGTTATCAAGCGGCTTTTATCTTTTGTAAAAGATTCGTACAAATAGCTTCAAAACTCTCCTCGTGGCAAAAGTATATTTTTTCATTTCCCCATTGAAATGTCTGTTACTTGAAAACTTTAAGTACGTTTTTTACAATAGTAGTTTTTTCGAGTTATGACGCTGTTAGAGTAAATGAGCGATATGAAAAACACAGAATTTATAAACTAGAAACGAGAAAATTGCACATGTTTTGAAGACTACAGATTACGCAGATACGAAGAATTTTCAAAATATCCCAAAATATTTTCTATTTCCTGTTCCTAATTTTAACCAATCATTTAAATTATCAATAAACTTACACTTGTAAAATAATAGTAAGTATGCTTTTAGCTTTTTTCCATTAACCCCCCCCCCAAAATTTTTTGAATTGCTTAACCCTAGAAATTCAATTAAAGTTCAATAAAACAAATCTAAAAATATAAAGTTTTTTTTGTTAGCAACAACACAGCAGAAAGTTTCTGCTCTTTTTGGCATGTTTAAACATGCATATGATGTATTAATAATGTGCAAGTATTTACTTGCAAGCACACATAAATTCACACACAGCTGATTACCTAAAAAAAAAAACTAAAAATTTATAAAATGAAAATGAGTGAATTAGTTTGTTTGAAAAGTTTTACAAAAACATTAGCATTTTTGGGAACTTTGTAAATTTACTAATTAAAAATAATTCATTCTCAACAAAACTGCAAATGTATATATGTATGTACATATGGATGTGTGTTGTGTTGTGAAAATAAAACGATATTATTTCCACATGCAAAAATGTATTGAAATTCTTTGGAAATTATGCATACAAATATGGTTTGTGCTCTGAACTTTCGCAGATAAATAATTTCGTGTGCATCACAATTTTTGAAATGTTACTTTTTATACGGCATTTCATATAGTGCTCGTTCGCTAAAAGCTAAATCTATGAGTCTGTTAGACATGTAAAATTTTTCGAACGCTTTTCTAAAATGAGGCCTTTACATCGTTTAATTATGAGAACGAGAAAGCTGAAGTTTGGAAATGTTGGAAATATAAAGGATACTGTGCCGTAGCACGTGGTGTATGATCAATAAAAAGTATGAATTTCTTTCTAAAATAAAAATCAGCTACTTTTATGTACAATCATTAAACTATGAAAAGCTAGGATAGACTTGGTGAAGCATTTTTTTTTATATAGCAGAAAATATATTGTTAATTAGTAAATCAATGAATTGAATAGAAGCCCTTTAAATCTGAATCTGTTGGAACAAAAACTACCAAACAATATTAAGTACGACTATGGCAAAGTTACTATTACACAAAAAATCCACATATTCAGTAATCACTCATTTACATAGAGGAGAACGAAGAATTGAAATTTCCATGCAGCTGCCGAAGTGTTTCTATAAATAACTAAAGGAAAGTAATCAGTAAAAATAATACTAAGTAATAAATAAAACTGAGGAACAAAGATATTTATTGAGGTTTAAGAAATTAATATTAAAATATTAAAATTTATTTGACATCATCAGGCGTATGTAACGAACTAACTCACCTATTTGCCCAAGCTAAATTGTTCGTATTAAACCCTGTTAAGGCAAATATTTAACTTTCACGTAAAGGAGAGAAATAAAATGAACAAATATGCAGTAATTGGTAAACAGACTAAAACTACAACAAAATTTAAACAACTTTTAACACGAATAATTAAATAGAAAGGACATCTACCAGAGAACGTTTAATCAGGCTTCTCAATTGTGGGAGTTATGGCAACAAATGTATCAAAAAAAAAGAACACACACACAAACACACACATGCATAAAACACATGCGAAAAGAGTGTAAATAAAAGTTACAGCAAAAAAGCAGTTTCAAACTTTTACTAAACAAATACACATACCCGTTGAGAAACACAAACACACAACCGAGCTTACACATGAGAATAACTTTTGCCACATTAATCATAGATGTTTGCTTCTTTCACATGATGAAATGAAACATGAATTTTCGGTTAAATGCTTAAATGGCTTAGTAGGACTTTTGTTAGCAACTGCGTACATGTCAAGGAAAATGAATTAATATTTCTGAGGGATTTCAGTATATTTTCTTAGAATTAATGAAGAAAAAAATATACCAAGTTTCGAAAATTAATTTTGATTCGATTAATTTAATAAAAAAAAAAAACTATTTAAACAGTTTTCTTTAATAAAAATGTTAAAATGCTGTCATGCCAAATATAAGTTTTCTGTTTTGTAATCTTTTGTTATACCGCGATTTGCGTTATTATTTTATACATCACTGGATTGAAGATTTTGTTTTTCACATAAAACCAGCAAGTGCCTGACGAAAAAGAATTTTAAACTTTTCTAAGTAAATACTCTGCTAGTCGCCATGTATTTATGTATGTACATTTGCATCTGTTTATATGCCAATATGTCTTATTTTAATACGCATCTACATACTTTAATATGTTCATGATTATGCATTAAAGAAAATTGATTGCACAGTATGACCAGGGAAAGGAAAATGTTGTGAGTTGCAGAAAATTATGTTGAATAAGTAGAAAATTTTAAAAAAATTTTTGCTTGAATAAGATATCAAAATTCTATTCTAATTTTGTTAAAGAGAACTGATGATGCGATAAACAAATCAACAAAGTATTTCGTCACAGAAAATTCAAGAAGCCCTATCGAACATTTTAAAAATTTTACAGGAGAAGCAAAAAAAAAAGACTGTTTAAATAAAAAATATATTGACAATTATCACAAAATTTTTAATATAAAAGTAAAAAAATTTGGACTTAGCAGATCAGAACTAGTAGCACAATTTTGAATTTTTAAAATGTTCGATAGTGCTTCTTGCATTTTCTGTGACGATTTGTAAAGCACTAGCAATGAATTTCTCGTGAAAGAAAAAAAATCAAGGAATAAATGTAAACGACTTTGAATGTGGTGGCCTCATTAAATTTTCTATGGCAAATGTTCCAGAGAACTTTATTGTTATACAGTGATGATTGGGCTAACTTACACTAGTCTGCTGTCAAAAAGTTATTGAATTGACATTTATGTGTTGGAAAAATGAATGAATGTGTTCATCCAAACAAAAAAATAAAAAGAAAAGATGAAAGAGGAGAACAAGAAGAAACATGTTGTTTCTGTTTGTGTGTTTGTATTAGTCATATTTTACGTATTAAGACAGTTTTATATCTGCAAACCGAACATTAGCACATTTGATATGGCGCTAATTTGATTTTTAGTATTGATGAACATAAAATATGATAATAAAAGATATGAAGAAGAAAAAAATTGCTTTTTCTTTGTATCCAGAATAAATTATAGGTTTTCTAACTTTTTCCTTTGGCATCATTAAATTGATGACACAATTTGAAGAAAACTTTCTCTACGTTTTGTTTGTGTGGATTTTTGTGTACGTGAGCGAGACAGTTCACTGAGTGAGTTGGTTCATCTAATTTTAGTTTCAAGTTTTTTACTGTTCCAGTGGGATTTTAATAAAATATGGAATCGCATCCAGCATTAAAAGTTTATTAACCTCAAAATGAAGTTATCAACTATATTTGATTATACACGTGTGAATTGTGGTGAGAAAACGAATGTTTTTAATGTTTTCTTTTTTTTGCATAAGAAATACTACACGATAAAATCAAGTGTGCAGTCCAAATTTCCACAGCGAAGTTTATTATTAGGCTCTAAGATCCCAATCGGATATCTTTATGGTCGTTGGAATATGGGTTTTTCCAACTTCTTTATTGGAATTTGTTATTTTTTAGTTTTCTTAAAATTTTACTACACAAAATTTGCAAAATAATATTTAAATTCTTACTCACATTTAGGCTGATATATTGTTTTACTTTTCATCACATTGGTCTCATATTAAATAATAAAATTAATAAAATGTTGTCGCACTTACCCGGTATGACGATAATAGACAATGCGAACAAAATTGTCTCAAAAATCAAATTTCTAGAATTCCTCATAATGATTTCCCACAGATCAAATGTATTATATTTGAAATAAATTACTTAATGTGTAAAAGATTCTCTTAATTTTATGGCATTATCTGAAAATGAAGCATTGTAGAGAAATATTATTGAAAATAAAACGTACAAATTTTTTAATTTTTCAAAATGTTTAAAGTATAAAAAGTTTAAAAAAATTTTTCTGCACACACTTGCTTTACTGTAAACTATGAACGTGGAAGAAAAATTATCTTTATGCATGTATTTATTATACTATACATGTATGTATGTACGTGTGTTTGATTTTATTTATATCAGTGCTCTTCTATACAAACATCATGATAAATCTTTCGGGGCACATGTGAGCTCCGTAAGGATTTACCAATGATTCACTAAAGTTGGAAGCAGTTTCAAACGTACCTGGATATTCATAAACACTTTCATATACAAATAAATATGTGTGCATGTTCTTATGTACACCTGTGTTAATAAAATTCTACAAAAATTTACATTCGCATGTAAATACTTGTACTCGCACGGTATGAACATGTAATCGAATGTGTGTAGGGTTTTAAACTTGAATCAAATACACATGCAGATATGTTTGTTGTTTCATCTTCATTTCTTGCACAAGTATATTTAAAAAGTTATGTAAAAGAAAAATATGTACTGTTGAAATCTCTGCCGTACACTTTCAATTCCTTTCTGTGTTGTTTAATTTCCTTTTTGCTATATTTCCTTTTCATTTTCATTTTCTTTATAACTCTACTGTTGGTTGGTTGCTCTACTTTTTATCCATTTTTTATTCACTTACATATGCGCGTAATAGCATTGACTTGAGCAAATAATGCAAAGGACACAATGCACACACAATATCAAACAAAACGCATGCACCAAAAAAAAAAAACTTAGTGGCAAGAAATTGCAATATACAGTGGAACTTCGCTCAGCGGGATAGCTCTTTACTGTGCCTTCAACATTCAACCATTTTCTAGCCTTTACATTATAAATTCTAAAATATTATCTTCGAAAATATGTTTAATGCAACGCGTGCTCAGAAGATGGGAAAAACTGTATTCGCAAGTGTTCACTGTTACAAACCTTATAATGTCAATTTACGTACAAAGACATAATTGCTACAACAGATTTTCTTATTAGTTATTAATTGTCAATTACATATCTAAACATTTGTAATATTAGTTGTTCTGTAACATTCTAAGTGATGTTTTCTCCAGAATTTTTTTTTTTTTTTGATAAAGTTTCTCTAATAACATTCTAATATTCAGTTGGTGTGACCTCAGTTCTAAAATGGAAATTTGCTCAATACTTGAGTGTTTCAGAAACCTTCAAATATTGAAATTCCCCATAAAATGGAGTAGAAAATCCAATTTGTTATGCGTGTTCGTTTGCTCTGATGTGTTTTATTCGTATTAGTTAAAAATACTGCTCATCATCTCAGAATATTTTCCTCTTTTCATTTACATATTTTTGTTCTTATACTCGTATGTATTCGTCTATGTATATGCATCTCGAAAAAAAAACTTGTGGAATTTCTTGAGAAACAAGAAGAAACTGAAAATGTTTTAGCAATTTTATGGTTGCCTGAGCTTTTCCTCCAAAATATTGTAGATGTAAAACGGCAGGAATGTAGATGAAATCTTTTAAATACTGAACGAAAAAAAAGTAAATACAAGCAAAACAAACATATTGGAGAGAGTTGCTTCCGCTAAGAAAGACATGATCTTTAATTGAAAAATATTTTACATCAGCAATAAATTCTCAACTTCAAATGTAGAGTCTTTAAAAGCGGAAAAAAGCAAAAAATAATAATTATAAGCTGATTAAATACAATACAGTTATTTTCCTTTAAAGTTGTTAGAAAGTAAGACTGAACAACTAATCAATTGAAAATTGTTTCCGAAATCATATACACTCCGTGATCCCCTTTCAATGATGTAGCCAGGTCGGTTTAAATTTGTTGCAATTACTCAGCGTAAAATGACGCTGTCAAACTTTATTAAAATTTCAAACAAATTGTGTCCTGTTCGTTAATTTGTTTTTAGTTTTCATAAAAATGGCGATGTGGAATGGAATTAAAGCTGCCTTTCAAATAATAAACTAAGCAAACAGCCGACATGAAAAGTTTCAAAACATGTTTGGTTTTAAAGCAACGCAACCAACCAGATGTTACGCAAATAAATAATATTGGCGTTGGAAATACTTTGCAACTTGAAAATTTCAAATTCAAACAAGTACTATTTCCAACGACCACAAACACAAAACAAAATTAGAGAATTACTTTAGCGATTCGTTTTGAAAAAATTATTTCTGCCTTCGAGCCCTCCAAAGGCTTTAACTTTTCCATAATATTTGTAACTTGGTTCGTGCAACATATTGATTGCTGTTCGTCCCCACTTCGTTCCACTTGAAAAGCACACTGGCGTTGGAGTATGTTTTGTGAAAAACAAGATTTTATGAACAATATTGTTCTTTGTTATTTTCAGTTGTTAGCAGATTTTTCTTTGTATTGTTCTAAAGAAAAGTGTAAAGTGTGTGGTTAAATGTTTTTGATATTTTAACTTTTTCGGATCTTTTGTGTTGTTTGTGCTGCACATGTTCAAGTAACAACGGCAGGTGCTCCGTTCTGTTTATGTTGAATACCCTCCAACTTATTAGCATTTTTGAATATGTATTTCATAAAATAGAGTACTGCCACTCTGAATGTGTTGTTCGAACTTACAGATAGAAAGCAGGGGCACGGTTATTCGATACAACAAGATGTTCAGAGGCGTATAAAAATATAGTTTCGAGTAGCAAATGTGGCAAGTGCGTACCGCTCATTATTTTCAAATGCAATGTGGGCAAGAAATGACCTTCACACACTCCTTCCTTAATTTAATTCATGATATGAACCTGAACTTCTTCTCCTGCTAAAAAAAATTTATTCTTTTTTCATCTAAAGTGTCATATTTGTGATTTCTTTTAAGAATGTAACTCGCATACTCCTACAACTTGCATTGTTACTTGCTGCATTCTGCACACTGCACTGATTTAGAATTTTCACAAAGAACATTCCTCCTCCAACGTACCAACCTGTATTCAACTGAGTTGTTGCTGTTAACTTTTAAACAATTTTGTGGCATTATTAATAAGCCACTTAACGCTGTGCTTGTTAAAAATTTAAACACCACACACACAGGCACATACGTATATCTGCACGAGTAGAAGTTACTAAACGTTTGCTGTTTCCACACAGGTAGGGCTGTATTCAATATTGCAACATCTGTGCATAAATATGGAGAAAAAATATATATAAAACAACATTGTAGCATCTTTATAGTTCGTGGTTTTCGCAAAGGCATTCTTGTTTATAATTTAACAGTTTAAGGAAAATTTAATATATAAAAAAGAACAAGGACTCAAAGTTTCGTCAGACAGCCTCATACATCATCAGGACGCATCCATTTGTGATCGATTACACGGAAAACGAATTTTTTAGTGGAAGAGGGCGTATGTGGAACAAACTGCCAGCAGAGGTCTTTCGTGCCAATTTTGACGTGGCAAAATTCAAATCAAATGTCCATTTCCCCTATCCGCCCTCCCATTACCTAATTGCCTAGTTCCGTCACACCTGAGTGCTGATGCAAGATAAAAAAAAGAAAACATATCAACTGAAAGATACGTCTGTGGGGTGCTCACGTATGCAGGGCAAATATTCTACTGAATTCGCTAAATCGGTATTCTGCAAGTCTAATCGCTTTAGTTAATTTTCCATCGGTATTCTATATCTTTTTACTTTTGCATTTATGAATAATCTGCATACACTTGGTAGATTTTCTTCGAAGGAGATTTAACTTCAGCGACTTAGGAGGTGACTGGTTAGTGTAAATAGGCTGTAGATATTGAATACCAAGTTAAAATCAAACTGGAATTAAGTTGATTGACCGATGTGCTCCTCAGCTATGCACGTTCTTTGTGCACTTTGACTAACAAATAAACAAGTGAAGGAAAAATTCAATTAATTTATACCAAATATGAGAAATTTTTCTGTATGCATTTATAATACTTGGCAGAAAATGCGTAATTTTTTGGTTTTTTTTTTGTTTTTTTGTATGAAGTTAATATATGGATGCAGATGAATCAACATTAATAAAAATCATGTCATTTTAAATAACGTTGAACATGGTTTACAGAAACATGTCTCTAGGCCAACAGACATCATTTTGCAATGCAATCAAAGTGTCCGTTAAAAAAGCCCAAAGTGAGTCTTTCGAGACAACAGGAAGTAAAGTTACTGAATGACTGATGTGCTGCCTTAAGATGACAAGTGGACAATGTCACAAAGTAGCTTTAAGTCAGCCAGGCAACGGTATTAAGAACTTTATTCTAAAAATCCACAGAAAAGAATCGCTGAACATAAAATATAATATACATTTTATGGAAAGAAGTGGTTACCCATTTAACTTTTCTTTTTTCTTTTTCAATATTGTTGAGGTTAAATGTTTTCGATAAAGAAAACATAAAGAAAAATGTTAAGGAGGTAGAAAATGCAACTAAATTCACTGCTAAGAATTGAAAGATTATAAAACGACCATTAGATTGTGTTTCTTGTTGTTGCTATTGTTGCTACCAGAAGCTGAGTTACAAGTGAAAATATAAAATAAAAAAACAAAACAAAACAAAACAAAACAAAATAATGCCCAAGAGAGGGCAAGAAGAAAAAGATAAATTTAAATATGTTTTGGCAAATGATGTCATTTATTGTTTAAAAAAAAGTGCCTTGAAAAGTATTTAATTTTTTTTTTACTTTGCTGGAAGACTCTATTCACGGGTTTGAGAAAAAAGTCGCAAAATGAGAAGATGAAATGCAAAAATTTTCTAAACGTCTTGTAGACAAATATACCATGTTTTGCATTATTTATATATATATTTTTTAAGAAAGTTTTTAAGCTTATCTTTTTGATAATTTGTTGAATATTAAGTATGACTACAGTGGGTGGAAATGTCTAAAATTTTGAAAATTAGAACGATGGTTTACGGAAAACTAAGTGTTAAATTAAAATTATGCATCACACAAGACATCAGCAGTTCTTTTTTATTTCAAGAATTTCAGGTGAATAATACGAGTAAATTTTTTAATTCGTGGCGATATTGAGGGCCGCGGAGTTTGTGGTTCAGAACGTCGATAGTCAGGCGCCATTAGCGAATATAGGGGAGCTCTTACCGATTTGAAGGGTAGTTGCAGTAGAGTTAGTTTCTGTTGGGTAGCGAGTCATGGCGGAGTTGAGGGTAATGAGATGGCGGATGAGTTTAACGACGCTGGGCGAAGGGGAGTTGTACATGTTGGAGATGTTTGCTAGATAGGCTTTATTATTCCTGTTGGCCGAGGGTGGATTGCAAGGGTTCGAAGGCCCTATGGACCGGGCTGGACGGGACAAGTACGACACGGCTACTGGGAATGGACAGAAGGGACTAGAGGGTTGTGATGGGAGCTTTGAGTGGTCACTGCTCGATTATAGCTAGGTCATCAAGTGAGAAAGAAAGAACTCTGATGTTGCGCGAGGATCACGAGGAAGCTTACAGCAAACGAGGCAGCAGTAGCTTTATTATTTACTCTTTCTTTTATTCCCGAAGTAATTCACAATGTATCCTTCAGGTCTCCGGGTAGAAGTGTCCTAGTAATACTGGCCACGACCTTTCTCTAACGACCTAACATACCAGAAAATTTCTAATAAACAACCTGGAAAAATGTATAAGGATTGTTTAAATGCAGTGTGGTTAAAGCGCATGCCTTCTAAAAATGCCTCTAATTAAATCAATCAATTCAAGGTACGAAAGAAATTATGATCATTGCTACAAACATCAGAGAAGGAAAAACGAATGTTTAAAAGTTTCCTCTCTTCTGCATAAACAAAGGGAAAATATTAATGAAAAATTATTAAGTAAAATTCCAGGTATTAAAATTGTAGACAGTGTATCTGTCTAGTTTTACCATCAGTTTTATTACGTATTTAATTTTTTTTTTGTTTTTGGCAACAATTCCTCTCCACTGTTTTAAAAGTTATGTCTGTGTTAGTTTTCTTATAAATCTTGCATTTTTCTGCTATTTAACTTTTTCCTTGTAGTGTCTCTTACCATCTCCACCTAACTTGTTTATAAAGAAAGAAACATTAGCTGAATGGTTGTTTTTGTTGCTTTAACAAAATTAATGATATTATTTTATAAATAAAACAAGTCAGTTTCTCTTATATTTTACTCATATTTCAAAGCACTGCACAAAATAAATTATCTTAAGACGGATTGGATTTTTTGTACAACTGAGGATAAAATATGCAACAGAAATAAGTTCTGCTTTCAAAAATCCTTAGTATTTCATAGTTAATTTCAAAATTAAATTAAAAAATTCGTAAAATATCGAAAATGAGAAATCATGACGGCAGCAATATAAACAGAACAATACGTATGTGACAAAGTTAAAATTATCTTCAATGATTAAATCAATTACACATTTAATCCGGACAAAACAAATTTTCTTGTCTTGCAAAAATAAATAAATATTTGATGGCTGTTGTGCACAACCGGAATGATAACCATTCAATCCCTCCCACACCACATTATTTAAGGATTTTATTATGTGCGAGTTCAAGAAAATTCACTTTTCCTTTTGCTTACAAAATGATCATCTAATTGATGATAAATTTATACAGACATTCTGTGAAGAAAATAAAATGGTCATCACCCCCAATCCACACCAGCAAAAAAAAAAAAAAAAAAGAAACACACAAACAAATTGAGATAATCTTCTAATAAAATGGAAATTTATGTTTGAAAACAACTACTTATAACAAAATTATACCGAAATAAGTGACACTTGAGAAGCCAAAGAAGGCAAACCCAAAACGAACAAGACAACACGCAGAGAAATAAATTTCAAATATAATCCAATGGGATGGGATTATAGTTTCGAGGAGAAATATGAAAATAATTAAATAAAAATCGCTGACAGTCATGAACAAAAGATAAGAATCATCAATTCATCAAAATGTTTGTTTAGAACTGCAATTTTTATTTTATTATTTTCAAATCAAAAAAAGAAATTTTCTTAATGACTGTCCATCCGCAATTTTTTACAGTCATTAGTTGGAAGTATCTTGTGTATTCCTAACGCAGCTCAACATACTATTTCCCATAATGAATTATAAAAATCTAAAGTGTAAATGTATAGGTAAGTCTTGTTCCAGAAAAATCATCTGAAGAAGCTCACAGAGAAAGAGGTGTCCAAATATTTTATTAGATTTTTTGAGATTCTTTGAGTCACTATGGAAGAAATCACACTTAATCTACAGTCCCGTCATCAGTCAGTTCATGATCGCAAATTTTAACACTGAAGATTTCACAACAAAAAATTACTTTTAATTCCCTTCCATTCCAGTTCGGTATTTAAGAAAATAAAGCTGTTCGTGGCATAAAGCCAGTGAATTTAAAATACAAAAAAAATATATAAAATAAATAACTAATTCCCTACGCTTGAGTTTGGCACTTTGATTTCCACTTTCTGGGAAAAAAAATATTCAACTTGGAGTGATAATTGTGCACAACCGCCTCCTACAACGATGATCTAATTGAAATTTGTAATATTTTGCTTTTCTGTCCTCTTTATGCTGAGTCCGCTAGGAATATCATATGCCGCCCATGAAAATTTAATGCTTCCAGTTTGTAACACACAACAAGAGGGCTGAACTTTAATAAAGTTAATTGGCTCAAAACTTGAAATTTTAGATTTTAATTTATATTCACGAGGCAAAGAAGTTGGTCAAGGCAAACATTTGAAGCTATTCATTTAAAACGACTACTATGTATCTCATTCAGAGAGTTAAGAAACTGGTACCGAACTATGTTCAACAATTTTACAAGAAAAAATTTGTTCTTCGGAATTTACGGACAAATTTCGCAAACGACATTTGATTCCTGGAGGAGTTTAGTCCAATGCCAACAAAATGTTTGCTTGCAGCTTTTAACTGGATTCACTAAAAACTCCCCCACCCATCGCGTTACTTCATCTTTTTATTCTAAAGGGGATATTTAAACATATTTACATTTATGTATTGATGTAAGGATGTGTGTATTTATATGTGCGAATGCCGCTTTAACGAATTAGTCTAAATGCTTTTGCAGATGCGAGAAAATGTTTCGCTTGGGGTAAAAGACTGTGCTTTCATTATTGAAAAGATAGCGGACTTAAAATTCAATTTTTCCTATTTTTTTTTTTTGTTCAATTCATTTCATTTCGTTTTCATTTTATAATACATAAGCTTATTGTCAATTTAAGCTTGACGATAACAATGACACCAAAATGAGAATGCTGTCGGTGTGTCCGTCCTGGCTGATGGTTTTGGAAAGTTATAGAGTGGCAGTAATACAACTGGTAGACACACAACAAATTTAAAACGAAACGAGTATATTGATCCCTGGCTGACGGTATTTTCACATTTCGACGAATGTTTGGATGGCTATGTTATGTGTGTGTGTGTGTGTGTGTGTGTGTGTGGAATATTTTTCCAATTGAAATTCATGTATTCCATAAAGTATCCATTTTTTTCTACTAGGGCAGTTGCCTGCTTCAGTATCATATTGTTCCCATATTTTTGATTTCTCTACACTTTTTTCCATCGGGATACTTTTTCTTCTACATTTGTGTGCGAGAATGTACATGCTTGTGTCTGTGCAGAAGATGCATACATCCACGCACAGAAACACACACACACACATACGCATATTATTCAATATAAGTATATTGGTTTATTGGTCAAGCTGTTGACTGTGGATAAAGTGGTTTAAGTCGCAATTGCAATAAATTCAATGATGGTCGTCAGTATTGTATTTTCTGATGTCGTAACTTTAATACTGCTTTCAAACATTTATTTAACCATTCGTCCAACATAAATGATACGGAGGGTATATGATCTCAGTACAGTTGGGCAATTCAATTCAATTCAATTCAATTCGATTTGATGAGCACAAAACAAAACGTAAAAGAAGTAAAACTCATATTTTTAACACCATTTGGTCACTGATAAATACTATAATGGAATCTCAAGTTGAATCCAAAACTACAATATAATTTGGAATGTGCAAAAAGGTCCTTAAAAATTTATTTATTTTTTTCTTCTCCATAAGCAGCCTTCTGTGAACTTTGTATTAAACTAATATAAAATTTCTATAAATTTATGTATTTGCTTATCATTTCGAAATTGCCATTCGCAATTTTTAATATAAATAAAATCTGTATTTTAATGAGCGGTTTGGACTGCTGAAATACGCAACAAAAAAATATACAAAAACAATTTATGTAAAAATTTCTCTTTATTGGAATTTGTAATATTTATTTTGCCCATCCTCGTTTTTCTTCCTTTTGTGCTTCCATAACCTTTCAAATGTTAATAGCTTTTGTAGTTTATCCCTTCATTTCCTTTTTGAACACCCACTCACATTGTCGCATCTATTGTATGTCCTTTTTGTGTATGTTCTAATGTGTACATACATGACATCGAATGTTTCATTTTATTACAATTTTATTCTTTTCCTCCTAAATGGCTTAATTTTGTGCAATCATATGTGTACGATTATTTAGTGCTTTAACGCAATTGTGCTTCGGATCCCTTCGAGTGTGTAAGTGTTTTTGAAGATAATGAAAGTCTCTTAACAATATTTGAATGTTGCGGCATTAAAATAAGAAATTAGCAGAAAATAATGGCGAATGAACAACTGCTTTCAATTTACGCACATTTGTAGTTCAGGCATCAATTATTTTATCAATTTATCAATTTATTTATGTGTATATGCGGATGTACATATAAGAAAAATATGTTTCCTTACGAAATGTGCGTTCAATTTATCTCTTTGCTCGGGGAAATGAGCAAAAAAATTAGTGGTCTGAGAAGAATTTTTCACGGCCGCAAAGGACACCAGGGATCTGCATGAAATATTTTCTCGATTTGTTGATGATAATTTATGTCCTCGTTCTTCTGACTTGACGCCGCTTAACTGTGTTCTCTGAAATTCTACTACTAATAAAACACGAAATTGCAGAACCTCTATTCAGGATTTTCACTTGGTTTGATGTAAATCTACGCGCCATTTCAAAATGGAAAGAAAAGCTGCACAATAACACTGGAATGTTCAAAATATAAATATAAAACAATATGAATTCGAATGAGTTGAGCCTATGAAGAGATGGTTGATTATACATTCTAGGTGGAATGATTGATAATGGAATATAAAAAACTTTGCAGCATCTCCAAGGTAGAATAGATCGGGTAGTACTCATTAAAAGCTGAGGGATTCGTTTACCGTTTCGCACATATACGCATTACATGATTTTATTCAATAAGTAATCTAGGCCGTTAAAATTTATAGAATTGATGGAGTTAAATGAATTTCAATAAAACCGATTTCAAAAAATTCAACCATTGATGGCTACACTTCATTTTAGTTCATTACGGATACTCTTCGTCGACAAAAAATTAAAAAAAAATTCTTGCTGAATGCTTTCCAAAGTAAAAAATAAACGAAAACTTTTTCTAGTGACACATTTTATTGAAAAATAATGTAAAATAACAATAAAAAAATTCTTTTTCGATACGACTTTTTGAAAACAATGCGATCAGACAACTGTTCTATTGTCAGCTGTATAACAGTTGACAAGAAACGCTAATTTGAAATCTGCAGGGTTATTTGTTTTAAACGAACAATCTAATTGATACTAAAAATCAAAAATTAATATTTTCTCCCAACAGAGTTGTTCTCTTCCTTTTGTTGCATCATTATTCCCATAAATAAATCTCACACATGCGCTTTGGATACGTATTTGAATATCAAAGACAAAATATCATAATAGTTTTGAAATTTATTTAACTTGAGATAATTTTGTTTATTCTTTATCGTATCATTCATATCACTTCTATATAATCAGACTATACAATAAAAGTAAATAAATTTAATTCATACACCGTCAATGCAACTGAACTTGGTCCATCCATAAGAATTGTGTTATATAAAATTTTACGTAGTGGCAATGAAGGGAAATTTAAACTTTTAAGAATTGAAATTGGTCTCCTACATTGGCTTTGGGAAGATTCGACTTCATATGAATGTGCGTATCTGTTTACTTTTAACCCGCATTTTGGTGTTCGCAATACTTCGCATCGTGTTTGTACATGTTTACTTCTCTTCGACAAATTTAATAGTTTACTTTTTCACTTGAGGTATGCGAATAAAAAATATTAAAAACTTGACAAACCTACTTGCACATTTGTGTAGAAGTCCTTCTATCAAGTACCATCTTCGTTAACCTAGTTTCATTTAACCAAAAAGTATGTTTAGAGTAGTTGGAAAAAAATATGTTTCTATTCGGTTCTTCCTTTTTTACGTTCCTTTACCCATTTTTTGTCTTCGAACTAAAACTCATTGAATGGAAAATGCACTTCAAAATGTAGTTTTGTATGACATATCAAGTTTCATCATCACAAACATACAAAATTTAAAAAAATAAACACACAGAAATTAAATCTTATGATAATAAATAAAAACATTTTAAAACGTTAATACAATTTGCTTTATATTACTAACCTTTTGCAATTTTGTTTCAAATTATTAAAATTCATAATCAACTGCCACAACATAAAATTGAATTTTTTTTTTAAATTAAACTAAAAGTTAAAAAACATAAATATTTCAATTAATAACAGTTTAATGTTTTAACAGACTTTGCAATTTTTTGTTATATTTATTTAAAAAAAAAAGTATTTTTGTTTGGCAATATGTTGTTGATTTCGCCAATATTTATTAATAGTTTTCAATATTTAGAAATTCTTAAGAAAAAAGTATGTCACAGTGAAGTTCGGTTATAACGAACTCTGCGTGACTGGCAAATGTTGTTTGTTATGGGCAAAGTTCGTAATAAACGATAAGTAGCTATAACTGGATTTTGTCATGTCCATACTAATTTACATGAAATATTAACGCAAAACTGTTGGGATCGGAAAATTTGTTCGTTGTAGGCTAAAATTCGTTAATTGCTAAAATTCCGATATTATTATGAACTTGTCAGCACATGTCATTGTAGTGATAACGATGTATTATTCTTATCAAACTTGTGCAGGATAACAAACAGCTTTTTTAGGCCAATATTCAAACAATTAGTCAATTGTATAATGTAATTTTTTTAAACAACGGCAAGAAAACATTGTTTCTATTTCCCATTAAGAAAATTTTATAGGATTTTACAATTTTTTAACACAAAAAATGTTGGTAAAAGAATTTTAGTCTCCAAAATCAATAACTTCTTTCACATTTTTTTGTTCATAAATAATTCTATCACCTTTGCTTTGCAAACCAATTTTCTTAAGAATAAATTTTTGCCCTGTAACTTATTCCATTATGCAAACTTGTGAGCCATCAATCAATATTCATGAAGTGTAAAAGAAAAAAGAACATTCAATAAAAGAGAAACTTCCTCAGAGTCATCGTTATCATCAAGTCTTGTATATTAAAAAGGTGAAAACTTTTTCAGGAGAAAATTTGCTGATTTTAAACAGTAAAAAATTAGTGTCATTCAATACTGCCAATGTACCATTAATACACATACAGTACATACACATACTTACAATTTGAAAGCACAATATATACTCACAAAAAAACTAACACAGATTCAGAAATATATTCTTAATTATTCACATTTTAAGTTATTTATTCAGTTTTAAATATAATTTTTATTTATTATGTTTTAAATTTCATTTCAATACTTTGGAATGCAACTCTATCGATCATGTAAATTTCTCGGACTACGACCCTGTTGTTTATATTGGTGCTTTGTTCCCAATTCTTAACAAGCGTGTTTTAGAAATAGTACAGCTCGCAGTAATAAAATTATTTTGCTTTGTATCTTCTAACGCGGTATTACGAATTTATCAGACGGATATTTATATCATTGAAAAAGAAGTGGAAAATAAAACAGATTTTGCTTTCATTGCATAAAATGAACAAAAAACGAATATGCCCTTCGAAATTAGATTATTTAAATGTGCATTTCCATTTATTGTGTATTAAATGAAATTTAAAATACACATGATCCTGTGAATCTATTGTGCCAACCATAATCGTAGCGTTCTTGATAAAACGAAAAACAAAACTTTGTTTTGACTATAAAAAGCTTTTTAAAATTCCTTTTCGCTCAACTTAAAATACACTGTTTATGACAATAGATTTTTTTCTTTTCCGCTTTTCTTTTTCACATTTTCCTTAAAAAGAATTCAAAAGAATACAAAGAGGTGGCATGATTTTTTAATGAACTTTACCACAAGAAAAAATAAAAAAAACAAATTCATTAACAAGTTTTCTAGGTGGGAGGGTATAAATTGAATAACTTTCAATGTTACTTGGAACATTAAAATAAGAAAAGAAAAGTATCGTCAGTGTTTTTTTTACACTTTTTTATCTAAATTCGACTTAATTTTTTTATATCTGCTTCTACTTTAAACATTAATTAAAATAAAACCCGAAATCCCGACATGCAGAAAAGTCAGAAGGCATAAATTTTTCTAAATAATACTAATTGTTTGTTTGCCAAAAGCTACTGGATGTCGCTAACAATGTCCTTAAATTAAAAGAAAATGTTTATTAAATCACTTTCGGCGTATACTTTTCAACTAAAGCATGAGCTATACCAAATAATTCATTATGAAATTAAAAGTTCGTCATAAAGAATGATTTTAATTTTAATTCACTTTCAATGTAATAAACGAAATATTGGGAAAAACTATTCGGAATGAAATTTATTCTATTTCATTAATGGTTTCCGTTCTGACAATAAGTTTTCTAATTTTTTTCCTATATAAATTATTTTACCAAATTTGGCAAAATGTAAGAAGATCACCTTATCATTTAAGATCTTAAATAAGTATGAAAACTCCTTGAAATAATCACGATACATTTTTTAATTCAGCACTTCTTTTTTTATTAATGAAAAAGCACAAACTTTTAAAATCAGCAATATCGCCGAATGCCGAAAGTTGTTCATCCTACTGATCGCGTACATGATATTCAGAAGTTATGGGTCATTGCGTATGATTAACTAGAATGAAAGACAAAATTTCCTAAGAAATAAGTATACGCAGCAGCACACTTCTTACTATAAAGCAACCGCATACGTGATACAAACTGCGCTAACAACCACATTGTATGGTTGTCGCACAAGCGATGCAATTTATTGTGCGATCTCCTGTACAACATCATTTTCTAATCAAGATCTCATGACCTGAAGACGACATGAAATATTGTCGCGTATGTTAGAACGACGAGGTATTTCAGTAAGAAGAACCATCACTTTTAACTTTTTTTTTATGTATGCAATAACTTGTATAAATAATATATTTTATTTCTATAATTTATATTTTTGCAATTCCAAAGCTGCGTCATGGACTTCAATAAAAGTACGCACTTCTGTTGAGCTCTTATTTTGTTGCG
Source organism: Dexiosoma caninum (assembly GCA_963924685.1). NCBI lineage: Eukaryota > Metazoa > Arthropoda > Insecta > Diptera > Tachinidae > Dexiosoma > Dexiosoma caninum. The sequence continues at coordinate 315,580 of OZ004727.1, read as the reverse complement.
TCCGCAAATAACATTAAATGTATTTAAAATGTTTACTGGAAGGTGGTCAGAAGAATAATAAACATTACAACGGTGCACTTCTTCAAAATATTTTTAAAATATTGTCGAAATTGATTTCATATTGAAAATATTTACGTGGATTTTGTTTGTTTTTTTCTTTTTTGGGATAAACGCTTATTTTCTCCAAGATAATCTCACAAATTCATTCAGTGTATAAAGATTTCATGAAAAATGTTGCACAACAGAAATTCTTTTACAGCTAAAGAAAATATTTATTTATTTATTTAATATATATTTTATATATATAGTAAATATGTAAAATGTAATAAAGCAGAGCGCAGGGTAACAAGACCATATTGCGCAAAAAAAAATATATATTTTACATTTTTATGTGCACATTACCGTAGTAGGTTTTTCTTTTTAGGTTGTTGTTGTTATTGTTGTTGCTATCGCTGGAGGTTTTCTTTTCAGTTTATTTACTTACAACTTAGTTTTCTTGCAAGATTTTCATACAGACATTGTTCAAACTGTAGTTTCGCATACAATAAAATATTGTTTATTTGCAAGACAATTTTCATATTTTTCTTCAATTTTATTAACTTTTCCTTTTTTTGTTTTTTGTTTGCAGGAAAAGGAGGAAATGTGGGTAAGTGTACAAGTAAACAACCTTCCTTTTTTATACATTTTTTTTTTTCTAAATCTTTCCCATATTTTTACTTGAAGTCATTCTCTATAAAATATTTTATCCACTAAAAAAATTTCATATTTTTTGTGGTTTTGTATATTGTAATGGTATGTTAAAATTTCCTTAAAGAAATATGATAGAAATCTAAAGCAAATTTGCATTTTTATACAGTAGTTTTTCTGCTTTTTAGTGCTTTATATTGCCTAGTAAGTAGAAATTAAATCTTCAGATAACAGATGCTAATGATAAGGATGGTTGTATGCGATAAGAATTTGATAAATATTTTAAGATGATATCATCCTTATGAAATCGAAGGAGGGCTAATGTTGGAGAAATACGAAAGAAAGCTATTATTAGTTTTTCTATCTTTAAGTGAATTTGTTCATCATTTTTGACACACTTTAAAGCTTTTATTGGTCGTAGAAAATTTCATTTAGCAAGCTTAGCTTGTTTACTATCAAAAAAAAATATTAGCCCACGAAAATATTCCCGCAAAGAAGAATTTTCCTGTACATATTTAAAAACATGAAAAATTTTGTGCCACAGCGAAATAAACTTTTAACAAATATAAAAAATTCTTTTTTACTCTGTTAAACGATGAAACGCCAAAAAAGGCAGAATAAGTTTTCCCGTCTCCAGTTTTTCTTTTATTTGCCAGAAGAAACTTATACGAAGTATTTACAACAATGAAAAAAATGTCTCAAGCAGCATAATGTCAACAAGCTAAGCAATCAAATTTAACAAAAGCAAAAACAAATTCTGCTATACACAGGAATTTTAGCAACAAAAAAAAAAAGAAGAAAAGAAGGAAGACTTGTCAACACCCACGCATAAAAATATCCGAACAACAACAGGAAATTCAAAACTGAGACTGTCAAGTGGTTAAATAAATAATAAAATTTAACAGCAAAAAGGAGACAATATTTGTATGTTACGGATGTCGGTCTTGAAATGCTGAGTCGAAAATACCGAGAGTTTACGGAATTAACAAATGCCGAAAATTTATATGCTGTTAACATAATCAACAAAAGTGTAAGAGAACTGAAATAATTGCCTGAAAAATATAAAAATGTCTACTCCATTTTCGATTCTGATTCCAAAGATGTTGGGAATGCAACTTATGCGCCGACAATTTGTAGAAAGTTTTGTTTTAACTATTAATCCCGATATCCAAAATAGTCCATGTAAATCTCGTGATTAGAAATTTTTAAACCCCGAATAATAAGTTAATAAATCGGTATCCCTAGTACATATTTAGAAGAAGATAAATTTTCACTTTTTAGAAAAAAATATTTCTCCGCAATACGATAATAGTCTCTTCAGTCATTTTTAAACAGGATTTTGCATCCTCATTATAAAATTTTGTTGGTTCTGGATTCCGAATATCTTAAGAATTACCACAGCAAGCTTTTCCTGAATTCTTCTCCTTTCCTGCAATTGCCAAATTATAACTCTACTTGTGAATATCGCAAAAGATGTGCTCCTTTTTGAGTGACATTAAAATTAATTAAAGCGTTCAGTTGGATTAAATTCAAAATCAACTTTTCTTGAACACTTTCTCAAATTATTTCATCATTTTCACCAATATTTTGTATAATACGCGACATAATATTTCGGCGATCATTTTGACATGGAAGCATGTCATTTTTATAATTTTAAGCATTTATATAATTTAAGATCCATCGTACTTTAAATTTCGAATTTTAATCAAGATTAAAATTAATTGAAGATCCATAATGAAAGTAAATTGCACGATGCTCCCGTTTTATTACGAAAATTTCTTTAACAGCATTTTTACTTGTATTCCATCTCTCGCTTTTTTTATAATCATCATGTGTGTGTGTGTGTGTGTGTGTGTGTACCTATGTCCTTTCTGAGCAAATTACAAGTGTAATAAGGAATTTAACTTTTATTCTTACAAAACTTTTTAAAAACTGTTTGGTTGCATTTCACATTTACAAGCTACAATTAGCACAAACTTATATTTGTGGATCTAAACGTTCAGAGGCATATGTTCTGTTCATGATACAGGAATTCGGCATCCGTTGTTGTCTAAAGAAATGCTGCAACTGTAACAGTGCAAGAAACGTACGAGTAATTGTAGCTCTACTTATTCGTTATTATAATTAAATTTGAAACTTTTTACGCTCCGTACTCAGTCTGTCATCCATTTCAAAAATTATATCGCACACATATGGAAACACATGCATACATATACATATACGTTCGCACACACATGCACAGTTACTCGACGACAAACGGTATTATAAGCAGATACCCACTACAGTATATGCATTTTTCTTGTCGTAAGTAAACATTATTTTCTACCCCTTTAACTCTTTTACTGTTTATTTCCTGTAGTTCTTATTTTTTCAGCATCATAATTTCCACTACACTTTAATTAAGCAATTCTATGTGTGTGTGTACAATGCAATGCACAAAACCATATAGAAAAAGTTCAGACAGTCTGTCGTATCGTTGCTAGCAAAGTGAAGAAATGCTTCTGGAAACGATTATCTTTTTGCTTATCTACTTTAAAAAGAAAACGTACTAACTACAGGCTTCTTGCAACACAAAAATTTATTTATTTTCAAGGCCTTCAATTTAATCACTGCATTATTGTCTTGTCGATTAACCACTTTTTACTATTTAGTTTTTATTATCTGCAGATCTCATAGATATACGTTGCAAATTAAATAAAACGTTAGAAGAAATAATTTTTATGCAATGGCGTCGTAATATTTCTTGTTTCAATTGTTTATGCAATTGCAAAAATTTCATACGAATAGTTATTAAAGTTACAAACAGTTAATAGACATACTGTATATTTGCGAGAATTTGGTTTTTATTAAATTGTAGGGGATTTTAATGCGCACTCATCCATGCACACATCAACATTAACGTATGCAATACTAAAAGTTTTTTATATTCGCCTTGCCGGTTTATGGAGGCGGCATGTGAAGCAAAATTTCGGTTACTTTTACAAGTGTTGAGCAGATAGCAGCTGTAAATATTTACCTGCAGCAATGAGCATGTGTAGGTAGTTGAATGGAAGTTTCTTTTTAATTAAATAAAAGGGAACAAAGAACTGAGAAGCGAAGATTTATGATTAAATTACTTCAAAATAACTTAGGGAAAATGAATAATAATTACAAACATAAGAAATTATGTACGAAAACCTTTACTTTTAATAACTTTTAATTAGAAAGTAACATTTAGCATGACGTTAGCCGTGGTCATTCTATTTTTGATAGAATTACTTCGATAAATTTCTTGTATTGAAATGTAATATCAGTGAGAAACTAACCTTTTGTTTTGTTGACATGAAGCAGAAGAAATAAAGAACAAGTTCTGAAGTCAGGAATGTAAAATTTTAAGGGGAAGAAAATTTTCATTTCAAAATGTACATGGTCGTATTTTTGCGTTAAGTTTCTACGGAACACATAATGTATTGTAATTTTTATTCCCTGTGAAATTTACTTAATTGTATTAAATTAATATGCTACTTTAAATTTTGCTTTAATACATTTCTTTAAGACACACGCACCTTTTACATGCCAATTAATTTTTTACTTATGTTTGCCACCTCTAAACTTGACTATGACTGTTTACTTAATTTTGGCGTTAATTTATTCCACTCTAAGCAAATTTACTTTCACGTCTTCGACGTATTTAAATGAATTAAATAGAAGGTATATATAAAGGTTGTTCTTTGAGAACAAACAAAATGGATTTTATAGCAGCGGTAACGTTATGGTTAAGTTATTGTTTATCATTTCGCAAGTTCAATTTCCAACCAATTTCTTTCTTTCAATTAGAATCGTATTCTGAATAGTGAACTCTACAAATCGTGTGTTATTTTTTAATTTGATCACATGAAACTTAAATTAATAATTTTACAGTGCTATTCTGGCGATAGTCATTGCGTGATGAATTATAAAATTAAAATGAATAATGATATTTTTAAAAACAAGCATTTCTTAAGCAAACTGTAATGAAAAGAGCTGCAAACATTTATAATATAACGAGAAAATAAAAGTAATAATTTTCAGGTGAATACATACATAACAACTGAGGAGGATAATAATAATAATAATAATAATTAGTAATAATTTAAATTAATAATAATAATTTCTCTAAAAGAATAAGCGATTGCTATTGATTCAGGAAAAGAATCGTAGAGATAAACATTCGAATTGGGAGAAAAATTTAATTTCCTCTGCTATTCATTAATCAAGTGATCACAAATGCATTAGAATATTACTAAGAACGAAAAAAAGATAACTTAATACTTCATTAATGAAATTAGCAATAAACATAACAATAACTGGAGAAGAAAATTTCCGAATTAATACGACTTATATGGATTGCTGTGAGTACTGAACCTTTAATGAGTATGACTTTAAAATGTTTATCTTCTTGGAGATGTAGGACAATTTGTGGGGGAAATACAGTAAAAAAATATATTTTGCGGTTCACAGGAGTTTCTACAATTTAAATTTCTGGAGATATTTGTGCATCACAAACATTCTTATGAATATGGCAGGAGGTGAGAGCATCTTAATTGATAGTTCCAAATTTTACAGTATTGAAAATATAAAAATAATAAAACAAAAATGGAAGAAGAAGTTTGAATTTTAAACTTGTTTTTTCACTCACCTAATTCTATTTTGAAACCATTGTCTATATTCGGTAGATATATTTTAATCATTACAGCACTGGTCGCCAACAGCAAAACCAGCAAAAGCAACCGTTGTTGATAATTTTATTTTATTGCAGTCCTTAAATGAAAATTCATTTAATGTGTTTTTTTTTATAGAAGATGCAATCACGACTGTAGTTACTTGCACCTTTCACACTCACGTTTAAAACATAAAATAAAAAATGAAACAGAAATGAAATCATAAATGTAAAACGTACGTAAAGTGACCGTTGCCACTACAACCGCAGAAACCACAAAACCATAAAAACCACATGTGGGCACACATACATAAATTTTCAAGCAACGGAAATTAGGTTAAGAACGAATTCTGTGTTCGTTATTGTTTATTCATTAATTATAATTCAATTGCGAAAAGTAGTGAACATTTTGTGATTTACTTTTTTAATAGATGTTGAGGTAATTTAATACTAATTTGGTGCTTATTTTCGATATTCCTTCACCCAAATGTTTACGCCCGGATCTCTTATTTTCGATAACTTTTTTTGTTTTTGTTGTCGTATTATTTTTCTTTTTTGAAAGCAATTTGGTTACGAATGTTTGAAATGTTAGTTTGCGTTAATACAAGTCTTTACCTACAATACGCTCTACGTTGTCAAACAAACTGATTTTGCCACATCTGTAGCTCATGACCGGTCCAATTTACAATGTTATACAATCGTACGAAGAAAAATAAAATGAAATAAATTCTCACATTGTCTCTCAGTACTGATAAAAATATGAAATAATTATGTCTGTATTAAAATCGTGTACTAAAACTGTGTCTCTTTTACAAAAATTAGTGGAATTGGAACAGCGAAATTTCAAGAGTCCGCTAGAGCGCATGCTTTGTTATTCGCTTTTGGTCCGTTATGACCTTCTATTACCTCTCGTCTTAACTCTCTGTATCTCTCTCTCTCTCTCTCTCTCTCTCTCCGTCGGAATGAAATTTTATTTATGGACTGTTGATTTCTGAAGTGTTATAGGTCATGAGATTTTAATCGTTATTTTTTTTTATAAATTTTCCGAATGACTTCCCCAATCGCCCTCTTGTAACTGCTTCAAATGGTGTAACATATAAAACATAAAGTTAAAGTGTTCAATTTTATCCTGAATGTTATTTTTGTATCGCTTGGAGTTCCTTTGTTATTTATCTAATTCCATTTGATTTTTTTAAGCTTGTTACAATTAATTTTTTTTTTTGCAATTGCTATTTTAAGTGTGGGTTAAATTTTATTAGAGGCATTTAATTTTTTGCTAAAATTATTGGATTTATTTTAGTTTTTGTTCGTATAGCTACTGGATTTCTAAAATTGGAAGTTAGATATTATGTGTTTTGCGTTTTCGTTAATTTTATGTTTATCATTTGGTGAATATATGCGTTTTTTTTTTTTTGTAAATTCTACGAAATCGCAAAAAATGGGGAAGAAAACATTTCCTCTGGATAATTGCTCGGTTGTTTGCTAGGTCACTGAAAATTTATTTCAACGTGTTTAACATTTGTCCATAATTAATACCTTTTGGATAGTAAATTCCTCAATACAACCCTCGTAAATATTAATAACAAAAAATTACTTTGAAGATAATTGTAATTGAAAATATTATGAGAAAATGGTAAACAGAAAATAAAAATTATTATTTTTTCAAAAATAGAAAGAAATGTTGAGTAGCAATAACAATCAAAGAACTCCTTAAAGAGAAATATTTCCCAAAAAGTCAACTAAAAATAATACCCTAAAAACTTCGTTATAGCAAAAGTAAGAATATTGAAAACCAAACCGTTAACAGCAATCAGTTCTGTTATTGCAAGAACAGCTTCAAGTTATTCCACTGTTAATAATAACATTCATGTAAATGAAGAAAAATCTTTTAATCTTTCCTTTCATTTTGATATATACGTATACAAAAATGTGCTAAGGATATATAAATGTGGAGCAGAAAATCAGATTAAGACTGGCCTATTTGATTGAGAAGAAATATACTTTTTTCTCTATTTAAATTTTGCAATATTTGTGATTTGTATCAATTTAATATCAGTTTACTGTGAAATTTTATGTAGTACTGGCCATAGTGAAATGTCTTTTTATTTTGTTTTATATATGGTTAACGGAATCATTTTTTTCATAGTTCCATTTATAAATACAAAACGGAATGTGTGTTTGTTTGTTTGCATCTTATAGAAGACCAGACCTCTGGACCGATCTTACTGAAATTTTCACAATGAAGTATAGACTACTTTTTTAACCACACCCACTTTTTTAAATTATGTTACTCTTAATGTTGCACAGATTTTATATTATAAACAGGCATAACTTCGATATTACTGGACCAATTTTCAAAATTACTTTTGCGGATAGGAAAGGTACACTAAATTTTTTTTATGGACATTTAGGGGGAAAAGGCAAATTGTTCGCCCCAAAATTTGATTATCGAATAATTTTGTCATTTGTGGACCAATTTTAAAAATTTTTTTTCTTGCGGAAATATTTCGCAAATTTTTTTTTAAATGGGTTGGGAAGGGAAAGTGCATACCAAAAATTGAATAATTTCGTGCAGGTAGTGAAGCGTACATTTGTATATTTGGCGAACGATAAACACAATTGACTTGTAAAACACCTGTTGTTAGATGCTTTGTCAGTTCAAAATAGAACATGCTCTAATTGAAAACATTTACACTGTAAAACCAGGCTGTCTTTTAAAGAAGCAAATTCTTTTGCTTTTACATACCATGATGCAGTTGAAAATTTGAAATTTGAAATTTGAAATATAAAGCGTCTAAAAGCAGCTAAAGGCGAATACATGAAATATTTTGTGTTTCGGATATTTAATAACTCTGTATATAATATGCGGATGAAAAGATACCTACTGCGAAGTTCTCCTGGCTTGCTATTTCACAAAAAACGTGCAATTTTCTTATTCAATAGTCATGGCCTGTCATCAAACAATTTTAATATTTTTTTTAAAACACTGTTATTCATCAACCTGTGAAGTAAATTGAGTTACTTTTTCACCATTGCTAGACTTTAATATCGAAAGGTAATTTTGTGCCTAGAATTCTTCTGTCTCAACAATTAACACATAATACTGTTATGGTCACTGGCACCTAGGGTTCCATAGGTGGGCCCATCTTATAGCAAACTTCACAATCTATCTAATAGTGAAACAATCACTAAAATCTTTCTAGCCGTTAAGGAGATTTAGGTGATTTAAATTAATTAGTGACTACTACGCCCTTCACATGTGCACCCATCGTAAAGCCAATTTCCAAATCTATCTAATAGTGGAAGAATCATAAAAATCCCTCCAGCCATTAACGAGTTAGAGCGATTTAGGTGTTTTAAAGTAGCTAGTGACTACTAAGCACTTCCCATCTTATACGGGGGGTAATAGTATAAATATAGTGCAGCACCATGCCATGTAGTCAGTGCACAATGAAGAGTGTTGCTGTGTTTTTGTTTTTAATTGTGAATTCTTCTGGCTCACTGATCACGTCTTGCACCTTTCTGGTACGAGGGCCCACTTTGGCCCGAGTGTGCCTCAGTAGGGTACTTTCAGATAAGTTTATAATTAAATAAGTGATTATATATGTGTATTCTATATATATAAAAATCTTGTGTCACGATCTTTGTTCGGGCTAATTCCGAAACTTTTGGATTGATTTTAATAAAACTTCGCACATATAAGTAACTGTAGGAATGTAGGGGGTAATACGAATATATACCTCTCTGAAACCATATAACTGATGGAAGTTGAATATTATTTCTTTAAAATTAAAAGTTTTTAAAGCTGCTATAACTGTCAGAGCAACGCGTGGTCTGGTCACATAGTAGTAAATGAAATGGTTCTGTGGATAACAAAATTATATAATTGAATGCAGGCGTACTTTGTGGATCGAGTATTTTAAATTCACTGTTCAATTATTATTGCGCGTAATTATGTGCCCCAATTTTTTGTATAAAAACTATTCTTAACAAATTTGTAAAACATTTAAGCATAAGTATGTGCACAACCGTACTTACTTCATATAATTTAATTGAATTCAGTTTGTATGTATATATTTATGTATGTTCATGTACGCATGAGTATATATTGCATATACATTTTTTTTTTAGCGGGAGAGGTTATAAGGAAGTGAGCTTAACTAAGTGTTATTTTGTTACTTTTAACTTTTTACTTCCGTTTTAATACATTCATCAAAGTCGCAACATATTTGCTGATAATATGATTTTTTCTCTTCATCTTCTCTTTTGGCATATTTCGCTGCTACGTACATTTATAACAGAATATTTTTTTTATTATTTTTGGCTTTTTATGTTTATGTGTCAGGGAGTGTTCGAAGTGTGTCTTTCAATTTTTCATTTCAATTTTTTACTATTTTACACATAAAATATTACACCGGATATAAGAGGAAATTCAATTAATATTTTTTTGTGCCAGATTTTTTCTCAGTATTTTTTTTAAATATATTTTACATAAATTTATAATGTTTTTAAATTCAGTTTGTTGTAATATTTTTTGCATTCATTCAAGCAGTATGTGTACATATGTTTTCATAAAAGTTCTAAGTTGCATGAAACAAATTTTACAAAAGAAGCAAAACACTTTTAACTGTTATGCTTTCACTTAGGCCTTTTACAATTTTGTTGATAAGAACGTTATTTCTAATTATAGACGTGTAAGAATTGCCAAAAACATATCTTTTGTTAATTTTTATTTATTTCTTGTCTATGGATTTTACTTTGCAGACATTTTATAAAATAAAAAATGTTAACAAACTTATTTTTGCAATGAATTAATAAAAATGATTTTCGAGTTACTTTTTAAATCTGCAATCAGTGAAAAATCAATAAGTCTATACATTTCACAGTCTTTTAAGAGCGCCGCCATCAGCATAATTAGCTCGCTGATCCAGCACAGATATCAACATTAATAATTGAACATTCTTCTACGGATTTTCAAAGGAGGAAGTTTTATAAGAGCCAGTCTATATGCGCATGACGGTAAGTTAAGTGGATTGAAGTGAAGTCCACGAAAACAAAATAGCAGGAATTGCGATTCAATTGCATTTTCATGATATAAAGATAATCAAATTCCTTTGCGCAGAGTTTTATGTAACCAAGTGTACCCTTCACTTTATTTATCATAAAAGTGATGTGTGAATTAAATTTATTTTTAGGGTCCAGCGGTATACCAAGATCCAAGAAACTTTCGACTGTTTCTGCTGTACAACCTCCTGCGAAATGAATCAATGGAAAATTTGATTTTGCGTTTTTTTTTAAATCGTATGACGATATATACACGCATATGTGTATGTACATATATTTATATGTAAACATACAACCATATTATGTTTTTTAATGTGTTCAATTTCGAATTGTTGTCTTAATACAAATCTAATTTCACCAAAATATTACTGTCTCACTCACCTTAAGCAACATACGTACATTATATTGTATATTGTATTTGAAGCGTCTATATGTAGTTGTTTTACTAGTTATGCATCTACATATTATAGAATTAAAGTTCACTTTTATTTATTGTGTAATCGGAATTTCATTCTTTATAAGCTATTTATTAACACAAAACAACCAAATATCCTGGTCCTGAAATCGGTTGACTTAAATCCAAAATATATGTACATATACACATGCATGTACATAAATATTCCAAAAGTAAATAAATTTTTAACAAAATGAAAATGAAATTTTCATAATTCCGCACAACCCATCCAAATAGCCATGCATTATGAAAACAATAACAGCAATAACAACAACAAACAAGGACAAACCATTTTAAAATATCAATTTTTGTGTTGTTTAAGCCGTAGTATATACCTTTGTGGGTTTAACGTTCTAATCTTTTTATTTCCCCATGAATATAATTTCATTAATAAAAAACGTTCTTTTATTCACTTCCGCTGTAAGTTTCGCTTTACACTTACGCAGAAAGTTTTCAACAAAAATGAAAAGAAAATATAAGAATGTATGTGTATGTTGTATGTTGCTATACCCGAAAAACAAACTTGTAACAGTGTAGAATTATAATTCTAGAAGTAGTAAAGAGAAATATAAAAAATTGCCTTGGAAGTGTAGTGGGTGGGTGGTAAACAGGAAGTAAACACAATACGAAGCAAAAAATATTTATATTTTTTATATTAAATAAACAAATCTATATTAAAATCCCTACTAAAGCTGGTATTGTAACCGATTGCGCCTAAAACCATGCAAATTAAATTTAATGGAAAATTTATTGCGTTATATAGTGAATGGCACAGAGTGCCAGTAAACGTATGCACATTTAAGTTAACGAGAAAGCGAAAAAATACATAGTATATTTTAATACACAGTGGAACAAAAATATTCGACTACAAACTTTTGCATGTAGTAAATTAATAATCAAAAAAAAAAAGAAAAAAACAAAAGCGGATCCATTTAATACGTGGTGGCCTACGACTCAGTTATGTTGCACTGTTTACTTGCAGTTACTCTGTATTCCGCATTATGATATTTTGCGGAAGATGGTCTATGGCCTTTATTTAACATTTGCACAAATATTTGCATGCATGTACAACTTTGTTTGGCTAGCTGGCAGTAATATTTTAAATATGTATTTTTTTATGTGCTTTTCATTTTATTTTATTTTGTTTTCTTTTTTTTTTTTGTAATAATTTTTATTTATTTACACTGCTAAGGAAAATTTTAACTTATTGTTACATTTTCATTGTTAATGTTTGAGTAATAGAACAATCAACGTTAATGTGTTTATAATTTTTTTTTTGTATTTTTACGAAAGTGAAGACTCTTTCAGCATAAAAATTTTAAATTATATTAATTTTTTTCACTTAATTCTCACATCATTCTATAATATAACAATAAAAGAGCAAAACACATTATTTTATCAAAACGTGTGACAAATTAAATAGAATCGCTATAGTTTTTTTTATCCCAAATTGACTACTTTTTATACAAATATGTAAAGGAAAAATCAAAATCAAAATTTCAATTAATATTCTACAGCGACAAGTTAAGAAAGTAAACTTCCTAACACAATCGAAAGCGCAGCAGTGCTAAAGCCAACTAATTAAACGGGAATTACGTGTTTAATTAACGTTACGATTGTATGAAAAACAAGTGCTTCTATTTGTAATCTTTTGCATTACCTTTAACCCCGCCCCGCACAAATTTTTCACCGATCAGTTTTTAATTTTATTTAATATTCTTTCATTGCTGCTCAAAACGGAGCAAATGTTTTGCATATGTGCTTGTAAATAATGTTTAATTCCCTGTTAGAATAACATTTTATATTGTTTTATTAAATGACATTGCAGACAGTTTTTGGCTAACCAAATGTACAATTGTCTGCCAAGGCCTCAAGCAACGGTACTAAAATAAAAACAAACAGACGATGCCGTCGACGCAGCCCGAGACCGAGGTATAGAATATCAGAGATATTTAAACAAATAAACAGCAGGCAGACCTTGTCAGTTTTAGTTAGACAACAAATACTGTAGCAAAAACACGAACAATATATATGTACATATATACATACATATACATACTTATAAAAGTATTAGGGGAATGTAATAATATTCAACAGTAGTATGGAAATAAAAATCTCTTGCTTATTTTAATTTGTGTTTAAAACCAAAATTTTATTTCATATCTAATATTATGGAAGAAAAAGATAGCGGCAAGTAAAAAATGCAAATGAATTTGTGCGAATAACAGCAAAAAGCAACATGAAAACGGAAGTCTAGGTTAAAAGCGCCAGGAAAAAAATAATAAACTTAAAAATACTAAACTAGACAAGACATTACAGAACAACACAGTTATAAAAAACAATACATGATAACTTTTTTTCTTGTACAATATTATGACCAATGTTGTGGGCGGATTTATGGTTGGTAATAAATGTCTTTTGTATTACACTAAATTAACAGGAGTCACAGAAATACAATGGAAACGAGCATACGAAACTGGAAAAAAAAACATGGACGGGATGTTAAATATAAATGGTTTTCAAATTAGTTCCACAATTTTTCCCCCTGAACACAGAGTGGAATTAAATATAAATCAGCAGAAGAATTTTTCATTAAATTGCAGAAATACTTTGGCTTGCTATGCTAAACACGATTTGAAGTGATATTCGAAGTTAGTTACTTCAAAACTTACGATGCCGTATTAACAATGAGCAAAAGGACAAATGCTTTGGTCCGTCCACAAAAAAAAGTGTGCGATTTAATTACAAAATATGTTATTAATGCTTTTTTTGCAAAATATATGCTGTCTACTTATTATTATTCACTACAGTAAATAAATAAATTATACTTAAAATATTATTCCAATTCATTTCGCTGTCTAAAATTTTCGTACATTTTTATTTATTTAAATAATGCCAGAATGCAATGCAGATGACAAGAAAAAATGTGGTATAATTATAAGTTTAAGTAGTGAAAATGAATATTGTACTTCAATAATTGTAATTCAACATACATACTATGTGTGTCTAGTTATACATACGAGTATGTATAGGTAAAATGAAAACTTCGTAGCACGGATATGGGAAAAACATTACTAGTAATTTTTTATAAATTAAAACAGACAATTAAAGCCTTAACTTAAATATAATTTTTATGATTATGGGTTTTTCATAATCGGTAATTTAAAAGTAGGAATTCCAACTGAACACGTGCGCCATGAAACAGATATTGAACCGAGTGATATTTAATAGTCCTCTAGAATAATGGTAATTTTATTTCCGGAATGTTATCAAAAGTACATCCCAAGAAATCAATAACATACGAGATCACATGTTGACGAGAATGCAGGTGACATACCAGTGCATACGTGTAATTACACTATTGAAACATCTTCTATTCTTCTAAAGTTAGACTCGTTAGGTCAGAGAACGCACCTCCATGCGATAAAGTATCAAAGACATAAGCAAAGCATGCGCAATGTCTCTCCGCAAGTTTATAGGAAAATGATAACATGCTGCATATAATCGCCGCAATGTAAATATAACACTTCTAATGACGAAATTAATATGATTAACAGGGATTGACTAAATAAAACACAATTTAGAATTAAAACGAAATGTCATAATTTATAGAATAATCAGCTATTAATTTCAATATGTACACTACGTTTTTATTCCCTCACATCAGTAATTCCAAAAACTTTTCACGACAATGTGTGCCAAAATGAAGGAAAATAAAAATCACATCACTGTCCAATTAGTCGTTTTATTGGGAACGCATCCATTTGCTCAAAAATCATATTTTTCTCAACAGTAGTGTTTAATCGCAATTGCATTTCTTAAAGATTTAAGATTCGCAAAAAGGAGAATAATTCAAAAAGAACACATCGTAGTCCACATGAAAATCCTAAAAGCAAATACAGCAAGCATCACCAACACATTTATCAAACGTACGCCAATTTTGCATAAAAGTGGCTCACAGTTTTTTCTTTTTTGCAAATGTTTCTACTCGTATTACATGCATACAAGGAAACATGCAGGAAAAAATCTCCATTGTATTTAACAAATTTTAATTTAATAGAGCAAAGTTTTAGGAAAACAATTAAACCGAACACAAAAAAGTAATTTTTATTTCAAAACTTTAAAAATATTTGCTTTTGCTGTTTTGACAGCTGCTAGAATCTTAACATAGAAGAATAAGGCAAACAAAATTTTTCTAAAATGACAAAATATAAAGTAAATACTTGCACAAAAAGCAGAAGATTGTAAATTGTGTAAATATTCGCACACACCAACATACACACACACACATGTGGCAACAAATACTTAATTTCACTTTATCTACAATCCATGTATGGATGTGTGTAGAAATGTGTTTGGTGTTAAACAAAAATATTATTTTAATTCAAAATCAACTATTTGGAGAAGGTATGCTGACAATCGCAGCAACTTTTTCCCCTCATCGCATGGAAAATTTTCACGCTGATAATTTATGGTGACTGTCCACTTATGGCAGCTTTCAAAAAAAAAAAACACTTCCACCCATTTCTTCATACATAAATATATAATAGATTATCATGAATGTAATGCTGCACTTTGTTGCACATCTGGGAATTAATATTTCCTAATTGTTGTTCAAATTTTAATCTCTAAATTCAATATTTCTCACTTTCCTTCTCAGCCTTTACTTAAATGTTTTTTCAACACTTCAACAGTTTTAGTCATCCAAAAATTAGAAAGAAATATCTGAAGACGAGTAAAATAAAATCATGCATATAATACATATATTGCCTGTATTTGTGTATGTCTATATGTTCAATGGATTGTCTGTCTGATGTGTCATTCAGAACTGCACATTTTTTTTTTTTCTAAACTTTAGAAAATTTCTACATTTAATCTGCTTAATCACAAACACTCATATACCAAATATATTCATAGTTATACAAACAATTTTTTATGCAGAAGCACAGACAAATTCAAACGCAGCCATACAAACAAACATGCAATCATACGCACGCATGTATGCACAGTGGTTCTTCTCGAACGTTGAAAGACATTTAGGAACGGAGTTTTTGACATTACCGAGAGACGACTACAAAGAATTTCTGCGTACATGCATATTTCTGTCAGCAAGGCTGGGGCGTTCATTTCGCTAAGTGAATGTCTAAATCTACTTACTTACTTACAAACTATATATGTAAAGTTACATATGTGAACTATGTGCATATACGTATAGAATATACATATTTCTTCTACACAAATAAAAAACGTACAAATAGGTGACGGCGACTGTTGCCTGCTTTTATCCGATACCAAAAGTAAAACTCATCTTTTAAATTAATCGTCCTTTTTGAAGGAATTTGCACTTCTGTGCGTGGTATGGAATGATATACAAATCATCATCTAAAATTCAAAACAACGTGTCATCAAAAAATACACAATTGATTTTTTAATTGATTACGATTCTTTACAAATGTGTAAAAAATTTCCTACTATTAAAAATGACCAAGAAGAAAAAGCCGTTTATAAGATTTTTTCGAAAACTTAACCCAGTGTCATAAGTTGTGAAGTATTTGCTTTCAGTAGTTCCTATTTCTTTTTGCTAATAAATCATAAAATTTTTATGATTAAAAAGTAAGATAGGGTTTAAAGTACATTTAATATTGATAATTAATTTGTTATTCATATTAAATAAAGAAATACATATATGTATGTATGTATGTACATATGTATATGACTTAAAAAAGAAGTTAAATAACTGTTTGCAAAATCATACACGGTGCGATTTTATTACTTTTATTTGGAAAATACTAGTTCTGCTAGTGTTTCTTAGTGTAATTTATGAAATTGTCTTTGATTTAGTTGGTTTCTTAGGAACTATCACATGTAATTTTGACCCATCTATCTAACTATCATTTGTAATGTTATCGATCACTAGCCTATTTAAAATTGAAAAGTTTTAACGAACGTATAGACGGGGTTTCGAAATAAGGCACTGCGTACATATTTTTGTATCTACTAATTAAAATAAGAAAAAAAAATATTTTTCCCCTGCAATTGCAATTAGAAATACTTTAAGCCGTTGAGCCTCGCGTAGAAATAAAATATGGAGCGCATTATTTGTTTCTTTTTAGAAGCGCTTTAATATTATATGTATTATATACGCATAAAGTATACTTTAAAAAAATAGATTCTGTTTATCCGAAAATATTTCTTGTTTCATCTCAATCCACCTATGAAAATTTTCTTTCAATAGTTCCATTCCGTTTTTGCCTCTGCTGTAAACTTATGAAATGTTATGTTACGTTATTTTGCATTTTAGATGACGAAATGTTCTTCAATATACATAATGAAAATATTTGCACTGCTCATGTAGTTATATATACGCCTGTGTGTTTGTGTGAATGATGATGATCATAATCAAGAAAGAAGGAACCACACAAACATGCCTGCATAATTGCTAAAATGTTGCTAAATTTTTTTTCTTTCTCTTCTGAGATGCCTCACACATATCTACATACTCGTATGTATGTCGCACAAGTATATTTGATATGTGTGTGGATTTGTTGATAATCTCTTTGAATAACAATTTTAGGGTTATAAAATTCAATTAAGCTCACATTATGTCTTTCATTGCATCAAATTTCAAGCAAAATTCTGTTCAATAAAAGTAATGCGTACAGACTGCCCATGTGCATGTTCTTCTGTGTATGCATAAAACTAACAATGATATTAAAATTAAATCTAAAGCAAATTTGTTTTTGTACTTTAAAAAGCATGATGCAAAGAATGTTTGTGTTGGAAACATTCTAAAACGAATCATTTATCTTTTTGCTCCCCATTTGGTATTGAAGGCAAAAACATCTTTCTACTGAATTTACAGTGGCGACAAACGATTACGTGCGTGCATGTATCAAAAGGCTGTAAGACGTGATCAGTGACTCAGTTGAATTCAAAATTTAAAAGAAGCATGGTAACATCCTTAAACAGCGAACTAATACATGGTATGGTAAGACGATCTATTTATACTATTTGCCCTTGTATATGATTGAAACGGTTAGAGCGATTTTAATGCTTGTTATACTATTGGCTAGCATTGAAAGTTCGCTATACCAGTTGGTCCACTTATGGACCACTAGGTGCAATAGGGAGAACAATATAAAACTAAATAAATATCATGATAATTGACCGTATCGACAAAACTCAGAAAGCACATAATTACTTAAAGAGTTTCTAGTTTTGTCTAGTGTAGACCTGAAAATGCCAGACGAGGAGCCAAAACTAAAAAAAATGTATGAAGAAACATGTCAACAACTAGCAAATCTTAAGATCATGTTTTCATAAGCAATTATTACTATCATTGTTGATTGGGCGTAAAGAAACTTGGAAACAAATGTCAAAAGACTTGAAAGAATGACAAAAGGCGTTAAAAAGCACCAACTGACAAAATCAGCAAAAGCGCTTGAAAGCGTTGAAAAAAGACGTTGTTCGTCTTAATCATCAGCATCAGTGCGTATCGCATGAAAAATCATACAGTTCATTTAATCAGATATTCTTCTTTCATTTCATAAATTTCAAATGATTAATGCAAATTATTTTTTGTTTGAATTTCTTTCAAATGCCATTGCATTACTGATAACTTTTTGTAAATTGCCCTCGCAATTATGATCAAGTGTTTCGGTGTGTCATTTAAGAATTCTGAAATTTGTTTCATATAATTTTTGAGTGAAAGTTATTTTTTAATTTATGCGCTCCAACACCCAACATTAATAAAAATAAACACTCATGAAACCATCCATCCATACCGAGACATTGCCTGGCTGACAGACAGCCAGCAATTTCGTTAACTTGTTTATAAAAATTTGGTAACATTCTTCTTCTCTATATTGTTATACTTGTGTTGTTATTATTTTATAAACGATTTTTCCACAATGTTCTTCATGCTTCAAGTTATTTAAAAATAATATGAAATGTTTCTTCATTGGAATTTTCCATTTTATTTTTTTGTTTCCAGAAAGCAGAAGAATTGTTTTTTCTACAACAACTTTTTAAGCTTATGCACGTGTTTGAGCGTACAATGTGTGTAAATAAGGAAACAAGACTGCAAATAAAGTGGGGGAGCAAAAATTGAAATACGCTTGAAATAATGTATGTGTGTCAAGTATTTAAAAAACAATAAAATTTGATTGATACGATACAAGAACGAAACTAGCAAATTTCTGAGAAAAAAATTCCCTCCAATAATTCAATACTTGAAGTAACATTTCCAAATAAAATGATTTCTTTCTTTTTAATTTTTATTATGCTGAAATTTGACAGGTAAAATATGGAAGTTGGATGACTGTTTTATCTCCCGCCTGGAAAAAATTTTTGTTCTACATTTATTAACATCGATCCATAAAAGGCAAACGTAAGTCAAGCTGAAATATCAAAAGTGGAAATATAGGAATGCATAAACTAAAGAAAAACAATACAGTATATTTGTATAAGCTCAATAGGGCGTTTGAGAATTTATGTTGATGTACAGGAATAACAGGCAAGTGGCATGAAGGTTTTGTGGAATTTTCAAGGGCGTTGGAGTGGAAGTAAATCAGTGACATAATTTATCCAGATAAACAATTTAACATTCAATTTACATAATGAATCAATAACACTTGAATAATTAAGCAATTATTCACAATCTCTCAATTATATCGTACCTACGTGATTGCAAGAATATCAAAGAATAATCACAATTTCTCTATATGTTTTGCAAAATTTTTCAATTAGTGAAAAATCCAAATCTATTGCCACTTTTTTAAATTTATTTCATTAAATCATATCAGTGCATTTCAGTAGGAAAAACCTAAACAGAAAAGGTAAAAAGCACTAAAAGTTGACAACGGCAAATATGAAATTTAAATATACAGTCGACTTGCGATAATGCGAAATTCAAGGCACCAGAGAAAATGTTCATATTAGCAAGAGTTCAAATAATCCAGAGAGAGATGGAAAAAAAATGCATATTAACATTATTCTGAACCTTCTTACTATTGGAAAAGATCCGTAATTTTCTTTTAAGTCAGCTACTTCGACCTTTTTTTTATACAGAGAACTAACATTACAGCAATGATTGCCTACTACAAGGTTTTACCTTCTGGTTTTGTACTCAATCATCGCCACACTGCTTCTAATATTATAGAGCCTTGAGCAGTGTTCAATAACGGGAAATGAAAATCTAACGATTTCTCTAGTAACAATTAGCATTCTAATCAGCGCAAACATCTAACAAACCATTAGAAGTAATGGAAAAACTAGACATAACCACACAGAAATCCCTTTATCAATGTTTCAAAATAATAGAAATATTGAAAACAATAAAAGCACCTACAAAAAAACAAACTCAACAACAACTCGAACAGTTCAGTAAATAAACAGACAGGCATCCAACAAACATTATGTAATGCGCTTGAAGTATATCGATATTAATATCAGAGTGGAAAAGACAAAATACGAGTATTGCAAATTTTTTTTTTTTTTCGTTTTAGAGCGCAGAGGAAGAGTATTTAATAATTTGAGAAAAATATCTACTTTTGTTTTTTTCTTTCCTGACATCTCAACAAATATTATTGAAATATTTAAAAGCAGTTTCATTTCAAGTCCTCATCATGCGCACACACGTTTGCTGTGCACGATCTTCAATACAAATTCATGTGCACACATTTTATTAGGGTAATAAGTGCTCATAGTATGAGTGAGTTGTTGTTTTGTTGCATTTTATATTTGTATTGTCATTGTAAAGAGTTGACAAAATATTTACAAAGAAAACAACCATCAGCAATGTTGAAACAGACTGACTCACAGCTACCCACGCACACACACACAAAGAAAAAATGCGTGGGACAAATTAACACGGTTACAAAACTCAACACACATCCTGCAGAACAAGTCTCTATCATTCAAATACAAGTTAGTAACGAATAAATGACATGTGATATTCCAAAACGGGAAGTGGGACGGACTGCGTAGCAGGGAGATTGAAAAATGTGAACGGCGGGAGAGGAAGCAATAAAAAATATGATTGTTTATTTGCTTGTTTTACACACATTTCACTGCACAGAATTGAAAATAATGTAGAGCTGTAGGAAAGCAAAAATCTATAGTTTATGGCGTTCAAATGAGTGTGAATTCATATCAGCATTTCACCAAAGCTGAAAGCCTGTTAGCTTTTAATACTTTTGCACTAGATTGCAATACATTCATGTCCATGTATGTATGCGTATATATACATGCGTACAATACAATGAGGAGACCGAACCTGAAAAAGAAACATGCAAAGTAGACTTGTGTACAGGTTGCTTATGTTGGTAACCATGTACACTTATGTAGTTATTTCGCCTCATACATTCTCACACATTAACGCACAGTCAGACACACACACACACCTTTAGTTGTACAGAAAGCAACTCAAACACGTTGTCACCAAAGTTAAAAGAAGATTTCTTTGAATGTGTTTACAAGCAAATATGCCTAAAGGTGTTATTTATTTGCTTTACTTATTCAAAAACGAAAACATAAGTAACAATGAGAATAAAAAATTTGCAGGTTGCAAATATTGCACTTGTTACTGGTTACTGGAGTTTGATAATTTCTATCATTTTTGAGCACCCTACAATGATAGACAATACTTTGTTCTTCAGTAGTGCGATTCACTAACTTTTATTACGGGGATCGTATCGTTAAAACAGCTATAACGTAATTTTATCGAAATTGAAATTCAGTAAAATTTTTAACAATATTCGCTGTTGCTTCAAGTCAGCTGTTATCGTCAAGTTTGCGACAAAAATTAAGTGCTGTTTATTTTACCCTACAATGATAGACAATACTTTGTTCTTCAGTAGTGCGATTCACTAACTTTTATTACGGGGATCGTATCGTTAAAACAGCTATAACGTAATTTTATCGAAATTGAAATTCAGTAAAATTTTTAACAATATTCGCTGTTGCTTCAAGTCAGCTGTTATCGTCAAGTTTGCGACAAAAATTAAGTGCTGTTTATTTTACCGATAAAATGTATGCGGTTTTTTAAATGTTGTTGTTAGAATATTTGGGTCCCAACACACATACATACATACCATTAAATCATATAGAGCTTTTGGTGCAATACCGCAGTAACTCAAAATTTTAATTTTTTGAGCTGGGTATGCAACAATGATCTGTGGGGAAATATATATCGAAAGGAAAAAGATTATGGTTCTATCTCTAACTGTTCAGATTCTACAGCTACAAATGTCTTTTTTGCCTCCAGCTATTTCCAACAATATTTATTTGCAATAATGAAATATTCCCTTTATGACAAGAAATTTGCAAACAGAAAACATTTCAAAACATGACTCTTTATTTAAAAACTTGTAAAAAAATAAATTTAGTAAACGAAAATACTATCAAAAAGATGGCTCAAAACTTTAAATGCATTTTCAGTGCAGTTCACGTTTTTTTGAATTACGACGGTATTGCACCAAAGGCTCGATATGCATGTTTCTTTGCTACGTATTTCGAAAAAAAATTGCTTTTGTGTTTATAAGATACATTTTGTCAACATAATGAAGAAATGGAAAATTAAATAAAATAAAATTAATAAAAATAATTTTGTTTTCATTTTAAATACGAAGCATTTCTTTGTTTTTTAAATGTTTCTCTTTGTGCTTTTCGTATGTTTTCACAGAGATGGCACCTGGATTTCAATGTTGATCGGCTATCGTTAACACCGAATCTCCCAATCGTTGGTTTAAGCAATCGGTAACGTCGACAAATTTAACAATTGTCGAATTGTTAGAAGGTACAGTTCACACTATCCTTCGGACATGTACGTCGAAGTCAATTTACAGCGCACAGTAAAAAATTTCTGTTTAATTATACAAAAGCGTGTAGGGTTTTTTGGAATGGTACTTGGATCCAAATTATTTTATCATTCAACTCGTAACCATTGTATGTGTATTGCTGCTACTGGAAGACATGTTGTTTTATTAGCTTTTTGTAAAGCCAACATGCGTGTTCGGTTTTATGTTCTTAGAATTTTACGTTTATGTTTACAAACTCATGCAGACACAATTACATGTTTTGTCTAATCATACACACACACACATATACACACACGATTACTTTACATGCTCGTTGTGTAAATATTAGCTCTTTTCTGAGCATTGCTAGCATTTCGCTTGTTCAAAGCTAATTATATCCAGTTTCATTTTTATGTCTTTGTTAATAATGTGTAATTGCGAATGAGATTTTTTTTTTTATTGTTATTTCTATCTTTGTGTTAATTTTGTTTTTTAATTGCGCTACACTTCTGCTATTAGCAAAATTCATACAGCCTTGACTCTTGTCATTTGTTTCTTTCCTAACACTGTGTTCATATGTTTTTCCTTATTAAAATCCAGTTAAAACACTTTTTCTGTTCGTTTTTGAAAAACATCAAGTGTTAGTTGGCACTGCTTGTCCTCTTTTAAAATTCAGTTTAGCTTTTTTATATCCAACTTGAATGTAATTAAAAATTTCTAATGCATTTACCCTTGGAAAAGTAGTAATTGTTGTCAAAGTCTATTTGATTAAATGCTTAATTTGTAGTATGACATTAACTATACATTAAACAAAAGTACTAAGATGAAATACGGCTCTCAGGAAAGGGCCGGTGCTTCAAAGACTATTTTTGAGTTACTCGACCGTGTAAAAGAGGGGGCGAAGAAACTCATTGGAGACGGTAGGGTAGCCAACACTATTGACTCTCTGAGCTTCGTCGCAATTAAGGGTGCATTTTGTTGTTCTATCGTCAATATAATGGTATATGCTATACTGAAATCACGGACCTTGTTCCCGAAACCCGCTCTTGCGTACGCACAACGCGTTTATCTTAAGGGTGCACTCATTTTCGGTTAGATTAGCAGCGACTCGCAGTAAACTCCCCTCAGATGTCCTTCCTGTCGCTTTTTCCGTGGGTAGCTTCAAATCGAATGTCTATAAACACTACTCCCTCTACGCCTCTCCCGTAACCTATTTCCGTAGTTACAGCACAATGCATCGCATATGTAGGAATCATCTCTGAGTTCCGGTTCAACATAAAAAAATAATACCTTGCTCTCATAGCATTTAATATGAGTTTTATCCAGCTACACATATCGTCCATATGATTTCAAAAAGCCCAACGTTACAAAAAATTCGAAATCGACTTTTTGATTGACTATGATGCACAGTATCACAATACATGTTGCAGAAATATTTTACACGTCTGCAATTAAGAACAACGTTCTTATCAATTAATAGAAATTAGTTCGAGAGTATTTTGTTTCTGCTCAAAAATTTTTCAATGTCACTTGGGGCTTTTGTGAATGCACATTATTCTTTAAGAATAATTAAAACGATCGAAAAGAAAAATCAGCGATGAATCATGAAGTCGCAACTGAATTACGTGCCAATATGCATGACAATTTTAACTACTATAAAAAATAACTACTGATGTTTCAAGCGTTTAAAAATAAGTCTGCAATAAATTAAAATTTTTCAACTGAAGTGACAACAATTTGTACTCATTCCCTATCAAACACAAAAATGATTTATGATGTGTTCAACTAAATCATTCTTAATCAAGTGATTAATGTTAAATATCACTGAAGCATAACACTATTCTAAGGGTTTTCTGAAACACATAAATACACACATACGTGATTACGTATTTCTTCAACAGACACAAGCACGCGCACTTGTCTAAAGAAGTTGAAATAAAATGTTGTCTCTTTTCTTTTATAGAGCTACAAGAAAATCAGCAATGGAGCACTAAAACAAAAGAAAACATAAATAATTAATAAAGAAAAAAAATTTACAGCAAGGAAAAATAACTCCATGAGATTTTATCAATCCTACATTGAAGTCCAAAAGCTCAGCGGATGTCCCCTACGTGTTCAATGCATTGTACCAGTACTAGTTGGTGGAAGGAACCAGTGATGAGAAGTTGCACAACTCTGTTATTGAACATTTTTAGTTTTTAACCAGACTTGTTGCATCTCTGGTGGTATGTTGACGCATTAATTTTTAAGCTGAAGAGGACCAGTTTTATATATTCTTATACTTCGCCATTAATATTACTTAATTTGTTGTATTCAAGACAAGAAATGCCGGTAGACACAAAAACATAATTCAATCAAACTTAAAAGCTGTGGGCAGTTAAGTGCATCCATACTTTATATGAAAAGTATAGTTCTTGCCAAATAACAAATAAGTAGGGTTGCGAGAAATTTCAATATTTACAGAATAAAATATTTCAAACTATTTTCACTTCAATGCAAATAACGTCACGAAATCTCGTCTGTAGCTCGAATTAAAGAAATATATTAACGATTTAAGAAAATTTGTCCATTTTAACCACATACAAAAACAGACAACTTTGTGAAATAATATGCTCGTGCATTTCCCAGACACACAGAATATTCCCAAACTACTCGTATTGTAAATTTATGCTCTTTCATATTGAGTGCAAAAGCAATAGTAAAACATTTTAATTAAAAGTAAACACTTTGAAATTTATTCGACATTTATCCCTTTATCCGTGATTGGACATACTGCTGTTACTAGTTAATGCTTTACATTGAATAGCAAGTTAAAAACTAGTTTATGTTTTTCCAACAATTTTCTGCTGCAGGAACGGATTTATATAAAGAATAACAAAAAGCGTGAGCGAAATATAGAAAAAATTAACAAAATATTTAAACTGAAATTTAACAGAAGATTAGCATCGTACATATAATCGAATTTTTATTTTAAATATTTTTTTTACAAAAGTAATTGCATTATCGATTTAAAGAAGAGGGCATCATTTAATTTTTAGCTGTGTTTCGATTATGGCAAGAATCTTTTAAAGAAGAAACTGAAAAACTTTGTTGTTAGAAGCACAGCATTACGCGGCGTATGAGTAATTCAACACTTATTTTTAAATAAGTACACACATACATACGTAAGCATATGAACTGCGGCCATTTTTTTTTTTTTACTTCAAAAAAGCTACAAATTATTTTATCGTCCTACAAGACCCATGTAGTGACAACTGTCTTTTTCATTTACGTTTTATTACTCCATTTATGTCCGGATATATTAAGCAATATCACTTCATTTCTTATTTCATTTTCTCTTTATTTGGCTTGCAACTTCCTCCAGTTTTGCTACTTTTGGTTCCTATTAATGTAAAGCTACTTGCAACCGGATCGCCGGACGTCCGCACAGTAATTTTATGCATTTCTTTCGTTTTATTTTCTAACACATCCGTTTGTATTTTTGGTTTTCATTTGTGCAAAAGAATACACCATGTAAATGTGATAAAAAAAAAAGAATGTAATATTAAAAGCAATGAAGCGAAGACAATGAAATGAAAACGGTTATGGAAACCAAGCGATGGAAAATTATATTTTCCATATATAAACCGGGAAAATATTTTCAATGAAGTTCACTTCGCCAGCAGAAACAAAATTACAAATTAAATATGAATTGTTAAGAGAAATTCCTGGTAATTAATTAAATTTTCATTTGAAAAATAGTTGAATAAAGTTATTTAAAAGTTTGCTAAAGAGAATTACACTTTTTATTTATTAATTTCAATTCTGCGAAACTTTAGTTACTTTTTTTCCAATAATTTTCATGGCACTTATGGCAGAAAGCTAATGGTTCATAAATATTAGACACATATGCAGACAAATTCTTCCTTCAGTAACTTGTACTTAACACACAAAGACGCTTCACCATGGTTGCAAAAAGAACCACAAGAACAGAAACACACTTTGGGAATATCTTGGATTGTGTTGGAAAGAGCAAATGAAACTAACACCACCATATATGAAAATAAATTTAAACAATCTCATAAACAAACGAGTCCACATTACAAATTGTATAGAATATTTTACATGAAATTTTTTGCACACACTAAAACTTACTGGATGTCCTTGCTGGTCAATACGTATAAGTCAATCCCCGCTTCACTTGCTGTTGTTGTTCTCGTTGTTTTGGCCAAATTTTCTGTTGTGTGATATTGGAGATCATGTCTAAATACAATAAAATATTTACGCAAACATGCACATTTTTAACTGTTTATGGAAAAATAAAGTTTGGAGGAAAATTAAAAGTTTCATTTTACGACTTGAAAGTTATGCGAATGAAGAGGTTGCTTTGGTGTATGTGTGAAAGGTCTAAAATATTGTGCGGCAAAGTACTTAAAAATGAAATTTAGAAGCAGTGATATAAAATTAAGCACATTTAACGCACAACTCAACAACAGTTACAATAACAAAAAAAACCCCTCAACGCCCACACACACTTTTATAAACATTTGTTTATTAAACTTTATTTCTTTATTTAATTTATTGAGAAATAAATGAGTTTATTAGAAAAATACATAAAACGCAAACACTTTTAAAACCACATTCGAATTTTTGGGGTTGCAGTTGGTTTAGGTGCCAAAGATTTTTGTTTAGTTTCAAATTTTTTTAGAGAACACAAAATTTTCAATTAAACAAACAACAACAGAACGAAATTAAATTAAAATATTGTAACCATTTTGTTGCGAAACATCGTTGAAGCAAATAAAATGAAATGGTTGCCTAATTGAAAGTGTTTCTTTTACTGCCATTAGTTTTATGAATCGTTATTTTTTATGAGCTACTGATGGTGTAGAAATGACCAACTGCTAAATTTGATTTTTGAAAATACACAGTGAAGAACATGATTTTTTCACACTTAAGCCTCTGTGAGTAAATCTTGAGAAAATTCAACTAAAAACAAACTGAACAAGCTGAAGTTATGTTAAACAGAATGGCCTCCCACGTTAAAATGAATGTCCAATTAAGGCCGGTAATCGTGGTTAAAGTGTTCATTTTAAGACACATGTTTAATTCACATGCGTACTTTATGTATCTACTTTTACCATTTCGTATAACCAAATTCCACATTCAACACCCAATTTCCATCTATCTGTGCCTATGAAAATTAATATGGGAAATTTTCATAAACAATAAACACTTAACATTTGGCCGAATATGTACGTTTGTGTGGCGCTTTATAATGCAAACTCGAGCAATAATCATTTAAAGCTTCCGTTTCAATTTCTGGTAATTTGTCCGCAAGCAGGATGTGTTCTTGTGCAAATATTAATATTTCAAATAAATTGTTGTAGTATAATTTTGACAGAGAACTAATTACTGTTAACCGAAAATTATTTAATTTATGGGAAAATTCTGTACTGCTAACGCTTTACAATGTGTGTGTAAAACACAATTGTTTCACACTAAGAATTATTTAATTATGATTTTGTAATCTTGTAACACTGTTCAAATTATTGTTTTTAGTATTTTTTTTTTCTTTTTTCAATAACAAACTTCACCAAATTTAATATTTTTTGGTTGTTATTAAATCATAAATTTAGACGTTAGACCGCAGTCCAAAGGAATACGAAAAAACAACGTTAATCAATACCAATCTACACGGGGTAAACAGAAAGCGTTTTCGGAAGTCGCCTGACTTCCATCATCAGCACTCTTTGTGTATTTTTATACATTTCTTGTCTCGTCAAGTGGCCTATGTTGCAAGTAAATAATAACAATTAATGCGTGTGTGTTTTTTTCAATAATTTTATTTTACAAATACCAATATAATTCACCGTACCGAAAATTCTTCATTTTGCTATTTTTTTTTTGGGGGAAACATGTAAAACAAAATTAGAAGTTGTATATCACTTTCTTATTTAAAGAAGTCATAACAGGAGAAACGTACTCAATTGATATCTGCAACACTTTTCTTTAACAGTACTCAAGTTAATATTAAAATTCAGTTCTCTTCTAAATAATCTAGAAATTTTCTTCATAAGTATATAAACAGACAGGCTTCCTTGCAAGACAATATGATTTAGATAAAATGTGTACAGTTTTGGTTTTTTTTTAAATTTAACTGTAGCAAATATGTTGCATAAAACCACATCAACCAATTGCAGAAATATTGATTTCATAGAGTTCAACATTTTTAGATACAAGTGTTTTCTACAGTTTCTTACATCAGAGAAAAATTCAATGGTTTGGAAACTGGCAATAGATGTTGTTTCGTTCCTTGCATTCAAATATGTGAGAGCACTTTCTAAGTAATGATTATTTACATAGTTATTTTTCGATTATGAAGTTATTTTTGAAATAAGAAACATTTTTTAAAGGTTCTGTAACTTCATCTATTTATATAAAAACTTCCATAAAACAATTAGGAATTGCAAAATAAAAATGCAGAAAATTAGAATCATAATTTCACAGAAAATTGTTTTCGTGCGAACATTTACCACAGACACTCAATATTTTAAGACTGTTCTGTTTTGTAATATTCAGGTGTTAAATGTAAATAATTCAAGTAGCCTTGTTATATTGCAATTTTTCAATGTCTCTTAAATTATAAATTGTTAACTTACATTTTGTGTTGATTGTTCGTTATTCCTGTAACTGCAACAATTTTAAGGGCGATGCCGGATTTCATCTTACTTGCTTCATTCTTTTATTTTCGTAGTCTTGTAGTTTCTTTCTTCCTGTAAGCCTCAATGCAGCAGCCACAGAAAGTTGTTAAAATGATAAAAATACTGCAAAATGAACAAAGAAAACACTTTTTCAATACATTTTAATAAAAGACAAGAGCACAAATTAAATCAAAATGCAGTTATACACAGGTTCAAGAACAGTATTCCAATCTTAACGAAATTCAAATGTTACAAAAAATATCATTTTGCTGCATTTTTTTTTAATAAATATACAAAATGAGAAGATAATGGAAGAAATTTTAATATTTTTAAATCGAGCAAACAGTAGTTTTCTTAAATACCTGATAATTTGTTGTAAAATTACCTTCACTTGAATTTCCAAAAGAAAAATAGTCTTCCTGAACTATACTTTACGTCTGAAGCTTGCTTTATTGCATATTTTTATATCGTAACACTACTCCTACTCTTAAATTTCTCTTCTGGCTTACAGGATACAGACAAGTAAAGTTTAAAGTTATTAACTGCAGACCATAACTTTTCAAAGCACAGAAACTTTGCACAAAAGCCACACTTGCATACTTGCTTTCATATTTTTTTCTATGAGAAAAACTTTAAAGATACTTTCATTGAAATACTTGGTGGGTAACAAAACACCACCTTTGTGTTGTTGCATTATCCTTATCGCCAGACTTTTAGGAAGGATATTATTAGCTGGTGACTAACTAAGACAAAATAAGATGAAAAAAATTAACTAAAAGGAACAAAATCTTTTACATAATTTATATAAATAATGAAAAGCTTTTGGAATACCTAAATGACACTGAGGAAAAATAATTTATTGCAAAATGCTAATAGCTGCAGCGTTGACAGATGACTCCATCACATCCTAATAAGATTTACGTTGTTAATGAAAATATAAAGAAAAAGTGTTTCCAATTGCAAGTTTCCCTAGTTTAAAAAAACATGCGAGGTAAAATTTTATTTATCGAAAATATCTTCTGAAAAGACTTAAAAAATATATAATTATTTTTAATAATAAAAAAATTTGTTAAATCGACTTTGTCTTAAATCATACGACTGCACGCATTCCGTTCGAACTATAAAATTAGGTTTCGAAAAAGGCAATGGAAAATGTAGTATTTGTGGAAATAAGAGGGAAGACCTCTGCGGGAAGTTTATTTCGCATACGAACAGTTCGGCTAAAAATGGAAAATAATTCCTCTGTAATTCGCACTGCGATCCGGTATCACTGACGATCTTGTCCAATTCACACTTTATATATTTATATATTTTTTATTCTTAAATTGTACGGCTGTCGAGTAGAAATTACTATGTTCATATTTGCAACACAATTTTAGTTGGTGTGGTTTAAAAGGCACTGCTATCACGTATACTTAATATGGTATTCATATTGCTCATACGTAGCAAAAACCGTTCTTTGTGAAAATGGGAGAGTACACTTAAAAACTTGTAAATGTAAACAACTATTTCCATAATTGATTTAATTCTTAATATGTTTTTCCACAACTTGATGTATTGTGATTAAATTTTGTACTCTTTTAGTGCACTTGACAACATACGTTTTAATTTTATTCGATTTAAAGGAAACTTTTAGTCGACGCACGAAATGTATTGTAAACATGACTGTGTTGCAACATGGCACAGTTACCACAATGAACCACTCCTCTTCCGACATCATTTTTATCATTAAAATCATTATTATCAACATCACTGGAATCATCAGTATCATGGTTACCGTAGTTATCATTATCGTCTTCATCGTCAGTTCCGACCCCTCCACCATGCCATTTTGATGCCAACAGTAACACATATTCATTCCATTTAGTTTAAGTGCAAATAACATTAATGCACTTCCTGTGTTGTCACACACTTTTTATTCCTTAACACTTTTCACAGCATGTAAGTATTTAAAATGCTTAAAGGTGTCTGCAATAAGAATGACGAAAAAAAAACAATAGTAAAAATAACAGATTCAACTACAACAAAAACATACAACAACGATGAAAGTAAAGTGTGTTTTACACGTGAATGTTATTAAGCGTTAAGATTATTGCGAATGACAGTTACATTTGACACACATTTTGTCGCAACATAACACATCACTACCGCGTTGTCGCACAAAAAACTTTTCTTTAAAAAATGGTGGAAGCAAACCTCATAAATGTTATCGGCACCAAAGAAATAAAATTGCTTCATAGAAAACATTAACACAATGACAAAGTAGATGCAAGACAATAATTAATTTTTAATATAAAGACAAGTTAATTGCTAAAGATACAATTACTTCGAGAGTGGTATTATCATTGCATTAAAATTTCTCTTTTGTCGGATATTATAAATAATAAAGGATTTAATAGAATAAATTTGTTATTTAAATATAAAACTCAATATTGAACCGAAGTGGCTGAAAGTTACTTGTGCTTGAAGTCCTTCGGAGGCAGAAAGTTCAAAGAGAAGCAATTTAGCAAGACAATTTTTAAAATCATATTTCTTTTTAACATACAAAAATAAATTTCAATGTTTATTGCAAATAATTTATAGATTTTTGAAGTAAATATTTAATATTTTACAACAGCTGAAATAGAAAAAAAAATGACTATAGATTTATCAAAACGTTTTCCAAATATCATTCATTCATCTATTCATACTTTTGGGAGTTTGTTCTATGCATATCAAATGAAACAGTGTTGAAACACGTGATGACGACATTTATACAAAACACTCAAAAAGAAGAAAACGTGCAAAACCAAAATTGAAAATAGTATTTTGTATGCAAAACATTCATGTGAGTAGAGAGATATTTTATACAAAAAAATTCACAAAATGGATATAAAATGATTTTCAAAGGATACTTCCACAAATAAAGAGTTGGTTACCCAAAAAGAAAAAAAGAAGAATAAACCAAAAATTGATTTTTACTCTTGAAAAAAAACATCCTTTTGTAATAATTCGTTCAATTTAAACAAAATGATTTTATCAAAATTTAAGAAAAATAAATATTGTGTTTCCGAATATCCAGCAAAATACATTATTTCATAACAGAGCAAACTTTACATGGTGTAACTTTTGCAATGCAGAGCAAAAACCATTCCGTAATATTTCAAGTTATTTATTGCATTTCAATAGACAAATTTTTTTTGTAAGGAAATGCAAATGGTTTGAAAAATAGCTTGCGGTTTCCATAAATATGAAACAAGCCTTTTTCGCATTTATAAAGAATTCAATTATTTAACCATCAACAAATAAATCTTATAAATTAGTTGACCTAAATACAAATTACAAAATACGCACATACGCACGTGCATACTCGCAGTACAATAAATTAATACAAAACCGCAAAAGGCAATTTTATGTTTAATAATGAATACATTGGCATAAAATATTTCTCTTGTGTAAGTGAACTGTAACACTTCCCTGTGCACGCATTTAGAAATTCATATTTCATATTTCGAACAGAATATTTTTTAAATTTTTATACTTTCAACCCACAATTGATTAGAAAAACATTGCCACAATACAATATTAATTTACTTTATTTGCTTCTGTACATAAAGATTTTCGTACCAGGGTAGTAAGACATTCACTCGTTTAACCGTTATTCATTTCATTTAAAATTCATAATTTTCGATTACCTGAGTAACTGAGTTGACTGAAATTTAAAATTTTTTTTTGCCAAAAATTTTTTATACCTGTGTTAACAGGGAGCAGTTGCGAGAGCATTAATTAAGAAACGCATGATGTTTTTCCATAAGGAATTTTTATCGTCAAAGGTAATTATGAAACTCTAACTTTATCTGAACAAGTGTGTGGAATGGTATTTCGATTCGGTAAAAAAAAAACCTTTAAAATTTTTGTGCAATTCAAAAATATTTTCTTCCGATTCAAAAGACATAGTAACCCCCATGGTTTTTCTATTCATTAAAATATGATTTCACAGCAAGATTCCAGCAAGTAGAATACGTTAGCATAGCATAACACTGCCAGAAATAGGAAATATTTCATTCTCGTAAGCCTTGCAAAAATTTTACAATAAAATTTCATTTTATATTGCTTTTCTTGCAGAATCCATTTCAAAAATTTTTAACATTGAGGTATAATAAAGGACTAAGAAACAACAACAAACTTTAAATTTTTTTGGACAGTAGTCGTAGAATAGCATTTTCAAACGTAAATACACATCCATGTACAGTCACTCAGTTACGAAGTTGAATGTTTGTGTGCAAAGTTCAACAGCAATCAATACTTTGTTTTCTATTGTTCATCCATATATGAGGTCTGTTACATTACAAATTATACCCATATACATCTCTACAACAAACATGCTTGAACATGATAGAGAAACATTCACATTTAAAGCAAATTATTAGATTTTTTTACTGCAAAATGTACGGTTGCAACTATTCTGCACATACATATAGTTTTCTCTAAAGAAAAATTCACCGCCGAAGAAATTATGAATACTTTTGTGTAGAATTATCAGCGCTGGATGCTTAACATTATTCGCCAAAGCAAATCAACATCCCATAGAACCCACAGCAAAATAACAATGGCTGTTAGTTCTCTGCGACTGAAAAATAAATAAATTACACAAATAAGGAAATGGAAAAAACACAAAGGCTAATAGGCTTCGTTAGCGCAGTACCTTGTTTTGAGGGGAAGGGGGCGAAAACTCATTTAACATTTCGTTTATGAAGGAAATGAATTTGTAACTCTATAATCACTATTATCGCATCATCCAGTAGAGTTAATCATAATCAATGATGATTTGTTCTTAATAAATTCCGTATTTTATTTACACATTATTATTTTCATAATCATTAAAACGTAAGAAGATATTTAACTTCATTGCCTTCACTTAAGCTCCTACTGTAAGTAAATAACCAACAATAACAACAACAGCAACAACAGCAACAATGAGTACAACGGCAATAGAATAAAGCAGTAATGATTTCCTTCTTTCCACAAAGGCCAAAATCTAAATTTTGTCCAAAAATGTGCCTGAGTTTCAATATTGGGAAAAAGAGAAAGAGGCGTGTACGGTTAGCATTGTATCCTTGAACGGGTTATTTGCTGTGTGCTTTTATATTATTGTGCTTATGGCTTTTTAACTCGCCATACGTAAGCTTTCTATGGTTTATTAGATTTAACGCATTCACGCATTAATCCTTTACATTGAGACTTAAGTGCAAAATTGTTGAATGTTTATACTTTTGTTTTTGCTGGTGGGAAAATTAATTATTATTTACACAAGAATATCTATATAGAAATAATGAGAGCGAAAGCACCGACTACATCGTTTTGAAGATTTTTTTTTATTTTTATGTTCATTTCAGAAAAAAGTGAAAATTTTTGCAGCAATCACTGTTACAAACAAATTATTCTCTTTCAACATAAATCTAATGCGATGCCATCTGATACTTTGTATTCATTAATATTAATAATTAACATGTAAAATTATAAAATAACAATGAAATTTAATAACATGAAAGCCTCATTTCAAGTGGAACAAATTGCGCTGTAAATTATTAAATAGAATTAAATGTTAAAAAATAACAATTTTGTTAACAAATTAAAATTCAATTTAACACAAACTACAAAGGAAAAAAATAGTGCAAATATGCAGCATGTGTATGTCATACGAGTTGGCATGTGTGTACGCAACGACAAACAAGACAAAAAATATTCCAAAAAGAACCACACATTTAATATGCTTTAATAATCATGGTTTACACTAACGGCAATAAAGTAGAGCGAATTAAAATGAAAATAACTTTAAACAATTGAATACAATTGAAATAATCCAAAACTTGCACAAACAATACACAACGACAACAACGTAATTAAATAAAAATTGCATAAATATTTTATGCCAGAGTTACAAAAACAAATTAACTCAATAAAACTGGAGAAGAAAAAAAATACACAAAGCAACTGTTCTATATAAACGCGAAAGCGAGAGCGAAATATGTACGAAATATAGTAAAAGAGAGCCATAATAATTGTGTATTTTTTATGATGCTGTTCAAAAATGATTGATTGAGTTTTTATTTCGAAATACAAATTTTATTCAAAATAATTATTTTCCCATACACACGCATGCCAACAATTTATTGTTGTTGTTGTTGTTATAACGAATGTTTTTTTAAAGGCATTTTTTTTATAAGTTTTACTTTGTCCTGCTGCCAATGTGCGGTTTAACTATGTGCGATAAAAGATGAATTCTTTGCTCTGACATGGTTAAGTTAATCAAATTATGTGGAATTTAAAAACGATTACAACTGCATTAATTTGTTTTAATGAAATCACAGAAATAATATAAATACTAGTATGTAATTAGAAACTAAGTGCGAGTTTGATTGAATATTGCTCAAGTCAACAAATACTGAGATTCTTGTTAATTCAAATTTTTCCTCATAAAAGTGTTCTACGAGTGTGGTACAATAACTATTTCGTATTGGAAAATAATGCTATTGCACGTATGCAACACCGATTGGGATTTTCTTTCGTTACATAAAATTTCCTTGTAAGTAGGCATCTTCAATTGAAAAATAGTTTCATTACAAATTGCTAATCATAAAAAGTTCAACAAATGAAAAAAATTACACAATTGATATAAATAATAAACAATTAATATTTATTGAACATTTACACTTCATATTTACATTTATGCAACGACATATGCTACATTATTATGACTAAAATAGCTGCCAAAAGCAATTGACGATTAACAATTGTAATAATCCCGATCAAAGGAAAGTACGCATACAGTAGGCTCCCCTGAATGTAGCTGGTCTGCACAGTGAAACCTTTTCCTTGTGATATAAGGAAATGAAAGCTTGATATATCAAGTTATAGGAAACATACAAATCTTGGAATATAAATGCAGGAGAGGAAATATGAAAAACCAGAGGAAATATTAAGCGTGCACAAACATTTTTTGATAACACAAAAATAGCATGTGTAAAATTAAATATCTTTAATAATT
This sequence comes from Dexiosoma caninum, assembly GCA_963924685.1. NCBI lineage: Eukaryota > Metazoa > Arthropoda > Insecta > Diptera > Tachinidae > Dexiosoma > Dexiosoma caninum. The sequence goes on along the minus strand of OZ004727.1, from coordinate 279,189 downwards.
TTGATAAGACGGTTTCAAAATACCGATCAATAAATAATGATGAAAATGTTATTCAAAAGATTTAATGGGGGGTCGACGCCCTAATTTGCGCCATACTCATCCTCATACAAGCATTCTCGTACATGCTTACGTATATATGTTGATATTTTCAATGAAATTGCACTTGTATTGTATGAACATATAATTGTTTCCATGAACATTCACTACTAGATTCCTTTATCCTTGTTGCTTTGTTTTATTATCTTTAAAATGTTCACCACATGCACGTAATAGCGCGTGTAATGATGATTACAGTCACACCAGCTTTTTTTCAAATCCACTGTTGATTTTTGTTTTTCTGCAATGATTACAAACCATCACCAGAACAAAAAATTTCTATGTGTAACAATTTGTGTACATTTGCAGATATACTTTCCTTTTTTGTTTATGCAATTTAATTTTTTTTTCTAATTCATCTGAGTCATTAAATTTATTTCGGCTTGTCCTTAACTAAAACTCTAGAATAGAATATAACGGGTATGGAAAATATGCACCTTAAAGAATTAATTAAAAACTATTTCAATTATTAAAAGTTTAAACAATTTGGGAATGTAAATAAGAATCATATTGGTTTTCTAAGCGTTAGAAATGGGATTCTTGTTTTTCTCAAGGTTGTTCCTTTTAATTATTTTTATATCGTTGTATCTATTTGCTACTTTCGTCACAATTACGGTTTCGTTCTTTTTTAAGGTTTAAGGTTCGTTCCTTGTTCATTTTTTAACAAAAATTTCTGTAAATAATTTGCTTTTTTGTCATTATCGCTTTGCAAAATATTTTTACAACATTAGTTAGTCTTTGGCTTCATTAATTTTAACTGAAAATAAATTATATTCTTTTTATAAGTTTCTTACTGCCAGTCGTCCGGAAAACTTCTTTAGTTGCGACTTTCTTTGGATCTCTCTTTTACATTTACTTTTACATTTGAGATACAAGTATCGTGACACTATTATGTCGTTTATTTTTTTTTTTAATTACGAAGAAGTGCATTTCCTTTTCAACGTTTGGTTTATACTTTTGTTGGCACAAAAAAAAAACAAAAATGGAAAACAAAGCAAAATATAACAAAAAAAATTTTAGCTGGAAAATTTCAGAATAGCATTAATAGACAATAAAAGTAATATATATGTATATGTGTATGCATGATTCTATATTAAATACATAAGCAAAATAATAACAACTGTTTTAATTAACTTTGGCAAATTGTGAAATATAATTGAGATAAGTTTGTATAGAAGAAAAGTGAAGATAGTCAGGAAAAAGCTGTTCCAGAGCTAAATTCAGAGAAAGATTAGTTTTGATTAAAAATTTTGATCAACAAATTGATGAAAAGCGTGCACGAAATATACAAAAATAAACTAATATTCTTTAGCTATTCAAAAATAATTTATTAATTTTTGAGCCATTATAAGAATCACTTAGACATGTAAAATATTATAAATCTCTAAAATACCAGAATACTCTGACAGAATAGCCTGCATTATGCCAGGATATCAGATTTAATATTATGGATTCGATTCCTTTCTATTCCTACTCTTATTGCTCGCATTACAATTTAATTTATTTGTTACAATATAATTTGCGAATTGTGTTGCAATATAATTTGTTTAATACTCGTAATTATAACTAAATAATTCATTAAAAAAATCATTATATCAATCTACTTAAAACAGGGTAGCATCCGTTTACAATTTCCTGTTTCATTTCCTATTAATTGTTTGCCTTATTATTCACTTGAAATAATAACACATGCATACATACATGCATACACACAATGATGAAGTATAATATTAATTTTAGTAGTTGGCGTTGCGAAGTGAACAATAACGCTTACGAATTTATAGTTAGACTAATTACATAATTTTTTAAGGAGACATTTTATCTGGTTCTATTAATTAGTAAAATCATCATAACTCCTCCCCAGAAGTCTATAGAGCATGAGCAAATGATAGTTGCTTTTTACTGTGTTTCTATCAATATAATTTAATTAATTCTGTATTTGCTTTTAGAATTCTTCTTTAATAATCGGTTCATATTCGGATTCACATTAAGTTTTCTTATTTTGTTTCAATTTGGTATTGTTGGTTCTTCGTAATTTAATTTCATTTAATCAGATTTTTCTTGATTTATTTATCTTTTTTTGTTACGTCTGTTTACCTTTCAGTTGCAAAGTTTGTCAGTCAACAGTTTTATTGAAAAGTTTGCATTTTATCAATTAATTACAAATTCCACGCAGCGAATGAATCCTACTCAAGACTTAACACATACTTTCTCTGTCTGCCTGTAGGTGTCTGTCTTGTGAATTTCGTTGCATTTCCATGATGATAGTTTCAAGGTGCAACATTTAAATGTCGCTTTGTTTGCATTGAACTCAAACAAACTGTGGCTTAAAGCTAAATGCAATCAATTTAGCGCGACACTCAACTATATTTGAAGAAGAAAGATATCTTCTTATTTTAAACAAGTGAGTGAACACATCTGTGCTTTAAATATACGTGTCAGTTTATAATATTCTTATCGTTTAAGTGATTTTTAATCTCGCTTCGTCATACAACCCTTCTAGATGAATGCCTTTCAAATTAAAAGTAATTTAAGTTTAAGCAGTATGTATTTGAGTGGGTAGGCAATGGTTTAAAAAACATACATGATAAATGACTAAAATACATTTTTAATCTTACTTCACACAATTCACGCATTTAGTTTATTCTACCCTTCTCGATTTGCCATGTAATCGAGCTTTAATCGCGTGTGAAATGTTCGACCGTTTAAACCTTAAGTGCACAACCCACATAAACATATTATAATGTGCGTATAAATAGTTTAGGAGGAAATGCTTGGCAGGAGTATGAAAATAAATGACGTTGGGTCTTTCTCAAGTATTGCGGACATTTTAGGGTTACATTTTTCAATGAAGGCAATTAAATTTGGACTTTACATATGCATGTCATGTAAATTATACATTTTCTGTATGCAGTAGGCTTTTATGTTTTAACAACTCAAAACAGTTAATCCGTTATAAAATTAAACTCAAAAGGCATCATATTCCTCCTGATGCGAAACTACGATAATTCTCAAAAATAAGAACTTGTCACTGCACTCGGGTAGTGGCAGACTTAACCTTCTTTTATTATTACCCACAAAGTATTGCAATTACCAGTCAGAAGAGAACAAAAAAGGAACATCTACAGATGACAGTTTATTAGCCTCATTTATCATAAAAGACACAATCTTACACTGCAATGCTTCATATTTGTTTTCCTGCTTTCATTGCATCCTTTTTGGAAAATTCACTAAAACTATGAAGATTGAAGGACAAAATTATAATTTCGAAAACTCGCTAATGCATACTATGTCAGCTTTTATGATGACAACATGTGTGTTAAACGGAAGACTATTTTATCTTCAGGACCATGAAAACAGGTTTAAGGGCCAAATAGAAACATATGACTCTAATACGGAACGACTCTGTATAGTAAATCAAGCCCTGACGCTATATTTACATTAGAGTTAAACTTCCACTTTAGAGATTGAAATAAATATTAAATTTTACATGAAGTTGAAAGAGTGTTTCCAATTAAACTTCAACATCTGCCTCTCTAATCATACTTCCTTGCCATTCGTTTGTTAGGTTTTTTCGTTGTTCTCTATTATTTTAATTAGTTGTCATTACACGAAGTAACAACACAAACGTCATGGATAACAACTCATTAGCAATTAGTTTTCCTCCTTGTTTTCGTTATTGCCTTCGTTGTTGTATTTAACGAAATAAATTCATGTATGGTTTTAACTGTTATTATTTTAATTTCTTTTATTTCTGTCTGCATTTGTGCTCTTCTTTAATGTCTGTTTTTATATTCAGTAACACGCCTATTATATATATTGTCTTTAATGTCGTGCACTCTACAGTGAGTAGACTTAAATAGTTGAAAGATAATATTGGTTGAGCTATTCGTGAAATAAAAAGAAATTTCATTTTCTACAAAATTTGTAGAAAAACTTAAAATTAAAGGCACCACTCGTCATTTATTCATTTAATCTCTACTCCTTTTTTGTAACTTCACATCATAAGATATAATACGAGGGCATGAGAACCAAGAATACCGCATTTTATTTTGGAAGCAACAGTGTAAACGGGAGTTATTATTACATTGGTCTGCCCATCCAAATACAAATGTATTATAATTTTTCTTACATTGCAGAGTGAATTGGAGACATTAAGTGAGGGTGTTGGAATACATAGTGGTATGTATGTATGTAGACAAAAAAAAACCACATTTATTATTTGGGCAAATTGCAGTTTTATTAACCTTCTAAAAAAAATGTATTTTCAAAACAACTTCCAAGCACTTTCCACAAATATATCCAGCAGAGAAAGAGTGAATGCGTTCATTAAAAAAAAATGTATTTTCAAAACAACTTCCAAGCACTTTCCACAAATATATCCAGCAGAGAAAGAGTGAATGCGTTCATTATGAATTCGTATTTTGCTGATTTCTTAGGCACTTGTTTATTCGAATTCATTTTTAATGCCATCTCAAATGTTAACAAGTATATCACTTTTGAACTCATGGAAACCTCATTGAACTCTGCCGATTAATTCATAGGCACATCTGGGCAGTTGTAATTTCATTTTTGTACTTTGCATTGTATTAAAGAAGAGCTATTTTATTAAATGCGAACACATGCCAAAACGTAACCAACTCATAGAATGTTCATGGGTTATAAGCACTCATTTAAACATGCTCCCTAATGACACCCTTATGTTAAAATCGTGCTTCAATAGGGACCATGCATTAAGTATCTTTAATCCAAGTGTTTTTTGCTGGGTACTTTTCGTTTTTGTATTATTTCATTACTTTGAAACTGCAAAATTATTATTGTACGTTCTGAATTATCATTTCATTATCTTCAGCAACTGGTTTTGTATGTATGTACTATATGCATATTGTAGACTAAAATAGTTATAATATAGAAAAGTTCAGCTTCAGTTTCAGCTTGGAAACAAACAATAAAAAATGTTTGAAAATTTTTTTCTTTGATTTCAAAAACACAGTTTAATCGATTTGTAAGTGAAATACTTGACTGTTATGCGGGAATGATAACCAGACAAAGTTAAAATAAAGAACTTGTAAGAATTTTTGATCACTAAAGTTCCTTTGCATTTCGAATAGAAAAATTATCGTGTATGACCTTCTCTTCAGAAAAGTACGTTTCTAGTCTTTTTAAATTTAATTCCAACATTCATCTCAAAAACATCTATACATAAAATCTGCATACAAAGACAACTTCTACTAATTTACAAGTTTAAATAAAAATATTATTCTTGTATATCTTATCTAAATAAAAGTGAAAAAGTAATACGAGTGTGCACAAAACAGAAATAAATACACATAGTTTCCCTGAAAACTTAAAAACCAATTAAAAACACATTTATCTTCACTTACAGTCTACTTCTATATTAAAAACAAACCCACACTCACTCACACACATACCCATATGCCCGTATAACAGCATTCGTAGAGACACACATTGATCTATGTACGTTTGCATGCATACAAAATTCTATATTGAATATGTGTGCACTAAAGTAATCTTATGTTTATAAACTTATCAACACTTATGCCACAAACTTGTGCAAATATTTTATGTATCACACACTAGTCCACCACTGGACAATGGCAGAAAGTAGGGAAAGGTACTCCTCACAACCGAAAAACTGAAATCTTTGAGCTTTTCTGCAAACAATATGTTTAGTTTTAAGTTTAAATTTTCCAAAATTATTTCATTTCATTTTATTTTATTGCACTTTATTTTTTATTATAAAACAACAAATAGTATGCGGAGCAATCGAGGGAATTTAAATTATAAATTATAAAAAGTGTTGGCAATTTTTGCTGCAAAACAAGTGTTACCATTAAATAAGAACTCTAAAATGCGGGCATGTTTTCCGGAGATTTTAACAGAATTTGATTAGAAATAGATTGTTATTTTTCACGCAAATCTTCAAGACTCATTTTGATTTAAAATCGTGGAGAATAAACGTAATTGAGCGGAAATTCTTCTACGTTACATTCAACGTGTCCTTCTATCCGCAAACAAAAAAGTCATGCTTCAACAGTCGTGTGATAAACTTCCTCAATATTCCTCTAAATCAACTGTTAATATATATGCGGAATATATACAATGTATCTCCGCTAATTAGTAGAAACATCATGTTTGAATATATCCAAAATGCGATGAAATACTATGCTGCGATTGTAAAGCGTATTAAATGAAGGACAATTTATAAAATGTTCTTACTTCTTTTACAATTTCATCAAATGTGGTATTTTAAAGAAAATCGGTTCAAAATCACGAAGGAAGCATCACTGATGGTTACTTCAGGAAATGTTTATCGATGTTTCCTGTTTTTGGTTAAATGAAAAAATTTTATTGTATTGCAAAAGTTAGTGTGTTTATTATACAGTGTGAAGTGTTCTAAGCCTTCGCCAGACATAAAAAAATACGTTTCGGTTAAACGAAAAAGAGGAAAAAACAATTCTGTGGCAACTTTGCAACCAATTGCATGCACACACATATACAAATGTACTATTTAATAATGCAAATAATTCATATTGCTCATTCTCAACCATTCCCATTCACCAACATATTTTCCACAAAAACATTTATATCTGTGAATTGCTTGTTTGTTTTCTGATGAACGTAAGTGTTTGCATTTGTTTCTGTAGTGCCACTTGACCAAAACTGACCAAACATAGAGAACACCAGAGATTTAACACCTATGGGCAACACAAATATACACAAATATATACATTAAATTACTACCCAACATGGATCTATCCCACTCCACTCTGTATTCAACTGTTCATATAATATAATAGGACAGACTTCCCTTGTTCTTTTGTTATTTTATTATTTTGTTCCAAAAGCAATTGCTTGAATGGGTTTTTGGCTACAACCACAGCGGTAATCATTGTCGGTATAGTATGGTTTATATTTTAAGGTAAGCAATAAATCAGAGTGGTTTAAATAAACTGTATTTAAATTTATGTGGATAATATAAATTAATTAAATATTTTATTGACAAAAAAATGTTCATCAATTGTATATAAAAAAGAAAATTTCCAACTAAACCTAATTTAGGCGACCAAGAAAAAAAACATAATTTCAGCAACAAAACGAGCGAAATATACGTTCATTTTTATTTCAGTCACGATTTGAGAACTCGGTTATAAAGTAGCTACCCTAAAAAAATTAAAAGATTAATATATTTCTTAAAGACCTTAATTAAACTAAAAACCCTATTGAACTTGAAATAAAAATATGGGAATCGGCTGATCTCGCAGTTCATTTTTGAAACTTGTCGCTTTAAGTTTAAGTCAAATGCGTATCGAAAATTGTTTTGACAAGAAATTACGGATTAATTAATAAACACTTCTCTCCCAAACATTATTTCTAATTGCTATTAAATTATTAAATGATTAAAATCGATTTCACAAGAACTTTTGAAGTTATTAGAAAAAAATTATGTTTTCGAAATTTGATGCTTTTTGGCGTCTGAGAGCTGATTAGATTTAAAACTTGTTCGGCTTAGTATTTTAAATTATATTTGGAAAATCATCCTTCGCAAATTTTTTCATCGAATGCTGCAAATTTAGTTCCGATCCCTTAACCCGTACGTAGAGTATGAGAAATCATCTCAAAAACAATTAGAATCGACTCCAAGGACCTCAAAATGTAGACATATGATGAAAACGCGATTTTCGAAAATTGGGTTAAAATCAGTAACTTCGCTGCAGGGAGTGGCAATAGTAAAACAGCATTGATTTGCTGTCACTGCATATAGTCACCAGTATAGACAGTTAAAATGTGTTTGTCATTGCAAATCTACTGCTGACGTTAGTTACATTTAGTCAATAATGGTAGTAGATAGTTCTTGGAACCACATGGGAAACTGAGACTCATTAGTACATTTTAGTAATTTTAGTCAACACCTACGTTTACTAGGTTTCCACTCTAGTAAAACTTGATGCAGGATAAAGCTATTAATTATATTTTTTATGAAGAATTTCATTTGGCGTAGGTCCTGCCGATGCATCTATTTTCAACTCAAGAAAATGAGACAATAAAAAATTGTTATGCAGCAAAGTAAAAAAAGTGCAGCCGATTCGTTGATAATGTCATCAAAATGTCGACAAAACTGATGACTTGAAGACACTTAGTCACAAGGTTCCTACGGGTAATAAGGACGTTAGAAATGAATTCCTTCTCCACAAATTAAAATAAAAAGATTAAACTTTCGTCAAACTTGAGTTTTGTAAATCTATAACCGTTGCTCTTTCTACTTCATGATAATTTCTTGCTAATAGCGTATTCTAGGAGCACGTGTAATAATATGCGTGATACACGCGACGTACATATGTTTTGTAACAACAACTCTAAACATACATAAGTATGAATGTATGTATCGCATATATACATGTACATACGAGTATGTGTGATAATACAGTACATCGCAGTTACAAATTATGTAAATATCTTGTCCAAATCAACGTATAAAATATTATTCATTCCGATTTTAATTTAGAATTTATTTTCTAATTGCACATGTTGTCTGATTAATAATTATTTTTTGCAATGAAAGTCTGCACTTTCAAGTTTTTATTTTGCATAACTCATTTTTACGGAATTCTTGTTATTCTTTTGTTACTGCTGCTATTTCAATGATATTTTTTTCAGTCAAAGTAGTGACAGCTGCCAGACAGTGTAATTTATTGTGAAAATGTTTCTCAAAGACTTCAGTGAAACACATGTCATGGATAGATAAAATGAAATATAAAACTTAAATAAAAGCTGTAAATAAAGATAAACTTTAAGTAAAGTTAATAGACTTTAGATCATTCAATTCAAATATTTTAAATACAGACAAAAAAACTAATAAATTTATAAAAATTGTTTATGCTCTTATAATTGTTATTCTTTAGTTAATAACAAGTTAAATGGCTCACCCCAAAACTATGTAAATAAATGAAGCCTAATTTTTCTTTTGGTTACTTACAGGCTTTTTTTGTTTTTTGCGAACTCGGAATTCTCTTGAGACTCATTATTGGTGTGCATTAAGTTGTTATGTTCACTCTAGCATAACCATAACCATTAGAATTTGTATAGATAAAAATTTTATGTACATACACAAAACCACACACAAACAAGACCAATTATGTACGTATGTATGTACATACAGACATATCTATGTATACAAATTTAAGCTAACTGATAAACATAAATACACAAACACTATACGGCATAGCATATGTTAGTATGTACAAACATGCACTGCACAGCTGTAGTAGTAGTATCAGTAGTTGTAGTAGTTCTTAAAGTTTAATTTATTACAAGAAACTGTATTAGTGTTAATATTTTTATACCCGTATGTGATATTTTTATTTACAGAAAACACACTGGTTTTCCACTTTAATGCGTAGTGGGCATTAAATGAATGAGTTTGTACGTTGTATGTTAGGAATTGTATTTCTGTGCACATGTATTTGTAATCGGGTATTGAAGATTTCCTTACAGTTGGCTTCCAAAAGAATTAATATTTATATGTATTTACATCTTGTATGTGTGTGCAATAAAACTAAGAGATTAATTAGCGGTGCGCCGCTAAATACTTCATGGCTTACAGGTAAATTACACATCATTTCTCGAAAGAAATTTATATAAAAAACTTTGCAAGAATGTCAAACAGTCAAAAAATGTACAGTATACGAAATATTTATAAACCAAATTTTATTTGTTGAAGCTTAGCAACATAAAATTCTTATTTGTGCAATGAAACTTAAGATGACATTGGGAGAAGTGCAGCTTTAATTTTTACTTTTCTCAACAATTATTTAAACTGTCGTATAAATTAGTCTAATGTTGCCCATGATATTTTCATAATATCTTCAGACATTGTCAAACGAAAAAGTCTTAAACTGCAGAAAAAGAAAAAAACAAATAATCATAAATAATGTGATCAGATATTTAATTGATAATTTTCTTTTAGTTCTATTAATTTCTTTTAACTTTTTGGAATGGTATAAATACTAACGTAGTATTAAACATTTGATAATGTACTGCAAAGTTCTGTAATACGGCGACTACTGTTTTAAATACAAAATTTCTTCAAAGTATTGAATATATAAAGTACATTAAATCTTAAGTACTGTTTAACTTGAAGCACAGACATTAATCCCTTTTAAGAGGATTTCACATTGTACGAGTAGTTGTAATTTATTGACATTCATAAATGCGCCACAATATGGCTTCATGAAACGCTACCATCCATTTTATAACACACTTGCCAACGTGCAACACAATTCAGACCGAAAATACTTTATTATGTGCATACTGACTGGAAGGGTATAGCAAAGCACTCCTTCATGTGCGAAGGGCAACACAGTTCTTTAGCATTATTATCGTATCTGGCTGAGTTGCATGCAGGAATCATATATTTCATTTGTTTTTATCCAATAATTTTTATTTACCGTTATGGGAAGGAGAGAAATGAGAACAACAGCTCTGCAGAAAATAATTAACTGCAGCTGCGTTTTTGAGAAATTGTTTGATAATTTTGCATTCTCTGTTTTTAATTTTAAGAAGACTTGAAAAGGCTTGACACTTGTAAAGTGTCTTCTGTATGGAACACCTTTACGAAATTAATGCTGAGTAATCAGCCTTGAAAATAAATCGCTGATTATAAACTCCTTTCAGCAGCATGTTAACACCACTTCTCTGCCGCCACTTAACTTCACCCGTTGCTGCACATTTGTGAATATCACATTTTACCACTGAAACTGAAAGTTATGCCAGCATTATATATGTATTGATTGATTGATTGATTGCAATATATGTGTGTGTATATGGGAAAGCTACCTTACACCGATCACAATTTTTGCAATTACTTTCATAAATGGTATTGGAATAATTATTTCGATCCGTTTACTTAACATTTCGCCATTAAAAAATAAAACATTTTGTTTTGCTCTTACAAAATGGGTGTAATAAATGTTTTACGCCAATAAACAAATACTGCAAAAAGGAAAACCATCTGACAATCTCTAAAACAAATTTTCCATATCATTAAACATTAAATTTTGAATTCAAACCTTTTGCGTTTATTTCATAATGGCAAGAAATTGCAATTTTTTCTTGAAATAGTTTTTTCTTCATATTAATATCTTCTGTGATGTGAATTTGATTGTGCAGGTTTGAGTGTGTATGTGTTTGTGTGGAAAGAAGGCTAAATGTAGGAGTTTGTTTAAGTTAAGTGTTTTTGGCAATGAAATCACAGCACTTTTTGCTTTAAACAAAGTGTTTTAAAGAAATATAAAAGCTTTTGATTTTTTACTATCAGAGTCCTTTATTCATTGCTTTGTTGGCAGTTGTTCAAATTTGTACTTTGCATTCATAATAAGAATCTATTTGTCATTTCATAGAGCGCAAAGGAAAAACAATAATTTTTAACACGTTTAAGAAATCAGAAAAATACACGCACACACACACACACACAGAGAAAATTCTCTCAACTCATATTATAAAATTCATTAGCAAATGTTGTAATGTTCGTAGGAAAGGAAGAATTCCTGACCAACAGGATGTTGGTAATTTGTTTGTGTTTATGGCGGCCATAAAATTCAAATAGCACGTTTTATTTAGTTAATTTATGATTTATTTATTTTCTTTCTAATTAATATTTCGTGGTTTAAATACAGCTTTTAATTAATTCACTTCAGCTATAATTGTCACGTTCCTGAAGATAATTTTAAATTAAATTTTTAATAAATAATTTATCTACATCAGCATACCAATCATCTCTGTGCGATAAAAAAAAATAATTGAAATTTAATTATTTTATAGACGACGTACAGCGAAGACGCAGTTGCTAAAAGGAAAAAAAGTCAATTTGTTATTTAAAAAACATCGAAATATAAAGGGTTTGTTCAAAATAACGCCAATGGCGATACAGTATGGCAAAGTGCTGCAGCCAAATTTGGAAAAATATTTGAAAACATGAATGGACGATGCATAAAAATCCATGAATTTCATTTCAAAAGCAATACGTACTGATGACAGTTGCTGAGCACGCTCTATTAATTTTGAAGTTTGAACGATAACACAGCAGCAGTGAGAAAATTATGCTTCAAACGTACTGCTAAGGGAAATCTTTGGATCTTTGCCTGTATGTAATTCAATACTGGCGTTTGACTTGTAATCTTAAATCAAACAGAACGTGACTTAAGAAACCTTCTAATACCGTGCTAATCTGAGTTTTTATTTTTTTTTAATTTTAATTTCTTTACTTTAGGGGGAAGAAGAAGCTTGCAAAGAAACTAAAGATTCCTTCCTAAAAGTAAAAAATTGTCACATAAATTCAATTTAAAAATTAACCATACATTTGTATTCTCGTAATTGTTTATTTTTATGCCACGCATAACCTCAAAGAATTCTAATTACATCAACTAATCAAACATTATCTCAATTTTGCAATCTTATTTTTCCCTTCATTTTCTATTTTTTTTTTTTCTTTTTAAACGACAGTTTGAATGTGTGTGAACGAGATATTCTCAACTTTTGTTATTTAATGTGATTATGACTTAATCATACTTTCGTACTTATTAACCTTCAGTCATATTGTGTTATGAATTAAATTCATGTTATTTGCTACTTAAAAAACATGATTGCATTTCTATTGTCAACAGTACAGCATTTTTGTTAGTGATATTCCTACACAGGATATCTGTGCCCTTGCCAGAGCAGCTGCTGTCAATTTACAACATGTTTGCCTACGTTAGTGTATGACGAAAGACTCATTTTTTATATTCTGCCTTTTATGTACATATTTTTCTTATTGTACAATAGAAGAAGTATGCTTAAGTGTATTTTAAATACTTCTGCCGCCGCTTGTTGCAACAACAACATCAAAATGAACGAATAAGAAAAAGATGCTCTTATGTGCTAAATGTGTATAAACTCTTTAATATGAAATGCGAAATGGCTAGAGGATTCAGGATCTTTTTCATCACTTTTTCCTTTTCTTCCCCTTCATTCTTTTCACATCCAAACAAGATGAAGACTCTTATAATACAATAATAACAATAACACACACTCAAGTGAAATTTAGAAAGTAAAAAGAAATGAAATTAAAAAAGGAATAATTTTAAATATACAAGTACTACAATAGAATTAAAAATTCCAATTGAAAAACAAAGAACAAAACGTAGATATGAAGAAAATAAGAATTGAAAAATTCTTGGAAAATAGTTAAATAAAAATTCGGAAAAAGATGAAATATAAATGCTGAAAAATATAGAAAAACTTTGAATAAAAAGTTATAAAAAACACACATACTTACATACATACATTTATGTAATAAATTTGGTGTTATATAAAGTTGTATCTGAATATTTTTACGAATAAAAATAAAACATTTATATTTCAGCATTATATTTGTTCAACATGCATACCAAACAACAATTTTGCCGCACAATTTCATTCAATATGCAAATTTTCTGTAAAATTCATCTAAACAAACATTTACGGTCTGTCTGACATCTAAACTATTGCATCAGTTGCGTTCTGTTACACGCTTCAGTTATTAACAAAATGTAACATTTTATTTTAAATAATCTTGTCGATGGTTTTATTTTAACGAACAATATTTTTTAAGATTTTTAAATAGTAACAATAACATGATTATCGCTATAAATGTAAATAATGTCTATTCGAAATAATTATTTCTCATATATATAGTACATATGCTTTGGATTTCTGCTGCAGCGCGATATCAATATGATTTTATTAAAATTAGCTAATTTTTTTGAGCTATGTAAAGCTGCAGACGCGGTTTCCATAATACAGTATGTACGATAGGAAAATATATGGCAGGAAAAACATAATGCAATCATAGCCTTAATATTGTTCTCATACCAGCAATTCCTCTCTTAAGAAGTAAAATAATAATGGTGATAAAAATCTAATAGAACGGTGGTATAATTTGATTTCTTCTTAGATGTGACCAAGTTATTATTGACAGGATTAAATACGATTGTTTTACACTTGCCAAACATCAAAAATATAACAAACGATAAAAACATTAAGGAAATCAGCTGGCCATCTCTGTGTCCACTTAAAGAATTATACGATACTTAAAAAAGTAGAATTTTCCCAAAAAAAAAAGACATGAAAACAATAGTGAATTTATTGATTCTATTACAAATGAACTGCTTCAACTCAGCTGGAGAACGTATTATTTTAATACATGGGTATCATTGGTACGCATGTGTTCACATTTAACCAAACAACTCGGCATTGAAATGAGTGCTTAGAACCAGTGAATTCTGCATGACTTCGTTACGTTTGAGCATGCGATAATGCGTTTCTGTACCACATTCAAATATTTATTTAAATAATAATTACAACTGCGCAGTTGTTAAAATAAATTAATCGCCAGAGTTTAATGTGTTTTCCATGAGTTGAAAAGTGGTACTCTTGTAAACACTTAAAAATGCATTCAGATGAAGAAGTGCTTAAGAAATCATGAAAAAACTAATTCATAGTGAAGGCATTCACTTTTTTTGCTGGCTAGAAATGCTTGTATTCTAAGTTTCACATGGATTAGGAATGTGTTTACGGGCGGATGCGTGATGAATGTAACTTGGTTTATGTTACTCATACGCACAAATTTGTATTTTTAAAGAAGTTGTTTTTGTAATTCCATCTTTGCACACACCGGCCCGGGGATAAACCGAAAATTAAAAATTAATTTTAACGAAAAATTATTCGTTATTGGAACGTTACTGGTAGGGATTTCACTTTCACATAAACTTTTTTTTTTGGAGTGACACTCAGGTGATGACGCCTACACATACGATGCATTGTGCTGGAACAAGGATATTAGGTTATGGAGAGTAGGATAGAGGGAGTAGTTTTTATGGACATTCGATTTTGAATTTTTAGATAAATCAGTTTTGTATTTCTACTGTAAAACAAAAGTCCAATTAAGTGAACAAAAGTATTGTAATAAAATTTTAGTAGGATAATGTTACGTCTAATAACAATTGCCATGCGCATTTATTTCACCTATATTAATAAATCAAAGGAACATAATTGAAAATTGATTCTTAATTAATTTATTTGACAACACATATGCTCCCGCGTCATAAATTTTCATTTTATCCCTGTTAATTATTTTTCACTCAATTCAACACAGTACAATTCGAACAACAGTACACACAGAAAGACTCACTATTACTAACACACTATCAGTTTTTCAATGAAATTATCAATACAACAGCAAATTGAAAGTGATTAATGTGCATGGCAAAGCAACGAAACAAAAAAACTACTCAACTGATAAATTTTAGCATTCGATAAAGATTTCAAATTACAATTTTATCATTTCAATTTGACTACCATTCTATCTACGAGAACATCACTGAAGACATAATGCAAAAGACATGAAACAACAGCAGTTTTTTCTGAATTAATATTAAAACTTTAAAATGAAATATATTTCATCAACCTTAAAGTTGAATTCTTAAAGACACAAATTACAAAAAGACAACGATTTTATGTAATTGCGGAGATGGAAACATACATATACTTATTTCTAGTGTGTCTGTGGAGGAATTAAATACAATTTCATTCTGGCATTAATGACTGCAAATTGCTTGACGCATGCACATATGTATTTACATGTGTCTTATTCATGTCATACAGAAAATGATACAAAAATAAAAAGCTTGGCACAAATCCTTATTAATTGTTCAGGCATTTGGCAAGAACAATAACAAACACAAATACAAATACACATTTATTTAAGTCGTCTATTCTTAATTTTTTTTAGAAATCACTACATGACATTTCAAAGATAAAAAATAAAAGTTCAAGTGAAAAAACGTTTAAAATAGATTTGACGAACAAAAGTGAAAGTAAAGCAAAGAAAAAATATCATTGAATAGCAAAACAAATTTTTGTTTTTATCTTTTATTGGCTAAAATAAGAACAGCAAAAAGGTAGATTACTAAACCACATCTGAGAGTCTATTCTCCCTAAATTTCGTCTCAATGTTTGTGCATATGAAAACAAGTACTAAAGTGGATACTGAAAAATACATAAATACTCCTAAGTATTCAGTGGAAGCAAAAAAATATATATTTGGAATAGAACATTTGAAGGCCAAAAGCAAAAATATTGGGAAAAAGTGATTTATATTGTCATTAAAAACGTTACATTGACAAGGGAGAAAAGAAAAAAACGATTTATTAAAAGGAACAAAATATTTTGAAGAATATTCTGTTGTTCGCTTGATGTAACTCGCCTAGAAGATTTATGTGTGCAAATAAAAAGCTCCACCATACACAAATGATTTGGAAATAATTTTTGCAGCAGGGCAAATGTCAACAGGGTGATGGCAGCCATATTTCCAAACCAACACAATCAATTGAATACTTTATAGTAAAAATTTAAAGCATACCTTAGGAGAGACTTTTAATATCCTGCCGTTTTTTGTTTTTAATTCGTACCGGAATAGAGAAAGAAATGAAACCTTTAACGAATAATTTAGAATGTCAAATAGAACCTGTAACGCAAATACATAATCTTTTGATAGCTGCTATTAAAGGTCCATCAACACAATAAATTATTTAAATTTCGCAAATAGTAACTGAATTAAATTCTTGCTGTTCACTGAATTTTTTCAAACTTTTCTAAAACGCATACCCAAACCCATTTGTATATTTATATACACAAGTGCAATGTGTCTTTCGATACCATATTTCATATTTGTTTAAGATTACCGAAAATAACACCAGATAAATTTTAAGAAGTCAAACATGAAATAAATATTTCATAAAATATTTAAGTAATTCTTCTTGCAAATAAAATTTTTAAGGAAAGAAACGACATGAACTCAAATCTCACAGTCATTCATTCATTCTGCCTACAGAAATAATAGTTAAATATTATTTCATTTTTATTTAAATTATATTCAAATAGTTCAAGACAATTTAAATTACAGTTGTTAACTTTTATCATCAATAGTTTACATAAATTTTAAAATAATTCTATTTTTAGTTGTGTTTCATCATTTCATGTGGTTTTGATTACATCAATGTACATATTTACAAGTTTTTACTATTTACTCTGACTCCTACATAGCTTTTCGCTAAAAAAAAACAAACAAACAAGTTTTTACTTTTTTATGATTGTATATTACCGGTTGCTTGTTTTCCAATTTCCTAAGGAATTTTTTAATTTCCATTTGTTTTCAAATAAAAAAAGAAATTATTTCTTTGTTTCTGCACAACCACGTTTCATGAAAAAAAATAACGAAATAAAACTTAATGCCGTACAAAAAAATTTAAGTGAAAAAATGGAAAAAGTTTAGTCACTAAATAACATCACCGCTGATGTGTAAAAAAGTTTATGATGTGAAAATTTCGGTGATAAAATATATTCAACAACAAAAAAACGCTGAGAAAATCTTCCCGTGGAAAGAAATGGAAACAACTTTAAGGGAGAAGGCAAAAACAAATCTAAAACAATGAAAGAAAGAAACAGAAAAACAAGATTTAATAAAAATTCACTGTAAATTCGTATGTTGGAGAACGCAAAAAATTATTTCGCTGAGACTTATTTCCCCAACCGATGTGATTCTCACTCATTTCTTTCACTTTCTTGCGTACAGCATTTCGGAGCTTGTTTTTTTTATATAAAACTTTTCTATTTCGTTTATTTTACTTATAATTTAATGTCTTCCTTTCAAATTGCGTAACTTGCGAATTGTTAAATTTCCTTTTAATTTAAAATTTTCCATCGATGAATTTCATTTGAAAGTTATAAAATATTTATAATTTAATAAAAATCCAAAAAAAATATGAATTTTAATTGAAATAAAAAATATGTCCAATGTTGTTCAAATATTTTTTTATCTTGCTCAACCATAAGTAAATCCAAACTCAGCATATCTCATTTTAGGGACAGAAACATTTCTAATGTTCTACAGATTTGGAAGATATTGTACAAAAACCAATAGTTAATTTTAAATTTTCATTCATCATTTCTCAAAACGAATTATATTCCAGTTTTATATTTATAGAAATTTCTTTTATCACTATTAATAATTATGCTCAATGCAAAATGAAGTGCCTTCGTTGTAAAGCTTTACGGAAGTTTTGCAGAAAACGTAAGTAAATTATAGACTGTAAATCGAAAATCATATCGATTATCAAACAGCTTTGTAAGCGTGAGAAAATGTCATTATAGAAATCAATTTAATTTGCACATGCAATTAAATCAATTCCCAATTAGTCAATTGACAAATTGTTCACATTATTTATTTTGAATCTGACTGAGAAAAAAAATACTAACAAAATTGTGCAGATATATATATATATACATGACGTAAACTGCTATTTTATAGCACGTTCTATTGTCAGTTTTATTTTCGATAAATTCAATTAACTGGTTTTTCTTTTTTAGTAATTAATTAATTACAATACTTGTGTTTTTATATTTGATTGCAAAAACAATGTACATTGAAATTTATAGTTTTTCATTAATAAATAAATATTTATTTTATTTTAAAAGTGAAAAGTTTAATTGCAAATTTGTAAAAAAATAGACATGAAATGGCACGAATATAAAATCAATGGTGTCTTTTGAAATGAGTTGAAAGAAATAAAAAAAAATTTTTTAATGACACATTTTTCTACGAATGTTATAAAAAAAAATAGTTATTCAAAGATGCAAATTCAAGCAAAGGAGTATTTACAAAAGATCCTTTAAGAATATACATATATTCATTGTATACCCTTAATCAGACGTAACGAGTGAACAATATTGGGAAATTACTTGGGTGGCAACTCCAAGGTAATTAACTCAATTGTTGTACATTTTTAATATTCAGGATCAAATGAAAATTCAGTCAGACCTTTCGACTTCCAAAGTTCAAAAGTTGTTCAAAGTAAAAAAATTTTTAAGAACCATTATGAAATTTTAAGCAATTATTTATACCAACTGCTGTCTCCAGAATATCACAATATTTTATGTTGTCGCAGTTTTAAAATATTATTTTTCATTACGCTTTTTCACTTAATCTACAATCATCTCAATGAACAGAAGGTTAAATATCTTATCACCTGCGTTTAAACTCATGCAATATGCTTCCCTTTCCTTCATAAATACCAAACGGTTGGCGTGTAATGTCAATTCATTTAACATCTTATGACAAGTATTCATTTCAAAGATTCTCGCAATAAAACTGGTTAACGCCAACACACCCAGCATTTAAAAGGAACCGACATAGGCTTTGAAGGCCTTATTAAACAAACTCAAAGACTCCCTCAAATCAAAGTCCATAAATGCACCAAGATGTCGCACATAATGAATTTTAACATTTCAAAATTTTTTTACGTGTTTATGAAGAGGGGGGAAAGCAGGGAAAGCAAAAAAACCGATTTTGACTGAGTAGTCAGCGCATTGACTCTACCACCAGAAGATCCTCGGTTCAATACCCAAATACACATATAATCGTACATTGTTTGATCTTAATATATTCATGTTCTGCACTCATTTGAGAGAAATTGAAAAACGAAATATTAAAATAATAATCGTTCCAAAAGACAAAACGACGGGGCCTTCGAAAAGGCCAAAAGGACCGTTGGATAACGAAAATAACATGCATTCACATGTTTATGTATTAGTATGCACACACTTATGTATCGCTTGAAAGAAGCACTCATATGCGGAAAAACACAGATACATACATATCCATCCTGTCCGCAACTCCTATGAAATTGGTATGTATCTGTATGATGTATGAATCTTTAACTTTTTATATGAAAATAAATATAATTTTAAAACATTATCATCATCAACAATGGCAAAAAATTTCGTACGCATATTTATGTAAAAATTAAGATGGTCCAAATACCGCACATAAATTCCGAATTTGGGAATTTTAATAGCACAGCACTACCATGAGATAAGACTTGTCGTGAAATAGGCGATTTTCATTGTGTCGAATTTTACACAAATATGCATCACCTACATACATATCTACATACAAAACCAGAAGTTCTGGGTTCGAGCCCAGTTTCGGACTAAATCATAAAAACATTTCGCATTTTTTCTGATGTGCATTAACATTGCATATTATCGTAAATCGCTTTTTGGCCGAACGGCACGAATGTGGAATAGACTACCCGCAGAGGTATTTCCTGTCAGTTTTTGCTTGGGAAGATTTAAATCAAATGTCAATAAACACTACTCCCTCTATCCTCCTTCCCATAACCTAATTTCCTAGTTCCAGCACAATGCATCGCATGTGTAGGGGTCATCCCCTGAGTGCCGGTCCAAGACAAAAAAAATCGATGTGTAGCGCATGCATTTAGTGTTCACATAAGTGTCCTCTGAATGCATCTGCTACTGCATTTTCAGTTGTTATTTGACACTCTTTCTTGCATTTATATATTTTTGTTTATATTAAATGCAAGAAAGTCACATACTATTGAGTTTATATTTTTTTTTTGCTTATACGAATACTTTATGGAAATCAAATGAAAATGTGCGAAGGATTTTTATTTTCGCTGGCCATCCTAATGTGCAAATATGTAAGTGGTTTGTTGCAAATGTAGGTGTGTGTGGAATCTGTAGTTGTTTGTTTATTTACTTTTTTTGCGAATGAATATGAGTTGAGATCGCAACCAATTAAAAGACAAACATCGCAATTTAAACGTCATTCATTCTCAGCACAAGTAGAATAAGTCACACTCACTCATATCCATACGACCTTTGTTCTTCTTGTTTAACCCATTAAGGTGAAAGTCATTTCTTTATTTACTTATTTAGAATCCAAATACAAATTGTAATGTAGAGTTTGATGGGAACAAATCAGAAATATATATTCGCTAATTGAGTTTGCGACTTGGACACGTAGTTTGTAGAATAAGGAAGAGTGTGTCAATATCTGGAGTACTTATCCTAGCGTTAATGACAATTGGTGAAATCTTAATGTTTCTATTGTATTATATTTAAAAAGTCGACAATCATTTTGAAGTTACATTCGTAGCCTTTTGGGGGTTTATGAGCAACAACACTTTCAACAAATACAAGTGCATGAATATTTTCGTTCTCCTTTTTTCTGTTTTCTTCCATTTTCATTTTCTTTATGCAAAAGGTGATTCTTTTTGAAGAACTTTTTTCAAAGCGATTTTTTACATGTGAATAGTGAGTAAATCCAATTTGTAAAAATTATTGAGCTCTTCTGGAAGAACCATGACAATTTGGTAAATTGTAATTTTCGGTCAAATTTAATTTCCAAACCCTACAAAATTATTAGTGGTATTGAAATGTTTGTTTATTTGTTTGCTTGTGTATATTTCTCTGCATTATCTCGTTGCATGATTCGTGGAAGATTTAAAAATTACCTCCTAAATAATCACTCTTTACTTACAGTTCTTCCTTTCTTTATTGGTATAAGTGTGTATGTGTTGTGGTGTAATTTTTCTTTCTTCAAGTTTGTTCGTTATTTTTTTCATTTTTGTTTATGATGAAAAGCACTCATTCATCTGAGAATGCATGTCAGCCAGTCAGTCGAGATGCACACGTCTGATGAAAACTTGATTATTTGCTTTGTGCTGACTTAAGTTCCATTCTTAAATATTTTCAAGAATAAATTGTTGAACATTTATGCTGTTATACATTTATACTTTATAACCAAAACATAATAAAAGCTCTTGTATGTAGACGATTTCATTTAATTTTTCGTACAAATACAATACAAAATGGCCTTTTTGGATTTTTATCTTCCGTGACAATGTTGGCAATGGAATTAAAATAATTTTAAATCGAAATTTGAAGACCGATTTTTTGCGAAAACATTCTTCAATGTCGTCTAATTATCAGAATACTTTTAATAAAAAGAATGAATGAACAAAATTATCTCTCACCAGCACCAGCACAGATTTTCCATGATAGTTATAATTTTACTCTACTTGAAAATTCAAGATAAGTCCAATAGAACAGAGAATAATATAGCAACTGACAATCTTTTTCAAAATCCACATCCCTCTTAGGGGCAATAAACTTTTACATGCATGCATTTCCCCATTTGTTAAACACAATAACTCCTCGCCGAAAAAATTTGTCTATATTAATTTATTTTTAAATGTTGCAACATTATTATGGCATAATGCCATTGCCAACACAACCACCTTGTTTACTTTTTTTTTATTTGAGCAAACATCTAGTCCCAGTCACTTATTCAAAGTAGTTGGTGCTCTTCATTCAATAGTTAACCACAAAATGTTGGTTATTATGAGATAGCAAAGTTTGTTCGTTGCTCATAAAACTGAAATTTTTTCTAATACAAAAAAGGAAATAGTAAATATTAACATTGCATATTTGAAATTTTGTAGTCTGCGAGTATAAAGCCAGTAAATTTTAACCACAATGTCCTCCTGGCAGTAGTTACGCTTTCAATCATTCCGCTTAACAAAAATTTAATGTACTGTTTCTATGAACGACAAGAGAAATGATGTTGCGAAAATTTTAAGCTAAAAGCGAAAATCATCAATAATGGGTTGTGTAAGATGTTATTTGGGATTAAATGAGACCAGATAATTCTCAAAAAAAAAGAAAACATAAAATTATTATTTTGAAACATTTTCTCACAATCTTAATAATCACCTCAAAAAACATGTCAATTAACAATATTCTTCAGCGATTCTTTTTAACTGCATTTGTTTGTGCTAAAGTTTGCTGCAAATCCACGTTAACAAATAAAACCAAGAAAACACAACTGACACAGCAGTGTCGTGAGTAAAAGTCATTTATGTGAATATATTTATCCGTTTATTTCATTCATTTATTTATTTCTACTGTTGCTCACTTGGCTTCTTCTGTATATTTAGAAATGTCAGTTTTTCAAAGCTTCTGGCAGTTTAATGCTTAAAAATGCTTCCGCTCCTGCCTCCCACCCAAATCCTGTCACTCCCTTGATATTTATTTTTCGCTTGTGGGAAAAGTATAGAAGGACAAATCACAAAGAAAAAATAAATCTTGACTGGATAGATGAATTTTTATGCATTATTTCTTTACAGGATTTTGTTTTATTCGCTTGTAACTTGGAATGAAATGAGTGACCTGTCCTTTTAGCAATTGCAGCTTGTAGCCATTCTGGCAGTACTTGTACACATTCAATTTAGATTTAACAAAACCAGTGGCTGTAGCGAAGATTGCACTTTGTGGCAGCAATATTGCACAGTTACAACATATTTTTTCTGTTCAAATTAGCCGTGTTACTTAGTGACAACTGGCATACTTAGCCAGTCGTATTAGTATCATTCTACGAGTGTACTTTATTATTTTGCTTTTCTTTCTCTCTCTCTGCAAGTAGGAAAAAGTGATACAAAAAGTTTTGAAATGCGATTATCTAACATTTGGTTTTGATGTTGCGTAAGGAGTTGTTGATGTTTCACTTGAAGCAATATTATAATTTTCTATGAATAAAAATATAAATGAATTAAATCGTTGTTTTAAAAAAAGTTAGTAAAGTGTAAAGTGCAAAAGCATTGGCAGTGTTCTTAACCGTCATTTTGGAATCAAAAGCACCGTATTGGCGTAATATTTTGTTTTCCTTCTCTAATCAAAAACCACTCTTTTTTTGCTGAAATATGCTGATGCATATTTTTTTAATTTCAAGCGATTTCAACATTTTCAAGCGTTTGTGTTTTTTAAAGCTTTTTTATTTTATTTCAAGTTTTCATATTCTTTGTTAAGTTTCTTTTTTATAAATAAATCAATAATTCCAATACTAGAAGTTCTTTCTCCGTAAATTATCGCCAAGTAACTTTTCAAGATTTAAATACGCTCCCGTTTCATCGTGTGATGTGATTTTCTTTCACATATTGACATGTTTTAGCAAACCAATGGGTTTTCATGATTATTTAAATGCTTAAAACAGCCGCATATATGATTAAGTGAAAGCTGCCAGATATAAGAGGAGCCTTTAAAAACTATGAAATTTTAATTTCTACATTTTTTACAGACCAATTTTAAAAATATCGTTCAAAGCTTTGCATCGTAATTTTTTTGATGACCTGGTAAAAGTGAAACTTAAAATGTTTTTTATGAAATATCTTCCACGTTGGTCAATAATTTTATTATTTCGATAACCTCAGTTTTCTCTCAAAAATATTCCATGCAAATTTGAGTTCTACAAAATTTTAATTGTTTACCACTTCATGCAAGATAGAATTCTTAGTATTCCATCAGCAATCTGCATGGGCAGACGAAGTTCAACATCATCGGATGTGTTTTTAATGCAATCGAAAAACCGGGAGATGGTCATCCAACATTCATATAAAATAATTTTACATTTTTCTTTATCCAAGTATTTAATCTTCCCAAGAAGAATTTGTCTATCAAGTTTAAGCTTCTTTCCGCATTCCTGGCCATCAGTTTATAAAGAAATTTAATTGATTTAAGTACTTTTAGTTTTAAGCGTCTCTTAAGTCCATTTTAGGAACTCTTTACAATCAAACAAACGAACAAATATTCATTTTCACAATAAACACTAAAAGAACTTTAATAGTCATTTTCTGGTAGTTTGTTATCACTAATTTTTTCTAACTTATATATTTCTTTTCAGGACTTTTTTATTATTTGTTTTGTTTCAATATTTCAGTACTTTTCCATCGCGTATGTTGAGAGTGAATATATGTTTAGGTGTGCACACGTGTGAATGTGTGTGTGTGTGTGTGTGTATGTGTATTTGTGTATGTATGTATGCATGTGTTGTATTTTGTTACATTGTTGAAACAGCAGAGCAACAAAAGTTTTTCGATATTTTTGTTCCAGTGTACAGGAGAGTGGTTTTTCTTTTTCTTTCAAACTAAAAAATAAATATATCAAAGATTGTCGCTTGGCTGAAGTTCGGAAAATAATAAAAACTTTGTTCTTAACACATTTGTAAAAGTTTTCAATTTAACTCCTTCTATCCCTTATTATTATCCTATTTTGTTGTTCTTGTTTTTTTTTTAAGTGATAATGTGACATGTGTTGATGTTAAAGCACCTCAAGGACCATTGGACACAGATAAAGAATGAAATTTTAAAAAATAAATCACAATTTTGTTCGCTAAGACCGTTTTCATTCTTGTGTTTTATTATAATTGATAATTCCTCAAATACCGAAAATTTGTATTTCATAAGTTTTGAGAAAACGATTTTAATCGGAAACTTTTACATTCGTTCTGATCACAATTTAACCTGTTCGACCAAGAGTACAAATACACACACAAAATAAAAAGCCAAGTTATAATTACACAAATTATTAATACTCAATTAATTAATTAATTAATACTTATTAAGCTGAACTTAATTGCATTATAAGTGCAGTTCAAGCTGTCGGGCCTAAATATTCATATTATTATTTTGTGCATGGCAGAATTTTGCATTCTCTGCCACATGTGGGCAAATATAGAAATTTAATTTTAAAACATAGTTCACAATTTAAAAAAAATTGTAAAATAAAATCAAACAAGAAATTTCCAACTATAGAATTTAATTCTATGCGAATTGAATTTCCATTTTGTATGAAAAACACATCAATATGTATGAGATTTGAATGTGTTCATATTTCATTTTTATATGACAAACTGCGGTTTATTTCTTGTTTTGTGTCGTGCTTAAAGTTCTGATTTTTAAATTGCGTATAATAAAAACAAAGGAAGAAAGGAAAAAATAAATAAATCTAATTTCTTCAAGTGTTGACGATAGAAATCATCATCTGATTTGATTGCAGGAATAAAGGAATGTGAAATTGCGTTCTCTTATTCCTGTGTGAGGGCTGTGGTATATTTCCATCAAAATTGAAATTGAGGGTGTGTATGCGTGAGTGCACACGATAAACTGTTGGAAAAGAATCGGTAGCTGACAAAAATGTTTCCTACTTACGGAATGTATGTATGTGTTGTTTGTCTGCCACTTAGAAACAAAAAAAATTCTTCCTACTTTCTGGTTTATTTTGGGAATATTTTTTATGTTTGTGCAATGAATGGAGAATCATACTAAAAGTATTTCATATTCTAAATGTGCAAAATAAAAATAAAAACAAGTATTTGTGAACAGCGGGAAATGAAAAATTCTAAATGGAATTTTAAGTGTCAGTCGTCTTTAGTGTGCTGCTGGATTTTCAATTCAAATATTCATTTATCTCACTATGTTTTCCGTTTGCTTAATATAAGATGAGAGCTCTTAACACGCACTATTATGTAAAAGTATGTTTACACGACGTGTAATTATCGTAGCAAATGTCACTCTACGAAAACAGTTTTTACACCTTTTCTGTGCATTAAAATATCTCTGTTTACTATATTCCTTCCCTTTCTTCATCTTCATCGCTGATTGTGTGATGTACATAAAGGTCACTGTATTACATTTTCGGGGCTAATCTGGCAGCGTTAAATTTTTCGGTGCAACAAAGTAATTTCACCACCTCAACCACCTTATTCGCCAGATTTGGCTCCTTGCAACTTTTTCCTATTACCAAAACTGAAGGGACTAATGAAAGGAAAGCGTTTTGCCATTGATGAGATAAAGTCAAAATCGAAGAACGAGCTGATGCCCATTCCGAAAAGCGCATTTCAGAAGTGTTTGGAGGATTGGAAGAAGCGCAGGCATAAGTGTATTACATCTGAGGGGGATTACTTTGAAGGGGACAATGCAATGCATATGCATTTGTAGCCGCGAAAACAGAAACTAATTTGCAAAATTGGCGTAACGAGTTCTTACTTCATACATTGTTGCGCTGCAGCAACATTTTTTTCAATATACTCGCGAATATAGGAAATTGAGAAATGGAGACCTCAGATATACACAAAACCATATATACGAGTAGTTATGTTTTTGTATGCAGTATATGGGGTAGCCAAAATCTTGTAGTAATATGGTTCAAACTTTTCATAACTTTTTTAACTTTAGTTAGCTTTAATTTTTAACTGTGTAGATAACAAAAATTTTGTACCCAATCACTTTAACATAATATAATATGCTGTTAAAGTGTTTAGCTTAATTACTGGCTATTATAGTTCAAAGTTTATACGGAATTCAGCGATAAGAATTTAATATCACTTGTGTTATTGGAATGGCCGAAGGACAAGAACTTTTTGAGCAGTTACAGTCGGCATAGGGCGAAGCAAAAAAAAACTCATTTATACACAGAATTCCCAATTAAGTCTTTGCTCAGAAAAATTTTTTTTCTCAATTAATAATTTTATTGAATCCACGTTTATTTTAATTGATTTTGGTGTTCTCTCAAAAAAGGGCAATCAAAATGGTAAAATTTTAATATTTTTTCAATTAAAACTGTTAATTAGTTCTGTGTTTTTCGTGATAGGTTTAAATCTAGTTATTATTTTAATTGAATATTCGTCTTTTTTAATTGTAGCTTGATTTTACATTTTTCTGTGTAAATAAAGTTCTTACCAATGAACGTTTACATTTATGTGAATATTAATCTAAGTTTTACCACAGAAAAGGCTAATTTATTAACTGACAAATAGAACGTGATTTTTCGCTGCTTTTTTAATGTTAATTTTTCATAAATTTTGTTTTCTTTATACATTTCCAAATATGAAATTATTTATTTATTTTTTTTTATTTAGTATATAAAACTTTGCCTTAATGTGCATGCCGTTTTTTCTGTTTCTTTGTTGTCGAATATTCAAATAAAGAATAAATTTTTATAGAATATTATGTTTATATAATAACTTCAAATTTATTGTGATAAGTAATCCCCTTTTGGCACAAACGAGCTACTGATCGAACATATGAACAGTGCAGAATGAAGTAACGACATTACCTTCGTCCTTCTCTGCTGGAATCAAGACCAAAAGAAGAAAAAATCTTTTACAAAGTTTTCTGCCACATTTCTATAAAGAATGTGAGTTTGTCTCTAGAAATACATTAAAAACATAAACAAACATATTTGACAATATAAACAGCCTCAAACTTCTCCCAATTCAGAACGAAAACAAAAATATTGAAAACTTTGGCCTTGTGTTTTGTTTTCTGTTCAGCTGAATGCTAACATAGATACTCGTATTTGCGAATACATACTTAAAATTTTACATATGTATGAATATTTCACTATGAATATGAAGGCAAAGCTAAACGGCGAAAGTGTCCCTTGACAATACTTACAAGTGTTTATGTGCTTATTGTACTTCAAATGCGTCGTTGGAATAGGAAACTTTTTTATTGTTCGAAGTGAAAAGTGTATTCGCATGTGTATTCATGCTATTTTTTATATATTAAAATAAATGTGTACGAATTA
Organism: Dexiosoma caninum; assembly: GCA_963924685.1. Taxonomy (NCBI): domain Eukaryota; kingdom Metazoa; phylum Arthropoda; class Insecta; order Diptera; family Tachinidae; genus Dexiosoma; species Dexiosoma caninum. The sequence goes on along the minus strand of OZ004727.1, from coordinate 250,770 downwards.
TATATGATTTATAGTAAAAAGTTTTATAATACTTGTTAATTTATATATACATACGTTATATACTTTTTATTTATTGGCAATTTTAACATTTAAATGTTGAAATGGTTTCATAACTTGAGCGACAGGAGGAATGTACTCGTAAAGCGTTTTCAGTTAATTTTGACATCAAAGTCACGAAAAAGCTTTTATATTTTAATTATATTATTAATTGACCTTATTTATTATATTTTTTGATATATATTTATTAAGCCTGAGGTCTTTTTTTATTTTATTTTGTTTTTTATTATTCGATATTTCGTTAACAGCTTGTTAACATCATCAGGAATAATAGGAAATTAATAAATATTAATAAAAAATAAAATAAAAAAAGACCTCAGGCTTAATAAACATATATCAAAAAAAAAAAAAAAGCTTTTATATTTTACAAAAGTTTTGTTATTTGGTTAAAATCATGAAAATTGCAACAGCCAAGAATTTTTCATTTCGTGCATCCTTTAAGGATTTTCAACAATAAATAAAATTTGTTGTAAAAAGGAACTCAATTCCGATTTCAGCTTCTTCAAAACTTTTGTTATACAAATTTCCTTAAAATGTTTAAGTTTAAAATAAAGTTTTTGGGATTCATTTAAAATTTAAATCTTCGTCTACGCTAAAGTTTGGAGTTTATAAAATTAACGTATCATTAAAAAAATAAATTTCGCATATAAAGCTTTCATCCTTTTTTTTTAATTCAGCAGTAACCGATTTCAGTCCTGTTCCTCCATCAGTCAAGAGTTTGAAGTACAGGGTGCGCCAAAAGTCACCATGGGCTTTAAAAATTTTATAACTTTGTGTGGGCATTGGCTCCATGCTGCTGAAACCACATTTCAGGTCTACGTGTAAGAGCAGGACGTAAAGAATGATCAAAACCGAACCCGCTCCGTATTAACAATTACAGCACTTCTATCTTCATTTTCGAAGATTTTCCTCTGCACGTGGAATATTTTCCGCAGTGCGAATGAAACGTGATTTACCATTATTGATTCTACAGAAGTTATTTGTAGAAACAGAAAAAATAAAAAAATATATAAACACAAATTATTACATTTTTAAACCACCCTGTATAACAGCACTTAAGTTTACGAATTTACAAATCTCCTACTGCATATTCAAAGCCATCGTTCATTCACACACAAACGCTTTTATACACCATTTTACATTTTACATTACTTAATGTCAACAACTTCTATTGGTGCAACTTCAACATTAAGAACATGAATGAGAAAAATGAGAAACAAAACTTAACGCAAATTTTGTTTGTACTTTCTACAACAACAACTAATAAATTTTGTTAACGGTTACACTATATTTTCTAATAATAAGGACAGCAAAAGCGAAAATGCAAAACAAAAATTTCTTTCTTCAAAAAAAGAAAAAATTAAATATTGTCAAAAGCTCACTGTGCAAAAAGAAGTGGATTGGTAAATACATGCAATAATTCAGCACGACACACTAAAACAATAAAATGCAACACTACAAATGCATGCGCACAATTTTATATGAGCACTTTTGATAATATCCCAATAAACACATTACTTGAATCTCAAACTGAGAATTGTTATTTTCAAATCGTATTGCACATCTGTAATAAAATGTGTTTTTATTGACATTAATTATTATTATTATATTTATTCGCTGAAGGTTTTGAATTACATATGTTCCACATTCTTCATGCTGAATCAGTAACGAGCAGTCATGTTTTCTGGGTATGCACTTACCCGCACTGAAAGACATATGTAAAAATGTGAAATTTCTCTCAAAACAACCATTTACATGCGTAATTCAAACTATTCAAGTTACAAAATGCACAATGGGAACAGTTGTAAACGATTGGGAAATAATATTTCGTATTTTATAAATAAAAGAATATGACAAGTTTCATAGACAGTTTCAGTAAACGACAAAAATTTCATTCATTCATTCGTAAATGTTGGACGTAGACGTAGGATCGACCATAATACATAATGATCAATTTTATTTTAACATGAATTAAATTAACTTAAAACTAAATTAATCCAAAGATTATTGGCAGTTTTTATTCAATTTGTAATTTATTCTAGAATTTATTTCGCTGTAAAATTTATATTTGCGTATCCGATACATTCTGAAGAATGTAACAAAACTTATTCAAGTGATTAAATGGTACCAAACAATTATGGGAATCTTTAAGAACTATGGGCAGGCTGTTCGAACAATTTATAGCCGATTCTTTTGTTCCTTTAGGCACTACAATTAGTATACGTTCCCCGAATGAAGGTGTAACCACTTACCTTGCACTCATTATCCCTCTAGGTGGTATATGACTGTGTAATCTCTCTCCAATTAAAATTTATCTGGTCAACAATGATAGCATGTACTTGCATAAATTTTTATTCTTGTGACAACAATTCGATACGATGACAAGAAAAAAATGCAAAGTATGAAAAGTTAAAAAAATCACTTAAGAGCATTCCGTTAGCATATGTGCTAAAGGATCATTGCTTACCAAATGCTTCTTTTTCCCCAAGATAGAAAATATAAAACTATTTTAAATGAACTAATCCCTCTCTATTCGCATCACACATACAAAAAAAAAAAAAACCGAAGTTTATTAACACATGCAGACATCGAAACACAAACACTCATACAAAATAGTTTATATCCTTTTTATCCTTTTGTTGTTATATGTTTTCATTGTTTGTCTACACCATAAAAATCCAACTTTACACGTACTTTTAAGTGTTCTTAGTAGGCTAATAAACATTCATAAATACTCGTATGTACTGATGTTTGTATATGCATGTAAGTTTGAATGTACACTGCGTTTCACATGAATAGGTGCAGTGTTTTAGCAACCAATTAGAGCTTGCTGCTCTCAGGATAATTCATGCAGAGAATTATGTTGCACTTTTTATTAAAGGTTTAACAATTGAGAAAAAGAGTATACACAAAGAAAACTTGAAAAAGTTCCGTTAAAAATAATATGTACTTCTTTTTATAATTTGCGAAGAAAATTGTGAACTATTTTTGCGTCATTTGAATAGGTGCAGTGATTAAAATGTGTTTGTATGGTCATTTGTGTAAAATTTAATTACAAAATAGTTCAGCAATTTTTAAAAACAAAACACAAAAATAATTTTTAATCGATTTTAATTGAAAATGGGCCGTGGTAAATCTTTAACGTTGGAAGAGAAGGCAAAAACTGATGCCTATGATATCAAGGTCTGTCCGGCCGAGAAATTGCTTTAAAAATTAGTAAAAGCGCTAACGTTGTGTGGAATTATTTAAGAAATAGAGAAAACTATGGCAAAAACATGAAGGGACGGCAAACAATGGCCACAACAGCTACAGAAGGCGAAATATTATAAGAATTGCCTCCAATTCTAGTGACTCTGCTGCAAAAATCAAAGCAAAAAATGGTTCCAGTGCTAGCCTTTCCACAGTTAGAAGGATACTAAATACAGCAGAACACTTAAAACGTATTAAGTTGCAGAAAAAACCACCATTGAACCAGCAACGTAAAGAATTACGGTTGAATTTTTGCAAAGAACACATGACTTGGAAGAGTGAGTGGATTAAAGTAGTTTTCTCAGACGAAAAAAGTTAAATTTTGATGGACCCGATGGTTACAACTACTATTTCCATGATTTGAGAAAGGAAGAACGCTTTTTAGCCCGTCCCCATAGTCGAGTAGGTTGTGTTATGGTCTGGGGTGCAATATCGTACTATTAAGTCATAGAATTGGAATTTAAAACCACCAAAATGACAGCAAATTCCTATCAATCTATTCTGCAAACAGCGTTTCCAAAATTTCAAGATTTGTTTGGACCCATCCCATGGACTTTCCAGCAGGATAATGCTCCTATTCACACGGCAAGGCTTATTAAAACGTGGATTAGCGCACAAAATGTTGAATTGCTGCCATGGCCACCATACTCCTCGGACTTAAACATAATGGAAAACGTATGGGGATGGGTGTCTCGGAAAGTGTACGAGTCTGGGCGGCAATTTGATGACCGAGAATCTCTAATTGTTGCAATAAAATCGGCATGGTCGCAGATTTCCTTACAATATTTATCGCAACTGTATAACTCCCTTCCAAATAGAATTTATGAGGTAATTTTATCGAAAGGAGGAAGTACACATTATTAAAAATGAATAAAAAATTAAATTAATAAACAAAACTTAATTGTTTTCGTGCTTTTTTTATAATTTTTTATAGTTTTATAATATGAACCTATTCAACTGACGCAAAAATAGTTCACAATTTTCTTCGCAAATTATAAAAAGAAGTACATATCATTTTTAACGATACTTTTTCAAGTCTTCTTTGTGTATACTCTTTTTCTCAATTGTTAAACCTTTAATAAAAAGTGCAACATAATTCTCTGCATGAATTATCCTGAGAGCAGCAAGCTCTAATTGGTTGCTAAAACACTGCACCTATTCATGTGAAACGCAGTGTATGTAGGTGAATGTGAATGCGAATGTAAATAAGTGAATGAGTTAGGGAGAGTAGCATGTCGAATAAGTGTGCATGTTTAAATGATGCTACAAGTACTTATCGTAAAAAAAGAGATCTGTGATAGAAAAAGTATATTCTTAAGTACAAAGTGAATGAAAAAATCCACCACACACTGACACATTTTGAAACTGACAAAAGGCAACACGTCAACCAAAACATAAAAGAGTATAATATAAGATTTATAAACAAGATTAGCATCATTAGAAACCAACAAACAATGGTTGTTTATTTGCTACATGAATTATACAGAATAATAAATAAATAAATAAAGTGAATAATATGAAAGCAAAAGTTCTTTTAGAATGTTCTAAATAGCAGCAATGGAGAGGTATTATTATTAAAAAAAAAATGTGCATATTAAAGCTAATCACCTTCAAAGAAGGTCTAAAATTTTACTCGCTCTTGCACTAGTAAAAAATCTATATACTATGTAAAACAGAAGTAATGTAATGTAGGATTATTTGTTTACTCATTCATTTATTATATCAATACAGTAGACTCGCGATGGAGGAAACTAATTAATGCAAAGACTTTTCTCTCAAACAAGACTGTACCCTCAACCGATATAGAAAATCTATAAAAAAATTAAGTTTTTCTTAGAGAAAAAACCAACAAAATGGCTATTAAACAGAATACAAACTGTTATTTGCAAACGAGCATGCTTTTTTGCACAATAAATAGCAAAGTTTCATTTACTCAGGATTAAATCAGAATGAAGGTTCCCTCTTAGAGTACAGAAAGAATTTTTTCTTTCCCCACAATAGAGGTATTCTCGAATTCCGTGTTACATCCACCAAGAGTCAGTCCTCTGGAATATAAAAAATTCTCCTTATGGCAACTAAAATATATTACGAAAGAAAACCAGACTCCACATATAAATAAAAAAAAATTTGTTGGACCAGTGCTCACGGGATGTCCCCTATGTATGCAATGCATTGCACAGGAACTAGTTTAAGGGGGAACTAGTTTAGAGTAGAGAAGAGATATGCGGTGAAGGCTTAATTCTGGCACAAATCTGTAGTTGCATGTATTTTGAGAATTTGTAAAGCAGAGTTTCTGCGCCACTGGTGTTGTGTCGACGCAATATATTTTGAACTAGGGGAGATCCATTTTAGATATTATTTTACTTCGTCACCATTTTATAGACGTAATACCGGCGAAGGAGAGTGCTGTTAGCACAGACACAATTTGAAATTGTTGGTTTGACGGATCTTCTAGTTTCAGTGGATACAGGGTACCTACTCAACCAAAACTAATCTCAAAATCAATTTAGTATTTTATTCTTAAGAAATATACATTCAGAAAATTTTGTTTTACTTTAAGAATGTAGATTTTTTTACTTTAAGAATGTTAATATTTCAAACTCAATGCTTTAATTTTATTGAATTAAGTGGAAGGCATTTTTATTCTATTTTGCAAACCGATAAATTTTGTAGTCTTTAAGTTTTCTCTTTCTTTCTCTCTATCCCGTCTCTTTTAATTTATTATTTATAAACCACTTTCGTGTAATTTTTATTTATTTATTTTTTTCTAAAGTATTTTTTTATTTTTAAACTTTTCAAGTGAATCAAAATAATTGAACACAAATTGAATGGTGTACATGTTTCGAATTGTTAAACGAAATCCAAAAACTAAAAGCTTTTTCTTCTTCTGGAATCATATAAAAAAAATATTTTTTTACTCTACAAAAGGGTGTGCTTTGCTACGGATTATTTTTTTCGCATTTCATTTTGTGTTCTTTTATTAGGCTCTACTCAGGTGAAATTTTTAAATAGGTTCGTTGAATTATAATCAATTTCTGTAATATAAAATTGAGGTCTGGTTTCTCTGAAATATAAAAGAAACAACAATATTGACAGCAGTACAATGACACGTGTTTCTTTAAAGAGAAAATTAAGAGAAAATAAAAAGAAAAAGTTAATAAATGAAGCTGAAATGCACTTAATTTCTTATACAAATTAAATTATTTCCTTTAATAGGGAGAAAAGGCAGTTGTAAAAAGTTATAATTAAATTAAATGTGTTCACGTTTTTATTAGCCCCAGTGACAAAACTTTATTCCGATTGACAGTGAATTCAATTGGAAGGGAATAACATCCATTAAATTCAATTGGCATTTTCTTTATTTTCTAGTTTGAACATTCTTCGTTATAATTTATTCCATCCAATTTCCAATCTATTACAAAAGGTTTTAATTTCAAAAAACAATTTAATTTAATACAAAATACGAATAAATAATTTTACTCTTTTCTATTTATATGAATGTTTTTTTTACTTCGCAATTCAAAATAGTGAATTGAAGTTTGGAAATCCTTCAAATTTCTTATATTTCTGTAACGTAAAAATGATTTATATATTTATGTGTTCATAATCTAAATGCCAACTGTTTGACAGAATAACAAATCAGTCTACTTAAGTGTCCTCTTAAAATCATCAAAATGTCATAAAATGTTGTATTCGCATATAAAAGCAAAAAACTTAAGAATTACATCTCCGTTAAAGATATTATTTATAAATGAATAAACATGAAAGTGTATAAAATAAAAAGAATATTTTTGGTTACACGACATAATTTCTTGCAAAAATTATTATTCTTAAAGGTAATAAAAGACATCGTTAAGCTTCAGCAGTTATTCAAACAAAAAGTTTACTTCTTTAAATCTCATGCCATTTTCGAATAATTATTTTTAAAGAAATAAATGGGACTTCAGATTGTGTGAGCTACTTTTCATGAGCAAATGCTTAAGCCAAGCCCTAGTAAAATGCCCTGTGTAATCTTTGAATAACTTTCAATCTTTCGTCAAAAGTTTGTTCGTAATAAATATAATTAAATAAATTATAAAAAGGTGGTATAAAAGTATAATAAGGAATTAATATACGGCAAAAAATACATGAAGTATGTGTATCGTAATTTAAATTGTGTTGTCACAAACCTTGAATGAAATGAATGATTAAATTTATTTTGATGTTCTTAAGATTGTAATACTTATTTTATTATTTCAGATAATAAATACATTTTTTGTGCACAATATGCATTGAGCATATGAGTTTGAATGTTTAGCCGTTTGTGTTCCTCGATACCTTTCGCGCTCTCTTTGGATGTCTATGTCGGGCTGTATTTCTTCTTTTAGTTTCCGTTTCTTATTCAAAATAAGTTGAGTACTTTGTTTTAATTTGTACTCTCTTACGCATTTCGTGTTTCATTTCCACACGGTTTGCTTCGTGCTGAATGTTATTTTTAAATACATCGTATGAGAGAAATCTACTCAATGCAGAAGTGCTGGATTTTCAACATAAAATGTTATTTGAAGTAGTCATAGATTTTATTTCATTTCTAGCTGTAGTTGTTATAGTGGAAGCTATAATAATAACACTGAGGGAAAATTTGTATCGAGTGCTTTAAGAAAAAAAAAGTGGTGCAAAAAATTATGAATTTTGATCAGTGAAATAAAAACATATCACGTAAGTCGTTTTAGAATGTGCAAAAGTAGACAATATAACTAACACCAATGATAATTGTAGTACAGTAATTAAATAGTGCCATTTAACGCCCTTCAATATCTTCTTCATATTAAGTCTTAATCGGCATGACATGAAGCGCGTCGAAAAGAGATCTGATTTAGTGGTAGTCTGCTTCGATTGCCGCCTACACTTGAAAAAATTAATCCAATTTTATTTTACTTAGTGTGGTAATATGTGGCCATCAGCGTGCAATGGTGACTGCTTCGCTCAATGTGATATAATTATATTTAGCATTATGTTAGGTGGCGGACCCTCCCCGAGAACGCCAAACTTATTTTTTTTTTATCTCGGACCAGCACACAGGAGATGACTCCTACATATGCGAAGCATTGTGCTGGAACTATAGGAAAGGGGTCGTAGGAGAAACGACAGGAGGTGAAGCTTAATTAATTATTTTACAGCTCTGCTTTCGCACGTTCTTTGTTTATACTCGTAGCAGTACTGAAGCTTCGGTTTAGTTGCCATTTATTATTTACTAAACGAAATTATTACAATAGAAAGGAATAAAATCTGTCGTATTATTAACGAATAACTGCAAACCACCTTAATTTCAAGAATGAAAATTAAAGTTTAACGCTGAATTTTTTTCCATTTTTTTCATTTACATTTTTGGTTTAGAGTATTGAAATCATAAACACCGTGTTTGTTATAACAAAAGTTTTTTTTAGTTAAATTTTGATTTTTATTCTTTTGTTTTCATTGGAATGGAAATCGTTTCTTTTTCTTTCATTAAAACTTGAACTTTTAACGAATTTTGTTTTTGACAAAACAACTTGAGTGAATAGAATTTTACACCAACAACTTTGAATGTTTAGAACGTTTTCAAAATCATTTATATGATTTTTGTACAATTTTCTTCGGTCTATTATTTGAATTTTCATTAAGTTGTCGGGTAGTTGGTATTCAATTGAAAAACAGATATGCAAAACCGAAAAGTTAAACTTAAATTACAAAATTATTTTCCAAACAATTTTTTTAATTGAAAAACAACAACACCACAGACAAACTAACAATGGAAAATTATCTTTAAATTTATTAGCAACAGCCAATTGATATCAAAAGCCATATAAAACGGAATGTGTGTTTGTCTGTTTGTTTATCAGTTTGTTTGTACCTTATAGGAGATCAGACCGATGTTCCTGAAAACTTCACAACATTTAACTGGGACTCTTGAATTAATTTTAGGCTACTTTTTTTTAACCAATCCCACGAGCATAGCGAGCATAACTTTGCCATTTGTGGACCAAAATTACAAAATAATTTTTGCATATGGGAAAGGTTAACAAAATTATTTTCTTTGTTTTTCCGAGGAGGGACGCTTGGTGGAAATTTCTCTCCCAAAAAATTGATTATCAAATAACTTTGTCATTTGTGGACTAATTTTGAAAATGATTTTTTAATACGAAATAGGTGCACTAAAATACTTTGTGCCCGGTCCACAGGTGAACCCATCGTAACGCCAATTTCCAAATCTCTCTAATAGTGAAAGAATCATTAAAATCCCTTCAGTCGTTAACGAGTTAGAGAAGTTTAGGTGTTTTAAAGTAGGTAGTGACTACTACGCGCTTCTCATCCTATACAGGGGGTAATAGTATAAATATAGTGCAGTACCATACCATGTAGTCAGTGCACAATGAAGAGTGTTGCCGTGTTTTTGTTTTTAATTGTGAATTCTTGAATGAGATGTGGAGCACAACATCTGGAAATTAAAGATTTATTTTTTTATAACTTTTGTATGAAAAATGTGCTGAGAAATTATTGAAAGTATGAGGTCGTCAAAATAGTGATACTCCTATATTAAACCATTTTGTCGCCACATGCGTATGTATACACACAGGTACGTATGTATATAAATACATACATACATTAAAACGGCGAATATTTCTACTGAAAATAACTTACCACCAGAAAACTAAAATTTTATCGCATTTAAATTTCTTTAGGGAATAGCAATTCTTCTTAAAACAGTTAATAACACTGAGCGTCTTAGAATAGAATATAAAAACGTTATACCTGCAATCTTATTTTTTAATTATTTGAGACTTTTTCTTTAGACATACTTTTTGTTCGCCCTTAATAAGCATTAATTGAATTTTCATTTATCCGTTAATCCCGAAAAGCTTTTAAAAGTTTGTTATATATTTAACATTTAAAAATGCTGAGTATATATTAATTCACATAATGTTTTCGTTAATGCCATCATTAAATCTTTTACTTGAAAAACACGGTGTAGAAAAGGGCCAAAGGCAAACAAAACTCTATTAATTACGACATCATACCAACAGCAACGTTTTCGCCTGCCAAAATGCAAAATAATTGCAATTTATTTCGAAACATTTGGCAGCCTTTTATCAAACATTTCCCCCCGACTTTCAAGAAGCTTTTAAGAACATATAGTCGATCTGTTGCAGAGCAAGAAAGAAATAACAACAGCTTTTAACAAATAATGAATGGCTCTTCTTAAATATTTTGCATAAATTTGAAACAAAAAAAACACTTATTTGCATTTTATTTGCTTCTTATGGAATCTTTTCTTTCAGATGTGTCCGTTCCATACGAAGTGTGAGTTTGTGTGTGTTTCAAAAATTACAATCATGTCAAGGTGCCAAAAACTTAACAAAACCAACTCTTTACCACTTCAACTCATATCTCGGTTGAAAATTTTCAATAGAAATACGAGTAACAACAAAAACAACCAGGAACATGTCAGTAAATGTTTGCATGAAGAAGTTTTGCTTTCCACGTTTTTCTAAGTTTTTCCTTTTTTGAAAAAAAATATTTTCTTTTTAGTTCTGCAAAAAAAAAACTAATACACGCTTGTTTGCTTTTATTGTTTTTATTATACTTTCATTTTGCCAGTTTTTTTACAGGCAACTACTAGTCGAGAATATTTTAAGTTGAATATTGTATTTGCAACAATAAGAATTTCTAAACAAGTTATTTTTTAAGATCACAATAATTAATTTTAATTCATACTTACGTATTTATGTATGTACGAGTACATACATATTTATGTGTATAAAGTTTACATCAGCAAGAATTACATGAGTGACATAATTATACGAGTAGAAAATTAAAACAGCTTTTAAATTAAGTTTTTTAGGTTTTGGAATCGTATATTAAAAATAAACTCAGAGACGTGCAATCCCGAAGGTCTCTCACCAAACAATTAATCTGAAGCTGCGGGCCACAACAAGAAGTGGCTTTCTACGGTTTTTCAGAAATCAATATTGTGTTTCAAACAAAAACGATTTCATGGATAGATATTCATAAAAAATATATGGATGTATAGAAAGTATATTGATTGAATTTTGTATGAAAATTTGTCCAACAAAAGTTTGATAAATAAAAAATTTTTTTTATGAATACTGCATTAAAAATATATTTCTGAATTCTATTTTAATTTACTTTACATTACATTTGTACGTCAATAATATTCATTTTATAAAAGGTATTTTAACTTCGAAGTGACCGAGTGATGATAAATTAATGTACGTATTTCCTTTTTGAATCAACTCCTGCTAACTTTTTTTAAACTGCTTTAAAACTTTTCACTAGCCCTCGTAAAGCTACAAACACGTAGAAAAGTCGTAAAATATATTTTACATTTTCTTTTGTGTACATTTTTGTTTCATTTTTAAAAGTTATTGGAAGTTTTTCGAAAGTTGTAAAAAAATCTCAACGGAGTTGGAAGCCAACAAAAACTCATAGATTTCGTGCTAAATGGGTTAACACAAAATCGTTAGTATCTGCTTTGAAACAAAAAACTTTTCTCACCAATTTCTTGTGTTTGTTCTTATTTTTAATGTTCTTCCTTGTGAAACGTCAAGTTGATGCTTAAATGATAGTTTCCCGCTGGTCGCTTAGATGCTCCGTTGGTTCGTATTTTAAAAAACATAAATTTACTTTACGAGTTTATGCTAAAATATCTGCTCGAAACGTCGTTGATTTGAGTATAATATAACTTGATACCATTGTTAAGTAAAAGCGTAAATGTTAAACTTCGTACATACATACATACATTCGTACATACATATATTTATATGTAACACTTTGAATTATAAAAATCGGAAAAATTATTTGTAGCCCACTTTAGGCCACACAATAAGAAAACAATATTTGTTTCTGAAGGAAGTGTTTGGTTTTCTGTTTTATGGTTTCCCTGTTATATTTACGCAAATATTTTTAATTGTTTTACGTTTCTTTGTTTTCTTCTTTAATATCACTAAATAATGAAAAACGCAAAAACGACGCGCAAAACAAAATTATTAAAGAATTTTCCTAAAAAAGAGATGACGTCTATATGAACTCGTATATTATTCACATACAGATTTACATACATACTCGTATATGTAGGTGCGTGTTGCTATTTGCACATGTACAGTATGTCCCAGAGGAAAATGGAAATATTATGGAAAAAACACGCCACAGGTATTTAGCAACGTACAAAAACTATACAAGTATCTATGTAAGAAATTAAATTCTGTTACGAAAAATCTGAAATAAAAAAAATTAATAAAAAGTGGTTAAGAGAAACTTTACTTGTAAATATTTCAGCTTGCTCTTGCCTTTTTATGCACATACGTATGCATTCTACAATCAGATGTAAATTTGTTTTCATACATCCATACATAAGTATGTATAAATGTATGCGTGTATGATTATGTATCTCGTATAAGAGGAGAAGTATTTACCACATAGAGCTTTTACGAGCAGCACAGATATCCAAGGGTGTACGAGTATATTTATTGTATTTTTATATTTCTGAGTAGTTGTGCTGAATACGCAACAGTAAAGCCAAGCTGACTGCCATTCATTTCAAACTATTTTCGTAAACCGTTTCCAAAAGTCGTTTACAGTAGCCATCTATAGATTGGGTCGAACTACGCCCCAGTATAAGTCATGCAAAATGCACGCAAGGCCTGGTTCAAAAAACAGAGAACTGAGCAGTATGAGTATCGATACATTCATCTTTTTTTTATCAAAAAATTTATGAAATATTTCCTTAAAACATAAGAATTATTTTATTCCTTTTTTAAGTGAAATTGTGATACTAAAGCCGACCACAAATTATATATATAATAAATTTATATAAGAGTTGAACACTTTATTTTAATCATTTTTAATATTTGTATTTGAGTCTAATAACAGCAACACATTTTCATTAAATAAAAAAATCAGTCACAGAAATACACTGGAGATCAACCAAATGGAATTTTTCCAAAGGGCACCTCTGAAGCTTTAAGCACATAGGCCACAGCAGTCTCCATTGCAATAAATAAAATTCTTCTAATCGACAATAAGTGGATCTACTGTAATAATAAATCTAGAAAATAAATACCAAATATTAAAGAACCGTGAAATGTACAAAACAAAGTATCATTAAGAATCTATGACATACTATAATTGCAAACTCAGTGATATAATACGATTAAATCTGCTAAAAAGATGCTGGTGGAGTCGATATTGATGCCCAATATAACATCAGCATTAGTGCTGTGACTTTAATTTGTGCGCTTAAGATTTAAGCAGCAGAAGCAAGCTGTCGGTATTGTGTACCACCGGCGAAGTAAAATAATAATAAAAATGGCTACTAATAAAGCTTCAGCACTGCTACGAGTATAAACAAAGACCGTGCGAAAGCAGAGCTGCAAAAATAATTAATTAAGCTTCACCTCCTGTCGTTTCTCCTACTATCCCTTTCCTATAGTTCCAGCACAATGCTTCGCATGTGTAGGAGTCATCTCCTGAGTGCTGGTCCTAGATAAAAAAAAAAAAAAAAAAAAAGAGCACAAAACATATTGAATAGAATAGCATGGAACATACTCACACAAACAGGATAGTATAAATGGAAGGGCCCATATAGTTATTACTGGTATTTAACTCGTACTTTAACTAAGAAATAGTTGGAAGATTTTTTTTTACAATTAAGTAGTATTTTCAATACTTTCAAAACACCAAAATAAAATTAAGAATAATCAGAGAAGAATAATTAAATGTCAATTTAGTTAAAAGGCGTGAAGAAAAGAAAAGAAAAGAAAAGAAGGGAAAGGGCAAGAATAGATTGTAAAAGAAATAGAATCAAAGCATTTAGCAGACCTGTGAAAAAAAGTATAAAGGAGAAAAAAGAGCTACAGGGCCGCTGTGTAAGAATTTTCGGGTCAATGTGAGGGGACCTAGAGAAGGCCTTCATTTTTTTCCAATTTATCTCCGATTTAGTTACATACATGTTTATCTATTTACGTTTTTATGTATTTACGTCAACACAACTACTTCTAAATAAAATACGAATGGAATTGTATTATTTTGACATGTGTCATGTGGCATGTTAACATGCTGCACACATACTGACCCAACATACAGACATTTTTATATAAAAACTGTATTCGTATACAAACATGTACTCGTAGTTACATTCGCACAGTGTATGCTGCAACATACATTAAAAAATGTCAATAGCTGAACACTCTGAGCAAGGATTCAGTAATCAGTGGTTGTCCCAGCAAGTAATTTATACAAGTAGTGGCTGATTTTATGTACATACATGTCTTGTGCACAGTTTAATGTGGCAATAGTAGTATTGTGGCTTTTAATATTATAAAATTGTTATTGTTATTTCTCTATTCGCTCTATAACGTTTTTCTTCATTTCTTTTTTCCAACTCGTGGTCCAAGCTTTACTGTTTTACTTTTAGTCAAATTCTTAACGCTTTTCCAACTGTTTATGTTTCAGGTGGTTTAACCAAAATGCCGTTACATTGAGTGCTGCTAAAAATCTTACATTCAATTCCAATGAGAATGCGGAGAATTTGTAATTATCAATATTTTATATTTCATGATGGCTGAAGTAGTCTGCACGTTGGCTACAAAACGAAAAATTGTTCCTGGTTTCAACCCCAGTTTCAGACTCAAAAAAACATCTCGCATTTTTCTGATGTGCATTTGTGTTTGACTTTGTGTCAGTTGTTGTCGCAAGGTTATAAGTAAGATTATATTCAGTCACTATTATAACATAATGTTGTTGAAGAACCCTTTTCATTCTTTTTTTTTAATTAGGATCTCTACCGCCCGAAAGTTAACTGTCAGTTAAAAGTAATCAATTGTGTTGCATTCAAAGGGTAGATATAATTAAACAAGAAATGAGATTTTTAATTTAATCAACAACTGCGTCTAAGTCTAAGAAACTGTCACTTCTAAACTAAAATATAAATCAAGGATAGTATCATATTATTTAACTCCTCATATTAAAGCTTTCGCAATAAATTGACTTGAGGTTGGTTGTTGCTTGATATAAAATTTCTTGATTTTTATGAAGATTAATCAAACAGGACACATATGTTTCTAATTTTAATTATTATTTTTAAGAAAATACAGTAGAGAGCTGAAGAAAATTATATGTAGTACAAATGTTCAACTCAGTTAAATAAACCGTAATTAAATATTACAAGAAGCTGTTTGTATGTATTAATCAAATATAATTTCCTGAAGAGGCCACACAAAAGCGTGGGGAAATATCGAAAAATATAAATAATATTTTTATTTGTAAAAGATTTTAAGCTGATAAAACAGCAAAAAAATATAAAATGAAAATGTCCTAAAAATGGCTGCACATTCGAGCAGTTAAACAGTTCCTCATTGTCTAATTTTTATCTTGCAATACTTCGTATCATTATTAATTTCAACCATTGATTGTAGCAACTAGATGCACACAAGCCTCTTTGGGAATAGGCAGTTATGTAGATCGACTAACAAGCTTTTACTTAAGTCTTCATTTACCTTTTGGCTTAAAAGTAAGAAGAATTGCATTTGTTTGATGACTTTTAATCACCTGCATCTACTGGTACAGAGAACAAGTTAATTTCCATTTGTGCTTTTAGTCAGCTAATTAGCAATCATTTTCAAACTCAAGCATTGAATCCTTAACTTAACAAATATTTTCCAAGTACTCTTTCGCCTAACAGCAGCTGCTAGTTAAAGCAACAACAATTATGTTATATTTTTGTTTCAAAAAGCAAGAACAAAAAAGGCTTCTTCTCTCAGTCTCTAATTATAATTGTTGTTTGTAGCGAATTATTAAATGAGAATAAATTAAAAGCAAAACAAAAGAAGTACAAGGTTATAAGCACCCGAGGCACTCAAGCATTAACTTGAAGAGTACTTCAGCTTAAACAGAATTCTAACAACAAAAGCAACAACAGCAGCTATACTCACTCACATGTTTGCACACTCAACAACGAGCTTGTGAAAACATCTTACTGTGGTCACAAATTCGTTTCTAACTAAGTAAAAATATTGTTTTCTTCTCAAGGAGGACTTTAATTTGGCAGCAGTACTTTTGCTTTTGATTGGATGTTATTTTTAGTGAATTTGGAAACATTGGCGGGATGAACTAAGTTCCCAAAACAGAAATCAACTAACCCCCAAATCCTAGTTCATTTTTAAACTTGGAGACTTAGTTCATGCGGCCGAAATACTGCATTGTCGAAACAGCATTGTTTCACAAAAGTCAATATTCGGCAATGAGTTTTCAAGTGCAAGAGTGGTGTTTTTTTAAGATTTTTATAAAAACGAGTATTTTTGATGCAGTACGTCATTCGCCATTCTTCCGTCATTTTTTGCAGTACGTATTTTATAGCATGAAATTTAAAACGCTAATTAGATGTTAACAGAGCTTGCTTGGATTTTATTGATGAAGAAGACTCCGCATACCCATCTAAAGAATAAAAGAAATATTTAGTCTGTGGAAAAAACTCGTTTACTGTAAGCCGCAGAAACAGTGCTCATAATACTCGTAAAATTATAGATATAGTTCATATAAAATTAGCTTGCAGGTTTAATTAATCACATTTAAATGTATATAGAAGGTCATAATTTTGCAAGTGGCAAAATTACCCACAAAAACTGTGGGCTAGAAACCACAGTGCAGCTCATTAGGCTTTTCTTCTTGCTGTGAAATATTTGATCAGATTTAAATGTCACCATAGTCATCTTGAAACATGCTAAAATATTGTCTGAAACGACAATGGCTTAGCGCATGTGCAATTTTATTATTTAATGATGAACTGACATCATTAATGATGTAATTGTTGACAAGGTTCTCACCAGGGAGCTGAAAGAATAATGATCGGTCCAAACCAAAAGTAACACTAAATATTCATAAAGGTCCAATCAAACTTTAAACAGCCAACCCAAGAAACCGGAAACAATTATTTATCCTCATCTTCATTTATTTTACTGTTTTACAAGATGTGTGTTTGGGCTACAAACTCACGTGCGTGTAGCTTAGAGAATCCTCATCCATACATACAACTATATTTCTTTTTGCATTTTGCGAATTATTAATGAAACAGTTTCAATTTTTGTTACATTAATGATATTGAAGTATTGCATCGAAATTATAATTGCAATTACGTATGGATATGCGTATGCATATGTATGGATGTGTATACACTTAATAGTTTATAGCTTGCGTACAAATATAACGAACGTTTAGAAAGCCTTGATTTTGATTTTATTATTATTTCTTATTGCACTAATTGCAAGAGTTAGACAAACATGTTCTTAATTAAAAGCTAATAAACTAAAGAGTTTTAAAAGTGATAAAATTTTATAAAGCAAATGCAGAATAGAGAACTCAATTTCCTACTTATTTCTTGTTCGCCGTGATTTGCGTATGTTTATAAATATAGCATTAACCATATCCATATCCATATATATGTATATATATATATATACATATATATATATATATATATATATATATATATTTGTGTGTCTGTGTTTGTGTCTGTATGTATGTATGCAAATACATATATCGTTACCCTAATACAGAAACGTCCTAATCAATAATTCAATTAGAGGGCAATTTAAGTATTGTAGTCGGGATTTTTTTTTAAGTTAGTTTCTCATCAATTCTCTGTTCGGAACACACTACCATTTTTATCAATTTTTTTCAATGTGTTATCTATATGAAAATGTACAAAACCCCGATTTAAAAATAAAAATGAGTTAGGGCCTTTCTATATTAAGGTAACCATATGCATAAATATCCAAAGTGAATAAAGAACATTTTTTACGTCTTTTTAGTTTTGCCTTTCCACCACTTACTAGTGAGTAACTGATATTTTTTTTTATTTCTGCGGTGTCACACGATTCTTTGGAATACCCAAATACGTTTATAAATGGTTTAAGTCCATTTCGAATTATATGCTTTAATTTGTAAAAAAAAAAAATGGAATGCTAATTTGATTGATAGTTTTCCACATTTCGAATTTTGTTCATAGAAAATTTTATATATTCTGAATTGAACACAAAGTAGTGAACGTAAAATACTCTCTAAGTGTAAGACGAAACATACGGAAAAACTGAAAAAACTCCAATAAAGTTGTTTTATCAACATTAACAAAAGCTTAGGGCATATTAGCTCTACCGAAAGGAAGTAGAATATAAAAATGTAGTTATTTATTTACTTCTTACCTCATGGCACGGAAGCCAATACAACTTTTAAAAAACATATGGAATAAAAGTGTATAATTATTTTTCAATTTTATATGAAAATTACTGACAAGTTCACACTTATGTCAACAATTCAAGTGAACTTAAAGTACCATTAAAAAAAACTATTGTAATCAATGAATATTTAAACGATGAAAATAATCTCAAATGCATATCAATGGAGAAAATTGAAAACATATAAAATGTTTAGGATATCAATGAATTTTTAAAACTTTGAATAAAAGGTAAGAGTTCAACCGCACGTGAGTTCAATCGTATGACCTTTTATTATTAATAGGACCAGACTTGACAGTATTTATTAGAGAAATGATAAATAACCACATTGAAATAGATTTCGGCTATATAAGATATTAAAAGACTTTTCATAAACCACAACTATTTCATTTATGGCATTTTACCTCCCAGGGGTAAAAATATGAACCACATTTAGGGAAAATTGTTATGCTTATACTTTTACATCCACATACATATAATCCTTTATATATTTCTTCTTTTTTGACTCACCAGAATTTAATATTTGTTTTTCGTTTCTTTTTTATACTTACAGCTGTAATTCATACTAATCCCTCAAACTAAAAATAAAAAAATTAAATGTTATCAAAACTCCCATAAGGATGGTGCATACATATTCTTCAGATTACCTTCATATTATTCATATTAACAAACATCTACGTAGAAATGTGTTTAACGAGACCTGCCTAAAAATGTTTCTCAATACTAAACACAGACAGTTTCAGTTTTCTTCTTCTTCCCCTGAAATATGAATTTCTAAAGAGCATTTTTGTATTAAATTTAAATAAAAATGTTAGTTCTCCAAATGCGCTCCAAATGCTCTTCCAGTTTTCGAAATAATCTTCTATTTAGTATATTTTCGAAGCGATAAAATTCTTTATAATTAACAAAGTCTTAAATGACTTTCTATTTGTTCAAATCTAAAAACAATTTTATATTTATTCCTATATACTTCATACTTGTTCTCCCTCGTAGCGGTTATGCAATCAAATAATAGAATTGAGCATCAACTAACTACCTGTTCCAGAAGCTTCTGACATATTACAACTTTTTTTTTTACTTTGCTTACACATCAGCACATGTGGATGTACTTAAAAGTATACATACATATGTACATACATACATCCGTACATATTTCCTTTTGACTGCATTGAGGCATTCTGATATAGAAAATATTCTGTTTTCTTTAACCTAAAAATTACATTGACATTATTTGGCACGTAAACTGTAGATGCCTGATAAAAGACAACCCTAATATAGTAAAATGTATACATAAAGGATTTGTCATTATTATCAAAGAGCAACAGGCGACAATTATGAGTATTTTGTGAAGCTTAAAGATCAAAAGAAAAAAAATAAAGAACGATATTTTATTAGGTAATACGATTAGAGAAATATATATTTTAGTTGGAAAATTAATCAGGGAACTGCCATTTTGTGGCAAGAAGTAATATTTAAGACTCAATGACCCAGAAGCAAATAAATGCAATCTAGTTAAGTAACAAGGAAAAGTGGATAAAGAGAGTTAATCGAAATATTTTATTTAAACAATTTATAAAGCAAACTGAATACCGGATGTTACAAAACCTACATAAATATTTATTTTATATTAGGAATTTAAATTATTGTATAATAAATGTGTCATAAATTGATTTGTACCGCAAATACTTTTAATAGTCTTTATGTAAAAGAATATTTAAAGCAATTTGTGATTCATTGCAATGTAATTGAAAATTGAACTG
Organism: Dexiosoma caninum; assembly: GCA_963924685.1. Classification (NCBI taxonomy): domain Eukaryota; kingdom Metazoa; phylum Arthropoda; class Insecta; order Diptera; family Tachinidae; genus Dexiosoma; species Dexiosoma caninum. Next base: position 230,438 of record OZ004727.1, on the reverse strand, counting down.
CTACAACTGACACCAAATGGTGCAAATTATAATTCTTATATACAACCCAGTTGTATTTTTTTTTTATCTTGGACCAGCACTCCGGGGATCACATGCGATGTATTATGCTGGAATTATTGGAAAGGGGTAGTGAGAGAGATGACAGGTGGGGAAAATCACTATTATACAAATCAGCTTTTTTACACGTTTTTTGGACTGCCTCTGCTGTCAAGGAGACGTATTCAATATTTGAAGCCATTTTCTAGCGAATATTTTACTTTGCAGGTGCTATACAATACCCACGAAACAGGACGCTCTGTTGGTTCTGTGGATTGGTTACAGCTGCAGCCTTTGCCAGTAAAACCTTCTGGACAACAACTGACACAAAGACACACTACTACACATCAGAAAAAATATGAAAAGTTTTAATGAAACTGTGGTCGAACCTCACTTTTCAGGTATTTTATTATTCGAATAATATTAAATTTATGTAGCTGTATTCAATACGTTTTACAAATACACATTTAAATTAGTTTGATTTGTATTATATCTCGTTAAAACAAGAAAAAAATTTTAGCAACTTTATAATTTATTATTTGTAAATCATTATTTGCTTTAAACATACATAAATTAATTAAGCATACGAGATGAAAAATATAAATTTTTAATTTTAGTTTCCCATTTTTCGTTCAAAAATAATAAAACAAAGAGGAACTAATAACTTTTCTTTTCTCCTGTTTTCCATTCTTATATTTTTACAATAAATTATTATTTGTTCATTTTTTTAATGATTATACTGTCCATTAGTGGAAAATTTCTCTTTGTTTTCTTTTTCATTTTCCACAAAATAACAAAGTTGCGCTTTTATGCCTTTTACTCTCGTATAAAATATTACTAGTGGGGAGAAGAAGAGAAGGTAATAAAGCGCATTGTTTTTTATTGTATAAATTTCTTTATGTTATGTATGAAAATACCAACAATACAAAAATAGAAAAACTATATATAAACCTCAATATATTTGCTTCTTCATCATTATACTGGCAATTATGTTGGTAAAAACGAAAATAATATACAGATTAAATAATATACACATATTTTTATTTAGTTTGAAATAAAAGTCAATTTAGCATGCCACAATTTTGTAGCAAAAATGTTTATTTAATGAAATGTTTAAATAATTATTATAAAGTAGGTACATAGAGCTACCAAGGTCATCAGCTCTTGCTGAACAGAAAACTATATTCAACAGGAGAATTTAATTTCAAATTTTGTCACAGATACATATTTAACATTAAATAAATATTTAAAAAATCAAGCTAAGGCCACATCAAAATGATATAATATTCATTTCCTAAAGAACTTTTTTTGGCGAAAAGATCGATATTTCAGTGCCCAATGAAGTACACCTAAAAATATTTTGTTTCTTTTTAAAGTATTTGTATAATTAAAGCATGACAATATTTCAGAGTTATGCAATTTGTAATTTTAAATTATCCGACCTTAACACTGATTAGTTAATTATTCACTTAAGAAGAAGCAAAGCTGCGGCTGCCAACAATCCCGAGAACTAAATTTATGCCTGCCACTAGGTGGACACAAACATTTTTTCATCTTAAATATTTAGAACGCTTAAGGTATCTAGCGACTCCATACAAACAAGAAAACTCATAGAAGAGAACATAAAATCGACAACTAACATTGTTTTATATACATACATACATATGAAATAATTTAATGAACATTTTTTATTTTGGCTTGTACTTTTATTGGGAATTTTATACGATAATAAGTTGGTAACATTTGGCTAGAGGAAGCAATAATTCTAATGTAATAAAAGCACAAAAGAACGTGGTAGTTTTTCATTTCAACAAATATTAAATTAAATTTATTTTTAAAAATATATATTTTTTTAATTTATTTATCGCATTACAATATGTACTTTTGTGACTGCTATAAATTTTCATTATGTTGCGGCAATCTTAACTATTGCAGTCTTTTTTTGCACAATGCGTCATGAAACGTAATGGAGTTCTGAAACTAATAATTGAAAATCTAAAGGGCCCATTGTTATTTAATGGATGGACAAAATGCAAAGAACGAGATTAACAACTGCCCTCTTAAGATACACAAAGACATTTTTAATAAGTGAATATTTCTATAGAAAAGTTATCTGCGGCACTATTCATTGTTCTACATATCCCTCAAATAATTGTACATACATACTCGTATATATGAATTTTATTAAGGCCCCTGTGCCAGTGATGTGCTTAATGCATCTACGTTGCTTCTGTCTTGCCTGAAAACTTATGGTGCAATTCTACCTTTGATAACTTAATAAATCCTTTCAATGACAAGAAAGAATTCATTCTAATGGGGACACAAACACACATACATATGTATAGTACATATAGGGAATAATTTTGTGTATGGCTCATTTGTTGGTAGGTTTACTTAAGATGCCGTTTGTTGGTGGTGCAAAAATAATATATCAAATAGCAAATGAAGTTTGTACGAAAACTCTTTCAAGAAATTGACATGATTACTCACACCTAGTATACATATGTAAATTTTGGCAATAAGCAATGAGTATGTCAATTGTACTTACTTCTAATAGTGCAATTTTTACGATTTCTGACGTTAGGTCAACACGTAAGGAAATCGCAATCATTGGTTATCTGCCAGGGAAAAAATTCCATGCACACAATAATTCTTATTTTACAGTTACATTTTAAAGTTAAAAGTTGATCGTCAGCAAACTGACTCATTCGATTTATTTAATTAGTTTCTACCACCAAACGCTGACTCGATACGCGGTAGATGAAGTTTCGTTTATTTCAGTCTTGAATTATAAAATTAAGTTTATAGTTTTGAAAGAGCTCTCAATCAAATTGATATGATATCTAATTTTAGAAGATTTTTTTTATTTTGGCCAGTTTATTTTTTAAAAATATGTAAAAAAAAAGTATATAAAATTTTATATAACTTATTAATAATTTTAAATATTTTAGTTAATAATTATTACGTTATAGTTTTGTATTATAATATGGAAATTATTTCATCCCGCTATCGTTTTTCACTGCTTTGAAAAATCATTAAATTTCAATTTTTATAATATTTGAACAATGTTTGCGGAAGTTTTTTGTTTCTAACTTGTTTCTGCATTCTTTTATTTTTATCTCATGGTAAGCAGGTTTTCACTATTTTGATGTTTTTAAATGCTTTTCAAGATTTTTCCGGTATATAAGATTTTTAATTTTGTAAATTTATGCATCTGCTCATGGTTTCGATAACTTTTTTACATCTTTTCCTACTTACAGTTTTACTTTACAGTTTTATTGATAAATTTTACATCACAAAGGTGCAAGGAGTGCTGCGAGCTGAGTAGTCAGAGTATTGGCGGTTCAACCATAGCACCCTGGTTCGATTACCAGCCCGGTCAAGTAGAAAATAGTTTTTATGACTTTTCTGTGCTGGAGCACCCTCATTCATCGGTATTTGAGTCCCCGAAGTATAAGATTCAGAAATATGTGTAACCCTTTTGCTGTCTTATCTTCGTCGATTTTTGTTAGCAAAATTCGACTCATTACATTTGAAGTCTCAGTTCAGTAAATACGGACGGAAGTTTTTTTCCTTTATTAAGGGTTTTCTGTACTCTTCACAAAAATAAGTACTGTACTTTTATAAAAAAAATGAATTTCAACTTTAATTAAATAATGCTGCTGCAACTGATATTTTATTCCGTTATTTGTGCAAAAGAAATTTTTTTTATCACAAGGAAATAAGTGGTACGAAATGGGGAAATTATTGGACATATTATTTAACAGACAATCAAGTACACACTTTATTTATTGTAAACATTATCCGTGCATATGCGTTTATGTGTGCACACATGTAATGACACATCATTCCGGACAGCAAGAAGTAAAAATATAAAGGAAAATATAAAATACAAACGCATTCATGCTTAATATCAATTACTCGATTTCTTCATTTCATTTCTTACCAGTTGAAGCAAGCAATGAAAGAAGTTGCAAATAACTAAGAATATCAGTTTCTGACTGCAACTTTTTTCTTCGCGTTTCAATAATCTTTTAACGCCTGAAATATTGATGCTACGGCAACACACAACAGCATGTAACATGTAAGACAACAGGAATGATTACAACAAAATGGGTACGTATTACATTTAAACTACTTCAAGCAAGGATAGTAATTGTTCACTCTTTTGGTATTGGACTCCCCCTTCATGCTTTCTTTGTGTTGATTCCGATTTTTTTAATTTGTTGGAAAATAATCATACAAAGAAGAATAAAAATTTCATAGTCATTCCATTCGACAGTCCGTTTGTTAGTATCCCCTGCTTGTCAACCAACAATAGATTTATCTCTTCAATTCCATTATTTTGTATTAAAAAGGAACAAATGTCATGGAAGCGAACAACAAAAGATGTGACACTTTAATGTTAGTGACTGTTAACAGTTTGAACGTACAGTGCGTTATCGTATGTAATAAAGTACGTATGAGTGCTAAACATAAACTCTCATTTGATATACATTAATGTGGATACGGATGTAGTCTGAAACAATATTAAAACGACCGCTTTGGTCGTGAAGCGCACTATTTGTGACAAAATACAGTAGTAAGATTTAAAAGGTGATCTTGTGAAAATGTAACTAAGAATTCGTATTGAAAAGCAAATCTTATTAATGAATTAAGTGGATTTTTTTACAAGCAATCTCAGGTTCTTTTACAGTTGCACTGAGTTTTGGAAAACAATTTTTAAATATAAGGGGGAACATTGTAGAACTAAACGTCTTGTGCGATCATTCCATAGTTGAATTGTTTGTGCATGTATGTAAGACGTTCATATTAACATATATTTAAAACGCAGTGCATTGTATTCGTGAAAGTATTCATGTACCCTGCAGGAAATGACAATAGCAAAACTGCACTGCTTTGGCTTGTTTTACCCCAGGCAATGTAATTTACCATTTACCATGTGCGTGTCATAGAAAATCTACTACTGAAAGAAAAAGATTCGTTCTCTTCTCATAAAAGACAAAATAAAAAGTACTTGACACAGCTCACCAAATCCGAGGCTTCCTACAGGGTGCATATACGAGTATTGACATACTTATATCGTATGTGTGTACATTAGATTCGTAATGAAAATTTATTTCTTTTCCCTTTTACATAAATTCTTGTGTAATTTGACAAGACATTTCTATGCTGCACACTTCCAAACGTTATCATTTCATGTGGAACTCTGTTGTAATGGTTTGCTGTTAAAACTATATTTTTCTAATGAGACTTAATAGTACTCGATGCATAAATCGCAAATGAAATGTAATTCTTGTTGAGCAATTCTTTTTTTCTACAATTTTACTATCTGTTTTAAAATATTTAATATTGAGACACACAAAAAAAGGAAGCAGAGACATCTTATTATTAACGAAATTGTTATTATTCTTGGTATAGTTACCTTTGTATTTATCAGATAGAAGAAATTGGAGCAAATTTTTTATATCGACTTTCCTTTACTTCCTTTTATGACTTGCTGCAGTATCGTCATCTTGCTTTTTATTGTAACTTTTTTAACACTTACGGCCTCCCCTGGTAGTATAGTGAGTAGTATGCTAGTTTATCAGTTGGGTGTTTATCTTCGATTCCTAGCAGGTGCTCTGGTCTGTATAACCTGCAACCTGCCGACCTAGCCTAACCTAACACTTACTGCCTTATTCATTCATATAAATTTTGTGTGGATGTTGGATTTATAATTTGAAATTATAATTTGAAAAATGAAAACGGTTTCTATATCGCAGCAGATCGCATTTAGTTTAGAAGAGCCTGTCTTAGCACACTGTGCACGTTGATAAAGCCATCTACCACTGGCATTCTTATCTTATACATCAAAGAGAAAAAATCTAATTTTCTTAAAATTTTTCTCACGTTTAAAGGAAGTACAATAATTTCGAAATGTATCATTATTTTTAATCGTGTCAACTTGGATAACTTTACATTTAATTAAGCACAAAAAAGCCCCATTTTAACTATCGGAAAAAGTTAATATGACACCGGTTTGCTGGATCTACATTCATAAGGTAAGCAGCGAACTCACCTAAAGTTTTCCATTTAAAATACATTTTAAAGTTGTCAGTTTTAAATAACGTCACTCATATGTCGAGATAATACAATTTACTATTTTTTGGATAATGTTCTTAGTAAACTGTAAAAATACAGAAACACCTGTACAGTAGATTCAAACTCGAAACAATCGTGAGAAACATTTGGTTGAGATTCCAATTAATGAAGCAATAAAAGTATATTTGGATAATTACTTTTCCATATTTGGAACCTAATCGTAGTACACGAATGAAATTTATGATTACAGAAATTATAAATTATTGAAATTTTTATAATAACACATTTTACTCTTTATAAAGTGAAACCCGTTAATTTGAATATCGCGATAATTTGAATTGTTTCCCAGTTCCCTTGAAAAACATTCAATAAATTTAAAAATGTCCATGTAATTGGTCCCCTTGCTAATTTTAAATGATTTGAGTCGCCGACGCGGTATAATTTGAATTTTTTCGGCTACAATATATAATGTCTTCAAAGGAAACAAAAAGTTAATCTGGCAGACCCTCCCGAAAGGCAACTTTTTATTTGAAAAGATTTCTTTTACGAGTGAAAATATTTTAATTATTTTTCCAGGAATAGAAATCTATAATAATTGGCCAGTCACCATTTGCGCTCTTCGGTTCAAAATTAAAGAATTTTATTTAATTTTCTTTTTTAATGAACAAATAGAAGAACTAATCAATGTCACGTTGAACAATTTAAATAAAAAGCAAATGTTCACCCTTTATTAACATTTTTACCAAAAACAACCCGTCAAAGCACAATATGCAAACTGTAATAAAGTAAAACATTTATAAAAAACGGGGGTCAATAATGAAAAAAAAGAAATAGAAGAATGTTGTATTTAAATAAAATTGAGTAATTTTATTGTTTATTTTTTAGTTCATCATAAAAAAAGAGAAGTGAAAATGGAAAATAAAAACCAATTTGTTTAATCTACTCATAACAATGGTCACAAATGGCCAGTGTGGTGTTCCAACTAAAATTTCTTATTTGGTTTTCATCTGTTCTGCCAGCAGTAAAAAAGGAAACACTTAGCCTTGTAGTCAATAATAGATTCATACAATTTCCCTCAAAGTTTTCTTCTTTGGTTCATACGAAACATTTGTATTTTATGGCATTGCGAACGGTTGGTTAGTTACATTTTTCCTCCAGCTGAAACATTTGTAAAAAAATTTTTTTCAAACTTTCTTTTAACTTTTTTTAATTTTTTCCACATGACATTTTTAATTTACGTTTTAATCCATTTTTCACACAAGTTCAAAAGAGTTAAATACATTTAGGTTCATTTGAAAATTTTGTTTTTTTTAATAGAACAACCTGTTATAAATTTTCTACTTGATTTTCCAACAACTTAACGACACACGAGAAAAATACTTAGTGCGAGTATCATAAGATGATATTGAAAGCTCTGTAGTTGTTAAGGAAAAAAGTATTTATTTATGGAATCTTTTTAACCTGGTTTCCAACTACAGGGTGACCCAAAACTACCAAAGCGGTTTGAGTTCAAAGAGCAATTATTTCCTTCGCAGTGTGCGCTGTGGCTCCATCCTATTGGAACCATACTTTCGGATGGTTTTCCACGGCTGGCCCTCAAAATATTTCCAACACTGCGACACCATATTAATTTTCAAAAAAATATGGATCAATTACCCTTTCCGACGAAACGCCGCACCAAACTGTACACTTAAGTTGGTGTAATTCTCGCTGTTGAAGTACTCTTGGATTGCCCGTAGCCTTTTTTAAAAAATAAAATTATAATAAAAAAGTTATAAGGAATTCAAACACCTTTGTACCTTTTCGGCCACCCTGTATAAGAAGAAAACTTATGGACAATCACATAAATATATGTATCTATTAAATAATGTATCAAAGTTCATCTAACAACGTCAATACAATTTTTTAGTTAATTATGGTGACTAAAGCCTCTAATCGTCTCATACTAGAGAAATATTCTATTTTCTTACTGAGTTGTATGTAATTTTAAACTTTTAAGTTCTATTTCAATAATACTTACTTTGTGAGTTATGACGTTGTTTGAGTAAGTGACCGATATAAGTATGTAAAGATATCTTGAATTCTTTTATAACAATATGTTTATTCAGAATCAAGAATTTAGTAAAATTGTTTGCAAGCTGTAGCCACAAAATGATTTCCATGTATACTATAAGAGTTTACGACTTTTAGCGAGAGCCCATATGCAGGAAACTTTTTCTCAGCATCGTTCGTATCATCAGGGAATATTGGTTGGTATACAAATCCGAAACTAAACCACAAATTATTTTCAAGCCACAGAAAGGGAAACTCCACTAGACTAAGTATAAGAAAAGTTTGATGATATTTGACTTCAAAAAATATCGTAGTACGCCCCTAACAAATTCAATGCTCTCGCACATATTTTCCCGGTTTGTAAATTTATTTATTAGGGGACTAGCTAACGTAGACGAAATATAACCACGAATAACTGAGAATATATGCATTTTCCGGTCTACACTGCAGAAAACTAAAAACTACTTAAATTAATATGTATGTATTTGTTTTTGTAATGTTTCATGGAGTTTTGTCTATACGCTCAATTATCATGACCAGCCACCAAACAGTTTTTATAAATATTTCTTTACTACTGTAACTCCTCAACCCCTAAAACAATTTGAGTGATTGGATATATCTGGAAATTGAGCAGAAGATGGTCGTCCTAGATTCGTGTTACTTTCACTCTTACTAATTTAAGAATTGATTTTATGGCAGCAACCATTTTGTCTCACCAATTAATAAATAATATGAATATGCCATAGATAGGTCCATCGTATAGTCAACTTCACAGTCTATCTAATAGTGGAAGAATCATTAAAATCCCTCGAGCCATTAACGAGTTAGAGCGATTTAGGTGTTTTAAAGTAGTTAGTGACTACTACGCACTTCTCGTCATATACAGGGGGTAATAGTATAAATATAGTGCAGTACCATACCATGTAGTCAGTACACAGTGAAAAGTGTTGCCGTGTTTTTGTTTTTAATTGTGAATTCTTCTGGCTCAATAATCTAGTTTTGCACCATTTTCGTGCGTGAATACACTTTGGGCCGATGGTGCCTCAGTAGTGGCACTTCAGGGAACTCTATTTTTAAGCAAGTCTATTATTTAATTAATTAACAGTGAATAATCAAATAACTTTATCACATATTGACAAATTTCAAAAATTGTTTTTGCATATGAAAAAATTCCGCTAAAGTTTTTTTTTTTTAATTGGAGGGAAATGCAAAGTGCCCGCCCAACCATCTTCTGCGGTATATAGACTCTTCTTTCCATCTTTAGATACACTAAGAAAGGATTTAGTTAAGGAGATAAAATCGATAACCTAATAACTAAGAAACTATATCTTAGTCTTAGTCAAATGGGAAAGTATAATGAGTGTAAAACCAATATGTTATGAATCTGACCATAATACGGATGGGAATTTGACAGTCGTATAGCTCTCACCATTTTTAAAAATTTTCAAAAAGCTTATACTTTTCATTTTATCAGGGATGTGTTTTTGTGTAAGCAACCAAAGAAAATAACAAAACAGCAAAAATGTTTTGTTCCTACTACTTCATTTTCTTTCAAGTGTGATAGTGTGAAAGCAAAAAGTAATATTACTTTAGATTTCTTAGCAGTCGCACCAAATCCCATTGGATTTCTCTCCCACAAAGTATTATTAAAGTTGTAAGACTTTTATTATAGTGTGAAAAAGCCTTCAGTGGTATTAATTGTATATGCGACAAGGTTGTACAACTAGTTCTTTAAATCTGAGAGTTTTATTTTTTTTTTTTTACTTTTTTACAACCGTTGTGCAGTTTTCATCGATCGAAAAATATTCTATATCTATATAGTATGTATTTTAGTAATATGTAGCTAGATGTACTCACCTTTAAACACTTTAAGAATATTCTACAAAAATTATTCAGGAAAATCTAATTCATTTCAGATTGTTTCAATTCAAATTTCTGTTCACAACATGATAGAATAAATTGTATGTATGTGCAATTGGTTTTAACATCATCTCATAAATTAATCGGTATGGTATAAGCCATCTGTCATAAATTACTACCAAAAACTATATTATAAAAATATTCTTTGCCTTTACACTTCATAGACATAACCTGCCTCAAAATATAAGTATTTTCGCAGCACACAGTCAGCCATTTGAACACATGTTTGTAACTCTAATCAACTGTTTTTATCGCAGATACTGGACAAGAACAACTACAGCAAAAGCAAAGTGGTGAAAAAGGAAGTAAACAATAAGGCATAACACGACAAACGAGTACAGTGGCTACCAAATGAAACCAGTCGATTTTATGAATTTATTTTTCTCTGAAATTTAAATATTTAATCAAATAAATCGCAACCATAAAACACATCGCGCTTGATATGGAAGCTTTTGGAAAAGGGACTACCACAAAGATCTTACTTAATTTTATTCTTATTTTCACTTTATTCAATTAAGCTCTAAATTCATCTGCTCCGAAATGTTCAAATGTTACTTGTCCTATAAAGAAAATGTTATTATGTAAATTGGATGTACTACTTTTAGCTGAAGCTGTATATTTACCATTTTTGTACTTTTTTTCATGCATATGCACATGTTTGTTACAAAACTGCATAAAAATGGCAGTTAATAACATTTGGTGCCATATTAAAAATTTCGCCAACAGATAAAAAATAAGAAAAGAAATACGAATATAAACGGACAGTCGAATTTTTCTAGTGACAATACAATAACAGCACACAAAAAAGTATTTAAGAAACAGTTTGGAATTTTTCGATTTATTTTCAAATGCATTAAAAATTGGCTTAATTTCAAGCGAAAAAGCGATTGACAATGCGTTATGCAATTGAAAGTTTTTTATAGTTATAAAAATTTTTGGACCTCATCAAAATAATGACTGCAGTAATACTTATTAAAGTAGTCGCATTAGTATTTATTTAAAGCTGGTAAATTTAATCCCACTTACATACATGTGTAGTTTTAGTAAAGCAAATTAGTGGAAAATTAGTATATTTATGAACAATTATGTCTGTTATTTTCCTCAATCTAGGCTAAGATGTGAGATGTTGTACTGCAGAGATACTAAATATCTTTTATCATCAAAAAATGTTATAAGAGTGGGCATCTAAAAAAACCATATCGAGTTATAGTGAAAATAATACAGAATGGAATTGTTGTAATTCACGGCAAAACACAGTCCAATTGACATAAGAGCAAAAACTTTAAGGAGCTCTGACAAAAAAAAAATTTAACACAGGCACTTCGACTGTCAGGAATTAAATTCACTCGGAAATTAGTGGAGGAATAGAAAACTTGGTAGAGACAACACATTTTTCAGTTCATCTAACGAGTTCAAAATTAATTCAGGGGTACCACAACCCTCCATTCATTCTCCTACTCTTTTTTAATCTTTCGTAATGACCTTCTATACCAAACTTCCAACACTATTCACTTTGCAGATGACAGCAGCATTTTCCTTTTATACCTTTGATCGGAGGCTTCAACTATGATCGGAGCGATGAGGCAAAATTTAAACGATTCGCTAAATGGTGACCTTACAAAAATATCGCTTACACATCAACGCATGCTCGATCATGCTGCCTCAACTGTAATTATGGGCGGTATAAGTATTGAGGAATCAAAAGCTCTTGATATTTGTGGCATGAAAATTCTGTGTGAATTCTGAGCACATTTTTCAGATCTCAAAGGAAGCATTCAAGTGCCTGTAAGACATACTTCCCCCACCTGATCTCCGGTATAAATAGTACCGCTTACAGCCGTCCGAAAATAGAATACAACTCTCATGTATAAGCTCATAGCCTATATAGACTATTTTGTAGTTACTCGACCGTGTACAGCAGGGTAGCTAACTCTATTGACCGTCTGGAGCATCGTCGCAACGTGGGCTGCATTTCGATATTCTATTGTTACTATAAAAGATTATGTTCTAGTGAAATTAGAGAACTTGTTCCCGAAACCCGGTCATTCATACGCACAATGCGTTCATCATTAAGAGTGCTTCCATATTGGAATATAATTTTAAATTTTTACGTGGCAAGATTCAAATCGAATGTCCATAAACACTACTCCCTCTATCGCCCACCCGTAACCTAATAACTAAATATTTTTCCATCTGTTAATTCTCAAGGTTAAAATTATTAAAATTTATTTATTCAATATATGTATACTAACATGAAGCCATCAATATTTCTATATTAGTTTTCTAAGATTTACCACAATAAGTAAACTTTTCTAATATTCCAACCCTCACACAATTTAAAATAAATTAACACTCCCCTTATATTTATCATATAAAAAACTGGGTATGTAATATTCAACATAACCAACATACCAAACCCTTTTGATGCTTTTCTATTAGAACTGCCGAAAAAAGTTTACATTACACATTGGTATATAACCAACTTCACCCGCTCTCTCTCTCCATTGGCGGTTTTAAACATTTTCTTTAGCATTTATCGTTCTTGTTGTTGGGTTTTAAACAATCAGTAAAACAAAAGTTTTTATTATAAACCATTGAATTCCTCGTGAGAGAGGTTAGTTCTGCAAGGGATAATATAAATTTTTCTAGCTTCGTTTCTATTTGGCTCTTGAATGTAAGAATGGCGAAAGAAATAGTACAAAAATTGGAAAATTTACAAATTGCACTTGTTGGAAACTAACATTATTCAATTTTTCTACACAACCATACGCACATAACGTATTCATTCAAACACCCCCCATGGCATCTAACATCCAAACCCAAACATGGAATAAATAGTCTTTAAAAATAAGTACAATATAAATGAAAAAAGTTCTTTAAATGCCTTTTTTCATTAGTACTTATTTATTTTTTTATTGTTGGCTACTGAAACCACCATCACCATCCAAAGGAAAATCAACAAGAGAACAATACGCAAAAAATATTTATAAAAAAAATCCAATTTGTCAAGGAATTTGTTCAATTTCAGTTTTACATGATGACACATTTGCTCGCTCACACAGTATGGCCATAAAGGATCCCAATTGAAAAATAACACGAGCAAGAAAGGAGGTTATAGCTTACATACTTAGATACTTACGACCAATTATAATTTTTTTTTATAGAATTTTAATTTGCCTCTGATAACACACACTATGCAACATCTGGTCGTAACTTTGGAAGAACTTATGCAATCTTGTTATGCAATACGTCAAAATTTTAAATTACGTCAGCTTTGAGTTTAATTACTATAATTTTTGTATTTAGCCATTAGTTTTGGATTTATTGATGAAAAAGTAAAAAAAAAATTTTTTTTTGGAAAAATTACCAAAGTATTGAATTCAAAAAATTCATAAAAAATAGAAAGCTCAAAATAATTACCAGTTTTACTACTTAATCTTAATGGTGATGTAATAGAAATAAAATAAACTTTATTTCATGAATATCCATAGATAAATGCGTGTTTTATTGCCGATTAAGTGCAAGTACCTACTTTTGACAGAAAAGTTCATTTTTTTAGCATTTAATAGACAGTTTTTAACAAACAAAGTTAGCAACTAGTTATATTTTAATCAAAAAGATGGACAAAGCAAAATCTAAAAATTATTTCGACTGTGGTTAATAAAATAAAATCTCCCATCATATTTTCATTCCATAGTCCCTGGTAACGTTGCTCCATCGTTCACCATACTACTTCCGTTAAAGAAACAGCACCTTGAGCTCGATCATCCTACCACTGTCATCACCTGTCTATTCTCAACATTATCTCTCTCTCTCTCCCACTCTCTCTATCTAGTTATTATTTTTGTATGGAGATAAATTATTTTATTTCTCTCTCTCTCTCCCACTCTCTCTCTCTCTCTAGTTATTATTTTTGTATGGAGATAAATTATTTTATTTCTTTTTCTCGCTCAAATATTGACAAAGAGGGGATACATCATCCGCTAATTCGTACGTCGTAATCTCATATGCTTTTCTAGTTAGTTTTGAAATATCATGCCAAAAAAAACGATTTTTTGGATACGACCGCATAGAACACCGGCATGACGGTATAATAATATTTATACTTTTATGATGAGTTGGTGTACGGTAGTCATTGAGAGGACCCCACTCTTTAAAAGTGGCCTCGAGCGAGGTTGCTTCTAAATATTAAATGGCCTGGTCGTTTAGCCAACAAGTCATAATTTTACAAGTTTAAATAAATTATTGTGGTGATTTTCGGGACGAATGTTGGAAATTTCTTGCAAACAATTAAAAGATTTAATTTGGAAGCCCTAAAAAGTATGATTCATTTCTATCAGTAATGCTTCTAATAATTACAAGTATGAATTAAGGTGTATTTTTCATTTAATGCGCTCGAAAATACAATTAAAAATATAATTAAACAAAAATGATGGCACGAAAGGTCAATCACATTTAAAACAACATTAAAATTCTCTGAATATATTTAGTATTTGTAAGTTATTTTATAAGATGGAATTTGACAACTTTGGGATCAGACAGTTGATTTTTTTATTATTTATTTGTTTCATTAATATCGTATACAATAAAACTAATTTTGACTTGATAAAGAAATTATTCAAACTACGTTGTTGTCTTGAAGAGATTACTGAAACAAAAACATAAATTTCAAATATGAAATTATATCCAAACGTATATAAACATTTATAAACATTTATATAACATGCATTGTATAATAATGTTGAAGTTAAGTACCGCATATGAGTTCTCCATTGAACAACAGCAGAAGATCCAATGTCTACGAAATAAAGTTAAAGGTAAAATATCACACATGACTATTTCGATATTTTGTTATTATTTTATTTTTGTTTATTATCGAATAGATTGCAATCACCTGAGTGTCGGAGATGAAGACATTTTCATGTCAAAATTTTTGTTTTTTGCTAATTGGGATGTTGATGGGGCTTTTGAAAGTGTGAAACGATATTACGAATTTAAAGATGAACATCCTGATTGGTTAGCGCATCATACCGTGGAATACTTCCGGGAAGAATTTTTAGATATTAATGTGAAGTTTCTTATGCCGATGCCAGATAAAATGGGTAGACCAATACTTATTTTTAAAACAGGTAAATAGTATTAAAGTGTGCTTTCTATTCCAAAACATAAAATTTTCTATCATTTTAATAGCGAATTTAATTGAATGCAATCCACGAACCAAAATGTAAAAAATTAAATTCCAATTCATTGATGCTTTGTATGGTATTTCTTTTCAGCGGACTATTTTAACAAGTATCCAAATTATATGCAAGATTTGATTGAAATGGATGATTTAATATTTGAATCGTTGTTATTGACACCGCAAGTCCAGGAACGTGGCGTAACTATTATTTTTGATTTAAATGGGTAAAACAAAATAATTGACCATGTATACGTACCTATCTATATACATACATACATACTTGTGTGTACATACATATGTACATATAATATGTTTTTCATAAGTTAAGTTTATCTTTTTCCAGAATTACCCGAAATTTTTTTCGTATCTTATCGCCACGAATGGGGCGTTTGATAAATAAAAAAAATAAAATTCTTCCCATTTCGAAAAGATACATTCATATTATTCAAAATGGATCTTTAATGACCGCTGCCTCATCTATAATAATGCCATTTTTAAGTCGCGATTTAAAAGAGCATGTAAGTTCAAAGTTAAAATTTTCCATATATGCAGACACCTATACATACATACAAAAGCATTTGGGTATATTAAAGAGAACCCATGTTCTCAGGCTTATAGTCACATATATGTAGATACGGTGACCGACCAAAGTCTACGTACGAACGCTATTTCAGCAACTTGGTTATCAAATGAAATCCGAACGGAATACTCGTACATAGTATGGTGTTATGGTACCCTTTATATTATTTCACACTTTTCAAAAAGACGAAAATTAAAACAACAAAAAACTGCGATTAAAAACTGTTGCATGTGAGCTGAAATGCAGAAAAGCGTAGAAAGCATGAAATGCGTAGAATGCGATGATACGTGTTATGGACTTTTAACTTTATAAACGTACAATGAAAAAATTTTTTCTTATATGTCTATGTTAAGTATCCTCCTCGCTGTCTCTTCTCTAAACTATTATTTTCCAACTAGTTCGTCGCAATGCATGACATACGTAGGGGACATCACTTGAGCACTAGTTCAAAAAAAAAACTAATTCCGTACGTAGGGTATCTCCTGAGCACTGGTCATTATTTTCCAACTAGTTCGTCGCAATGCATGACATACGTAGGGGACATCACTTGAGCACTAGTTCAAAAAAAAAACTAATTCCGTACGTAGGGTATCTCCTGAGCACTGGTCTACGAGAAAATAAATTAATTTTTAATTAAGTACCCCACACATTTTTTGTTCGCGATATGTCAAAAACCACTAATGTAAATATTACAAAAAAAAATGTGTTTTGATGTTTGTTGGACAAACGTAGGTACAGCAAAAAATTGCCACCTGTTTTAACAACCCCACCTTGTTCGATACGGCTTGGCAAGGCGAATTCATACCAGGTGATCTCATCCGCTCAACAACAGCATTTTTTGTTTACAAATACAACAAATTTACTCAACTGAATAGAAATCAGCTGATAAGAATTTTAGCTAATACAGCCACATGGTAGGAATTCGCCTTGCGCCTTTTATATAATTGATGAAGGCAAATTCATTACCAGGTAAACTCATTAGCAAATTCACCCGTCAGCTGATACAAGAATTTGTAACGTATTTTTTGAGCCGAACGTTAAAGTTTGTTTACTTTTGTGAGAAAGTGAAGAAAACTGGTTGTAAATAATTTAATAATTATAATGATATAATACTATAATAAAGAGAATGTAAAATATATTACTTTTTGTAATAATTAATTTATTTGCACTCATATTACACTAATTTAACAAGTTCTTTTTAGGTTATGTTATATTTAACAAAAACATGTATACAAAAAATTTGACGTTTGGACTAAAAGCGAATTAACGAATTCGCCTTGCGACAACCTTTTATTATTGAACCTTGATAATTTACTCTTTTATACACACATCCACATGTATGTACATATATATGGATGGATGTTTGGAAAGCACACACATGAAATGTAAATGTATTGTAGGTATATTCCCTGTGGGAAACCTGGAAGCTAGTGTCTCTAAGGCACAACTTTTGTCGATTGGTGTCTTTTTGATGACATTGTCAAGTAATCCTAATTTTTTCTGCTACAAATGGGGTCTACTAACCATCCCTGGTGGTGGTTGAATCACGCGTGTGTCTCTATGAGATAGCGAGACATTCTAGGCTGATATTGACAAGAGTTCTTAAGGACGCAGATTGACTGGGTAACTGTGTGGCGTTTGTTATCACCAAGCAGGTGATGCTTTTAATTGAATCGATGGATAGACATTGTTATGAGGGGACTGGTCTATGGCCGCAATAAGATTAACGGAGAACTCGCATGTTACTACGGTTCCGAGGGGGTCGGATTCGATTACAGATTCCGAGTATTAATGATGAATTCCATGAGACGGAATGATGCTGAGGAGTAGAAGTCTGTGCTTCACACCTTTTTAGGAATGAATTTTATAAATATTTTTGTTTAAAAAAACTCGTTAAAAATGTTTAATTTGTTGATCTGCGGATGAAAAAAGTACTCAAAAAATCGCTTAATACCGAATTGAAAGACTCATTTCCCATGTCGGCCTTGAATTAGTACCTTCTGCGTTTTTTTTTGCATATTCATTTCATTTATTTTTAAGTACTGTTGCCATTTGCAATAAATATTGCCATATAAAATTTAACTATATAAACAAGCGCATGACTTCATTTATATTAAATACTCTTGAAAATTGTTTAATTCTTTTTTCAGATTACTATACATGATGGAAGAAATTTTGAAAAATTAAGAGCTATTGTTGGATATGAATACTTACCAACTGAATACGGTGGTCCAAGTACAAATAAATTAAACGTTGACGTATTATTACATCATTTAATGATGCATTCAGAATATTTATTAAATCTACAAACATACAAAAAAAAATGATTATATATATTATATTATGTAAGCAAAGATTAGTGCGTCTTGTGTGGTTTCACATATTTCCTTTCTGAAGTAATAAATCAGAAATTTTAAAAATTTGGTTATTTGTTTATTCATTCTGGCAATTCCGAACAACGTTATATATACTGTAATAATGCCACTCTGCATTTTGGTTTTTTCGTTATTTGCTTTTATTTGACAAATACTCGTTATTATCTCGAAGACGCCATTTTTGTTTTTCCTAATAAACCATTGACGGCAACAGCAGAATCAGAAAATAAAATAAAAGCTTTAAGTTTTTTAGTTTTTATACATAGATTTTATACAGAAAAAAATTAATCAAATTAGAATTTTTAAATCAAATTGTATATATAAAACAGTGCAAAAACGGAAAATTTGGGTTGTTTCACTAAAGATCAAAATTGAAAATTACGGCAACCAAAATAAAATTCCAGTTTCGTATTGATAACATAATGTCGAAGGCTAAAAAACTGTCGCTTCCTGGAACAAGTTCCATTGAGAGCACTGATATACAAGAGATACTATGTTACAAGCCTAAGGATTTAGTTTGGTAAGCCTGAAAAAAATTGCGAAAGAAAATGTTACCCAGATATAACAAGCGGGTTTGTTAGCAATTGAAAAAGTGGAAAGAAAAAAATGGCGCTTAAACATAACCTCACATTTAATGATTATTTTAGGAATGTTCTAAATAAAAAAAAAAACCTTACTTTTCTACATAGATTGAAATGTTTACTATGTTTAAAGTTAATATTGTGCTTTATTAAATTTTTATTGGCTTGGATTGTTACATAAATTTATTTCTCTCAGTAAGCTGCTGTTTATCAAGCATTGTAAATAACAATTCCGCGCGTTTTTTTCTACGTTTGTTATGTTTAGTAACTTATTAGAATGTTTTTTTATTCTAGGGCTAAAATGAAAGGATTTGCGCCTTGGCCCGCTATGGTAAGTAATTACAAACCACTTCTTTCTTTGATGCATTTGTGACGTTCCGATACGTAAAACGCAGGCAATATATTTAATGTTATCTGTTGGATTCATTATTGACTGTACTTTTACGCAAGCTACTGCTTGTAAAATTTGGTGGGAATGCATGTAAAATGCTATGGAGCAATACTTTACATAAGTATATCAACTGATTACCGAACCTAAATACGTACAAAATGAATTTTTGAATAAATATATAGTTTCCTGGATAATGTGCTAAAAAGTTAATAAAAATATAAAAAGTCTAATACGTTTCTAACGTATTGTTATTGGTTTTCCCATAAGTTTGAATTCTTAATTTTAATTTATGTTATATGTGATTTTTTCCTCTTCAAGGAAAAAATTTAATCAATCTAGTGGTATTTATATATGTTGGTTTTAGCAAATTAACTGCACTAAAGTATTCCTATTATCTTTGTTTTTTGATTATTTATTTTGAAAATTTAAAAAATACCAACACTTATCACCGATGTTTGCTGGGCTTCAGATGTATTTATTGCCTATCAATTAGTACCATTTCTGAAAAACGGTAAAAAAAAATTATGGTATTATCAAATGAAATGTGATATAAGCATTTCCGCGATAGTCGTCTCACCTTGTTCCTCCATGTTATAGGAGGTTTTCTTTGCCATAGCATAAATTGTAATCAGGATACATGCTATTAATAATATAGGTATTCCTAAAAGTGTTATCATAACTTTTCGAATAAAAGTTTGAACTTTCTCACATTGGCGTTGGCCATTATAAGAAAAAGATCTGACATAGCCTGTTTTACATTTACATGCTCCAGTTATTAGGCATTCGCCGTTTTTACATGGCACGCCATTACACAGATCGTTATGTTCACAAATGTAATGTAAAGGTGTTTTGTGAAAGCCATCCAAACATTGACATTCGTTCTTGGCAACGCAAATTGAATTTTCACAGTCTGGTTGGCAAATGGAGTCACACTGTCCTGTGGTAATATTTTTTGTGAAACCTTCGTAACACTCACATTTGTCTTTGAATTCTAGGCAATAACCGTTATTATTGCATAAACAGGACTCCAATACGCACTTTTCAATCTTTCGATCATGGTGGTAATTTTCAATGCAAACCCATGTATTGGGTGGTTTAACGCATTTAGAATTTTTCACTTGATTTTCACATATAGGATCACATTTAATACTTGTTTCATTTAACTTATATCCATTATAGCAATTGCATTTGTTAGGTGCTACACATGTAGAATACATTTGACATTTTGGGTCACATTTTGGAATACAATTAAAATCATGTGCATTGTTCAGTTCATAACCATCGGAACATCCGCACGTTTCTGGAGCACTGCAATAACCATTGTGGCATTTGTTTTTACAAATAGGTTCACATATTTTAGTGTTATAATTTTCTGAATAGCCTGAAATACATTGACATCGATTTGGTTTCGGCGGGATTGATTTTGTGCATCTTGAAAAATTACCACAATTCGGCTTGCATATGGGTGCACAAAATGTCAAATTGTTTTTATCTATCTGGAAACCATGAGGACACCCACATACGTCGGGTTTACTACAGTATCCGTTTAAACATTTCCTTTTACACACGGGAACACATTGATTTTTCTCTAATACATATCCTTCATTACACTCGCAAACATTTGGCGTTTTACAAAACCCATGTATACAAGGGCGTTGGCAAAAAGGCACACAATTCTCTGTTCTGTCTAATGTATAACCTGGACAACAATTAAATTCTGCTTCATGGTATATGGAACCCTATTATAATAAGCAAATGATAATATATGTTACAAATATGGAGATTCTTTACTTACATCATCTAAAAGTCTTGTCACATTTTCTTTACACCAGTGATTATTGAATTCATCGATGGCTTTCGTATGTATGGTAAATATCACTATTATGCAAATTGTATAACAGTTTATTGATATCATTTTGCTTTTTAAGTATGCTTATACCGGTTGCAACTTCCAATCTTATTCAAGTATCCCGCACTATTAATGATTTACCAACGTTCTAATTACAATTTCTTTAGCAAGTATACTTGACTATCCGTGCATTTCTTCTATATATATTCTAATACTAAAAATATCTTGCGGTTAGCAAGATAATATGTATATAGAAATAATATTTTTTTTATTTGTATTGCTCCATATATTGCATACCATACGTTCACGTAAGCAATTATTAGTTTTTACTCTGATTTAACTCTTATTTACTTATTGTACGAAGCAATGAAGTACAATTCATTAAGCAAAATTCATTTTCTACGAGTTTTGAAGCATTTCGGTATTTATCATTTGTACCTTTCTTTATGCTGACTTCTATTTTAATTGCAGATTGTAGAACCGCCTTTAGAGTTACTTAATAATACACACAAAAATAACTCGAAATGTGTATTTTTTTTCGGTTCAAGAAATTTGTAAGTATATTTTAAATGCTAATTCAAATAAATGTTTTTCTTTATTTATAATTCACATTTTTTTAGTGCATGGATAGAATTCAATAACATTAAACCATACGAAGGTCCCTGGAAAGATCAATTATCAAAACTAAATAAACCTGCAGCATTTCGACAAGCTATGGAGGACATAAGAAATCACATTGATGACCCAACCGAAATAGATGGCATCATAAGTAAAAGTACTGGCATTAGATCATTACCTACTGAAGCTGATTTTGATAAAATAAGGGATGGGTTTTCGCTGGAAGAAGAAATTATCATTGATACAAATGCCAACAATGTAGAAAACAATGGTGAGACTTCAGTTGCCGAAGACGATGACGCTGTTGTCGTAAAAACCCCACTCAAACGGACACCAAAAGCTAAAAGTTCTGCTTCCTTAAACACAAAAACTAAACCAACAAGCTCAAAATCAGGAACAAAACGCCGCGGATCTGGACAGACACCGTCGACAATGGCATCCAGCTCAAAACGTAAACGCAAAGATAGTGAATTTCTTAATGATATTACAACACCCAAACGCAAAATCAACGCAGAAGCTTTAGCTCTTATAGGCGGACATTCAAGTCCTCCTCGCCGTAATAATAACTCAATCGCTTTATTGGAACGTCCAGCTGTTAAAGTGCCAGAACAACAGGCCATTGATATGAATACAAGATCTCAGACACTAGCTGAACGTGATATAGCTCCTTCAGATTTAACTTTTGGATTTTTAGGACTTGGTATTATGGGTTCAACAATTGTAAAAGATCTCATTTGCAAGGGTCACAAGGTAGTAGTGTGGAATCGCACAATGTCTAAATGTGAACCATTTAGAGAGGCGGGAGCTGTAGTTAAAGAAACACCAATGGAGGTAGTAGACGCGTCCGACATTATATTTTGCTGTGTATCAGATCCCAAAGCTTCAAAAGACGTATGATTTAGTTCTATATAATTTAAATTTTTGCTGACTAAATGCCTCTATTGCTTTTTAGTTGGTCTTTGGAAATTGTGGAGTTTTGCGCGTTGCAGATTTATGCAATAAAGCTTATGTCGAAATGACCACAATAGATCCCGAAACCTCGCAGGACATTGCTGAAGGTATAAGTCAAAGCAATGGAAGGTATTTGGAAGTACAAATACATGGTACACGTCAAGAAGCTGAAGATGGCATGCTCATAATCTTGGCTGGCGGTGATCGCACAGTTTTCGAAGAATGTCATTCCTGTTTTAAAACAATTGCTAAAAATACGTTCTTTTTAGGAGGTAAGTTTATTGTTTTGTATGAACAACGTTATTACAAAAAAAGAGTACTTTCAACGGATTATTAATTACATCTGCTTTAAAAAATGTTTTACTTGGGGTTTACACGATCAAGCTATGCCTTTCAAATTTTAATACACTCACACTTTGTCACTTAACAACATTCATACTTCTAAAAATGGTGTGAATTTGTTTTCTTGAAATTGCTTGAGAACTAAAATTGTTTAAAACTTGGCTGCAGTCTACGTCACCCGTCGTTTTAAATAATTTTCGGCAAACAAGATGTGTGAGAAATTTGAAAGTGTAACCTCGGCGTTACTAATTGGTTTTCAATTTAATAATTTGTTGTTTCTGAAAGTAAATCGTAAATTACTATTATAACCAGTTAACGTAAAAAATGTTTTAACATTTTTTTTTTCTCTTCCCATACTTTTATCATTATTTTGTTTTTACCTGCTTTCCTTTATTATTTTATAAAAATGTTAATATGCATTTTCCTTATATCCGGCTTTTGTTTGTCTTTTTTGCTTAATATGCATTTTTGTTTATCTTCTACGCTTCTGTTTATGTTTTCATCACATCGCATCTCCCACTTTAGCAGATGTTGGCAATGCCTGCAAAGTTAATTTAATCCTACAGACTATTTTGGGTGTAAGTTTAGTTGGTTTATCCGAGGCCTTAGCACTGGGTAAGTTGCATAGAACTCGTACATACAATAATACATAATTTCTTTTATCTTTTGTTTTCTGCAGCTGATCGTTTCTCAATTTCTCTTAAGGATATATTAGACATATTCCAACTGACATCTATGAAATCGGATCTATTATTAGCAAAAGGAAGAGGTAAATAATACAAAATGTCTCTTTATTTGTCAGTCGCTTGATAAGTAGAGTTATATTTATTTTTTACTTCCATAAATAGTTGTTAATTTTTACATCATTTTTCAGAAATGGCAAAAGGGGACTTCAATCCCCAGCAGCCACTCAGTCATATGCAAAAAGATTTGCGATTAGTTTTGAGCATGGCAGAAAATTTAGATCAATCGATGCCTGTCACTGCAATAACAAATGAAGTTTTTAAACACACAAAGCGATTGGGGTACAGTGAACATGATTCCAGTGCAGTGTTTGTAAGATCAAGATTTTAACAATTAGTTAATACAGCAATACTATTTGACACAACATTTTCAACAAGAACGGAAAACAACATTTAATCTAAACCAACAATTTATATCATTTAGTTTTATAACAGAAAGATTATGGTAAAACTTAAAGTTTATTTTAGGAAATGACACATTTATTAAGAATGTACAACAAATAAATATAGTTCGGCAATAAAAAATCTACCATTGTCGGAAATATTTTATACCTCCCATTCTCTATTCCTATTTCTACCTTTATCTTACGTTAGCTTTTTTATGTCATGTGTAGGAAATAATTATAAACTGTAAAATATAAGTTAAAAATTTCTTATATATTGCCTGTTACTTCAAATCAATTAATTGTTTTCAAAATTATGTTTTTTTCATTCTTTTCTATGTTCAATTATCCTCATTTCAAGATATTCAAACACAATATAGAAAACAAACCACCTCCATCGTCATATTTAACAAAGAAAATCGTCAATAATTCGGCTTTTAAATCGAGTATTAATCAAAATAATATTACTACCAGAGCACGAAGCGCTTCTACTACACATACTGTTGTTACTCCCAATGGCCATGTGGTAGCCCAGGTAGATCATGAAGACGAACGAATTATAAAAGATTGTGAAGATTTTTATAAAACATTTAAAGGGCACCAACATCTTAAGAAAAAACTTTTTTAACCCATTTTACCAAAGTTTTACTTAAAAAAACGGAAGAAAAACTAGTTGGATATATCTGAGATGTCGCATTTACAATTGTACTCTGTAATAAATGGCGTTTTTTCTCCACCTTTCATTCTAAAATAAAGCGTTATATTGTAATTTGTACCATATGAACAAATTATATTTATTTGTTTTTTACTTTTACCTAATATATTAATGTATTTTTTTTTCTCTTTAAATGCAATTATCAATTATAAACTGATAAAAATTAAATAAATGAATAAAGAAGAAATTAGTTTAAATTATTCATTGACAGAAAAAGGACTATTGACGTGATTATGTTACCAAGTTGTAAATTCTGACCTTTGCGTTTGGCGGTATAATTAATAATTCACATGTGAGTATATTGTTATTTTTAGTGACCGTGACAATAAAAAATGTATCACTTTTTAAATCTGTTATTATTAATCTAACTGTAGAAAGTGTTATTCACCGAAAGGGCAAGTTTTTTGTTTAGAAAGGAAATCATTTACGATTAGATTAGCTGTTGTAAACGAACAGACGTAATAAAACATATAGTACGTTTGCAAGCAAATATAAAATTCTGTAAAATAGCAATCTTAACAATTACATAGTCGCCGTCCATACTGTGAAACATTTGCTGCAAAACTGAGTTTGTTGATGAGAAGGGGAAGAGGAAAGGAAGTAGGTACTCTGTTTCATGTACATGCAGTTTTTGTTGAATTTCTTATTTGCATCTTTTGACATGAGGTGTATTTGACGTTTCATTTTATTTCTTTTCGTTTGGTATACTGTTAACATCTATCATAATAATAGCTACCCTGTTTTATTGTTAATTTTTTGTGAAATATAATCTAAAATTATATAATTTTTCTTCTTAGCGTCCATTTTGCTTCAAATGTCTATCCAAAAAACAATATACACACCTACCACAGGGTAGTTATTTTATATTTACATTCGGTATTGAGAAATGTCAAAAAAATTAAAAAAAGAAGATAGAAGGGAGGAATAAAAATACTAAACATGAAGCAAAAGATTCATGTATGGACACTGCTCCAGTTTCAAAAGAGAATTCAAAAAACTTTTGCAGCAAAAACTCAACAGTATGGACGGGGACATATGAGTCACAAAGTTGACAAGTCAGATGTAAAAACATGTAGTTTAATGGGTGGTTAAGGTAACGATATACATGTGAATAAAATATATTCCCATTACTTATCGACCACCATTTTATCATAATAGTGACCAGCTACTTATAGATTAGGTTAACCTGGTAGTCCACTTGAGCTTTGGTCTCTAAATTATCCGTTTACGTCATACTAATTTCGATCATAAAAATCTATCAATTAGATTTATGAACATACTTCTACTTGCATTAGGTGATGCTTGTAACTACATTTTTCTTAATTTTACAGGAGATGGAAAGAACTTAATAAAACAGTTAAGTAGTCACAAATGAAAAAGAAGTTTCTTCATTTTATTTTGTACGGGCGTGTATTTTCACATGGTACACAATATTCAATAGAAAAACCGATTTTGAAATTTTTCTCACTTGGTTTGATATGACCATATTGTACTTTAAAAAACTTTTGTAGTAATTATCAAACGCGCCTTGCGCGCGAATTAAATTTAAAATTTATGCGAGTTGAACTCAAATAAAACAGCACACAAAATACAACTCTATCGTGATACGAATAATTTCTACTAAATAATGTAGCTACGACCTTTTTAGCAATACGAATAAAATGCACAAAGAGGAGACTTCAAAAAATAGAAAATGGCGAACTTCGGTTTGATTTTCTTTTCGGAATTTCACGTTAATTTTTTTGTTAAATGAAAAAAGTTTTAAAATATAGCTTTACCTAAATAAATTTACAAACAATTTATTAATAAACGGGAGTGTGAGAATCTGATTATTGGTGAAGTTACATCAAATCTGTTTGCGATAAGAAATAAAGTGTACTGAAAAAATATTTTTTGACGAAAATTGGTCATGAAGTGAACGAACCTTAAAAAGTAAAAAATAAGATTTAAAAGAAGAAAGTTAAAGGCCAAATACAAAAGTCTTAATTTTTGCAATTAAACCAAGCAATTTTATTGTTTAAAATTATAGTACTGACTTTGTATGCAATAGTGTTGATATAGTATTTTTATGATGGAAATGAACATTGTTGTTTTTGTTTGTACCATGAATTATATATAACTGAGTTAATTTCAGTAAGTAAATATGTACATATATACTACATGTTCAATATTTTTCATAACATAAAATACCTATGTATATCCTCATTAGAATTTCATGAAAAATTTTATAAATTTTTATTGTCTTTGTTTTCATGTTCACAGTGAAATTTCATTCTGTTTCGTGTCTGAAGTTGTTTTTGTTTTGCTAAAAAAGAAAGAAAATTCACACGAAAACATAATGTTTGACACATTCCTGAGGGGGAAAAGAGGGTGGGCTAAACACATACTTTTTTTGCATTTGTTAATACAATATGTGTTATAATTTTTTTAGATAAGAGTTTTATAGTTGAGAAAGAGATAGTTGTTATGACTATAGGCAATGTTTTGGTTATTCGCAATATATCCATTCTTGCATTATTCATGCATATGTACATGTTTTATAAAATTGTAAATTCTAAAATTACGAAAAAAAACGGAAAATAATTATTAGATGTTAATAATGAATATTCAAGTGTTGGTTATAATTGAATGATAATGTAATGTAAAGTTAATCTAGTTTAAGGACACTTACCCAAATGGAAAAAAAATAGATAGAGCGATAGAGAATTAAAAAATGAGAAAATTTAAAGTGAGAAAAGTCCCGACAACGTCGAGTTATGGAGTTCCGAGTTTTTCAGGTGGAAATGTGAATCTTGGTGTCATTTGAAAGGTTTTAAAAACATTTTTCTATATATCTCCTTAAAATTTATGTAAAAAAGCTCAACGCTTTAAGTGTCAATATAGTTTCTACATCATTTTACATCAAAGTCTTACAAATGAGCAGTAGATAACTTTGAACTTCATTCAACAAATATTGTAATATAACAAATACAGGGTGGTTAACACAACTGAATATTTGAGTACGTTTTAACTTACAACTTATACTGGTCAGTTTTAATAACTATCGTATAAAAGACATCCGAAATGCATTTCATTTTATATTTTCTACTAGTTACTTTTTGAGATGAGTAGTAATCTATAATCCCTCAAGAAAATACAAATTTTCCAACCTGTAGTGGTTAATAATTTTTTAAAATCACACTGATAATTTATGACAGCAAACTTGTTATTTGAACTTTAGGAAAGATGTAATTCTACTTTTCGTGGAAGACTAGCCTGTGTTTCGCGTTGTTTGAAAATGCTGGAAAATACAAGAAGAATGTCAAAATATGTTATATTAGTGATATATATGTATACAGTGTGATATCTTATAATCTTAAAATTATGTATATACATATGTATATCAGCCGTTTATTTTGAAAGTGACTCTTTCAAAAATATCAAGTTAATAATAACATTGTTTACAGTTTAACGATATCTCCTCTTTTTTAAGAAATTTCAAATCAAAATTAGTGGTGTTTAACATTTGATGGCAAATTTCTTAAAAAAGAGGAGACTCACTATACCGTTTGCAATGTTCTGCGCTATAGACACTTGACATGTGCGTGTCATTGAGAAAATACTAGTACTACTGACTAGGTACTCCACTTGAGGACATATGTAGGCATTGAAACCAGAGATTCGCTAGTACAATTTAATATTAAAAACACCTTCGGAAAACTTTTTTTGAGTTTCTAGATTTGCGAGCTTTTAAATAATGGGATTCCGTCGATGTTTATATCCAATTTAATTTCGCCATATTTTTTAAATTTCACCTAAATTCTTTTTTTATACTTATGTGGGAATAATTCCTGGGGAAAACTTTTCTGATTAATACTTCCTTTTATCCAAAAAAACTGTTGCCGAAAGCGGCAAATTTCGAAGAAAACTGTTTCAATGTACCATTCATTTGTTAAATTTTTTCGCTTAAAGTCAATTTTGTAGAAGAAAAAATCTTCGAAAGACTGCACAAAATCTCTAAAATTTTAACTTTCACTAAAATTTATTTCATGATTCTTACTATTTCTAATTTTATACAAAATGAGATTTTTAATACAAAACTTTAATTTTGCGCGCACCACATTATTTTCCACAAAACGAAACAATTAAAAAAAACCAAAAAGGAAATAGCATAAGTTTTTAACTGTCAAAAGTTTCTCTGCACACGAATGGCAAAGTAAAAAGTGTAGACGGTTTGTCGACAATGTCACCAATTTATGCAACAAAATTGGTTACAAGGAGATAAATCACCTCAAGCTTCTTACAGCGAAATTACATGTAGGTACATAGTTTCATATACTACATACATACATATGCACTTATATAGCGCATATTATTTAAAGATGGGTATTGTAAAAAGATTTACAAATTTGAATTACTACCTATGTATGTTTAATTCGATTTAATTTGTTTATCTACTTTAAGCTAAGTAATTTTTTGCATCATGCTTTATATTTTTTTTTTAATTTATTCGCCAACCCCACTTAGTTTGTCTTATAGTATGTAATCGTCATCATATTATTGAAATGTACTTTCGTCATTTGCTCTTTACAGTTTCGTGTATTTGTCGGTTGTCGCTGTATTTTTTCTTTTCTAATTTTCTAATCATGTATGTGCCGGGCTCTTTCTTTGTATTTCTTTCCATAGCATTCTGAATATTGTACGATTTTGCTACAAAAACACTTTTACTCAGTTTTATAACTCCCTGCTAACCCCCTTTTAACGCCTTTAAATAATGATAGCCACCAACAACTACGCTTCGTTATCATTCGTGTATATGCATCGTAGTATATTTTTATTATTAAGAAACACCATTAGCAAAAAGAGCATTCAGTACCTCCATTGAAAAATGAAAATACAATTAATAAAAAAGTACCTATCTGTATATTTAGCGCTCAGCAACAAATATAAAAACCAATCAATTAAGAGTAAAGAATAAATAGCAACAAAAACAATTTATATGTTCAAGACTGGTATTTAATTAAGAAAATGAAAGGTAGTATATTAAATAATACAATAAAATTATTTGTCAAGTATGGCATTTTTTTCCTATTTTAACAACTGGATATTTAATTTTTTCCTCATCAAAATTCTCTTAGCACGTTTTGAGCGAAGTAGAAAATATGCTTTGTATGTACAGATTATAAATACATACACATGCACACATCCATAAGTACTTCATGTATGTTTTGCAAAATAAAAACACGAGCATGTAAGCAAATCCAATTACTTTTTACCTAAAAAAAATTAATGCTATTAACGGAATAATTCTTAAAGTCCGAAAGAAATATCTTTAAATTGTTTTTTATTAAAAACAATTTTGTTGTTTCATTATCAATTATCAATTTCAAAGCAATGTAATAAAAGAGCTAGTCTTAAAAAAAACAAACGAATGTGATTAATACTGTGATATTTGTTCAAATAGAAGCCAGTGATAATTTTGATGTAGCAGAGAGCTTTGTTAGTACTATTAAAGGGCCATTCAGACTATTATACTTTGTATTAATACTTGTCAAAAATTCAAATATTACGTGCAAGTGTGATAATGTGAACGCAAAATGTTATGAAAACCACAAGTATTACGATAAAAAATTGACATCCCATAATACTTTCTCATTTTTTGAAAATTTTCTAAACTATAATAATTTTCATTTGACTAAAATTCACAAGCCAACTGTTCCGCCGCCGGTGGCGTGCCGTTCATTTTTTGTTATTTTTTTCTTCATATAAAGGCCCAACAATTTTAAAATTTTAATCGCATAGAAATATATTTCGTCTTAAAAGCTTTTTTAATATTATTCATTTGATTTATTTCCTTTATCTAAATCGAATATTTTAACTGCTGCATACTTTCAAGAGCCGGCACGTTTGCCATCTACGCAAAAAAACCTGCCGCCGTTTAGCCAATAATAATAATTCAATATGCAAATGCTGCTTGTGTTTCTTTATTATAGCTAAAGCCATCAAAACTCCCACAAATTTACATTTATTTCTTTTTTGAAATAACATGACTTTTCCTTTTTTTAATTTTAAAACACTTTTGTTTATTAAAAATTCTTTTCTCAACTTTGTTGTTGGGCTGTGAATAAAAACAGTCATAAAATAATAAGACTTTTAGAGCTGTGTTTATTGCCTTGTCATAAATTAGCAGTAGAAATCTGAGTTGAATGTCTAAAGCTGTTTAGTTAAGCCGTCGGCAATAATCACAAGCCGCCGCCAAAATACACAAAGAATATAAGGACGATTAAAAATTATTTAGACTTTTATATATATTTATTACATAAGATTTTTATATTTAAAAAAAAATTAAAAAAAAAATAATTTCTAAAAATATACAAGTGAGAATAATTTGCTTTCACAACCTAATTGGCTGGCGGCCACTGAACAAGTTCCCACCAGCCGCCCAAAAAAATTTGTCAGCTCGTATTACGGCAACATTTGTTTCTGTTTATCATTAGTGTTTTATTTATTAGACAAAGTGTGCCCAAGAAATATTTATTATTATTATCAGCCATTATGACGTCCAATATGTAATTTTTGCACAAACCTGTTATTATTTTAGTTCTTTCCCTTGCTTTTGGCATTTTGATAAATTTATTACTTTTTCTGATCAGCTTATTAAAATTGAAAATAGTGCACTAAATTATGATGGGTTGTTCACAGCGATCATATTTTTTCGTGTTATTATTTTAGAACATATGACTTTATGACTACCATTTGAATTCCCCAAATATGTTTGGTGTGAGAACAAATACCTGGGACAGATCATAAATTTAAGTTTCGTGTATTAAACAGAAACTTCATTGCAGAAGATTAACAGGGGATATGATATTTGACATTATGACAAAATTAATTCTTATAAGAATATGAAGTAGAGAACTGCTGCATTTTCCAAAATATAATTAATTAACAATGCCTTAAGATTAATCAATCTATTATTTTTGTATAAAAAAGAAAAATCTTATGTAGGAAAGTTTCTTGAAGACACTTTCTTCTATACATCATAAATTGGCGAGATTTTTATCTTAAGTTAATTTATAATTTTTATGAACTCAAATTTTTACAATATAATTTTGAAATACATATCTACATACATATATAGTATATAATGTATATGTTTTTTAATTTCAGCTACAATAAACACGTTTAAAAAAAGAAAATTGCAAAATAAAAACTCTAAAAAAAAACATTAAATTGCCTAATTATATATAGATACGTACATATACATATAAGCAATAACTAAAGTGTTAAAAATATCAAAAATATGAAATCAAATAAAATTATTTTTTATGAACATACATATGTAACTCAGTGCTAATTAAAATTAAGAAAATAATAAATTCTTGTAGATAATTAGATGATGGATGTAATTGAAAGAAAAATAAATTGTAACTACGAAAACAAAAATTAAAAATAATTGAACAACCAAATTTTTATTTTTAAATAAAGCTACTCTAACCACGACGACAAAACTATGTATGAATATAACTCATTTTTAATCTAAGAAATATAATTCAAAAACTTAAAAAATAACATAACATAAGTACTCAATAGAATATTACCGAAATTTCTCATCACGGAATAACATCACTATTCTTCTAATAACACGAAAAATAATAATAAAACATCTTAACAAGAGATGTGTAACTGTTTCAATATATATTAGCAGATCGTTTTACAGAATCAAATGCAATGGATATGAAGAAAATTTCAAAACCACGGTAAGTGTTCATTACAATAACTTACGTAATTTTATTAATACACACATTTTTCGTACTAAAAAGGATTTAATTTGATCTATCTTCCTTCTCTAAACATATTTTCCTAGTTCTTAGACATTTAGTGAGCAGCGTTGTCGGTTTTACTGTTTTTGATTATATTTGTTTCAAAAATATTGTATGCCTAAAGAAGAATTTTATAATTTTGATTAAAAATTGAATTATTACAAGGCTTACACGTAAGCTCTTATTTACTATATTAAAAAATCGAATTATTGTAGTATCTTCAGTTCTTTCCAGCATTTTGATATCAAACATTAATAAGTGTTTTTTCCTTAACAGCTGAATGAATTTTTGAAATAGCACACTAAATTAGGAAACGTTGTTCATAGCATTAATATTTTTTGTGTTATTAATTTAAAACATGACTTTAAGACTACCTTGTGAATACCCCAACTATAGCGCTATCTATATATATGCTATAATTCACATATTCCTAAAACTTCAAAGACTTGTTTTTAGTACAGGTGAGAACGAAATTAGATTTACAACTGTCGAACTTGACGTTACGTTTTTTGATCGTTAACTACGATATTGAAGTATTTGCTTCTACGAACCACACAACTTTTAAGGAAGTTGATAATATTGTTAACAGAATTGTAAGCAGACTGAAAATACGTGATTATATGTCTTCTCATGTTGTAAGTTTCTTGTACTTTTTACTAAGTATGTTAGGTTAAGACTAATTATTCTATTCTATAAAGTCGTTAGCTCAAAGAAACCAAGTAGCATATAAACAGCTTCAACTTTTCACGTTCATGCTGATCCCCTCAAATATTGTTTAATAGAATATTGAAGGCCACTTATGAGCTCTCCTTTTTTTTTTTTGGCGTGTGAGGTAGGGTTGAAAATGCCTTCGCACTTACAGAGACCGTCGTCATCTGCGTCGAGTGGTGTTGCCACTAAAAAATTCCCTCTTCCTTCCCGAGACCACTTTCGCCTTACTTCGGGAAGGCCCAGAGCCACGTCCCAATCAGGACAACTCTGACTCACCCACGTCTGGGTCCGGCAAGTCCGCACCCGGTGCCATGGCCCGGCCCGTAGCCCCTGGTCCCCGTCAGAGGGGGCCCCGCTATGCAGCAGCGAATCGAGGTCCCTCTTCTTCCTCCGCAGAACGTATCCCACGTACTGCGCGACAGCGTCCCAATTGTCCTCGCAATCGAGCATCCTCCCTATCACGGTGGCAGGAGCGAACCCGCTGCGCCATTGCACCTCTTTCAGTATGCCACCTGGTGCAGTCGAAGACAGTGTGTTCTGCATCATCATCCATCATACCACAGTAAATGCAGTCGGGACCATCTGCCCTGCCCATCCGGTACAGGTACTTTCGGAAGTATCCGTGGCCCGAGAGGAATTGTGTCAGGAAGTAGTTAACTACCCCAAATTTCCTCCGAATCCATACTTCCACGCAGGGAATGAGCCCCTCGAGTTCCAAGCCTCCACCGCTCGCGCGCCAAGAGGTCTATGGCTATTTCCCCACATATCACCAGGACCGCAGCGCCCGAGACCGTGCGGTAAGCCGAAGCAACCCTAAGGGCCGCTGTACCGTCTCGAGCACATTGTGTTTGGTTCTCTCACCCAGTACATCTTCCCAAATCTTGCTCCCATGCAGCAAGATCGACTTCGTGACCGCCATAATTAGCCTCCTCTTGCTCTGTGTCGGGCCTCCAACATTCGCCATGAGTCTGCTCAACATGCAAGTCATCTTCGCTGCCTTAGTCGCTACATGCCGTATTTGGGCCCAGTAAGTCAGCCTACAGTCGAGTCTGACGCCCAAATACCTTATCGCACTCTGGGTAACCAGAGACACATTTCCTATCCGCATGCCGACGCCGAGTGGTATGTGTGCCCGCGTCATCAACATCACCTCGGTCTTCTCCCCGGCCAATTCCAAGCCGTGGTCCTCAAGCCACATCCGGATCCTAATCATGGCCCGGTTCAGCTTCCCCCAGGCGTCATCCATATCCCGCGCCAAGATCACCGCCGCTATATCATCCGCGTATCCCACGAGCTGAGCATCCTCGGGCATTTCCACCCCAAAGATCCCATCGTAGGTCAGATTCCATAGGTCCGGGCCCAGCACAGATCCCTGGGCCGCACCGGACGTGATCGTCCTGCTCCTCCGCCCCGTCGGCGTATCGTACAACAGCACCCGATCGTCCAGATAACTACGGAGAATTCTAAACAAGTATCCGGGAATACGGAACCTCCCCCGTAGCGCCTCCAGAACATCAGCCCATCGTAGATTGTTGAAGGCATTCCGAACGTCGAGTGTAGCCAGGACAACTATGCGCTTCGGATAATAGCGCCTCTCACTCTGAGCGCGCTCGAAGCACCCAACCACATCAGCAATCGCCCCGAGCGTTGACCTGCCCGGTCTGTCTATCTGACAGCCCCCCAGCCATCCTCACGGCCTCCGCCAGCCTTCTTTGCAGTAGCTTCTCCAGCAGCTTGCAGGCACCATCCAACATGCAAAGTGGCCGATGGCTGGGTCGGATCGCCCCTGCCCTTGCTAACAAGCACGAGCCGCAGTGTTTTCCAGCGTCTTGGGAAGACGCCCTGGACTAAACGAGCATCATATACCGGAAGTACTGCTTCCGGCCTGCTCTCAGCCAGGATCTTCAGCACCTCCGACGGTACCCCATCCGGGGCAGAGGCCTTCCCCGTTCTAAGAGCTCCGGCGACGACCCTCAGCTCCACACCGGTAAAGGGCGGTGGCACCTCATCGTCGTAGGACCCACGTCGCCGCCCAGCGGAGGGTGTATGGCGAACAGGCATCGATCGATCGATCCGCGCGCCGTCCAATTGCACTCCAGCACAGCTCGCGCCCAATTTGCCCGCCGCGATCATATAGCCGAGTCCCCATGGATCACGGTTCAGGTAGCTCCGAAGGTCCTCCTATTTCACCCTCTTGCTCGCCACATTCGCGCGATGCAACGCCCCGAATCCACGGACAATGCGCCGCATCATAACACCCGCCAGGGAGTCAACGTCACCCCCACCGTCCAAAACCGGCCAAGAACGCCCCGCGGTCCAACCTCGCGACGTTCCAAGCACGCGCGCCTCTCCCCCATGCGCCTGCGCGGCGCACGCCTGCGTTACTATCCCAAACTCAACATACTGGTGATCACTCCCAGTATATTCCTCGAGCACCCTCCATCCTTCGATCATCCCAGACAGATTCTCGGATACCAAAGTTATGTCAGGAGTGGTGAACTCGCACCCCGGCCGCCTGAAGGTGGTCGCACCACCAGCGTTCATGGCCGCCATATCCAGGACGCACCTTCCCCTCGTGCTCGTCACCGGATCACTCCACTCCACACCCCTGGCATTGAAATCACCGGCCACCACAAAGGGTCCGGCCATACCAGCCAGAGCGTCCTCGATAGCGGCCATTTTCGCCCTAAACCGCGCCACACTATCGCTAGGAGTGAGGTAACAGCTCACCAGCACAAAACCGCCGATCCGAGCCCACGCATAGCCGCAGCCGATCCCGTACCGCGCAACCGCGGGTTCACCGCCGCCAGGTAACCAGAGCCCCGCCGTACCCGTTTCGTCCCCGAGCCAGAATCCTCGGTGCATCCGGCCGTATTGTTCGCTGATAACAACCACGTCCACGCCCCTCTCGGCAACCATTTGCCATAGCAAAGCATCTGCCGTCCTGCTCCTGTGCATATTCGCCTGGAGCACCCTCATCATCTGCGTGATAGCGGGCACCCCTTCGAGCACGGCAGGTGGTTGTCCTACCGCGCCCCGCCCCCGAGCACAGAACACACTTGGGGACCGCTCTGCAGTCCCTCATCTTATGTCCTGTTTCTCCGCACCTGATACACAGTTGCCTCCTGTCCGTCCCAGTACAATTTGCCTGGGTGTGTCCCGCCCCAAAGCATCGATAACACCTACCGACACTCTCGGACATCCGTATCCTAGCCCTGATCCATCCGACACGCACGTAGCCAATATCGAAGAGTTTCGCGGCGCCCTTCACCGTCAAAGTCAAGTACGCCCGAACCTGTTTGCGCACGTCCGGTGCCGTCACCCTCGCGTAGCTGCTCCTCGCGCCCGCCGAGCAGACCACATCTCCACCTCCTCCACGACCGTCAAGGAGTCAAGACCACGCATCTCCACGGTCGCGCCCGGTCTCAATTCCGCGACCGACGCTGTATCGCGTACAGCGCCCCTCAGACGCCACACAAACTCCGGGTCAATCCTGTCCCCCCTTCCAAGCTCCAACAGGATGTCACCGTCCTCCTGACGGACCGTACCCCTTTCGCGTCGCCCGTCACGCTGCCGCGCAAATCCCTCAGCACCCCCGCATAGGTGTGCCCCACCGCGGGCCTTATGAGCACCGCCTCGGGCTTCGCGCGCCGCGGTCGCAACCGCCGGACCGGGCAATGAGCTTTCCTTTGTTGTCAGGGTTTCAGGGAATCTGGAATATACCATCCAATAAGCTCAATAATATTCAAGGCCAATTATACATTTATTTATAGTTCCAATAATTCATGTTTAGAATGTATACAAATTTATATATGTATTTATATATTAAAGCTTATTATTGGTGTCGTTGTCGCGAGGAAAATGGAGAAATTTTGCACCACCTGCCATATGTTTTATATTGACTTGTCGTAAATACTACTAAGGCCCATTATGAATATAATATCATATAAAATAATAAAAAACTACAATTAATAAGTAACAACAGTATTATTTTGTACTTAATAAAGAATCGAAAAGCAAGAGTACACTTTAAACCACATCATATTTGCAATAAGGTATACATATATAAAAAGAAAGAGACAGGCAGTATAATAATTGGATCACCAGGTATATGAGTTTTGTGTACAAAGCCAATTTCTTGTAAGTTGAAATTGTATAAAACAAAAATTTTACAATAAGATTAGGGAAGAGCGCTCAAAAATAGACAGAATGATATGATGTACATTTTTTGTAGAGTTATAAAGGACAAACATTAATCAAGAACAGTAGGTGATTATATGATTTTATAAAAAAAAAGATGTAAGCGTAGTAAAATATAGCGATGGAAATTACAACCAGGAAATACTGGGAGTAGTGCAGTCACACGAATATTATCACTAACTCCTATGTAGAACAGGTAACGTATTATACTCCTAAACATTTTCTCAAGGGTGTTATGTTTCCAGCTAGACATCCAGAGTAAACCAAAGAATAATTTATTTTTGACATATGTAAGTAGAGCATGCTATAGGCGATATCAGACATGCTTGGGTGTGTAATGTTTTAATGAGTATACTCTTCTTAATCTAAACGGGACTTGGCATGATAGAGAATTGATATGGATTTCAATTTAACGCTTAGCATCATCATTCAAACCAAGACATTTAAAAAAATCAGCATAATTAATATGTTTATTACCAATACAGTTCATTGGATGAATAAGATTTGTAGAAACAAGATGAAAGTAAACTTTTGGAAGTGAAATAAATAATATGAAGACAGTTCGAGTACATCCAATTCAGAATATTATTGAGATGATTAATAATTAGTGTATCAGAACTAATAACAGTTTGTGAATCAATATTAAAAACAAGAAAGTAAGAAAAATATGCCATTTCAATGTGTATTGTGTATGTAACATGGAAAAACATGGTTGTGCTGGTGAAGAATACCTTCGCTTTACTTCCTTTGAGGTACCTCATCGACGACCTGTCCTGGTCCACCGCGATTAATGTGCCATCTTCAGCCTTCTCTTGGTAACATACCTCCCATTTATTTACCTCCAGGGCTCTGTTCTGTTTGCAAATGATCTTGAGTATGGCTGCCAACCATCCCCTGAAGGGCGAGATGTAGGCCCTTTTCTCCAACAAGTTTCATAAGATTGACAATTTACTGACTCCCAAGTGCAGGTACCACACATCCCCAGTGAAATTGCAGTTTTCGATGTGGATCGGTGAAGCGTGCTCTTCTTCATTCAGAACATACTGTACGATCCTCTCGTTTATGGAACTTTCCACCTCCTTCTGATGTGCAATTGGTGTTTTGCCAGAAGGGCTGTTTGAGTCGATGACGGCGAAGCATAGCTCCTCTGACATCTTCCACGGTGCCACCTTAGAATAAGTCGACTATTTCTTTGCCGTTGACTGCAAAACCAAAGGTCCTGAGTTCGAGCTCAGTGATCGACTAAATCATAAAAACATTTTTCATAAAAGCATTTTTCTGATGTGCATTATTGTGCCTTTGTGTCAATTATTAGCAGAAGGTTTCAATAGCGGAGGCATAATCACTGGTCACTCAACAGTACCGGGTTTAGCTGATACCAATCGACAAGATAACATAATAGCTGAGTGTTAGGTTAGGTCGGCAGGTTACTGGATATAAAGGTAAAGAAAGGTCCCAGCCCACTTGGGTCCAATTTATTACGGTCCCATTATGATACCTGTTATGAAAAAACTTTCACGTGTTGTAATGATACAGACCAGAGTCTCTGCTAGGAGCCCCCACTGATAATCTAGCACACTACTGACTAGACTACCGGGTCACCCTAGCTGAGTGTTACTTCTCTTTAAAAAACACGTATCCGCTTATTTTTCGGCAGGATTTGTGTGCCTTTGGAATTTTTATTTTATCGGTCTTAGTTTGAGAGATACTAGCTCACCGATTTTACACTTTTTTGCTCCCTTAGCATTTGAATATCTGTTTAGTGGATCTAAACATCGAAAGAGGAGTCTACATACCGAATTTCCATCCTCTATCTTTAGCCGTTTAGGTTGGGCGTTGATGAGTCTGCTAGTAAGTGAGTCAGGTATTGTATATTTATATATACAATATACGACCAAAAACTTTTTGCTACCAAAATTTGATAAAAAAGTTTTTTTTTTTTTTTTTTTTTTGTATTTATTTATAAATACTATCAGTATTACAATTTAAAAACTTAAATAGTTATATATATTAACAGCTTTTGAGATAATTATTAAAATGTATTGCAACAAATGAATAAAACTTATTTTAATAGAATATTTACAGTATATACTAGATATTTACAATGTACAAGGAAAATGATAGGCAAAAACGTTGTAAGGAACGTGATAAAAAAGTTTATAAATGGAGAAATAGACTAAATATATTTTGTTTTGTAAAAAAGTTCCTCGACTTATTTGTGGGGTCTAATTAGCGCACTAGCAATAAAAGAAAAAAAATTTTCTTACTGATATCGTACTTTCGTGGTTAAATTAAAAACAAACTATATTTCTATTTAGTTTCGCAGTTTTATATTCAGGTATTTAAAAAATATTATTCTCTCTTTTTTTAGCATGGACGACTATGAATATGAGCGGAAACAAAGAAGAGAACGTGAAAAATCTGAAAGGCAACAAGTCCAAACATCGACATCAAATAGAGAGGTAGCACTCTTTTCTGAACCCCGGCGCGTAAATCCCTCTGAAGATGATGATAAAATATCAGCAAAGTTGGGAGACTATTCTAAAGCTAGGGATTTTATTAAGCTTTACACTATGGGCATATCAAATTCTGGTCTGAGACAGATGCCGGCAAATGCAGTTTTACCGGGTATAGTGCCAACGAGTTCTCCGCTACCGACTATTTCGCCGGGAGTTTCTACGTCAATGGGACCATCATCTTCATCCTCACAGCGTTTGCTTCCTCT
Source organism: Dexiosoma caninum (assembly GCA_963924685.1). Lineage (NCBI taxonomy): Eukaryota > Metazoa > Arthropoda > Insecta > Diptera > Tachinidae > Dexiosoma > Dexiosoma caninum. The sequence continues at coordinate 190,198 of OZ004727.1, read as the reverse complement.
AACATCTTCTCAGACCCAACAACAAACACAGCAACCAGCACATCATTATCAACAGCAGCAACAGCAATTAAGACAATCGCCTTATGTGAAACAGGCTGATAACAAACCGCCTTATAATGGTAGAGGAGGATACCCAGGACAACCAGTTAATCGTTTAAGTAGTGGAATGGCTCCACCTAAAGGACCTCCATCTGGAACATTACTCCCCCCTAACACAACACTTATGCCAAACGGACGTCAAACTTTGTCTTCTGTAGAAAAGTCGTATATAGGACCATCTACATCGTTATTATCTTCGGTGACCCATAATGGTCGTTTTTCACAACCATCAGTACCAAAACAACGCCAAAAACCATTACCACCAGAAGTAAGTCTATATATTATTTACATATTTCCATTACTTTCTCGAAACATCTCCATTGATTTTAATTTGAATTAATATGATTACTACATCAAATATCGATTAACAAACTTTGTTTTTTCAGAACGACATCAAAGAAATAATAAATCATGTTACCAACACATTTTGTCCTCCAAAGATGTTAACTGGAATTGATGCAACTCCGCACAATACTTTAATGGAAAATTATAATCTCAACGAAAAGAATAAACATAAGTATTCTTTTGATATTTTTGCAAAAACAAGTATAGTAGAGCCTTTAGATTCTCCGCCACGTATGCAAATGGGGGCACCTAGATTTGTGCCTCCAGCAGCAGTTACAACAGGAACACATATGCCTTCTTCAAAAGCCTCTAGTACTTCTTCCTCCGTTCCCACCTCATCCTCTTCAACATATATAGCCCCTGCCATTAGTACCACCGTTTCTGTTGGACAACTCACATCATCTACCTCTTCATCCACTGGGCAGCCTACATCTTTAATACACACTGCTGCCATAACATCACCTTCAGTGCCACATTCTCCAGTCTTATCTCGTTCATTGAAAGAGACACAGAATAAACAATTTAAAAGTGAAAAGCCAACGCCGTCTTCTATTGAGAACCGGTGTTCAACATTAGAAAACGATTTAGAACTGTCTGATTCGGATGACGATCGTAAAAAGCAGATTTGTTCGGGACTAAATTCAAGCGATAGTTCGCCTTCTGATACAAGTGAATCGGGTAGTGATTCTTCAAGAAGTGAACCAATACAACAACCTACAATGACCGCACCTCAGCAACTTGTGAGTCAACAACCCTTGACATCAATATTGCCAACCAAAAAGAAATTAGTATCTGGGTTATGCGGTTCTGTCGCGGGGAGCAACAGTTGTAGTTCAGGATTAGGTTCCTCGGCACCTTCAAGCGGAGGCTCGTCAACTTCATCCTCAAACAAAACCCCATCACCTTCAAATACAACCAAGTGGCAGCTAAGTAGATATTTTAATAAGGCCCCGTTACACCAGACATCTTCACAGGATGTAGTTTCTCCATCAGCAACTTCCGTGGTGAACTCTGTCAATTCTATGAATGTTGTAAACCTTAATATGCCCATTACATTGCGAGGAGGAGCCCAAATTATACCAGAGCCACCTCAACATGTGGCAAATATTAAAAATGAATCACTAATAGAGGAAGTGGATGAGAACGATGAAGGTGATTGCAATAATCTTGATGAGGGAAGTATAAGGAGAAGAAGTGCAACGAAAAATGAAACATTCCCCCATCCGGCATTTTCGTCGCGAAAGGCGCCTGCTGGTCTCTCAGTAACCCCTCTCTCTTCAATGTTAAGCGATATAAAGAAAGAAATATCTACCCCTCACGTAGGAATCGGAGGCACTCAACAGCAGGTGCCCATATTAAATGCCTCAGAATTTGTGTCTATACCTTCTGCACAAATAAAACATGAAGCGATGTCCATAGCTGGAGGTCACACAACTGTTACTGCTTATGCGGGCGATGTTATAGAGGGTTTGTCAAATCTTTCTTCTGATAACAGCAGTGATGAGGAGCGGTTACCGGTAAGGGGACCTGGAGGTACATTACAAATTCGTGGTGTCCCAGCAGCAATAACAGCTCTACCTCGATCCCCACCTATGGCTCAAAAGACCCAAATGTCGAACTCTATTACTATGATACGTTTAGGTGCTCTTACTTCCTCTCCTACAGCTCTATTAACACGACCACCTCCTCCTCCATCAAGAGCCAAAAAACCTCGTAAAAAGCTCAAACAACATACGAGTGCGACTGTAGCAACTGACACCAGTGATGAAGAACAAGAAGACTTAACGAAACGATTAGCAAGTCCGGCAACATGTGCTGCACCTGGAGCTTTAACAGCTGCCGTTGCAACTGGACAAAAAAAGGGTAGAGGGAGACCTCGTAAAACAACGTCGAACCAAAGTGGAAATATTAGTTCGGCATCAGCTTCGGCTAAAGGACCAACATTAACCGCCAAAAAAGATATTAGTAAAAAACCCGCCCGAACTGCAAATGCTGCCATAGCGACTGCCCGAAGAAGAGCTTCAAGACTGAACTCTTTGAATTGTTTGGCTCAAGATCTACCCACTATTACGTCTACAAAACAAATGCAAGTGCAACCAGCAGTGGATTTAATGCAAACAGCACAGGTTGGAAAGCCGGATCCCATTAAAGAACAAGTTTCAATAAACGCCACTAGTGAGGATTCTTCATCGTCGAGCGAGTCGTCTACCTGTTCTATCTCAAAGTCCTCGTCATCTGCTTCAGAAACCGATATAGATGTAAAAATAAATAAACACACTACGATAACTAATTCTTCGTCATCGGAAGATGAAGATACCAAAACCGACAAAGCAATAAGTAAGGTAATGACGATTGGCGAACTGAAATCTGCGCCACCAAAACGAATCGTCAAAAAGCTAAATACTAGAAAATCATCACTTGAAGAACTAACGGCGCCATTAATAGCATCTAAGAAGACACAAATGTCAGTGTCCTCGTCATCTTCCTCATCGTCATCCGAATCGTCCGCAGAAGATTTTAGTCATCTCCCTAATGTTTCTACTTTAAGCGGAGGATCTGCACAACAGATGAATTCAAATATCGGCGGTGTAAATTCTGCACATTCTGTGACAAATCATCAGTCACCACATAAAGTGGGAAGTGCCTTTTTTTCTGAATCGAGTGGTGAAGAATGTTCAGATTCTGATTCAGGACAACCTAAAAAAGAAAAGGTAAAATAAAAAAATTTTAAATACACCAGTTTTTACGCGAATTTGATTTAACGCTAATTCAAAAAACATTTCATTCTGTTTTTACACGATTTGATTTGATTTATCGCGGTCTATTATCTTATGTAACTGGCGGCGGAATCAGATCACCACCAAAACGGATTCCATTTCGACCCCTTCGTGTCCCAATTGTTTGCGGTTCAACCCACAAGTGGCAAACTAATCGGTCATTGATATCTGCGACAATCCCAGCTTTACTCTCCTTTGACATCTGGCTGTCGAGCAGTATTTCTCGACCGCCATCTCATCTCCGATGCCTTAGTTGTCGCTAGCATCTGCCATTGACAAAGTTAGGGAGGATGGAACGGGCCGTGTCCCTTAGTTTGGCATTAGCGCAGCCTCCTCTAGGCATAATCTGAAGATATCATCCCCTACGTGGTCAATTCTCCACAGATGATACCTGAAGTTCCCATACACCGTTGCTAGCGCCGTGATCCAGCTCCAAATACATGGGCCATACCCCGGCAAATTCGCGGCGCCGACCCATGAGGTCCTTGATCTGGCGTAGGACATGAGAGAATGACATCGCATCAGAGAAGACACCTGCTCTCGCCCTGCAAACCATCAATGAAAATACTCCATTAGCTTAAAAATAATGCGTCAAAAAAATATCAAAGACGCCACAATTTTGCTTTATAATTAACACGCAACTGCTGAGTTGTGCAAGAATTAAGCTCTATCTTCCTACCACTTTCACCACCTGTCTATTCTATACCCTACCACTCTCTCTAGTTCCAGTGCAATGCATTGCATATGTAGGGGGTAGCCCCTGAGCACTGGTCCATGATAAAAAAAAATTATAGCTTCAATATTGGCTACCAATGCTTAAGAGTTTCTGGTTTGTCGACATAAACCAATGGCTTAACATAGCCCCATAAAAAGAGATGTTAAATAATACGAACGGCCAGTTAACAGAACCACTTCTGGAATTAAAGTTGTTACCAAATTGATTTTGCAATAAATCGATTATTAAGCGCGCTATATGATAAGTTGCGCCGTCTCGTTGGAACCAAATGTTGATGTTTCGCTGATTAATTTTTGGAAACAAAAATTCAGTGACCATGGCTCGATAGTCCTAGCCATTCACCGTAACGACGACGAATCGATATTTCGGCAATGTAGCACCTATATTCTCTTCGGTACGCACATTTATTTGTTTTATTGATGATTTTTAAGACAGAAGAGTAAAATTAGTGGCGATGGCACGATGGATGGTAGTCTGCACGTTGACTACGAATCCAAAAACAGACCTGGGTTGAACCCCAGTTTCAGACTAAAAATTTTAAAATAAAAATAAACATCTCGCATTTTTCTGATGTGCATTAGTGTGTCTTTGTGTGTCAGTTGTTGTAGGAAGGTTTCAGTGGCGAAGGCATAGTCACTGGTCACTGAACAATACCGGCTTCAGCTGATAGCAATTCACAATCACATCAGAACGCCCTCCTTCGTCGGTATTGTGTACCACCGGCGAAATAAAATAATAATAAAAATGGCTACTAAACCGAAGCTTCAGCACTGCTACGAGTATAAACAAAGAACGTGCGAAAGCAGAGCTTCAAAAATAATTAATTAAGCTTCACCTCCTGTCGTTTCTCCAACTATCCCTTTCCTATAGTTCCAGCACAATGCTTCGCATGTGTAGGAGTCATCTCCTGAGTGCTGGTCCTAGATAAAAAAAAAAAAAAGCAGTCAATAACTGTACGAATTCTTTGCTCACTAGTCCGATTATGTTAACCGTAAAATTAACGTAGTGCTCTATGAACTTCGCTAAGAAATTTATTTTTTTTGAAGTAAATTTCCACAATTTGGAAGCGTTTTTCTGTCGTTACACGATTCATGATGACTTGCTAAACCTTACTCCACAAAAGTCATCACAATTGTTGATAGCTGTCAAACCATAGTTATCGGTATCGACAGTTCTCATGCACCTAGAAAACACCCGATATACATATGATAGCTTTTTTTACATTGTTGTTTTTTTATTGGTATATTTATTGTTCTGCTGTCATTACCTTGTTGATTATATCATGCGTGCAACCAATTCCCTCATTTTATATGGATAACCATTTTTTTACGCAACTTTTTTACGAGAGTTTTGAGCAATGATCTATCGCGTAAAAACAGAAATGTAATGTAATGCAAAAAATCACTCTAATTTTATTTTTTCATTTAGAAATTAAAACGTGATAAATCAAAAAGTGATAAAAATAAAATAAGTACTTTGACCCGTATTTTTAAATCGTCAAATGAGGGTGGAGCTAAAAAACAAGGCCAGGTTCTAATAGTTGATCAGTCTGAAGATCAACAGCAAATGCATCAGCAACAAAAGCATGTTTCACCAGCGTTAAGGCTTTCACAAGAAACTCTGCCCATAGCACATAATTCAATTCATATCTCAACAGCTCAATCTCCTCGCTTGACACCTGGTGGCCACTTGAGATCCCCACGTTCTTTAAATATGACTTCTCATCCATCCCATGCGTTAGTAGTTGGTGCAATAGGTTCACATCGTACACCGGATCGTAGTACAGCAAGTGGCGACAGAAAGATGCAGCAACGTATCAAGACACCGACTAGAACGCCACCTACCACGAGAACTCCAACGCCAACTCCTGCGGTTGTTGCAGCACCAGCTTTACATCACCCAAATCATCTCCTACAACTAACGTCTCAAACACATCAACACTTAGTTTTATTACAGCCTCCAATACCTTCCTTAATATGTAAAATTGATCTCTCTGTATTGAATATCCCAATAGAATGGCATGCAAATACATATCGTTTATACGGTCACGCTCCTGGCCATCAACAAAATTATTTAATACCTAGCGCTGGACGCACTCCAATATATGATCACGAAACAATTCTAAATGCTGACCTTCAATCTTGCAACAACCAAATGCGTCTTAAATCTACATCGATAAGTAACTTTAACGGTAGTTGCAGTGGCGGTGTAACACCTAGAAGTACTGGTAACCGCACACCTGTGCAGTTAGCATCAACCATTTCTTCGGTATCCGATAGAGAAATGTCTCATTCAAGAGAAAATTTACACGAATTGACCAAGGAGAATGGCGGTGCTGGTCGGTTGAGTAGCCGGTCAACCGATGGTAGTATATGCGGAGGCGGTTCCACGCCAAAAGAACATTTGCTACCTCCAAATGGTTACACTTCATCTGCAGGTGTGTTAAGAGGTTTTAATTCTCCTCATGCCGTTGTAACTGGAGCAAAACTGCTGATTGGTGTTAAACATGAACAAACTATAAAACATGAACCTGATTTTGAATTTTCCTGCAATGAAACCAAATTTAAAAGCGACTCCTCTACTGAACCTCAACTGATAAAACAAGAACTTTTAATACTCAAACAAGATTTTAAAATCAGTGATTTGCCGGAAAAATCATCACTATGTTCACCTGATGACTTGACTCTGGAGCCCAAAGGCCGAAGAAAACGAAGTTCCAGCTCAAGCTCCAGTCCTTATAAAGAAAAAAAGCGAAAAAAAGAAAAAGAATTAACTGCGAGTGCATTAACAGAAAACGATAAAATAATTACGGCAAATAACAGCGGTGATATACTTAAAGAAAAAGAAAATTTGGACGAGTCTTTGAAATCCACTAATTTAAACGATCAGCAAAAGGAAGAGGTATTGAAAACTATGCTTAATTACTAAAAAATTTCAAAATCTTTTTTTTTCTGTTTATTTAGAAGAATGAGGAAAATTTGAATCAACAATTTTCACCTACAAATCATGATCGGTTAGTAATGGAGAAAAAACTTCAAACAGGTGTGGATAAATCAAATACAAACAGCGAAAAAATGACAAATAATTTTGCGAACACTGCCAGTCCTGCGCATTTACAAAATACAAACAACCTTTCAGCCACGAGCGCTTCAACCAATATGCCACCACCAGCCAATGTAGGGCTGATGCCAACTATGACGCAACAACCTCCACAATCAATTACATGCGCAAAGAATTCTTCGGCGCATTCAATATCTATGCCTCAAATAGTTTCTTCATTATCAGAACCGTTAACTTCAAATGCAGTATCAACAACAAAAGAAGTATCGGGAACACCTTCAGCCACTCAACCTCAAGTTATTTATCGTTCATATTTCGAACGTGATGATGACGCTTTGAATGATGAATTCAGGTTAGTTTAGAAATGAGTTATTTATTAAATGTCCACTCTTCTATACTCATTCTGTCAGAAATAACTCTTAAAAATAGTAATTTAAAAATTATTGAAAATATTTTCTTTTTTTTTATTGCTTCCGAATAACAGTAAAGATGCAAAATTTTTACAAGAGGCAGTACATCGCAAACATGCAGCAGATCGTGAGCAAAATACCTTCAATCAAGTAACTTTATATTTGGAGGCTGTGGTTTATTTTCTTTTGTCGGGGGCAGCAATGGAACAACATAGTCGCTCTGAAGATGCGGCTTGGACTATGTACAAAGATACATTGACATTAATTAAGTGAGTAAAGTGCAAACTTTTCTAAAAAAAACCGGTTTCGTTTCTTAAATATAAAAATGAAATTTTCTTCGGCTACGTTTCTAGATTCATCTCATCGAAATTTAGACATTTGCAAGTCTCTTCTGCAAACCAACATGAGACTCACAATAAGGTTGCTATATTAAGGTAAGATAAACTTTATTTATTATATTTGTGGTTAAGTGTTAGTTGCATTAAATTTGATTATTTTTCATTAAATTGCACTATGTAGTCTTCGTTGTCAGTCTTTGATCTCTCTAAAGCTGTTCAAACTTAAAAGAAACTATTGTCGCCAAATCAACACAATTTGTACAGAATTCTTTAAACCGGGTAAAGGAGATATTATCAATGGTAATACCCCTTCTTCAATTTCACCTTCAAATTCAGTAGGTTCGCAGGTGAGTTTTATCTTTAGCTTATGAAATTTTTATAATTCTTACCGATTTTTTATTTTATTAGGGTTCTGGATCTAATACTCCACCTGGGAAAATAGTGCCTCAAGATATACATTCAGCTTTATATCAACAAAATCAATATTTCACTTATTTATCTAGTAGTCATGAGTTATGGGATCAAGCTGATCGTTTAGTAAGGCAAGGCAATCATACTGGTAAGTAAGCGATATCATATAACCGAAATAAATCGAAATATATTCGGCATGTTAAAATATATTAAAAACCACATTTTAAATTAAATATGTAATTCACTTCATTATTCAGATCATTTTTTTTAAAAGACATAAGATCACAACAACAAAAAAATGACCGCGTAATTATAATTGAAATACATTTTTAAATGTGTTTCGGGTTTAGCAAACCTATGCTAAAACGTAATCAAATCAGGAAATATTCATAAAACTCGAAAATATTCTAAAAAGTCATTTAAATGACGAGCTGTTTAATGTGAACTCATGCGCGACCTGTGTTAAAATCGTGCGTTCTTCACCTATGCTACGGAAACCATGACATTAACTATTTGTTTTGTATCTTTTTTTGCTGGGAAGTTTATTAAAAAACAAAACTTTCTTACGAAGTTATAAGATTTTATTTTGCTAACACAAGAATAAGTAGTCGCTCTTTTCGTACTTAGTACTTTTTAATACAAGTTGTTTTTGTAACGGAAGCTTATGTTAATTTTTGTACAGCTGTGTTAAGAAATACCACTGAAGTTAGTTTGACTTTATATATGTGGGAATATGGAAGAATAACTGAAGGTCAATTTTAACGACAGGCAGTTTAAAACTTAAAAAACTAAATTCTTATAGATTTAGTTCTGAAGACTCCACTACATTTCTATGTGGCTAATATTTATATCATTTGAAAGATTTAGGAAAGATATGTATAGGCAACATTTATTTAAGAATTCTCTACTTATTAAGCAGTGGCGATGAGTTTGCCATAATAATAATTATTTATGTAAGAATAAAAACAAATTTATTTATTTTTTTCATTACTTCTACCTAATTAAAATGAAAATTACATTTAATTTTAAATTGGTAGGAGATTAACCCGGTGCGCTTCGCTACCCCCAAACCCACTTATGTAGTTGTCCGCCATTTTAGGGCGTCCGCTATATTGTGTTTATTATTCCATTTAATTTGAAGTTCCCTTCTCTAAAATTAATTTGATACTCATATCACGGGATGTATACAAAATAGTGGTCCCCATTTTGGGCCGTTCGTCAGATTTGTGTTTGCAGAGATTTCTCTATATTTAAAATTTTCGAAAAAAAAAACATCATCAGGCCTGTTCTGCAAACCACTTTTTGTCAAAGTGATTTGAAATCACGGAAATGGTGTTCTGCACACAAAAATTTTAATAATCTCGTGATTTGAAATCGTCAGCTAAATGACTGACAAAAAAAAACAGTGTTCTTACAAATTTGCACATATTTAAGTTTTTATATGGGGCAAACCAAATTTTATTACAAAAATAAATAGAAAACAAATCACATGAAATATATTATAGCATGTTTATTAAATTCTAAACGAAATACATAGAAAAAATAAGCAAGTGGTTTCAAATCGTCAGTCATTTACCTGACGATTTCAAATCACCAGATTATTTAAATTTTTGTGTGCAGAACACCATTTCAGTGATTTCAAATCACTTTGACAAAAACAGATTTGCAGAACTGGCCTGTATGTTAGATCTTTATGTGTTTAAAGTTTCAACGCAATCTGTTGGATGTTGGGTAGATTCGAAGAGAGCGAACTTGCACTCTTCTCCACTTCTCCGCCTGCTTTTACTCACGAAAAAGTATCCTATATTTTAATGTGGGCCAAATTTCATCCTTATCCATTAAGTATGTTTTGGGTGATGGTGAAACAGGCTATCTACTATAAGACAATAAGCAAATTTGGTACCTCTCGCCATCTCCTTCATCAAAAGGGCCTCCCCCATGGAGGCCGTAAGCAAATGTGATAACTCAAAAATAAAAATAACAGGAGTTATGTAGCCCCAATGAATTATGTATGAAATATAAGAAGAAATTATAAAACTGAAAAAGTCATAGTTTTCGAACTGTGGACCTCTGAAATTTTCATATAAATTTTCATTTTGTGCCGGTATGGTATCTTTTGAAAGATTTTGGAACTATCTTTCTATATATGCAATGAAGGTGGCGATGGTCGAAGTAGTCTGCTCGTTGACTACAAAACGAAAAATTTTTCCTGGGTTCAACCCCAGTTTCAGACTCATAAAAACATCTCGCATTTTTCTGTTGTGCCTTTGTGCGTCTTTGTGTCAGTTGTTGTCTGAAGGTTTCAGTGGCGAAGGCATATTCACTGGTCCCTGAACAGTAACGGCTTCACCTGTATCCAATCTACAAGCACATCAGAACGCCCTCCTTCGTCGGTATTTTGTATCATCGGGGAAGTAAAGTAATTACTAAAAATAGCTACTAAAAACGAAGCTTCAAAATTTAATACGTCTCCTTGACATCGAAGACGTTAAAACACTGATACAAAAACAAGCAATGTGCAAAAAGTAGTGTTGTAAGATAGCGAATCTTCACTTTCTATCATTTCTCCTACAATCCCTTTCCTCTAGTTCCAGCACAATGCACCGCATGTGTAGGGGTGATCACCTGAGTGCTGGTCCAAGATAAAAAGAAAAAATTTAATTTTACATTAAAATATTACAGAAGTGCAATACGTACATAAGTAAATATGTATGCAGTTAATTTAAATAAAAGTCTTTTTGAAATTACTTTTACTTACATACCTAATTCGAATTCCATATACATATTCATTGCACCACTTATTAGTTTTAATTATTTCTGTGAAAATAAGGCGAATGAATACAGTATGTTGTTACGCAGGAAATATATCGAGTCTTTGGTGCAATACCGTAGTAATTCAAAAAATCGTGAACTGAGAAAAATGCATTTGAAGTTTTGAGCCATCTTTTTGATAGTATTTTCGTTTACTAAAGTTATTTTTTTACAAGTTTTTAAATAAAGAGGCATGTTTTTTAATGTTTTCTGTTTGTAAATTTCTTGTCATAAAGGCAATATTTCATTATTGCAAATAAATATTGTTGGAAATAGCTGTCGGCAATAAAGACATTTGTAGCTGTAGAATCTGAACAGTTAGAGATAGAACCATAATCTTTTTCCTTTAGATATATATTTCCCCAAAGATCATTTCTGCATACCCAGCTCAAAAAATTCAAATTTTGAGTTATTACGGTATTGCACCAAAGGCTCGATATGTGTTTGTTTACTATGATGACAAAAATTCACAAAATACTTTCAACAATGGTAGATCAGTCTGCGTTGTTTTAATTTCTTAAGTTTGTACCAACTTTTTTTTTTGTTATCTTGTTATCTTGGACCAGAGAACCTCTACACATGTGATGCAATGTGCTGGCACTAAAGTGAGAGAGATAACAGGTGGTGAAGCTTCACTATCTTACAAATATGCTTGTGCATGTTTTGTTACTAGCAGTGTTTTCAGCGCCTCTGATGTCAATTTTGAAGCTGTGTTTTATAGCTATTTTTTAGTAATTATTTTACTTCGCTGGTGCTACACAATGCCGATGAAAAAGGGCGTTCTGATGCGTCTGTGGATAAGTATCAGCTGCAGCCGGTACTGTTTAGTCATCAGTGACTATGCCTTCGCCACTGAAACCGTTGTACTCAACTTTTTTGTAGTCATCCTTTTTTGGTATACGATGTGTTCAGCAGATTTACTCAGAACATTACATAGAACATTTTGTTATATATGAATCCCAAACCTATTCAGAGAGTAGGTATTGTTTGTACTTTTTGTTCTTTTTTGAAAAATGGTAAAAATCACCTTTAATAAAACAGGAATATAATTAGACATCCCGTTGTAAATACATTTTTCATTCCAAATATTTCGCTTTCCATAAATTTGCAATCATGAAAAAATTTCGCGTAAATAATATCACGTCAAAATAAAATTTCCCCTATTCAGTGTTGTAGCGCCTCTCATATCAAAGAAACTGATTAAATTATTGAATTTGTATTTGGTAGACATTTTATTAATTATTTTATTTCGCCAATGATGCTACACAAGCAGACGAAGAAGAGCTCTCTGATGTTACTTGTGGATCGCTATCATCTGAAGCTGGTAACGAATGTACCTATTCAAAAGTTAGATTCGGACACTGAATAGCTACACCCAATATAGAGAGAACAGATGAGTTCAAGATTAACGTGGGCACCTACGCATAGCGTCTCATTCCACGGTGCTCTCAGAACCGACTGAAATTAAGACGTTCACTACCGCCCCCATGGGGAATTGGAAATGCACCGCGTGTACTCAAACAGGTACACATAGGTTGCAATCCTAATTCATAGTTTACCCTGGTCCACAAATTACACCTTGCTTTTTTTTTTTTATCTGGGACCAGCACTCAGGAGCGGACTCCTACACATGCGAAGCATTGTGCTGGAACTATAGGAAAGGGATAGTAGGAGAAACGACAGAAGGTGAAGCTTAATTAATTATTTTTGCAGCTCTGCTTTCGCACGTTCTTTGTTTATACTCGTAGCAGTGCAGAAGCTTCGGTTCAGTAGCCATATTTATTATTATTTTACTTCGCCGGTGCTACACAATACCGACGAAGGAGGGCGTTCTGATGAGATTGTGGATTGCTATCAGCTGAAGCCGGTATTGTTCAGTGACCAGTGACTTTCCCTTCGCCACTGAAACCTTCCGACAACAACTGACACACAAAGACACACTAATACACATCAGAAAAATGCGAGATATTTATTTTTATTTTAAAATTTTAGTCTGAAACTGGGGTTGAACCCAGATCTGTTTTTGGATTCGTATTCAACGTGCAGACTACCATCCATCGTGCCATCGCCACCCTGAGTTGTTTCGATCGGTCTAAAAACTTGTGTCATCAGAATGTATATTAGTCAAGAACGCTTAAGCCAGTAATACTGTTTGTTCGAGACACATTCCGGTGACTACTGTTGAAAGGCACCTCACATATATCTAGAATAGACCCTGCGTAATTTTAGGTAGTAACCACAGCCACTAGGAATCCTTATCCAGACCAGCACACTAACTCCAAATTTTCAGGGTTGACATGAAGTACTCACAAGGAGCACAAATAAGTACTCAAGAGTACATAAGTCTTTCAACCCTTACTTAGCGTTAGAGCAGCGGGGCTAAGCTGGCAGCCTGTAGCACAAGACTAGAATCGAACTCTATTTCTACAGTCACACGGAATATGCAAGCATAATCTCCTCAATCTCTAGTAGGATTTTGAAGTGTCACCTCTTCTGTCATCTTCAAACTCACAGGTAGTTTAAAGTGATGCTACACCTTTAGGTAGGTACCAAGGGATTGCTAAACACCCGTGCGGTATAGAGAGGACAGAGGGAATGGAGGTTTTGAAATCTTTGAGGACGAAATATAAATTGTAGGTCTTTAATGTTTTTAAGATTAATAGATATATTATTAGCAGAAATCGAATTCTCAACTGATCACAGTCGGCTATTTGTAGTTTTATGCAACAAGTTGGATGAAATGTTATTATGAATTAGTAGTGGCATTTCGTCTGCAAAAATCGTTACACATTCATTGAAAACAATTATGACCGTTAAAGCTACACTATCTCTATTTCGATTTCAAAATTTCCTAACATCGTTTAAATAGCAGCAATACCTTCGTAATACATACATTGTCTTTATTTTTTCCCTTTTCAGATTTTTTTATTGCTTTGGATCATGAAAATGGGCCACTGACGTTGCACAGCAATGTTTATGAAGTATTTCGTTACGTTCAGGCCGGATTAAAGAAACTTAAAGAAGAAATGCTTATACAATAATAAAACTTGTAAATATTTCATGAAAAATTTAAGAGCTGTTCGTTTATATGTATGTATGTCGCTTATAGTACCGAGCATACACTGAGCTAAATGATATTTGAATGCTTCTGTTTCAAAATAACGGTATCCCATTCGACTCTCTTTTTTGAGTTTTTTTTTTTTCTTGAGACAAAGAATAAGAATTTAGAACTTATGTGCTGTAAGGCCAATTTGATGGATTATTATATGATGAAAATGGGCTAATAACGCCTGTATATTTTTAATGCAAATAAAACAACGGTTTATTTTATTTTTTCCCGACGTTTCGTCAATATTTGTTGACTTTATATTTAAAAAAAAAACTCATTTTACAGAAATAATGCAATATATTTTGGAGCACTTACAGTGTTGTTATATGTTTTTTTTTTTCAAAAAGAGTTTTTTAACCTTTTTTCCGTTTTTGTCAAATTATTTAAATTAAAATAACAATATCACACCTATTTTATTAACATTTTGTATTTCGTGTTAATTCTGTCAGTGTCTTCTTTAAGATTCATCGTTTTTTCCATTTTTTTTGTTAAACCTTCAAATGTAAATCTTTCTTTGTCCAAGATTTCAACTTTTTTAAGATCAGCTGTATGTCCATATTAACGAAACGTTTGCAACAAATGAAATAAACCTTTGTTTATTTGAATTTAGAATTTTCTGTTCTAGTTTCTAATAAAGTTGGATATTTTATAAGCAGTTCTTATTAAGTGAAACATGGTAGCTAACAAACATATTCAACGTAATCAGTGATAATAAATTAATTAAAGCTTTTCAAATTAATGTTTGTTTAATTGTATATTTCGAATTTACATGTATCACACACAGAACTAATGAAAATTAAAAGAGCGATATATGACCGCTCGTTACTGTGACTGAATCTACTGTATTCCGTATTATGTCACGTTTTTAATTGAGCAAGAGTATAGAAAGAAATAAGATAGTGGGTTAAGTGAAAACCTACAGAATGCAGAGCTTGCCAAATTAGTTAGGATAAAACCGACCAAAGAAAAGGTGTAAAGTAAAATTTGTCTAGAGGGCCCACAGAAATTTTGAAGCTTTATATGGTCAAGAAAAGCAGGGCAACAATTTTACGAAACGGTACCAGAAAAATTTAATTATTTTATTACGATAAATAGACTAAAACTATTTTTCCAGATATCAGTAAAAAAAAAAACGGTGTGAATTTGACATTGTTTTTATTAGAAAGATTATATAGCCTAGTATCGCTTTTTTATGCTCGTTACTGTATTTATATATAACATCACTACTCAACTTATTGAGCTTTTATTATTAATAAAAATAAGTAAATAAATATGTATTTAAATTTCCGAAGAATACAATTAAATATTTATATTATTTCAACAAAACAGTTCTTATAGATGATAAAAAGAAAAATAGCTTTTATAATTATTTTTATGTAAAATTAAAATTACAAACCCAACAAGAAAATTATGTTCATTAAATAACATAATAATTTGATCTTTAAAATTTAGATTGTAACAAATTAGGTATTTCATGTTTTTTTTATATTGTAAGTCAAAATTATTTTTTTTAAGAAATATCCATATGCTCAAAAATATATACATATGTATGTATACATGTATCTTTATGAATTTTCAAATGAATTGTTATTTTATTATTATTTTCTGCATTTTTAAAATTTAGTAAATTTTTTAAAGATTTAGTTAAATGTTGTAAAAATAAATGAATGCTTTTAGATAATTCCTTTGTTGATAAGATACTTAAAGTTTTGTATTGAAATTAAATCAACATAAAACTGTATCCATAAATTATATTAGCTTCTAAGTATTTATAAAGTTTATAGTTTTAAATTATATATATTTGTACTGGCGACATAAAACTAATTGATTTTCTTCACTTTTACTGTTTGCATCGTGTGCGATATAGTATGTAAACATATGTATGTATAAAGCTCACAAGACTATGGCTATTTATCGAGATACCACTGAAACTTCTATAGAAGACTCAAAAAATGCAAATAATAGCAAAATGTTTAAGAAATATTAATATAATGCTATTCGAATACTTAAACACCTCATTGGCAATTTTAAAAAATGAAGAGTCTTTATTATAGAAATTAAAATTACAGCTAATATGTAAGATTATCATAACCACATCGTAAACAATATTTATGCATGTGGCAATAACGCTCCGATCCATAGGTTGTATTTTGAATACGAGACGTGGTATTTTTAGGCAAAAATACGCCATTGTCAATACCATCAAAATTAGACCGCCAGATTTTACAGTTTGTTAATCGTGAAAAATTGAAATTTTCATGCAATAGTCTTTCCATCTGTTTGGAATATATTTATTTGTGGTTCTCAGACTGATTCACGTGTTTCATGAATTGCCTATTACCATGTAGTTATGCAGACGTCCCTTTACATTTTTATTTGACAGTGCCATTTTCTTTTGTGCTGAACAAAAAGTTGTCTTCTCATTCTTTTGTATATTACTTTAACAATCGTTTACCACAAAACTAGTAAAAAAAAACTATCTTAGCACAATGCCAACATAACTGACCTTTTTCCATTTTAATGCATGGAAATTACAATTTCCTAAAATATATATGATATGTAATTAACAAACGAAATAATTATCGTTTCTCGAGATTCGAAATAGATTTAGAATTGTATTAGTTAACATTCAAACAATTTGAGAATTATATATGTACAGCAGTATCTCCCATAACGGACACCTCACTAAAGCGAACACCCCTTTTGGGTGGATACTGTTGATCGGTTCAGGCAACGTTCCATTTTGGAATTTCTTTTGAGAGGAAATGCCTTTGTACGTACACAGTTCTGCGGTATCTCCCGTGTCCGGTCAAGAGGAATCCCGCTGTATATAGGCATCTATGCATATATATGTATAGATATGTATGTATATATATGTATAGATAAGTATGTATATATGTAAATATGTCCAATATTTGATATACTAAAGATTTTATAATATGCTATTGAGTTTTAACAATTCAGCTGCGAATTATTTGCACCAACCAACGATTGCTTTTCTTTAATTTTCTTTTTCAAAAAATTTTAACTTTCTCTAAAGGCGAGGTATTTAAATAATTAAAAATTTTCAACTTAAGTTTAGAACGATTAAACCCTTTGATTTTTATAAGCATGTTACTCTTATCTTAATCTTAAATTTAATTTTTTTTTTGTAAAGTTTTATATAATGTTAATAAAATGTTTTATTATAATTTGTCTTATCAGTTGTTTTTAGTAATATATTTATTAGTTATTATAAATCCCAAATGGTTTATACTTTTTATTTACTATATTTCTGCTTAATTTCTGGTTATTTGTGGTCACAAAGGCCTGTAAAGTACCCCGTTAAAAGGGTCAAGTCGGCTTTATTCGCAAAAGCAGCCTATTTGACATTGCGCTATTCGGGATCAGAAAGCGTTTGGTCTGGCGCTGGCCGGTACTATTATGCCAGTAAGTAGCGAATTCTTTTTAATCCCTGTTTCCAAGAATTTTAAATCGGTGGAGTTTTGTAAGTCCTCAGAATGGCTCTGGGCCAATTAGGGGCAAATTAGACCCTCGTTTTGCCGGTTAGTCGTAGCAGAATAGTACAATTTTAAGAACTAAATGCAATTTGAAATGAAAATTTATTTAGCTATATATATGATTCTAATTTTAAAATTGTGCTTTTTCCCTTAAAATAATATATGTCAAATTTATTATTACATACTTCATGATATTCTCATAAAGTATTTTTTTTTTTTTTTTTACCAAACTAAACTCAATAACTGAGGAGGAAAGCATATCCATATAGTACTATTTCGCTAAAGCTTACTAGCTCATCAGTGTATTTTTCCTAATTTTTGAATACAAACCCAAGATATATATGTTTAAAATTCAACTAATCTATCGAGAATTAATAGTTGAATACCGAACACAAAATAAAAAACAACAATCCATGAGTTTACTTTTTATAACACACACATATTTCTATTTTGATAAAAAGTAAACTCATGGTTGACAATTATTGTATTTAAAATATAATATGAATGTGTGTATATTAACAACTCTTTTGGGGCAAAAAATTCGGCCGGGTGCAGGGATTTTCTCCTCTATGGTATAAGAGTTTGGTTAAAGGTCTACTGAAGATTTTGGTATTAGCACCAAATGAAATGCTGCATATTGACCAGCTAAACCATATAACAAACATAGATGAATAATCGTAATGAATTTTGACAACGTTGAATACTTGAAAGAATAATTAATAAATTAAACATTTAAGAATTTTCATAAAATATGTTCATTGTATTAATCTCGGCTATGAATGGAAAATTTCATAGAAATGTCTATGTTTTCTATTTTATTACTTTTTTATCTTGGACCAGCTCAGCTCAGGAGATGACCCCTACACATGTGATGAATTGTGATGGAACTAGAGGATATGAGAAAAGACAGGAGATGCAGCTTCACTATCTTAAAACTCTGCTTTTGCACGTTCTTGTTTTTTTTTATAGCGGTGCCTTTGATTTCAAGAAGACGTTTTTGAAGTTTTGTTTTTTAGTAGCCGTTTTTACTGATTATTTTACTTCGCCGGTGCTACACAATACCGACGAAGGAACGCGTTCTGATGTGCATGTATATTGTTACAGCTGAACCGTTACTGTTCAGTGACCAGTGACTATGCCTACGCCACTGAAACCTTCCCATAACAACTGACAGAAAGACACACTAATGCACATCAGAAAAATGCAAGATGTTTTTATTATTTAGTCTGAAACTGTTGTTGAACCCAAGAAATTTTTCGTTTTGTAGTCAACGTACATACTACTTCAGCCATCGCCACCATTTAGATAATAGGTTTGAACTGAACCTTTTAAATAAAATTTGGCATTTTTGAGTCTTTCTTTAACAATAAATCAGTTTTGTATTATTCAAATAAAATTAAACAACAAAAATTTAAGATAGTTAATAAATAATTTACGTGGTAATTCGATAACTCGATATTGGTAGACGATAACTTGTTCTATCGATTCGAATTACAGAATAACACCCCTGATTTTTTTGAATTTTTAATTAGAAAATTTTTAATATGAAAATTGTTCGATTATAAAAACGAATAGTTTTGAAAAAGAATGTTATCAATTGCAAACCTGGCTACCAGATTTGATGATTCTTGGTACCGAAAATAACAAAATGTTTAAAAATTATAATTTTTTGCAGTAGTCTAATGACATTTTCCTTACTGTCAAGTGTAGCATAATATGTATATGCGGCATTTCGTTACTATTCATGTTCCATTCTAAGAAGTATGGAACATTCTAAAAAACGATCACGTTAATTTCTAAACACGTTGCACGAATAACTGGCAAAATACGCAACATATTTGACCCTCTACTCACAATTTGCTATGAGATACGCACCTTTTTAAATCTTTGATAAATATCTTTTAAAACAATGCGAATTTAAGTGATTTCATTTAATAAAGTGGGAGATTTATAAAAAAATTTATTGGTATTGCTTATTTATTATTATTATTATTGATAAAATTATGCTAAAATCCGTAGAAACAGTGAAATGCTAAGTTAAGTCTCAAATAGTTGATACCATTGTGGTAATAGAAAGTTTATCACATTTTAAAGGTTATGGCAAACTGTAGAAAATGTTATCCATCGAAAGTAAAGCACCATAAATATGCAAAATTTCTGCATTTTATGTGGCCGACATCGAAAAAAATAAGCATTTCGTAAATGTGTCAACTATAATTTTGGAAAGTCAATTAAGTGCAGAAGCAATTAAACTATTAATTTTGTGATGGTGGAAAGCATTTAGTATTGCCTGTACAACTTGAAACTTTTTGTAAAGTTTATGGATATGTATGTATGTATGTACAAAAGATCATAAGTCCAGATAAGAAAATTTTTTAGTATTTTAATCGAAAAAGGATTTTCACACGACGCTTTGTTTACACTAATCAGCGCCTTTCTATGAATTTTAATTTTCGAGATGTCACACAAAAAGTAATCAATTTATCTGTACTTATTCTTGATTTAATTTGTAAGCTTGATTTTAGTGGAGCTTTTAATAGAAATTAAAATTACAAATTTATAACGAATAGAAAAAAATGTATTTAATTTTTTTTGTCCGATTTTTCAAAGGTGAAATGACGATTTCTTTATATTTTATCGGAATTTTGGAGAATTTCATCTGGCGGATTGCAAATGGTTTCAGGAATCTTTTTAAGCACTCTTAAAAATGATTATCTTTCGAATTATAGAGGATGCGATAAAATTAAAATATGTACCGCGAAAACTTTATTAGTCAGGAAATTTGTAAAATATTTGTAGGATAATTTTTAAATACATACAAAACGGAAATGATGAGCATATCACAATATTTTTATATTTTTAAACACCCACCTAAAATAATGATAGTTGGACAGAAAAAGACCAACCTGAACATACATTAAACCGCTAATAAAAAAAAACTATTGGACAAACTGGCTCTAATATATTAAACAATTAGGAACTATGTATATTTTGTTCCAATATTATACTGAGACACAACTAAGAGTCTTTATTGAAACTGAAGACAAATTAACTCTTGTTTAGTGAAGCAAATTTAATCGCTCAAAGCTATCGATTTGATGTTTTGGTATATACGCCGACGTTGACAACTGCAATACGGTAAGAACATACGATTTAGAAAACAATGGAGAATTGCACGATTCTGAGGGGGAAAGGATTTTTTTTAACTACTGTAAAGATTGGCATACTTAATTAATTAATTTTATATAAAATTCTTCACCAAGCATACATACATACATTTTTGTAAGATTTTAACACTTAAAATGTGATAACTTGTTTTTTAGATAATTTATTTGTTAATATGAATACATAATTAAGCAATTATATATGTATGTATGCATTGCATGTATGTTGTATATATGTATGTTTATACGAAAATACAGTGTACTAATTATGTAAACAAGTATGTATGTATATGTTTTATTATGCAGCAACTCCTTAACTCTGGCACTGTACATGATTCGTTCATGAAACGAAATGTCTGGTAATATATTTACTTTAACCCTAATCCAATTAACATGCGCCTATCAGGCACATACGACAACATTATGAACCAACAAATTAAATTACGGGGAATTCCCATTAAATTTTTATCATTCAATGTAAACTTACACAGTTTATACAATTGTTGGCTAATTTTCAAAGAGAAAGTTGTAAAGACGAAACTTTTTCCCACAATGTCTAAAATATATTTATATGTAGAAATCGAGACAATTATTGAAGAGATTGATTTTGAAGAAACTAGAAAACAAGATTAAGATTACGACAGTAAATTTTCGGAGGATGCGGATTTTATTCTACAATGCAAGTACTGCTTTGAAAGAAAAAAATGCAAATAAGAGATATAAATTTCCAAATATAATATGCAATGGGTTTATATGTGCCTCTGCAGCAGATTTTGGTTGGATTCGTTACAAAGTTTATCTGACTTGATTAGGGTTAAATAATACACTGACTAATATACTTTTAATAAAAACAAATAATAATGAATTTAAAATGACTATTAAGATTACATGTAAATAATTTGCACTATATTACGTAATACATACCTTCTTCGAGATCAATAAAATTAAATCATAAGAAGACATTTTTTATTAAAAGTTATCACTATATACTTATTTATCATGTATTAAACTTTTGTATTATATAATGCTAAAATATTATTCTTATTATAAGCCACTTTATAAATTCTAAATAAAATTCTGATAATTATATAATCAATTTACTTTTAAAATAAGTGTTTTATCCTAATTTTGTAGAAGTAGAATTAAGTTATTCTCAATAATGTGAGATCGGAATGCATATATTATTTTTTTCTTTCATACGCTGAAGTTAATATGTGTTTTAATTAAGGGAGCTGTAGTAAATTACGTAAGGGACTTGCTGCGACTTTTTTACATTGAAGATTGATGATGTCCTCGAAATTGCACATTAGGTCTTTCGATATCATAACCAGATTGTAGTATTCGATGAGCAGTGTATTTTATTTTCAACATTTTGCAAATATTATACTTCCAAAAATTTTTGTGGTAGTTACAAGTGCAATTACTTAATAACCTTTGAATTAAAGGTATTCACAATCATGTACATAGTATATTTTTGTGCATACATATATACATACATACATTCTTACTACATAATAACATATGAAAATATGAAAGCAGTATTTCTTATAATTCTAAATGTAAATGTGGAAACCAAAACAATTGAGGTATATCCATATATACATGTGTATGTACATTAGGATAGAGCGTCAGATTTTTTTTCTGCAAATTTTAGTTTTGTATAGAACTAACATTGTATTGATAAGATAGAAATGAATTGATGAGTTACAGGACTGAAAAGCTGAAAAAAGTTTACATTTAGACGTTTTGTCAAAAACTATAATTTAAAATTCTCCATTAAGATGAAAAAATGTGCTGAGTATATTTTTTTCAGCCTGTGCAGATGATTTGACGATCACATGATGTATAAAGTTTGTAAATTTGGACAAAAAATAAAAGTAAGTTATGTCATTAAGTTGAAAAAGCTTATTATTCACACAAAATTACTGCAATTCAGTTTTTCTTAAAAAAATCTTAAAAAAGAAATTATTTAAACAAATTTCCGTATTAATTAAGGAAATTAAAATAAAATTCAGAAAATTACTCCAACTTCCAGCCCTGGCTGAGGGCTAAAAGATGCAAACATATGTACATATGTAGATGCAACATTCTGGAGGTATTCGAAATTTATTAGATTACTTTTATTCTTTATACACGCTAATGTAGTACATACATATGAATAAATAATGTGCACATATATCAATGAAACCAAGGCGAAACAATTATTTTGAACATACGAATAAATATCCATTTACATAATAAGAGATAAATTAAAATAATGATATGACATTTTGAACTTAATTTAAAGATATTAATCTTATTGGGAAAGAAATATTACGAATATTATAAGTATGTACATATATACATAGTAACTAACTATGTACATATTAACTTTTTTTAGGATAATTGTGTATAATCTGCAAAGTAATACGTATATATTTTTATATAACTAATATGGAAATAGAAAGGTAGTGCATTATATAAATTTGAAAAACAAGGATTTTTGTTAGCTTTTCGTTTTTGTAAATTAAATTCTTTATTTTTTGAAAAACCAATATGTAATTTATTTTGTACAAATTTATATCTATATTAATTAATATAGAAATTCTTGTTTAAATTAATTATTATATAATAAAAATATATACAAAATCTAGTTTCATTAAAATAATAAGTCTTAACTTTTCTTAACTTTATGTTTGCAAAAATGAACAAAATATTATTAACTCTAACAAACAGAAATTACATTCGATAATTTACCCAAAAGATAACGTAGTTTTTAATAAAGAATAAAACAATAAAAGTAAAAAATTGCATAAATTATGAAGTATTAAACCTGTAAGATTAATCACCAAATTTTTTAAAGGTACCCAACATATTTTTGTACTCAATACATTGCTCACACAGTTAAGCATATACAAATACACATATGTACGTATGCATTTGTGAGTGTCCTTTTTTTCTCCTGAATAAATTCCTTTATATAGTGATTCACGATCGCAAAGTTTTTTGTGTGTAATTTAAATAAAAAAATAATTTTCGAATATAATATTATAATAAATATCTGATATAATATTGCAATAACACTAATATTAAAATCCACATGTGATATATGAAATTTTACGTTCTTCGATTGGTGTTCCAAACCCAAACACAATGCCAAGTGTACTAACAAATGGTTCGAAGATAGTAACATCAATGTATTAGACTAGCCGCACGGTCTCCAGATCTAAATCCGATCGACAATTTGTGGAATGTAGTAAAAACCGCAATCAGAGAAAAGTGCGCAACAAATTATGATTAGCTTTGGGAGTTAATTCAGACTGCGTGGTATGATTCAATATGCCAAAATCATATCGACTATGCCAAGACTACGCATAGCTGTGTTAAACAACACGGAACGGAACAAAATGTATGGAATCTTTACGAATAAAAAAGTTTTTCAAGGGACCAGTCGTTTATTTCGAATTGTTGAGGTTTTCAAATTAACGGGGTACGAATTATGGCGGTTGGCTGTATTTTCAAAATATAATTAAGTTCCCTTATTTTTTTTTTACAGAATGGAATGGTATCTTAAGTTTAATTCAATAAAAATATTAAAATAAAGACAAAAATTTAATAAAAACGCAATAAAATCTGTTTTTTTTTTAATATATTAATTGCAAATAAGTAGTGTTATTTATCAGCAATTTTATCATTTTACTTATCAAAATTAATCAGGGCTGTCATAGAAACCAATCTTATCGGAATTGGATTTGAAACCGATAAAAAAATTTTGGTGTCATGAAATCCAATGTTATCGGTTTTATGTTTGAACTAGAAATAATGTCGGTTTTAGGTGTCACAGAAACCACGCTATCGGATTTTTATTGGAAATAAACCAAACAGCCGACTGCTGTCGGTTTTCATTTGCAATCATTTAATTTTATTAATTCCATCAGATATTTTGTTAAAATCTTGCACATTTATTTACTTAAAGTAATTAAAAACTACATTTTTCATTTTGTTTTACAAGTTAATTTTTTTTCGAAAATTTAAGTAAATTTTAGTTGATAAATTTGTAAAAAAAAAAAGTATTTATCACCATGTTTTTATCCTTAATAAGGGAAAAAATAAAAAAAAAAAATTTTTTATTGTTATAAATTTAATTTTAAACAGCAATTTTTAATTTTCAATAAATTCGTTTCGCATATCAATTTTCACAAACAAATTCAAACAAAAATTGCATTAAAAGTAGTAAACAAAGGAACAAAACCATAAAACAGCTGATTCGAATTCGGTTTTATTTGCATTCGAAGATAACAAAACCGACACGTTTTCATGACACCAAATGAAACCAATATCGGTTTGCAAAACCGACTTGGATTCTATGACAGCCCTGAATATCTCATATTTGTACCCTTATCATTTTTTTCGCATCAATCTAAGGTTAGGCACACCGCAGATACCTTAGCCTATGAGGCACCCGGGCGCCCAATGTTACCAGAAAGCGTTTTTACACAAAAATTGGGTAAATGAGAGATGTTTTGAGAAAGTAATATCTTTCTTTTCCATGCACGAAACCGCACGTACTTTTTCTTCGGGCTAGTTTGGGCGAGAAGAACAAGCAATAAGCTGGTTTATAAGTAAACAATAATGAAGTAAAATTAAAAGTTTCCCAAAAATGCAATGAACAAATAATAGTTAATTTTATTTCATGATTTAGTTAAAAATTATTTGGGGTTTCTTTAATTAACATGTACAGGGTGCCCCAAAAGGAGCTACAGTGCCAGCTCGCTAATCCGAATTAATGATTGCAGACCGTGATTCGGATTAACGAGATATTCGGATTACTGGATGTGCTGTTATTATGTAATATAATTCACTATAATCGCAAATAATACAAAAGCCAGAATGTCAAACAAATTTATTTTATTTTTATTAAACAAGAGTGAAAAAATTAAAGCTTTTTTAAATATTATTTTTTTTTTAACATAATTTCTGATGTACTTTTGCTGCTCTTTCAGGGCACATGCTTCCAAAGCTTTGTTTCGCAATTCCTTCAGCCTTCCATTGCCCAATCTATTGAAGTAATTAAGGCTTGCACAGCTTTACAATTGTTAACGTGTTTCATAATTATAAGCTCCCATTCTACATTTTCTGTGTCTGATTCTGTACCACTACGCGAAGTATTGTCAGAGTTAATAATCCAGCTAAGAATTTCATCTTCAGAAATTCGCACGTCATTATTGCGGTGAAATAAGTTGGTTATTGTGCGAAATTCTTCTGTTTCTCCAACACAATCATTCTCAGGCAATTCTTGTTGTAACAATGCTAGTGGGATGTTATCCTCTGAAGCCCACCTCTGTGAATGAATATGCGACTAATACCATTCAATAACTAAACTATTTGCAACAAGACATAAAACATACATACTTATGTACTTATAAATATTATATATGTATGTACATTATCAATCATAGAGGGCTCTGGATCTCAATGATGTCCCGTTAGTTTTAAAAAAACATACACAATAATAAAAAAGCAGAGAATAAAAAAAATAAAATAAAAATGCGAGCTTGCAACCAATGCGGACTATAGAGTACGTAATACGTTATAAATTCAATTCGGATTACACACCTTCGGATTAGCACTGGCACTGTATATGGTTTGAATGGTTTATAACTTTTTTATTTTTTATTATAATTTCTTTTTTAAATACAATATATTATTGAGGAATTTTTTGCAATTAGCTTTAGAAATGATATCCGTAAGTGATGTCCATTTTCTGCTTCGCACATATGTACGTGCTCTTTTTAGCATATTTTCCATAACTTTTCGCAAAATTTCGGGTGTAATAGCCATGATTTCATTTCAAATGCTTCATAATTAATTCCCCAAGTCTTCACAAAATGCTGAAAAAAACCAAAGAAAAAATAATAATTAAAAAATATATGATTCTAATTCTAAAATTGTGCTTTTTTCCTTAAAAAATATATGTCAAATTTATTATTACATACTTTATGATATTCTCATAAAGTATTTTTTACAAAAGTAAACTCAATAAATTTGGCGCCATTCGATGTGTCATTGTTTGACATGTGAACAATTGTTATTGTTTGCTAGTAGAAATTACGAGGTTAGTAAAAATGGAGCGCTATACGAATGAACAACGCATTCTCATTGTGAAATTGTTTTACCAAAATGGTGAAAGTTTTGTGGCTACAGTTCGCAAATTGCGATCAATTTGGGGTCACAATAATGCTCCAAAAGAGTCAACTGTAAAGAGATTAATGGATAAAGTTGCCGAAACTGGGTATGTGAGTGATGTAAAGACAACAACGCGCCTTCGACGCTGTACATATTTCTATTTTTAGATTTTTCTTCTCATCTATATAGTACATATAGATATATATATATATATATATATATATATATATATACTGTGAGCGTCAAAAGAAACTGTACACCTCAAGCTATTATATTTACAACATTATTTTCTTAATAATATATTTTATAATTTGATCAAACATTGAAGATTTTTATTTAGTATATTGCCCACTTTCGCATTTTATTAAGAATAACAAAACTGGAATAACAACAAAAAATACTTAACAAAAACAAAAAAAACTTCATATTCTTAGCGTCAAAAGAAATTGTACATTATCTCTATTTTGAAATAATAATGTTGTTTTCAAAAAACTTAGTATTTAGTTTGATTGCCATTTGACTTTATAACAGCTTGCAATCTTCTGGGCATCGATTCCACTAGCTTCCTTGTTACTTCGGGGGATATTTTTGCCATTCCTCCATTATCACCGATTAGAGCAAATCCTTGCTGGTAATCAAAGAAAAAATAGGGGCGTTCTCGTGCGTGAAGAACAAGAATATTGCTCTCTCAAAATCTTTCTCATTTACCCAATTTTTGCGTAGGAAAACGCTTTTGGGTAAGATTGGGCGCCCGCTAACAGACCTAGTAGTATTGTTATATTAATTGTCAAAAGTTGTTTACAGTTTACTAACACACGTAC
The DNA here is from genome assembly GCA_963924685.1 of Dexiosoma caninum. NCBI lineage: Eukaryota > Metazoa > Arthropoda > Insecta > Diptera > Tachinidae > Dexiosoma > Dexiosoma caninum. Next base: position 162,452 of record OZ004727.1, on the reverse strand, counting down.
CCAGTTTAATATAAATATATTTATAGAAATTTGACGGTCCCCAACTGCTACGTTATAGAGAAGTTCGACTGTATTTGCATTAGCAGTTTTTGACATATCAGGAACAAACAACGTGTTTGGTAGTACAACAACTCCATACAACACCACCTTGTTAAAGACGCTTTGGTTATATTAGCTATATCCGTTTACCCCAAAATTTTTGTGAATTTGCACAAATTTCTACTAAAAACCATTCGTTTACACAAAAATTAAAAAAAGAGCCATTTGAGAGTGTAAAAAGACAGTTCTTTTCTGAGAGTCTGCAAATTTTTATTGAACGAATGTTTGCCACTATAATCCACTGGAAAAGAAAAACATATGGTTAAAAAATAAACAAGCAAAATTAAGCAAACAAAAGTTTAAAAATATTTAAGAAAAGGAAAAGCTGAATGGGATTAAATAAAGGAAATTTTATTTGCGCACTCTGTGTAATTAAACAAATGGTTAAAATGATGTTGGTGCGCTTAAAATTTAAACAAATTTTGACATTCACGCTGTCGAAAACATAACTTACAAAAAAAGTCAACTGATTAGTTGTGTATACTGATAAATATACTATGGTTTTTACACTAGCTAGTAAATTATATTACCTATATACATATGTATATCTCATAACATATAACAATTTTTAAATTATACTAATTTTGAACGTCCTAAAGCTTTTACATTTCGGACATTAGCAACACGGACCGAATTTGTTTCACCTCCATTTTCGTATGCAACCATTTTCATTGGTAAGCAGCATTTAAAGATTGATGTCCGAAATCTAATATGAAGCAACAACATAAATTTTGACAAGAGTGAAAAGATATAAACTGTCTAGTACATATGTTCGTGTTCTATGCACTACCACTCACTCTTACGTATAAACTCTAATGTAAAAGGAGACTAATTGTAATTGTAGCAGATGTTGGCACGTCAAATGTCTCAAACATGGCAATGCCATAAAATACGTTAGTATATTTTTCTTATATTCTTTAAATTCTGGTTATTTAATAAACAAACGAAAAGGTATTTGTGGATCGATTGTGTATATAAACATAACTATGGAAGTTTCAAAGAAATCCGAATTTTAATCCAAAAGGTTTATTCTATCAAAGTGTGTTAATTGAAGTAATAAATGTTGGACTTAGTGTTCACCAACATCGAATTTTTTATTAAGAAGCAGCATTCACATATACATATATGCTTATGGTCGATGTCCTAATGCATCTCCTGAAATTATAGCTGTTGGCTCCCCTGATCATCCGCTTCCATTGCTTACGCCAATTATGTGTCAACTTTCTGATCTTATGTGGTCATGCATAAATTTGATTTCTATATGCCACAAGTTACCACAAATACCGACAATATTTTAAATACTATCAGACAACGAAGCTTACAAACTATACGATCTGTTACAACTATTCCAATATATAATTACCACGGTTCCGCCAACTTCGAAATATTTTCTACCATCAGTAATAAATCTCCAATCAAACCCCATGATTTCATACCTTAACAATCAAACCATGCAGCAACGCTATCCTCGTTTTTGTGCCTTAGAATTAGAACAATGATAAGGTAAGAAAATATTAATTAGTTTAATGTTTTAATTTATTTTTAATTACTATTACATTGGAACACACTGACAATATCTAGTATATATATATGTATGTACATAACGGCATTTAGGCGGTGCCGTAATATTTATGTACATATATTTTTAAATTAGGCATAATTTAGAATAATAGACTAATGAATAAAATCTTCCAAACAAATCTTACTATGGTTTTTAATTGTTAAATACATACATATATACATACAAATGAATGCAGTACATTATTTCGAAATTCACTTTATTCAATTAGTTGAAATTTAAAATTTTTCGATGTATTATTTATTTTTGGTTTCTGATATTCAAACGAATTATTTGAACTCAACTTCAAATGTACATTGTAATGTCCTTCCTTTATATACGGTTTTATTAAAAGAATTGGTTTACATAACAGAACTGAGATATCAGAAATATATATGTATTTATTACTTATTCAATAGTAGTTACATATGTTGACACTTATAGTAGAACACTATATTTTATTAGTTAAATTAAATTTTATATTCTCATAATAACTTTGTAAATTAGCTAAGGAACCTTAATTTCGGTTGAATATCGGGCAAAGAAACAAAACCGCAAAAAAAATTTTTTTTCAAAGCAATAATAACGTTTTAAAACAATTTGCATTTCTGCTTCGTTATGGATATATATGTACATATATTTTAATTTAATGTTATCTCTTTTATTGTATATTATAATCTTCAGATGTCGGTTTTAATATTTTAACCTTTAGTAAATAGTCCATAGTATATGCTACTTTTGTGAATTCCACACATTTACATACATATCGTCTTATGAAATCACAAAAGCCTTAACATACATTACAAAAATTTTTTAGGAAAAAAAACATTATAATTCTTGTGCGATTGTAGTTAGAACCCTTAAATTTTTGGTGATAATAACTTTAATCAAGTTTTATATGGTGCAACATAATCGATTAAAAAGTCAACAATTCTATAATTTTACGTATGTATATACATATAACAACCTGAAATGCCAGTAATATTAGTTTTGTGAATAAATTTCCATTTAATTTAAATTCCTTTAAATGACATTCACGAATATTCCCAAAAAAATTTGCAAAGAATTGCTAACAAATCATTGAGTTAAATGCATAAAAAATTTAAAGACGAGGATATGTATGTATGTACATATGTAATCAATATTAAAAAAAAATAAAAAACCATATTTGTATCTCAAAATGAAATTTATACATTTAAATTGCAAATTTCCAAACTAATATTGATAATAAACCAGTATCCTTATTTATTAGTTGAACGCTTATGTGTGTTAATGGAATCAAGCTTATGTATATTGCAGAGGTAAAGATTTGATTTTTTTAAACAGAAAACTGTAAAGAATTAAATATTGCTGTAAAGCAACTATACACACAACACTATATACAACTAACACTTCTATACCTACACGTACTACATACTTAGTATGTACATACTTATAAATACACTAATGCTGCATCAAAAATATTTAGAATTATCATCGAATTGCTAAAATTGAAAATAATTTAAAAACTCGAGGAAAAAACCATATTATATTGAATGCTTCCGTTTCATTTTTGATTTTTCTCCATATTACCTAAATATCGCTCATTTACTTCAATATCGTCATAATCCAAAAAATACGCTTTTTGAGTTAATAATGCAGAATAATTCTTCATATGGACTTTTATCTTGTGTAAAAACTTCATGGAAATAGCTTCAGAACTCATCTCGTGACAGAAGAATATTTTTTCATTTCCCCATTAAGAGGCATGTAAATTGAAAACTTTATGTTTTTTACAAAACTAGTATATTTTTTCCAATTTCCGAATTGGCAATAAAAAAGTAATTTAAAATTCAAATTTCCTGTATTATAAAACAGACAATAAAGTTTTCTTCAATGTGGCAACAATTTACATACATATGTATGTGTTTTAAAACGGTATTTTTCTTTAAGTTTGCAGACAAAACAAATATTTTTGTATGAAAACATTGAGGTCAATGGTCGTAATATTGTGGAAATAAAAATGTCAAGTAAAAGAAACGAAAAAAGCTTCAAAACAAATACGTAACATGCATACATATGAAAATACATAAAACATGCAGATAAGTTTTTGAATGTTTGTTTATACTTTTAGACAAAGTACTCTCAATGAGACAGCTGGTAAATTTTTCCTTAACCAAAGTTATTCACCACGGTTTTGTTTGGAACGAATGGGTGATCCAGCTTAACATGTGCAATTTTGTTACATGAAACCTATTTACATACGTGTATAATTTTTTTTCTTATTATTATGTATAATTAATATTATTATAGTTATTATTATTATTTCTAAACAAAATTACGAAAATGGCAATTTTTTAAAAATAAATTTTTTTTGTTGTAAAGTTTTTTTTCTTCTAGTCATACATTTGTACAATAGTACAAATTTACGAAAAAATAAAAAGACCCATAGAATATTCTTTCTTTTCTCTTTAATATTCCATCAAAGTTAAAAATTTTTTTGAGCTTAAGTGAAGAAAAGATTTTACATACTTTAGTTTTAAATATAACAGGAAAAAATTTCAATATCGTATTGAAAAAAATAAATTTTTTATAATTATTTTCTTGAGCATGTGAAACTCAAGTAGTTGTTTACAAATTTTTATTGAAAATTTTCTGACTTTAGGGTCCTCTATCTACAATATGAGAATTTTTTTCTGTAATTTTGTCTATGGAACAGCATTGTGCGTCGTAACCACACATCAAACTCGTCCAACTAAAATTTTTATAATAAACCCACCCTCATTTACCTCACACGTATAGGTTGAGGTGATTTTGACGAATATCAAAACCATTTAAATTTTCGTAAAATTCCATTCTAGGGACAGAATTTTACCAACACATGCATACATTTGATCAAATCTGTTTGATGTGGCCAGTGCGCTTTAAGTTTTTCCTTGGTTCGAATCTCATTGTGCTTGTCAGTGTGATTTATATTATTATATATAATTGAAGTGATTCGTATTATGAACATTAAAAGAATCATTACGAGGTTCTGTGTTCGTTCAGTGTAGCCATATTTTAAAAATTATATAAACATAAATCGTGTTCAAAATTAAGCTTAAAAAAATTTACAAAGAAGAATATTTAGTACTACAAAATATTGCATAATTTCAAAGCATTTTTAGCATTATAGTGAACTTGCGATAATATGAACTAATTAAAACTAAGCCCGTTCAGTTTTCCGAGATTTTTGTTTATTTTTTTTTATCTGGGACCAGCACTCAGGAGATGATCCCTACACATGCGATGCATTGTACTGAAACTATAGGAAAGGGATAGTTAGAGAAACGACAGGAGGTGAAGCATAATTAATTATTTTACAGTGCTACACAATACCGACGAAGGAGGGCGTTCTGATGTGATTATGTATTACTATCAACTGAAGCCGGTATTGTTCAGTGACCAGTGACTATGCCTTCGCCACTGAAACCTTCCGACAACAACTGACACACAAAGATACACTAATGCACATCAGAAAAATGCGAAATGTTTATTTTTATTTTAAAATTTTAGTCTGAAACTGAGGTTGAACCCAGGTGTTTTTTGGTTGTGTAGTCAACGTGCAGACTACCATCCATCGTGCCATCGACACCCTCCACAAGTTCATATTTTAGAGCAGTCAATGGAAGGAAAAAATTTTTCCGATAGTCACTATATTTTTTGATGCGCTTTGGTTAGATTCTCTTTTAAGGAACCAAAAATAATCTCCCTTCGTATTTGCATTCCATAGGTCTTAAGTTGTTGGTAGAATCGTTCACAATACACGTCAAATAATCTGAGCAATTAAGTATTTTCGCTTTCTTTATTTATACAAAGAATTTTCATACAATTTATAACAGTTCATTTGCGAGATTGTAGATACGCACAGTTTGTGAAAAACTTAAGCATTTTCAAGAAGACCGTTATGAATTTTTATATAAAAACTTATTAAATATATGTAAGAAAAATGTAACCGCCCATACAAAAATGCTGCATATAATTTATTTTGTTTACTTTTGTATTGCAATAACTTAAAAAATGTATGTATATATACAGGGTATCTGGCGGGAAATTTATATTTTTAAATACGATTATTTCAAAAAGTAATAAACGGTACGGAGGGAGGATGGCGCCGTTGTAATTATCGATTGCGCGGATTTGTTATTCACGATGGCGCAGTGGTCGAGTGAGCATTGCGCGTTAGCTGCGGAGACATTTTTTAGGAGTAATGATTCTTACGTAATTGCTCGTAGACAATTTTGTTCAAAAACATTGAACTGGTTGAAAGCAGTTTACGTGAAAATGCTCGACTTTCAATACGGAAAAGAGCAGCCTCACTGGGACTTCCAAGAGCGATTATTCATGAAATTTTAAAAAAGGATCTGTAGGATCTGAATGACGTACTCTTTAAAAAATAAAATCCGCATTTCCATTCTATCGTTCAATGCTCTTAGTAAAACTTTGTGTCAATTATTACGTTTTTTAAATAAGTTTAAAAATTTAAATCTGCTACCAGACACACTGTGTATGTATGTCCATATATAGTATCATCGAGGATAAGTACATATTTCTAACACATAATTATTAACATTATAATATTCCATAATTTAAAAAATTAATTATGATATCTACTAATCTCCTTTATTTTCGGAGGTTGCTCTTAAATTTAATTTTTTTCCTTTCTCCAAAAGGCTCAGTAAAAATTTAAAATTCGAGTTTGGTTTGTTTGTTGCAAATCCTTTTTATACAGAACTATGAGGGACAAAATATTGCAGCCTTTTGCAAAAATGCAATCATTTAGTTCTTGCACTCTTCAGCAGAAAGTTGTGTTTTTAAAATTCTCTTCGCGTTTTATATTTGGATTTTCTGAAATCAAATATATACATACATATATATACAGATTATCATATTATGAGTTAAACTTCTAATAGATTTGATGAACATTATTGAAAGAAATTAATTTCACGTAAATATTTTTTATCAGTGTTAATTAAAAAATTATAAAAAAGTGACACAATTAATAATAAAACTTAAAGAAAGAACCAAGAAATTAAGCAATTGTTCCATTGATAAACTTATTGAAGTATGTTAATATAGTTTATATATGGACATATACACATATGTATGTCAATAATTTGTACATGCATACATATGTACATACAATTTTCTTTCACAACTTGCTCACACCCATATTTTGGACTTAAAATATTCATATATTCAAATTGTGTTGCAATATTGATAGAACTTTTATTACATTTAAAGTGTGTTGAAAATATATCCTCGACAAATTCGTAAATTTTTCTATAATGGTGTTCTTCACATGCTTTTATATGAGATTTTCTCCCAGTATTCCCATGAACTCATATATTTTTGCGGTACTTTCTTTACATAATTAAATCCGTACATACAGACCCATACATATTTAATTGTATGCATGTGTTCTTGTGAAAAGTTTTGAGTTGAACTTTTATACGAGGGTTACTATCTAAGTTCTAAATATTTATAAGAACACATTTTGTATGATAACATTTCTTAAATCTATGCAAAAAAATTCAATTGATTCAGCAAACATTTGTTAAAATAAGCGTAAACACTAAAGTTATTGTTATTAATAAAGGTAAAGTGTACATAAAAACGTTTTTTCCATACAAAATTCTTACTTCAAGCAGGCATTTATTTTAAAAATTATTTTTGTATTTTGTGAAAAAAGTAAATACATACTATGTGTCTCTTTATGAAAATAAAAAAATAAGGGTTTCTGTTCTACAAGGTGGGTCAAAAGAAGTCATCCGATGTTGTTTGGCTCTCATTTGTTTTCTAAATGAAAAACGGAATTCGCGTTACGCAGAAAAAAAGACACGATTATTCCGCGTTCTCGGGGAGTGTATCGGTCCATGGCTTGTTCACTTGTATTTTACATCTGTCTAGTTCACAAATGTCAAAACAGATTTGACATTGGCCGCCATTTGCAAAAATAAGAGCATCTTCCAATAGGGTGATTTCTTTTGGCCCACCTTGTATAAGTGAAATAATTTAGCTGAATTTTCTTGACAGGTGGTGAAAGTGGTAGGAAAATAGACCTTAATTCACAACTTTGCAATTGCATGTTTATTATAAAGCAAAGTTGCGGCGTCTATGGTGTTAATTTTGATGCATTATTTGTAAGCTAATTGGAGACATTTTATTTATTATTTTACTTTGCCGACTATTTATACTGTCGAATGAAAGTGCTGTAGCAAAGAAAAATCAAAAAAAGTTTTAGACTTAACAAGGCTGGGATTCGAACCCGTGTCTTTCTGGTTGCAGAGTCAATGAGCTAACTCATGTATATAAATTTGTATGTAATACATATATACTATTTGCTTAAGTGATGTCAATAAACACACGTTATTTAAATATAAAAATGAAATTATGGAAAATATGCAAAATAAACATTAAATTTACTTGTACAGCATCCAGTAGAAATCCTTACCGAAGGCTTCTACAATTAAACCTATACATACATACATTGTACATGTAGTATAAATTCGTGTATATATATGTATATTATATACTCAATTTCATCATCATCATCATAGTCAGTGCAAAGTTTGTTGTACTATTTTCCTTTCTTATTGCAATGTTTTCATGGTTTACTTGCAAATGAATATAAACAAATAACTACACAATATCGCTCTACTTATTCAAGAATATAAACATAAAGAACAGAAAGAGCAGTTACCAGCTTCAAAATCTCAATTGCATACTTTCAGGTTCGCCTTGCTTGTAAAAAACTCTCCACTAAATATTTTTCAGAGTAGATATGTACATATTCAAATATCTCTCGCATTAGAACCTCTCTTTCCAATTGCCTAATTTTTTTAAACTTTTTAAAATATCTTATATACTATTTTGTTTTTTCAAAAAGTAGTACATTCTGTTCAACATATGGAAACGTAATATTCCTGTCTAATGTGTGTTTTTGATTGTTTTTGTTTCCTTTTTAGCCGCACCCTAAAATGTTACCATTATTGCAGTTTCCTAATTACTTTAAATTTCCATATTCTCTTCTGCAACTGTACGTTTCTGCAAGGTGTGTCCATTGAAATACTAAATTAACAATTCTTAACGAATAGTACCTACGTTAGGTATTTTATCAATGAAATTGATAATGGTACTGCTTACATACACACATATGTTTGTACATAAGTATATACAATTTGTAAGATGGAAGAAAAGCAATTAGTTTAAACAAATTATTGTATTAGCACATCTGAAAAATCTAATATTTGAAAATCTCTTCCTCTTTTATATTTTTTTATTTGAAAATAATTTGAGCACAAATTTTTATATATATAATTAAAATGGTATTTTCAAACACTTCTAGCAAACGTGGTTGGCTGTAAATTATCGTTCCAATAGTAGCAAAAATGATACATACACAAATTTGTATAAATATGGTATTGAATTTTTAAATAACATTTTTGGTAAATATATAGTATGTATGTACTCGTATGTAGTTGGGAATTGTTTTAAAAATTGCTAATAACCTAAGCTGGAAAAATTTTTTGTTAATGCACAATGTTAACTGAATTTTATTAATAATACTTAAGTGTATTACAAAAAATAAAAAGTATTTTAACCTTATCATAGAAATAAGATGAAATATTAAAAAAATTATGCAAGACTGGCAGTTTATTACAACGATATTAAAAAACTGGTGAAGTTAAAAAATTTATTAAAAAAAAGTAAAACTCTAAGAAAGTTTGTGTATTTATATATATTTACTTTTATTTCGTGTTCCGTCTTCCACTTGTTCAGTTTGACTAATGACATTTTTTTAACTTCCAAGTATAGAGAGTTTCTGATACTGCCCTGGGTTTCGAAAGTCGAGTTTCCATTATATTTTAACGTTTTGTAAAATATTGAGCTCACTTATATGTCGAATTCAATTGATTAATTGATGGCAAAAGACGGGGAGAAAAAAAACTATATATATATAAAATATAATAGAGAAAATAACTAAACGTGGCAAAGGAAGATATTGCGGCGATTTTTTAAGTGCTTTTATTATTATTATGTAATTAGTACATTTCCTATCGTCGTTTTTATTGGATATACATAAATTAGTTTTAATTCCTTGTATTATGACTGGGTGCAACCGAAAGATTGAAAACAATAACAATATTAAAATGAAAACACCGACCTCAAAATATTCAGAAATCAAAAAAAAGTGCTAAAGGAATGTCTTGAGAACGTTGATCAAAAATTTATAAAATTTTAAGTTAAGATAGTGTTGTTCCGAAACAGGCATATGCTATGGTGAATAACAATCGCTTTTTTTTTTCTTGGTTTACACCACACTTCTATTTTCTTTTTATTTTCACAGACACGTTCTATCGTTTATTAATTTACGGTTTTCGTACATTTTAGCGTAAAATGAATTTTAGTTTATTTCGGTTATATTGAGTTGAAGAAACTTCTTCAGTTTTTAATTAATTTTCGGATTTACATTTGATTTACGTTTTATTTCGTTTCGTTTATTTTCTTTTCATTCTGAGTTTTCTTTAATTTTTTTAAAGTGAAATTTATTTGCTTCGATTTCTATTTTAATTTTTGTTATGTAAAAAATAATACAGTGAAAATTATAAAAACATATGGAGAAGCACATCAATTAATGTGTATATAAATTTTTTTTGTGAATTTTTGGAAATAAATATTGCCTTGTTTCGTAATCATTTGGAACAAAACTCTGAATTGTATCAATTTAATTACAAAATTATATAAGTAAATTAATTGGAAGAGATTAGCTATAAACTAAAAATTTAATTTGAATAAAATAGAATATACAAATTATTACTTTGACATTTACTAACCTTATTCTTAATTAGTTTATTCATACTTAAATATAATAGGGTTGAAAAATATTTTTTATGAGGCAAAGTAGAGTATTCAATATCTTAGCATACTGTAACTAATTGCTTTTTCCTCTTGAAAAAAGTTTGTTAATAAAGAGCACACTTAGTTTTTATATCTATGGATTTTATTTACCTGTACTAAGTTAATTTATTCTATCAAAAGATATATGTACATTTTATGGTCATAAATCAGCTGCTTGTATTAATAAAAATATACCTCTGTACAAAATAATTATTTATTTTAAGTCTATTAAAATATAACGCATGCGCCCTAGTGTTCACCAAACCAAATTTCCATCAATACCTCTTTCATACATGTGTAAAAATCTTTTAAAACTAAATTTTCTAAAAATATTTAAGTATTTACACAAACATATGTATCTATGTATGTACTTGTACACATTTGTTTATATATGTAAATTTAAAATATTTAAAATTTTTTTATAGATTATGAATTTACTTGTTCGCACATTTGTATGATATTTTTTTTTTTTTGTTAACAATAAAAGCAAATTTTTAATAAAAATGTAAATATTTTTAGTAACAAATAAAATGAGACTTTGAGAATAATATACAACTAAAAAATTCAAAAGTGCGAACGTTTGAATTTGAAGCCGACTAGAAAAATGTTTATAAGAAATTAATTTTAATGTACATACATTCGTATGTACGTACATCTTAGCATACAATATACTTATTAATTAGTTACTAATTTAGAAAGAGCATCTGTTAGTTCAAATCTAGCAATTAACACCCATAACCTATCCGGAAATTGAGGCAACTTGTTGACTGTTTATACGGCTTCATATTTAGTATAATTATATTTCTATTTAAAGTACTATATATATACATAAATCCATGCATATGTGTATGTGTGTATATGTACGTATGTGTGTATGTTAAAGGAAAAGTTGATAAAACCTCTATTTATACATTAATTTTATATAAATTTTTTTTTCTCTTTCATTACAGTAGATTTTTGTAGCAAATTGTAATCGATTTTTCCTCAAAGCAAATAAAAGGAATATTTAAAAATTGATTCTGTTAAATTAAAACGAAACACCATTTTTTTTCTACAAGATTTTCAGAGGTACAATATTTGCATAAATAACGCTATTATTTATACAATTTTTCATGACTATTTTTCATTTAATTACAGCGCATTATATTTTACATTTGTTCACATACACTTTTACGAAAGTTAACAGACAGTATTACGTATATTTAAATATTTTTTAAATTAAGTGTTTATAACTACAAAAACAGTAAAATATTATTACGTTGACAGTTTTTAGTAAATTGTATTCTTTTCCATTTAAAAACAATTTGCTTGTTTACAATTATCCTGAGAATTAAATTTAAATTTAGAACATTTATTATACCATTTTTAACTTAACGTCAAATCATTTCTAAATGATAACAACCAGTTTATCGGCGGGAAACAACATGGTTGAAGGTCAACAGCAACAAAATGGTGGAGCTATTACTGCTCCAAATATTCAAAATAACAATAATCCTAATGCAAATAATAACAATAATAATGACATTGATCCAAAAACAAACTTAATTGTCAACTACTTACCACAAACAATGTCTCAAGAAGACATTCGCGCTCTCTTCGTTACTTTCGGCGAGGTGGAATCCTGTAAATTAATAAGGGACAAAGTAACAGGTTAGTAAATATTAGGTAATATTAAATTTATTTATTTTTAATTTTCAATTGGGCTATAGGTCAAAGTCTTGGGTATGGATTTGTCAACTATGTCAAACAGGAAGACGCAGAAAAGGCCATAAGTTCTTTAAATGGCCTACGATTACAAAACAAAACGATTAAGGTAAAGGGTTTGAATTTAACCATTTCACATATTACTTATATTTAAAGTTTAGGTATCTATAGCCCGTCCCAGCTCCGAATCAATAAAAGGAGCTAATTTATATGTGTCTGGTCTTCCCAAAAATCTGACACAACCAGATTTGGAGCAGTTATTTAGCCCATATGGAAAAATAATTACCTCAAGAATATTATGTGACAATATAACGGGTGAGTTATGAACACAGTAAAAAAGAAACGACACTGATGGAATTAGTTAATTTTTTTCTTCATATTAACTCAAGAACTTTTTCACAGAGAGAGAGCCAACGACATTTAATTTGTTTTATATTTTACGATTATTTTTTATATATTAATTTATTTTTATTTATTTTATTTACACAAAACGTTTTGTTCCGTAAAGGCGGACCTATTGATCAGGGTATGTTTTTTAATATTAATTTATTAATAGTTATTTTACTTTCGCTTCATAATTCATGAACTTACTCTTGACAGTACAAATTAATGTTAATACATTTAAAAAATTTTAAAGAACATATAATTTTTTTTATATTTTAATGGTTTTATTTGTACTAGTATTTATTAATATTAAAGCAATATTGTATTTTTATTTTGCTAATTATTTTTTCAGGTCTTTCTAAGGGAGTTGGTTTTATACGTTTCGATCAACGCCATGAAGCTGATCAGGCTATTAAAGCTTTAAATGGTACTATACCAAAAAATGCTAACGAACCAATTGTGGTTAAGTTTGCTAATAATCCCAGCAACAATAAAGCATTTCAACCCTTAACAGCCTATTTGGCACCTCAAAATCCTAGGACTCGAGGATTTCCAACTGGTGCCGCTGGCGCAGTTGCCGCTGCTGCAGCTGCTATACATCCAGCAGCGGCTGGTAGATATAGGTAAGCATAAGCACACCATTTAAAAAAAAACCAATTAAATACAGCCCCAGAATACATATTTATATAGAGGTAACTAAAGTTTTTATAAAGTTTAAAACTAAATACAATGAGAATTGTTCCTGTCGCTTTTAAAAATGAGGGTGGCGATGGCACGATGGATGGTAGTCTGCACGTTGACTACACAACCAAAAAAACAAAGACCTGGGTTCAACCCCAGTTTCAGACAAAAAATTTTTAAAATAAAAATAAACATCTCGCATTTTTCTGATGTGCATTAGTGTGTCATTGTGTGTCAGTTGTTATCGGAAGCTTTCAGTGGCGAAGGCATAGTCAGTCACTGGTCACTGAACAAAACGGCTTCAGCTGATAGCAATGCACAATCACATCAGAACGCCCTCCTTCGTCGGTATTGTGTAGCACCGGCGAAGTAAAATAATAATAAAAATGGCTACTAAACCGAAGCTTCAGCACTGCTAAGAGTATAAAAACAAAAAGAACGTGCGAAAGCAGAGCTGCAAAATACTTATTAAGCTTCACTCCTGTCGTTTCTCCTACTATCCCTTTCCTATAGTTCCCAGCACAATGCTTCGCATGTGTAGGAGTCATCTCCTGAGTGCTGGTCCTAGATAAAAAAAAAAAAAAAAAAAATACATAGTTAAGCAATTACTATTAACAATATTTAAATATGTGTATTTTTCTTCTTTTACTTCAAGTTCTGTTATTTCCCGATATTCGCCGTTAACAGGTGATATTTTGGCGAACACGATGTTACCAGGTAATCCTATCAATAGCTCTGGTTGGTGTATTTTCGTTTATAATTTGGCACAGGAAACTGAGGAGAATGTACTATGGCAATTGTTCGGGCCATTTGGAGCAGTGCAATCCGTTAAAGTTAGTTAAATGTGTGGAAATATTTAAAATTTTTAAGTATTCATTATTAAATATATTTCAGGTCATACGCGATTTGCAAACGAGCAAATGCAAAGGTTTTGGTTTCGTTACTATGACAAATTATGAAGAAGCTGTTCTGGCCATACAATCGTTAAATGGATACACATTGGGCAATCGAGTATTACAAGTTAGTTTTAAGACAAACAAAACAAAACAAACGTAATTATTAACAAAGTTGACTGCTGTTGTTACCCAATCTTCCACTACCTTGGCATCAACACTTAATAAAAGAATTAATAATAAGAAAAATACAGTAATATCGTCTTCTGTTAAACTGACCACCGGAAGAAGGAATGATTTAAGAATGCACGCTACAACTACCACAACTAGTCTACCAATTTTTTCTTCGAGCAATAGTTTGCCAACAATGACTGCAACATCTTCTGCTAATACGCAATCTAATACTATAGCTTATTCAGCGTTAGCTGCAATAAAGTCAAAATACTCCTTAACTAATAACGGTAACAACAGCAATCAATGTCAACAACAACAAAATAAGAAATCCAAAACAACTGTTTTACAACAATCACAACAAAAACAGCAACAATCATTTTCTAACGTGAATAATTCTTTATCGAATCCCCATTCTTCCAATATGATAAAAACGTCGTCTAAATTTGTCTACAACAAACCGCAAAATCATTATGAAATGCTTCAACAGCGTTTGCACATGCAACAAGAATTTGCTCAACTCTTAACAAGTTTAGCAAAACAACCATTTTCAGCTGCCTCAGCTTCTTCACACTCCGCTACCGCAGCTGTAATCAACAATGCAACGCTAAATGAATCTACATCTGCTTCCTCGGCTGCTACATCCGCCACAACAAATGCTGCTAAAAATTCATTATCTTCGTTTTTACCATTTTCAAATTGGTTTTTTTAATTTTTCTCTTTTGCATATAAGCAAATGTACATATTTACATATATGCATGTATATAACAATATAAATATTTTATATATTTATTACGAACTTGTATATAAGGGTTTCGAAATATACATAATTAACTCCATTTATCTATAACGGAATGAACAAATATGACTTCCGGAAGCTGAAATAATTAATACTTAAAGGGATACATATGCGATTTTTTCTTTTATTTTCTTTCGATTAAATTAAATTATGATATTAAGAAAGTTTGTAAAAATAAAACATTTAAAATTTTTATACTTGATTTTATTGGTGTAGTATTTTCTTTAATCTATTTTAATCCTTTTCGAAAATTATAAGAACAAAAAAAATTCTTCTGTAAATCTTCTCTATGCAGTTAAAAAGAAAATAAAATCCCAACATCTGAAACGTCTTAAATGAAAACTTCATTCGCCGCACGTGCTCTTTTAAAGTCATCTTTTGAATTTTGAATTATATTATTTTTAGTTTTTTTTTTTAACTTTTAAATGTATCTTGCAAAATAATTATTATTTCTTATGTTTAGAATAATTGTCAACAATTGTGTAATAAAACAAGAAAGTATTTAGGAAATGATTAGAAAAAAGTGGATGCTTAAGATTTTAATTAAATATATTACAACTTTGAAAGTAAATATGTTTTACTTTCCCTAAAATAATTTCAATTATATACATATGTATAATAAATTGTGAACATAGGAAAAATAATTTCATCATCAGCTTCTTGTGTGTTAGTTTTAATCACAAGAAATTTGCGATTTAAACTTTTACTAAATTATATATTTATTTTTTTTAAGTAAAACAATCTTAGTGCGCTAAATATAAAAATTATTGAAAATAAAGCAGATGACATATAATTTTATTAATACTAATTTTTAAGTAAGTACGAGTTGTTGTACTCGTTTTCTTTTTATTTTTGCTTTTAATTTAGTTTGTGTGAATTTCATTGTTTTCTTTGTCTTCTGTACTTTTTAAAAGTGAACATTATTTTTACAACATTGTGTATCATTCAATTAAAAATATTTCAATATAAGGCTAACACTTTTTCAAAGAAACCTTGTTTTTTTCATATTTAAGTTTAATTTGTAAAACCATATTTAAAAATAAATTTTTTCATCAAAACTTTAATGGTTTCCTTGTTCTTTTGATTTCTTTCCATTGAAAAGAATTTCAGTGTAATGGATTTTTTCATAATCGAAAAAATTTTTCTTACGTATAATCTTGGCACAATAATTGGTCATGAATGAAATTTCTTTGTAGGTACATAGATTAAATTTTTAGCTTAGAAATATAATTACTATTTAAATAATTAAAACTTAAAAATATTAAAAATATAGAATTTTTCAAAGACAACGAATATTTTTTATAAGAATATTTTTTTGTAACTTATTTTCTAAAGATTATTATTGCAAAAAGGTAAAAGATCTTTCAAAAATATAAATAGGATAGTTTTTCATCAAAATTATTTAAATTTTACAGATTGGTATACGAAATCTGCTCTTGAAGCGTATGCAGGAAATACAATAAAAAACTTATGTAATAAATAAATATATCAATAAAAACTATGTATGTTTAATTAATCAACATAATTTATCCTTACAAATAGAATTTTACTTCTCTTATAAAATATTTAATGGTGCGTCAATACCCAGAATTACAAATCGAAAAATTTTTAATTCAAATTCGACTTAAATTTATTAGAATGCACAAATGTCTAAAAATTTACTACCGAAAAAATTTTATGTAATGTGATGGAAAATATTACTTATAAACTTAAATTAATAAAGATTTTGATACGTCTTACTTTTAGCTGCTTTTTTTTTTTATTAATGAACACAATATGCAATCAATAACTTTTTATTAGAAAAATTACCTTTTGAAACATAGTATAACAAATACATAAAATAAGACAAACGTCATTTCCAAAAAAGTTAGTAATAAAAAACTTATGTTAAATTTTGATTTACCAATTAGAAAATTCTAAGTTATATCATTCATATCGATCTTATTTTACATATATTTATCATGAAGGGTAACTGATGCAATACGCTACCACATTAAAGTGTAAAGAAAATAACTGTTATGATGAAATCCGTGTTTGTGTTGAGCGGTCGGTATAATCGAGAAAATTTCACTTGGTTACCATACCAAACCATACCATACCAAACAAGCTTACGTAAGCTTGTATATTGGAATTTAATGTTTCATTTTCCCTTTTAAACGTTAAGACGAATTGTAAATTAGTTGAGAAAAAAAAAGTAAATATATTTAAATCGAAAAACTTAGTTTTTATTGTTTGTATACTCGATTATTCTCAAGTATTTTTTGGAAATTTTTATATAAAGATGTGAGGTTTTTTAAAAAATTTGGTTGAAGGTCTACTGATTATGACCAACACAAACAAACAGAAATAATCGTTATTGGCATTTCTTTATGTAACAAAATTCATCAGCCACTCTGTTTTTGTAACGAAATAATAACTTTAAAAATAAAAAATATATTTAGTATACGAAGAATATTTATTCAAGTTATGCAATTCGAAATATATTTTGTTTGTGTAATCTCCGAATTGTCAAAAGCGGCTACTTACAAAAAGAAAAAAAAGTGTGGAAGAAGAAATCAAAAGCGGAACATTTTTGTATTTTTGAGAAGAAAAACAAGAAAAGAAAAAAATAAATAAAATGGTGTACGAAAAATGTGAACAACTTTAGACCGTGTGGAGATTAAATAATATCAATCACATGTCGACCGGCATATACTTGAATAAATATAGTTTGTTAGTATGTTATATTAAATTTTAAATTTAAATAATATTTATTGGTTTAAAAAATAAACAAGATTTCGTCACCTTATTATTGCTTTGAATCAGAAACATAACTGACGATTTATGAAAATATTGCCATTAAAATCTTGTTTTTATTAAATCAAATGTGTTCATTCCTCAGTTAAACAAATGTCTAACAATGATAATTATTTTAGTTTAAGTTATTCTGAACTGAAATCTGAAATATATCCATATAGGTATATATATTACATATTTATAAATAAATATAAATACATATAATATATATATATACATATATATACTTAGTTACTTATGTATATTAAACAATTAACAATAAAGGTTTTGTAGTTTTAAATATATTATACTCCATTTCATAGTTTTTATAATATTATAAAAACACTTATAGTTACTTTTATAAAAGCGAAATTATTATTCATCGTAACATATACCTTTAATTTGAAAAAAATTTTAAATATAAGAATATCTTAACGAAAGGATTTACTTCTCAAATATTTACGAAGTTTAACAGAGTACTTCTGATTTCTTCGTACAGTCACTCTCATTAATGTATGGTGTTTTCAAATATGTTCTTTTATAAAAACAATTAACATATCAGAACTCTTTTCTGTGTTACATATTTTTTACATATGGATGTATGTATGTAACACAGAAAAGAGTTATGATATGTTAATTGTTTTTATAAAAGAACATATTTGAAAACACCATACATTTTATTTCAAAATGAAGAACTTAAGTAAAATACCGAATATTAATGAGAGACACTGTATGTTCCTTTTTTCAGGGAACACTTTGTGAACCGCATATTATTCAGAATATACATAATAATATTCACTAAAATATATTTGCGAACTAAGTAATATCATAACATAAAAATTTCTACTACAACATAACTGTTATATTTCATATCTACATTAAATATTTCATTAAATATTAATAAAAAGATAAAGTAACACTAAAAAAACAAGAAGCAATCGACTTATATAAAATTATTAAACACAGTTTTGATAAAAGTTCCAAAAAAAACTAAATTAAAAAATAAGCAAGTTATTAAACTTAACACCGCACAATAATATACAACAAATACGTACATCGTCTTTTATTATATAAATATGATTAGAATTAAAAGCAAAATCAATTAAATGTTATACAAACAAATATATGTATGTAAGACTAAGGTAACATATTAACATATATATATATATATATATATATATATATATATATATATATACTTACATTTAAAATAATTAGAACATATAAAGAGGAAATGTTAACATAGCAAAATTCGCATATCTTTTATATACATAATTAATATTGGACAAACACAAAAAACGTTTTTATATAAAATTAATGTATATTGACTTTTATACTTTCACAAAGTGCAGACAAATATTAAAAATATTTATATACATAAAGACATTTATGTATATAGGTAAATACATACATATATTTATGGAGAAAAAAATTACAGAGAACATTTTCACATCACTAAAGTTAAAAAACAAATACACAATTTTTATAATAATTTTCACTAATATGTATATTGAACGAATTTACTTTGGGAAAATATTTATATACAACATTTATGATTCTAATTTCAAAATTGTGCTTTTTCCTAAAAAAATGTATGGAGTGTATTATTACATACTTTATGATATGCTCATCCATTGGCTAGCCTACTGCAGATGAGAAGAAAAAAATTAAAAATAGAAATACAAGTATATATGTATGTGTGAAAAGTAAGCTCATGGATTGTTATGTTTTTTATTTTGTGTTCGGTATTCAACTTTTAATTCTCGATAGATTAGTTGAATTTTGAACATAAGAATATTAAATTTGTAATCAGAAATTAGAAAAAATTCACTGAAGACCTAACTAAACATTAGCGAAATGTACTATATAGATATGCTTTCCTTGTCAATAATGAATTTTATTGAGTTTGCTTTTTAAAAAATACTTTATGAGAATATCATAAAGTACGTAATAATATATTCCATATATTTGTTCGGGAAAAAGCACAATTTTGAAATTAGAATCATAAGATTTTCACTAATTTTCACAACCTTTGGGTCTATTGTTTTTGTATAAAAATTATATTTATATTTTTCGATATTTCGCCACGCTTTTGTGTGTCTTCTTCAGGAAATAAACCCCTGACGATCCTACACATTTTAGTTGCGAAATATTGAGATAAAATATTACATATGTATAAATAGGAACAATTTTATATATTGTTACCTTAATATAGGAAGGCTCTTAACTAATAATTTACTTTATAGGAAAAAAATCAAGTATTGTAGTCGCGATTATTTCTTTAAGTCAGTTTCTTATTAAATTTTTTAAGCAATTCTTTGTTAGAAACAGATCAACTTTTTTTTAAGTGTTTTTATACCCTTCACTTTTTTTGTTTTAAAATGTTACCTATGTATATGAAAATATCCAAAATTAGTATATTGGGCACTTTCTATATTAAGGTAACGATATATAAAGTTTAAGAACTTGAAGCTTAACTAATTACTTAATTTTATAATAATAATCTATTTTGTTAGATTTTTCAAAAATTTTGTTGATAAAGTATATTATAATAATAAATAAAATATATATTATATTATTTAAAAAAAAATTATAATTTCCTGAAGAAGCCACAGAAAAGACATATCAAAAAATATAAATACATTTAATTTTTTTATATAAAGAGAACACCTTAATCTTCTGAAAATTACTAAAAATTATTATTAAAAAGAAAGTAAAAAAATTACACAATTTTCATAATGAAATATCGATTTCTTAGTGACGTCAATACACATTTTCTAACACTTTAATAATCTAAATTTTTTCCACAAGTCATAAGTTGCGGTTTTCAGTAAGCATACCTTCATAAAAGTATTCCCAATATTACAATTTTGCGCCAGATTATTAATTAAGTGATTAAATATGGCGCAATTGCTTTCCCAATAAAATGTAAGAAAACGGAAGAACAATATAAAAATATAACCACTATGCATTGCAATTGCGTGGTCATGTTTATTAAATTTCTCCTTGGCTGCAAAAATTTTCATTCATTAAACCCAGATATGCCTACTACTACATGTAGTACACGTGTTATGTTCAGGTTTCTGCGTTTACTGTGCTTTAAATATTCTAATCTTGTTGTTGTTGTGTAACATAATATAACGGTCAACAAATAATGCCTTGGTAAGTTTTGTCTAGGGTAATTGCTAATGTGTATTTTTTTTTGGATCAGATATTTCAGTTTTGTGAAATTGGCAAAAGTGTGAAGATGGCCCGTAATCGGTGAGAAAAAGTTTTATATGCATATTGTATTGTTGTTGCGTTTCTATGTTTTTTTAATTATAATAGTTGTAAAAGCGAATACGTAGCAAAAGTATATGTGAAAAAACATATTATATGTGATTTTAGTAGATGTATTTGCTGACGTACTACATGTAGTACGTACGGCATTAGTGAGCAAAAATGGGAAAACAAAAACTTATTTTTTTCCAGGTGTTTACCATTAAATGAGATAAAAAATGCCTTAGAGGAAAGTGATGAAGAGTTTTTTCAAAATTCTTACATTTCAATTGTGTCCAAACAAAATACAACTCCAAATATAACTCCAGACCAAATCAGATGAAAATATCAGCTTGTACCGTGTATCTATTCGGGGTAAAAACTGGTATTTCCCAATATTCACACACCTTATGATCTTGCAAAGCATAATGCGTGGCAACTGCATAGACATATGGGAGGTAAAATGGACCAGTTATCTTTTCGTCGGCGCATTGCCACATTGCTAATATCTACTGATGACAAACCCCCAGCAACGCTACCATCAGCGACATCAATTTTGATCGAAAAGATCATTTACTTACTGAGAACACACGTCAAGGCGATGAAAAATGTAAACATCTATGTTGCAATTATTGCCACAATAAGACCACTACACTTTACATTAAATGTGATGTGCCTCTCCATGTAAAGTGTAATGTGGAGTACGACACCACCAAATAATTTTTTTTATTAATTTGTTTTTTATTACTTATGTACACAAAAGTTGCTGAATAATAAACCAATTGAATTAGATCACAAGAAAATACTTTCTTTTGCTTCCATATGTGCCGAGCGTACTACATGCAGTACGGACTCAAAATCCAAGTTAAAAAATATTTTTTTTTATTTCTTCAGATTTGTAATATAATCTGTCAAAATAGCGCTATTTTGGAAAACTACGAAGATTGTTGCACTAGTATGCCCGTCGGCATATCTGGGTAAACTACAATATAAAAATGTCATATGTTAGGCGAATTTGCGTTATTATATTACCTTTTATTTGATTTGAAAAATATTTCTTTTGTGCTTAAAGTTCTGTAAATTGCTTTTGGTTTTACTGAAGGAATATGTACACACATATTTGAAACTTACTAAAATAAGTCCATGAAGTCACTAAAATAAGCATATTAAATAATTTTGTGCAGATGATTTGAGTTTTGCTTAATAAAATTTGCAATCGAAATTAAAACTCCAACAAGTAAGCGTTTTTACTTAATTATTCATTTATATTGTAAACTAAAGAAATATTAGTGAAAATCAATAAATGAAAAATTGTTATTCATAAAGTCTTTAATTTTAAATAAATTATTAGTAATTAATAGTATTATTATATAGTAATGTATGTATATATTCTGTATTTATAAAGATATCTTCTTATGTTTCATTATCAATATCAATTATTTTACATTTATTTTACTTAGCGGATTTTACTTAATAACTCATAATGATAAATAATTTAAGTAAAATATTTAAAATCCAATGTAATTAAAATTACCACCTAAATAATTTTTTTATTAAAAATATAAGAAAAACATTTACAAACTTTTCCAGTGCAAAAAGTTTTAAGTAGACAAAGAAAAAAAAACAAATCACGATTACGATAATAATAAATGCAATTATGGTAAATAAATCACATCAAACTAAAATATTTTCTAACAAATAAATAAATACTAAATTTCATATTTTCATCTCTCCGTTTTCTTCATGCTAATCTAACAATTGAGTTTTAATAGAATAACAGGAAATGAAAAATCTGCATAGTTTTTTGTAGCAACGATTTTTTTTGTGAAACAGCATGAAATCCCCGTCTTTTCGCTACCTTGAAAAATTTCGGAGTTGTCGACCTTTTTCTAAAGGGTATATTAGTCGAAAGTCCATGTTCTTATGTCGGGAACCGGTCCGTGTATTTGAATAAATTTTTTTTCACATGAAAGGTCTTGAATTCTACTTTTGCAAGTAAAAAGCAACTACAAACATTCGTAACGAGAGGCTTTTTGTATAACGCCCACTTTGGTCTGATCAAAGGTCGGCGTGGCAAAATGTTAATTTCAACTTATACGAAAAAAAATGATCGAAATCAAAATAGCTCAACAACTCCGAAATTCTTCCAAATAGGAAAAAAGCCAACAGAAACATAAGCAAATCAGAAGTGTAGTAGACATGGAAAATTGAAGCAACTTGTAAAAGACGCAGCAAATCCCACTCTACTAACCCACAAAATTTCATTTGGCTACCTTGAAAAATTTCGGAGTTGTCGACCTTTTTCCAAAGGGTGTTTTAGTCGAAAGTCTACGTTCATATCTCGGTAACCGGTCCATGTATTGGAATGAATTTTTTTTCACATGAAAGCTCTTGAAATCTACTTTTATACGCATCGCACTTTTCAAGTAAAAATCAACTACAAATATTCGTAACGACAGACTTTTTGTATAACGCCCACTATGGCCAAATAAAAGGTGGGTGTGGCAAAATTTTAATTTCAGCTTATTCTCGAAGATGTCGCCGATCGGCCTGCCAAGTTTCATGCAATTATCTTAAAAAACATGCGAGTTATTAAGCAAACGCCAAAAGCATTTTTTTACTGAAAAATTTCTAAATCTGAAAAATAAAAACCGTTTTTTTTGTGAAAACCAGGTCAACAGAAGCTGTAGCAAGTAAATTTCGTGAAAAAGTTTTTTTGGGAACGTTATAACTCGGTAACCGTTCGACCGATTTCAATAAAACTTTCACCATATTATCGAGTGAAATTCAGGCTACACGATGGGCTACCTTTGGCCCGCCGGACGGCACCCCATGTTAGTTAGAAATGGCTTTTAATAATACTTACCGTCATATCTCTGTACGTGGTAGACATGGAAAATTGAAGCAACTTGTAAAAGACGCAGCAAATCCCACTCTACTAACCCACAAAATTTCATTTGGCTACCTTGAAAAATTTCGGAGTTGTCGACCTTTTTCCAAAGGGTGTTTTAGTCGAAAGTCTACGTTCATATCTCGGTAACCGGTCCATGTATTGGAATGAATTTTTTTTCACATGAAAGCTCTTGAAATCTACTTTTATACGCATCGCACTTTTCAAGTAAAAATCAACTACAAATATTCGTAACGACAGACTTTTTGTATAACGCCCACTATGGCCATTAAAAGGTGGGTGTGGCAAAATTTTAATTTCAGCTTATTCTCGAAGATGTCGCCGATCGGCCTGCCAAGTTTCATGCAATTATCTTAAAAAACATGCGAGTTATTAAGCAAACGCCAAAAGCATTTTTTTACTGAAAAATTTCTAAATCTGAAAAATAAAAACCGTTTTTTTTGTGAAATACCAGGTCAACAGAAGCTGGTAGCAAGTAAATTTCGTGAAAAAGTTTTTTTTGGAACGTTATAACTCGGTAACCGTTCGACCGATTTCAATAAAACTTTCACCATATTATCGAGTGAAATTCAGGCTACACGATGGGCTACCTTTGGCCCGCCGGACGGCACCCCATGTTAGTTAGAAATGGCTTTTAATAATACTTACCGTCATATCTCTGTACGTGGTAGACATGGAAAATTGAAGCAACTTGTAAAAGACGCAGCAAATCCCACTCTACTAACCCACAAAATTTCATTTGGCTACCTTGAAAAATTTCGGAGTTGTCGACCTTTTTCCAAAGGGTGTTTTAGTCGAAAGTCTACGTTCATATCTCGGTAACCGGTCCATGTATTGGAATGAATTTTTTTTCACATGAAAGCTCTTGAAATCTACTTTTATACGCATCGCACTTTTCAAGTAAAAATCAACTACAAATATTCGTAACGACAGACTTTTTGTATAACGCCCACTATGGCCATTAAAAGGTGGGTGTGGCAAAATTTTAATTTCAGCTTATTCTCGAAGATGTCGCCGATCGGCCTGCCAAGTTTCATGCAATTATCTTAAAAAACATGCGAGTTATTAAGCAAACGCCAAAAGCATTTTTTTACTGAAAAATTTCTAAATCTGAAAAATAAAAACCGTTTTTTTTGTGAAATACCAGGTCAACAGAAGCTGGTAGCAAGTAAATTTCGTGAAAAAGTGGCGGTCCCGTATGTTAGTTAGAAAATGCTTTTTATAATACTGGCCGTAATATCTCTGCACATAGTAGACATCGAAAATTTAAATAAAGTGTAAAAGACGCAGGAAATCCCACTCTACTAACCTACAAAATTTAATTTCGTTTATTTTGGTGAAATAAGAAATATGCACAAGTCGGAAAAGTTTATTAACAATGTAAATAATGGATAAAAAATTAGGTTTATCGGTTACTCGTACCTAACAAATGGTTAAAAATACTTGTTACTTGGGATATAAATAAAACACAGAAGTAATTTTGTTTCCATAGAAGGGATTTTTTTTAGTGAAGTTCCCTAATTTGTTTAGAGAATCTTTCTTTAATTGTTTATTCGAAGAAGTCATTTAGGTTTAGGATAATAATATATTGTTTTGTTATTTCATTAATATTTATGATGACTAAAATGAATTAATATTTTATTTAAACATTTTAAAATCATTTTAATTAAAAAATCCTTAACGTCTTTTTACTAGTATTTAAATAATTGGATAAATATTGTTAGATTTTATATTATTACTCATAGTCGCTATATTAAAAATTGTTTTATATTTAATAATATCACTTAATTTGCTAAACAATTATAAAAAATCAATAGCTCCTACAAAATATTAAGAGCTATAGAACTAATTTATTTCATTTATTTGGGCAACTTTTTGAATCATTTCCGTAAATATATGTAAGTACATTTGAATTTTAGTTAATCAAAATTGTTTATGATGCAATTAAAACTACTTTGTTAATAAACAATTTTTGTAACTTTTAAAATGTAAGTATTCTTAACTTTTTAAATGAATTTAACATTGATTTTCGCTTTTTTATAATAACACCGACTTATCACTAAAAACATAAATTTAATTTTTTTATTTAACTAATTATTCCTTCTGTTAGTTTTGACAAATCGAATCCAAACACTTTCACCTTTTCAGAATATCTCTCCAACGATTATATTTTAGGGCATTTGTTTTTCCAATCAAGATTATTGTATGTTTGCAATTCAAGTTATGTGATGTTATTTTCTACTCCAATTCATTGTGTTGGCTTGATTGTTTAAATAAAGCTTTTTCTGGACTCCATAATGTATTTCCGGTATTCAGTTATATTAATAAGAAAATACATAGTAAGTTTTCTGAATACATATGTACGTAAATATAAAAGCATACCTTTATCGTGAGTACAAGTATTGAAATCTGACGAAATGTCATATGTTTTTCTTTTAGTATTGCAAAATTTGTCCATGCATTCTCTGTAGGTATTATAGTTTTTTCACAAAAACGAACTGTACGAATCATTAAAATACGTTAATGATTGTAACTTTTGCTAGTATTATTGTAATTTTGCAAATTAGAAATTTTGTTCAATGTTCAATGTTTGAATTTAATTATTTTCAGGCAGTTTTTATTGTAATTATATATGTATGTCGCCTTTTGCGAACGTGTTAATTGTTTATTTAATTTTGTTTTAAAACTAAAGACTATACTTTTCAACATTCCAACTATAATGTGTTTTGAAATTTATTTCCTGGGGCCAAATTACGGCATTCGATTTCGAATCGAATCGAAATTTCAAACAAAACTTTATTAAAATGTGAAGGAATTTCGGTGGATATGGAATGCTGTAATTTGGACTCTGTTCTTTATAATTAAATTTTTGTTTTATTTTCAAAAATTTTTATTTTAATTTTTTGGTTTCTTTATAATGCAGAACAGGTTTTCTATGTGTAAAAATTTATTTATTTTTGCTGGAAGAATCATTAACTTTATGAATTATACATAATTGAAACAAATTGCTTTTTTCTTCTTTCAGAAATTGTAAGCTTTTCAGTACTTACTGTTTGCAAAATACCTGTTATCATGCGATTTACTGTTAATGCTAGTCAATATTTGCTTGCATTGTGAATATTCTTTATTCTAGTTCTTATGCATGTATACTGCAGCTAAATTGAAAACTAGTCACAGTTTGAGAAAGTTATAGGAGAGAACAGATAGGCAACTAGTAGAAAGCAAGTAGATAATATATTGCACATTATTTTGTCTGCAGGTATGTATCAAGGCGAATTCAAACCAGATAGCCGCATTAGCTAAAATTCGGATTGAGAGTGAGAGTGCAGCACATCTGCCGAAATTGTATTATGCATTATTTGTATTATATAAGTATAATGGATGCATGATGAAAGTTTATTATTTTCTTTAATTTTGCATATATAATTTTTCAATGTAATTTTTGTGTCTGAAATTTTTATAATATGAGTGTGTAGTATGTATATTTTTATTAAATTCCTTCCAAAAATGTATGTCTATACTTAAAATTGTGTGTAACTATTTCATTCATCTTCATAAATATACCTAGAGGAACGATTGAAATAAATAATTATTATCTTAAAAGAAGGTCATATACTAGATACTTAAGAATATTTTTTTTTTAACTCATAAAATTGAATTTGAAAGTTGTTTAAATTATAGACTATTTTTTATTAAAATCGCTATGTAGTTAAATTTAGTTAATGATTTTTTCGTTTGGTTTTTAAAATTAATGCTAAAATGTGGGAAAATTAATACTGGAATATTGAAAAGTTTTCGTGACTTCAAAAGACGCGCAGAAGTTACTTTTTATTTTTTTCGCAATACCAAGTTTAAGTAAACGAATATGCTTTTTAATATCTATAAGTAATATGAATCTAATGGAACTAATAATTTAATTTTTTTGTTACACTAATCAAAAAATTCAACAATCCTCTAATATTTTTTTTTTTTTTATCTTGGACCAACTAGATAAAAGGGATTGTAGAAGAAATGATAGGAAGTAAAGCTTCACTATCTTGCAACACTGCTTTTTGCACGTTATTTGTTTTTTTATAGCAGTGTTGTAGCACCTCTGATGTCAAGGAGACGTATTCAGTTTAGAAGCTTCGTTTTTAGTAGCTATTTTTAGTAATTATTTTACTTCGCCGGTGCTACACAATACCGACGAAGGAGGGTGTTCTGATGTGATTATGTATTACTATCAACTGAAGCCGTCAATGTTCAGTGACCAGTGACTATGCCTTCGCCACTGAAACCTTCCGACAACAACTGACACAAAGACACACAAATGCACAACAGAAAAATGCGAGATGTTTTTATGAGTCTGAAACTGGTTGAACCCAGGACATTTTTTTCGTTTTGTAGTCAACGTGCAGACAACTTCGACCATCGCCACCCTCAAAGTATGAGTATTATTTGAATTTGGAACGGCAATGAGACAGGTTTCGACTACGTGCCACCTTTAGTGTTCCCTTGCGTAACAGGAGATGACGAAAAGTCGTTAAAAATTCTGAAAAAAGTACATGCCAAAGGAATTTGATCTAATTTTTCTGATTCTAATTTCAACTTGGAAGTTTATTTATTCGAAAACCTCTCTATATAAATAATTTGATTTAGATTTACTACATAGTAGTTAACGTTTTGTTTAATTTAGTAATAAATGTATTATATTAAATAACTGAATTAAAAATCTGGACTTAGGAATAATATTCGTACGCTCGAAAATTATAAAAATATTGTAATATATATGCATATGTAAATTAATGTCTACAGGTTTTTGGGTTATTAGTTTTTTGTCTTTTCAATTAATATGTTGCTTTAATTCAAGATACGAGTATGTCGATGCTGTTAGGTGGGGTTTGGTTTACGAAAAAAGTTTGCTTCTTATTTTGAATAAACCTGATGTGTGGGGAAACTGAAAAGGCTGATATGATGCTAATAAAAAAGAAATAAAAGCCATACAAATTTTTAAGTTCTCATGGATAGTTTTTTCTTATTTTTTGTTGCTTGTTTAATTATAGTTTTTATTAATATATTTAAGATTTTTTCAGAAATTTTGAAAATTATCTCTGTATAAGGCAAAAGAAAAAAAAATATAGTATTTTATAATAAACTAATGATTGTGGGAAACGAAATATGTATTAATATAATAAATGTTATTGTAATTAGGGAAGCATCCTTTCCCTCCTTATATAATCAGTCAATATAGTTTTTATTCTGAATGAAATTGATTATTTTTATAGCAATTTTATCATATTGTTGTTGAAAATGTTAGTTGGAAAATTCGCTCAACGTGTTAGCCTCGTAATTATATGGAAAAATTGCCAAAATTTTGTTTGCAACCAAATAAGTGAAACCAAACAATGCTGTAATATTGGCCTTTGCAAAACTACCCTTTGTGTTCTTTTAAAATGTAATAAGAATTTATTTGCTGTCGAGGGTTCTTCTTGTAAGTCATTATAATTTAAATTGTAATTATAAAAATAATAGTTATTATTTTTGCAAAACTCAGTATGAGAAAAAAATAATGAGTTCATATTTGTTTCATTTTGTTCTTCGAGAGCATTAGATTGATCATTTAATTCGGATTTATCGGTAGGATCTGAGTATTTATTATAAACATATTCGTCAAAAAAGCCATTATGATCTGATTGCTTATCTTTTTTATTGCTGCCAGCGTAATAGTTATCATTGCTGTTGGAGAGTTTGCAATTTCTATTAAGTTGCTGATGATATGAGTTATAACTATTATTTGGATGTTGATGTTGATGTCGATATCGCAAGAGCGTTTGTTCAATATTTGGATATATTTGTGGTTTGTGATAATATTACATAATAATACATTTTCCCTTTTCAGCCCATGGATTGTTTTTTTTATCTGGTGCATTTATAAGAGGATCATTTTTTTCATTTTCTTCGACAAATGAACGCATTCTGAAAGATTTGAAAAGTCATGTGTTAGAATATAATAGGAGTAATATATAATGAATATTTAATTCCTGAACATCATTGATATGTGAAATAAATTCACAAATGGCAAATGGATTACAATTACATATTAGCCCAACTCACAATCTTGTACAAATGGTCTTGCATCATTGCATTTGCAAACTTGTGTAGTAAATTTTTACTCTACGCTAACAAAATAAACATATATGTATTTATTTCCTATACTGCTGTAAAAACACAAGAAGAAAAATCATAGTTTTTTTTTAATTATACATACGTTTGCAAAACTTATAATTGATGAAAGTACGGACTGCACAATATCGAAAAATTTAGTTGGCCTTGGAGTTGATAACTGTGCGGAAATT
This sequence comes from Dexiosoma caninum, assembly GCA_963924685.1. NCBI lineage: Eukaryota > Metazoa > Arthropoda > Insecta > Diptera > Tachinidae > Dexiosoma > Dexiosoma caninum. Next base: position 131,965 of record OZ004727.1, on the reverse strand, counting down.
ATGTAATGGTTGTAGTATATAATGGTTTCAAGTATTATTGACAACAGTTCACCCAATATAAAAAAATTCTTTAAAAACAAGTTTTTATTTAAATGCGGTAAAAATAATAAAATAAACTTTTTTTGTCGCTTGTCGCTAGATTTAAAAGTTAAACAAGCAAATTAAATAAATTGATGTTATTGATTTTAACTTTTTACATTTTCAATCTTGTACAAAGTAAATATGAGTACTTAAAACATATTATCTTTTAAGTCTTTCATACACTCGTACTCGCCAGATTTACCTTTGTAGATATGTGTGACAACTTTCGTATATTGTACATATATAACTTTGACAAGCTTTTATATCATATATGTAAATTTAAAATTGGTAGTAAAAGTTTTAAAAGAAAACTTTATTTTACTATTTTTAGTGCATAAAAGCTTGTTTTTGAAGAAATTTTTATTTACTTTTAATTTATTTTTAAGTAAAGTATAATTTAAACGCTAAACGGGTAAAATGAAACTTATAACTTTTTTGTGACAAACTTTCAGCAATATTTAACTCAAAGTCACAAAGTTAAAACTTGAAAATCCTATCACTGAGGTATACCGCATGACACGCCCCTGAAGGAAGCATGGAGTGAAGTAACTCTTAGTCATCACTTCTGTCGCATAAATTGGTGACACTGTCGACAAACCGTATACTCTCTTTACTTTGCTGTTTGTGTGTAGAGAAACTTTTGGCAGCTGAAAATGTATGCTTCTTCTTTTTATTTTTTGTTTGTTTCATTTTGTTGAGAATAAATGTAGTATGCGCAAAATTAAAGTTTTTTTTATTGAAAAATGTCATAAAATGTAATTTTGTATAAAAATATAAATATTGAGAATGATGAAATAAATTTTACTGGAAGTTAAAAATTTACAGATCTCGTACAGTCTTTCCGAGATTTTGTCTTTTACAAAATTTGAGGGAAAAATTTTAAAAATAAAGGGTGGTTAAATTTCAAGGGCCGATGTTGATTTTGAATAAAACACAAAGTATTTAGGAAATTATTGTAATTTTATTTTATTATGATATATTGGTATTACTCAATTATGTATGGAACAAAATATCGGCCAAATGGGCGCCGCGACCACGGCGGCACACCTCCATCCGATGGTCCAAATTTTCGATGACCCTGAGGCATAATGGAGGTTCTATGCCGTTAATGTGCCGAATTATCTCATCCTTTAGCTCTTGAATTGTTGCTGGCTTATCGACGTACACCTTTTCTTTCAAATAACCCCAAAGAAAAAAGTCCAACGGTGTCAAATCACATGATCTTGGCGGCCAATTGACATCGCCATTACGTGAGATAACACGACCATTGAATTTGTTGCGCAAAAGAGCCATTGTTTCGTTAGCTGTGTGGCAACTGGCACCGTCCTGCTGAAACCACATATTGTCCACATCCATATCTTCCAATTCGGGCCATAAAAAGTTCGTTATCATCTCACGATAGCGAACACCATTCACAGTAACTGCCTGACCGGCCTCATTTTGGAAAAAATACGGCCCGATGATGCCGCCAGCCCATAAACCGCACCAAACAGTCACTCTTTGTGGGTGCATTGGTTTTTCGACAATCACTCTTGGATTCTCATTCGCCCAAATGCGGCAATTCTGTTTATTGACGAATCCACTGAGGTGAAAATGTGCCTCATCACTGAAGATGATTTTCTTCGAAAATTGATCATCCACTGTTGCCGTGGTCGCGGCGCCCATTTGGCCGATATTTTGTTCCATACATAATTGAGTAATACCAATATACCATAATAAAATAAAATTACAATAATTTCCTAAATAGTTTGTGTTTTATTCAAAATCAACATCGGCCCTTGAAATTTAACCACCCTTTAGTACTATTTATAGCTATATTTACAGCTATTTCTTTCGAAATTTCTTTGAAGAAGCTGCTGGCTATATTGCAGGCGAAAGATGTGGAGGTCCGCTGTCAGCAGCCATTTTATTGGGCGAAAAGTAAGAAGCATCAATCAGAAAAGTTTTCCCCGGAAATTATTGTCACTTTGGTAGAAGTATAAAAAAGAAGAAACTAGAAGAACTTTAAAAAAAATATGGCAAAAAAAGGTATAAAACAAAAGGTGCCAATTTTGTACCAAGCAAGGAAGTATTTATATGTATATATGTATGTATATATATATATATATATATGCAAATAACTATATACATATGCATTAAAGCAATAGCTTCTTTTCTGTTACACAAAAAGCGTTGACTTATAAATAATTTAAAATATTTTAGATAATTTTGAAGCTTTGTTGGTGTAAAATAAAATTTGAAGTCTGCGTGTGGGGGCAGCGAAACGCATCAGTTCAATCTGGTTTTATATTAATACGATGTCACTATATGTTCGGAACATTTTATATCTAAAGATAAAAAATACTTAAAATAGAAACTATTTTTACTGTCTTCCTTTTGGATGTAAATATGCTCCTTTCTTTAAGTCCACGCCATATTTCTGAACATAATAGAAAATCCTGAAATGGGACGCCGTCTTGCAATGCACTTGCACTTTTTATTATTATTTTTTCTGCCAACAACTATGTTCATACAAACATACATATATAGTTATGTGTATATACGCATATTTACATAGTAACGGAAAATTTGTGGGCGGTTTTAATACAATTAGTGCTAATTCGATTAGCACACGATTTGCTGAATTTAACGTTGAGTAAGAGAATGAACTTGATGACTAATTAAATTAAGTTATAGATTTTAACTCTTGTGTCTATAGTAAAAATAATTTTTTTGTTTATAAAAAAATTTCAAAACATTTCTTAGAGATACACTAAATTTGACATAAAGTCTTTAATAATTCGTAAAAACAATGATCCAAAATGAATTTTACATGTGAAAAGAGATAAACTACAGGCAGTTGGTAGCTCTCCTTATGAACTATTGAATTTAGAATAAAAGCTTTTTCTCGAATGAATTCTGTTATTTCTAACCCCACAAATTTATATATATGAAGGTGCTACTTAAACTAAATGGGGCAACAAAGAAAGAAGGAAAAATTAACAAAAGCAGTCGTAAATATTATAGTATGTACATATATGAATATGTACGGAAATATATATTCAGTTAATATAATGTACGGAAATATTTAATAGAAAATTTTTATAATATTTAAATATGTATGTGTGTACGTATATGTAAGTTTGTACATACGTATATATGAATATGAAAGTTTCCCGCTTAAAATCGATATTCAATTTCTCTAAGAAATAAAATATAATTTATTTTCAAAATAATATTTTTATTTATTTAATATAATATTTATTTAATTATTTCTCCAAATAATTATAGGCTTTATTCTAAACTAATTTAATTTCCCATATAACAGGAAATTTCATCAATGGAACCAGTAAACTTGCTGAAATATAAACATTAGAAAAATTCACTCTGTTATGACTATTTTATAAAATAAAGAAAAGATAGATATGCCAGCAGTAACTCTGTAACTTTATCTTCCTTACAAAAACTCATCTAAGGCATATATAACGTTTTTAAATATAATGTAAAATTAAATTTAATCGGTTAATTGATACAAATTAACGATTTAAGCGCTAATTGGACTAATCGATTAAACAGCCTAATAAGTACAGACAACTACGTACATACATATGTTTGTATGCATACATACCTACATATGTAAAGATGCAGATATTTCCCAAGATAAATGGTTATTTTTTTAATATTGGAAACAAAAAGCCTTTTCAAGTTTTTATATTATTACATATTTTTTTTAACCTATTCCTGTAATGAAAAAAAAACAAAGATATGTAAGAAAAAAAAACAAAAACGGACAAACTTATTTCTTTTATTCTTAGCTCTGGAGCGCAAGATAAAATGAAATAATTGTATGCATCAAAAATTTTTATTGCTCCTGTCGACATTAATACACAACCGCTTTTGTATATACAATCGCAAATACATATATGCAGACATACACATACTAATGTAAATAGTGTAAGAAATAATTAAATTTTCACAAATTCCAGTCCCTAGGTTTTTAGTGTTTTTACTCGTGTATATATCGTTGTATGTTTATTTCCCACATTACTACTCACTCTGCAATGCTCTTAGACAAAGGCCACCTTTCCATATTGGCCTGATATTTCATGTTTTCGATTTGTTTTTTTAATGCGTCCCGATCCATGTTTTGTAAAGCACTGGGATCCATGGCGGTTAAAATTTATCAACATACCAATCCTGCAAAGGAAGATTTATATTCAAATTATATTTTTAAAGCTTTCGTATATAAGTAAGTCCTTTTTTAGATGTGCAGAGAGAGGAATGATTTAAAAAAGAGATTTTATTGTTCCTCCCAGTGTATATTTTAAATACGGGCAATGTTGCTACAAGATATTTTTAAAATAACAGCTAATTGTGCTAATTGAATTCCAGTCAACCACTATGATGAATATTTTAGATAACAATTTTCAAACGGCAAATTGCCTTCGTATATGTTCAATTTACGATGTTATTATATTCGTAATTATTGTCGTAATTGCTTCGTTATTAATTTTTTAATATTTCATAAAACATTTTTATAGTCTTCCGAATCAATTAATAAGATGTATAACTTTCAGGTAGTTTGACTGATTCAAACACTATTTGTCAACGGTAATTTTCTTTAACAATTTTATTACAATCATCAAATTTGTTTCTTACTTTTTTGACTTACTTTTGGGATTGCCAAATTTAACTACTCGAGTACTAAATACTTTACTAAAATTTTTAACTCATTAGTATTAACTGAACTGGTTCTTTTATTTGTATTATTATGTCTGAAAACATTTTCAAAATATATACATATACTTATTTAGAAAAAAAGTATATAAATTTTCAAATTACATTCTTAATTCTTTTAAACCAAAAAAAGAAACAGTTAGTTTTTGGAGAAATTTAATAAGTATATGAGAAGTCCAATAAAAAACATTTTGTTTATTTTAATTTAAGTTAACAAAAAATATTATTCCTTACAGTAAATATTTTAAGTGTCAATTTGAATTTGGTTCAGAATACTGAAATAGTGGAATTTTTTCAACTCAATTTGGTTATAAGAACTTCCCGCGCAAAAAAAATAACCATTTTATACAATAAAAAACTGCTCAAGAATTGATTATTCTAGTCTCACGCCCTGTTAAAATCATTAACTTGGTAATTCAGTTGGGAAGTAATTCCACCAAAAATGATTATTTCAAAACTCGATTACCTTTTTTAAAATTTTGCTGGGTACTCCCAGGAATTAATTTGAAATTTTTTAAAACCAATCGTGTTGTATTATTTACTTCTCAGCTCAAATACCAATTCATTATCAAAATCACTTTTATTTACTGCTACGCATTCTACTAAAACCTATCCCATAGATGTATATAATTAAAAGTTGACCATAAGAACACCAATTTTTTACAGAAAGATAGGAAGGATTAAACATTTTTAATAAGTTAGTACCTTCTCCTGGAAGAGTAAAAGGAATGACTTAATTGTTATAACTTTTATTTAATAAAAATTGGAAATAGTTGTTACGAAAAAAATTTTTTTATTTATTAAGAATAATTATTTTTTCTAATTTTCATTTTTAAAAATTGATAATAGTTATTATGGGTCTCCAATAAAAGTATTTCTCAGGTATAACTATTTCTATTAGGTACTCATATTACTAATTATTTTTTAAACAAATAACATAACATAACATTTTATTTAATAAAGTTTAGGCAGTCTCACAAATATTTTCCGAATTGTTCCGAAATTCATGAAACTTTGAATCACTTATAATTTTATTTAAGTTTTTACAGCCAATTATTATTTTTTTATAATATTTTTATTTTTTTTTTTATAATATATATATAATTTTTTTAATTAAAATCAACTTTTATAGAGTATTTATTAAAAGTGGTAAACTTTTTAGTATTTGAGAAATGAGAATAATTATTATTTAGAGTCCTTGATTAAAAGTTGCCAGGATTTGAATTTCAATATGATATACTTCTACACAAAATCGGTTCATAATTCAGTAAGTAAAAGTTCATATGTACATTCGTATACTACATACATATGTACTATATATATGATAAAATAAATTCCCCACACAAATGGTGTAAAGAAATTTTTACAAATTATGCACCCTGCTTTATTTGTAATCTCTCTTTAAAGAGTGAACAATTTTCCCCAGACGTGCTGACACGTATAAAAACAGAGTTCTTTTAATTTAAACAAACTCAGTAAAAATAAAAGTTTGCGCATACTTCATTCTCGATGTGTATTCAAAGCTTTATATTCAGTTGTATAAGAGATATGCATAATACATACTTGTCTCCAATTACTATATATACTACTATATATACATATATACATATGTACATACACATTCATGAATGCATACACACATACATACATATGTATGAATCCATTTCCTTTTAGCAGAATCAAAATTAGCGTTGCCTTAAACCTTCTCTTTTGATATAACTATAGCTAGTCTTTCATAAATCTGCACCTTGAAATGAAAAGGGCCAATGTCAAAATATTCACTTTTGAGAAAATTGTAATTAATTTTTATAGAAGAATTCTCAAAGTGGAAGTCCATACCACGTATTATACACGTTCCCGCATCCTACGCATCTTCCAATCTATTTGATGCTGTATGTAAGTTTTATATCACAAAGCATAGAAAGTATATCTACTTTCTGGTTAGCAGAAAATGAGAGCCATAGATGACATATGAATATATTTAATTTTTAATGTTATCGATGAAAATATCCTTATTGTTGATACTTGCTTTTATTTTTGTAGCCAAAAATGTTTTTAAACAAACGAAAAGCAAAAAAAAAACGCGTAGAAAGTGTAGTATGCAACTTCAAATGCAGAAAAGCGTAGAATGTGTACAAAGCATGAAATGAGTAGAACGCGGTGACGTGAAAACGCGTGCTATGGACTGGCAGCCAAGGACTTAATAGTTATAACTTACATAAAAACTGCACATAATTATTGTAAATCAATTTTTATTATATTTCTTCAACGTAATTATTTTCTACTTTTATTTTTAAAAATTTATGATAACTATTATGGATCTCAAATAAAAGTATTGCTCAAGCGTAACTATTACTAATCCATGGATTTACATATTTACTAGTTACTTTCAATAGTTGCGAATAAGAAAAATATAACTCATTTCATGTTTAGTTTTATAAAAGATGTGTTTTTATAGGTAAGAAGTTAAAATTGAAGCGAAACATTAAACAAAAATATTTTTGAACTCTCTTGTTATGTATTTATTATTTACATGATTCTTTACAAGCCTATGTAGTTTGCTCTCTTTCTTAACTGTATTAGTACCTGTAATTTATTTACAATTCTAATAAATAATAATAATATTTACATGAACTAAATGAATTCAAAAATCATAGGCACTGATCCAAGAAAAAAAATATGAATAAACATTGCGTCTCTAACAAATTATTTATATACAAACTATTTTACTGTTTTATAGAGATATTTTCAATACTATTATTCCACTATTTATACATAAGTACTTATTATTGAAATTTGGAACATTCAGGCTTTTCTATATACTACAAATTAGATTGTAAAGAAGTGAACAAAATTTAAAAGCTTTTCACTTATAAAAGGGAAAGAAGCCCATCAAGTGTATTTTTGTTTTTCTTTTTTTATACATAATACAGTTTATCTTTTGTAAAAGAAAAACATGACTGTTGCAATAGAAGACTAGTTCTTGTTTTGTGGTTTCATTTTATAAATAAATTAAATAAATACGATTTATAAATGCAATGTAAATTAATGCCTGCAAATTGTGTTTTTATATTCATACTTCAAGGCTCAATTTAATTTAAATAATCCCTTATGAATACGATTGATATCTTAAAAGAATCGGTGGTGTATGTGGGAAAATTTTTGGCTTAAAAAATTGTTATCATTCTGTGAAACACAGAAAAAAGTCGGGCGATGCAAATTTTAAATACATTTTTTCATATTTATTAAGAAGCAATGAAAAAAATACATAACAGTTCATCTCCTTAGTGCATTAACTCTAAATTTTTTATATTACAGAAAAAACATTTTCTTTATAGAGGATTTGGTCAGTTTTAGGTCCATTGAATATTTGAATCAACTTCAGGGAATATTTTAGCAGGTAAATATATTTTTAATTAGACGATCAGTGGCATAACACCCATTTCAGTTTTTATAACAACAATTATTTTCAAAAAAGAGTTTTTATAACGCATCATAATTTTTGTATTCCTTATGAATACATTTTAAACCGAAAAATCGAATAATCGAACAATTAATCGGAGAAAATTAATTTTCAGCTGACTTCTGCATCGACTTAATATAGAAATGACTAAATACCCGAATGACAAGAGTTTCATATTATGGGTATTTATGGTTTTGAATACTATTATTGCGTCTCACAGGAAGTTTTCGGACATTTTGCCATAATAAGGTTAGAATACTATACTAAATTATATATGTATGTGTATATAAAGGTAAAGAGTATATCTGTCTAAAAGTCTTTAAAAGCAAGTTAGAGCCATTCAGAGTTTGGAGTTATCGTAAATATTGACTTTGACGTATGAAAACGCCTCCTCTGCGACTCCTCAATTACATGTAAGAAAGTTTATTTTCTATTCTTGTTTCTCATTATAGTTTTATAATTTATACGAACCGAAAACCAAATTATTAAAAATATGAAGTTCCATATCAAAGAAGACATTAATAATTAACATGTAAATGTTAAATGACTGATGGACTGCGCCAAAGGAGAACTAACTATTTGTCCAAAATTTTTTGAAAAATAACTTTCGTAATTTGGAACAGACGATTAAAATATAGTAAACAAGTATTTTAATGTTTATTTATATATCTGTAGATTTGTAAGGAAAGCATCAAAAGTCAAATTTTAAAATTTTACAGGGGAGCGAAAAAGTTATTTAATTAGTCGTCTTTTAAAAAAATTTATAAATTTAGTATAACTAAATTAACTACTCTGTAATTTTACTTTCTACAAAAATCTCTATTAAGATCAAGTTTACAAATTAAATCAACAAAAGTTCGAGATAAGTTCTTTACTTTTTGTTTGATATCTCAAAAACTAAAATTGATAGAAAGACGCTGATTAGTGTAGATAAAGCGTCTTATAAAGATTCCTTTACGATTAAAATACTAAGAAATTTTCTTATCTCAACTTTTGATCTCTTGTCAAAAGTCCACAGATATGTATGCACGTATAAAAAAAATAAAACGATTTCTTTTAATGTTCGCTTTTGTATAACAATTTCTAAAAATTAAATATTGTTCGAATAAAATTTTTCAAGAATAAACGGAATTTTCAAATAAAGTATATTACGACAATGCGAAAATATATATAATTTCCATTAACGTTAAAAAAAGTATTAGCCAAATGAAGGAACGATGTTTCTCAGAAAATTCATTTTGTAGTTTATGCAACAATAAAAAAAGTTTAAAGAAATTAGTATTAGAACAATATCAAACAAATATTGAAATACGTGGACTTATTAAAAAGGGAATTTCTGGTTTCGCGATATAATTATTTCTAATAAATAGATTTTAGTTGCGAGAGCAAATTTAACATTTCAGTTCAGATGATAAAGATAAACTATTATGAAGGAAACCTAACACAGTGCACGCTCGGTTTTCGCTACTTTTTAAATACCAGATCTATCGCGGAAACTGAATTTCCTTATATTAAACGTGATTGAATATGAGAAAGCCTTATTCTATGAGTCTCTTATAAAATTATAATAATAGATATTGTACATACCAGACTCAAAGAGGATTAATTCTGCGTCTCCTTTTCCAAATGTCACGAGTATATAATTATGAATAGAATGTAAAAAATATTTAAGTTAATAACCATATTAACGAATTTTTACATATTCACCATATTAATTTTTCTTTAACTTATTTATGATTTACATATTACATTTAAGCATTAGTGTATAAATATGGATATAAGTTCATATTCTTAACAGAAATTCTTCTTTCCTTACTCTTAAATTTACGCACCTTCACACAAAATGAATTGCAATCTTAACACAACGGAATATTTTAACAATATTGGCAATTAAAAATGTATATACTTCCGACCAACTACGTACTATAGTTACTAAAACACGACTACTCTTCAACAACGATTGTCGTAAGTGTAAAAAATTTATATACTTATTCTAACAAATAAATGTTGAACCAATGATGACCTGCACGTTTTTGTACATTAAGAAGGCCCAATAAATTGTTAAAGGCTAAAATAAGAGTTATGCTCTTTTCATCGTACCACATATGCATGTATATGCGGGAATATATGTACATATCGCTCATTTACTCAAACAACGGCATAACTCAAAAAAAACTAGTTTTGTAAAAATCGTACTTGAAGATTACACGAGATTAGTTTTGAACATATTTGTATGAATAATACCCGCCATGAGAAATTATTCTACATTTCTAACTCAAAAATTGTATGGAAATAATTGGATTGGAAATAGTCTAATAAATTCATATAATTTTTCTTTCCAAATGCAGCCGAGTTAGTAAAATTGTATCATGTTTATTTTTACAATTTAGAATTTTAATTGCCGTTTAGAAAAAAAACCAACGCTACAACTACTCAAAAATTCTCGGTTTAAGATCAGGCAAGTTTGTATTGCAACGAACTAAAAAACATGATTCTTTCTTGCCACTTGACGGGACTGCTACTCATATTCGTCTGGAAGTGTTAGCGGCTATTAAAATTGTTTTTAAAACCTTAGCATATTTATTATAATAATAATTTATGAGTACAAATTTAAATTTTTATTTCTATGAGATTGTGGGCAGTATGTTTGAAATCTTGCGTAAAATTTAGAAAAGAAAGTAAATGAGGGCTGAGGATTATGAGTAACAAAATGTTGCTTTTATAAAAACCAATTAATCTGCTTTAATTATTAATCTTAGCTTGTTATTTTAAACAGGATGCATAGTTTTCGGAAATAACTACATTTTTATATTATTTCTTTTTTTTATCAGCACTTACATATATTTTAAGAAATGTTGATTATATTTGCTATATATACACTTCGTTACCGATTTTCACTCGCATTACTGGATTTTAAATCGTCAACGTGATCAAGTTTTTTATTTTTTACAATATAATACTGCCACCAATTATTGACTTTAAATATATTCAAGTTTTCAATTTACTACAACAGCAATAAAACAATTTTCTTCTCTCAAGAAGCGAGTTGGATGAATATTTAACACAATATAAAAACCGATAAAGCGAATCATTAAATTTTTAATTAATTAAGAAATCGCAGTATTTCGACGTTTATGACATTGTTTAAATAATGGAGAGGTGTGTATTATAATTTATTTTACCGAAAGATAATCAACGAATTTGAATTTTTATATATCGGTAATTATTAAGCTTTCTCTATTAATATTAATTAGTTATTTTTATAACTTTAATTTTTTATACTTTTTTGTATTATTATATTAAATTTACGATTATATTTATTTATATTTTTGCATAAGTAATCACCCGATGTCTTTTTGCTGTAATTTTATTTAATAAAAACATTTGGATCTGCATGTATGGTGATCAACTCTGGCGGCGGTCACTTAGCCCATATCATAAGCAGTGCCAAAATTTGTCTTCAAAAAAAAATTACAGCAAAAGAACATCGGGTGATTACTTATGCCCCGGGTGATTAATTTTGGCCCACCCTGTACATATGCTTATTTTTTATTGTACTTTTAACTTGTTTTCACTTATTTATTTATAAAGCATTTATTTCTTATATTTTTTCTCATTTCATATGCTTTTGGCAATATGTAATTTATTAGAATTATATACATATATTTTTCACACCCTTTTTATTTATTTTTTTTTAAACTGATTTTAATTTACTTATTCGATTGGGTTGCCTCCTGTAATGAAAAATAAAAAAGCGTTTATAATTACGTACATAGTATGTATGTAAGTACATATCGTTACCTTAATATACAAAAGCTCACGATATTGTTTCTCTGACTTTACTGAAGAAAAAAAAAATTAATGTACATATATTAAATTTTTCAATTTGAACGCGAAATTTTTTTCTATCTATGATGTACTAGAGAAGTATTGAAGAAAAAGCTATTTTAAAAACAAACAAAACGAAAGAAACAATTCGTTAGTGTCTCTATATTGAAAACAATATTAAAATGTTTTTTTTTTTTTTTTTTTTTTTTTTTTTTTTTTTTTTTTATCTAGGACCAGCACTCAGGAGATGACTCCTACACATGCGAAGCATTGTGCTGGAACTATAGGAAAGGGATAGTAGGAGAAACGACAGGAGGTGAAGCTTAATTAATTATTTTTGCAGCTCTGCTTTCGCACGTTCTTTGTTTATACTCGTAGCATTGCTGAAGCTTCTTTAGTAGCCATTTTTATTATTATTTTACTTCGCCGGTGGTACACAATACCGACGAAGGAGGGCGTTCTGATGTGATTGTGGATTGCTATCAGCTGAAGCCGGTATTGTTCAGTGACCAGTGACTATGCCTTCGCCACTGAAACCTTCCGACAACAACTGACACACAAAGACACACTAATGCAACATCAGAAAAATGCGAGATGTTTATTTTTATTTTAAAATTTTTGGTCTGAAACTGGGGTTGAACCCAGGTCTGTTTTTGGATTCGTAGTCAACGTGCAGCCTACCATCCATCCAGACTCATACCAGACTAATTTCCACAAACACACGAACCGAAATATAAAAAGGAAAAGAAGCATAGATATGGATGGGAAAGTAAATTTTGCAGAATAGCATTTTCCGGTTTTCGGACTGTCACATTGTCCAAGATAATTTTGCCAAAACATACATAAATTAAATCAAATCAGTTTGTTGTCTGCCAAAGGTTTATGAAAATGAAATGATTACAAACTAAAACAATTTTTGAATTTATCAATGCTCAGACTCAGTTGTAAAACTCCACTACCAAATTCGTATTGAAGTAAAAATTACTACTCCGGTTAGTAAAGTCTCAAACCATTTAGCTCAGATTCTTAAAATAGGAAAAGAATACAAACATGTATTCGTATTCAACATAAATGTCACAAACGAACGGCAGCACAAAGTAATCAAAATTAAATCCGTTAATTTTTCGGAGGCATGCGTTAACAGCCCAACGGGAGTTGAATTTTCAATTTTCTCCTCATTTTTTCAAATTCCCAATAAGACCGCTGTTCTTTAACTATGCATTATATATTCGCACTAGTTTTTCTGCTTTATTTTCCACTTATATCTCATACGACTGTTTAACTTTGTCTATAATTTGATAACATTCCTTATGTTCCAAGTTTTTTAATTTTATAATTTCATGATCGTCTGCGAGGTGTACATCTTACCCATCACCCAAAATTTATATTTTTTGGTATATACTCGGGTTGGTTAGTTCTTGAAGTCTGGGCATTACAAATTTGTAAATGATTATTTAAAATATTATTTCAAACAGTGTGTCTGCTATCCAACTGAGTCTATGTCGCATGGTGACAATGGCTGAAGTAGTCTGCACGTTGACTACAACAAAACCAAAACAGACCTGTTTTCAACCCCAGTTTCAGACTAAAATTATAAAAAAAAAACATCTCGCATTTTTCTGATGTGCATTAGTGTGTCTTTGTGTGTCAGTTGTTGTCGGAAGGTTTCAGTGGCGAAGGCATAGTCACTGGTCACTGAACAATACCGGCTTCAGCTGATAGCAATCCACAATCACATCAGAACGCGCTCCTTCGTCGGTATTGTGTAGCACCGGCGAAGTAAAATAATAATAAAAATGGCTACTAAACCGAAGCTTCAGCACTGCTATAATCAAAGAACGTGCAAAAGCAGAGCTGTATAGTTTCTCTAACTCTCCCTTTCCTATAGTTCCAACACAATTCATCGCATGTGTAGTGGTCATCTCGTGAGTGCTGGTCCCAGATAAAAAAAAATAAAAAAACTTCCTTGTTCAGCACAATAATCCTTTCCTTGTTCCACTAATATCTTACACTAACGTTTCTTTCGCTTGAGCCAGTTGACACTAACTTTTGCCATTTGTCGTTGTTGTTTCATCCGTTTTAATATTTTATACTGGTTGTTCTTCGTCACATATATGGAAAACTTATGCTGCACAAACTTGGCTTATAACAATTTAAATGTAAACTCTTTGATAGAAGTCATTAAAACAAGTGTGATGTGAGTAATTGAACAAATCCAAACCCGCCGCCGACTTTCAGTGATTAGCTGTGTCTTTTGTTTCTGCACTGCCGCGTAAAAGCCATTGACAGATGGCTTTCAGGTGTGTAGGAATTATATGCGCCATTTTATTTCTTCAAAATCTACTTTAGTGACGCTTCACTAAATCAAAAAAAAAATTAAATGGAGTTATAGAAAGTTTTGGAATGAGGAGAAAATATAAAGTGAAAAAGGTCTAGGCAACGCCTAGTTTTCGAGTTATGGACGTCTGAAGTTTTCATATAAAAATGCGATTCTGCAATACATTTCCGAACTTTGATAGATGGTCAATAATGGTATTATTTTAAAGATTTTTAAAATATCAATGTATTATTATATATATTATTTATTACGTTCACCAAGCGAGACATTAAAAGAAATATTCGATGTAAAAGCAGATTGTGAATATTGAAACAGTTCGGACATAAATTTTAAGACGGATACAGCTAATTTAATGTTACAGATATTTATTATACAGAAAGAAAATTCTAAAATTAATAATGATACATTAAATATTTGTATAAAAGCTCATATTTATTTTTCGTATAAAAATTGGTCATGTTCATTTGTTCATGCTGACAATTATGTTATTTTTGAAACATTCGAAATATTCTAGCAAAACTGTATTGAAGAAGCGAAACAAAGGATGAGCAAAATCATCAAACACACAAAATTTACCTTAAACTTTATTAATAAGCTGTCGTTTTCCTTGTTTTTTTTTCTTGGACCGATGCTCAGGGGATAACCCCTACACATGCGATGCATTGTGCTGGAACTAGGAAATTAGGTTATGGGAAGGAGGATAGAGGGAGTAGTGTTTGTTGACATTTGATTTAAATTTTCCCACGTCAAAAGTGACAGGAAAGACCTCTGCTGGTAGTTCATTCCACATACGTGTTGTTCGGCCAAAAAACGAATTCTCTCTATAATGCGTAGTGCGGTTCGCTGCCAAGTTGACCACAAATGGATGCGCTCTTAATGATGAACGCGTCGTGCGCGGGAATGACCGGGTTTGGGGAACAAGTTTCCTGATTTCATCAGAACACATCCCATTATAGTAACGATAGAACAACGAAACGCACCCACGTTGCGACGATGCTCAAGAGAGTCAATAGTGTTGGCTACCCTACTGTCTCCTATGAGTTTCTTCGCTCTTTCCTGTACATGATCGAGTAACTTCAAAATAGCCTTAGAAGCAGCGGCCCATACATGAGAGTTATATTCCATTTTCGGCCGGATGTAAGCGTTATAAATAGTGAGGAGATCAGATGGGGTGAAGTATGTCTTACACCGTCTTAAAAATCGAGACACTTGAATGCTTCCTTTGAGACCTTAAAAATGTGCTCAGTCCATCGAACTGAATTTTCGTGCCAAGAATATTAAGAGCTTCCGATTCCTGGATGTTTATACCGCCCATAATTACAGATGAGGCTGCGCAGTCGGACATGCGTCGATGCGTAAGCATGCAGCATTGGGTCTTTTGAGCATTGAAATCGACCCTGTTCGCATGACCCCATTCTGATATTCTTGTGAGGTCACCATTTACCGAATTATTCATATCCTGCATCGTCGCCGCGGTCATATTCGACGTAGCCCTACGATTAAATGAATATGAATAGCAGATACTGGTGTCATCTGCGAAAGAGTGGGTAGGGTTGGAAGTTTGACATAGAAGGTCATTAAGAAAAATAAGAAATAAGATAGGAGAAAGAATGCAGCCTTGTGGTACCCCTGAATTAATCTTGAACTCGTTAGATGAGATCCCGTCTATAACAACTCTTATAGCGCGATCCCTGAGAAAGCTCGATATAAATCGAGAGAAGATATCAACGACACCATAATAAGTTTGGACAAGAGTGCTCCATGCCACACTCTGTCAAAAGATTTGGAAATATCTAGAGCCAGTACCTTACTTTCCCCAAAATGGTGGATGGATCGACACCATTTTTCCGAGATAAAAGCTAATAAGTCTTCCACGGAAGCCATATTTCCGGCCGTTAAGTAAGCTATTGGCCTCCAGATACTTCATAAGATGGAAATTCAGCATACTCTCCATTACTTTGGAAATGGTAGAGCATATTGCGATTGGGCGATAATTTTCAGGGTTGTTTGCATCTCCCTTCTTGGGGATCAGCGTTACATTTGCAACTTTCTAGCACGACGGAAATTCGCCTGCATGGTATAGGGCGCTGAAAAGGATTGCCAGAGTACGCGATAACGTCGAAGAGCATTGCTTCAAGACCAGTGCCCGAATCCCATCCGTCCCAGGTGACTTCTTTAAGTTGAGGTCCGCTAGAACCCTTTTAACTGCACGAACTCGAAAGTATATCTTTGGCATAGTTACGTTTACACTCTCGGGAGCGGGCAGTGGTTGATTACTTTTCGGCAGGTGAGAATTACCTGCAAACATTTCAGCCAGGAGGTTAGCCTTTTCAACCGGGTCAGTGAATATTTGATCATCTTTTAAAAGAAGCGGAATAGAAGAACCACCATTTTCCTTTACTCTTTTAACGAATGACCAAAAGCTTTTACTTCCCCGTGGTGCAGTAAGAACTTTAGCGCGAAGACGCTGCTCGTACAAAGCTTTTTAATAATTCTCAAAAATTATTCTAATATTAAAAAATTAAATTAAGTTTTTTGTGTGCTTTTTTATTAATTTCGTAAAAATAACATAATAATTTAACATATGTATTAAGTTATAAATTTTTAATATATACTATTATTTTGTAATATAAAAATATTTTACAAGTATTTATACATTAATTTAGCTTTTATTTGTAATTCAACGTACATAATTACAATAATTGTTACTAATTTGAAATCATTGTATATTTCAGGAAAGCATGTAACATAAATTACATTGACAGACATTAAATGAGACATATAGTAAGTATGTTCTTAGAAACATACAAACGAACAGCCACACACATTGTAAATAGCTATAGATAAAAGAATTTGTGCTTGTTCGGTTTACGTTCTCTAATAAATTAAAAAAGAACTCAATAATTCTATATATGTACATACTTATATACAAATGATGTGCATTTGCGATTTTATAAAAAATTTATAAACCAAATAATGATAATTAGGACGTATGTAAGTATGTATTTCAAATTAAAAAGCTCAAAACTTCCATTTATATAAAAAAATAATGCTTCTCTTATCGTACCGGATAACAAATCTCATTGCAAAATACATATATCATTTTTATTATACATATGTATTTATTAAATGTTACATATAGAATTAACATTTCATTGTAAGTCGGTTTTTTAGGGTGCCTCCGTAGTCTAGTGCATGAGCATTAGTCTTATCAATATGGAGGTGCGGGTTCGATTCCCGATTAGACCCTGGGTGTTTCTACAGACAAGCTCAAGAGCTTCGTTAGAGTTTGTATTGTCTTTTAAAAAAAAAAAAAAAAAAAATATTTAATATTTTAATGTTTTTTATAAGTATGTATTTCTTTTTATGCCTCAATTTTATTTGGCTGACCCTTCACTGATTTTGTTTTCTTGCTTCCTGAATTGCGACCAATTTGTGTAAATTAAGTTGCAGGCGAACAGAATCAACAAATATGTAGAAGGTTGACAAAAAAGTTTTAAGGCATGCTGATGTTCTTCTTTCTTTTTAATTTCTGAAAGTTATGACAGCTGGTAGAAAACCAGTCCGGTCTTTAACTTTTTGCATTTTCCTTTGAAAACGGCTCGATCGATTTCGCTAGGAAACCATATTAAACGCAACTTGACACGTCCGATACGAAATAAAGTCACCATTATTTTATGGCGGGATGAACCAAGTCCCCAAAAATCTCTGTTGTTGTTTACTTTATAAAAACTTTTAATATTTATTTCCTGAAGAAGCTACACAAAGTTGCATGAAAATATCGAAATAAATTTATATAAAATAATAAACCTAATTTATTAAAATAAAAATTATTATATATCACGAAATCCAAATAATGCACTTTACAGCGTGCGAATAATTGTAACTGATTTTGTTGATATTTTCTTATAACAGATTTTCCTTTTATATTATTAAATTTTACACTCTTTTCAAAATTTTTAAAGCTTTTATTAATCACTTACTTCATATAGAATTTTCAATAAATATATGTATAATATTTTTTTAACTTTTACATGTTCCATTTGCCGCGCATAATTACACCGTATTATAATACATAGTCGTTTGTTTCGAACATACTAAAAAATAAACTGCAATACAAAATAATTAAACTTTTCTTATTTTAGTATATCTTTATTTATTATTAAATCCAAATTATGCTAAAGTTTCGAACGTCTTTAGTCGGAAACAATTAAACATCCGACAGCATTCCAAGGAAATAAAGGAAAAGTCGACCTCAATCAATAAATCCAAAAAATCGATAAACTTATTTCTTATTTTAATTTGTATTTCTCTTATTGGAAACGAAAACTACAACAGATTTGTAATTGATGGGAAATGAAAATTGTACTACTACTACTACTTCTTATTGTTTTAAATCGAGAGATTATATATGTTGCATAATTTCTGTTGTCTCTAAAATTTGATTTTTAACCATATCAGATATAGCCAAAATCCGAAATTGCGACAAAAATGCTGAACTAAATATTTAACAAAAAAATCGACAATAACACTGTCCTTCCCCCCAATTTGTTAATACACCACATCCCCCTCACTTATCCAATATTTTACAAAACGTTTTAAATAATTATTTTCGTGACAGTTTCCACAAATAGGATTTCTGCAAACGATGGATAGATAACTCCTTACGTTTTTTTTTATTATTTTATTGGACCGGCACTCAGGGGATGACCCCTCCATAGACAACGCATTGTACTAGAACTAGGAAATAAGTTTTTGGGAGGAAAGTTAGATGGAGTAGTGTTTATGGGCGGACATTCGGTTTGAATTTTTCCACGTTAAAAGTGACAGGGAATATCGCTGCGGGTAGTTTATTGCTCATACGTGGCCATACGGCCGAGTGCCATTCACTACGAAATCAACCACAAATGGATGCGCTTTTAATGATGAACGCGTTGTGCGTATGAATGAGTGGGTTGAGTTCCCTGATTTCATTAGAACAAATCCCATCATAGTAACGATAGAACTACAAACGCGACGATGCTTAACAGAGTGAATAGAGTTGGCTACCCTACCGTTTCGCCCTCTCCTGTAGACGGTCGAGTAACTTCAAAATAATCTTTGAAGCATCGACCCATAGATGAGGGTTGTATTCGATTTTCCGTGGAATGTAAGCGGTATAAATAGTAAGAAGATCGGATGGGGTGAAGTATGTCTGAAGTATGCTGCTTTTGCTACCTGAAAACATTTAAATGAAAGTGAAATAAGTTCCATAAAATTACTGGTTTATCCTCTATATAAAAATTTGGAGAGTTAGTTCATATCTCTTTTTGCGGACTTTGATGCCACCCTTTTTTATAAATAAAATATATTTTTTTTCGAAAACATAAATAATATGTGATAAATGCTAATGCATGTGTGCAACTTACGTCAATTAAATCGGTGTTAATAAATTTTTTAGATTTCTTCGGAAACGGAAAAAATAAAGTAAGATATTAATTTATTAAATTTTACATGTTATATTGTGCTGGGGATTTGCTTATTATATTGAAATATATTATAGTAGAATTAAATGTATATTTGCGCTTATTTTCAAAGTAATTTAATGAAATTATTGAAAAAAAGATTTATAATTTTTTACATTTACTGTGTTTTTATATTAATGTATTCTAACTACTAGATGTACATATGTACATACAATGTACAACTGTATTCTTAAATTTCCATTTAAAATACCACTTTACTTTTTATATATTTTTACTTGTACACCGTCTACTGTTTTTATTATGTATTTAGAGCTCTTTTATTGTTATTTGCTTTTTATTTTATTACCCACAGCCAATTAACAAATGATACGACTTTAAAAATTTAAGGTATAGCCATGTAAGAAAATATTTGGCGAAATAAGGTTTAATCACGGAATTGTACGATTATATGTATTTTATATTAGAGAGGTATTCATTAGGTATAACAGGCCGCAATAAATAGAAAATTCAATAAATATTTTACAAAAATTTTTCTTATCCCTATTTCGTCAAATTCTATTTTCGATCATTACCTTTAATAAATAATTTTATTTGGAAATTCCAACAAAACTTTATACAAATATTTTAAATTCTAATATTATTAGCCTACGGCTATATGATTATTTTTAATATATTTATCCTACAAGTTGTTTTTTTTTCTTAAACACACTGACATCACATGTCATATCCAACTGCATGTAAATATGTACTAATAACAAGAACGTAAAATATTTCAAATTTATTATCAAAAATAATAAATTCAGTCGCAAACACAAAATATATACATACATGTGTACAAATGAGTGCATTTAGTACATACCTATGTACATTTATATATATGTATGCATATTTATGTGTGTTCATGTATATACATACATATGTAAATAGCATAGATTACAAATGAGTAATGAAATTAACATTTTCACTTTATTTTGCAACACTTTATAGTCCAAATCATAATTATATATGTATGTATGTATATAGCCGAAATTCTCATTTCATATTATAATAAAATGTCAGATGTCCATAAGCGCGACCCAACTGTTTGATGTTCGACTGAGGTCGAATGAGTTTATCGAACGAATTTTCATTTGGTATCATGACGCGCATGTGATAAATTTTTATCATTTTTTTTAACAACAAAATATATTAGCTTTTTCGAACATTTGGTTGAAAGGCTACTGGTGAGTTGATACATATGTATTTATAAGCAATTTAGATTTGTTGATATTTTCCCAAGTAAGAGTTGGTGGAGCAATTTCAAATCGCTTAGCAACGTCTATTTTTTCTCGCCATTGTCAATGGCTGCAAAAATTTTTTTGGTTTTGTAACACCGAGAGTTTTATGCGTGCGCTTTGACATTTTTCTTTATTATTCATGTAACAAACTGATCTTAAGAAAATAAACACACCCACTAGCAAAAGCAAAAACCCACGCAAAAAAAATAGCGGGAAACAAAAAATCATTCTTTCCATGTTTCTGTTGTTTTTATTAGGAATTAGAAGTGGTAGTTAGCAAACAATTACAATTTATAAGAGGTAAAGATTTTATTTGAAAAAAAATTACGAATTAGCGAGGGGACCAAAATTTATGAAAATTTTACGAATTAACTAAATTTTTTCAAGGGACCGACAGTTTATTACGAATTATCGGGAATTACGATTTATCGGGGTACTAATTATCGGGATTTAACTGTACATATATGGATACCATAGCTTAACCATACAACAAATACATTGTACATACATATATAAATATACATATAATATAAATCCATATATATGTACGTATATGTATGTATACATATATATATACATATATAATAGTCGTTGTTAAAAATATACATATATACAATTAACAAAAATAATAAAATAATAACAAAAATATTACATTTTAAAAAATTTTTATATACCACGATAGGCATCGAATGCAAAATCCTGTTCGATAAAAAATTCGATTTACGCCCTTATCAACAGCGAAAAAATGAAATTTTTTACTATCAAATCTATCAAAAAAGTTTATAGCGCCTTGATGTCACTAAACACGAATTGAATTTCTATTATCGGTTTGTTTTCAGAAATTTTAACCAATATTTCAAAATCAATCATGAATTAATTCACATTACAATTTCTTATGGTCGCCCGCATGTTTTATGTCAACCAAGCGCTGTTCTCAAATTTAGTTATTAAAATCACGCATCCATACCTACATTTTTTATTGCAATGTATTTTATTTTATTCACCTATCAGTACCAGCAAGATATGAGTACGTAGTATTTATGTAATTTGTGTTAATCTTGACAAATCATCTTTTATTATGGATAATTGTAAATGTAGGGTATATGCAATTTCTATTTAAATTAAATTTATGTACTTACATATTATATAAGCAGTATAACTAACTACCATACATTTGTATGTAAACATGCATAAGTATATAAATCTGTATTATATCTGCAGTTCCATTTAATTATTAACTATTCAACAAGTCTTTTAAATATAGATATGTACTTACATATATAGACATAATCGGAATTTAAATACACTTTTTAAAATGTCCTTCTGTTGTTTGTTTTAATGCACTTAAAAATGTACTCATTGGATTTGCTTTGCTACAGTACGTGATGGAAATATTCCTAAAAAATTTAATAAGTTTAAATATGTATATTTAAATGTATGTATATATATACATACATATATATAGACATATGTGACTGGATTGATATATGTATGTATATCGTCATGATTTCAAAAACGTCCTAAGTAAAAAAAATCGAAACTACATCGACATCCCTGGAGCAACACAACTCTACACTGAACAACGATTCACACTATGCAACCAGAAAATATGAAAATATTTTGATGTATGTGAAACCTCGAATGCAAGACGAATTGAAACCATAAACATGACTACAGACTATGCAACCAACAACAAAACTTGCCTGCTTGCATAAACATGTTACATCGTCTGTAGCTACCATTATTTCTAAGTGCAAGAGCAGAAGTTTTTTTCAAAATATTTTCCTTCTCCTGTAAAATTTTTTTAATATAACCAAGGCAAATTCATTACCAGGTAAACTCATTAGCAAATTCGCCCGTGAGCTGATACAAGAATACGTAACGTATTTTTTGAGCCGAACGTCAAAGTTTGTTTACTTTTGTGAGAAAGTGAAGAAAACTGTTTGTAAATAATATAATAATTATAATAATATAATACTATAATAATGAGAAGCTAAATATATTACTTTTTGTAATAATTAATTTAATTTAAAATCATATTAACTAATTTAACACGTTCTTTTTAGGTTATGTTATATTTAACAAAACACATGTATACAAAAAATTTGACGTTTGGACAAAAAGCGAATTGGCGAATTCGCCTTGCGACAACCTTGTATTAATAAACCTTGAATATAGCTTAGGGTTTTGTGAATTCATATTACGATATACTCAAAATATAATTATCAAGTAGCCCCTTTTCTACAACAAAACAACAATACCAAAAACAACAGGCATTTTGTTTGTGTAAAACTAGCCAAATATGTCAACTTGCTTATATACTTCTCTCTCAAAAGTAAACACACACAGGCTACAATAGCAAGAAAAACCTTAGTTTCATTTATGTATGCTTTAATTGCTTTTGCAACCCTCTTTCAAAATAAAGAAATGAGTAAATATTATATTGGCGCGCATAATTGTAAACAAATTTTGATATATACGGCGTATAAAACACAAATGAGCAAAAAAGTCGATTGATGAGTTGATTATACTTGATAACTATACTTTGGATATACTTATATAAATTTATATGTAAGGATGAACATGTATACTTATGCATATGTATACTTTTATATATGAGGTTTATGGTTATAAAAAATAACTGGATTTCTTACTTCAACATATAAAATAACGCTTTATTAGTTTTTTTATTTCAATAAGAACAAGCCTCAATCAAATATTTAACTTTTTTGAAAAATATACATATGTATATTTCATTTTAAATTTAAAAATGCTATTTTTCATTTGTAAACAAATAATTTTGTAGCAATCAGGGCTGTTATAGAAACCAATCTTATCGGATTTGAAACCGATAAATAAAATACTTTCGTGTCATGAAATCCAATGTTATCGGTTTTATCTTCGAACTAGAAATAATGTCGGTTTTAGGTGTCACAGAAACCAATGTTATCGGATTTTTATTGGAAATAAACCAAGCATCCGACTGCTGTCGGTTTTCATTTGCAATCATTTAATTTTAATAATTCCATCAGATATCTTGTGAAGTTATTTACTTAAAGTAATTAAAAACTACATTTTGTTTTTATTTTTCAAGTTAATTTTTTTGCGAAAATTTAAGTAAATTTTAGCTGATAAATTTGTAAAAAAAAAGTATTTATCACCATGTTTTTATCCTTAATAGGGGAAAACATAAAAATAAAAAAAATTTTTATTGTTATAAATTTAATTTTAAACAGCAATTTTTTATATTCTATAAATTCGTTTCGCATATATATTTTCACAAACAAATTCA
The DNA here is from genome assembly GCA_963924685.1 of Dexiosoma caninum. Classification (NCBI taxonomy): domain Eukaryota; kingdom Metazoa; phylum Arthropoda; class Insecta; order Diptera; family Tachinidae; genus Dexiosoma; species Dexiosoma caninum. Next base: position 107,505 of record OZ004727.1, on the reverse strand, counting down.
AACAAAAATTGTCATAAAAGTAGTAAACAAAGGAACAAAACTAAAAAAGGCAGATTCGAATATCGGTTTTATTTGCATTCGAAGATAACAAAACCTACACGTTTGCAAAACCGACTTGGATTCTATGACAGCCCTGAATAAAAATATTTTCTCTTCGATATGATAACACTGATCAAAGAGAATTTATTGGCCCGAGTTTTCTTAGTCAATTTGAATATACATACATATATTGTACTCCGATTCAATGCCTATAAATTACTCTTTTTTGATTAACTATTGTTCTCGAGATTTACCGTTATATAGGTTGTACCACGTAATTTGCAATTACTCGAGGACTAGCTCTTCGAAAGACCTACAATGAACACAGAAGGAAATGAAACCACAAAAATTTTCTGTAAATAGACACTACCACCTATTCGGAATAAAATCCGAATTTCTGAATGGATTTTAATAAAATATGCCTCATTTTATTTGCAACATATGCGAGTACCAAAATTAATAACAATATTTCAGATTTTGTTTATTTTATATTTTTAATAAAATTTGAATCGGTATTCATTTTGAATATGTATTGAAATTGACTATGAAACCTTAGACCATACAAAAAGTCTTATTTTGTTGACCTGTGCAATCAATAGAATATAAAAAGTTATTTATTTGCTAATGAGAGGCATAGTATTGTATATTATTTTTATACTAAGTGTTTAATGAAATAGCTAATTAATTTGTTATTATTATTATTATTTTTATTTAACGTTATATTTTGAACTTAAGAGAGGTATTTCTATTTTCCCAAGAGTTAATAATATCAAATTTATGTATGTAGTAATTTTTCATGTATTGGCATAAAAACCACTTTCAGTATAATAATTAAAGATTTATTCCTTTAAATACGGAACAATTTCAAAATCTTCTATGGACATAATATATTTGGAATTTTAATAATCATTAAGTTCAAGACTTGAATTACATTTTAATTTATAGTAATACTGAAAACAGCAGTGTATATGTATATTGCGACGAAAGCCAAAACTATAAGTAAGAACACACTTTTTTAAATAAGAGTCGGTTCGTAAATTGATCACTGTTCTTTGATCGCGTTATCAAACTTTCTACAATAAATGCATTAATCCTCGGCATCTAATTTAAGAATTCAGTTCTATGGCATTAATTTTTAAACTGCTAATAAATAATAAATTGTAAGGATTATTATTGCTAAGAATGTTTTAAATAAAATATTACAAACATTAAATTGCCTAAATCACTTTTTAAGGAAATAATGACTGGCTTAAACATGTTTTTAACAAATTGCATTTCAATATTTAAACACCGATTTTGCATTTAGTTAGAAAATATAAACTGTTTAAGTAAATGCATCACTGTGGTGTATCTGATACGCAGTATGAAAATTATTGATGAAAGAAAATGTAATTAGCACATCAATGGTATAATGAAAGAACATTGTGTAATATAGTGCATCAGTAAGTGTTCAAAACGAAAACTTTTAAAACCTTAATATTATAAAATTTACACAATTTTTATTTTAAAGTTTAATTAATAAAAAAGTACTAGTAAAATCAAACGAACGTAAATATGTATTTATGCATATACTATTCAAAATAATATTTTTTTCCTTTATTTAATAAAAAAAATTTAAAAAGTTACTTCGCAAGTTCTTTTTATAAAATTGAATATATTATAATAATCATTTTAATTAATGTTTCTAAACCCAACTTAACAGAAGTATTACTAAAATTAAAATATTTAAAACAAATATACATATTTAAAAATAAGTAAAAAACGAAAAATAATAAACAAAACCTGTAAAATAGCCTTCTTTCGAAAAACAGTTTTCTTCTAAAGCTAAAAAAACGTAAGGTTTATAAAAAATTATTTTCTTAACTGTCTTACAAGTTTTAAATATTTCCAATGTATTTTAAAATAATAATTATTTAAACGTAAAAAATAATTATACGAGGACTAAATGACAAAATGACTAAACTAATACAATATTTTAATAAACTTAAATAAAGACATACATAGATATATACCATATGTAAATATATATGTATATGCACATATAATTATTTATATGTATGTACATATATACTACAAAACATTTTATGTCAATATTATTTTAGAAGAAAAATAAATAACAAACAAATTTTAAGACAACTTTAATATTTCATATAATTACAAATTTTACTAAAAAAAAATTAAATAAAACAGTATAAACCAAAAACAACGTTTAAAATTATATTTCTGCTGGTTATACTTTTATTACATTATTTAAAATTAGAACAAACAATAATTATTTTTAAAACCTTCTTGATTAGGTTTTTGTTTTTTGTAAAGCCTTTGAAATGTTTTTAACATTATTATTAAATAATTAACTAACATTTTTATAAAAATAAAATACACATTTTTATTGGAAATCATATTTATTTCTAGTTATATAAGTAATTTCCTACAAAAAGTATTTACAAGGACTTTCATTTACTAAAGCGAATTAAAAACAAATTAAAAAATACACAGAGCAACACTCCAAAATTTTTTAGACAGCTGATTAAGAGGCATCATTAGTTTTTTTCTAACAGCTCTAGTTTCAAAGATAGTGACATTTAATATTTGCATAATTTACACCATTTTTTTATTATTCGCTTAATATTTCACTAACGACCGTCCAAACCTTTAAATATTTTCTGGATTATTAATCTACATGAAAATCTCTTTCATTTGAGTAGAATCACATTGGTGAGTAATCACGATATCTAACTTGTATTGCAAGAATGTTAGTTATTGCGCGATTATGAATAGCAACCCAACTGTTGTTCAGTTGCCAGTTGCTAAAAATGATAATGCAGGAAATGCAGATTTGCAATGCATTAACTACAGTTGCCTAATTTCAGTACATTTTAGTGCTTTTCTAGCAACCACAATTTTGTGGTTGCCGCCTGACAACGCAACTGAAGTTCGGATGCTATCCATAATCGAGCCATTACTTAGTCCTTAAAACTCAGAAAAATCCAATTTTTTAATGACATTCCAACAAACTATTTCTAGTAAAAAAAATTTAAATTCATTAAAACAGTCCTGAAATATTTAAAAAATTTCACATTTTATCTGATTTTCTATGTTTAAATAATAACAAAAATATTTCTCTTCACATAAAAACAAAATATTTTTAAAACATAGTAAAGTAAATGTGAATGCATATAAAATATTATGATTTATATTTATTAGATTTCCTGGAATAAAGATCCCGACAAAGATTCCAGCTGTAATCTCCCATCATATGCTAGAAGAATAAATCACCAGAAACCCTAAAACTGTCCGGGTTATTTGTACGTCTTTTCTCCATAACTATTTTTTTTATCTGGGACCAGCACTAAGGTGAGCCCTACACATGCGATGCATTTGCGATGGAACTACTTCAGCCATCGCCAACCTCATTTCATTTATGATAATTTGACATAAGAGGTGGTAGAAAAAACTAATGTTATATTCGTAACCATGATATACTACAGTATTCGGAAAATACTGACCGAATAATACATAAAATGGTGTAAATTATGCAAACAATAAATATCAATATATCGTTAAAAATAAAGCTGGCAAGAATAAGCTAATGACACCATCGTCATCAGCAGCAGGATCAACTACTTTTATTTCAGAAAATTTAAAAAACCCGCCAAAAGAATATATTATAAATTGTTTGTATTAAAAGTACACTCATATAGTACTTATATACTATAATAGTGTTCATTTTCATGTTGCGGAAGTCATATGCATGTATGTCAAAATTAGAAAAAAAAAAAAAAAAAAAAAAGAGATTAAAACACCTGGCGTTATATATTAGAACAAATCTCAATCTTGTGTAACGGGTCTTCCTTCATTCTATTTGCAAAATGGTTGAGTATATTTTTGATCTACACTAACAAAATGTACAGAATTTTTTTTGGTTTTGTAGATCATTACTCAGCAGGTTATAGCAGAATTAGGCAGAAAATTTCCTAACAATGTCTTTTCAAGAAACTCAACCTTCCATTGGCCGCGCAGGTCGCCCACCTAACTCCACCGGACTTTTTCTTGTTATTGTAAACAGGAAGTGTACAAATGGCAACCGACAAATGTGGATGAACTAAAACAATCAATAATAGCTGCAATTCCAGACTCAACTTTGCCGGCTGTAATGAACAACTTTTTGGTTCAGCGAGCAGGGCGCGCATTTAAATTCAATTACCTTTAAGACTAGTTAAATTATCTTTAAAAAATGAAAATAAGATTGAATAAATTCTATGCATTACAAAAAGTTATTCCAGTTTTTCTTAATGTAGCAAAATTCATCAGCCACCCTGTATGTATATAAATATAAATATAATTTTCGCAATGTATGTTTAACAAATAATTGTAACTTTAACCGGAAGTTATGTTTAACAATTAGAAATAACGTTCTTCTCAACAAAATTCTAAAAGACCCCAGTGCAAGTGTAAAAGATAGTTTGGAAGTGTTTGCTTCTTGAATTCTTATGACAATATATAAATTAACTGCCGTATTCTTAAAAAATATGTTTGATTTATAAAAGCTCTAAGAAACCCATTTCGATACAAAATTAAATTTTTAAACCTTTTAGAAATTCGAAAAATTTCTATAAATATGGCAGTAAATATATAAAGCTCTGGCACAATTTTCATTGAGTTGCCATATTTTTTTGTAGAAAATTAAACTCTTTTTTCACAGCAATGCAATGCATTGCAAAAGGTACACTCACGAACTACTCCAATATGTACAGCAAATTTGCACAACCACCATCGCTAAAACCTTTACAATAAAAATTTTTCTATTTATGTACATATGAACAATTGTAGAAAAAGATCAATCACGAGTGAAAAATTTAAATGCAAAATTTTTTTTATTTTTTTTTGTTTTTAATAATAAAGCTCAAATGTAAAAGCATTTTTTCTAATTTTTTTTACCGAAATATACAATTGCAAACATTTTTTGCTGAGCTTTTTTGGGATTTATATCAAATTATTTTAAGTGCTGTAGCGGTATTTAAATTAATATTACTTTTTTTTATAATTTACATATTTCCTACCAACAATTACGCTTTACCACAAGAGATATAGAGAGATCGGAATTCTAATAACGGAAATTTTTTGAATTTTCTTTCACATATATCTTAATGGCGCGTCCGTCACCAAAAAGCACTATTAATTGTTTTCAGTGACAAATATGCATTTGAAAAGCAACCATATTCAGAGTTTTAAGCGAGCTTTGCATGGTACTTAGGAAAAAGTACACACTTATTTTGGAAGAAATCATTTCATAAATTTTATTGATATTTTAAAAGTTACGCAGGTTTAAGTCTAAAGGAAACTATTGGCCCATTAATTGACCAAAACGTGTCAGCTTTTAAAATGCACACTTCTTTTGTTAAACGATCTTAACAAGGTTATTTAGAAAATAAAACGAAAAATTTAACAACAAATGAACTACTTTTGCAAGTAGATTTTGCTGAAAAATATCGTCGAACATTTTAAAACGAAATTCAAGATAATCACTTCAGTTACAGCCCTATAACAATTTTTACGTGCGTAGCTTGGTATTTTGGTTTTCTTTGAAATTGCCAACATTTCGCAAATTCTAAAATATTTTTTATACCCGATTTAAATATATATTATATGTTATATAATTCCTCGAACAAAAAAAAACTTATAAAAACAAAATTTGGAAAAACGACATATCAAATCAAACAATATTAAAGACTCACAACTGTATTTATAAAAAATAAATGGTAATTAATATGTAAATTTAATATTCTTTTTAAGAAATTGTTTAAGCTTTTCATTTTTTATTAATAATATTTACATTTATTCGCTATTTCTCTACTCCTTTGTGTAGCTTCTGAAAGAAAAATATGTTGTTTATAATAATTAATAATAATAATTTAATATCTGTTTCCTGAAGAAGATATACAAAGGAGGAGCGAAATATTGACAAAACGAATAGACCTTCAGCTTGAAAAATTAGTGGTAATTATTATTAAGAGAGGTCAAGAAATCGAAAAATTTTATAATATGAAATTTATTAGTCCAAGGTCCTATTAGGTCATTAGGTCTATGCAGCTCTACAACAATGATCAACACAAAAAGCAACAGGCATTTTGTTTGTGTAAATTAACTTTGGGATGTCAAAAAAAAAGAGACTACTCTCTAAAAAGTAAACACACACAGACTACAATGAAAGGAAAAAAAATTTATTTCATTTATGTATGGCTTAATTGCTTTTGCAACTCTCTATAAAAATAAAGAAATGCGTAAAATTGTTAATTGCGCGCTTTCTCAAATTAAACAAATGAGTAAAAAGCAAACAAATTTTGACAGTCAAGTAAAAAATTCTTTTAAAACACATGGCGAGTTATACAGACCTAATAAAAACACCTTGTACTAGTCCAAAACTTTTCTCGCAAAATTCCAATTCACACAAAAATTAAATAAGGAAATTTTTTTTATCCTTTCATAAGATTTTTTGAAGTATGTACGTAAAGGATACCATATGTCATGCAGAAAACTTACGACTACCATATTTTTAATATTAAATTATAAAGACAAGCATATATGCATGTATGTGTAAAACATTTCGAAATAAAAGTATTTGGTTTCAGCATTGGAAAGAAGTATATAATGCTGGATGTTTTGTGGGACCTTTTCGTAAAGTTCTTTAGTAAATTTATATTTACAATAATTTTGTTCTTGGTTGAGCATGTTTTAAAAACTTTATGTAAAATTTTGACACGCACATTAATTTTATACGAACATCAAAAATAACATTTATCATAATATACACCTTTCTTTAGAACGTAACGTTATTCTTCTAAACTTTATTCTAAATGATATCAACATCTGACTGATATTTCATATACAATATTACACTGAAAATATTTTTAATTCGTACATGTTTTCTACTATCATTAGTCAGATTTTTTCCAAAGCTTTATGCATGTAGGCATACATTCATAATAAAATTATTAATAAAAGTTAGAATTATAGGACCCAAGAACATGTTTGATAAAGGCTTGAGAATAAAAAATAAAATATATATATATATATATATATTGTATAATAAATGGTCATATTATATCTTACTTTAAGAATAAGAAAATAGAGTAAGTGGTTTGCAAAAATCTATAAAATTAAATTAATAAAATTTGTGTTTAACTACAAATTTATATTTACTGTCTTCTATTCAGGATCAAGTTCATATTTAATGTGAATTTTATTAATTTAACCTATTTTTTTATAAATTATTTGATCACAGGTGAAAGAAAATTTTTTTCATTGGGTTTCTTTGCATTTGAATTCATGAAAATTATTTTCTATTAATTTTGTTAAAATTTTACAATACAAAATATATAATATAACATATACAAATAAAAACAAGCTCTGCTTTTTAATTTATAACATTATTTTACAAATAAAAAGGAAATAGATTTGATTAAAAAGTAAAAAAAATAGCATTTTAAGAATACGTTTATAGATCATACATAAATACGATTAACAGTTTATTATAGCTCATGTTTTTTTGCTCTCACGTATTAAAATAAAATAAAACATGAAATTAACTCACGTTAGATTTTATATATGTACGGACGTACATGTATGTATGTAACTTATATATGTATGTATGTTTTAATTGTTTGGTATACAGTAGTGTTATATGTATATTACAAATGATGTGTTCTAAAGCAATTTACACTCTTTCTAATATTAATAAACACTTTTTCTTATACATTTAATTAAGCAATTACACATACCGTGTAGTTTTGTATGAAAACTTTAACCGTGAATTAAATTTACATAAATTGTGAGTCATGTATATATGTATGTATTAATTATTTAAACTTGTATGCTTAATTTTGGTGTCGCATTAAAATTAATATTTTAAGATTTAAATACATAATAACATTTATTTGAATCAAATATAAATATGTATATTCAATTGTTTGTTTTTAACGAGGAGAATTAACCTATGAAAATATGGGGCACAAAAAAGGTAGATGTTATTTTATTAGTCCCTTAATTATTTTCAATGTAGTTATGTAAATATATTCTGTATGTTTATTATCAAAAGTTTTTAATATAAAAGTATTTAATAAACTTTGTTGGCATATTTCTAATACAATTTGTGTAAAAAATAATTAGAAATAGTTTATTTTATTTTTAATGTAAACATTACTTCATCAAAAAGTAGTGCATTATTATATTTTTTCCAGTTTAATTTAAAGGTTATTTTTTTAATTTTAATTTTTTTTTGTCTAATCAAAGTGTTCCTTTTTTATAATAATTTTATCAGTTTCCAAAAATGCAATAAATATTTTTTTCCTTATATAAATACACATACCTACATATGCATACTTATACTTCTAAATTTATCTTTAGTTAATCTGTTTTCATTAAATTTAGTTTAAATAAATGCTAACGCTGTGTATCTTGTATATATATTCATATATATGTGAGTGAGTATGTGTATAGTTTTTATTCATTTAATTACAAAATAGAAAACGGATTATTGCACCTTAGTGATATATAATATATTAAACTTAATATAGACATTTACGATATACAAACTTATGTTTGTCGTAGACGTTTATGTGTGGCTTAGTTGCTAATGAATGCATCGATTATATCAGAATTGAATTATATACGCTTTAGCATTGTGAACATCGAATTATACATTAGAACAAATACACATTTTAGGGTCACCTTGTAGAGCTGCTACCAAAAAAATCCTCTAAAATGATTTGAAATGGAAAAAGTATATTGGTCATTTATAAAAATATCAGCGTTCACAATATGTTTAATGGTATATTAGAATATTGTAATTATATTTATGTATATAGCGTACATCAAACTTTTCCAAAAATTTGTTTAATAGTTCAATGTATTATTTTTGCTTTAATTTTATTTAATTAGTGTTTTGTAGTTTTGGTTTTCATAAATAAATTTTATTTAGCGTTAAAGCAAAAATATGTTTTTATAAATTCCTATTTTAACTCACGTGCATCAAAACTGAATCCCATTGTTGGATCTGGAGGTGTACTAAGCAAACCACTGTTAATATTTCCAATAACACCTCCAATTCCAGTATTGCTTCCAGCTGACGTATTTGAACCGTTTCCACTACTAACTGACCCTAATGGTTGTTGCTGCGTCATGGCCATCGAATTTGTACTATTTGTACTTAATATTGAGGCTTGAGATGTTTGAGGTCCATGCAGGCTTTGGGAGGTTGTTACTCGTAGACCGCTTGGTCCACCAACGCTTCCAGAGTCACTGCTTCCGCCAATTGAGACATTATTTCCAATGGAATTAGCAGCAGCTGCTGCTCGACCACTAACAACAGCACGTAGCTCTTGCTTCACATACTCGGAAGAGGCGGGATTACCAGCTAAAACAAGTGAAATTTAAAACATATATTGCATAATAATTGGAATTATATTTAATTGTTTTATGATCAATTTGTTGCTATCTCATACTAGCAAGCCATAAAAAAATATTTTTTTATGAAAATATTTTATTTATTCTTTTTTATTCGTGTAACGCGAGCCAAAATTAATTACAATTACTTGCAATTAAAAGTTTTTGAAAAAGCTAAGAAATAAAGAAAAAAAAAATTCTGAGTTTTTAACTATAATTAACGTCAATAAGAGACAAAAATATACAAAAAAGTAAGGGAAAATTCCACAGAATTTATACGTACTTTATAATAGCGTAGAACATATTTTTTGCATTAATCGTATTGGGTAAGATTAATTTCCAACTAAAAGGATTATTTTAATTACACTCTTCCTATAATTTAATATACCTGTTTTATTAATTTAAGAATTTGTTTACATTTATATATCTACAAGCAAATATAAATATATATATCTTAACTACTTATTATTGTTATTCATACTACTTTCACGGTTAAATTTATGAATTTATAAATATGAAAATATGAAATAAAAAATATGAATTTATCACAAAATGTAAACGCCAAAATATATAACCACGTACGTATAATACAAATCCACACACAGTCATATAAATACAAATCTACACACACACATGCACACATACCATTGGCTGGGTAACAACCTTGTCGTCGTGTGATGGGTCAACTACAGACTGTGGTCTAGGTTTTACGACTGATCTCTTTGCGATCAGCCCGAATTTATGTACGGACGACTAGCTTTAAACATGAAGTAGGAGGCGAGAAGAGGAAACCCAAGACCGCAAAATGGGTAAAAACGGGCACTAGGGTACCTCTGAATAGCAGTTTCGTGCTGGAAGATTGGGATTCCGCGGACGCCCAATTTAGAGAATAGAAACATAACTACACATATCTGCATTGTTTGTGAAACAAAATGTAATGACTCTAATTAATTATTACGAAATCTTACGAAACATTAATTCAAAGATTAAATTTAATTATAGAGCACTCTACAGTGACCATAAGCTCTCTAAATAATTAATTAAATAAAGTATATTGCTAAATGTAAAAGCAATTAAAACTTCATTCCATTACGCTATTAAATGTATAATCGATTCCCAACTTACGTACCGGGTAAGTGTTGTGATGCTGGCGGTATACTAGTTTGTCGATGCAAACGTTGAATTTGCTGTTGTGGATTCTGTTGAAAAACACTGACCGCATTGTAGGGAGATTGTGGTGAGGGTGAATTTTGGTTTCTGGAGGCAAAACTAACAGTATCATTTGTCTGAAATGAATTTTGACGTTGCAGTCCAGCCGTTGTTGAGCCCGGAGAGCTAGACTGGCCTCCTGGACCCGACGGACCAGTTCCGCTAGGAGAATTTAGGGTTCGTCCTCGCTGTTGTTGGTACTGCCGGCTACTATAAGGGCTAACACCCTAATTTTGAAGTATAAGAGTTTGAGGATTAAAGGTAAAAAGGTTAAAGCTTCTGGCGATGTTCACATACTTGAAGTTGCGCACTTAACATAGGATTATGATGCTGTAGAGAATGAGTCCTTTGCTGAGTATTTACAGAAGGTTGGGTAGGCCACTGTTGTGGTGAAGCACTCGGTGTTATACCTGGTGACGGTATCCCAGAGTTTCCGGTTGTGTTAGACCCTTGGCTACCAAAATGAGGTTGTCTTGGCGATAACTGTCCTGCATTACCACTCTGAAATGCCATTTGTTGCTGTTGAGTTGGCGGTTGCTGCGATAGTTGTTGCTGTTGAGGAGATAACCTTTGTCCGCTTTGCGAATATTGCTGGCCATATCCTTCGTTTTTTTTTATTAAAAATAAGTGGAATTAAATTCTTGATATAATAATGTAGAATATACCTGTATTAGATTGTGGACTAAAGGAAGCATTTCTTTGGCCTGGACTAAGTTGTTGTTGTAACATATTTTGGGCAAAATTCGGACTTAATTGTGAATCGGGTGGCATATTTGTGCGTGACAATGTAACATTCGGAGCTACCGTATTCAGCAGGGTGCCGATGTTAGGATTCAGGCCTTGTTGAATTTATACTTATATTACTATTGGTTTTCAGAATGTATAAGTATACAGAGGCGGACTTAAGTATATGCAGAAAGTTTCTAATGAAACAGGAAATTGTTGAGCCTATACTTGAGCCCGGTACTGGTAATATATATTGAATACTTACATAACTGATCATTACGAGCTGTTGCATTTTCTGGCACCAACATGTGCTGCTTCTGCTGTTGCTGTAATAATCGCTCTTTTTGTTGTTGAACAATTTGTTGCTGGGCCAATGTTCGGTAGCGTTGTGTTGATGACATTACACCACCTCCAGGAGTAGCAACAGCATTCATAGGAGGTGCTCTACCACGAGGTGAATAATTAGGTGGTGGTCTTTGAAAACTTTGATTAGCTCTCATGGTTTCAAGCATTTGTTGCATACGCATCATTTGCATCTGCTGCTGCTGCAGTTGCTGAGGTGTAACGCTACTAGCATTTGTACCAGTTACAGTCATCATGCTACCCGGATATGCAGGTGGCTGGGACTGAGAATGCGGTTGATGTTGCTGTAATTGCTGTAATTGCTGTTGGATCATTTGTGGGGTGGATGCATTACCAATCATAACACTAGGGCTATTTCTAAATGCAGAGGTTTCTACCATTAGCGACTTTTGTATTTCGCTTATGGCTAGTCGTTCATTTATTTGCTGCGGCGTTAAACCTGTAGGTGTTGCAGGTGCAAATGGTTGATCATCCGTAACATAGTCCATAACACTGTCAAGTATCTTCGATAGCTCGGAATCACCATCAGCCAAGCAAGCTAGAGAGGTACCAGTTGATACACTAGGCGTTGAGGTAGCTGTTGTTGAAGAAGCTGTTGTGCTTAAAGGAGGAGCAGCAAACGGATGATTCGACGTAGATGAAGAAAATTCTAGTTGTGTGTGACTTTGCTGATGCGTCTGTGGTGGCCTTTGTAAATTTGTTCCAATTTGTAAAGTATCTAAAGTTTGTTGCTGTTGATTGAGGTAGACGTCGGAAGCTTGTTGCAACTGCTGCAAAGTTTGCTTATGTTGTCCTCTTCCTCGTGCTGAATTTGCCGAAGTAATGGATCCTGTCATTGTTGTTACAATTGAGTTTTTGTTAGACATAGATGCCAATCCACCACTAATACTGCCTGAAGTCACATTACTAATACCACTTAATGTGGATGAAACGCGACCTACGGCAGCAGGTACTTTATCAGGAATAATCTTAATACCCGTTTGTATATTCATTGTTATATTTTTGGGAGGATTTCTTAAAAGACGTGCTAACATTTTATTGGTTTCACATAATTTGGATGGGCGGTCATCATTTCTTTTAGCTGAGAGACCATCATCTGGATCATTTAAAGAACGTTTACGTGTCATCGCAGGATCCCCTTGATGTTTAAGGATACGTCTTAAATCATCCGCTGATAAACTGTTCGTATTACTGTGCATACTGCCATGAGATCCATGATGTTCATCTTTAATGCGTGCTATATCTCCAGACCGACCTATTGACTGACCTCCCTTCTCATCATCTTCCGATTTAAGTAACTGAAGCATAAGTAATGTTATATATACATATATATAAATTTATATATTATTTATAAACTTACCGATAATAACATGGGATTATTGGAATTTGCTGATTTCTGCAATCCGAACATACGAGAAGTTCCTTGGGCAGCAACTTGTCCCATTTTGAACATTCCGGCCATATTCGAATGACCGCTTTCCTTGTCCTCTTCTTGTTTATAAAACTATGGAAAAGTTTACGAAAATGGTTAAATCGATTTTGGACTTAAATTATTTGCCATTTTATAATGTACCTTAACTTCTTCACCATCTGAACCATGTAAAGATATTGTGGATGTAGAATGAGTTTTGTTTGTAAGTAAATTACGCAACCTCTCCGATTCAGTGGGTGGTTTGCTATTATCCTGTTGCTGTTGAGCTTGATTCTGTTGCTCAGAATTTAGTGATAATGCGGTTGACCCTCCACTGCCTAACATTAATTGATTTACACCATTAGATACGTTTGCAGTAATATTTACACTACTCGCGGCTGACATGTTATTATTGGTATTATTAGTACTATTGTTGTTGTTCAAATTATCTTTCTCTATTTTTTCATTACTATCGAACGGTGGAAAACCGAAGCTGAATGGCGCACCACTTATTCCAGCCCCTGATTGACTCGTATTGGACTGAGGAGACGACAAACTAGCCGCTGACTGCGATGATAACTGAAAGGGAGTAGATGGCGAAGGGCATACAGCAGGACTAAGCCCATGCCCAGCAGAAGGAGGTCTGGGTGTACTTACGGGTGTAGTTACAGAAGCACGCGAATTGGGTCTCGAGTCATTCCATGCAGAAACTGTTGGATCAATTTCAAATGAGGAATGTGGCAAGTCTAGATCAAACTCATTACTATAAAATGAAGGACCTTCATGGCTAGCAGGGGAGGATGTAAATGAATTGACTAATGTAGAATTACTTGATGCTACTCCCGATGTTACACTGGTTGAATATGCTGTTCTTTGAGAGCTCATACCAGAAGTATTAACAGAAATCGGCCCACCACTACCAGTAACACTGCCAACATTTCCAGTACCATTAATAATTGCAGATGTCATAAGAGGTCCACCAACATTTGTTGTCTGAGTTGTATTTGGCGGTATACCACCTCCACCTACCAAACCACCTAACCCTGAGACATTTACTAGCGGTGATGAAACAGAGTTGTTATTAACGAATGAATCCATAGATAAATTAGAAACTAAAGATGATACCAAAGAAGAGCCAGGTGACATTGCGGTCATACTAGTAGTTAATAATCCACTGTTGTCAGACATCACAGTCTTATTATTACCCTTCATATCATTCCCGCATTCCGGTAATAAAGTCTGAACTGACATTATAAAATCACTTTCTCCAGGTGTATTATTAATAAACAGTCTCGAATTTGCTTTCACATGTACATAGATATCCGGCGCTCCTAAGCGTAAACGAAATGGTTTTGATGTAACATTAGATATAGGAGGATTAATTCCAAGTTCACTTCCTGGAGACTGCGAGGCATTTAAAGCATTAAGACCACTCGTAGAGTCCTGTATGTCACGCAGATGTGTCTTTAAAGCAGACAAATCCTGAGGGTGACATAAGTCGTGCAGTAGTCGTCCCGACCATTGCGATAAATGCAATTTGAAATGTTCTCTTAAGGTAGTGGCATCTAAAGTTATTATTTTACCATGAATGTCTAGTTTAAAAGTAACTTGTTCAATGGTAGGATGCTGTACATATTGTTGAATGTTCATTTCCAAAGGAGAGTCATCTTCTGGCCGTGTTATTAAGCACAGAACTGAAGAGGATTCGCTATTGTCTAAACCATAAAACATAATTAATAAAAATAAAAGAAAAATATGGGAATTTTTTGACCTTCCAAGTCATCCCTGAAACTTCCCGCTAAGTTCACCCCAAATGCGCATCGAAAATCTTTTTGATAATAAATTACGAAGTAATTAAAAACAAACAACTTTTTTATCGAACCAATTTTTTAGAACTTTAGTAAAAAAAAAATCAGTGAATATCTAAAAGTTATTATATGGATCGAACCACTCGATTTTAGGCAAATTGGCAGCATTTATTTGAAAAGAAAATATATATTTTTTCGAAAATTTTTGGTAATCTACGAAACCAAATCGGTTCACTATCTCACGACATTTATTGATTGAAATATTGTTCTTGAAAGAGAAAGAAGATTGGTATTGCTTGTACCGAAAACTTTCTTTAAATGAGGCCGCAGACAGTCTGTGTGTAAACAATCGGGCAGTTTTAAAAGAAGATTGAAGGAACTTGCTTGAAGAAAACTTAAGAAATCTAAAATCAGACTTAACTTAGTGTGCTCAATATTTTAAAATTTATATGAAAAAACAACTCTTAATCTGTTAGGTATAAACTATCTTGTGCACTAATGATGCCGCAGATATATTATGGGTCGGTATTTTCTGCTAGGCTAAGACGTTTGGTTAATACTATTGTACGCTACGTTTATAATGTTGGAAGGAGGACGCATATTTTTGGTTATGTAAAAACTTCTCTCTGTTCGAATTATTAAAACTGATAAAGCGTCTCAACTTTGCTAGATACTTTTTTCTCGGTCGAAAAGTAATCTAAAAATTATATTTTAGATTAATTTGTCTATTATTTTCGCTCTTTATTGTTTGAACACTTCTTCTGGATGTTTGCTAATCTGCTTTATATTATCTGTTAAAAATTATTTATTTTTCGATATTTCACTACTCCTTTGTGTAGCTACTTCAGAAAAATGTCAGAAAAGTAGAAATCTTATCAGAAAACTTATTATTCTAAGCAGTGCTTCGAAGATATTCCCTACGAACGTAATAAATTTAATTATAAAGCTAAATTACGGCGTTGATGTTAATTTTGACGCATTATTTTTTTTAAGCTAAGGAGGCCATATCATTCGTTATTTTACTTCACCGACGTTTTATTGCTCTAATACCGACGAAGGAAGGTGCTGTAGCACAGAAAAACTACAACACATTTTTAACTTGATCGGTCCGAGACCTTCTGATCGCAGAGTCAACACTCAGACATCAGCACACCGTTTTTTCTTTTTATTGCATATTGAAGAAGTGTCGTTGTAATATATTTATTGGCCTCATAAAAACATTCTATATTACTTGAAATAATTAAATAAAATTTTCGAAATCTGCCGAATCGCATCGGTTTATTACCTCATGATATCTAAGTGAGATCCGATCCCTACACTTTTTCTTAAAAAATGAGAAGTTTACATACACACATCAATTATCGAAAATGGGGATAAAATTAATAACTTACTATAGCGGGAACTGAAAAAATGGCAGGAATGTCCTTAGAGTTCTATTATACCTACCTTTAACGGGAGCAGCGATTAAAACAACTTCTTCGTATTTTAGTGTTTGGTCCACTGAATTCCGTTTATCATTATTTGTGTTTTTTGACAACCCTGAGGTTTGCGTTGCCGAACGCATATCTTTGACTAGCATTCGAACTTTTATCGAATTGCTACGTTCCTGCTTACCACAACTACTACTATGATCTTCCGACTCAATTCCAATGCTCCATCCCGAGTTAACATCATGAATGACGCTATTTGCAGTACCACTATTTCCACTCTTATTCGATGCGGATGACATATTACTAATAATAGGGTCTAATTTGGCATGATCTCCCGGGTAAAGGTACATATACAAAGGCTGCCGATATAATTCGTGTTTCTCATAACCAATCAGATCCCGTATATTTTGTGTACACGATTCAATAATTCCTGCAGAATTTACTTGTAGCAGCACCCACCCAACAGAGGAAATGTAATGTTCTAAAGCTTCAAAGTATGCGGAAATTTCAGGCACTTGTCCATTGAGCAGCGATGGCTCAGGCAGTGGTGGTTCTGTTGATGAGACTTCACCTTGTTGTACTGGATGTGTTGAGCAATTATCAGTGGTACAACGACTGCAACGTGTTGAGGAGTTTCGGTTATTACTATTACTAATCGAATTATTTGCCGATATTGCTACTGATGTTGTAGTTGTAGTTGATGGAAGTGATGTTGTTCCTGTTGAAGCAGGAGCTTTTGTTGGCGAAGAAATATCTCGGCTTTGACCTCTGTCGCAAATATCTCGATACTGAACCAATAAATAAATAACACAATTTAATACTTATTTTTTAACATTTTTTATTTTAAGAACAATCTATATATTAAATTTCAAGCTCAAAGTTTCGTCTTTGTTTTTTTTTATTTTTTATATACTTCGATATTTCGTTAACATCTTCAGGAAATTTTTATTATATATACATACATATGTATATAGTATATAAAAAATAAACATAAAGACAAACCTTTGAGCTGGAAATTGCATATATAGATTGTTCTTACACAATTTAATATAGTTATAGATTTACACCGATAGAGTACAGTTGTAGAGTATATTTCTTGCAGTATGCTTATTGGAATAAGTTACGTGTTAAAAAACTTGATTTTTTCTCTTTCACTGCACATCACATACATATGGTCAATTAAATAAGTAAATATCCATTTAATTATTCTCCGCTAACTTGTTGTTTTATTTTTTCAAATTTGATATGATAACGTCATTATAAACTGAAAGATGTAATATGTCAGCACTGACTGATTCAAACATTAAATATTCGTAAAAGCCAGTTGTTTTTGTCTTTGGTCAAAATAAGAAATACATTTTACATTCCGCAATATTTTGCTTTTTAAAAAGATTTGTTAGTTTATTTACCATACTGTTCACATTAAAGGCCCGTTCAGACTATTATACTTTGTATTAATACTTGACAAAAATTCAAATAATACGAGCAAGTGTGATAGTGTGAACGAAAAATGTTATGAAAACCACAAGTATTACGATAAAAAATTGACATCCCATAATACATTCTCATTTTTCGAAAATTTTCTAAACGATGATACTTTTCATCTGATTAAAATAAAAACGAAAAGTTCAAACAGTTGTAGTTGAAGTACAACCAACAAATGAAAAGTTCAACAGTTTTTTAATTTTCTTTGACTTCGACTCCTTGTATTTTAAGTAGCAGAAGCAAAAGTAGTAGACAAGGCAACTCCACATATCAGAAGTTTTTAAACGCTGACTTTATCATGTTGATATTTTCATTTATGATTAGTTTTTACAAACTAGATCTCAAGGCGTACTTTCTATGACATATTCACTATAGATTCGCCGTATAAAAGGAAGTTGTAGTAATCGACATTGTCTATTATTATTCGATACAAAGATGAACTCTACTGGAATTTGACTGCTACAAGTATTCGTCAATTGTTGAAAGAAACAAAAAATAACGGATTATTAAATATTTGTTTGTTTTTAGTTTGCCACCGCATTGAAAAATATTGAAACGTACCTACATCGTCTGGTTTGAGTGAATGTAAAGCAGAGTTTATCTGTTACGAATTTTTGGGATGGCCACAAATTACATAAAAAGTCATATATGAATATCGATTACATTCTATGTTAGGACTCGCTAATACTCGGACGCTTACCGAACAAAATCAATTCGGGTCATCTTTGATGTTTTGAGCAATTGCTTAAAAAATTCGTGTATTTTTTTTTTATCTAGGACCAGCACTCAGGAGATGACTCCTACATATGCGAAGCATTGTGCTGGAACTCGTAGCAGTGCTGAAGCTTCGGTTTAGTAACCTTTTTTATAATTATTTTACTTCGCCGGTGCTACACAATACCGACGAAGGAGGGCGTTTTGATGCGATTGTGGATTGCTATCAGCTGAAGCCGGTATTGTTCAGTGACCAGTGACTATGCCTTCGCCACTGAAACCTTCCGACAACAACTGACACACAAAGACACATTAATGCACATCAGAAAAATGCGAGATGTTTATTTTTATTTTAAAATTTTAGTCTGAAACTGGGGTTGAACCCAGGTCTGTTTTTGGTTTTGTAGTCAACGTGCAGACTACCATCCATCGTGCCATCGGCAAAGAATGCCAAAGAAAATTCGGCATCCGTCATTGATGATTTAACACTGTCAGCATTTTTCACAATGAATCATCATGACATTCGTCACTGGGTAAAGTCATATTACTACTAAAGTACTGAACCGATATGTATAAAAGTTAGATTGTGCACATCTGTGCCGAGAAATCTTTACAACCATATGTATATATCTTTTCAAAATCGCTGCATTATTACGGCTGTAATAAGGATTACAAAAAACGTTTTCGCCTACTAATATAATGATGATTATATAATAATTTTACGCACTACTTTGCCCAAATAATTTTACTTATGTCCCTATTGCGGTTTACAACTCAACTTTAGTTTTGCTATTTCATAGTATCGATTACAACTCAACCAGTCAGAAATTTTAAAGTTTACATTCCATCCTATTACAACTTTTTTGTGGTATTACCGATTACAACCATGTGTTGGTAAAGTTGATAACATTATGAAAAAATTACAACTCCTCCCTACCAGTTGTTTTCGAAATAATAATTATAAAATAACATATAGGGTACGGCCATGATCTAAATATATAAGGTCTGCTTGATATTGAATGACAGCTGCCAATTTTTTTTAATTTGACGTCATCGTCGGGAAATGTTTTGTTGTGGTTAAATGGAAATTTAAAAGCTAGTGATTAAAATTATTATTATTACATATTTATTAAGAAAATTAAAGGATTATTTTATTGACAATTAATTAAAAGTAAATGTGAACTGAGTTAGAGCAAAAAAAAAGAGTTTTTAATAAACAATTTGTGTAGAAAGTGATAAAATTTATTTCGACAATGAAATACTGTGTGGTAAAAGATTGTAAAAGCTCGAAGCAGGATGATAAAAATCTAAAATATTTTACGTTTCCAAAAGATCCAGAAATAAAGAAAGTAAGGATCAATGCATGCGGTAAAAAAAATGTTAACTGGAAATCTGGAACAATTTGTTCTAGACATTTTACGAATAATGATTGGCGTTTAAAGGATATATTATTGAACACGCCAATAAGAAAAAGATTGTTAGATGCGAAGGCTGTCCCATCTTTAAATATCCATGTAAACAGCATTTTACCAGTCGAAAGATCGAAACGATACGTAAAAAGAGCAAACAAACAAATTGTAAAGGAAGCAATTAGTGAATTTGATTTAAAGTAAATAAAATTTTTTTAAAATACACTTTTTTTAATGAAATAATATTTACAATTATTTATAGTCTGCAGAAATTACAAGAAGAAAGTATTGAAAATATTGAAAATGAAAATCCAAATAAGTCAGTTGCAGTTCAAACAGAGGGCTCTATAAACCCTGCCAAGAATTTATGGGAAACATATTAAAATTAGAAAATATATTTAAGGAAATTAATAATAATACTTTAAGTCTTCGAAATAATTATTTAAAATACCATAACATTAAATGTGATAACATAGATGTGCCTGAAAATGTAAAATCGTTATTTTTTAAAAGTCGTTTATATTTTAGAATAAGAAATTTAAACAAAATATTAATACAAGAAAAAAATTAAAAAAGAAAATTAAAAAAGACTATAACATAACAATTTAATTTGTTTTATTTATTTTACCTTTAAAATTGCAAAATATTTCAAAAAAAAAAAACAAACCCCATACATATTAAAAACAAATCTCGACGGTGACGTCACAGTAAAAATAATTTGAACTGTCAAGCAGACCTTATATATTTAGATCATGGGGTACGGCTTAATAAAATTTCTTTATTATCTTAAACTAATTTATTAATCAAGTATTTTAGTCGTATTATATACTCACAATAAATTTACAACAATGAACAGTTTGAAAAACTTGCTGAGTTTATTGAACATTCCCAAAATTGAAGTGTCAAACAGCAATTTCGATGTACCAAAATAAATGTGGGACGAATTAAATAGCTTCGAATCGTCATCAAAAACTGCGCAAATGGGGACGGATAGAACCAACAACAGACTCAATTTGTGCATCTTAACGAAAAAAGAAAGAAAGCTACAACTGGTGGTTGCATGTTTTAGTTGAAATTTTAAAAGATTCTTTCGTCGTCCGTTGTACGACAATAATTCACGCTTATGTAATACATACATAATTCCATTTTTTTTTATTTGTTGAAATGAAACAAGTTTTCTTACAACTTAAATAAACTTTATGATTTTACATTTTGTCACACAAGTTTTTAACCATAAAATGTAAAATCTACCCTTATTAGGTTGGCAACATTAATATAATTTCAACTGGAATTAGTTGTAATTCGTAATACCAAAAAAAAGTTGAGTTGTTTTAAAGTTGAGTTGATCCAATAACAATTCAACTCAGTTCAGTTGTAAAACGCAATAGAGCCATTAGTCTTGAAAATATTTACTAAACGAAAATACATTGAAATTGATTTAGGAGGGGTTAGCTAGTTTCTATGTGCATTTCACTGTTGCTAATGCAGATCTTCAGGGAAGCTTTATATTTACACATAAATGTTGAAAGTTTCACTTTCTTTACAATAATTTAATTTTCGTTATATTTTAATACTTATAAGAAATGATGTTTATAAATTAGCTATCGCCTTTCTGCAAATTAAAATTTCCAATTGATAATACGCGTTTCGCATTACTTACCGTCTTAACAACTTGATTTAATATCGCCGCTTTATCAGGTTTGGTTGAGGTCATATCACCACGTTTGTTAAGTTGCAAAAACTCTGAGAGTTGTTCGATATAATTGTTTTCCAACTCACGTCGTCTTTTCTCATTGATACATTTATTAATTTGGGATTGAGGCTAAAAATGAAAAATAAAAGAAGTTTACCTACAACAAACAATTAAATCAAATAAATCATCTACATATGTATGTATAAAAAAATAGTCAGAAAAAGTTTCTTATTTATTTTTTGTGTGCATGTCTATATCTCTACATTTTATTATTCGTCATGTTAGCTTATCAGTAAACTTCAAACAATACTTTTAAATAGTTAGAAATTGTATTATTGTACAATAATGATGATGTTCAATCACTGAGATTATAAATATTTATAAGGCAAAACAAGAGTTGTATATTTCTTAACAAGATGAATTGATAACTTACCAAATTTGCTTTCGAATCATTTTTCTTACGTATTTTTCTATTTGACGACGTCGTGGAATTGGCTGAGAT
Organism: Dexiosoma caninum; assembly: GCA_963924685.1. Lineage (NCBI taxonomy): Eukaryota > Metazoa > Arthropoda > Insecta > Diptera > Tachinidae > Dexiosoma > Dexiosoma caninum. The sequence continues at coordinate 85,275 of OZ004727.1, read as the reverse complement.
CGGTGATGCCACTGCATTCATGTTGGCAGAACGATGTAGAGCGGCAGCTATGTTGGTAGCTGTTGTAGTAGCTTTATGTACTGAGGGATAATTTTGCTGCTGATGTTGAAAATAAGAAGGCAACAAATCTTTATTCAGCAACGAATTGTTATTGCTTAAATATATGTTCTGTTGGCGTTGTAATGTAGAAAATCTTGCCAACACATTTGCAATTGTGCTGGGTGAAACACTGTTAATGGAATCACTTAAAGTCCCACTGCTATGATTAGCAATTAAATGCGATGTTGTAGCAACCCCTCCACCTCCTCCAGCGTTGCAAGCACTACCTATAGTGGTGGGGAGGGGAACAACACCACTTGGGACTGGAACTACAGGTGCCAGTCCTAACACTGCCTCAGCAGAAACAGTGACTGCGGCGGTTGCTGGTGATGAGCGTGGCAGAATGCAAATAGTACTTGTTGCTGATCCAATAACTGTTGAAGTTGTTGTTTTTGGCGAGGAGAACGTGGATGTTGTAACAGCTTTCGATTGGGTTGAAATTTCTGGAAAATTAGTTAAATTATTGAAGGCGTTTGTTGAGCAGCTTTCTTCTGATAGTATAGTATTTGTAGATGATTTTGTTGTTTTCGTTGATAACAATAATGTCCAATGATCTGGTAATTCACATGGGACAAGCCTGCAGAGAGAGAAATAAATGTTTTTTTGACAAATTATTACTTTAATTATTATATAATTGAATGTATCTTAATTATACAATTTTCAATATTTATAAAATTTAACCACTATTATAATATAATGTATATAGAATAAATAAATAATAATAATATTATTTAATAATACTGATGCAACTCAGTGTAGAACGCCAATACCAAAGATACATATATTTTTTATTTTTTTTTATCTTTGACCAGCACTCAGGAGATGACCCCTACACATGCGATGCATTGTGCTGGAACTATAGGACAGGGATAGTAGGAGAAATGATAAAAGGTGAAGCTCCACTATTTTACAACACTGCTTTGGCACGTTCTTTGTTTTATAGAAGTGTTGTAGCGCCTCTGATGTCTAGGAAACGAATTAAACTTTGAAGCTTCGTTTTAGTAAGTATTTTTCGTAATTATTTTACTTCGCCGGTGCCTGTGGATTGGATACATATGAAGCCGTCACTGTTCAGTGATCAGTGACTATGCCTTCGCCACTGAAACCTTCCGACAGCAATTGACACAAAGCCATAGATCAGAAAAAATGCGAGATGTTTTTATGAGACTGAAACTGGGGTTGAACTCAGAAAAATTTTTCGTTTTGTAGTCAACGTGCAGACTACTTCTAACATCGTCACCCTTTATTAATATGTATAATATACATATGTATATTACTCTGAAGTTTAGCATTGCATTATTACGAATCAAAGTACTTGACTATTTTTACAATTATTCAACGTTAGTCAAAATTATGATTGTTATTATTTCATCATTTCGATACATAATAAGCCCATATGGCCAATAATAGTACTTTTCATATAAATTTCGCACAGATAAGTACTACTTGTTATAGAGAAACAGCACCTTAAATACCTACAACGTTGGAACAACACAGAAAAAAAAATAGATATAAATTTTCTTTATTAAATTCTTGCTGTTAAGGACCACAATTAATTTCAATGAAATATCTTATTAACTTAATAAAATATTTATCAATAGTACAATCTTTAAAATATTACTTAATAAAAGTAAAATAATAAACACTTTATTAAATATGTATGAATTAAATTAAGCATTTACTAAACGCTTTAAACATTTTGAATAACAATTATTATTGATTTCAAAATAATTATTATCAAATGAATTTCAAGTTTCCATAATAACGTTATTAAAATTTAATATTGAGTTTATTAAAAGTATTTTCCCGAAAGTTTAATAGAATTTTCGTAAGTTGGGCTATCAGTTCTGCAAAAATCTATATCACCGGAAATTGGAAAACAATATACTTACATAATTCGATTCAAAGATTTTTATTATTGCAAATAAAAATTATTTCTTTCTGTGAAGTTATTCAAACAAAACGTCGCCTATTTGACATAAATAGAAGTATTCTAACTGCAATTTCATGCAAATTATAAATTTATTTTTACTACTATAATTACTCTAATCCAACATTTTATTTCACCCTTGTCTACTACTAATAATATAATTATTTGCAACTGTATTGTACAACGTCGGTTTGTTAGAGTGTGAAACAGAAATAAACATAATTTCCATAAATGATAATACATATGTATGTATTCTCAAAAAATTTATATCTCCGTGTCCGTCCTCCACAAACAATTTGGCCATTGAATTGGAAGATGTTGGAGCCCAGCAGATTTTAGTGAAATTGTATGTTTCACTTTAACTGTTAGCTACGAGTCGAGCGAAATCAGTTCTTCCAAACTTCCCTTTCGGTCTTAAGATTAAGAACTATTGCAAAAGTTTGTAATACAAGTTAAGAAATTAGTTTCTACCAGAGTATATATGCAAGAATTTCAATTTCAAAGTACGATCAAGGCACTTTTGCTAGGATAAATACCTGTAGTACAAAAAACATCAATGGTCTAATTTTCAAATCTTTATAAGATAACCAATGCTTTGGTTGATAACAGAATTCAAGAAAGTATAACAAAATATTCTACCAACGCAAAAATAATAAGGGGACTCATAAGTATGAAAACGTCATTGTTTACTAATTTCTTTACTGCTTTTATGATTTCCTTATAAATATTTAAATTTCTTAATTCTTAATTTTTAAATAGACAAAATCAAATTAGTATCTACTTGCAGAAAAGCCGAGCTGAAGAGAAAGTACATAAAGCCAAATAAGCAATCTACTGTTTATGTAAAACAAAAATACACCTGAGTTTCAATGTCTATGACGCAAAATGTTGTTTGTACATATGCATTACATACTCTGTATAATCTACATTGACTACCTTCAAAAGAATAAAACAATAAATATCGAATATTATACCTCTTCCCCTTCTCATCAACAAACTCAACAGTTTTGCAGCAAATGTTTCACAGTATGGACGGGGACTAAGAAATTCAACAAAAACTGCATGTACATGAAACAGAGTACCTACTTCCATGTTTCAGGTACATGCAGTTTTTGTTGAATTTCTTATTTGAATCTTTTGACATGAGGTGTATTTGACGTTTCATTTTATTTCTTTTCGTTTGGTATACTGTTAACATCTATCATAATAATAGCTACCCGCTTTAGTTTACACGTATTACGTATGTTAATTTTTACGTTTTTTAATTTTTTTTAATATAATCAAAAATTAAAAAAAAAAATATAAAATTATATAAAAATTATTATATTAGTATCACTTCTATTTTTATTTGGACCTTTATTAAAATTTGTGTATAAAGAATATTTTTAATACTAATGACAAAAAAATTTTCATTTCCTTTCAAAAATATTTTCTTTTCCTTATTTTAAAAAAATATTTTTGTTAATACAAATTATTATTTCCTGACGATGCTACCTATTTGGTAGCGAAATATTGAGAAATAAATACTAATTGAAAAACTTTTCATAAAAAAGACCATCGCTCAAAAATAAATATAATTAAAAATTATTATAAAATTTTTCTTCTTAGCGTCCATTTTGCTTCCAATTATACCTTGTGTTTCAAATGTCTATCAAAAAAAAAATATTCACACCTTCTATCACAGGGTAGTTATTTTATATTTACATTCGGTATTTTTTTTTTTTTTTTATCTTGGACCAGTGCTCAGGGGCTATCCCCTACATATGCAATGCATTGCACTGGAACTAGAGAGAAGGATAGGGAAGAAATAGACAGGTGGTGAAAGTGGTAGGAAGATAGAGCTTAATTCTCTGCACAACTCTGCATTTGCGGCGTCTCTGATGTTTTTTGACGCATTATTTTTAAGCTAATGGAGCCATTTTATTTATTATTTTACTTCGCCGACGTTTTATTGCTCAAATACCGACGAAGGAGGGTGCTGTAGCACAGAAAACTCAGAAAAACTTTTTTTTTGATTTGACCCGGCTGGGAATCGAACCTGGGTCTTTCTGGTTGCAGAGCCAACACGCTGACTACTCGCCATCAGCACTCAGAAAAAAAAATACTAACCATGAAGCAAAAGATTCATGTATGGACACGGCTGCAGTTTCAAAAGAGAATTCAAAAAACTTTTGCAGCAAAAACTCAACAGTATGGACGGGGACTTAAGAATCACAGCTTCCACATTCAAAACAATAATCAAAATGCAGTTTTGCACGAGTACCGTCATGAACTCCCTTATTAATATAAATCAACACACAAAAACAAAAAGCAAAAATAAATAGCAAAAATTCGAAATACACTTGAACGTGAGTGAAACAATATTAATGACCCACTTTACAACGCTTTTTCTTTCAACCATGACCTAGATTTGCAATGAGGCAGTAAACAAAAGCAGCAACAGCTATCGCACCAATAATAATAACAGTATCTATTGTATGTCAATTTGTCTGTTCGTCGGTCGACTTTGTATATGTACTCGTTCAAACATATGTACATATGTAATTAGGAAATACAAAATGTTAATCTGAAACATTTGAGTTTTTAGCAACCATGTTTAATAAATTGCAGAAGAAATATATATTTTTAATTATTTTTGGTGCTGGTGGTTACAGCTTATATTAGGTCTGTTCCAGGTGCATAACAAAACAGCCCCAACTCGCACAAATTAGCCCAAATGCGTTCCAGATAAAAATTATTGTGCAATTTTAAGAGAAAATAATGAGTAAAATTTTTCAATTCCTCTACAAAGTTGCACCAACTTTTTCTTTGGGTCGAAGTAGTCTGCAGTCCGACGAAACAAACAAAAAAGTTTGCTTCACGTATAAGAAAAAAACATGTGTGCACAGTTAATAACGGCAACAAAAATTAAGTAATGAAAAGGACTATTGTAAGTTAGAGATGGTAAATTTAAATCTTCACTTAGAAGAGAAAAAATAAAGGGAAATTATTTCTCGTATTCTATTTATAGAAAACAATAAATATATACGAGGTCTGTTCAAAAGAAAAATTAAGTTATGAATTTTTTGCACGTTGACTACAAAACGAAAAATTTTCCTGAGTTCAACCAAAGTTTCAGACTCATAAAAACATCTCGCATTTTTTCTGATATGCATTTGTGTGTCTTTGTGTCTGTTGTTGTAAGAAGTCTTCAGTGGCTAAGGCATAGTCACTGGTCACTGAACAGTGACGGCTTCAGCTATATCCAATCCATAGGCCATCAGAACGCCCTCCTTCGTCGGTATTATGTAGCATCGGAGAAGTAAAATATTTACTAAAATAGCTACCAACAACGAAGCTTCAAAATTTAATATGTCTCCTTGACATCAGAGACGCTACAACACTGCTGTAAACCCAAATAACGTGCAAAAAACAGTGTTGTAAGATAGTGAAGCTTCACCTCATATCATTTCTCCTACTATCCCTTCCTATAGTTCCAGCACAATGCATCGCATGTGTAGGGGTAATCTCCTGAGTGCTGGCCCAAGATAAAAATAAAAAAATTTGTTTAATGAAAAAATCGGTCACCGGCCAAGAAGCATCAAATTCAAATTCCTTAAGCACTATGCATCGTATGTGTCAGGTTCATCTCCTGAGTGCTGCTCCAAGATAAAAAAGCGATTTAAAACAAAGCTAATTGGCCTCTGTAGCTGCAATAGGACCGAAGATATTGACTTTAGAACTTGAAAAGTGCAATGATTTTCCAATTTTAGGTTAAATTTTGGCCACTGTATTGTAGGCCCCTGTAGACCTAGCAGGGTAAAAATTTCCATTTTTCGGTTACTTAGCGAGAATAACAAGTATACCAAAGTTTTTTGGAGGCAAACTATTTTCATTAATTTCGCTTGGAATTACTCAAATGTGTATTTTGATGTCTCTCGGCGGTAGCTAGGTTTTGATTTTAGACCTATACTTTCTTCTGGTAATTTTCTTAGAATTTTCTACAGATTTCGATTTTCATGTTTTTTCTCACCCGAACAAATTGACCCACCCTAATGTACATATGTATGTTGTTACAACTCTAATGAGACACCCTTTATCAATCTTGCTGTGGCGAATGGAGTTGTTGTATTACCACACATGTTTTTTGTTCGCGATATGTCAAAAACAATTAATGCAAATACCTATTAAAAAAACAATGTTATTTTGACGTTTGTTGCCACCTGTTCTAACTACCCCACCTTGTTTGATACGTCATGCTCGTTACAAAGAAATTTTTAAACAATTATTGAGTGGTATAAAGAAAAATTTATAGTAGTAAGTTAGTACGTATGTAGAGCGTTTCTAAATTACCGGTAATTCAATAAATAAGCTTGTAGTTCAAAAACAATGTTTTCATTAATTTGTAAATACAAAATGTCATTAAAATTTCATTTAAAAACTACCTTCTCAGAAACTAAAAACATTTTTTTAAAATAAATTAGAAACCAAGAACATAAAATGTAGGTATAGTTTAATACGTATGTAGGTATATCCATGCATATGTATATATGCAATTATTTATGTGTGTATGCATGGACTTGGGAACAAGTTTCATATACTTCTCTATTTAGTTATGAATGCATATATATACATATATTTGTATCCACAGGTTAGGTATGTGTGGATATAGATAGGTATACATACGAGCACATTCATTATTACATATATAGAGTTAATTTTTGTTATTTCATGTATTATTTTCAACGTTCTGTAAAATCATTTAGCAAAGAAAACACAAATAAATCAAGATGGAAAAAATCACAAAAGTAGGAAAATAAAAAAAATAACAACTCGGCCATAACTTCGGCGTATTTGCAACTGTGTGGAAATGAAACGAAAACTGGCGAAACAGAACAAAATGTCAATGTCCTCGCTTCTCAAAAACAATTCTACACTCCATTCTAGTGCGAGTATTAATTCAAAAATACGACAGAACAACACAAAATGAGTGAAAAAGATTCTGAGAGTATGTTAAAAAAACTAAGTATCTAAAAACTACATACATATGTATGTATGTGTGTATATGTTCATATAACTATATTTATATGCATATATTGTTTACAAGTAGCAGATACATTTTTTGCTTCTTTCGTGCTTTCATTTATTGTGGTGTTGGGCTGTGCTGTATCTGTATTTTTATTTTTTTAATTCTTTTGTTCTTTGTCAAAATTTTCCCATAGAATAATTTGCATTATTGTCAACTTTTAAATTTCAAAATGCACCAAACCAAGAAAAACGCGTATTTTTACAAAGAAAAAGCACTAATTACACATGTTCAAGTCAATTTTTTACGTCCTCTTAGTACCAAGGCGAATTCATTATATGTGAATTTACTAGTACAAGTACAACGTTCTCCTGGGCTGCTATTTCACATAACGTAAAATTGTTCTTGTCAATTAACATGGTTTCATGAAACAATTTTTATATGTATATTAATTAAAACTGTGACTCGTCAACCGCTGAAGTAATTTAAATGAATAATTAGGTCTGGAAATCGAGCACAAAATGGTTGGGCTTTGGACGTATACTTTCACTATTACTAAAGCTGTATTCACATTACATGTACTTGTCACCAGGAATGTCATTCTTTTATATTGTGATTTTATATAATTTCACGTCAAAATAAAAATTCACCCAATCGTGAATGATTTTTTCCCGTGAGTTTTTTTACTTTTCACTTTAATTTATTCACTTGATTTTTGCTGGGGAATTGCATACAAAATGTGTGTAAATTCTTCCTTTATTTATATATTTTGATAAATATTTTTTTTTGTATCCAGATTACAGCTTTTATTCATAATATTGTAATTGCATTTAATTTAATTAAAAATTATGTTTATAAAAGAATATGAGTAAATAAATAGGTTTTAAAATATATTTGCCGAGCCACAAACACAATTTCGTTGCAAAACTGCTAATGTCAGAGTCTTTGTCACTGGAACATAGAACACGGTTTAAATTAAAATCCCTTATGTACTGCACTTAGAGCAATAATACAGTATAAATAAACAATACCTAGGAGGTCTATATGGTGAACCCATCGTAAAACAATCATTAAAATTCCTGTAGCCGTTAACGAGTTATAACGTTTTAAGTACTTTAAAATAATTAGTAACTAATAGGCGTTTCTGATCATATATGTACAAGGGAAATAGTATAATATATTGCAATACCAAATAACTAAATCCATGCTACACACTTGTACAGCCTGCAAATAGTTGTGACTGATTTTGTTGACAACATATTTTTCCTAAAGTAGATTTTCCGTTTTTAATTTCCAATTTTATACTATTTTCAAAATGTGTGAACGTTTTAATAATCCGATATAAAGCAAAATGTATCGTATCTGAAGAAAAAATATATACATATATCAAATTTTTTTTAACTTTTAACGACGTCACGCATGTGTAACATTTGTCTCCCACAATTAAAGCGTACTTTTATAATACATATTTGTTTGTTTCGCGCATGCTAAACAATAAAATGAAATACAAAATGATTAAATTTTTCTCATGTTAGTATATTTTGGTTATTACTAAATCGAAATTAAAATAAAGTTCGTAATATTTTTAGTCAGTAAGAAGTAGAAATCAACGTAAATCAATACAAACATACACATGATACACTTATGTCTTATTTTAATTAGTATTTTTCTATTTCAAACGAAAAAAAATGATTTAAAAAACTATAAAGTTTTATTATCGTCAACTTTTGTCGATACTACATCAGATTAGCAAGGTGAATGGTAGGAAACGCAATCTATGTATATTATAAAACTTTATGAGAGACGTTTTAAGAGAGTAATGTTCTTGATCTTCTTGCACGAAACACCCCGTACTATTTCTTCGGGCTAGTTTGGGCAAGAAGAACAAGCAATAAGCTGGTTTATAAGTAAACAATAATGGAGTAAAATTAAAAGTTTCCATAAATAAGTCAAAATAAATGTTTCCCCACAATGAAAAATTTTGGAAATTTATACCAGATATAAAAACTTGCACTGCACAAATAATAAGTATTTTTATTTCATGATTTAGTTAAAAATTATTTGGGTTTTCTTAATTGATAAGTAGAAGTTTTTATGTATGGATGTGTGTAGATTTTTGTTTGTATATGCATGCGTGTAGATTTGTATTATACGTACATGCTCATATACATACATTGGCGTGTAAATTGGTTTTTTGCGTTTTCGTATTTTTGCACATTTTTGTCTCTTATTGAGATAAATTATAGTTTACTCTTTTTTTTACCGATCGATGTGGATCGTTTTTAGAATGTTTTATTCTATCAAAGTATTGTTTCAATATTCAACTATTATATTAATTAAATTCGAAAAAAAGAGAAGCGCAGTGCTTTAAAAATACATTTACAAAATAAGTCGATTTCGAAAAATAGATAAAACCACAGCTAAGTAAAAAAACAAACTTGTTTTCAGTAAAACGTTATAAATGTTTCAATGTTTGGTTTTATTTAAGATCTTAATTTTTATACAGAAAAAGAGTTCGAAAACTGTATTTATGTAAAAAGTGCAAAAAGTATTGGAAATAAAGAACTAAAGAATTCATCACAAATAAATGAAGGTAAACGTTAAAGGTAACGAAAGGAAATTAATATTTAAAGAAAATTTAAATACATAAAATTAGAAAAGTGTCCAGCACCAATTTTACCAGAAAAGTAAAAAAACACATCTAATACAGGGTGTGTGGTGGCAAATTTATATTTTTAAATACGTTTATTTCAAAAAACAATAAACGGTGCGATTGTGCAGATTTGTCAGACACGACGTCGCAGTGATCGAGTGAGCATCGTGCGTTCGCTGTGGAGACATTTTTTAAGAGTAATGATTCTTACGTAATTGCTCGTCGACAATTTTGTTCAAAGTTCGGTATTCGGCGAATAAGTGATGGACCGAGTGTAAATTTAATTCGTTCGTGGGTGCAGAGATTCCGCGCAACTTCTTCGACTTTGAATGCCCCACGGGCAGGGTCCCAGTCGATCTTCAAGGACTCCCGAAAACATTGAACTGGTTGAACGCAGTTTACGTGAAAATCCGCGACATTCAATACGAAGAAGAGAAGCCTCAGTTGGAAGTCCAAGTGCGATTATTCATGAAATTTTTAAAAAAGGATATGGATGACATACTCTTTAAAAAATAAAGGGAGGGAGTAGTGTTTACTGACAATCGATGTGAATTTTCCCACGCAAAAGTGACAGAAAAGTTCTCTGCGGGTAGTATATTCCACATATGTACGTACACAAAATAGTAACAGATTTCTATAACTTTCGGTCAATTTAGACCCTTTTTAAAAATATCTAAGACTCAAAACCTTAATTTTTCTTAAAATAGTACCTTAAGAGTTACAAAATTATACAAAATTTATTTTGCTTTGAAATCTCTTTTTATTTTTCCTTTATAATATACTATACATAAACTTGAAACAATATAATACAAAGAATTGTTCGCTGACGTTTTCCCAAACTTTATGCTAATTTCTGTACGATGACCTGTTAAAAAAGTTTCAAAGGATACGAAAAATAATTGTGAGCGTTTTGCGCATTTATACAGGGTGGCTGATGAATATTGCTACATCAAGAAACTCAAATAAGTTTTTTTTTCAGTGTATGGAGTTAATTTTTCTTTTATTCATGTCAAAGCTCATTAAATTTTATTAAATATGCTTAATTAGTTTTAAAAATAATGGAATTTAATTGCCGCCCGCTCGTTGATGCATGTGCGGCATCTTACCAAAAAGTTGTTCATTACTGCTTGGAGAGTTGAGACAGTTGAGATTTCCTGTTTGCAATAGCCCCACAATAAAAAGTCAGCTGCAGTAAAATCAGGCGCCCTGGGGGGCCAACGGAATGTGGAGTTTCTGGATATCAACTTATTGGGAAATTTTCGTCGCAATTCTGTCATAACAGGCCGGGCTATGTGAGGAGTTGCACCATATTGTTGAAACCACACAGTGTTAAAAGGAATTCTCGTTCGGCGTAATTCTGGATAGAAAAACTCTCTCAACATGCTCAAGTAACGGTCTCCAGTAACTGTAACGGCGGACAATCCAATTTTTTTTTCAGTTATCCATTTTTGTTAAATCTAAAAATCAATCTGCAAAATAAAAAAAAAATTAACCAGATTCATTAAATAGAAAACAAGTTATTAAATTTCTTTTTGGTAGCGGCTTTCATCAGCCACCCTGTATTTGAACTTAGTTCTATTTTTGATACTTTTGAGACACAGACTTACATATATAAAAATTGCAGTTATTTCGTTTTTTTTTACTCATCAGGTAAATATTTTGTTAACGTGTGGTTGCTGTAGACGATTGTTATTTTATATGGCCTACTTTCACTTTCATTTTCTATTTTATACCACATTCGTATTTTCTTAACTACATTAAATTAAAAGTAACTTAAAATTAAAAACGAAAGTGGTTAATAAATATTAAAAAACCAATATCACGCAATTATTATTTACTAAGTCTCTGTTTAGTATACTTGAAAAGCATTTTTTAAAAACCTTCATAACACATATAAGAACATCTCGCATAAACAGCTTATAAGAAAGTATTACAAAAACAATTTTTTCCTATGTACTTGCTAAATGAAATTAATATAAAACCTTTTTCAAAGAACATATGTATGTACATAAGTTTAATAATATGGTCAAGCAAATAAATTGTCTTCACCGAAAATTAAATTTATTTTCAAATTGAAAATTAAATAAATGAAATGAAAATGAAAATTATCTTAACATAGCATTTACACATGAAACACTTTCATACAATTCGCAATACACTCACACTTCTTCACTAAAGGCCCTGTCACACTATAATCCAAGTCTTACGGCTTTCATAATACCTTGTGAGAGAGAAGTCTAATGAGATTTGGTGCGAATGCCAAAAAATCTAAAGTAAAATTACATTTTGCTTTCACACTATCCCACTTGAAATAAAATGGGAGTATAAGTAGTAAGAACAAACCCGGTTTAAAAGCACATGACTTTTTTGTTGTTTTTTTATTATCTTTGGTTGCTTACACAAAAACAAATCCCTGATAAAATAAAAAGTATAAACTTTTTGAAAATTTTTAAAACATGGTGAGAGCCTTACGACAGTCCAATTCCCATCCGTTTTTTGGTCAGATTCATAACATATTGCTTTTACACTATTATACTTGCCCAGTTGATTTAAATTTTCGACATTTTGCAATTTATAAATTTAATTGCAAAAGCAATTAAGGCATACATAAATGAATTTTTTTTTGAGAGAGATTAAGTTTTTTTTATAGGTCGGCTGGTTGCTTGATGTAAAGGTCTCAGCCCACTTGGGTCCAATTTATTATGGTCCCTTTGTGTTATCTCTTGTTAAAAATACTTTCACGTGCATAATGATACAGACCAGAGTCTATGCTAGACATCGAACCTAGAAACCCCAACTGATAAACTAGCACACTACTCCCTAGACTACCAAAGACTCTCTTTGAGAGAGTAGTAGTGTTCTGTTTTTGACATCTGAAAGTTAATTTACACAAACAAAATGCCTGATGTTTTTTGTGATGTACATTGTTGTAGAGGTGCATAGAACTAACAAATAGACCTTGGGCCTACGTACTCCGTACATGCGTACGCTTCGACGACATTTTTAAAATTAAATTTTACTTCCTTGTGTAATCGAACAAGAAATTTTCAAGACAGGCATCTACTTCATTGAAATTTTTATTCAGAATACGTATACATAAACTTCATGAAAGTAGTTTTATGTGTAAATGCTACATATGTAAAGCACAATCTACAAAGAACGTGCGAAAGCAGAGCTGCAAAAATAAGTAAGCTTCACCTCCTGTCATTTCTCCTACTATCCCTTTCCCAAAGTTCCAGCACAATGCTTCGCATGTGTAGGAGTCATCTGCTGTTCCCAGATAAAAAAAAAAAAAAAAAAAAAAATATATTGGTTAATTTTTTTTTGATATTTGTTTTTTCAGTCTAAAAAAGTATCCGTGACTGTGGCAAGGCCAATAATGCTCACTACGGTTTGCCATTTTACAACAAACGAACAACGGTTGCAATCGTTGAGCCAATTCACACGAGAACAATTATACTGGCATAACATGGTACCTTGTAAGCAAATTTGGTGAAGTGAATTTACAAAATGCAACTTTTACTACATGTTTTTAAATCGTTGCATAATATTGGACACCACACAGTAACGTTTGCTAGAAATCAAACTACGTTTAATACGAGAAATAATATGAATCTTCGAATAGCTTTATGCAGATTAGAAACTACTAAGCAGCGCGTGGAACACATGGGTAGTTTAGGGCATAATAATCTTCCTCAACATTTAAAAGACATTGAAAGAATATCTATTTTTAAAAAGAAACTAAAAGAATATTTATTGCAAACTTTTGAAATGCTTCTTTGAAAGTTAACATTTTTTTCTTTTTTTTTCTCGTCGCATACCTACTACATATGTACTTTTGTCGTTTAATTTAATTTTATAGTGAGTTTTTCTTTTGTTTTAAAAACTCTTATTTTATAATATATGTATGTATATGATTGTGAGCAAAATCTAATTTATATATTTTTTAATATATGTATATATTTTTTTTCTCTTTATTGCCAACTCGTCTCAATAATGTCCCATGGACGCTAAGGCACAAACCATTGTAAAAAGTAATAATAATACAAGTAAAATTTGTATTAAAAAAAAAAAAAAAAAAAAAAAAACAGAATGGTTTTTGGTTGGCATAATTTTTTAACCTGCTACAACCGCGCATTAGTAGCACAAAACTAATAAATATACAAATACGAAAACACAGGTTCTATGATGGAGATTAGCAGATCTGATTTTCTTTTCTTTCCCATCTTCTAGAATTAATGCTGCAGCTTCTAAATTACAGGCACTTGAAATCCTTCCTGAAATATTTCCCAATTCCGTATCATTTAATCCCGTCATACTTCCACCAAGTATATTACGAAGTGTGTATAACGGAGACAAAGTCAAATGAATAAATAAAATATTAACACACAGAAAGTTATGTATACGTACACATTTTATGCCAGATAAATTAGTCTAGTGTAATTTGGAAAGAACAACAATTGTGCCGCTTAAAAAGGGTTCTCGTGTGAATTGGCTCATTGAATGTTATTATGTTTCGTAAATTAATGGTGGTCATAATAGACCCACGAAACAAGTTATTCAAGCTTTTGAGACCAAATTTCGCACCAGTTCCACTTTATTGGACATTAATCCAGCAACCCGTACCGAGGAAAATATTGTTTCACTGACGAAGACATATTACATGGTCACTGAACAGTACCGGCTTCAGCTGATCATAATATCAGCGAAGTAAAATAATTAATAACTCGTGATTCATCCACAAGTTTACCTGATTAGTTTTTGTTAAATTTTTTTTTTACCTGCATTTACGTTCATACACGCTTGTTCATTCGTTTGTTTTACAATACTATGGTTAAGAAAAGAAGAGAGAAAGCAACAAAATAGAAGAGAGAAAGAAACAAACTTGACGAGTACCGTAAAGTCTGTACCCCTTTCCATTACCATTTCCCCGTTCATCAAAATATTCAAGACTTGACGAGTCAAACTTGATGTGTGTGAATCATGAGTAAAAATTACTACTAATTAACAAATCTTCAAAATTGACTGAGTCTCTCTGACGCCTGTACGAATAATCGCCCAAAAGCAGAAAAGACAAACAGCTAAAATTGTTGAAAAAGAAGAAGAATATAATAGGTGTATTACAATTTGAATTCCGTAATTTCAACTGAGTTCTTTTATATTATTTTTTGTTGTAAATTACGATATATGTAGGTAAATCGTAACAAAAACTAAATTATAAAAACTATAACTATGCTCTTGTAAACAATTTAATTACGTTCGTTTATTTTTATTTCTATTCAAACGTTAACAAGATAATAATTTCATATTTTTTTTTTGCTTTATAAAGTAAAAACTTTCACTTTCAATATAATTAGAAAATATTAAGTACTGATATGTATGTATTTAAACTGGTGTAATACATACACACACACATTTATATATATATTTAGTATTGGAAATTATTATAAAAAATTTATTGTTTGATTGAACAAAGCATATTTGTCTACTAAAAATTTATTCCCCTATTTTTATCATTTAGAATTCATACCGCGCGTTGAACACCATAGCTAGACACGTATGTACATAGAGGGTGGACCAAAAGTAATCACCCGGGTCATAAGTAATCACCCGATGTTCTTTTGAGAGAAACCCTTAATTCAAATATACGACATTCAGTGCTTACTACATGAAAAGTTTTTCAATGTGATCCTTACCTTTATCTTTTTTCGAAATATATATGTTTATTTCTTTTTTTAGCTTGGACCAGCACTCAGGAGATGACCCCTACACATGCGGTGCATTGTGCTGGAACTCGAGGAAAGAGATAGGAAGAGAAATGATAGGAGGTGAAGCTTCACTATTTCTTGAAATACAATAATGATAAACACGTTGTGCGCAAGTTCCCTGATTTCATTAGAGCACATCTTATTATAGTAACGATAGAACAACAAAACACCACCCACATTGCGACGATGATCAAAATAAGGAAGGTTGCAGGGGAGCAATAAATACCTATCCAAGAGATTGTTATAAAATTTTAAATATATATATATATATATATGATTTCATTAGAGCACATCTTATTATAGTAACGATAGAACAACGAAACACCCCCCCCCCCACCCACAATTCGATGATGATTAAAATAAGGAAGGTTGCAGGGGGGCAATATATGCTTATACAAGCGATTGTTATACAATTTTAAATATAGATCTGAATAGGATTTCTATATTTTAGAAAATTGGATCGGAAGGGGCGTAGGGGAAATA
Source organism: Dexiosoma caninum (assembly GCA_963924685.1). Classification (NCBI taxonomy): domain Eukaryota; kingdom Metazoa; phylum Arthropoda; class Insecta; order Diptera; family Tachinidae; genus Dexiosoma; species Dexiosoma caninum. Next base: position 69,337 of record OZ004727.1, on the reverse strand, counting down.
TATGCTTCTCTAAAACTACTCAACTACTTATATGAATAAAAACTAAATAATGTGCGTTGCTAAGCGCATCACGGGAGAACTGCTGGATCAATTTAAATAATTTTTCCTGTTTAGTGTTTGAAATATTTCGAGGATGGTATATAGAGAAAGAAGTTCGACCTGAGCGAAGCGAAGTTCACACTATGTAATTTCTGAAATAAAAATTTCATAGTGTGAACTGCGAGATATATTCATATTTGTAAATCATATACAACAGAAGCTATTTTTGTAACTCACCCTGCATTTTCGGCTACAGCAATTGACATGTGGTTTTAGGGCTCATCTGTTAGCTAAAGCGTAAGATAAGCCCGCTTAATTTTTATGCCTGCTTTCGAAATTATATTAACCACTTTTTAAATGATTGTAACACGTTTTAAATTAACTGTTTTACCTGAAAAGAGAGACGAGAAAAATAATTTAAAATACCATTTAAAATATTTAAAATATTTAAAATTTTAGCAAATAATTTTTTTATAAATTAAATAACCGCGAAAGTAACGATTTTTTTTCATGTTTACAAAGTAATAGTTATTTTAGGAAATAATTTATATGAAACTGTTGTTAAAATGAGATACTTATGTGCCGCGATATTACAGTACATACATATGTATGTATGTATATATTCCATTCCCCCTTATTCCAATTGTTAACGCCGACACCAAAACTTAGCCTCGCTGAAATCGATATGTGATAGATTTTCAACGCAGAGCTTAATTAATATTTACTATTTTTTGTAAATGTCATTTTATAATTTGTCTAATTCTTTTATGTTTGTAATATTCCATAAAAGTTTTTTAGGGAAAGAAAAATTGTGTACGCCCACTTCTACGCTCACTTTTATTAAATCTTTGGGTAACTTCATGTACAAGTTTAACTTTCCACGCAAAATAAGGAATGAAAAAAGTGGAAGTACCAACCCCATATTTGTCAGCCAACACCCTTCCACTCATACCTTTACTAAGTTCTTCAACAATTTTTAGTTTAACTAAAATAGATGAATATTCCGGATTAGTGGGGTCCGGATTATCGAATTTACACTGTATGTACATTTTAAGTATAAAAAAAGTTTTTTTTAAATTCGTATGAACTAAATTTAATTTTTTAATATTATTGTGGAAACACTACCTTTTTTACTCGTCACTTGCATCTTGCAAAACAATGATTATTAGTCGTACCTATATTTGTTTTTTTGTCCCGCTTCAGAAAAATATTGCATTTATAAAATCATAAATGCATCCCAACTATTATTTAATAAAAAAAAAGGAAAAATTGTGGAAACCGAATCTTTGGTAAAAGTGTTATTCATATGAATATTTTTTTTTGGCGATTGAAAAGCGTATAGAAATGAATCCTTTAAAAACGAATGGTTTGAAATTTACCTTTTTTTCTCTTTTAATTTCTTATATGAATTATCTCAATTATCTTAGTCATTTGTGGGCTAGAAGCCCTAGTTCTTTAATTTATGTTTTTTAGTAGTTTTTAAATTTCTAATTACATACATACTTATATATGTACATATGTATGTATATGATAATGAAAACAATTTATTTTTTTAACGGAGTCTAGTTGCGAGTTCAATGCCAAATATTGCCTTCCGAACTTCGTTATTATAGAGTTATAGAGTTCTTCTGTTCTTTGATTTTACCATTTATTTTTATTATAAAACAACAGAAGATATAATTGTATCTCAGTTTACTCTCAAGGCTACAGAATATTTTACCTTTCAACGTTTGTATGCAAAAATATAATTTCTAATGCATATTCTTCACCACACATCTGCTTATAATTCAGATTCTATTCACTATATTAACAAAATTGCTTATTTGTCATACTCTTGCTCTGTTTAATAAATGTACACGAGTACATATGGATTAGTTATAAATTTTGCATTTAAAACTAGGAATAGAAAAAAGAAAATACGAGAACCACCAGTGTTTTGAATTTGGAAACGTTTTTAATCGCAAAATCTATATGAAAACAAAAATTAAAACAATTTCAAAAAAAGCTTGTGGTAACGTTGTATAAAAAGTTTTTTTTTTCATTTGTTTGTGTTTTTTTAATATAATAAAGCGTGGAAAAAGTTGACTGGACTTAATTTTTAGATAAAGCTTTTTCAAGGTCATCACCAAAAAATTTTGTATGTATCTATATATTTCTAAGCATGTATGTACATGTGTTTGTATGTACATACATATGTACTTATGTACGAATATTGCTGTATTTTTTCTGTTGACGCCGATTGCTGTATTATTATAAAAGCAGTTAAATAAGTCTCAATGTATTTTTATGCATTGGTATATATCTATGTATGTATGTATGTATGTATGTATGTATGTATGTATGTATGTATGTATGTATGTATGTATGTATGTATGTATGTATGTATGTATGTATGTATGTATGTATGTATGTATGTACATGAGGACCAACGCTATTACCATCACTTAAGTTTATTGATTCACAAATACAATTCGTTTATTCTTATTTTAGTATTTTTCTCAATCGATATAAAAGTTAATCAAAAACAAACGTGGCGATGGCACGATGGATAGTAGTCGGCACGTTGACTACACAACCAAAAAACAGACCTGGGTTCAACCCCAGTTTCAGACAAAAGTTTTAAAATAAAAATAAACATCTCACATTTTTCTGATGTGCATGAGTGTGGCTTTGTGTGGCAGTTGTTGTCGGAAGGTTTCAGTGGCGAAGCAATAGCCACTGGTCACTGAACAATACCGGCTTCAGCTGATAGCAATGCTCAATCACATCAGAACGCCCTCCTTCGTCGGTATTGTGTATTGTGTGTGTTTTTTAAACATCTTCCCTTATCATGCAGAAAAGACTTTAGCAAGATGCTGTAAGCAACAACCTCCAAACGTTTAGATCGCATTTGCATCTATGTACTATATATATATTTATGTATATACATACTTTAATATAAATGTATAAAGATGTAGCAATAAATCGTACATACAGCAGAGATAAATAGAAAGCACTCTCGCAGATATTTCTTTGAATTTATCAAACGATTATAACAAATATGAATACAAACGCGACGAAAGTCGTGACGAATAAAATGCAAATTAAATAAATTCTTGCAAAAGCTACAATTTAAAAGTGTGATTGTGTTTTTTCAAATATGTTCATATCTATATATGTATATATGTACATATGTATATATAATACATATATATTAGGTATGTACATAAGTACAAATTCCTATATATTATATGTACGAATGTTATTACATATGTACATATCTCGTTCTTCTAATTATAACATTTGTCATATTAACGTTGGATATTAGATTTTAAAAAGATCTTTGTATTTTTGGACGTATCACCAAATAATTGATTTCAACATTTTGAAGATCATGCATATTCTCATACATATATACATTTGGATATATAAATGTACATGCATATGTATGTACATATAAACAATGTATTATATTTTAACATTTTTGATGTCAATTATTTCGATGGTTGTATATCTCAGGATAAACGTTGTACAGGGTGCCGCTATATGGTTTGAATTCTTTATAACTTTTTCAATTATTATTTTTTCTTTGATTTTTCAGAATTTTGTGAAGAAGACTTGGGGAATTAATTATGAATCAGTACACGATCGAACACAGCACATATTGCAGGTGCCTCAATGGCTTTGTTAAGGGGCATATTCGGCGAACGCATTATTTCGCGCACAAGCGATTTTAACTGACCTCCACATTCACCAGATTTAACAGCTCCTGACAATTGTCTTTGGGAATATTTGAAAGAGTGTACGTTAACAAACCAAGAACCATACTCCAACTAAAAACCAACATTCGAAATGAAGTCATGGCCATTACACCCGAAATTTTGCGAAAAGTTATGAAAAATATGCTAAAATGAGCACGTATGTCCAAGCAGAAAATGGACATCACTTACAGGATATCATTTTTCAAAGCTAAGTGCAAAAAATTCCCCTATAATATACTGTATTTAAAAAAAAAAATTATAATAATCGCATATAAAAAAAAGTTATAAACTATTTAAACCATATAGCTCACTCTGCGCCACCCTGTATATCTCAGGAAAAACGTTTAAATTTAGTTAGAGAAAATATAAAAAAATTCAAAAATATTAGAGTAAACTCCTCAAAAACCAACCACATACATTTTAAGAATTATATTATCTAATCATAAATGTGAAGCTTCTTTTTATACTCGTAAAATAATTTAATTACAACTCGCATATTCTTCAAAAAAATTTTATTGATTTACAAAATCATCAAACATTTACTGCCGTATTCACAAAAATATTTGGGATTTATAGCAGGTATATTGATTATTTATGAATACGGAGTTAATATTTCAAACTTTTGTAAGCTAAAATTATTTTTTATGGATATCGCAGTAACTATAGCAGTATCAGCTTTTGGTTTCTAAATATATGTATGGAGATATCGCACTTGATCAACAAAATTTTTAAAATTTCACTTTTTGCAATGGCAGATTTTGGTTTCTAAATCGGTACTTATTTCCTTCGAAATGAGCAAGTAGATGCCATTACATTGCATAGCGATCGCTATCGAGCAATGCTGACTAAATTTTCGTTTCTAAAAAGTAATCAGCTAAACATCGACGATATTTACGACAGTACGCCACAGGTCTGTTTTGGTTTTGTAGTCAACGTGCAGACTACTTCAGCCATCGCCACCCTGGTCCAAAAATATAAGCAAAGTTCTATTTGGAATATCTAGCTCTACATTTTTAATGTTTTTATAGAGCTCTGTTATCATGTTAAGGCCAATCTGTCAATACAATTTGTTTGTGTCTAGGGTTTAAATTTCAAAATTTAATTTCAGACAGGTGTTCATTTTTATTTCACATATGTGTAAACCTAAGATAATTTTGAAATACTGTTATCTTTTAAGATCTTGTCCTCCTTCATAATACTGTTTAGTTTCAGTTGAAGAACTAGTCCTAGTCTTTTAGCTTTACTCTTTTTACTCTATTTCAAACGTGATTTATCTTCATATTATTTTAAAATATGGTCACACTGATTACAAGCATGCACTTATTTGTGCTTTCTATTGCATATGCATATTTTTGTAAGAAATGATTGAAAATAGGTATTACCTTTATATTTCACTGGGGTAATAATATAAATCCAATATAAATTCAATAGAAACGTTGTGTGAATTTTTATTAAGTGCTTTTGATAGTATATATGTACCGACTTGTTAGTACAATTATTTAGTTAACATATCTATGTATGTGTATACCAAACAGAACAAGTTTATAATTATATATTACACTTCATAATTATGTGACTATTTATTAATATGAAACCATTGCAATTACTTTTCCAGTGTACATTTTAAAAACTTCACTTCACTTTTATTTTTTCCACAATTCTATGTTATTTTAAATAAATTTTAAAACTCGTTATTATTTTGTAAATGACAATACTATATTTCTACTGTAATTATTTATAAATACGTGGTGTTTTTGACTTTTACACATACATGTACAAATGAACATATGCATAATTGAATGTACATATATGCACATACATTTCTATAATAGATAAATATTATTAAAAAATTCTTATATTTTATCATTGATTTTCACAATTTTTTGTAAAATGACTATCAATTTTATTAAGTAGGTATAATAACAATAAAAAACGTTTTAACGAGTCATCAAAATCTGCGAAATAACTTTATTGTTATACGTTTTTTGAACAGAGAAATTTTTATATAAATACGTCAAGAACATACACATTCAAAGAATTAAAAAAATCACATAAATTGAGAGCGACTCTCTTGCATAAAATTCTTTTTTTAACTAGAGTACGAAACGGAAACTAAAGAATTACACGAAATTTTCCAGTTGTTTCAATGGAGCTAAGACGAAATATTTTTAATTTTAGTTTATTATTAAAAAAAACTATATAATTTCGTTTATTATATCAATAAATTTATTCCAAGTGTATCTTAAGGTTTTTTTATGTCAGTTACCAATTCTCCAATAAATTTTAAGAGAGTGGGAGGAGGTTTTTTTTTTATTTAAACACAAAGTTAACCTTAAGTTAAAGGCGTAACGAAATGAACTGGAATGAAACACTCAAAATTCCGCAAGGTAAAAAATGAAAGCTCAAAGCAAAAAATTGATAAACCTAAGAAAATATGTATGTATCAAATCTTTTTGCGTTTCAGTAAAATATAATTTCTCTTTTTTAATTTTTAATATAACTCTGTGAAAAGAAATAATGAAGATAAACGTGACACAAAAACTGAATAATTTATTTTGCTATTTTTCTCTTCCAATTTTATGAACATTTAATAATAAAAAGTCGCGTACGCGCGACCCGCTAACTTCTTTCCATCCGCAACGTACAAAATTCACACTCGAACTAAATATTATAAATAAATGAATCTACATAAACACGTACTAAAAGCAATATTTCACCGAAGTGTTACCAGAAATTTAAAAAAATGTATCTATATATTTACTTATTGTCGGTATAGTATAGTACCAGCGAAGTAAAATAAAAACTATAAAATTGGTGCTAAAGCTTCAAAATTAAATACGTCTACTTGACATCAGAGGCACTGCAACACTGCTATAAGCAAAAAATATAGTGAAGCTTCACCATCTATCATCTCATTTACGATCCCTTTCCTTTGGTTCAAGCACAATGCATCGCATGTGAGGGATCATTCCCTGAGTGCTGATCCAAAATAAAAAAATTATTATAATATTATAAATATGTAAAATCCATATAAATCCTAGAATTGTTTGGAAGAAACATAAACAAGCCTTTTAAGTACCTTGCTTCGTCAGTTGTTCATTGTTATGCAAATAAAAACTAAAATAAATTTTCTCACTTTTTTTTTGGTTATGAACAACTATTAAAGATACCAAAAAGCTGTTTTGGTTACCCACAACCATTACTGAAATTAATTTATAATGGATTTACACGAAATGTGGCAGAAATGTAGACAATACGAAAATATAGGGAACTTTTTGATGGCTAAAAACGGATAAACTTAGTACTTTTGCTACTTCTCCTCTTTATGGTTAAAATAATAATGACCGATAACTTACAAACGAGTCGGTGGTAGATTTCGCTGAAATTTGGAAAAATATTTTCCATTCGACTTGTCTCAAATGGGGTCCATTTTTTTTTAATGAGCATTATCACGCCCCGAAACGTTTACTATCCGTTTTCTATTGGTTTTTTCAAATTTGTTTCTACATGCTGATAGCAATTTTTTGTAAAAATAACGCACACAAATACAAATTTTGACGCGAATTTTGATGTGTTTGGCATTAGCTTAACTCTCGTGATGTTAACCGTACGATAATTACCGTATTGTAAGGTAATTCCAACCTCTAAATGATAGGCAGGTAATTTCATATTACGGGTGGGGAAGAGAGTATCGTTTTTGTGTTTGGTACTCGGCGACAGCTTTGTTCTCATTTTCGTTGCTTACAAAAATAACAATAACCATGGAATAATAGGAATAATAATGGAAAGTCGCCGGCAACAAATGTTTTTCTTCCAAATGCTTTATCGTCTCAACTCACTGCCTGGATCACGATGTCACTCGAATTCGTTCGTTCGCATAACAACAATTACAACAAAAACAAAATTGAAAATGTTGGTTTTGTTTTGAATGAAGCTTCACTATCTTATAACACTGATGTGAAGGACCCGTATTAAATTTTGAAGCTCCATTTTTAGTAGCTATTTTTACTCGTGATTCACACATATCAACTTTACCTGATCAGTTTTTGTTAAGTTTTCTTTTGAACCTGCATTTACTTTCATACACGAAAACATTTTGCCGTCAAGTTTCGCTTGATTTAAAATACTACGCTTAAAGATAGATGAGAGAAAGCAACAAAAAAGAAGAGAGAAAGAAACAAACTTGATGAGTACCGTCAAGTCTGTACCCCTTTCCATTCCCTCTTCCCCAATCATCCAAATACTAAGACTTGACGAGTCAAACTTGATGTGTGTGAATCATGGGTTACGCAACGAACTTTTACCAACGAATTCGTTGAGGACGACGAAGTTCGTCGTTCAACCCAATTGTGCTAATATATAAAAAAATTTTACATGTAGCCAGTGTTGCCAATTTTTATTTTCACATTTATTTTCCTATTAAAAATTTTTTTCAATGAAATAATTATTTTTTAAATCAAATTAATTTAAAATATTTATTTACATTAGATTTGTAAATTTTTTATACTCGCAGTAATATTATAGATGGGTGCCTCCGTAGCATAGTGTATGAGCATTACTCTTATCAATCTGTAGGTGCGCGTTTGATTCCCGTCTAGACACTGGGTGTTACTTGTGGTATCCTAATGGGCCTAAGCTCTGGCCTAAAGGAGCGTTCTCCTTCGGGGAGGGTCCGCCACCTAACCTAAACTAACATTATACATTTGTTTATTAAACTTTTTATACATTTCTTTTGATTGTTCAAAATTTCTGCATTTGCGATCAGATATTTTCATAATGTACTTAAAATACAAAAATACAACAATATAATTAGTTTTTTACTTTCTTCATATTCATAAAAAATTTTTTTTAACGTTAGCTGTCGCTATACAGGTATCCAACAGAACCACGATGAATTGGATTCAATTGGTATGGTCTCTTTCGTTTTTTCGCCGGCGACCTACCTGCCTAACCTAGTTGTTGCTACTGCCATATTGTATAAACTATTTTTTGAACACCAAAAAGCTTCGAAAGAATTTGAAACGATCAAACCTATTTTTATAAATAACATCCTAAAATATCTCAATATTTTCTTCACCTAATAAATTTTCCATATTATTTAAACTTCTCGCCATTCGCCATAAATTTTTTGAATATTATTCGGATCAATGACATTTGGACGAATTTCGCTGATTGAGAAAAACATTCATCAACAGATTTTTATGTACAAAAACTTCTAAAAGTATTTATTTAATATAATTTTTTATAGCTAAAAAAAATTTTTGACATCTAAAAAAAACTTCGAAAAGATAAAACTATATATACGGTAACAGTGCGTGAAATAATTATTTTTAGGTCTGGCGACACTGACTGCTTTTTACCAATTTATAACACTTTATTAATACAATGAACGCGACAGCTGTTAACACCAGAAGAAATTGGGCATTTTTAAAATATAATGGCAAATTTCAATCTTTGGAATGTAAAAATATCTAAATATATGTATGTACTTGGAAAGATATTTTCTAAATAATATAGCATGTCCATGCTTAGAATATTCAGTTATTGTTAGTTGGTAATGGAATATTTAATATAGCGTTAAAATTGCAAACTTATGGGGCATTGTTTCACATCTAAAACAATGCTCCATAAAAAATTTATTTTAACTTTTTATAACTAGAAAAAATTGTTGGTTGAATAAAATTAATATTTGAGATAATTAAATACAAAAATATATACAGTTTGTACTTACAATTTGTATTCCTAATGTCTATTTGGTGGCATGTACTATTTATTTGCACCTTCTATCCATTCTATCTACTTCGCTAGAGTCACATTAGTTTTGTTTTTATTATATAAAATAATTCATAACTAAAAGTTGCTTTCCACTTTTAAAATGTTTTTTTTGCTCCAATGTTAATTTTTTCATTGCATTTTTTCACTGGTACGACGTTAACCGAAATATATTTTCTGCACTTGATGATTTTTTTTTTGTTTTTCATGATTTGACACTTTATGTTGTAAAAATAACGACAGATGGCGCAGTTATATTTAACAAATTAGTTCAATATACTGAAAGAAATGAAAAGAAGAAATTTAAATCTGAAATCACCATAAGCCATTAAATCTACTTCTTCCTCTAAATGTTTAAACAAATCTATCAACAAACTTACGTCTGTATTAATAAAATACTTCCTTGTTATTTATTATATATATATATATGAAATATAATTAGACGATACAATTACGTAAATAAAGCGAAATGACATTTAACAAAATATTAAGAACTTGAAAAGGTATAATTTTTTTGTCGTGTGTGCGTAAAAATAGTCACACTGTGGAAAACAACAAAGTTAAAAAAAGTCTATTTTAAGAAATGTCAAAAATGCAGTCTTAGCAATAATAAAAGAATACAAATTTTAATAGAGAAGAAAACTCATTCAAACACTAATTCTTTCCTATAAAACCAATACTTATATGTTCAATGGATGTTCCTACTGATTTCGCCAAATGGCTCAATACAAAACTCCAAAAATTTAATACTGATGAATCTGTGTTTGGTTCATATATTATAGGCATATTGCAAGGCGATGAAGCGTACGAAGAAAAGCATGAAGCCTTAGAGGGCATTTTAAGTGAATTTTCGGTAAGTATTTAGTTTAATATTATTTTGCGGACAAAAGGCGTATTAAACCATTTTTGGTCAAAAGTCCGAAAACATTGACGCCGTCGTTAAAGACATTTTAAAGAAATGGTCAGAGTGCAATGAAGAAAAAGAATCTTACCCAAAAAAGCGCCTAAATGTAACCGTAGAAGATCAACTAGTTAAGTTACTAGAGACTACTAAAGTTCAACCCATTGCAACACAACGCCAGTATACGCTTGAAGAAAAAAGGATACGGGAACAAATTTTGGCTCAATATTCACAGGTAAAAAAACACGTGAAATAATTTTCGTACAAAATTTGATATTGAAACTAAAAACATATTTTTGTATTTTGTTTTCAATAAAAAATCTCACTCTCAATTCTTCATGTTCTGAAAACAGGCAGCAAGATTTCGAACAGTAAAACAGAAAACATACATAATGGGTGGGCAAATTTGATCTTAGGAAGTAAATTGGCTTAAAACACACCTTTCTTTGACAAATTCAAGTTTATTGATACCAATGTAAAGTAGAAATATGGGAACTTATAATGGAATATGATGTCGGGCAAATGTCCAACTCTACCACGTCGGGAAATGGCCGCTCTTTTCACAAATTTTGAAACCACATTTTGCAACAAAACTTTGCTTCTCAGGTCAATGGAGCGCCGAATTTCATATTTTAGCGCGTCAGTTGTTTGTGATTTGTTCACGTAAACCCGGTCTTTCAAATGGCCCCAGAGAAAATAATCCAGGGGCGTTAAATCACAAGAACGAGGCGGTTAATTGACATCGCCAAATCGAGAAATTACGCGACCGGCAAATTTCTCTTGCAATAACTGAATTGTTTGGCCGGCTGTGTTTGTTGGGGCTCTGTCTTGCTGAAACATAATGGCACTGATGTCAACATTAGGCAATTGTGGCCACAAAAAATCGGTTATCATGTTTTGGTAGCCTAGAGAATTCACGGTGACGGCGTTTCTTAGCGCAATTAAAAAAAAATACGGGGCTATGATGCCGCCTCACCACAAACATTACCATACGGTCACTTTATGGTTAAATGGTTTTTCGAGGGCTGTTTGTGGATTTTATGAACCACATATGCGACAATTTTGTTTGTTTACATAACCGCCTAATTGAAAATGGGCCTCATCATTTAAAATGATTTTGTTGAAAAATGCGTTTTTTCGTTCACAGTAAATTATCACAATTAAAATTCTTTGGTCAGGAGTGTAGCGTTCCATGGTTAAAATTTACCAACTTTTTGCTAAATAAATGTCTAGGGATGACTCTTCAATTGTTAACATTTAAAAGCCAATTTACTGCCTAAGCTCAAACTTGCCCATACTTTTTATATGTATGTCACAAACTTTGCGTAGTTAATAAATAATTTTATTATTAAAATATGATTTTCTTTATATTCAAGACTGCAGTTTCTGAAGATCTTGAATCTGCTCAATCTGATGAGGAAAATGTAAAGCAAAACAGTGGCATTAATAAGTCCACTGATATAGAAAGAAACACTAACGTTTCAGACGTCGTAGCACTACAAAAAAAGAAACGAGAGCAAGCTCGATTAGAATCGGCATCAAAAAAACAAAAGGATAAGGAAGATCGAGAAAAACAAAAGCAAATTCGAGAAGAGAAAAAAGAAAAACGAAAAACTGTTAAAGGGGAGCGCCGACGGTAGCAAAACAAAATTCTGATGCTTAACATTAAATGTAATTTGCAATTCAACTTTTCATAAGTGGAACTCTCAATCCTTGCAGTATATATGTTATGTTATCTTTGGCAACGAATTGCTACTTTTTGATTTCCTAATAACTTATTGTACTATAATTCTTTATAATACAATAGACTAGTTGTTACTCGCTTTCTATTTTGCCTACATAAATTGCCATAAAAGAAAATTACATGAAGATTGTACATATATATCAATACCAATATCTATGTATTTGTAGCAACATGTATGTAGCTAGTAGTTTACAATCGAATTTTAGTCTTCAATAAATGAGTTTATTTGCTGATTTAAATTACTTACCATCTTTTTAATATTTGGCTAAGATTTCAGCTTTCTGTCACCATGATTGACATAACTTTATCAGAATTTTGATTATAGAAATGATTGCTTTGCATTCTTCTTATTTCAGCTTAAATTAAAACTATTCTCATATGGTTTATCTAGTATATATGTACATCTAATTCGGTGCTAATACCAAAATCGTTAGTAGACCTTTAACCAAATTCTTCAGAAAGGCTAAAAAATTTCATATGTATATACAAGAACTCTCAAAAATTTAACTGAATTACGAAATATATAATCACAATATACTTTATAGCATCTTCAAATATGTTAATAAAATAAAATTAAATAAAAATTAAATATTCGTTGTATAAAGAAAATGGAAAATATGTAAAAAAAAAAAAATATATATATACATACATACATAAGATGTTTTGATGTACGTTAAGAAGTAACGCTCCTAATATGGTGAAATATTTTATAAAATGGATAAAGTACATTTAATCGGCTTAACTTCTATAAAGGTCCCAATGCAAGTACTCAATTCTCGCTTATGTTGACTTTAGCTACTCTCCCATATGACCACAGATTTATTTAGTCAAGCTCAAGGTCAATAGATTAACAAAATCAACATTATTTTTATTAATTTTTTTGTTATCTGGGACTAGCAGTCAGGAGATGAACCCTACACATGCGATGCATTGTGCTGGAACTATAGGAAATAGTAGTTAGAGAAACGACGAGGTCAAGCTTAATAAATTATTTTACAGCTCTGCTTTTGCACGTTCTTTGTTTATAGCAGTGTTGAAGCTTCGATATTAAATTTTAATGCCAATAATATTTTAAATTCAAGTTATTTCGATCCAATATTTACTGCAAAAATAAAATATTACAATCGCATCCTAATTTTGCAAATAATATTTTCAATTTAACATCACCTCGCTTAGATATTATTGTTCTTGCTGATTTAAATAACATATATTTCTTATGGTATTAAAAACTAAAGTTAATTTGCGAACTTATTTGTAATAGGAATAGGAAATGGTTTTTACAGTTACTTGACATAAAAGAAAGATATGAACAATTGTGGAGGGCTGTAAAGGTAAGATATGTATTATATACAACTTCAAAATCTAATCACCTTAAAACTTTTTTCTAATAACTCAAAAAATCAAATCGATTTTAGTTATTCACTGATTTGTATAACACTTAAAAAATGTCTCAGATCACGTAAATTTGTTAAAAAATATGCAAAACGATTCGAGAGATATCGGTGTGGAAAATTTTTGAAAAAAATTTTTGTTTTTAATTACATCATAATTTCTTCAAATCGAATTTTTCCTTTCTATTTTAAAAATTGCTAATAACGTCGTAAATTCCATTATGATATATATCAATAAATATGAAATCCATAAATCTAAGACCGTGAAATCTCCATTGAGTTTTAATAGTGTAATATTTCGCTCTTACAATTGTTAATTTTAAATTAGTTTTCAGTTTCGTCGTATTCTTCAATGGCATCTTCATCATCGCCTTCTACATCACTATCTTCGTCTTCCACTTCTTCATCACCAGCAACTTTATTATTTGGCACAGGTTTCTCAAAATGTTTTTTAGACTTAATTTTTTGCTCCTCTCTTGTATCATATTTCTTATCATTTATAATGCCATCGTTATAGTTGCTTCTTATGTTTTTGAGACATATTTTATGCAAATGGGATGGATTAATAACTTTTACGCGACGGTTAGTGGAATCCATGGACATGACTTTGATTTCATAAAAGTCAGAAATACGTTTGTCATCGAAACTGGAATACTAAAAAAGAAAAAAAAAGTATTTTTGCTGTGCCACAAAATAATTAAATATTTTAAGAACTTTCAAGATTAATTCAAGTTAAATGAACTTATTTTTTTCTTATACAAATTTTGCCAAGCACAGAAAATAATTAAATTTAACTCACCACAGAACTTGAAGTAAAAAGAAATTCATCCGGCGACGTTTTAACTCGTATATATTTTTGAAGTAAATTGTTATTATCCTTACGCCATAAACACAAGCTATTGCTTTTATTAAGATCAGCCGTTGTTAAATCTTTTACGTATACTAGTAAATTAAAAATATATTCAGAGTCATCATTGCTTGAAATGGAGGAATTGTTATCAGAGGGTTGTTTCTTTGGGGTCAAGTTTATCACCCTATATTTTGATGAACCAGATATAGGTTCATAATTACCGTTTTCACAGTCGTCTTCACTCCGTTCATCGTCATCGCTATCTCCGCTCGCAGTTTTTCGCTTAAATTTTGTATTGCCTCTAGCAGAAGTTCTTTTGCGTTTCCGTCCCTTTTTTGCTGAAGCGTTACCACCACATTTTTGATGTTTTTGCTTTTTGCAATTTTTACTAGAAGCTGATGGTTTCCAGTCTTCTTCTGAATCATCGTCGTCGCTATAATCTTCTTCGGAATCGACAAAAGTAGTAGTTACCATTTCTGTACGGCTGCGCATTTTCTTAGAATGAATATGAATATTTTTATACTTGAATGTTTGCTATTCAACTACACAACAACGGCCAAAAGAATAAACTTTGGAATACAGATTACAATTTGGATTAACTCATAAATTACTTTGGCTAATGAAGTCAGCTGCATTTATTCTATTTTAGTTTTCAGAACAATTTAATGAACTGAATTCTTCAATTGCTGCTCCAAAATTTACTTTAATGTTACTTGTTTATCATAATTATAATAGCCATACTTTATTTTTATATTCACTTAATGTTTCATCACATAGTACATATTATAATTCACTTGTTCGAGACATCTGTGATACGCTGTAATTTTGTATACTATACATTTATTTTACATTTAATTGATGTTCATTTTCAGTATTTCAAGTATTTTTCAATTACATATTTTGCAAAAATATACATTTATTTTGCATCTTTGAAAGAATACATACCATCACATGATTTTCTACTGTCTATACTTTTTTCAGATTTATTACAGGGGATGATGCGTGAACATTTGCGGATAATCCCAAAAAATCACAAGTGTGTATATCTTGCCTCTATTATGAGAAAAGCTTTGCAAAAATATTCACTTACAGTAGGGAAGATTTTCTGTTTTGTATTTGTTTGTATGAAGCAACTTATTTATAAAAGGTTTAAAAATTTAATTTTCTATCGAAATTTGTTTATTACAGCTTTTATAAATCGAAATTTTTTTTTATGAATATGGCAATAAAGTTATTTAATATTAATATGTTAAATTAAATCATGCACCCTTTCTAGATGATGAAAGTTTACTTTGAGTTGGTTTGAGAAGGGAGAAAACAGAATGGAAATGAGTAGACTTTCCTCTACGCGCAAAGTTGTTTTGTTCTTCGTTCGTCGTTTATGTATGTGTATACCTGTACAAAAACGCAAAAGAAATTATGGTTGCATTTGTGAAGCTGTTAAAACTGTAAAATTGTACAATAAAAGAACATAAAATTTCGGAAACTTGTAAGTATCGCCAAGAGACAAACCTAGAAAAGCTTTTTATTTATTATTTATATTGTACATGTATGCACTACATATAAGTACGAATGCATTAAAGTGGCAGCAAACACTGCATTGTAATTAAAGCCGCGCCCTTAATAAACTATCATATCGTTATTCATAAACGAATTATTTATCAAAAATGTTTTCAAGATTTTTCCAGAATTTAAAAATATATATTGTTATTGTTTAATTATTTGTTTTGAATATTTTACTAATGAAACTTTTCTTTGGTATTAACGTTATGTAACAGCAACACCTCTATTAAACACATTATTGATGAGTGTCTAACAATGTCCAAATTCAAAAATAATAATAAAGGAAGGAGACGTAATGCTCCAGCCTTCTTGGCGATCTAAACATCATTAAGATTGATACTATTTATAATTTCATAAAACAAACCAAATGTATTTGAACTTTTAAAAGTCGATAGCGTTTATAGGTAGTGCTTCTATTTATTCGTTAGATTAAATAAGATATTGTACAAAAAAGCAAACATTAATTTTAAGAAGAGTTGGAAAAAATCGTGCAAAAGAATCAGTTCTTCTTATTTGTGAACTGCGTTATTTCAAAATCGTGCAAAATAGTTCGGTATACATATTTGTTGTATAAATCAATTATAAAATTATTAAACTATCATGTATAAATCAAACTACATACTATTCATATATATTCACTAAATTACATATTTATTTTATTAAAAATATATTAATATACATATGTATGCATGAATATATAAAAATAATTACAATATTTGAAGCATAAAATTTAATTGATACACTATAGTTGGGGCGTCAAATAAAAGATTCACATCATTCCTTCCACTGAGCGCCAATTTCTGTTAACAATGATTCTTAGAAAATTTCTGATAGTAGAAAAATAACAGGAACAAATCTAGTTTACAGACTAGTGAGGCGTGAGGAAAACAATTAGATAGGGCAATAGAAAATTGAAAAATAAGAAGAAAATATAAGGTGAAAAAGTCGCGGCAACGCATAGTTTTCGAGTTGTAGACCGCCGAAATTTTCATATAGAAATGCGAATCACCACTACAGTTCGGAACGAATATGGCCAATATCGGTGTTATTTGAAGGGTTTTAAATATGTCTTTCTATATGCTTCTTTTGGCCTGAATTGGATGGTCTGGACACCAACAACATGTGGTCTATAACTCGCAAATTATCCGTTGCCGGAACTTTTTTCAATTTTCTATCATGCTATCTATTTTTTTTTTCTATTTGATGAGGCGTCTGTAAACTTAATTATAGCAAAACAACGTGGATCGCATATCTAATGTATTTTTGTTATTATTTAATAATATTAACTGAATTTATTTTGGGTATATCTCTTTATATACGATTCTAATTTTAAAATTGTGCTTTTTCGCAAAAAAAAATAAGTGAAATGTATTATTAGATACTTTATGATATTCTCATGAAGTATTTTTTTTTACAAAAGCAAACTCAATAAATGAGGAGGAAAGCATATCCATATAGTACTATTTCGCCATTGCTTACTTAGCTTATCAGTGGATTTTTCCTAATTTCTGACTACAAATTCAAGATTCTTATATTCAAAATTCAACTAATCAATCGAGAATTGAAGTTGAATATGGAACACAAAAACAAAAATCTATAAACAAAACCATAACAATCCATGAGATTACTTTTTTTATTACACATACATATTCCTATTTCTAGATTTTTCTTCTCATCTACACTAGGCTTGGCATATCATAAAGTATGTAATAATACATTTCACATATTTTGTCGCGAAAAAGCATAATTTTAAAATTAGAATCACTATTTAATAATATTAAAAATGTGTATTTTGATTATAACACCGCTACAATTACTTTCAGAACGCATAAAGAACCTACTCCACCCCTGACACGAAACAATTGGTTTGTAAAAATAGAATCATAATACGAAATACGTAACCAGAAATTTCTAGTAAATGGTTTCTAACGTGTTGGATGTCCAATTCAGAATCTTTAGTTAGGCTTGGAAATTGAATCACCTTATTACGAAATATTTACCATAATGTACTTAATTTATTTTTTAGTATACCGCTGAAGTTTATACCTTGGGATTCGTTAATAATAGCAGTTAAAACTGGGTGTTGATAATGCTCACCAAAATTACTTGATCTGTTCTGTACGTTTACAGAAATAGCGTCGTTATTGTTATTAGCAATATAATCCTTATCATTACCGTTGTCTTGTTGGACTTGCTGGTTGTGGGAATGTAAATGGTAGCTTTTCATCGGAGATTGTTGCTGTGTGAGTGTTTTGAAAGATTGGTTATCGTTTTTAAAGCAGTGGTTTTGGTTTGAATCATACTGTTCATTGTGCTTTAATATATTTGTAGATTTTATTGAGGTACAAAATTCTTTGTTTCGTATTTTTAGAATTCGTTCCTGAACACTATCACAAGATTTATTCATGTCTTGATTTAATTTTATTACGTTTTTATTGCAAAAGCTACCACCTGTTACAGCAGAATTCAAGTTTGTTCCGAGAGATGAGAGAAAAATTTCTGTAGAGTTTCTGGGCGATGTACTTGCCATTTTTTTATTACGCGGCTGTTCTCGATAACTGGATGGGCGGTGAATTGACGATGGAGTATCTAGTCCACTGTCATGTGCAGAACAGTCTAAATCGGAAATTAATTTATTTGAAGACATATAATTGTGAGTAGGCAATATGGGTTGTGCTAAAAATCACACATTTAAATTTGAGAACAAATATTTTACTTTTATTGTAATACTACCTGAATGGCGAATATCAGTTGGTGCTTTAGGCTTCCGATACATCCAATCGCGATCCATGTCGTTACCATTTTCCGCACTTAGGTGTCTCAAAATACGCGGACGTCTCAATTCTACTTCACCCTCTTCAATTTCCTCGTCAACAATTTGTGTCGAACCAAGTGACTTATTAATTAAAATTCGCTGTGGTGAACCATACAAGCCGTTGCAATTGGAAAAAATATTTTGTGATGTGTAACTATTTGAGTGACGACTGATGTTATTATTCGCTGAATATATTCTCTGAGGAGTTGAGTGATTTGTAGACAAACCGCTAACATGCTCATGGTTTTCATTATTCAAAACACTTAAATCCGGCACTGACTCAGAGTATAGGAATGGATTCGTTCCTCTATTACCACATATACTACCTGTAACTAACTTTTGACTCTTATCTATACCAATTGCATTGCCACTAGTTATAATCCAGTCATCTAAAGCGGTGGAGTAAGTTCCACCTAACCCAAAATGTTTGCTTTGCAAAGAAGAATGAGATATTGGTGCGGCTAAAGACGCCCGAGATCTGGGCCCTTGAGCAATTTTCAACGCTTTCCGACGTTCTTTAGATGTTAATGTGCATTCCTAGAAGGACAATGGACAAATAAATATAAATTTTCAAATTATTTTGAAGGCAGTAACGATAGTTTATTTATCGTATGTATTTAAACATTTCATAACTTAAGAACGCGGCAACGAAAATATATTGAGCTCACTTAGATGTCATAAGATAATGGGTCTATTTGGTGTGGTAGATTTCGAAAAAAAGTTTATTCGAAATAAATTTTAAAATATTAAGCCGATCAAGCTTAAAATCTAATCAGCTCTTAACATAAAGAAGAAATGGCGATTGCTGACAATTTGAATAAAAGCGTGTGATTCGTTGGAGAAATTCGAAAAAATAGTCTTCGTCACATCGCATTTAGATATTCACCGATTTTTATAGACTTATAAAGTCACACACAAAATAATAAAAATCTGTAAAGTGGTTCGAAAGATATTAATGTCAAAAATTTTCGAAAATTTGTTTTGTTTTTAATTACTCCGTAATTTCTTGTCAAATAAATTTTCGATACGTCGAATGCTGCAAATTTGCTTTGAATGAGATAAACGCGGGAAGTTTCAAGGATGCCTGCAAGGTGAACCGTTTTTAATTTTTTTTCTCGGGCCAGTGCTCTAGGGGATACTGCAGAGAAGACACAGGTGGTAAAGTGATAAGAAGGATATTGCTTCATTCCTGCACAACTCTGCCGTTCCGCGTTTTTGAGAATTTGTAAAGCTTTGTAAGACTTTAATATTAAGAGAGAGCGATTTTATTTATTATTCTACTTCGTGGATGTTTTATTGCTTAAATAGTGATGCAGGAGAGCGCTGTTAGCACAGACACATTAAAAGACATTTTTGGTCTCACTGAGTATTGTACCGAGGATGTTCCGTTTGCAGAGTCAACGCGCTAACTAAGCCAACAGCACTCACACCATATTATATATAAATTGCAAAGTAAAAATTAATTAGGACAAAACAGAAAAGGAAGCACTGAAAATCTATTTTTAAGTACAGCATAATGTTTACAGTCGTAATAAAACACAGCAAAAAACCGTTAATAATATATTGTTATAATGAAATTACTCTTTTGAATCTCTGCTATAGTTTTGTAACATACCATTTTTGTATAATTTTAATAACGAATATTGCAAGTATGTGTAAGCCACTTATTCTTATATTATTATACTTCTTTTATATCTTTTACTTGCTAATAAAGAGTTCGTATTAACAGAAACATACCTCTAGCAATTCAAACCAATCTTCAAGACCTTCATCGCAACGTAATAAAACTTTCCCCTCCCGACCTAGCAGCAATCCGATAGCACTATATGAACGACGATTTACCCATTCTACTTTTTCGACATCAACTAATTTGACCTGCAATAACACAAAAAATAAAAATCTAAATTGAAAAAAGTGATTTGAGGAGATTTGCAAGAAATTAGTAGGTGTGTTTTTTTAATTTTCTGGTAGAGTTCGGTAAAATGAAAGTAAGCTATAATTTATCTCAATAAGAGACAAAAATGTACAAAAGAAAACACAAAAAATCATAAAATTTACCACAAAATATGTATGTTCGGTGCATAATAAAAGTACCCGAACTTTTGGGAATAAAAAGAAAATTACTCTCTGAATGTGACAAAGTTGCCTAAAATTGCTGGAACGCAAAAAACCACAACTGAACATTTTGAAATACTAGTACTGCTTCCTTTCTCAAATAATTTTTATTTTAGTGATTTTAGGCAACTTAAAGTTTATTTTTAAAATCTTCCTTTTTGCTTTTTCTTAAATTTTTAACTAAAAACTTTTGTTGTTTCTTTGCAAATTGTCTGATTAATTTCTTAGTTTCATATGTAAATAAAAAACAGATCATAGTTAAATTCTAGCTCGAACTTACCCAAAGAAAAAGTTCGTGCAACTTTGTACAGGAAATGAAAAATTTTACTCTCATTTTGTCGCAAAATTGCACAAAAATTGTTATCTGGAACGCTTTTGGGTAAATTTAGTGCATTCCATCTTATACGTAATTCATTCAAAGATAAGCTTGTTGAACATTTCTCGCAATTGAACTGCTCTAGATTCTGAATATATATAGTCAAATTCACGCGCAATATAACTTCTAATTTATATAGTAGCCTTATCTAATACTATTATAACAATTACTTTTTTCATGACTATTGTTTGGCTTATAGATGTTAATTAAAGAAAACCAAAATAATTTTTAACTAAATCATAAAATAAAATTAACTATTATTTGTTCGTTGCTTAACTGTGTTTGTTTTAATTTCTGTTTTTGAACAATATGTTTTTCTTCTCCAGTCGATTCTACTGTCAAAATTTCGTACTGTAAAAATTTGCACTCTCAGAAAAATTTTACTCCCTTAAATGGTCCCATTGTTGTAAATTTTTGTGTATATGAATGGTATTCAGTAGCATAAAGAGCAAATTTGCAAAAATTTTAAGGAAATGTATTGGAGCTCATATCATATAGAACTTTACGCACTAACCTTAAATGTAAACTGTCCCATGTCAGATGCTCGTTCATTTGCTGAGCCCGATGCTCGTTTAAAACAATGAAGATAGTCACGTGTCAAAACAAAATATCTGGAAAATAAAAACACATATGTATAGGAATAAGCGTAAAATATTGATAATATATTCTACTATCTAAGACTGAGTTTAGACGAGGAAACATTTAGTTTGTAGGCATATTACGGGTGGGGAATAGAGTACCGTTATTGTGTTCGGTACTCGTCGACACGCTTCGCTCTCCTTTTCGTTGCTTACAAAAATAACTAAAAGCATGGAACAATATTAACAATAATAGGTGTGTTTTTTACTTATTTTGGTAAAGTTCGATAAAATGAGAGCAAACTATAATTTATCTCAATAAGAGACAAAAATGTGCAAAAGTAAGAAAACGCAAAAAACTACAAAATGTAAACGCCAATGTATATGACCATGTATGTATAATACAAATCTCCACGCATGCATATACAAATACAAATCTACACACATACATAAAAACGCAATAATTTGGCTTATACATGTCAATTAAAAAAAACCAAAATAATTTTTAACTAAATCATGAAATAAAATCAACTATTACTTTTTCATTGCAGATTAAACAGATATGTTATGAGATAGTAATGTTCTTGTTCTTCTTGCCCAAACTAGTCCGCAGAAAAAGTACGAACTGTTTCCTACAAGAAGAACAAGAACATTGCTCTCTCAAGACTTCTCTCATTTACCCAATTTTTGTGTAAGCAAACGCTTTCTGGTAAGATCGGGTGCCTAATAATGGAATGTCGCCGGCAACATTTTCGGCTGTGTAACATCGAATGAAAAAATAAAAGAGAATTACAGACGTTTTTTTCCAAATGTTTTCTCGTCTAAATTCAGTCATAGCTTTAGTAGAAATATTTCATTAACTTTTGTTATTAAGAAATTTAATTATAATTTTTGTACATTTCCTCATGTCCATAAATGGAATGTAACACATTTTCTAATCCGTTGACATTTTTTTTTATCACTATATGAATTTAATTACATGAAATAGTGATTTAATGATTTATATATCCATTTTCCAGATAGAGATATGTATTACTTTCAATTTTTAAACTCTATAAAACTAAACTGCCATATTGTTTTATGAAATATAATTGAATTAAATATATTTTTCTTATTAATAACACTAATTATTTAAGCTGTAGGTGTTTTTAATATATTTAATATTTATTCTGATTCGATATTTCGCTACTCCTTTGTGTAGCTTCTTCAGGAAAATTGGTTTTTGTTTATAATGAAAAAATATTTTTTTTTAAAATTCACAATATAGGAAAAGTTCTTGTAAAGGAGTAGCGAAATATCGAATCAGAATAAATATTAAATATATTAAAAAGACCTACAGCTTAAATAATTAGTGTTATTAATATAAAAAGAGGCCAAAAAACTAGAAAAATTATATTTTTCTTAAGTAAGCGCAGGTGTGTTTTACTGTGGTCTTCTTTCCTGAAAAGGTGTAGAGCACTTTTCACTTCATTTATTAAAAACCTTTCCATTTTATTATGCTCATTTAAAGTGCTAAAACACTGCTTTATATTGGAACAATAAACTGCAAATTTTTTAAAAAATAAAATGTTAATGATATAAATAAAGGTAAATTTAAAATGATAACATTAAATTTTAAAATTCATATGTTTATTTATATTTATACCTCTCTTTCCAGCGCGAAAATAAACGATCACGTTGCTGCCACAAAAGACCACGTTTAATGGGACCGGTCATGGTCGGCATTGGTAGGCGTCCTTTTAATAATGATTGCTAAAAAACATATTGAAATAATAAAAAATATATTTTGAAATGGTAAGTTGTACTTAAAAGTTCTATATGACACTATACGACTTGGCATATACTCGCACAATTTCTCTAAAACTCTTAAACAATTATACTGAATTAGAAACTCAAGATCCTGAAGTATAATCAAGTCTTTCGTTGTGGTATATTGGATTTCGATTTAGCGCATAAATAACAATTTTTTTATTAAAAAATCTCATCTTGAAAAAAAGAGGGTTCAAGACCATAATTCTTTTTTCTCAAAACGGGAGTATATAACGATATCAAAATAATAATTATTTACAATTTAGTGAAAAATCACATTTTTCAGTCCTTATCTTCTTTTACATTTACTTCTCTTGTAAAGATTACTCTGAATTTACAGAATCCAGTTTTTTCACATGAACAGTTGTATGCAGGATGTTCCTTTGTTGGTAAACCATCGGTTTTGTATATTTATACGGAAAATGGAAAAACAAGAAATGTTGTAAGTCACCGTAAACAATAAAAATAAGAAAGCTTTTTTTGTTATGAATAACTCTTACGGAAACCAAACAACTCTTTTGTTTACCCATAACCATCATCGAAAGGAATTTTATTTTTTTTAAATACAAAGAAAGTGCTTCTTTTCTCATTTTATACAGGGTAGCAGATTTATATTTTCTAACTTAAATAAAAAACGTAATAATCGACACAAAGTTTTATTAAGAGCATTGAACGATAGCATGGAAATGCGAATTTTATTTTTTAAAAGGATGGAACTTCAGATCCTTTTTTAAAATTTCATGAATAATCGCTCTTGGACGTCCCAGTGAGATTGCTATTTTCTGTATTTAAACTCATTAAATATGTATCATAAGTTATCAGTCTGCTTTATTATAAACATGTTAAAACTATCCACAAATTGATGTCCGGAAACACCGTGGAGGCTATAATTCCGAGAGCAGGGTGATACAATAGAATTCCAATCAAGAATGTTCACCTCTGAAACTACAGACCAGGAAAATATTGGAATGCATTCAATAAAATACAACTATTTATTGATTTTTTCCATACTTTTTCATTTGTGTAAAATTTTTTAAAAATACTACAATTTTAATTTATTAGCCAATTATTGCATTTTTGAGACGCTAATATCGATAAAATAATTTTTTTTAGCTTACCCTGCCAGTTTGTGAATAATTCTGTTCTATATTCGTTTATCTTTTTCCGTATCAACATTTTTTAAGGTTTCAAAATTTACCTTATTTGGCTCCATTTTAACTTCAAGAATATTTTCACCGGTAAAATTATTTGCAATACTGATACAACTATCATTTAAGTTTTCTTCTTGAGTATCAGCTTTCAACCTTAATCTAGCACGTTCCACTCGAACTAACGTTGGGCTATCTAATATAGACGTAGCCCGTGATTGTGGTCGTAAATGAAATGTAGATATACATCTGATATACTGTTTTTGTCCTGTCTGAAGAGAAAGTACGGAAGATGAAGATTCTTGTAAGTTGCGTAGTTGGAATGAGGAGGAATTGGTGGAAGTATTTGTAGGTTCCAAAGTGTTACTAGTTGATGTACTCGAGATGGGTGTGTGTGTACAAAAAATATTTGTATTCACTAGCATTTTTATTTAATTGGTAGGAATTTTAAACGCTTCTCCCCACATTTATGTACAATGCAAATATTTTACAAGTAGTTAAAAAACAGTATCTCCTATATAGTATACAAAATCATTCCTTCATCTCAAACGTATATACGTATTTGCTTAATACACCAATCTGCTTAAAACTTCATTAATTCAACTTTTTCTTTTTATTCCTTTTGGTATTATTTTGCCATTTCTTTAACTTTACACACAGCGAAACAAGGGCATGAAAACCTACATTAATGATTTTCTATTTGAGCAAAAGCGTTGGGCGTGATTACCAAATAAAACTTTTGAACTAATTTAATTATTAGAATTATTATATAAAATAATACACATTTCTACTTGAGATGATTTTATTTTTTAGAAATTAATTAACTTTGCTTTAATTTTGTCTATTAACGCAGTCAGCTGCAAAAGGCGAAGTCGATCGGTTAATAGACGCCGCCGACGATTTTCGTATTTACTAAGCCGCCGCCAAATTGTGCGGCTGTCTTATTTAATTAAAGACTACATACGGGCGTAGAAGGACTAAATACCATACCAAAGCGTATTTAAATGAAATAATTTTAAAAAATTAAAAATCTTACTCACACCTACTCCACCACCTAGTTAAAGACTCCTTTTTTTTTTTTTTTATCTGGGACCAGCACTCAGGAGATGACTCCTACACATGCGAAGCTTTGTGCCGGCACTATAGGAAAGGGTAAGTAGAAGAAACGACAGGAGATTAAGCTTAATTAATTAATCTACAGCTCTGCTTTCGCACGTTTTTGTTTATAATCGTAGCAGTGCTGAAGCTTCGGTTTAGTAGCCATTTTTATTATTATTTTACTTCGCCGGTGCTACACAATACCGACGAAGGAGGGCGTCCTTGATCAAACTTAAAAAATCTTCGTTGACATGCGGGTTACACGTCCAATATTTGTCTTTCTAATTTTAAAATTCTTTAATGTTTTTACTAATGCATTAATTAATACTTTTGAAATTTTATAAGAGTTTGCTTTCAAATTTGCTGGGTAATTTTTGTTTCAAATTATGGCCCAGGTAACAGGTGCTATCTGCTCTTATGAACAGCAAAGCCATCTTGATAAATCAATTTACTTTTAAATTGTCAAAAACTTGCGCGCAGTCTTAGTCACAGCTATCAATAAAATAAATGAAAAAAAAATAAAGCAAAAGTTGAACGTTTGGCTGCAGTGTCAATTGATCAAAACTAGCATGCAGCCTATGTCATAGCTACCAATATACATGTTCTACATCTAGTTCCAGCACAATGCATCGCATATGTAGGGATCATCCCCTAGTAAAAAAATTTGAAAATTTTAAAGGCAAAAATTAAACGTGTAACCCCCCTTATCAAGATAGCGTCGCTATTCACTACAATAGATATCAGTTGTTTTCTTGCCCATAATTTGAAAAAAAATTTGTCCATAAGAATTGAAAGCAAAGTCTCATCAAATTTTAAAAGTATGAGTGCATTAGTAAAAAGGTGAGAGATTATTTAAGGTTGAACAACAAAATTTTACCGTGTAAAACCATTCTCTACTGCAAGTAGCCAACATTGAGCAGTTATTAGTCAGGTAACACTAAATCAGAAAGCTACCAGAAAAAGAAACCATTTTTGATAGTCTGGCTACTATATATTAACAGAACAAAATAAGCATCACGAACGACATCGGAGTGGACACAAAAGGTAATAAAAAATTTATTTTATTTTCGGGTAAAGGCACATTATTGGCTAATGATTTTCAAATAAAGGTGAGAGTTTATATTTGTAAATAAATTGTAGCATTTTCACCAAGACTAATTTTAATGTATTTTGCAGAAAGTGCTGTTTATATGAGGACATTGTAGGCTATGAAAAATTTTGAAGCATTGAAGAAAACATAGCGGCACATAACGGTATTTATTTTTTAATTTGCCGAATTTTTTCTTTTTTAAATGGTCTTCCAACATCAACCAGAAAATTTGGTGAGTGCTAGTTGTAGTTACATATATGAATTTGTGAAAATTATTAATAATTGTAATTAAGTGCTAGATCAGACAGGCCAATGTAGTTGCACAATTATTGAGTTAATAGAAGAATACGGTGAGGGGAATAAAAAACTTGTTGCTTTCGTTTTTTTTTAGAAATAAATTTAAATCAATATAATAAAAATGAAATGAAATAACTGTGATAAAAAAGTAAACATTTGTTTAAAATATATAGTGTTAAAAAACAAAAATGGCATTGTAAAAGGAGTGTGTGAAATAATAAGAAAATTAAAGCTAAAGATAATACGAAAATTGCTATATAAGTATATAAATTTTCGTGTCTAAGAGCAAGTTCAAAAGAAAATTGAGAAAAATTGCGCAATTAAAATGCCTTTGAGTCGTAAAGCAGCGTAATTACGCGTCATCGTAATTAATTTTTAAATGCGGTCAGGCTTGTGTTTGTTGTTTGGCCTTCGACAGTGATGCGTCTCACTCGCGCTGGTTAACTGTAGCGTCACGGCTAATTCGTGATTCACACACATCATGTTCGCCTGGTCAGTTTTTGTTCAATTTTCTTTTGAATCTGCATTTACGTTCATACACGAAAACATTTTGATGTCAAGTTTTGCTTGTTTTACAATACTATGGTTATAAAAAGAAACTTGACGAATTCCGTCAAGTCTGTACCCGTTTTCATTCCCTCTTGTAGCATTCTCATTAACATTCATACCTATCATGAATACTTTTTCACCTAAACTATTTCACTGTTCCTTAAATTTGCAATCGTGAAAAAGTCACTGTGAATAATTTCACGTCAAAATATAACTCCCTCTATGGCGAATGATTTTTTGCCGTGAAATTTTTCACTTTCTACTTTAATTTATTCACTAGATTTTTGCTGGGGAATTGCATACAAAATGTAGGTAAATTCTTCCTTTATTTATATAGGTATTTTGATAAGTATAATTTTATTATATCAAGATCAGCTACTATAGTAAAACACAAATAAATAATAAATAAAATGCAAACTAATTGGGTGTTTTGTTAGAGTATACAAAGATATCACGGCCCAATTTTAGACTTGTCTGACGTATTAACTTAAACTGCTAGTATATCATAGTACCAAGCCTAAATTTTTTTTAAAATGGAGTATTCTATTTTGATTTCTTTCTTTTATTTTTAAATTCTTTAATTTTTGCTCTTTTATTAATTCTTGCATTCAGGTACTGTTAGTGTTCAAATTCAAGACTTTATGCGGGTGACTAATTAACTGGCCCCAGAATATTAAAAACGCACGAATTTTTATTTCTGTATTACATTCACATTGGTGTGCTTTTTAATTAATTTGTATGTTTTCAAAATCTTCCCTTTTATAGTGAGAAAGATAACGTGAAAAAAATCCACGTAAAATTCATGATACCTTCCTTCACCTCGAGTGGAATGACACATTGTCTCATGTATCTGTTGATTGTTTAATATTTTCTCTAATAACAAAACAATATATTTCTAATCCTTAATACAGTAGTTTAAGAAGTTTGTAAAATAATAATAAATAATTATGTACATATTTCCTTCTAATTGATTTCTATTAACTAAAAGTAATAAGAACTTTATTATTCCTCGAAACTTTGTTTCTATATTTTTTGTTGTAAATTTTATTTGTATTGACTTATTATTATTAAACTTCTTGTTCTCGTTTGTCTTACAGGTACATCCAATGAAAATGAGGTGAACAGTTTTATTTAAACGCGGGACTAAATTTCTTTACCTCTGAATTTCTTTAACCATCAACATTAAAATTTGGTGAGTGCTACTTGTAAGTTATATGAACTTTTAAAAATTATTAATGACGGTGCTATTAGTAATTAAGTGTTAGACCAGACAGGGCAATTATAGTTGCGCAATTATTAAGTTTATAAAAGAATGCGATCAAAGGAATAAAAATCTTGTTTTTGGTAGAATTAAATATAAATCAATATAAAAAAATACAGAATACCTGATACAGTATGTGACAAAAAAGTAAACATTTATTTCAAATAATATAGTGTTAAAAAAACAAAAAAGGATCAAGAGATATAAAAATTGCATACAAAATTACATACATACATATATGTATACACATTATACATATGTTCTTTTTAGATTTTTCAAATAGGAAATATCAATAGGGACAACTAGCTATTTTTGCAGCTTTATGATTTTTGTAAAGAGACGTGTGTATACATTTTCACACTTAAGTGAAATTAGTTTTGAACTAAAAAAATTAAGGGGCTATTAATATTTTCTAAAGACTTGCAATAAGGACACTTTTTAAAAAGAAATCTAATTAGGTATTTTATTTAAAAAATGTTTAGATAGACTTCCTTGGTCATTATATCCTCTAATATTCTTATTTCGCCAACACCCTTGCTGGAAATACAACCCCACACCATAACGAATAGTTTACTGAACTTTACAGTGGGTATTATATTTTTATTTTCTAAAGCCGTCAGGGGTTTTCGCCAAACTTTTTGAGGTCCATCATGGTAGTAAAGCATCACTTTCGTTTCGTCACAAAAAATAAAATCATCCCAGTGCTCCGGAGGAAAAGAAATGTGTTCAATGGCAAACTTATACCTTTTTTCTATGTTTGCCGCGGATAGCAAAGGTTTTTTCCTCGCAACTCTTGAAGAGTATTTATGGTTTTGTAGCACATTTCTAACAGTCTGATGAGAGATACTTACTCCACATTCATTACTGATGTTAAGTGCAATTCCTCTAGTACTGAAATGTGGATTCTCATCAATCATTTTCAAAATTTTCTTTTCAATTCGCCGAGTTACTTTTTTTGGTCTGCCTGGTGCTTCATTTGGTTCCAGTCTTCCTTCTTTTTCAGCACGGTTAATAACATTATATACCGTCCTTAGGTTAAGAGACAACATTTCAGCAATTTCTCTGTGAGATTTTCCTTTATAGTAATTAAAATACACCAGTTGGGTAATGTCTTTGTTCAGTCGCTTTCCTGGCATAGTTTATATATAATTGGATAATCGCTTGTTTGTTCTATGAGCTCAATTTAAGAATAAAAGACAACAGCTACTCTTAGTCCCCGTCCATATTGTGAAACATTTGCTGCAAAACTTTTAAGTTTGTTGACGAGAAGGGGAAGAGGAGTGGAAGTATGTACGCTGTTTCATGTACATGCAACTTTTGTTGAATTTCTTATTTGCATCTTTTGAGATGAGGTGTATTTGACGTTTCATTTTATTTCTTTTCGTTTGGTATACTGTTAACTTCTATCATAATAATAGCTACCCTGTTTTATTGTTAATTTTTTGTGAAATATAATCAAAAATTTAAAAAAAAAATATAAAATTATATAAAAATTATTATATAATTTTTCTTCTTAGCGTCCATTTTGCTTCAAATTATACCTTGTGCTTCAAATGTGTATCCAAAAAAAAAATATTCACACCTATCACAGGGTAGTTATTTTATATTTACATTCGGTATTGAGAAATGTAAAAAAAAATTAAAGAAAGAAGATAGAAGGGAGGAATAAAAAATACTAAACATGAAGCAAAAGTTTCATGTATGGACACTGCTGAAGCTTCAAAAGAGAATTCAAAAAAGTTTTGCAGCAAATGTTTCACAATATGGACGGGGACTTAGCGTCCGTATAAAACTCTTACACGCAATACATATGCAAAAAACCAAAGGTTCTTTCTTGTCTTTGTATTTTTGAAAACACTTTTTTTACACTGTTGGAAGTATGCAAAATAATTTTGTAGCGTTGTTGTTGTAATATGTTCATAAATTTGTCAAAGTTTCGACGCCTGCTTGTCGACAACATACAAAACAACAGTTGTAAAAAAAAAAATTCACAAATATACTGATATTGTTGTTGTAAATATTTATTTAAATTTAAATTCTTAAAAAATTTTTGTTTTTTTACAAACTGTATATATATAACAGTAAATAAATGCATCATCATTATGTATATAATAAAAAAGAACACATGCAAACAATCCACTATGCATTGTGTGCTTTTTATTTATTCTCCGTCATTTTTTTGCTCTTACACGCAATACATATGCAAAAAACCAACGGTTCTTTCTTGGCTTTGTATTTTTGAAAACACTTTTTTTACACTGTTGAAAGTATGCAAAATAATTTTGTAGCGTTGTTGTTGTAATATGTTCATAAATTTGTCAAAGTTTCGACGCCTGCTTGTCGACAACATACAAAACAACAGTTGTAAAAAAAAAAATTCACAAATATACTGATATTGTTGTTGTAAATATTTATTTAAATTTAAATTCTTAAAAAATTTTTGTTTTTTTACAAACTGTATATATATAACAGTAAATAAATGCATCATCATTATGTATATAATAAAAAAGAACACATGCAAACAATCCACTATGCATTGTGTGCTTTTTATTTATTCTCCGTCATTTTTTTGCTCTCCCAGTTTGCCCTGCCCAGTTTCTCTCTGTACATATATATGTACATGCAATTCGCTATGCTATTCATCCATATTCCCTATCACACCAATATAATCATTCTTTCCGCTCTCGCTCTTTCATAATTTTCTTCTTCCCTTTATATAAAAAATTCTTTTGCCAGAGCATGCAAGTAGGAGAATGATATTTGTAAATACTTCGCGTCGTCGCTAAAAGAAAAGACCAATAAATAGGAGCAGAAATTTATTCTGTTTAATTTGCCAAGCGTAAAGTATTTAGTTTCATTACTGCTGTAAACGTTTGTAGTGTTGGACGAATTCGTCGGTAAAAGTTCGGTGCGTTAATTCGTTAAAGTTAATAAGATAGTGTTATTGTTAAGCTTCAATATTTGTCATTTTGACCGTTATTTTATAAAATATAGTCACACTTATACGTATATGTGTGACTATTTTTTTTATAAAATAACGGACATAATAACAAATGTTGAAGCTGAACATTAATCATGTAGCATTCGCTTTACAAATATGATTTTTTTAACAAAATAAAAAGTGTTGTGGTTACAAATGAGATTTAAAAAAAAATTAAGTGTTGTGGTTATAAATAAGATTTTTTCCCAATATCATCCAAATAAAAGGATGACTTTATTTACAACGTTAAAAATTACATCTCAAATAGAGTAAGCTTTGGAAATTTTTCCATTGTTTTAATTATTTCTCAAAAGCCAGAAATGCATTGATTTTGAAAGCATAGTAAAACTGTATTTTTGAATTTTTTTCATTGTTATTTTTAAAAATAGAAATATATGATATTAATATAATTGTACTAACGAATATCCGTACACACATTTCCAGCATGTTTTGAACATCTATAGTGGAATTGGTTTCACCACACGACGTTGTTCTGGCACAAATGAACAAGTACAGCGGAACTGGGCCAGGCAAGAAATATAACTATCGATCTGATGAGGATATAAAGCTATTAGATGGCACTTTAAATCATCCACCGAATAAAGATACACATATTACACCACGATCGAAAGCCGAAAATTGAAGTAAAATGTTTGGAATTTGAAGAAATACTTGAAAATCAAAGGTTAGTTTATACTTTATTTATTGAATTCATTTTTAATACATATTGCCTATTGATCAATTTACTGAGTACTACTTTAATAAATTTTGAAAACAAATATAGTGGAACACGTCCAGTTTAGTGGAACATCTAAAAAATATTTCCTATGTGATAGAAGTTTCAAAATTAAGGAAAAAATATAAAATAAAAGAGTTGGCGGCAATCCATATGTTCCATATTTTCAACGTAGTATATGGCCCATATAAAGTATCAGTTGGAAGATATTTGAAATATCTTTCTATATATTTAAAAATTCTTAATTATTTAAGTGCTAATACAGTTTGTGTTTATTTCTTAAAATAGCCAATATCAAAATCAAATATTTTCTTAGAGGACGCTCCACCTCCCCAAAAAAAATTATTCAAGATACGCTTCAAAATTTGTCATTGTGTGTCTCTGTAATATTGACGAATATCAAAATGGTTTTGATATTCATCACAATATTGAAGCAGTTTGAATTAGTGTGGCATCGTTATTGTCAATATTCATTTTATTTCGTAGTTGTAACGCATTACAAATAGAGTAAAAAAAATTTTGTAATCGAATTAATTGAAGTATATCGCTCATTAATGGCTTTTTGGGACGTGGAAATTAAAAAGTGTAGCGACAAAAACAAAAAAAAAATAGTGATTTTTTTTAATAAATAAGGAATTAAATAGATATGTATTTTGCCGACGGTAACTTCTATATCTTTACACTTGAAAAACCCTAAAAAAATGAATATTGATGAGAAATGTTGACAAATATTGAAGCTCAATATTAATGCGCGTAGCATGCGCTTAAGAACTAATAAATTTAGCATCTTCATACGGTGCTTAAAGTATACGTTACTTTCCTCAAACTAAAAGGATGTATTTTTGGTACAATTTACACATTGTTCAACAATAATTTTTTTCGTGTTTTTTATTTCTTTACTATTATAAATATATTTTCTGAAATTTTTATGTGAATCTTACAACATTCATTTATGCAAATCTTACAGAAACTTCCAAAATCTGGTTATTATAATTTTTTGCATGAAAAAACATTTTTGAAGGATACATATTTCATATATTCTCATATTTCCAGCATATTTTTAACGTGTTTAATGGAATTGGTTTAACCACTCGATGTTGTTCTGGTACAAATGAAAATGTACAGCGGAATTGGGAAAGAAGTATAATTATCGACCTCAGTAGGAGATAGAGATATTAGATGCAACTTTAAATCGTCCACCGAATTAAGATACACCTAATTAGACCACGATCGAAAGCGCAAAATTGAAGTAAACTGTTCGAAATTTAGAGAAATACTTTAAAATCAATGGTAAGTTTATACTTTATTTATTCAATTTATTTGCAATACATATTGCTAATAAACACTTAAAACTTAAAGTGGATGCTACACGATTAATATTCAGCTTTAGTATTTAGCTTTGTGTGCGAAAAATAGTCACACCTATTCGCTCTGTGTAATATTGATGAGTATCAAAATGGTTTTGATATTCATCAAAATATTGAAGCAGTATGACGTAGTGTGGCAGTGTTATTGTCAATATTGATTTTATTTCTGGTAACTTTGCGTGCATATCGTAGTTGTGACTCATTACAAATTGAGTTAAAAATTTTTTTGTAATCGAAGTAATCGAAGTAATTTAGGTATATCGCTCACTAATGGCTTTTTGGGCCATGCAAATTAAAAAATGTAGTGACAAAAACAAAAGAAAAAATATCATCAGTGGTTTTTTTTTTTAAATAAATAAATATGTATTTTGCCGACGGTAACTTCAAAAAATGTTTTGCCGACGGTAACTTCTATATGTTTATATTTGAAAAAACCTAAAAAAATTCATATTGATGAGAAATGTTGACGTAATGTGTCATAGGCTTCAAAGACAAATATTGATGCGTGTAGCATTCGCTTAAGGGCCACCGAAACTATACAAGCGGGTTGCCAAACACAAAAATCTATGCTTGTACTTTAAATTATTTTTTTTGTCTGCGTGTAAATGAAAACTATATTATTAAATGGACCATTTACACTGTGACATGAAAAAATGATATTTTAGAAAAAAATTTTTCAATAGTGATTAAGTTTTTATTTAATATATTCGTACTGTTTCACTCTGTTGTCATTATTTATACCAACTTTTCGTTGATTGTTACTTGAATCCAAAGTATATTTATTCAAGTATCGGGAGATTTTTTAGCTGCATGAGAAATATCGGTATCGATAAGTATGTTTTGTCAGCTGAAACTGTTAGCATTTTTGTTAGTAAGTTTTAGAAAGTTGTCATGAATCGTTCAACGCTTCCAATTTGTGGAAATTTATTTAAAAAAAAAAATCCGTTCGCAAATATGCAATTCGTGCAGTTATTGATCGTTGTCGCCCCAATTTTACTCTTCTCGATTCAAAACCATTAAGAAGATAAAGAAATGTGTGCACCGAAGAGAATATTGCCGCGTTTTAAAATGAGTAAGGAGACGCTGTTACGGTGAGCCCTATCGAGCCATGCTGACTGGCGCCAGTTGCCATACAGCGCTTAAAACAATTGGTTACAACTTTATTTCGAGATGTGGTTCTATTCAGTGGCTGCTTCGTGCGTGCAATTACTCTGGATTACTTTTTATGGAGCTATATTAAGTGATTGGTTTATGCCGACAAATCAGCAACTCTTGAAGCATTGGAAGCCTATATTCAATCTTTGGAAAAAGAAGTAAAAAATTTAACTGATCGTATGGACCATAACTCATAGGCGAGCCGGCACATATTCCGTAAATCATAAATATAAAAAATATTATTGAAATTATCTACCAATTTATAATAAAAAAAATTTTATACCAACAATATTTCTCTTGTATTATCATTTAAAGTTCGCATGCAGCCAAAAAAAACCCCGTTATATGCAACTCTGCCAAAACAAATTACGATTTGTCTTTGGTTTTTGTAATAAAATTTCCGAACTGTCAAAACTAGCTGCCTATAGGAAGAAGAAAACGTGTGAAAAGAGAAAACAAAAGCAAAACTTCTTAGTATGTTTGTTTGAAATAAATTTACATAAAAAAATAAATTATAGTTTATGTAAATGAGCTTGAGATCTTATATTATTTTGTGTTTTAAATTTAATTTTTTCCAATACTTCGTCGTATTCAGAATGTACAACTTCTTCAGGGAAAATATTTTATAATGATATATTGAAATTTTACATTGTGAAAACGAAATATTTGAAGAAATTATTTCATAATTTATAAATTTTCATTTTTAAAATATTTTAAAATTATTGTCTGTGTATGTATATGTAACTTTACTTTTATTATAAGTCAATAAAAATTCAATTTTTTAAAGAATAACATATAAATCAAATTAAACGTAAAATAATATAATATAATCAATTTAAATTAGATATTAAATTATAGTATGTATTAATATACATTTTTCTTATCACTTTTTTCATACATGAAGTTAACCAAATTGTAAAATATGAAAAATACACATGAAATGAAAAAAGTGAAAAGAAAATTTTATATTAATACATAACATACTGTTATTTAATGTCTAATTTAAATTGATGATATTATATTATTTTACGTTTAGTTTTATTTATATGTTAATCTAGAAAAAATTTAATTTTTATTGTCTTATAATCAAAGTAAAGTTACATATCCATACACAGGTAATAATTTTAAAAATGAAAATTTATAAATAACAAAAGAAAAACATAATTTTAATTTTAATAAATGCTGATGATGAACCTTATGGTTCGAAATATATAGATGGATTTAAAATTTAAATGTGTGTTTTTAGTTAAATCGAAGTAAAAGAAGCAAAACAAAACTAAAAAAAATTAAATGAATAAATGCAGCAATACAAATATATATTGGTTTCAGTCTGTATAAAATATTATAATTTCTGATATGGCAATAACATTAATATTGAAGTCCACACGAAATATGATAAGAAATTTTACGTTTTCTGCTTTAAAATGTTTGATAATCAGTTGTAGACGCTGTGTTACAAAGTCTGTGGAATTATAAAAGACAAAAAACAAAATGTACGAAAAATGTTAACATTTGACAGTTCGGAGATAAAAAATATTTATAAACTATGACAATATGCAAAAACAGATTACGTCTATTTCAATTGATAGATATTTAAAAAAAGTTAATCAGTAAAATAATTGCATTTTATTATCGTTTTTCATATATATTAAAAACACAAAATAATACATTAGTTATCATTCATAACAAATTGCGCCTGGCAATAAAATGCAATTCTATAAATTTCTCAATCCTAGGTTAGAAAACATACATATTTATGTTTATAAAGCAAAAGGTAAGTTTTATTAAACATTACATTTATATTATAACAAATATTTTAAGATCTCTTTTTTTAACCCCTCTCTTACACAAATGCTGATTTCCACCCGTGAAAGTCTCTTTTTAGTTCTAATATTAAGCATGCAAAAATAGGAAACATGACGATAGTCGGAACGTCCAATAATAATTTTTTTTATATACTTATATACATATGTATATTAGAATTTAAAAAATAATTCCAGAAATTTATTATGTAGCAAATTCGGTAACACTGCGCATATATTTTACATTTTGTGTGTAAGAATGTGTGTGGGTGTGTGTTTTAGGGTAGTATCTTTACTACGCTGCAGATAATGTGACTAGACTAGTTTACACATGCATGTATAGTGTAGTCCACGGAGCCTGGTGGGACTATCCCAAGAGCAATACAATATATTAACATTACGATGTCGTATTGGAGTCGAATATATAAAAACAAAACTATTTCAAGGAGCACCTGAGGGAGTAATTTTTATGAGACGGTGTAATCGTAAATATCAAGAAAAGCACGAACTCTTGTCGTATATCTAGAAGCTGCTGTTTTCAATTATATGGTCGACGGCTGCATTACATATGGCCATCATCAACTATGGACGTGGTATCCCCTTTTATCTGTTGGTTAGTTGTGCTTTTAGATGACACTATTATGTATTGACTGACTAGCAATAGTGTTTTCAGTGTGCATCATACGAGCAATTCATGGTGTTTCTTTGCTTCGCTACCGAAATGAACCGAACAAACACCATGATTTTTCAAGTAATTACTTTTGCTTTGTCTCGCTGTAAATGCGGACTCATCACTGTTGTTAGCGCTCTAGGTGTCTAACGGCCCCCAGCTCTGCGGCACAGTTCTATTCAGGGTGTATAAGGGGCTGCACTATTGGAGCGGTGACACGGTTACAAATGTAACCAGTTTAGAAACGTAGGCTTATGTCTTTATAAAGCAAATTAATAAATACTTTTTGCTGTGAGTGTGTAATGCAAACTGATTTAGCTGTTGCATAGTGACGACTACTATTAGTGTAAAGTACTAATTGCCGCCGTCACCGCCACTCTATTAAAATGTCGTGGCATCTGTAAATACGTACGCGCAAATAAAGGGATTTCCAACATGTCTTCCGAACTAGACAGTTAATAACGGCCATCGTCATGTTGTGAAGCTACAACGTACCGCGCAAAAAACCACATCTTCCACGATGATGACCATTTCTACAATTTCTTTTGGCCGATATGAACCGAAAAATATTGTACCGATATGCGACAGTACAAATTTATTATTGGACGTTCCGACTATTAGTAAATGTGCGCTGATAAAGATTTATGTAGGTTTTAAGAAAAATTAATTCTTTCTGAAAATTAATTACTTAATAATAAGTTAGGATAGGTTAGGTTAGCTTAGCAGGCCGCCAAGTCCAAAGGAAATCAGCTCACTTCGGACCCATTATGTTACCTGAGCACGATTAGTCCTCATACGACGTGTATTGTGTTTGTGTAACAAAATTTCCGAACTGTCAAAACTGACTGCCTACAAAAAGAAGAAAACGTGTAAAAAGAGAAAACAAAAGCAAAACTTTAGTATTTTTGTTAGAATTAAATTTACACTATGGACGTGGTATCCCCTTTTATCTGTTGGTTAGTTGTGCTTTTAGATGACACTTATGTATTGACTGACTAGCAATAGTGTTTTCAGTGTGCATCATACGAGCAATTCATGGTGTTCCTTTGTTTATTCCCGAAATGAACCGAACAAACACCATGATTTTTCAAGTAATTACTTTTGCTTTGTCTCGCTGTAAATGCGGACTCATCACAGTTGTTAGCGCTCTAGGTGTCTAACGGCCCCCAGCTCTGCGGCACAGTTCTATTCAGGGTGTATAAGGGGCTGCACTATTGGAGCGGTGACACGGTTACAAATGTAACCAGTTTAGAAACGTAGGCTTATGTCTTTATAAAGCAAATTAATAAATACTTTTTGCTGAGAGTGTGTAGTGCAAACTGATTTAGCTGTTGCATAGTGCCGACTACTATTAGTGTAGAGTACCAATTGCTGCCGTCGCCGCTATTTTCAATTTAAATGTAGCGGCATATGTACATAGCACAATTTATTTTCGGCCGATAGGAACAAATATATTGCACCAACATGCGATAGTACAAAATTTATTATTGGAGGTTACCACTATTATTAAATTACGACGATAGAAATTTATTTAGGTGTTAGGAAAAATTAATTACTTAATACTAGATTGGTTTAGGTTCGCTGTCCGCTAAGTCCCCATTTCTCTATCTGCATCCGTCGATCCGTCTATGCATTACATACGGGCATCATCAACAATGGACGAGGTGGATATCTGTTGGTTAGTTGTGCTTTTAGATGACACTTAAGTATTGGGAGACTGGCAATAGTGTTTTCAGTGTGCACCATACGAGCAATTCATGGTGTTCCTTTGTTTCACTCCCGAAATGAACCGAACAAACACCATGATTTTTCAAGTAATTACTTTTGCTTTGTCTCGCTGTAAATGCGGACTCATCACAGTTGTTAGCGCTCTAGGTGTCTAACGGCCCCCAGCTCTGCGGCACAGTTCTATTCAGGGTGTATAAGGGGCTGCACTATTGGAGCGGTGACACGGTTACAAATGTAACCAGTTTAGAAACGTAGGCTTATGTCTTTATAAAGCAAATTAATAAATACTTTTTGCTGAGAGTGTGTAGTGCAAACTGATTTAGCTGTTGCATAGTGCCGACTACTATTAGTGTAGAGTACCAACTGCTGCCGTCGCCGCTATTTTCAATTTAAATGTAGCGGCATATGTACATAGCACAATTTAGTTTCGGCCGATATGAACAGATATATTGTACCAACATACGATAGTACAAAATTTATTATTGGAGGTTATATTTCATAATAATCTGGCAGCCGAGCAGAAAACATATTTGTGTAATTTTAATAGGCTGTGTGTTTTATTAACGTGTTGACATTTGTTTTCTAAATTGTGTGCAATTTAAAGAAAAAAATTAATTTTCGAACAAAAAAATTTTAGAAAATGCACAAATGTGCAATACATTTCTTTTATTTATATGTGTAAAAATTTATCTAAATATATATTATGAAAACAATATTATAATAAGTTTTTAGTTTGGTTTTCCTTTTGGTTCGATTAACTTGTGTATGTATAGGACAATAGAAATAAAATTATTCAAGAACAACATATAAATTAAATTAAACGTAAATTATATAATTTAATCATTTACATTAGACATTAAATTACAGTATGTATGTATTAATATAAATTTTTCTTATCACTTTTTTCATTGCGTGTGTATTTTTCATATTTTACAATTGGTTGACTTCATGTACTTGCAGTCTAAATTTATTCTGTCCTCTTTTCAGAATTTTAGTACTTTCAAAATCGAATTCATGTGTATTTAATTTTACACGTGTGGCCAATGCTGATAAATTAGACTTAGTAATTGATGTTTTACAATCATATTTATGTTGCCTAATTATTTAGATACAACTATTCATCGCAAATGTATTGGAAACATAAACTAATTGCTACCATAGCCGTATTTCAAATTATCACTCAGCTCTCATATGAAAGAAAATACATGAAAAAACTTCATTTATAAAGTTTTTAGTCTCTCACGTAAACTATTTTGATCAAAAAATTTTAAAAGTATTAAGCAGGTTTTTGATAAATAATTTTCCAAAACATATTATTCAGAAACTCATAAATTCGTCAAATATCATAAAAATAGAGATGGGGAAATAAATGTAACACAATCAGGTTAGGTTATCCTAATATCTCATTAACGTAAAATAATAATTCTGTAAATGACTCAGAAATTAATTATACAATGACTTATATTCCAAACTTATCTGAAAAATTATCTAAATCATGTCGATATTAACAGCAATGACCACACGTGCAAAATTAAATACACTTGAATTTGATTTTGGAAATGCAAAAATTCTTAGAACAGAGAATAGAATAAATTTAAATTACGCAAGTACATGCAATGAAAAAAGTGATGAAAAATTTTATATTAATACATACTGCAATTTAATGTATAATTTAAATTGATTGTATTATATTATTTTACATTTAATTGAATTTATGTCATTCTTGAAAAAATTTCATTTTAATTGTCTTATAATCAAAGTAAAGTTACATATACATACATACATACACAGGCAATAATTTTGAAATATTTTAAAATAGAAAATTTATAAATTCTGAAATAAAAACAATATTTTAATTTTAATAGATCCTGATGAACCACCTTATGGTTCGAAATATATAGATGGAGTAAAAGTTTAAATGTCTGTTTTTAGTTAAATCGAATTAAAAGCAAAACAAAACTAAAAAATTATTATAATATTGTTATAATATAAGTATATTTAGATAACGATATCATGATATAATATTAAGTGCCAAAATCATACACATACAAATCGTCATATAAAATGTAAAACCAATTACATAAGTGACAAAATTTAAAAAATCGGTTTCTCTATTGAATATTGTGTAGCATGTAAAATAAAAGAATCTTTTATATTTTGAAAAAATAGTTTAATTTTATGCGAGTTTTGAAGAAACTTTCTTCAGGTTGTTACTTATACCTTGTTATCAAGTTTTTTTCCTCTCCTTTAAAATCTAAAAAAGTGTATTTGCATGATTATACGTTTATATGACGACGTAAAAGAAATGTATTGCTCATTTGTGCATCTTGTACAAATATTTTGTTCGAAAATTAATTTTTTATTTAAATTGCAGACAATTTAGAAAACAAATTAAAATATAACAATTGCCGAAAAAAACAATGCATTATAGTTTATTTAAGACAGCTTGAGATTTTATATTATTTTGTATTTTAAATATTTTATAATAATTGACAATTTTAATATTTTATACAAAGTCATTAAATCGAAAATTAAAAAACCTCAAATATTTATAACTTTGATTTCAATAAAATACTATAGAGATTATAACTCAAACTAACAAATATTTAAAAAATGTTTACAATGTAAAATTATTTTAACTTTTATTATCTATTTAATTAAATGTCTAGAACATTGAGCGACATTGTAAAAATAATTGTTAATTTGAGTTATAATATTTTTGTATTTTACTGAAACAAAAGTTAATAATATTTGAGTTTTTTTAATTTTCGATTTACTGTCTTTGTACAAAAAATTAAATTCATCAATTATATTATTTTGTATTTTATAATAAGATCTCAAGCTGATTTAAATAAACCATAATGCATTGTAGATTGCAGAAATTGTTGCATTACGTGTACAGATAATTTTATGAGCACTCAGTAACAATGACAATACAAACATGGAAGTAAGTACGGCAAATTTCAGTAACGTTACGCCTAAAAATATACAAGACATTTGTGATTTATTTGATTCGGAAGTTATATGTCAAAAGGCTTCTAAAACTTTACATCAAATTTTTAAACTTTTAGTTCCATAGCATCCACAACTGCGAATAATTCATATGTATAATGTCAGAGTAAACGACGGCAGAATAATTAGAAAAATATTTATAATATTAAATATTAATAGCAAGC
This sequence comes from Dexiosoma caninum, assembly GCA_963924685.1. NCBI lineage: Eukaryota > Metazoa > Arthropoda > Insecta > Diptera > Tachinidae > Dexiosoma > Dexiosoma caninum. The sequence goes on along the minus strand of OZ004727.1, from coordinate 26,587 downwards.
ACGTAGAACAGGTATTTATGCAAACAGTTTAACCGTGTTCAGACATGCTTTTTTTTTTATTGAGTGGATATTCAGTTTATTGACAGTAATTTTAGTGTTCAGGCCAGAGCTTCGAACCGCAATTTAATTTTTTTCGGGTTTCGGGTTTCGTTTTTCAACTTTTCTCGTTTTGGGTTTTTTTTTCGGCTTTAAATTTTTTTTCGGTGCGTAACCGGTTTATTGGTTCAAAGTTTTTTCTGAGTAACATATCCATAGGTTTATATAAAAACTCTCAAAAAATCATTTTGTTTGTATATTTTGTTGTTCTCAGGCATTTATTGGGAATTCTTGTATAAACATATGGAGTTTCATAGTTTTAAGAATTCGATAAAAGGTATACTGATTATTTCATTAATAAAATACAATATTATCGACAACCTTTGTACAACAAAATTTCATATTATAAAATACAATTTTAAAATAACAACTGTTGTAAACCATAATTGGGTCCTTAGCAAACTAAATAACCATCTGAGAACGTTGTTATCAATTGTCGATAAATATTTGTTTGTGTTACTATTTATAGATAAATTGTCTTAGTAAATACATTTTCGGTTTTCCATAAGGTTCTGGTTGAAACACAAAAATTACTTAACTCAATATCCGTTTGCCATTGTTGTTTCTTTTGTCGATACTCATTTGTGACTCGCGTTGCTTTTATTAGATAATATTTCTTAGTAAAGACACTTCGCTTGGACGCAGCTAAACAAAATTATGTACAAATTGTATCGTTGTCAAATGGTTGAGTTAGCTAAATTTTTTTTGCTGTTTTCCGGTTCAAACATTTAGCTAACACTAGATGTTTAAAAATTTTATTTGTCTATAAGGTTTTGTAATCCTTACATTTGCAAATAATTTTTCCTAGTTAAGACTTTCGGTTTCCGTACGGTTCAGGTACAATTGATCTAAATCGATAACCATTTGTTGCAGTCTTTATCATTTGGAGTGTCATTATCATTTTACAAATAATTCCGCTTAGTAAAGACTCTGTTTTTCATACGCTTCAGGATCACAAATTTAATTAGGACATAAAATTTTGCTAAACCAATACCCATTTGGAAACATCGTTACCATTTCTTGCAGTCTTCAGCACTTAGCTGTCGTTGCCATTTGTAGATAGTTTTGCTTCGTAAAGACTCAGTTTTCTGTCCGGTTGAGGTTGTAACACAAAATTTAGCTAAATCAATAATCATTTGAGAACGTCGTTACCATTTGTAGCAGTTTTCATCACTTTTAGCTGTCGTTGCCATTTCTAGATAGTTTTGCTTCGTAAAGACTTTCAGTTTTCTGTCCGGTTGAGGTTGTAACACAAAATTTAGCTAAATCAATAATCATTTGAGAACGTCGTTACCATTTGTAGCAGTTTTCATCACTTTTAGCTGTCGTTGCCATTTCTAGATTGTTTTGCTTCGTAAAGACTTTCAGTTTTCTGTCCGGTTGAGGTTGTAACACAAAATTTAGCTAAATCAATAATCATTTGAGAACGTCGTTACCATTTCCAGCTGTTACAATTTTATAAACGGTTTTGCTTAGTAAAGACTTCCGTGCGGTTCAGGTTCATAGATATAAATCAATACTCAAAATTTAGCTAAATTAAACATTTGGCATCGTCATTACTATTTGTTTCCGTTTTTATTATTTGCAGTTGTCTTACCATTTATTTTTTTTTTAATAGTTTTGCTTATTAAAGACACTTGACAGTATGGTATTTGAAGTTTTAGTCAATAACAGTTCCGTACTTATTGCTCAATAACTTGATTAATATTTTGTATGGCATTTTTAGGTCAATAATGTCAGTTATTATGTAAATTGCAAAGGTGCATGTCTGAACATCGTATTAATGTTTCTAATCTGGCAACTGATCACAAAACATCTTTCTGTAATATTCATAGGTTGTGTGTTTTACACCAATTTCAGCATTTGTTTTCTAAATTGTGTGCAATTTAAATAATAGCCTGTTCATACAAACCGAGGTAAAAATAATTGTTCGCCATTTATATTGAAAACAAAAACAATTTGAGTTTTTTTTTTTATCGTTTTCAAAATAAATGTCGGACGATTATTTTCATTCGGCCGCTATAAACAGGATCTGAAAAATATTGCCTATCATGATTCAAAACTCAACTAATTTTTGTATTATGGTCCATAGCCAATTTCAGTTGTCTTGGTTGAGTTGTTACTGAAATTATGAATTATATGATAAAAGATAACCGAAGACAACTAAAATTAGTGGTGGACCATAATACAAAAAATTACTTTAGTTGTAAATCATGATAAGGACAATAAATTTTCGAAGAAAAAATTTGTACACAATTCACAAATGCGCAATATGTTTCTTGTATCTATGCATGTGTATGACAATGAACATCACATTATGATACCGTAATCTTAATATATATTGTACTCAGTTGTAGATGCTATGTTATAAAATCTGTAGAATTTTAAGAAAACAAAAGGCAAAATGTAAGACATTTGACAGTTCGGAGATAAATAATATTCAATCACATCTGCACTCCCATATACCATGTACTTCAATGTATATATTTATATACTTGCACGAATCAATATATAACTGTATGGCAATAAGGAAAACAGCCTAAATCTATTTCCATTAATTAATTAATTATTCTATTAAATAACATTTGAAATGAAAAAGAGTTCATAAAATAATTGCGTTAAAATGCATTTTGTTATAGTTTTTCATATATATTCAAACACACAATAATACATTATTATACGCCCTTCAACATCAACAATGATAAGTAAATTGCGCCTAGCAATAAAGTACAATATTATAAATTTCTCAATTATAGGTTACACATCACACATTTATGTGTATAAAGCAAAAGGTAATTTTCATTAAACATTACATTATTATTTTAAATTCTAACAATAATTTTAAGATCCCTATTTTTTTTGACCCACTCTCTTTCCTGAAGTTTAGTTTCGCCATAGAAAATTGTTGTTTATTACTAACAACAAATAGGAAACATGATAGTGGGAACGTCCAATAATAAATTTTGTGATATTTTTAAATGTGGGCCGATAAAGATTATGTAGTTTTTCAGAAAAGTTAATTCTTTTTGAAAATTAATTAATATAGGTAGATTTATATATATATATATTTTATATATAAATATATATATATATTTATATTTATATATATATTTATATGTATATATATACATATATTACAATTTAAAAATAAATTCAGAAATTTAAACTAGTAAATTCGATCACGCTGCTGGTATATTTTATATTTTGAGTGTAGGGGTAGGAATGTTTGTGTACGTTTTAAGTGGTATTTTCACTACGCCGCAGATAATGTGAGTAGTCCACACAAGCATATATGGTGTAGTATATTAAAACCTGGTGGAACTATTAGCAGAGTAACAAAATGAATGCTGTACTTAACATTACGATGTCCTATTGGAGAGGAACATATAAGCCAAAACCTACTTCATGGAGCATCTGAGGGAGGAATTTTTATGAGACTGAGTAATCGTAAATATAAAGGAAAGCACGAACTCTTGTCGTATAACTACAAGTGCTGTTTTCAATGATATGGTCCACGGCTGCATTACATACGGGCAACATCAACAATGGACGAGGTAGATATCTGTTGGTTAGTTGTGCTTTTAGATGACACTTAAGTATTAGGGGACTGGCAATAGTGTTTTCAGTGTGCACCATACGAGCAATTCATGGTGTTCCTTTGCTTCACTCCCGAAATGAACCGAACAAACACCATGATTTTTCAAGTAATTACTTTTGCTTTGTCTCGCTGTAAATGCGGACTCATCACAGTTGTTAGCGCTCTAGGTGTCTAACGGCCCCCAGCTCTGCGGCACAGTTCTATTCAGGGTGTATAAGGGGCTGCACTATTGGAGCGGTGACACGGTTACAAATGTAACCAGTTTAGAAACGTAGGCTTATGTCTTTATAAAGCAAATTAATAAATACTTTTTGCTGTGAGTGTGTAATGCAAACTGATCTAACTGTTGCATAGTGCCGACTACTATTAGTGTAGAGTACCAATTGCCGCCGTCGCCGCTATTCTCAATTTAAATGTAGCGGCATATGTACATAGCACAATTTATTTTCGGCCGATAGGAACAAATATATTGCACCAACATGCGATAGTACAAAATTTATTATTGGAGGTTACCACTATTATTAAATTGCGACGATAGAAATTTATTTAGGTGTTAGGAAAAATTAATTACTTAATACTAGATTGGTTTAGGTTCGCTGTCCGCGAAGTCCCCATTTCTCTATCTGCATCCGTCGGTCCGTCTGTGCATTACATACGGGCATCATCAACAATGGACGAGGTGGATATCTGTTGGTTAGTTGTGATTTTAGATGACACTATTATATATTGGGAGACTGGCAATAGTGTTTTCAGTGTGCACCATACGAGCAATTCATGGTGTTCCTTTGTTTCACTCCCGAAATGAACCGAACAAACACCATGATTTTTCAAGTAATTACTTTTGCTTTGTCTCGCTGTAAATGCGGACTCATCACTGTTGTTAGCGCTCTAGGTGTCTAACGGCCCCCAGCTCTGCGGCACAGTTCTATTCAGGGTGTATAAGGGGCTGCACTATTGGAGCGGTGACACGGTTACAAATGTAACCAGTTTAGAAACGTAGGCTTATGTCTTTATAAAGCAAATTAATAAATACTTTTTGCTGAGAGTGTGTAGTGCAAACTGATTTAGCTGTTGCATAGTGCCGACTACTATTAGTGTAGAGTACCAATTGCTGCCGTCGCCGCTATTTTCAATTTAAATGTAGCGGCATATGTACATAGCACAATTTAGTTTCGGCCGATATGAACAGATATATTGTACCAACATACGATAGTACAAAATTTATTAAAAAAAATTTTAGAAAATGCACAAATGTGCAATACATTTCTTTTATTTATATGTGTAAAAATTTATCTAAATATATATTATGAAAACAATATTATAATAAGTTTTTAGTTTGGTTTTCCTTTTGGTTCGATTAACTTGTGTATGTATAGGACAATAGAAATAAAATTATTCAAGAACAACATATAAATTAAATTAAACGTAAATTATATAATTTAATCATTTACATTAGACATTAAATTACAGTATGTATGTATTAATATAAATTTTTCTTATCACTTTTTTCATTGCGTGTGTATTTTTCATATTTTACAATTGGTTGACTTCATGTACTTGCAGTCTAAATTTATTCTGTCCTCTTTTCAGAATTTTAGTACTTTCAAAATCGAATTCATGTGTATTTAATTTTACACGTGTGGCCAATGCTGATAAATTAGACTTAGTAATTGATGTTTTACAATCATATTTATGTTGCCTAATTATTTAGATACAACTATTCATCGCAAATGTATTGGAAACATAAACTAATTGCTACCATAGCCGTATTTCAAATTATCACTCAGCTCTCATATGAAAGAAAATACATGAAAAAACTTCATTTATAAAGTTTTTAGTCTCTCACGTAAACTATTTTGATCAAAAAATTTTAAAAGTATTAAGCAGGTTTTTGATAAATAATTTTCCAAAACATGTTATTCAGAAACTCATAAATTCGTCAAATATCATAAAAATAGAGATGGGGAAATAAATGTAACACAATCAGGTTAGGTTATCCTAATATCTCATTAACGTAAAATAATAATTCTGTAAATGACTCAGAAATTAATTATACAATGACTTATATTCCAAACTTATCTGAAAAATTATCTAAATCATGTCGATATTAACAGCAATGACCACACGTGCAAAATTAAATACACTTGAATTTGATTTTGGAAATGCAAAATTTCTTAGAACAGAGAATAGAATAAATTTAAATTACGCAAGTACATGCAATGAAAAAAGTGATGAAAAATTTTATATTAATACATACTGCAATTTAATGTGTAATTTAAATTGATTGTATTATATTATTTTACATTTAATTGAATTTATGTCATTCTTGAAAAAATTTCATTTTAATTGTCTTATAATCAAAGTAAAGTTACATATACATACATACATACACAGGCAATAATTTTGAAATATTTTAAAATAGAAAATTTATAAATTCTGAAATAAAAACAATATTTTAATTTTAATAGATCCTGATGAACCACCTTATGGTTCGAAATATATAGATGGAGTAAAAGTTTAAATGTCTGTTTTTAGTTAAATCGAATTAAAAGCAAAACAAAACTAAAAAATTATTATAATATTGTTATAATATAAGTATATTTAGATAACGATATCATGATATAATATTAAGTGCCAAAATCATACACATACAAATCGTCATATAAAATGTAAAACCAATTACATAAGTGACAAAATTTAAAAAATCGGTTTCTCTATTGAATATTGTGTAGCATGTAAAATAAAAGAATCTTTTATATTTTGAAAAAATAGTTTAATTTTATGCGAGTTTTGAAGAAACTTTCTTCTGGTTGTTACTTATACCTTGTTATCAAGTTTTTTTCCTCTCCTTTAAAATCTAAAAAAGTGTATTTGCATGATTATACGTTTATATGACGACGTAAAAGAAATGTATTGCTCATTTGTGCATCTTGTACAAATATTTTGTTCGAAAATTAATTTTTTATTTAAATTGCAGACAATTTAGAAAACAAATTAAAATATAACAATTGCCGAAAAAAACAATGCATTATAGTTTATTTAAGACAGCTTGAGATTTTATATTATTTTGTATTTTAAATATTTTATAATAATTGACAATTTTAATATTTTATACAAAGTCATTAAATCGAAAATTAAAAAACCTCAAATATTTATAACTTTGATTTCAATAAAATACTATAGAGATTATAACTCAAACTAACAAATATTTAAAAAATTTTTACAATGTAAAATTATTTTAACTTTTATTATCTATTTAATTAAATGTCTAGAACATTGAGCGACATTGTAAAAATAATTGTTAATTTGAGTTATAATATTTTTGTATTTTACTGAAACAAAAGTTAATAATATTTGAGTTTTTTTAATTTTCGATTTACTGTCTTTGTACAAAAAATTAAATTCATCAATTATATTATTTTGTATTTTATAATAAGATCTCAAGCTGATTTAAATAAAACATAATGCATTGTAGATTGCAGAAATTGTTGCATTACGTGTACAGATAATTTTATGAGCACTCAGTAACAATGACAATACAAACATGGAAGTAAGTACGGCAAATTTCAGTAACGTTACGCCTAAAAATATACAAGACATTTGTGATTTATTTGATTCGGAAGTTATATGTCAAAAGGCTTCTAAAACTTTACATCAAATTTTTAAACTTTTAGTTCCATAGCATCCACAACTGCGAATAATTCATATGTATAATGTCAGAGTAAACGACGGCAGAATAATTAGAAAAATATTTATAATATTAAATATTAATAGCAAGCACGTAGAACAGGTATTTATGCAAACAGTTTAACCGTGTTCAGACATGCTTTTTTTTTATTGAGTGGATATTCAGTTTATTGACAGTAATTTTAGTGTTCAGGCCAGAGCTTCGAACCGCAATTTAATTTTTTTCGGGTTTCGGGTTTCGTTTTTCAACTTTTCTCGTTTTGGGTTTTTTTTTCGGCTTTAAATTTTTTTTCGGTGCGTAACCGGTTTATTGGTTCAAAGTTTTTTCTGAGTAACATATCCATAGGTTTATATAAAAACTCTCAAAAAATCATTTTGTTTGTATATTTTGTTGTTCTCAGGCATTTATTGGGAATTCTTGTATAAACATATGGAGTTTCATAGTTTTAAGAATTCGATAAAAGGTATACTGATTATTTCATTAATAAAATACAATATTATCGACAACCTTTGTACAACAAAATTTCATATTATAAAATACAATTTTAAAATAACAACTGTTGTAAACCATAATTGGGTCCTTAGCAAACTAAATAACCATCTGAGAACGTTGTTATCAATTGTCGATAAATATTTGTTTGTGTTACTATTTATAGATAAATTGTCTTAGTAAATACATTTTCGGTTTTCCATAAGGTTCTGGTTGAAACACAAAAATTACTTAACTCAATATCCGTTTGCCATTGTTGTTTCTTTTGTCGATACTCATTTGTGACTCGCGTTGCTTTTATTAGATAATATTTCTTAGTAAAGACACTTCGCTTGGACGCAGCTAAACAAAATTATGTACAAATTGTATCGTTGTCAAATGGTTGAGTTAGCTAAATTTTTTTTTGCTGTTTTCCGGTTCAAACATTTAGCTAACACTAGATGTTTAAAAACTTTATTTGTCTATAAGGTTTTGTAATCCTTACATTTGCAAATAATTTTTCCTAGTTAAGACTTTCGGTTTCCGTACGGTTCAGGTACAATTGATCTAAATCGATAACCATTTGTTGCAGTCTTTATCATTTGGAGTGTCATTATCATTTTACAAATAATTCCGCTTAGTAAAGACTCTGTTTTTCATACGCTTCAGGATCACAAATTTAATTAGGACATAAAATTTTGCTAAACCAATACCCATTTGGAAACATCGTTACCATTTCTTGCAGTCTTCAGCACTTAGCTGTCGTTGCCATTTGTAGATAGTTTTGCTTCGTAAAGACTCAGTTTTCTGTCCGGTTGAGGTTGTAACACAAAATTTAGCTAAATCAATAATCATTTGAGAACGTCGTTACCATTTGTAGCAGTTTTCATCACTTTTAGCTGTCGTTGCCATTTCTAGATAGTTTTGCTTCGTAAAGACTTTCAGTTTTCTGTCCGGTTGAGGTTGTAACACAAAATTTAGCTAAATCAATAATCATTTGAGAACGTCGTTACCATTTGTAGCAGTTTTCATCACTTTTAGCTGTCGTTGCCATTTCTAGATTGTTTTGCTTCGTAAAGACTTTCAGTTTTCTGTCCGGTTGAGGTTGTAACACAAAATTTAGCTAAATCAATAATCATTTGAGAACGTCGTTACCATTTCCAGCTGTTACAATTTTATAAACGGTTTTGCTTAGTAAAGACTTCCGTGCGGTTCAGGTTCATAGATATAAATCAATACTCAAAATTTAGCTAAATTAAACATTTGGCATCGTCATTACTATTTGTTTCCGTTTTTATTATTTGCAGTTGTCTTACCATTTATTTTTTTTTTAATAGTTTTGCTTATTAAAGACACTTGACAGTATGGTATTTGAAGTTTTAGTCAATAACAGTTCCGTACTTATTGCTCAATAACTTGATTAATATTTTGTATGGCATTTTTAGGTCAATAATGTCAGTTATTATGTAAATTGCAAAGGTGCATGTCTGAACATCGTATTAATGTTTCTAATCTGGCAACTGATCACAAAACATCTTTCTGTAATATTCATAGGTTGTGTGTTTTACACCAATTTCAGCATTTGTTTTCTAAATTGTGTGCAATTTAAATAATAGCCTGTTCATACAAACCGAGGTAAAAATAATTGTTCGCCATTTATATTGAAAACAAAAACAATTTGAGTTTTTTTTTTTATCGTTTTCAAAATAAATGTCGGACGATTATTTTCATTCGGCCGCTATAAACAGGATCTGAAAAATATTGCCTATCATGATTCAAAACTCAACTAATTTTTGTATTATGGTCCATAGCCAATTTCAGTTGTCTTGGTTGAGTTGTTACTGAAATTATGAATTATATGATAAAAGATAACCGAAGACAACTAAAATTAGTGGTGGACCATAATACAAAAAATTACTTTAGTTGTAAATCATGATAAGGACAATAAATTTTCGAAGAAAAAATTTGTACACAATTCACAAATGCGCAATATGTTTCTTGTATCTATGCATGTGTATGACAATGAACATCACATTATGATACCGTAATCTTAATATATATTGTACTCAGTTGTAGATGCTATGTTATAAAATCTGTAGAATTTTAAGAAAACAAAAGGCAAAATGTAAGACATTTGACAGTTCGGAGATAAATAATATTCAATCACATCTGCACTCCCATATACCATGTACTTCAATGTATATATTTATATACTTGCACGAATCAATATATAACTGTATGGCAATAAGGAAAACAGCCTAAATCTATTTCCATTAATTAATTAATTATTCTATTAAATAACATTTGAAATGAAAAAGAGTTCATAAAATAATTGCGTTAAAATGCATTTTGTTATAGTTTTTCATATATATTCAAACACACAATAATACATTATTATACGCCCTTCAACATCAACAATGATAAGTAAATTGCGCCTAGCAATAAAGTACAATATTATAAATTTCTCAATTATAGGTTACACATCACACATTTATGTGTATAAAGCAAAAGGTAATTTTCATTAAACATTACATTATTATTTTAAATTCTAACAATAATTTTAAGATCCCTATTTTTTTTGACCCACTCTCTTTCCTGAAGTTTAGTTTCGCCATAGAAAATTGTTGTTTATTACTAACAACAAATAGGAAACATGATAGTGGGAACGTCCAATAATAAATTTTGTGATATTTTTAAATGTGGGCCGATAAAGATTATGTAGTTTTTCAGAAAAGTTAATTCTTTTTGAAAATTAATTAATATAGGTAGATTTATATATATATATATTTTATATATAAATATATATATATATTTATATTTATATATATATTTATATGTATATATATACATATATTACAATTTAAAAATAAATTCAGAAATTTAAACTAGTAAATTCGATCACGCTGCTGGTATATTTTATATTTTGAGTGTAGGGGTAGGAATGTTTGTGTACGTTTTAAGTGGTATTTTCACTACGCCGCAGATAATGTGAGTAGTCCACACAAGCATATATGGTGTAGTATATTAAAACCTGGTGGAACTATTAGCAGAGTAACAAAATGAATGCTGTACTTAACATTACGATGTCCTATTGGAGAGGAACATATAAGCCAAAACCTACTTCATGGAGCATCTGAGGGAGGAATTTTTATGAGACTGAGTAATCGTAAATATAAAGGAAAGCACGAACTCTTGTCGTATAACTACAAGTGCTGTTTTCAATGATATGGTCCACGGCTGCATTACATACGGGCAACATCAACAATGGACGAGGTAGATATCTGTTGGTTAGTTGTGCTTTTAGATGACACTTAAGTATTAGGGGACTGGCAATAGTGTTTTCAGTGTGCACCATACGAGCAATTCATGGTGTTCCTTTGCTTCACTCCCGAAATGAACCGAACAAACACCATGATTTTTCAAGTAATTACTTTTGCTTTGTCTCGCTGTAAATGCGGACTCATCACAGTTGTTAGCGCTCTAGGTGTCTAACGGCCCCCAGCTCTGCGGCACAGTTCTATTCAGGGTGTATAAGGGGCTGCACTATTGGAGCGGTGACACGGTTACAAATGTAACCAGTTTAGAAACGTAGGCTTATGTCTTTATAAAGCAAATTAATAAATACTTTTTGCTGTGAGTGTGTAATGCAAACTGATCTAACTGTTGCATAGTGCCGACTACTATTAGTGTAGAGTACCAATTGCCGCCGTCGCCGCTATTCTCAATTTAAATGTAGCGGCATATGTACATAGCACAATTTATTTTCGGCCGATAGGAACAAATATATTGCACCAACATGCGATAGTACAAAATTTATTATTGGAGGTTACCACTATTATTAAATTGCGACGATAGAAATTTATTTAGGTGTTAGGAAAAATTAATTACTTAATACTAGATTGGTTTAGGTTCGCTGTCCGCGAAGTCCCCATTTCTCTATCTGCATCCGTCGGTCCGTCTGTGCATTACATACGGGCATCATCAACAATGGACGAGGTGGATATCTGTTGGTTAGTTGTGATTTTAGATGACACTATTATATATTGGGAGACTGGCAATAGTGTTTTCAGTGTGCACCATACGAGCAATTCATGGTGTTCCTTTGTTTCACTCCCGAAATGAACCGAACAAACACCATGATTTTTCAAGTAATTACTTTTGCTTTGTCTCGCTGTAAATGCGGACTCATCACTGTTGTTAGCGCTCTAGGTGTCTAACGGCCCCCAGCTCTGCGGCACAGTTCTATTCAGGGTGTATAAGGGGCTGCACTATTGGAGCGGTGACACGGTTACAAATGTAACCAGTTTAGAAACGTAGGCTTATGTCTTTATAAAGCAAATTAATAAATACTTTTTGCTGAGAGTGTGTAGTGCAAACTGATTTAGCTGTTGCATAGTGCCGACTACTATTAGTGTAGAGTACCAATTGCTGCCGTCGCCGCTATTTTCAATTTAAATGTAGCGGCATATGTACATAGCACAATTTAGTTTCGGCCGATATGAACAGATATATTGTACCAACATACGATAGTACAAAATTTATTAAAAAAAATTTTAGAAAATGCACAAATGTGCAATACATTTCTTTTATTTATATGTGTAAAAATTTATCTAAATATATATTATGAAAACAATATTATAATAAGTTTTTAGTTTGGTTTTCCTTTTGGTTCGATTAACTTGTGTATGTATAGGACAATAGAAATAAAATTATTCAAGAACAACATATAAATTAAATTAAACGTAAATTATATAATTTAATCATTTACATTAGACATTAAATTACAGTATGTATGTATTAATATAAATTTTTCTTATCACTTTTTTCATTGCGTGTGTATTTTTCATATTTTACAATTGGTTGACTTCATGTACTTGCAGTCTAAATTTATTCTGTCCTCTTTTCAGAATTTTAGTACTTTCAAAATCGAATTCATGTGTATTTAATTTTACACGTGTGGCCAATGCTGATAAATTAGACTTAGTAATTGATGTTTTACAATCATATTTATGTTGCCTAATTATTTAGATACAACTATTCATCGCAAATGTATTGGAAACATAAACTAATTGCTACCATAGCCGTATTTCAAATTATCACTCAGCTCTCATATGAAAGAAAATACATGAAAAAACTTCATTTATAAAGTTTTTAGTCTCTCACGTAAACTATTTTGATCAAAAAATTTTAAAAGTATTAAGCAGGTTTTTGATAAATAATTTTCCAAAACATGTTATTCAGAAACTCATAAATTCGTCAAATATCATAAAAATAGAGATGGGGAAATAAATGTAACACAATCAGGTTAGGTTATCCTAATATCTCATTAACGTAAAATAATAATTCTGTAAATGACTCAGAAATTAATTATACAATGACTTATATTCCAAACTTATCTGAAAAATTATCTAAATCATGTCGATATTAACAGCAATGACCACACGTGCAAAATTAAATACACTTGAATTTGATTTTGGAAATGCAAAATTTCTTAGAACAGAGAATAGAATAAATTTAAATTACGCAAGTACATGCAATGAAAAAAGTGATGAAAAATTTTATATTAATACATACTGCAATTTAATGTGTAATTTAAATTGATTGTATTATATTATTTTACATTTAATTGAATTTATGTCATTCTTGAAAAAATTTCATTTTAATTGTCTTATAATCAAAGTAAAGTTACATATACATACATACATACACAGGCAATAATTTTGAAATATTTTAAAATAGAAAATTTATAAATTCTGAAATAAAAACAATATTTTAATTTTAATAGATCCTGATGAACCACCTTATGGTTCGAAATATATAGATGGAGTAAAAGTTTAAATGTCTGTTTTTAGTTAAATCGAATTAAAAGCAAAACAAAACTAAAAAATTATTATAATATTGTTATAATATAAGTATATTTAGATAACGATATCATGATATAATATTAAGTGCCAAAATCATACACATACAAATCGTCATATAAAATGTAAAACCAATTACATAAGTGACAAAATTTAAAAAATCGGTTTCTCTATTGAATATTGTGTAGCATGTAAAATAAAAGAATCTTTTATATTTTGAAAAAATAGTTTAATTTTATGCGAGTTTTGAAGAAACTTTCTTCTGGTTGTTACTTATACCTTGTTATCAAGTTTTTTTCCTCTCCTTTAAAATCTAAAAAAGTGTATTTGCATGATTATACGTTTATATGACGACGTAAAAGAAATGTATTGCTCATTTGTGCATCTTGTACAAATATTTTGTTCGAAAATTAATTTTTTATTTAAATTGCAGACAATTTAGAAAACAAATTAAAATATAACAATTGCCGAAAAAAACAATGCATTATAGTTTATTTAAGACAGCTTGAGATTTTATATTATTTTGTATTTTAAATATTTTATAATAATTGACAATTTTAATATTTTATACAAAGTCATTAAATCGAAAATTAAAAAACCTCAAATATTTATAACTTTGATTTCAATAAAATACTATAGAGATTATAACTCAAACTAACAAATATTTAAAAAATTTTTACAATGTAAAATTATTTTAACTTTTATTATCTATTTAATTAAATGTCTAGAACATTGAGCGACATTGTAAAAATAATTGTTAATTTGAGTTATAATATTTTTGTATTTTACTGAAACAAAAGTTAATAATATTTGAGTTTTTTTAATTTTCGATTTACTGTCTTTGTACAAAAAATTAAATTCATCAATTATATTATTTTGTATTTTATAATAAGATCTCAAGCTGATTTAAATAAAACATAATGCATTGTAGATTGCAGAAATTGTTGCATTACGTGTACAGATAATTTTATGAGCACTCAGTAACAATGACAATACAAACATGGAAGTAAGTACGGCAAATTTCAGTAACGTTACGCCTAAAAATATACAAGACATTTGTGATTTATTTGATTCGGAAGTTATATGTCAAAAGGCTTCTAAAACTTTACATCAAATTTTTAAACTTTTAGTTCCATAGCATCCACAACTGCGAATAATTCATATGTATAATGTCAGAGTAAACGACGGCAGAATAATTAGAAAAATATTTATAATATTAAATATTAATAGCAAGCACGTAGAACAGGTATTTATGCAAACAGTTTAACCGTGTTCAGACATGCTTTTTTTTTATTGAGTGGATATTCAGTTTATTGACAGTAATTTTAGTGTTCAGGCCAGAGCTTCGAACCGCAATTTAATTTTTTTCGGGTTTCGGGTTTCGTTTTTCAACTTTTCTCGTTTTGGGTTTTTTTTTCGGCTTTAAATTTTTTTTCGGTGCGTAACCGGTTTATTGGTTCAAAGTTTTTTCTGAGTAACATATCCATAGGTTTATATAAAAACTCTCAAAAAATCATTTTGTTTGTATATTTTGTTGTTCTCAGGCATTTATTGGGAATTCTTGTATAAACATATGGAGTTTCATAGTTTTAAGAATTCGATAAAAGGTATACTGATTATTTCATTAATAAAATACAATATTATCGACAACCTTTGTACAACAAAATTTCATATTATAAAATACAATTTTAAAATAACAACTGTTGTAAACCATAATTGGGTCCTTAGCAAACTAAATAACCATCTGAGAACGTTGTTATCAATTGTCGATAAATATTTGTTTGTGTTACTATTTATAGATAAATTGTCTTAGTAAATACATTTTCGGTTTTCCATAAGGTTCTGGTTGAAACACAAAAATTACTTAACTCAATATCCGTTTGCCATTGTTGTTTCTTTTGTCGATACTCATTTGTGACTCGCGTTGCTTTTATTAGATAATATTTCTTAGTAAAGACACTTCGCTTGGACGCAGCTAAACAAAATTATGTACAAATTGTATCGTTGTCAAATGGTTGAGTTAGCTAAATTTTTTTTTGCTGTTTTCCGGTTCAAACATTTAGCTAACACTAGATGTTTAAAAACTTTATTTGTCTATAAGGTTTTGTAATCCTTACATTTGCAAATAATTTTTCCTAGTTAAGACTTTCGGTTTCCGTACGGTTCAGGTACAATTGATCTAAATCGATAACCATTTGTTGCAGTCTTTATCATTTGGAGTGTCATTATCATTTTACAAATAATTCCGCTTAGTAAAGACTCTGTTTTTCATACGCTTCAGGATCACAAATTTAATTAGGACATAAAATTTTGCTAAACCAATACCCATTTGGAAACATCGTTACCATTTCTTGCAGTCTTCAGCACTTAGCTGTCGTTGCCATTTGTAGATAGTTTTGCTTCGTAAAGACTCAGTTTTCTGTCCGGTTGAGGTTGTAACACAAAATTTAGCTAAATCAATAATCATTTGAGAACGTCGTTACCATTTGTAGCAGTTTTCATCACTTTTAGCTGTCGTTGCCATTTCTAGATAGTTTTGCTTCGTAAAGACTTTCAGTTTTCTGTCCGGTTGAGGTTGTAACACAAAATTTAGCTAAATCAATAATCATTTGAGAACGTCGTTACCATTTGTAGCAGTTTTCATCACTTTTAGCTGTCGTTGCCATTTCTAGATTGTTTTGCTTCGTAAAGACTTTCAGTTTTCTGTCCGGTTGAGGTTGTAACACAAAATTTAGCTAAATCAATAATCATTTGAGAACGTCGTTACCATTTCCAGCTGTTACAATTTTATAAACGGTTTTGCTTAGTAAAGACTTCCGTGCGGTTCAGGTTCATAGATATAAATCAATACTCAAAATTTAGCTAAATTAAACATTTGGCATCGTCATTACTATTTGTTTCCGTTTTTATTATTTGCAGTTGTCTTACCATTTATTTTTTTTTTAATAGTTTTGCTTATTAAAGACACTTGACAGTATGGTATTTGAAGTTTTAGTCAATAACAGTTCCGTACTTATTGCTCAATAACTTGATTAATATTTTGTATGGCATTTTTAGGTCAATAATGTCAGTTATTATGTAAATTGCAAAGGTGCATGTCTGAACATCGTATTAATGTTTCTAATCTGGCAACTGATCACAAAACATCTTTCTGTAATATTCATAGGTTGTGTGTTTTACACCAATTTCAGCATTTGTTTTCTAAATTGTGTGCAATTTAAATAATAGCCTGTTCATACAAACCGAGGTAAAAATAATTGTTCGCCATTTATATTGAAAACAAAAACAATTTGAGTTTTTTTTTTTATCGTTTTCAAAATAAATGTCGGACGATTATTTTCATTCGGCCGCTATAAACAGGATCTGAAAAATATTGCCTATCATGATTCAAAACTCAACTAATTTTTGTATTATGGTCCATAGCCAATTTCAGTTGTCTTGGTTGAGTTGTTACTGAAATTATGAATTATATGATAAAAGATAACCGAAGACAACTAAAATTAGTGGTGGACCATAATACAAAAAATTACTTTAGTTGTAAATCATGATAAGGACAATAAATTTTCGAAGAAAAAATTTGTACACAATTCACAAATGCGCAATATGTTTCTTGTATCTATGCATGTGTATGACAATGAACATCACATTATGATACCGTAATCTTAATATATATTGTACTCAGTTGTAGATGCTATGTTATAAAATCTGTAGAATTTTAAGAAAACAAAAGGCAAAATGTAAGACATTTGACAGTTCGGAGATAAATAATATTCAATCACATCTGCACTCCCATATACCATGTACTTCAATGTATATATTTATATACTTGCACGAATCAATATATAACTGTATGGCAATAAGGAAAACAGCCTAAATCTATTTCCATTAATTAATTAATTATTCTATTAAATAACATTTGAAATGAAAAAGAGTTCATAAAATAATTGCGTTAAAATGCATTTTGTTATAGTTTTTCATATATATTCAAACACACAATAATACATTATTATACGCCCTTCAACATCAACAATGATAAGTAAATTGCGCCTAGCAATAAAGTACAATATTATAAATTTCTCAATTATAGGTTACACATCACACATTTATGTGTATAAAGCAAAAGGTAATTTTCATTAAACATTACATTATTATTTTAAATTCTAACAATAATTTTAAGATCCCTATTTTTTTTGACCCACTCTCTTTCCTGAAGTTTAGTTTCGCCATAGAAAATTGTTGTTTATTACTAACAACAAATAGGAAACATGATAGTGGGAACGTCCAATAATAAATTTTGTGATATTTTTAAATGTGGGCCGATAAAGATTATGTAGTTTTTCAGAAAAGTTAATTCTTTTTGAAAATTAATTAATATAGGTAGATTTATATATATATATATTTTATATATAAATATATATATATATTTATATTTATATATATATTTATATGTATATATATACATATATTACAATTTAAAAATAAATTCAGAAATTTAAACTAGTAAATTCGATCACGCTGCTGGTATATTTTATATTTTGAGTGTAGGGGTAGGAATGTTTGTGTACGTTTTAAGTGGTATTTTCACTACGCCGCAGATAATGTGAGTAGTCCACACAAGCATATATGGTGTAGTATATTAAAACCTGGTGGAACTATTAGCAGAGTAACAAAATGAATGCTGTACTTAACATTACGATGTCCTATTGGAGAGGAACATATAAGCCAAAACCTACTTCATGGAGCATCTGAGGGAGGAATTTTTATGAGACTGAGTAATCGTAAATATAAAGGAAAGCACGAACTCTTGTCGTATAACTACAAGTGCTGTTTTCAATGATATGGTCCACGGCTGCATTACATACGGGCAACATCAACAATGGACGAGGTAGATATCTGTTGGTTAGTTGTGCTTTTAGATGACACTTAAGTATTAGGGGACTGGCAATAGTGTTTTCAGTGTGCACCATACGAGCAATTCATGGTGTTCCTTTGCTTCACTCCCGAAATGAACCGAACAAACACCATGATTTTTCAAGTAATTACTTTTGCTTTGTCTCGCTGTAAATGCGGACTCATCACAGTTGTTAGCGCTCTAGGTGTCTAACGGCCCCCAGCTCTGCGGCACAGTTCTATTCAGGGTGTATAAGGGGCTGCACTATTGGAGCGGTGACACGGTTACAAATGTAACCAGTTTAGAAACGTAGGCTTATGTCTTTATAAAGCAAATTAATAAATACTTTTTGCTGTGAGTGTGTAATGCAAACTGATCTAACTGTTGCATAGTGCCGACTACTATTAGTGTAGAGTACCAATTGCCGCCGTCGCCGCTATTCTCAATTTAAATGTAGCGGCATATGTACATAGCACAATTTATTTTCGGCCGATAGGAACAAATATATTGCACCAACATGCGATAGTACAAAATTTATTATTGGAGGTTACCACTATTATTAAATTGCGACGATAGAAATTTATTTAGGTGTTAGGAAAAATTAATTACTTAATACTAGATTGGTTTAGGTTCGCTGTCCGCGAAGTCCCCATTTCTCTATCTGCATCCGTCGGTCCGTCTGTGCATTACATACGGGCATCATCAACAATGGACGAGGTGGATATCTGTTGGTTAGTTGTGATTTTAGATGACACTATTATATATTGGGAGACTGGCAATAGTGTTTTCAGTGTGCACCATACGAGCAATTCATGGTGTTCCTTTGTTTCACTCCCGAAATGAACCGAACAAACACCATGATTTTTCAAGTAATTACTTTTGCTTTGTCTCGCTGTAAATGCGGACTCATCACTGTTGTTAGCGCTCTAGGTGTCTAACGGCCCCCAGCTCTGCGGCACAGTTCTATTCAGGGTGTATAAGGGGCTGCACTATTGGAGCGGTGACACGGTTACAAATGTAACCAGTTTAGAAACGTAGGCTTATGTCTTTATAAAGCAAATTAATAAATACTTTTTGCTGAGAGTGTGTAGTGCAAACTGATTTAGCTGTTGCATAGTGCCGACTACTATTAGTGTAGAGTACCAATTGCTGCCGTCGCCGCTATTTTCAATTTAAATGTAGCGGCATATGTACATAGCACAATTTAGTTTCGGCCGATATGAACAGATATATTGTACCAACATACGATAGTACAAAATTTATTAAAAAAAATTTTAGAAAATGCACAAATGTGCAATACATTTCTTTTATTTATATGTGTAAAAATTTATCTAAATATATATTATGAAAACAATATTATAATAAGTTTTTAGTTTGGTTTTCCTTTTGGTTCGATTAACTTGTGTATGTATAGGACAATAGAAATAAAATTATTCAAGAACAACATATAAATTAAATTAAACGTAAATTATATAATTTAATCATTTACATTAGACATTAAATTACAGTATGTATGTATTAATATAAATTTTTCTTATCACTTTTTTCATTGCGTGTGTATTTTTCATATTTTACAATTGGTTGACTTCATGTACTTGCAGTCTAAATTTATTCTGTCCTCTTTTCAGAATTTTAGTACTTTCAAAATCGAATTCATGTGTATTTAATTTTACACGTGTGGCCAATGCTGATAAATTAGACTTAGTAATTGATGTTTTACAATCATATTTATGTTGCCTAATTATTTAGATACAACTATTCATCGCAAATGTATTGGAAACATAAACTAATTGCTACCATAGCCGTATTTCAAATTATCACTCAGCTCTCATATGAAAGAAAATACATGAAAAAACTTCATTTATAAAGTTTTTAGTCTCTCACGTAAACTATTTTGATCAAAAAATTTTAAAAGTATTAAGCAGGTTTTTGATAAATAATTTTCCAAAACATGTTATTCAGAAACTCATAAATTCGTCAAATATCATAAAAATAGAGATGGGGAAATAAATGTAACACAATCAGGTTAGGTTATCCTAATATCTCATTAACGTAAAATA
Organism: Dexiosoma caninum; assembly: GCA_963924685.1. Taxonomy (NCBI): domain Eukaryota; kingdom Metazoa; phylum Arthropoda; class Insecta; order Diptera; family Tachinidae; genus Dexiosoma; species Dexiosoma caninum. The sequence continues at coordinate 5,925 of OZ004727.1, read as the reverse complement.
ATAATTCTGTAAATGACTCAGAAATTAATTATACAATGACTTATATTCCAAACTTATCTGAAAAATTATCTAAATCATGTCGATATTAACAGCAATGACCACACGTGCAAAATTAAATACACTTGAATTTGATTTTGGAAATGCAAAATTTCTTAGAACAGAGAATAGAATAAATTTAAATTACGCAAGTACATGCAATGAAAAAAGTGATGAAAAATTTTATATTAATACATACTGCAATTTAATGTGTAATTTAAATTGATTGTATTATATTATTTTACATTTAATTGAATTTATGTCATTCTTGAAAAAATTTCATTTTAATTGTCTTATAATCAAAGTAAAGTTACATATACATACATACATACACAGGCAATAATTTTGAAATATTTTAAAATAGAAAATTTATAAATTCTGAAATAAAAACAATATTTTAATTTTAATAGATCCTGATGAACCACCTTATGGTTCGAAATATATAGATGGAGTAAAAGTTTAAATGTCTGTTTTTAGTTAAATCGAATTAAAAGCAAAACAAAACTAAAAAATTATTATAATATTGTTATAATATAAGTATATTTAGATAACGATATCATGATATAATATTAAGTGCCAAAATCATACACATACAAATCGTCATATAAAATGTAAAACCAATTACATAAGTGACAAAATTTAAAAAATCGGTTTCTCTATTGAATATTGTGTAGCATGTAAAATAAAAGAATCTTTTATATTTTGAAAAAATAGTTTAATTTTATGCGAGTTTTGAAGAAACTTTCTTCTGGTTGTTACTTATACCTTGTTATCAAGTTTTTTTCCTCTCCTTTAAAATCTAAAAAAGTGTATTTGCATGATTATACGTTTATATGACGACGTAAAAGAAATGTATTGCTCATTTGTGCATCTTGTACAAATATTTTGTTCGAAAATTAATTTTTTATTTAAATTGCAGACAATTTAGAAAACAAATTAAAATATAACAATTGCCGAAAAAAACAATGCATTATAGTTTATTTAAGACAGCTTGAGATTTTATATTATTTTGTATTTTAAATATTTTATAATAATTGACAATTTTAATATTTTATACAAAGTCATTAAATCGAAAATTAAAAAACCTCAAATATTTATAACTTTGATTTCAATAAAATACTATAGAGATTATAACTCAAATTAACAAATATTTAAAAAATTTTTACAATGTAAAATTATTTTAACTTTTATTATCTATTTAATTAAATGTCTAGAACATTGAGCGACATTGTAAAAATAATTGTTAATTTGAGTTATAATATTTTTGTATTTTACTGAAACAAAAGTTAATAATATTTGAGTTTTTTTAATTTTCGATTTACTGTCTTTGTACAAAAAATTAAATTCATCAATTATATTATTTTGTATTTTATAATAAGATCTCAAGCTGATTTAAATAAAACATAATGCATTGTAGATTGCAGAAATTGTTGCATTACGTGTACAGATAATTTTATGAGCACTCAGTAACAATGACAATACAAACATGGAAGTAAGTACGGCAAATTTCAGTAACGTTACGCCTAAAAATATACAAGACATTTGTGATTTATTTGATTCGGAAGTTATATGTCAAAAGGCTTCTAAAACTTTACATCAAATTTTTAAACTTTTAGTTCCATAGCATCCACAACTGCGAATAATTCATATGTATAATGTCAGAGTAAACGACGGCAGAATAATTAGAAAAATATTTATAATATTAAATATTAATAGCAAGCACGTAGAACAGGTATTTATGCAAACAGTTTAACCGTGTTCAGACATGCTTTTTTTTTATTGAGTGGATATTCAGTTTATTGACAGTAATTTTAGTGTTCAGGCCAGAGCTTCGAACCGCAATTTAATTTTTTTCGGGTTTCGGGTTTCGTTTTTCAACTTTTCTCGTTTTGGGTTTTTTTTTCGGCTTTAAATTTTTTTTCGGTGCGTAACCGGTTTATTGGTTCAAAGTTTTTTCTGAGTAACATATCCATAGGTTTATATAAAAACTCTCAAAAAATCATTTTGTTTGTATATTTTGTTGTTCTCAGGCATTTATTGGGAATTCTTGTATAAACATATGGAGTTTCATAGTTTTAAGAATTCGATAAAAGGTATACTGATTATTTCATTAATAAAATACAATATTATCGACAACCTTTGTACAACAAAATTTCATATTATAAAATACAATTTTAAAATAACAACTGTTGTAAACCATAATTGGGTCCTTAGCAAACTAAATAACCATCTGAGAACGTTGTTATCAATTGTCGATAAATATTTGTTTGTGTTACTATTTATAGATAAATTGTCTTAGTAAATACATTTTCGGTTTTCCATAAGGTTCTGGTTGAAACACAAAAATTACTTAACTCAATATCCGTTTGCCATTGTTGTTTCTTTTGTCGATACTCATTTGTGACTCGCGTTGCTTTTATTAGATAATATTTCTTAGTAAAGACACTTCGCTTGGACGCAGCTAAACAAAATTATGTACAAATTGTATCGTTGTCAAATGGTTGAGTTAGCTAAATTTTTTTTTGCTGTTTTCCGGTTCAAACATTTAGCTAACACTAGATGTTTAAAAACTTTATTTGTCTATAAGGTTTTGTAATCCTTACATTTGCAAATAATTTTTCCTAGTTAAGACTTTCGGTTTCCGTACGGTTCAGGTACAATTGATCTAAATCGATAACCATTTGTTGCAGTCTTTATCATTTGGAGTGTCATTATCATTTTACAAATAATTCCGCTTAGTAAAGACTCTGTTTTTCATACGCTTCAGGATCACAAATTTAATTAGGACATAAAATTTTGCTAAACCAATACCCATTTGGAAACATCGTTACCATTTCTTGCAGTCTTCAGCACTTAGCTGTCGTTGCCATTTGTAGATAGTTTTGCTTCGTAAAGACTCAGTTTTCTGTCCGGTTGAGGTTGTAACACAAAATTTAGCTAAATCAATAATCATTTGAGAACGTCGTTACCATTTGTAGCAGTTTTCATCACTTTTAGCTGTCGTTGCCATTTCTAGATAGTTTTGCTTCGTAAAGACTTTCAGTTTTCTGTCCGGTTGAGGTTGTAACACAAAATTTAGCTAAATCAATAATCATTTGAGAACGTCGTTACCATTTGTAGCAGTTTTCATCACTTTTAGCTGTCGTTGCCATTTCTAGATTGTTTTGCTTCGTAAAGACTTTCAGTTTTCTGTCCGGTTGAGGTTGTAACACAAAATTTAGCTAAATCAATAATCATTTGAGAACGTCGTTACCATTTCCAGCTGTTACAATTTTATAAACGGTTTTGCTTAGTAAAGACTTCCGTGCGGTTCAGGTTCATAGATATAAATCAATACTCAAAATTTAGCTAAATTAAACATTTGGCATCGTCATTACTATTTGTTTCCGTTTTTATTATTTGCAGTTGTCTTACCATTTATTTTTTTTTTAATAGTTTTGCTTATTAAAGACACTTGACAGTATGGTATTTGAAGTTTTAGTCAATAACAGTTCCGTACTTATTGCTCAATAACTTGATTAATATTTTGTATGGCATTTTTAGGTCAATAATGTCAGTTATTATGTAAATTGCAAAGGTGCATGTCTGAACATCGTATTAATGTTTCTAATCTGGCAACTGATCACAAAACATCTTTCTGTAATATTCATAGGTTGTGTGTTTTACACCAATTTCAGCATTTGTTTTCTAAATTGTGTGCAATTTAAATAATAGCCTGTTCATACAAACCGAGGTAAAAATAATTGTTCGCCATTTATATTGAAAACAAAAACAATTTGAGTTTTTTTTTTTATCGTTTTCAAAATAAATGTCGGACGATTATTTTCATTCGGCCGCTATAAACAGGATCTGAAAAATATTGCCTATCATGATTCAAAACTCAACTAATTTTTGTATTATGGTCCATAGCCAATTTCAGTTGTCTTGGTTGAGTTGTTACTGAAATTATGAATTATATGATAAAAGATAACCGAAGACAACTAAAATTAGTGGTGGACCATAATACAAAAAATTACTTTAGTTGTAAATCATGATAAGGACAATAAATTTTCGAAGAAAAAATTTGTACACAATTCACAAATGCGCAATATGTTTCTTGTATCTATGCATGTGTATGACAATGAACATCACATTATGATACCGTAATCTTAATATATATTGTACTCAGTTGTAGATGCTATGTTATAAAATCTGTAGAATTTTAAGAAAACAAAAGGCAAAATGTAAGACATTTGACAGTTCGGAGATAAATAATATTCAATCACATCTGCACTCCCATATACCATGTACTTCAATGTATATATTTATATACTTGCACGAATCAATATATAACTGTATGGCAATAAGGAAAACAGCCTAAATCTATTTCCATTAATTAATTAATTATTCTATTAAATAACATTTGAAATGAAAAAGAGTTCATAAAATAATTGCGTTAAAATGCATTTTGTTATAGTTTTTCATATATATTCAAACACACAATAATACATTATTATACGCCCTTCAACATCAACAATGATAAGTAAATTGCGCCTAGCAATAAAGTACAATATTATAAATTTCTCAATTATAGGTTACACATCACACATTTATGTGTATAAAGCAAAAGGTAATTTTCATTAAACATTACATTATTATTTTAAATTCTAACAATAATTTTAAGATCCCTATTTTTTTTGACCCACTCTCTTTCCTGAAGTTTAGTTTCGCCATAGAAAATTGTTGTTTATTACTAACAACAAATAGGAAACATGATAGTGGGAACGTCCAATAATAAATTTTGTGATATTTTTAAATGTGGGCCGATAAAGATTATGTAGTTTTTCAGAAAAGTTAATTCTTTTTGAAAATTAATTAATATAGGTAGATTTATATATATATATATTTTATATATAAATATATATATATATTTATATTTATATATATATTTATATGTATATATATACATATATTACAATTTAAAAATAAATTCAGAAATTTAAACTAGTAAATTCGATCACGCTGCTGGTATATTTTATATTTTGAGTGTAGGGGTAGGAATGTTTGTGTACGTTTTAAGTGGTATTTTCACTACGCCGCAGATAATGTGAGTAGTCCACACAAGCATATATGGTGTAGTATATTAAAACCTGGTGGAACTATTAGCAGAGTAACAAAATGAATGCTGTACTTAACATTACGATGTCCTATTGGAGAGGAACATATAAGCCAAAACCTACTTCATGGAGCATCTGAGGGAGGAATTTTTATGAGACTGAGTAATCGTAAATATAAAGGAAAGCACGAACTCTTGTCGTATAACTACAAGTGCTGTTTTCAATGATATGGTCCACGGCTGCATTACATACGGGCAACATCAACAATGGACGAGGTAGATATCTGTTGGTTAGTTGTGCTTTTAGATGACACTTAAGTATTAGGGGACTGGCAATAGTGTTTTCAGTGTGCACCATACGAGCAATTCATGGTGTTCCTTTGCTTCACTCCCGAAATGAACCGAACAAACACCATGATTTTTCAAGTAATTACTTTTGCTTTGTCTCGCTGTAAATGCGGACTCATCACAGTTGTTAGCGCTCTAGGTGTCTAACGGCCCCCAGCTCTGCGGCACAGTTCTATTCAGGGTGTATAAGGGGCTGCACTATTGGAGCGGTGACACGGTTACAAATGTAACCAGTTTAGAAACGTAGGCTTATGTCTTTATAAAGCAAATTAATAAATACTTTTTGCTGTGAGTGTGTAATGCAAACTGATCTAACTGTTGCATAGTGCCGACTACTATTAGTGTAGAGTACCAATTGCCGCCGTCGCCGCTATTCTCAATTTAAATGTAGCGGCATATGTACATAGCACAATTTATTTTCGGCCGATAGGAACAAATATATTGCA